>CM019067.1:309983648-311447815 GCA_009667805.1 Leptobrachium leishanense
CCTGCGCATCAATAAAAATCTCTGCGTCTCTGCTAAAGTGATAGGATGGGACATGTAGTTCTTCTGAAAGTGCATCCAAACAGAGCTGCCTTCAATACGTCCTCAGCAGCTGCTGCAGCAGTGTCATTGAACGCTTTAGATGCAAATTTCAAAACAAAATGGTGGATTTCTGTTGTTGTTTCTGCAATATCCAGTTTTATTATTCGCAGAAACTGAAAGTGAAACTGAGGCTGAGGCCTTCTATAAAATAAATAAAAGCAGTCGCACAATGCGCTTTGTACGCACACAACACAAATAATAGTTTTTATTGAATAAACGTAATGTTTACTTCTGAAAAAAATATATAAATGAACGGTAATATATGTCTATGTGCAGGGGAAATAAATAAATATTTTGTGACTTTAGAACTATGAGATGGGAGTAGTGGTGGGTCAAGCTGGTAGTGGGGTAGTGGAGGGGTCTCGCAATACTTTCGGCAATATATTGTATAGATATACCATTTTTTCCAGTCTGCATTATTTACGTGTTATATTTTTTGGATTTGGCAGAAGACAGGAAGAAGGCCGCCGAATCTGCCCGGGCAGGGACCAGTGCCCCAGCGGAGGAGGAGGGGAGCCACGGGCGTCCACCAGCGCTGGTATATACTGTTTTATTTAGCAACGACTTTTGGTCAAAAACAGAAACATTTTTTGTTTACTGTATTTTAATTTTTTTTTTTATGTATAGCACAAGAGGAGCAGGAGGAGGAAGAGGAGGAAGAGGAGGATATAGAGAGGCAGCCGGTGCAGCAGGAGGCCGCCAGTCCAGGTTTTTTTTTTTTACTGTTGTATTTTGCATCGACTTTTGTTCAAAAATAAATCAGTTTTGTTGTTTACTGTATTTTTTATTTCTTTAATTTCTTACATATAGCACTGGATATGCAGACGGTGGTGGTGGGGGAGGAGGAGTCGGAGGAGGAGCAGGAGGAGGCCGCCAGCTCTGGTATATACTACTGTTATATTTTTTCAAGACTTTCAGTCAAAAATAGAAACCTGCTTTACTTACTGTATTTTCCTTCTTTCATTTATTGGATATATAGAAGAAGCCAGACCGAGCAATCAAGAGGCGATTGGCGAACTAAGGCTGGCTGTCAGGACACTGGATGCCATCCAGGAAGTGCTGCAGGAACTCCGGGAACACCTTAATAACACCGCGGACATCCTGGAGCGGCAGTAAGAGACAATATTCAAGTCAATACGGATGTGCCTCAGCTGCTCCTGCTCGCCTGCTTTGAGGTCGGACCAGCGTTTTCTGATCTGGTCCTTCGTCCCGTCTTTCCAAACACCTCCAGGATGGTGGTGCGCGTAGCTTGTCAATGATACGATCCTTCCTAAAATTATTCTTCCTGCCGTAAGGGCCCTTACTGCAGTCATAATCTTTGTAATCAAAGATGCGGACCAGCTCCAACATCTCCTCAAATGCCAGTAATTCTAAAATGTATGTTTGTTTGTGTTGTTTGTGCCCCTGTTGGGCAGTTTGCCATCCTTGGCATGTTCCCTTCCCTTCCCCATTTTGTAAATAAATTTTCTATTTTTTCTATATTTTCCTGTTTGTGTGCGTTGCTTTACGTTAATAAGTTAATTATGTATTGCTTGGTTTCCACACTGTTAACCACGTCGATGCGGAGGACGCGCTCAGCGCGTCCTTCGCATGGCTACTGGTATGCGGAGGACGCGCTGAGCGCATCCTCCCTTTGGGGTCAGCGTTCGGCCGGGTTCCGGCCGATCGCTGGCCCCCCCGGTGCGGGCTGACATCCTCGATGTCAGCCCAGCATCCGGAACCGCCGCCGGTGAAATTAGGTGTCATCGCGACAGCGCAATGACACCTAATTAAGATGCCCCCCCCCCGCATGTGCGGAGGAGGCGCCTGAAGGGAGGGGGGAGGTCCTTCGGACCTCTCTCCCTCCCGATCGGCGGCGTTGCGGGGGTTAACCCAGGCACCAATTGGAAGGGCACAGCCTGCCCTTCCAAATGGTGCCTGGCATTAACCCCTGGGGAGCTGGATCGCGAATCGGCTCTGAAAAGCGCCGTTCGTGATCCTTTCCCGGAGCTGGCCGACATCTTGGATGTCGGCCAAGCCTCCGGGAACTCCCCCTGAGGACTGGCGTCATCGTGCATAGCACGATGACGCCAGTCCTAGAGTTAACCCCTAACTGCCACCAACGGTGGAGATAGGGAGTTCCAATGAACTCCCTATCTCCCGATCCGTGGCAGCTAGGGGTTAAAGTTTGGTATGGTTGGATCGGCCAGAGCATGGCCGTTCCAACGATACCAAACACTACAGTGAAAAAAGTTTTTAAAAAAAAATTAAAAATAAAAAATAATTTAAAAAAAAATTATAAAAATTAAATAAACTTTTTTTTTTCTTTTTTTTGGTTCGTTAATGCAGCAATATTGTTCCCATTTCAATTATAATGTGAACAATGATGCTGCACTAACGAGGTGCTGGGGCAATATCCACGAGGAGCTGGGGCATGTCCACGAGGAGCTGGGGCATGTCCAGGAGAGCTGGGGCATATCCATAAGGTGCTGGGGCAATATCCACGAGGAGCTGGGGCATGTCCACGAGGAGCTGGGGCATGTCCACGAGGAGCTGGGGCATATCCACGAGGTGCTGGGGCAATATCCACGAGGAGCTGGGGCATGTCCACGAGGAGCTGGGCATGTCCACGAGGTGCTGGGCATATCCAAGAGGTGCTGGGGCAATATCCACGAGGAGCTGGGGCATATCCACGAGGAGCTGGGGCATGTCCACGAGGTGCTGGGGCATGTCCACGAGGAGCTGGGGCATATCCAGGAGGTGCTGGGGCAATATCCACGAGGAGCTGGGGCATGTCCACGAGGAGCTGGGGCATGTCCACGAGTGCTGGGGCATGTCCACGAGGAGCTGGGGCATATCCATGAGGTGCTGGGGCAATATCCACGAGGAGCTGGGGCATGTCCACGAGGAGCTGGGCATGTCCACGAGGTGCTGGGGCATGTCCACGAGGAGCTGGGGCATATCCATGAGGTGCTGGGGCAATATCCACGAGGAGCTGGGGCATGTCCACGAGGAGCTGGGGCATATCCATGAGGAGCTGGGGCATATCCATGAGGATGTCGGATGTCGGCCAAGCTTCCGGGAACTCCCCCTGAGGACTGGCATCATCGTGCATAGCACGATGACGCCAGTCCTGGAGTTAACCCCTAGTTGCCACCAATGGTGGAGATAGGGGGTTCCAATGAACCCCCTATCTCCCGATCCGTGGCAGCTAGGGGTTAAAGTTTGGTTTTGTTGGATCGGCCAGAGCATGGCCGTTCCAACGATACCGAACACGAATGTGAAAAAGTTTGTAAAAAAATTAAAAATAAAAAAATATTTAAAAAAATTTATAAAAAAAAATAAAAAAATTTTTTTCTTTTTTTTGGTTTGTTAATGCAGCAATATTGTTCCCATTTCAATTATAATGTGAACAATGATGCTGCACTAACGATTTTTGTATGCGGTGCATTTGTTAAAAATCGTGTAATTTCCCCCAAAAAAAAATGTAACGAGACCCCATCTCTAATTTTTTTAACAAGCGCACCCCATACAAAATATAACCGCAATTGCTCGCGCGTTAAAATGTGGAAAAAAAACACTTTACACGTTGTAAATTATTGAAAAATCATATTTTATTGCATTTTTTGTTATAATATACAGACAGGTCATGACGTATACATATAATAATGACATATTATGAATCTGCTGAGTCTGACGGAAAGAACGATATATAATATGTCTGGGTCATATACTAAAATAAGCCTTCAAAACACGTTTAAACATGACGAGCAAAACCGGTAAAAATGACCTCAGCACAGGGGCGGGAAATGCCACAGCAGCGAAAGGGTTAATTAAAAAAACACGATAGAATCGCCAGAATTATCGTATCGACAGAATGAATTATCGGATCCGAAAAAAAATAAAAAAATTTATTATAAAAAATATATAAAGTAGTATTAAAAAAGTAAACCATAGTAGTTTTCATCAAAACGAATAGAGTTAGACAGCTTTGAAACGAGAACAGACGTTCCGAAAAAACGAAAAGTTCCGAAAAATGAAAAATTGGCGATATACCGAAAACCATGTACAATTCCGAAAAACGAAAATTTTCCGAAATAACGAAAAGTCGATACAGAAACCTAGTAAAGTGACCCGAAAATACGAAAAATGGTCGATATTCCGAAAAATAAATGTACCCGAAAACCGAATCGAACCGAACCGAATCGAAACGGAAAGCAGTCGAAACGAGCCGAATCGAAAAGTTTAAAAATTCGAAAAATCAAATCGAATCTAATCGAAAAAAAAATCGGTGCACATCCCTAGCAATTACAGCAAACACCTTGTATCTGTATGTGTTGCATAATGCCTGTGTATGGCAATTACAGCAACACCTTGTATCTGTATGTGCTGCATAATGCCTGTGTATGGCAATTACAGCAACACCTTGTATCTGTATGTGCGGCATAATGCCTGTCTATGGGAATTACAGCAACACCTTGAATCTGTATGTGCCGCATTATGCCTGTGTATGGGAATTACAGCAACACCTTGTATCTGTATGTGCTGCATAATCCCTGTGTATGGCAATTACAGCAACACCTTGTATCTGTATGTGCTGCATAATGCCTGCATATGGCAATTACAGCAACACCTTGTATCTGCATGTGCTGCATAATGCCTGTGTATGGCAATTACAGCAACACCTTGTATCTGTATGTGCTGCATAATGCCTGTGTATGGGAATTACAGCAACACCTTGTATCTGCATGTGCCACATAATGCCTGTGTATGGCAATTACAGCTACACCTTGTATCTGTACTGTACAGGGATTTACACTCATTATAACCCCCTGAATCTTATCCCTGTGAAGCAGTGAGTGACCCCAGAGCTCCCCCTGTATTCTGCCCTCTCCCTAACTGTTATATGGCAGCAGTAAAGTGTTTGAACTTTTTGTTACAGTAATGTTTGGAGCTGCTATTTTCAGCTTGTTTTATAGTAATATGGGAGGACAGGAGTGCATTTTCTCATAGAATTTATTTTCTCCACAGCGGGCACACTAATCCTGCCTTCAAAAAAGATATGTAAATGTAACACAAAGCAAAATCAAGTTAAGTCGACTTTCGAAGTGAAAAGTTTAAAATTGTAATTAAATTGTGAGTATGTGCAGCCTGTAGATGTAAAACAAGTGTTCTTTGTTGCTTTTATTAGCTTGAAACTATCTACCGAAGATGATGAGCTCTGTAGGCAAAGACTCCTTACATTGTTATTGTAATAAGGAATTACTATGCATAGATTGTATTTGTAAACAGTTTGACTGTACGTCTCACATTATAAGCTTCCTATAGACTTGAACCAAATCAGCAGAGCAAAGGCGTGAATACAAACATTATTTATTTTTAGAATGTTTATGTGGTTTTCTTAACCACGTGAGTGATACTTGATGACAATTATTAGTCTTCCTGTGCACACGGGTTATACTATGTTGATTATTTCTGCTGGTATTTGAGGATACTGGAGAATAAGTGGAACATCCAGAAGTACATTGAAGACCAGTCTTCTCCAATGGGACATTAAAAGCGCTACACCATACCTGTTTATTGTTGCTGAACTTTTTGTTGGAGGAGAAGACCAATATTGTGTGTAAACGATATCCATATATTTGTGTTAATACCAGCGCCGTGTATACCTGCTTTTTCAATTTATTTTTAGAATGTTTATGTTGAACTCATGAATTTACTACATCACAGTTTATCTCAGTTTAGTTTTGATATTATTGTAGCTCTCTTACTGCATGATTTTATTAGGTTATTTTTTCATAGATTCAGCTGTAATAGTTTATGATTCGGGAGTCCAATGAACGTTTAAGATCTGGTCATATAAAAACTTGTTTCTAGAAATTAACGGTTGTAAATACATAATTTGGCAATCAGGGTTATTCAAAGAGAATCGAAAAGTCTCCGCACGTCCGGTGACTTTTCATTCTCTTCAATTCAGGGCGATTCGGCAATCCCATTTCGGCGACTCTGCGGTATATTCGGCCAGCACCACAGGGCCGTCGTAGTGCAGGGAAAAGCCACCGCAAAACTGCCGACTAACACTCACTGCAAAACCCAGGCGAATGCACACCGAAACCCACAAAAACATCTGGATTAACCCCGCCGAAGAAGCCGGAGAAACCCGAGCAGGAGCCGATCTGAGCGCAGAGCAGCCACCGGAAAAACCCGACACCGCAGACGAATGGAGTAAAAAAAAAAAAAACATTACACTTGAATATTTGAAAAGTGAAACGCTGTTTGTAAACAAAATACTGAGCGACAATGTCTGAAATTTACATATGAGGTCCAATGAATGATAATAAAAAGGGCTGTTACAGACAAAAGAAAAAACGTTTAATTTTTTTTTTTAAAAAAAACTGAATTTTTTTTTTTAAAAAAACTGAATTTTTTTTGCAAAAAAATCCCGAAAAATGCTTAACAGATCCTAAAAAATCTATAAATGAAGAGACTTTTTACTGAAGAATATTATAATCAACGGTTTATTAGATATTGAATAAAAATGGGAATACCTGTATTTTTAACATCGAAGCCTATGGGATTCGCCTGAATAAACCTGTCGAATGAAGCAACCGAATGGCAGGGCACTTCGGCAACCTTTCTCAGCTGTTTTGTGTTCTCTGGATAGATGAAGCATTGCTTCTCTATGGGGATTTCACTGCCCTCGAACAGGCAAACGGACACCGTATGTCCAGGCAATTTGCCAACATTTGGCTAATTGCCTGCTCTCTGAATAGCCGAATGGCCAAGAAAGATAACTGAACGCTGATTTTCAGCATGCGGTTACCTTTCGGCAGCTATTCGGATCTCTTTGAATAACCCTGAATATGTATGAAGATCTATCGACACGTTACAAGGAATTCTGACGATCAAAGTTTCAAGTTAACATGTTTTTTTTACAATTTATCACTGTTACAGAGCTGCATAGTAACACATAGCTAATGGCAGGATTCACTAAGAGGTGACATGGGCACGATGTCAACAATAAGCTTCTTGCAGTGCCAACCGAGCCTTCACAGTAGGGGGCGTCCATCTCTGAAAGTCAGGATCAGCCTAGCTGCGAAATTGGGGTTGAGCAACATTACTGCGCATTACCTGGCCGCGTTGTTGTGTGACCCTGTCCAGACTACTGGGTGTCAGGTTGCTTGCATAAAGAGGACCTCCAGTTCCCCCTATGCAAACCTTAAACCTGGAAGTTAGTGGTCAATATAGAGAGTGGGTGAGCTGTAGAAAAGCCCAACAACTCCCCATCAAAAATGCCATGGCCTCTAAGCGGTTAATTTCATGGTGGGAACGCCCGGTGCCCGCTAAAAAATACTACCCACTCTATTAACTCAACAAAATGTAAAGGGGATATCCGTGCTATTCCCTTTAATCTAAGTCTAATGTGAAAACCCCTAAACTGTAACAATTACCTCCTCCCCTATTAATCCTACATTGCATAAACCCAAATTCCTTCTACCCCCTTCCCCTAACTTAAAGCTATTGCTAAAGCCCCCCTAAAATGCATGAAAATAAAATCCCTGTATCGATTGATACTTAACATCTGTCGATCGGCAATGCCAAAGAGGTCCTTCCGTGTCAGGGTCTTCTTGTTGAATAAGCCATATTGGCTGAGGATTATTTAACAGGAAATACTATCCAATAGAATACGTTGTTAAAATTTTTGTATCAGCCAATGAGAGTGCTCCATAGATGGAGCTTCTTTCATTGGCTGAAGGAGTTTAGTCATGTGCACTCAATTTGCCCAATCAGAGAAACCTGTTCTCTGACTGGCCAGTTGTGTACACATGGATTCCTACGTCAAACCAGAGAAGTGTTGGAAGGACAACAACTTCAAAAGTGACTGTATTTTTTTATTATTTTTTAAGTATTATTGCTTATTTTATAGTGTTATCAATCAATTGAATTAAAAATTTAAGTTATTTTAACCAGAAAATTCTGGTAACGTCACATTTCTGATCAGAAAAATCCCAGGAAAGATCCGAAATGCTAACGGTTCGTTAAAAAAAATAATGTAAAATAGGCTTGGCCCAGGACTGGAAATTACAGAAAAAGATTGCAGTCATTCTATCTAATTGCAGATATTAAACTGCCATAGAAGAGCCTGACAAAAGCTGTTTTGATATACAATGAAATATATATTGGTTTTAGAAGAGGCTATAAAATTCCAGAAGGTACATGTTGAATTATAATTTTACGAATCGAATGCATTAAAACAGCTGATTTATTTTCAGGCTTTTATTGTAGATTCAGAAATGTACGTACATATAAGTTCTAAAGCAGGCCGGATAAGCTCATTTGACTAGTGAAATAAATCACTTCTTTCAATAGGGAATATTCTGTTTATTTCAGGGAAATAGGGAAAGCAATAACGCAATATCAGGAAATTGACAATATTTGCGATAAAACTGATGGTTCTACCAAATATATAGCTCCCTAAGCTTAAAATGGAATATATAGGCCCCCATATCTCATGAAAGTCATTTCCTTGATGTTTTTAAGGTTTTTTATCAAAATCTGTGTGAGTTTCGCTCTTCTCCTGTTGGGGTCTCTATAGGCGGAGGTGGAGATATATATTAAGAACTGTGACAAGTGTCACTCTGAACTGGGGGTACCTGGACTTGGCATTACTGTTGGGAGACTTGGGACTATGAGTTTGGGGGGTCTGACACGTCATTTTATTCCCCAACCCTCTCATATCTCCAAGTCATCCTGTGCCTATATGGGTACAGGTGGGTATGTGTTACGTGTGAATATTGTTATGGTTAATATCGTTATTGTCTATGCTTATATTTTACTGTTATTACTGATATAATTACGGTACAGTATGTGTCACTGTAACCCTTTCCAACCCCCCTCCCCCCGTATAGAATATGTTTTAGATCTGGTTTGAATAGTCATTGTCTGTCTTGTTTGGCAAACATTGTTTGAGCTGTTATCTTCTTTATTTATATCTACCTTGTGATTTCAGGGTTAATGTATAGAAACATATTGTTCTGTTTTGTTGGAATGTTGCGCAGGGCATCTTGGTGGCCAGAGTTAATTCAAGTACGTGTACCTAATCTAATTATGCCCCAGACACCAAGACACCAGGGAGGGATTTCTGTTGTATCACTATGGCATAAATATATGTGCTGTGACAATGGACAATGATGCTTGACCCAGTATAATCAATGTCGCCCATGATATTGGGGACATTGGGAAACATGCAAAAGATGCTGTGATGTTCTGCTGTGTTGGAGTTCTAGGACCAGAGGAGGAAGCTAGTCTCGATGGCCAAGGGATCTCATAACCTTGGTTCCAGTAACAAGAATGAATCCTGAAAAAGACTATACTTTGGAAAAGTGGTGAGGCAATGGGGTCAGTTACTGTTGGAGAACTCAAAAATTTACCCACACACACAGCATACTATCCCAAAGTGTAGACAGAGAATCCAATAGAAGAAAGAAACTTGCAGCTCTCTCAAGATTGAGCCTTTGTTGTATATTTAAACTGAAAGCTCCTTTTAAAATCCCACATCTTGAAGGGATATCCAATTAAAAATAGAGTTCCCATTTTTTGCTCTTAAATAATTGGGCAGATTCTGCTGACAACCTCTGCCCTATTATTTTTTAATATATTTTTTATTTTGGGTAATTTTACTTTTTTACCTTTGAGCACAGCTCATCCTCTTCAGGATTGGAACTCCCGAACCCGCAAGTCCCTGCTGCTGTCTTATACAATTTGTGCTGCTATAAAGCTTGCGTAGTATAGGAACTGCAAACTGACAGCGCTACGGACTTACACACTTTACATGTGCAAGTTCCGTAGCGCCTGCGCAGATGGATCAGAGCTGTGCACATTTGTAAATCTTTTTTGTATAAGCTTTGTTAGACCTGAGCGGCCCCACCGTAGAGCAGGGCACTAGTGCCGTTGCTCGTTCTCAGGACCCTCACAAACCTCTCCCTTTTTGGTCACTATAAGTATATAGGGTAATTTAGATGTAGACTCCATGCTCGAGGTGCCTAGAGGGTGTCAGCTATACCCTCCCGACGAGGTCTAACAAGGCCAAAATGATCGTCGGGGTTTGCTGCATCTCTCGTGTAGGGATGACGTCCTTGGCATTTCAGTACCGGCTGCCCTTTCTGGGTGATAGCATCTGATTTGCATATGGAGCAGTTGTCCCTGTAATGGCACAATCAAGCTAAAGCCTTGTGAGATCTGAACGGGCCCCACCGTAGAGCAGGCCACTAGTGCTGTTGCTCGTTCTCAGGACCCTCACCAACCTGCCCTTCTCTCACATTTGTATATCTGATCGATCACTGCCTCAGGCAGTTTGCTATAGCGTGTGGTATAGCGTGAGAGAAGGTGATGTCGGCACACTCTTTGTGTGCTGACGTCACTAGTGACTGATCTGGTGACCAGCAGCCGGGAAATTCAAAAATCCTGGCTGCTGGTGATGTTGGGTGGGGTGAAGGAAACTCCTCCGCTTCATCCAGCGATACAACCAAATAGGAGCAGCAGGGAGGGGAGAAGGGGGGCACTCATCACATCTTGACCACTTTAATACAATAAAGTGGTCAGAACGAGTAGAGCGTCCCTTTAAATACTGATGTAACAGGAAGCAATAGCGAACAATTCCAGCGGTATGTTTGTGAAAGGTCTGATGATCCAATAGAATGTAGAATTAGTATTTAAACTGGTTAATTTGAAGGACAGTGAAAATATGATTATAAATACATGAATACATTTTTGTAGACAAATGTATTTTTTTGGCCATAGTACGCGGTCCAATAGATTGGACAAGGCTTTTCAAAACAACAGAATGAGTGATGTGTGTATAAAGGATCCTGGGTGCGTGTTTATGGGAAAATAACTTTGCATTAGAGCGGTAAGTCATATCAAGCCATACAGGCCGAGATAATTTCTCTCTGCAATTACGCTATTCAAAGAAAAATATAATAAATCTAGTTTAACGGTGAGCAGCATAACCCTAGAGTTATAAAAATAGAACTCACAGAAAGAGCGGATAATTACGTTTAAGGGCAACAAAGTGTTCCATCAAAGTTCCATTTAACGAATGCACAAATATTATTTTATGTAATACACCATCTTTTTAGCAATATCTAAAAAAAAAATACAACAAAACAGTTTTAAAAATAGACCCCCTTGGAATGTTGGATTTCAAGGAGAGTAAATGGATGCAGTTAATCCGCAATTTGGATTATAATTTCCCATATGTATTTGATGAGCCTGAATCGCTTTTATAAGAATTGCTGCTTGGGACCCCATAGAGATGATACTTCTTAATTGTATCAGCATGAACAGAAAGAATCGAACTTAGTGAAAGACACGAGTGGATAATAAAGATACCAAAACGAAACTATACCAATACAGGATAAATGTATTATATAATCTTCTTTGTTTATATCACACACTAACAAATGGCACATTGCTGTCACAATTGTAAATTCCTACGGGAATAGGGCCTTCAATTCCTCCTGTATCTGTTGGTGAAATATTGACTTGTCTTTTTGGTGTATTGTAGAGCTGTCCTGTCTTACCCATTGTACCTCTGTACAGCGCTGCGGGATGTGTTGGTGCTTCACAATTAAAATAATAATAATTGCTATGATTCTGTAAGTTCAAAGTGTACCTATACTGCCCAGGTGCACGTTTGCTGTGATATCTCATTGGTCTTAAGAATCAGTGCAATATCTCATCCCTGGGTGAGATACTCCTGTATGTACTCACCATGATGCAGCAATGAATGCTGCCATCCATCCCCCTCCATGGGTAAACCCTTTCAAGCCAGGCCGGGGGGGAAGGAGGCATGGCGGCCCATTGAAGGTAATGGGGCATACTAATATAATTATTATATTTATTTATTATTTATAAAGTATTTTAACAGGAAGAATACATTGAGATTTCTCTCGTTTTCAAGTATGTCCTGGGTTCGAGAACATTGAATTGTTACAGTCGTTACAGAAATATAAAGAAATAAAATGCAAGATATTAAAAAATAACACAAATATACAGATTAACACAGAAAATAAATATGTAAGTAATGTACAGGGTTATTCAAAGAGATTCAAAAAGTCACCGCATGTTCGGTGACTTTTCGTTCTCTTCAATTCGGTGCGATTTGGCGATCCCATTTCGGTGACCCTGCGGTATATTCAGCAAGCACCACAGGGTCCCCGAATTGCAGGGAAAAGCCGCCGCAAACCCGACGAAAACTGACCGCAAAACCCAGCGAATGCACGCCAAAAACCCGCAAAAACATCTGGATTAACCTGCCGAAAACCACAGAAAAACCCGAGCAGGAGCCGATCACATGCAGCGAAGCCGCCGGAAAAAGCCGACACCGCATAAGAGGCAGTGAATAAATTAGGAAAACAGTTTGCATGAATGTTTGAAAAGTGAAACGCTGTTTGCAAAGAAACTACTGAGCGAAAATGTCTGAAATTTACATATGAGGTCCAGGGAATGATAATAAAAAGGGCTGTTACAAAAAAAATAAGTAAAGTTAAAAAAAATAAAAATAAAAAATCGGACTTTTAAAAAAAAAAAATGCTTAAAATATCCTAAAAAATCTATAATTAAAGAGACTCTTTAAAAAGCATTGCTTTTTTATGGGGATTTCACTGCCCTTCAACAGGCACCGAACAGGCACCGTATGTGTAGGCAATTCGCCAGGATTTGGCAAATTGCCTGCTCTCTGAATAGCCGAATGGCCAAGAAAGGTAACCGAATGCTGATTTTCAGCGTTTGGTTACCTTTCTCAAGCAATTTGGATCTCTTTGAATTACCCTGATAGTCACTATGTTACATGTTTACATGCGCATTCTGTATATAGTCACTATGTTACATGTTTACAGGTGCATTCTGTATATAGTCACTATGTTACATGTTTACAGGTGCATTCTGTATATAGTCACTATGTTACATGTTTACAGGTATATTCTGTATATAGTCACTATGTTACATGTTTACAGGTGCATTCTGTATATAGTCACTGTGTTACATGTTTACAGGTGCATTCTGTATATAGTCACTATGTTACATGTTTACAGGTGCATTCTGTATATAGTCACTATGTTACATATTTACAGGTATATTCTGTATATAGTCACTATGTTACATGTTTACAGGTGCATTCTGTATATAGTCACTGTGTTACATGTTTACAGGTGCATTCTGTATATAGTCACTATGTTACATGTTTACAGGTGCATTCTGTATATAGTCACTATGTTACATGTTTACAGGCGCATTCTGTATATAGTCACTATGTTACATGTTTACAGGCACATTCTGTATATAGTCACTATGTTACATATTTACAGGTGCATTCTGTATCGAGGTATGTTAATAGGTAGCTCTTAAGGGACTTTAGACTGGGGAAGATTTGATGGTGTCTGGGAAGTTATTCCAAAACGGCGGTGCTCTGTAGGAAAATGAGGATCGAGACACTTTTTTTCTATCGTGGTATTGTAAGTAAGATGTAGGTCCTGGATCAGAGGTTATAGGATGAGGGAACTGCTGGAGGAAGCAGCCTATTCAGGTAGGGTGGCAGCTTCCAAGAAAAGCTCTTAAACACCAGGTTGGAAAGGTGAAGGGTGCGTCTAGATTCCAGCGCCGGCCAGTTTAGTTCTTTTAATATGTCACAATGGTGAGTCATGTAGTAACATTGTAATGCAAAGCGGCAGAATGAGTTATACAATGCAGTAAGTTTCTGAAGGTGTGTTTGCGAGGCAACTACATACACTACATCTCTGTATTCAATAGCCGGCATAAGCATTTGCTGTACAATCTGCTTTCTTACCGCGGGGCTCAGGCCGGATTTCTTTCTGTATATTATCAGGTACATTTCGTTTTATCCCTAGAGTATCTATTTAATATAAAAATCAGCAAACTAATAAATAATAATTGCAAATATACATTTATTACTTCCTCCCAATTAAGGGAGGACGAAGAGCAAGCAAGTCTTGTTGAGGATAGCCATGAATGGTATACAGAGGTTTCTGCTACTGCAAATTAGAAATGCAGAACGGAGCTTCAGCCATTTTTCATTATCATATTCTATCGCCTTCTCTCGAATTTCGCTTCTTTTGGTCATCTGATCTGACCTTTAGCTGCTCCAGGAAACCTGAGTACGGATAATAAACATTTATAAGGTAGATTGTTGGGTGACATTTATAGTCTGATCTTATAATTCAAATGACCAGCATGATGAATCTCGCTGTATTTGGAGCGCAGCCAGAGCTGGAATGACATGTATCACATCAATATAATCAGCGATGATTGAAGCTGTGTCACCTAGATTCAAGACGATGTAAATTTACAATAAGGAATTTAAATATACATTTTCACTTACAGTATAGCTGCAAAAATAACAAAAGATTTGAAGGTAGACAGATAGCTATAATAGATAAAAAAGACAGAGATAGAGAGAGAGAGAGAGAGAGAGAGAGAGAGAGGAGAGAGAGAGAGATAGATAGAGAGAGAGATAGAGAGATAAATAAGGTAGATAGATAAAAAAGACAGCGATAGATAGAGAGATAGATATAGAAAAGATAGCGAGATGGGAAAGATATGGAAGGAGAGATATATAGATAGAGACACAGAGAAATGGAATAAATAGATAGATAGATAGATACAGAGATAGAGAGATAGAGAGATAGAGAGATAGAGAGATAGAGAGATAGAGAGATAGATAGATACAGAGATAGAGAGATAGAGAGATAGATAGATACAGAGATAGAGAGATAGATAGATAGATAGATAGATAGATAGATAGATAGATACAGAGAGGTATATAGATAGATAGAAAGATAGATTGAAAGATAGAGAGATTTCATAGATAGAATTTTGTTTAATTGGCTAGATGATAAATAAATATGAATAAATAGAAAGATAGACAAGCAGATATGGATAGATGGATGGATGATGTATAGATACATATCTGGGTTCCAGATAGACGGCGTCAGGTGTGTAGCAACAACTAGATTGGTGAGTATACGGCATTTTTACCTATTTATACATTGCGTTCCTATGTTATTAACTACCTAAATAAAGACCCGATATAGGGTCGAAACATTGGTTTATTTTTATGCTTTGGACATTAAAAGTTACATTTTATTCAGTCCTTGAGTGCATCATGTGGATTTTTTAGATAGATACATAGATACATTTTTGGATAGATGATAAATAGATATTTATAATTTGAAAGATAGATGGATAAATGTTTGGATAGGTGATATATAGATATGAATAAATAGAAAGATAGACAAGCAGACATGGATAGATGGATGATGTATAGATACATATCTGGGTTCCAGATAGACGGCGTCAGGTGTGTAGCAACAACTAGATTGGTGAGTATACTGCATTTTTACCTATTGCGTTCCTATGTTATTAGCTACCTAAATAAAGACCCGATATAGGGTCGAAACATTGGTTTATTTTTATGCTTTGAACATTAAAATTTACATTTTATTCAGTCCTTGAGTGCATCATGTGGATTTTTTAGATAGATACATAGATACATTTTTGGATAGATGATAAATAGATATTTATAATTTGAAAGATAGATGGATAAATGTTTGGATAGGTGATATATAGATATGAATAAATAGAAAGATAGACAAGCAGACATGGATAGATGGATAGATAGATAGATAGATAGATCGATAGACAAACAGGGATGGATAGATTGATAGATATAGGATAGATAGATACACTGATTGATTGATAGAGTGATAGATAGATAGACTGATTGATAGATATAGTATAGATAGATCTTATTTACTGCAAATATAAAACCATAAAAATTGATACGATTTATATTTTATTTTTTCACAAGGCATTTTACAAATGATCTATTAATATGCTGTATATACACAGTGTATCACTTTGAACATCTTTGTGCCTTCCTTGTAGCAAAGCAATTGAAGTAGAATAGACAGTGCAATTCAATTAGGGGACTGTGCAATAAGTTCTATTGGGTCAAAAAGTATATGTCATTATCAGTATTATTAGCTCCAGCAGCAGTAATGTATCAGCAGAGAGACTTTATACACTGGCAATCTAGCAGCCTGCAAGCTTTTAATTCCCCTGTGTCCTGTCCCTGTCCATTCCATTACGTTATTTTTTGAGCTAGACTACCTTGGGCAAATATATATATTTTTTCACAGCAACAATGTATAAAGATTAAATCTGTTAAACTGTGCCAGAAAAAAAAATATAGCCCCGATAGAACGTGGAGCAAATCCTTTAGCATGAATTTGTGCTGAGAATTCTGGTCTGTTGCATGAAATGACTATCTGTGTATATTGACCTATTTGAAAAGAATCAATACGGGTGAAAAAAACATGGATTCGCCTTGATTATTTCAATCATTTCAAACCTGATCATCATAAATTAATTATTTCTGTAAAACATAGAATATCACTTCAAAAATATCAAAGTGTTTCTACTACAAGTACGTAATTACACATAATGGAACTAAATAGAATCTCACAAGGATATTATTAGTTTTAATAATAAACATAAATATATATATATACACATATATATTAAAGGTGTTTTCCAGCACTCCTTTTGCACTAATTAAATCAATTAATCCCCTGTGTACTAATGAATATTTTCAAAAAATACGATTAAGACACACTCCGGGACTTGTATAAAAGCAACAATCTTTAATAATTCATCATTAAAAGGTCCTGCATTTCAGCTCATGCTGAGTCTTTATCAAGGAAGAGAACACAGAATTGAATAACAATCTATACATTTGTTTATGCTGTAAACTCACCAATGATGTTGCATCTTGTCGGCCAGGGGCCTGTGGTTAGAGACAGGGGTGATGTTTCCGTTTTCGGCACTGTATAGCTAGTGATGTTTTGCCTAATCATGTAATCAAATATTATTAAGTTACTTTGTTGCCAAAACTCAAAATCATTGGTGAGTTTACAGCCTATACAAATGTATTCATGGTGATTTAATTCTGTGTTCTGCTCTTTGACAAAGGCTCAACATGAGCTGAAACATAAGGGGCCCTATTACATTCTTAACGCAAAAACGCACGCTAAACGCGTGTTTTTTTGCGCGAAGCGTTAAACGTTAACGCATGAAAATCACCGCTGGAATTACATTCCTCGCGCATTTTTTCATCCATCGGAAAATTGCGCTCGTAAAACCGACACGCAAAAATGCACGCAAAGTACCTTTGCGCGCAGAAATCAGTGAGTGCATTGTCATTTTTAACGCAAATCCGTAATTTTTGTTCGGACTGCGCACAACATTCGTGCGTTTTGACGCGAGTCCGTCATTTTTGTGCAGACTGCGCACAACATTCGTACATTTTGATGCTAGTCCGTCATTTTTGTGCGGACTGCGCACAACATTCGTACGTTTTGACTGAAGACAAGGTAGTGGCCGTCATTTTTGATGGATCTAGTAAAAAAAAAACGTGCGCATCGACGTTCTCCGTTGTGAATCCACAGTTTGGTATGGTCAGGATGTTACAATTTGCAGTTACCACCAGCTTTTCAGACAATTTAAAATTATGCGCGCAAACGCTATGCGTTAAATATTGCGCTAAGATTGTAATACCAAGCGCGCACCAGCGCACAAACGCATTTGCGCTCACAATATTAAGTATAAGACGCACGCAGTGCAGTAAGCTCGCGCAGGTTCACCCGCGGTAGACGTTAACGCGCATTTTTTGCGTGGACAGTATAATACGACGTTCTGTGCAAAGGGTTTTGCCCCTCGTGTTAATGCGTTTTTGCGCACGCGCTAACGTTTCCGTGAAGAATGTAATAGGGCCCAAGACCTTTATAATGATCTTATTAAAGTTTGTTGTTTTTAAAACAAGTCCCAGAGTTTGTCCTAAATGTATTTTTCAAATATATACACATACATATACATATATATATATATATATATAAAAATTACGAGTATAGCAGTCTGTAGTGATACCTTTTTTATTGGACTAACGTTACATTTAAAAGACAAGATTTCGAGAGTAGCTTGTCTTTTAAATGTAACGTTAGTCCAATAAAAAAGGTATCACTACAGACTGCTATACTCGTAATTTTGGCATCTGGACTAACACGGCCTATCGAATTTATATATATGTATATACATATATATATATATATATATATAAAACAAATAACAAACCAGGAGTATAGCACACCAACTAACAAATGCAAAGACTTTAACAGTAGCTTATGCATTTGCACACTTAAAGATTTTGCCACATTTTAACCCTTTAGAGAGTCTAATAAATCTTAACCCTTTCAGGATTTCAACAGTTTTTAACCCATTCAAGATTTTTTTTTACAAGGTTTTTAACCCTAAACTCTGTTAAAAAAAAGGATCAGAATTTATTTCACAATATATGGCCATAAATTGCTTGAGCCTATTACAAATTAATTAATTATAACTAACTAATTCATTATTATTACAGAATTAGTTATTAGTTATATTAATCAAATATGTGATTTGATTTCCTTTGCCTTTGTCCCATTTATGGAATTAAATGTTAGCTATTGTTGAATTTTTAAAAGAAACTCCAGGAGCTGAATAGAAGAAATTAATTAATATTTTTTTTGAGAATTTTCATGAACAAAAATTAAATAAATAGTGGAAATAGGGTGTAGTAAATGTGACATATAAACGTACGGAGCAAATATTCTGTGGACAAAGTAATACTTGAGCCAGCATGTGTAAAAAACACAATATACTATACATACTACTAATAAATATTGAGATATTTGTGCTATAACTGAGTCTCCGTGTCCCTCACCTCAGCTAATGATGGGTAACCTAGAATAAAAATAAAAAATAAAATGCAAATTTACTTAAGTCAATGGAGATAAACATTGATGTAAAATAGAGCTGAGACGGCGTCTCCATTTATTGTAATGAAATTAAGAGTATCAGTTAAAAAATACTGACTGCCTTCATGCTTCTTAATCCTCTCTGTCAACAAGTGAATAGGAGCCCAAAAAGTAAAGGAGTTATTCAGAGAGCACCGAAATGTCACAATATCCGATTTGGAAAGTGAGATGAAAGAGAGAATTTTTCTGGTTTGGCTATTTTACCTAGAATTTTTCATTCTCCAGTCATTCTTCCATTCTCCTGATTTTCACCTCTCTCTGAATAACCCTGATAGTGTAAAGTAATTAAAATTTCCAATTTAAAGGAGAATTCAGTTCAAAAACAAATTTTGTCATCCAGGGTTGTTCAGAGAAAGGTGAAAACCAGGAGAATTGGCAGGAGAAGAGAACAATCTTCTAGACCAAATAGCTGATTTGGAAAGTGAGATAAATGGGAGAATTTTCTGGTTTGGCTATTTTGACCTAGAATTTTCACTTCTCCAGTCATTCTCCGGGTTTTCACCTCTCTCTGAATAACCCTGATAGTAATATAAGTATTCACACTTGCTTGCATTGATATAGCAGTAGCCTGCCATACATCTAAATAAATCCATATCATATACTGTGGAGAAGCAGGTACTGCGGGCACAGCAACGTGGGTTTTCTAAGCGTTTTTTATTTGCAGCAGCAAAGGGGTTTTCCACAGAGAAAATAAACAACAAAAAAAAAAGAAATCCTATTCCCTATTGGGAGGCTAACTGACAACAGACAAACCTGTCTACTCCTGGGCCCACTAAACGGGTTCACCCAGTAAAACAAAACACACTTTCCAATATAACAGATTCCTTACTTTTTCACCACAGTCTCCAACTCCTTCCTCCTTCTGTCTCCAAACCCCTCAATGAACTGGAAGGAACTGAGACTTCTTATAGGGAAGGGTGGGGCAGCTGTGGTGAATGAGCAATCACTCAGTTAACCCTGAACTGGGAAGGTGGCTACTTCCAGCCTTCTACTCAGGTACCGGCCCTCACATAGCCTGCCCCGAGTGAACCCGTCACACATCCCCCTCCCCAGCGCAACACCAGGGTGAGAAGCGACCACAGCGGAGAGCCCATGGGCCTGAGACAGCGCATCGGCGTTGCCGTGGAGAAGGCCCGCCCTGTGCTGCACCACAAACTTGAAGGGCTGCAAGGAGAGGAACCACCGAAGGATCCGGGAATTGCGGTCCCGGTTACTGTGCATCCACCTCAGAGGGGCGTGGTCGGTGACCAGGGTAAACTGCCTGCCCAGTAAATAGTACCGTAGCATCTCTGTGGCCCATTTAATCGCTAGACACTTCTTCTCGATCACGGCATAGCGTTGTTCCCGTGGCAGCAGTTTCCTGCTCAGGTAAAATACCGGATGCTCCTCACCATCCACATACTGCGAGAGCACAGCCCCCAAACCAACCTCTGAGGCATCCGTCTGCAGGAAGAACTCAGTCCCGAAGTCCGGTGCCACGAGGATGGGCCGGTCACATAACGCAGAGCGCAGATCGCCAAAGGCCTCCTCAGCCTTACCGTCCCATCTCACCATATCGGGGCCTTTGCCTTTAATAAGGTCGGTTAGCGGCGCCGCCCTAGTCGCAAAATGGGGTATGAATCGGCGGTAGTAGCCGACAATCCCTAGGAAGGCCCTCAAAGAGGTTGAGGCCAATTCCGTATTGCCTCCACCTTATGGACTTGGGGTTTCACCGATCCCCTCCCAACCACATAGCCCAAGTACTTAGCCTCCGCCAGCCCAATAAAACACTTGGGGGGGTTGGCTGTTAGACCGGACCTTCTGAACGTGTCGAGCACAGCCTCAACCTTCGGCAGATGGGACTCCCAATCCGTGCTATGGATGACGACGTCATCCAGGTATGCCGCAGCGTACTGGACGTGAGGCCTGAGCAGCTTGTCCATGAGCCGCTGGAAGGTGGCTGGGGCTCCATGAAGGCCAAAGGGCATAATTCTGTAATGAAATAACCCGTCTGGGGTGGCAAAGGCGGTTTTCTCCCTGGCCCTTCCGGTTAGGGGTATCTGCCAATACCCTTTCGTCAGATCAAGAGTCGAGAGGTATCTGGCCTTTGCCAATCTCTCCACCAGCTCATCCACACGGGGCATGGGATAGGCATCGAACTTGCTGATTTCATTCAACTTCCTGAAGTCGTTACAAAATCTGGTAGAGCCGTCTGGCTTTGGCACCAAAACGATGGGGCTGGACCAATTACTGTGGGATGGCTCAATGACCCCAAGCTCTAGCATTTTCTTGACTTCTAGTCTGACTGCCTCTCTTTTGGCTTCCGGTATCCGGTAGGGTTTCAGTCTGATCGCTACACCGGGTTCGGTCACAATGTCGTGGAACACGTCATGTGTTCTACCCAGTACCGGTGAGAACACATCCCTATTCCTCTCGACCATTCGGTTGACTTCCTCTACCTGGCAAGGAGTCAGCTCAGGGGAAATAGCCACCCCCGGCTCTGGGGCCTGAGGACCGGACTGGGCATGGCCGGTCTGGGACACGCAGGCCTCTCTGTCTTGCCATGGCTTCAGGAGATTGACATGGTAGATCTGCTCCTTCTTCCGGCGGTCAGGCTGCCTAATCCTGTAGTTAACAGGGCCTGTCTGTTCCAGGACCTCATATGGTCCTTGCCAATGAGCCAGAAGTTTGCTTTCTGCAGTCGGGACCAGTATCATCACCCTGTCCCCTTGCGAGAACCGTCTTGCGGTGGCCTTCTGGTTTTAGATATGGGATTGGGTCTCCTGTGCCCTTTCCATATGCTGGCGTACCAGGGGGATAACCCGAGCCATCCGCTCGCGTATGCCTACAACATATTGTATCGGGTTGGTTCCGGTCACTCCCTGCCCCTCCCAGGTTTCCCTGAGTATATCCAGCAGACCACGTGGGTGCCTGCCATATAGGAGTTCGAACGGAGAGAAGCGGGTCGAGCTCTGGGGAATCTCACGTATAGCAAACAACAAGTACGGCAATAACATGTCCCAGTCCTTTCCTTCCCTGTTAACAACCTTCCTCAGCATCCCCTTTAGGGTGCGGTTGAACCGCTCGACAAGCCCATCCGTCTGCGGGTGATACACGGAGGTCTTTAGCGCCTGTATCTTTAACAAGTGACACAGCTCTTTCATCAGACGGGAAACAAAAGGAGTACCCTGATCGGTCAGGATCTCTTTCGGGATGCCCACTCGTGCGAATACCTGAACCAACTCTCGGGCAATGTTCCTTGCATTTGCTTTGCGCAAGGGAACGGCTTCAGGATACCGAGTGGCATAATCCAGGATCACCAATATGTACTGGTGTCCACGTGCGGATTTTTCTAACGGACCCACAATGTCCATTGCGATCCTTTCAAAGGGGACATCAATGACCGGGAGGGGTATGAGAGGGGCTCTCAAGTGTGGCTTAGGAGATGCCAACTGACATTCGGGGCATGAGGCACACAGTACCGATTCACCGCCTCATAAACCCCCGGCCAGAAGAACCTGCGCAGGACCCGCTCCTGGGTCTTCTCAACCCCTAAGTGCCCTCCTAGCACATGGCAATGAGCGAAGTCGAGTACCTTTCTGGTCTGAGAGGACGGAACCACCAACTGTTCAATTTCCTGACCTCCCTCCATGATGACCCGGTACAACAGATCACTCTTCAAAATAAAGTACGGATAACTCTTTATTGCCCCTTCCACCGGCACCCCGTTCACCTCAATCACCCTGCTTCTTGCAGTCTGTAACAAAGGATCACTAGCTTGGTCGTTCCCAAAAACAGTGTTCCCGGAAACCCCTCCCCCTGAGTCATTCCCATCAGAGGTAGAGCCCCCAGAGTTAGGAGCCTCATTCACCTCCTCACTCGTATGTGTTACAGGGACCCCCAATTCTGTCTCTGTCACCTGGGTGGCCACCCCCTTTTGAGATCTTTTGGCCGGGGTGTTCACCAGAGCCTCAGCCCGAGCTCTGGTAAAGCCGTGTTTGGCTTCTCGCCTCTCTCTGCGTGTTTTCCGGGGTTTAGGAGGTTTCTGACAAAAAGACTTATCGTGGAATGGGAACACCTCGGTGATGTCGTTAGTACCCTCATCAAGGTCGGCAGTGGCCGTACCAACAGATAACCCCTGCAATATGGTCTGAAAGTCCGGGAAATCCCTCCCTAAGACAAGGGAATAGGGTAAGTTGGGTACCACCACAGCTGGGACAGACCGTACCCTTGCCCCCACAGAGACAGCGACTAACGCCATGGGATAACGAACGGTACTACCATGTACGCACAACACTCCCACAGTCTTATCTTTCTGTAAATTGGCCCGGCCCACCAGTTTGCCTGACACCAATGTTATGGCACTACCGGAGTCCGCAAGTGCCACTGCCTGTAGTCCGTTCAGCAGGACGGGCACTCGAAAAGTCTGAGTCCCTTCCACCAGGCCAGTCATACATATCAGTCCGCAGAAATTCCGGGGGTCCTCACCCAGCCCACACTGCATGGGCTCGGACGTGTTAGGACACCTGGCTCGAATATGTCCCAGTTCGCCACACTCAAAGCACTGTATCGAGTTCCTTTGGGGCTCATTCCCTCTTCGAAAAGTGTTGCTGTGGTCTGAGTAACGCACTGGTCCCCCAGGTGCTGGCAGGATTGCCGACCCGTTCGACCTAGTTGTGGAGCCGAAGACTTTTTGAGGCTGCTCCTTTCTATGGGTGGGGATGCTCCCCACAACGACCTTTGGCGACCTCCTGGGCGAGTCCTCGAAGTCTTTTGCAGCCAGGTAGCGCTCTACTTGGGCCACCATGTCATCATAGGTACCCGGGTTCCCTTGTCCCACCCATTCACGGAGGCTGCGTGGGAGTCCGCGTAGGAACTTATCCAACACCAGGGTTTCCACTATCTGCGTGGGGCTTTGGTGCTCAGGCTGGAGCCACTTCCGAGCCAAATGCATTAGGTCGAACATCTGCGTCCGGGGTGGTGTCTTCTCCTCATACGTCCAGTTAGAGAAGCGTCGCGCTCTCACAGCTTTTGTCACTCCGAACCGGGCCAGGATTTCAGCCTTTAAGAGTTTATAGTCCGTAGCCTGGACTTCCTCCAGGTCATAGTAGGCCTTTTGGGCCTCTCCAATCAGGAAGGGTGCGATAATCCCCGCCCACTTGTCTGTAGACCAGGCCTCCCGAGTAGCAGTGCGCTCAAAGGCACGGAGGTATGCTTCCACGTCATCCTCAGGCAACATCTTCTGAAGGTAGCAACTAGCTCGAATCCTGGTCTCCTGGCTAGGGGGTGCTTGCGTCGCCAAACCTCGTACCGTTGCTTGAAGCAGTTCGTGGTCAGCTTTCTGGGCCTCCATCACGGCCCCAATCTGTGCCTGTATTAGGCGGTTGCTCTCCTGCTGCGTTGCCGTGGCACATACCAGTGCTTTTAATAAGTCCTCCATTGTAACTGTGGGTTCTGTACCCTTGTTGCTACTGCCAGCGCACAGCAGGTACAAAATCCCACCGCTGCCACCACTTGTGGAGAAGCAGGTACTGCGGGCACAGCAACGTGGGTTTTCTAAGCGTTTTTTATTTGCAGCAGCAAAGGGGTTTTCCACAGAGAAAATAAACAACAAAAAAAAAAGAAATCCTATTCCCTATTGGGAGGCTAACTGACAACAGACAAACCTGTCTACTCCTGGGCCCACTAAACGGGTTCCCCCAGTAAAACAAAACACACTTTCCAATATAACAGATTCCTTACTTTTTCACCACAGTCTCCAACTCCTTCCTCCTTCTGTCTCCAAACCCCTCAATGAACTGGAAGGAACTGAGACTTCTTATAGGGAAGGGTGGGGCAGCTGTGGTGAATGAGCAATCACTCAGTTAACCCTGAACTGGGAAGGTGGCTACTTCCAGCCTTCTACTCAGGTACCGGCCCTCACATAGCCTGCCCCGAGTGAACCCGTCACAATACGTGTAAGTCTGTGTTTAAAATGACTTACTGATAATGTGTTTGGTACTTTCCTGTTATCCGGACCACATCAAGTTTTTATAGTTTCATAGACAGAATAAACTGAGTCAATTGTCATAGTTTTATTTTTATAGATAATGAACTGAATAAACGGGAAGGCAAACATATGAGAACATGTGACAATTAATAAACGGTGACATATGACAACATGACTTGACTTATAATTGAGATACTGGTGGCCAGAAAGTTAGGGTTAGGGTTAGGGGGTTAGGGTTAGAGGGTTAGGGTTAGAGGGTTAGGGTTGGGGTTAGGGTTACTCTAACCCTATCCCTAACCCTCTAACCCTAACCCCCTAACCCTCTAATCCTAACCCTCTAACCCTAACCCCCGAACCCTAACCCTAACTCTCTAACCGTAGCCCCCTAACCCTAACCCTAACTTTCTGGCCACCAGTATCTCAATTATAAGTCAAGTCATGTTGTCATATGTCACCGTTTATTAATTGTCACATGTTCTCACATGTTTGTCTTCCCGTTTATTCAGTTCATTATCTATAAAAATAAAACTATGACAATTGACTCAGTTTATTCTGTCTATGAAACTATAAAACTTGATGTGGTCCGGATAACAGGAAAGTATCATGTGTTTTCTCATCAAATTGAGTTCACTGTACCGCTGTGCATTAAAGCAATTTTTCTCATTTTCTGTTTTTCATTTATCTTAAATTAAAGACATTACATTTCTTATTTTTTTTAGGATTCTGCTTTGCCACCCGTCCAAAAAAAAAAGGATTAATACGGTGACCAGCTCTTGATTCCAGCTGGGTAAATATTGTGTTCCCACAATCAGTTTAACCCTTTCGCTGCTGAGGCTTTTCCCGCCCCTGTGCTGAGGTCATTTTTTACCTGTTTTGCGCATCATGTTTAAACGTGTTTTTAAGGCTTATTTTAGTATATGACACCGACATATTATATATCGTTCTTTCCGTCAGACTCGGTAGATTCATAATATGTCATTATTATATGTATACGTTATGTCATGTTTGTATATTATAACAAAAAATGCAATAAAATATGTATTTTCAATAATTTACAATGTGTAAAGTGTTTTTTTCCACATTTTAACATGCGAGCAATTGCGGTTATATTTTGTATGGGGTGCGCTTGTTAAAAAAATTAGAGATGGGGTCTCGTTACATTTTTTTTTGGGGAAAATGACACCATTTTTAACAAACGCACCGCATACAAAAATCGTTAATGCAGCATCATTGTTCACATTATAATTGAAATGAGAACAATATTGCTGCATTAACAAACCAAAAAAAATGAAAAAAAAAGTGTTTATTTTTTTTTTTTTATTTTTTTTTTTAATTTTTTTTTATTTTTCTTTTTCTTTTTTTTTTTTTTTTTACAATTTTTTTTACTTTCATGTTTGGTATCGTTGGAACGGCCATGCTCTGGCCGATCCAACCATATCAAAATTTAACCCCTAACTGCCACGGATCGGGAGATAGGGAGTTCATTGGAACTCCCTATCTCCACAGTTCGTGGCAGTTAGGGGTTAACTGTAGGACTGGCGTCATCGTGCTGCGCACGATGACGCCAGTCCTCTGGGGGAGTTCCCGGAAGCTTGGCCGACATCCAAGATGTCGGCCAGCTCCCGGGAAGGATCGCGAATCGGCGCTTTTCAGCGCAGATTTGCGATCCAGCTCCCCAGGGGTTAATGCCAGGCATCATTTGGAAGGGCAGGCTGTGCCCTTCCAAATGATGCCTGGGTTAAGCCCCTGTGTGCCGCCGATCGGAGGGAGAGAGGTCCGAAGGACCTCCCCCCCTCCCTTTCAGGCGCCTCCTCCGCACATGCGGGGGGGGCGCCTGAATTAGGTGTCATCGCGGGGGCGCGATGACACCTAATAATGGCGGCCACTGCTCCGGATGCCGGGCTGACATCCAGGATGTCAGCCCGCACCGGAGGGGCCAGCGATCGGCCGGAACCCGGCCGAACGCTGACCCCAATGCGAGGACGCGCTCAGCGCGTCCTCCGCATACCAGCGGTAATGCTGAGGACGCGCTGAGCGCGTCCTTAGCATTGAAGTGGTTATAAAGATATTCACATTAAATATTATGTGGCTTAATGGAAAGAAACTCTTTATACCTTCCATATCGAAGCGATAAAGCTGGAATGTAACTCTGAAGCGGCTATAGGGGTTATTCAGAGAGAGCCAAACTGGCCCTGAAATGTATTCTGACGGCGAAATTCAGTGTGACATTTTGGGGCCATTCGGCTATTCAGAAAGCAGGCAGTTCTCCAAATTTTTGCTAATTACCTGTACATACGGTGCCTGTTCAGCGGCAGTGAAATCCCCCATAGAGAAGCAATGGTTAATCTATTCAGAGACACCGAACAGCAGTGAAAAGTTGCCGAAATGTCCTGCTATTCGGTGGTTTCTTTCGTCAGGTTTATTCAGGTGATTCCCATAGGCTTCAATGTTAAAAATATTCCTGTTTTAATTCAATATCTAATAAACTGTTTATTATTTTAATCTGCAGCAAAAAGTCTCTTTATTTATAGATATTTTAGGATCTTCTAGGAATTTTTCGGGATTTTTTCGGCAGAAGTTTTTTTCGTTTTTCTAAAGCGTTTTTTCTTTTTTCTGTGACAGCCCTTTTTATTATCATTCATTGGATCTTATATGTAAATTCCAGACATTTTCGTCAGTAGTTTTTTTTTGCAAACAGCGTTTCAATTTTGAAACTTTCAAGCAAACTGTTTTTTGCTGTGATTTGTGGCTCGTCGTTTTTTTCCGGCGTGGTTTTTGCAGAGGTTTCTGCAGGTTTTTGGTGGGTTTTCGGCGAGTGTTCGTCGGGTTTGTGGCGGGTTTTCCCTGCACTCCGGGGACCCTGCGGTGAATGCTGAATACACCGCAGGGTGGGGAACTTTGATTCCCCGAAGTGCAGGGAAGCGCGGGGAACGAGAAAGCACTGAAATGTCGGCGACATTTCGGTACTCTCTGATTAACCCCTTAAATGTCCAATTTATGCAGGGTATTACTAAAGAAACCCGAAGAATCATATGGCATCAGTTTAATTTGCATATTTTGCAATGCAATCTGGGAAAAGCATGCAAACAATCATTCAACGGAGATCTGTTTCAAACCAAGATCTATTTTTTATTGCCCTCTGAGAATTAAACTTTTTAACATTGTATATATATGAATTTATTCAAATCGTAAGGAGATCTATTACTATTTCATCTCACTACTAGTTACTTAACACCTAGATTTTATAAAACCTGCAGAGTTATTCTCAGTTCATAAATCTGCTTATGCGTTCCGGATAATTAAAAAAACGTGCACACATCCGATCTCGGCCGGGGTGTCTGTAGACTGAAAACATACAGGCTTAACTTACAGACGCAAATATTGTGTTTTGTGTTACATGGCCAGACGTGCATTACTCAGCAGACATGACATATAATTTTTATTTATACACTCTGAGCCGCTCGCCTTCCCACGTATAATTTTACTATGAACCTTTAATGAAATATGATGGTTCCCTCTTGGAATCGCAGAGGAATTTCTGTTTTACTCGCCATGAAGGATTAACTGTCTCTTATTTTTTAACTTTGCTAAGGTCTTTTGATGTTCCGTCCCCAAGGCTTTTCAACAATGTTGTTGTTGGACTGCGGAGGTATCTGTTCCTGAAAATATACTCTCTTCTTCCCTGGGCAATTAAAATGTCTGATGTCACTCACAATTAAGACAAAATTACTTGCAGATTAAAAACGAAAAAAATAAATAAATGGGATGTGTTATGAAAAAATATAAAAAGAGAAAACATAAGGGGTTATTCAGAAAGCAGAGAAAATTCGGTGAAATTTCAGTGCTTTTACGTTCAGCGCATTCATATGGTCTCCAGGAGGTAAGACATTCCTATTTAGGGAAGCCTACCACCCGACTCACTGACGCAACCAGTCCATCACTCTCACCTTGCAGCCCATCACTCTCACCTTGCAGTCCATCCTTCTCACCTGGCAGTCCTCCACTCTCACCTTGCAGCCCATCACTCTCACCTTGCAGCCCATCACTCTCACCTTGCAGTCCATCACTCTCACCTTGCAGTCCATCACTCTCACCTTGCAGCCCATCACTCTCACCTTGCAGCCCATCACTCTCACCTTGCAGGCCATCACTCTCACCTTGCAGCCCATTCTTCTCACCTTGCAGCCCATCACTCTCACCTTGCAGTTCATCACTCGCACCTTGCAGCCCATCACTCTCACCTTGCAGCCCAACACTCTCACCTTGCAGCCCATTCTTCTCACCTTGCAGCCCATCACTCTCACCTTGCAGCCCATCACTCTCACCTTGCAGCCCATCACTCGCACCTTGCAGCCAATCACTCTCACCTTGCAGCCCATCACTCTCACCTTGCAGCCCATCCTTCTCACCTTGCAGTCCTCCACTCTCAACTTGCAGTCCTCTCCTCCTGTTTCCACCCCAACCATTCTAGATTGTAAGTTCCCACTGGAATAGGGCCTTAGTTTCCTCCTGTACTGGTTTGTCAAATGCTGTTCGATGTATTGTAGCCCTGTCTATATTGTGCCCATTGTACAGCGCTGCGAAATATGCTGGCGCTATATAAATAAAGATTAATAATAATAATAGTCACGGCAGCGCGCAAGTGCTACCAGGAGTATGATTGAAGGTAGTGCTGCGTTCCAACAGTGTTAATTTCATCGACTAAAAATTTTAGTCTAGTTCTAGTCGACTAAATATTATAACATGTGTTTGACTAAAATATTACCAAAATTAAAATAATTCAGATGACTAAAATGTGACTGAAATTAAATGACATTTTATAAATTATTTATTTTGGAGTTTGCACAGATACATAACAAAAATGCACACGAAAAGCGAAGGCCTGGCAGGGCCTCAATAAGACTTCTATCACAATGCAGAAGTAATGAAGTAGCGAGCAAGCACTCAGCAGAAGACATCAATGAAAATAAAAAAGCATGAAACAGCACTAAAAAGAAAAAGAAACGTCAGCTGTAAAATAAAAAATCAGCAATTGGTCAAAAGAAAATCCTCAAAAACTGTTACAGAAACATCTCAAAAGGTGGATCATAAAGGGCACGGCGGAGAGAAAAAGGGGGGAAATACTCTAAAAGAAAACTATTGCATTTTCAGACCTTAATACCATAAATAATAACAGGTTCATAGATGTTTACTCTAGGAGTATAGACTGATAAATGATGAAATAATGCATTAATTACATTTTAGCTAAACCCATTCGATTTTAGACGATTAAAACTAGACTAAAATTAAAACCATTCAGATGACTAAAATTAAGTGCTATTTTAGTCAAAAGACTAACAAGTTTATTCAAAGAGACCCGAATGGCTGGAGAAAGGTAACCAAACGCTGATTTTCAGCGTTCGGTTACCTTTCTTGGCCATTCGGCTATCCAGAGAGCAGGTAATACGCCAAATCCTGGCGAATTGCCTGCACATATGGTGCCTGTTCGGTGCCTGTTCGAGGGCAGTGAAATCCCCATAGAGAAGCAATGCTTCATCTATTCAGAGAACACAAACCAGCAGTGAAAGGTTCCCGAAATGCCCTGCCTTTCGGTGGTTTAATTCGGCAGATTTATTCAGGCGAATCCCATAGGCTTCAATGTTAAAAATATTCCCGTTTTAATTCAATATCTAATAAACCGTTAATATTCTGCAGCAAAGAGTCTCTTTATTTATAGATTTTTTAGGATATTTTAAGCATTTTTTTTTTAAAAGTCAGATATTTTAATTCTTTTTAAGTTTACTTATTTTTCTGTAACAGCCCTTTTTATTATCATTCCCTGAACCTCATATGTAAATTTCAGACATTTTCGCTCAGTAGTTTCTTTGCAAACAGCGTTTGACTTTTCCAACATTCAAGCAAACTGTTTTGCTAATTTATTCACTTCACTCGTCTGTGGTGTCGGGTTTTTCCGGAGGCTTCGTTGCGTGTGATCAGCTCCTGCTCGGGATTTTCCGGCGTCTTCGACGGGTTAATCCAGATGTTTTTGTGGGTTTCGGCGTGCGTTCGCAGGGTTTTCCGCAGGTTTACTTTTCAGAGGGTTTTCGGCAGCTTTTCCCTGCACTTCGACAGCCCTGTGGTGCTTGCTGAATACACCGCAGGGTCGCCGAAATGGGAAAGCCGATTTGCACCGAATTGAAGAGAACGAAAAGTCACCGAACGTGCGGTGACTTTTAGAATCTCTTTGAATAACCCTGTAAGACTAAAACTAAATCAAAATTTTCTGTCAAAATTAATACTGGTTCCGGGCACGCTGCTGAATTAGCACCTGTCCCGGAATATGGTGCTGAAATGGGGATGCTACAGGGAAACCTGCAGGCCCAGTTTTCCCCCGTTAGCACCCCTATTTTAGCGTTAAGTACATAATCTAGCCTCTGTATTTTATGGGATCATTGACAATGTATTTATTTTTGTTGTTTTTGTTTCTTAATACTCATGTATATTTACATTCCGTAAAGCATCCCAAGAAAAACTAATAAAAAGACAAAACATCAAGAAAAGGACATGTAAACAATGTGTCGAGGAGTGACATTTTGAATAACGTTTTATGAAAATGCATTTGCAGACTTTTCATGTCGAAAAAGATAACTGTATCAGAGTGGACAATGATCTGCAGGCAATTTCTCCTCCATTGTTAGCTCTGAATAAAAGTCGCAATCTATATGCGGTGGGCTACATAGATATGAACAATGTAACCCTACATATTATTCCCAGCATTTTAGATAAGCGTCCTGTCAAGGCTCTGAGCATGATGCCTCATTCTCCTTTTAACACTTGTGCTCAGCGTTCTGAAAATTACATGACCGAACAAGTAATAAAACACCTGCTTTATGCTTATAGTACAAAATGCATATTGTTTGTTGTTCTTTCAGCGACATACAGTAGATCTGTTAGGATAAACCTGCTTCCACTTCTGGGTTTTAGCAGGAACAGCATCAAATGGTCATGTACCACTGCTGGGATTTGAATCTGGAATCCATCAAGCTAAAACCTTATGAGACCTGAGCGGGCACAAACTGAAGTGTAGGCCCTTTCTCCACACTCTCATAATCATGGTTTGGTCCTTTATGAGTCTAGAGCAGTATTTCCCAACCCTGGTCCTCAGGACCTTCTAACAGGCCAGATTTTACAGATCACGTTGGGGAAATGCAGACTGAATCCTGCAATCACTGAGCAGCAAATCATATGACCTGTCCTTCAGATATCTGGCAAACATGGCCTATCATCAGGTCCTGAGGCCAGGTTTGGGAAACACTGGTCTAGAGGGTAATCCAAGCATGGACTCCTTTCTCACGGTGGCTGGAGAGGTATGTGCTATATCGTCCAGATGAGGCCTTACAAGGCCGAAATGATCATCAGGTTGTTGAATCTCTCGTTCAGAAAGGGATTCCTTGGCATTCCAGATCTGGCCACCATTTTGGGGGGATTTGTATACACTATAGTCTTCTCTGTAATGGCATCATCGCGCTAAAGCCTTATGAGACTTGAGCAGAAACTCAACGAAGGGCAGGACACAAATTGGTCATTAGTGCTCTCAAAATCCTGCTTTTTCTTCACTATGGGATCCAAAGAACTCCCTAGATTGTTTCACAAGACATGGGCGTGATCACTCACACACACTCTCAAGGGATGAAGTTCATGAGGTAGAAGGACACAAGAGGGGTCAATGTAACAGGCTCATGATTTTGATCTAGAGGAAGGGTCTATGAGAGTTGTGGTAAAGCCACTCAGACAAGCCCAGGAGTTTTGAGAATGTGCAGCTTTTTATTGTACTCTGCATAAAAAGTCCCTGTAACAGTTAGGTATACTGTCCCCTTTATGCAGAACAGTTTGCAGTGCCAAAAAAATAAACACAAAAAATAGGCCTTCTCCTTTCTTAGGAGGCTGACTAAACAGCAATTCCCTCACTACGTGCTACTGGGGCAGCTATCCTGTTCCCCCCCAGCAGAAACAAACAAGCAAGTCTTTATAAACTTTGTACATGCATGTCAGCACACCTTTTCTGCAACTCTGTGATCTCCAACCTTCTCCTTGCACATACAGTCTATGTCTGTCTTCCTCTGTTCCCTCAGAACTACTATAAGGGATCTTAACGAGCTGCAGATGTATCTACTGCCAGGGAAGAGGCTTAACCCCTTACCATCCTGGGAAGATCGCCTCATTCAGCCTCCTGCTGACATATACAGAGTCCCACACTCTGTCACAGGGTGCAAGATCTGTAGATCGGTTGCTATTGAGTCTTTCTGGCATGTGATGTATTGTCCATCCATAGTGCCAGGTCGACAGATACACTACAGTTTGAAAGGGGCTATCGATACTTATATTTTTCAGAATGTGAGCAGAGAAACGCCGAAGGGCAAGACATTTATGCAATTGCCTGTTCTCCTTGCTCTCATAATCCTGGGATAAATCCTTAAAGTGGGCTGTGGCTCTCCCTGGGAAGTCAGTATTTCAGCTGGGCCCATCAAAGGAGGAGCAAACCCTGAATTCAGAGGGTAGTAGAACTCTTTATTTTCTGTTGATATGATGGTTTGTCTGGTAAGCAGCTTAGCTGCCCCTTATTGGTAGAGAGGGAATACATTTTATTTAGTTAGACTCCGTATGAAGGAGTAGGATTTCATTTGTACTTTGTTATTTTTGTTTTGACACACTGCTGGTGTGACAGCTGCTGCAAAGAATAAAACAAACCTTCTAACATTTTACCTGGCCTCTGCAGTGACTATCACACAATGTATTTCACTTTATTCGGTGGATAAACAAGTTACAGCACGAGTATCCAGGAACCTGCTCCCAGGTAACATTGAGTCACAGAAGAGTACAGCTCCTTTCCAAATCCATTACCACTGGTGCCATTATCAGAGACATGTTTATGAAACCATCTGGGTCTTTATAAATGGCATATTCTGGCCACTGCCAAGTATCCTCCAGTGATCAATGTTTTTTAATTTACTAACTGCCTCACTGACATAATCCGTAGCGCCACATCCAGGCTATTTGTGTTTCAGTAGAAATAGCTCAATCTGTGTTTGATGCGGGGCGGGCTGGACCTTATTCCAATATAAATTAAGATGAGCATCTAAGAAAAGCATGTGCCCTTTCAGACGTTTAATCAATGGGCTCAGTGTCAGATCATTAAAGTAATCTCCTTTTATCTTGCATTGGTTTCTGAGTGCAGAAGGTCACATCATATATACTTTATATAGAGAGACCTGTCGAAATGGGGTGCATTGATATTGTGGCATGGTTATGCAGCGTATGATCATATTTTGTAAGCAAATATCCACTGATCTGCCTAATGCAGGTGTTTTTAAATACTCTAATGCTTTATTAGAGTGGAGTCTCTAACTGGTTAAGGATAAGGAGGCTAATTTTGGTTTAGTCTTATCTATCAATGGTCAACTCATTGAGCAAGATTCTCAACTTGAAGCTTTGGAATGATTCTGGGTTTTCTCTTTACTGAAAACACCAAGGGCACTATTCCACAGTGAATGCTAATGGTAGCATTTGGATATGTAAGCATTACCGCCAGGATAAGTAAGATAAGACTTTAACGCATGCCCCCATATTACTTTGCTGACGCTAAACCCGTAAGATATCACTTAGCTCAGTTTCGCACAAGCCTACTGTACTTTGCGCATCCTATGCTTAACATGGAGAATGAAAATATCCATTAGCGTTTCGATAAGTAAGTTATTACAAAGTCCAACCGCTAATTCCCATCGGAACGCACAAGGCAAACTTGTATCACCTCCTAATGGCTGCTGTTAAATGATTTTGCATTTGCAATATCATTAGGCATCTTCTAAAACCTCCCCAATAAATCCCATACTCACCTCGCACCTCTCATCCTGCAGCAAGAATGGTGACCCGATCTGCCGCTTCTTCTGGCTGCAAGCAGAGTGATACTGGGAAGAAATAGCTCCCAATCTCCCTCCGCAATTACTCGGTGGCACTGTACACTCTCACGAGAACAAGATAGCGCAGAGCTCGCCACCCGGCAGCGCAGCCCTCCATGGAGTCCTATGGACTCCAGGTGGTGATGCTTGGGTGGTGCAGAAGCTATACCACGAGTACCACTGAGGGTAACACTGTGTTCCGGGGGCAAGGTGCCATGGTAGCGCCTACCCCTAAATCTAAGGCTAAAATGGGGACGATACGTGGAAACCTGCAGGCTCAGGTTTTCCCCGTTTGTATCCCCATTTTAGCATCAAGTATGGAATAGGGCCCCATGTGTATCTGGCACTCAACAGCTGCAGCAGCAACATTTCGGCTGTATGTCCTATTTGATAGAAGCTGGACACACAGCTGAAACGTTGCAGCCACTGCTGAGTGCAAAGTAAAGGTAGTCGTTCCATGATCTTGGAATTCCGGCTCCCTTTGCTTCTTTTAAATATTAGCCAAGGGTGTGAACATTAATGGAACATTCCACCGGAAACTGAAACGTCGATCTATGCATCAGAAATTAATATTTTTGTTTATTCACATTTATAAGTCTCCGTGTGCATCTGAAACTTGGGAAGTAGCTTGTCGGCAGTTGGATTTTTGAACCGGAGCACGGAACTTTCCATTTGAATGTTGAGTGCGAGGCTACTCGGATATCCAATAAATAATATATACAGGGCACTATTACACTCTTCGCGCAAAAATGTACGCATGCGCAAAACGCATTAACGCGAGAGGAAAAACCCTTCTCGCTGAACGTCATATTACAACGTTCGTGCATACGATGCGTCTTAACGTCTGACCCGAGTGACCCTGCGTGAACCGTGTGCGACCGCAAGTTCGTGCGCACATCCCATACTTAACATTGTGAGCGCAAATGCGTTCCTGCGCTGGTACGCGGATGGTATTACAATCGATGCGCAACTGTTTACGAACAACGTTTGCGCGCATAACTTTAACTTCTTTTAAAAGCTGGTGATAGCTGCAAATCTGTACGACCTGGCCGAAACCAAAAACACCAGCACGAAGGAAAAAAATACCGCACAGCATGGTTACACATTCTACACATACACAAACAATAAAATTGAGAGGTTGTGCGTGTTTTTATTATTGCTGCAGCATATATATTCAGATTGATTTTGACAGGCGCAAAAACTGAACGGGAGACAATTGTGGTTCTTAATTCGGATTGGCTGAATCGCGTGAAAAAACAGTCTGCCCACCGATTTCTGCACGCAACGTTAATGCGCGCGCGTTTGTACGCGTCTTTTTTACATGCCATATTTTTGACGGATGAAAAAATGCACACGGATCGTAATACCAGCGTTAATTTACGTGCGTTAACGTTTAACGCTGCGCGCAAAAAACTTGCGATGCGCGTGCGAATTTGCGCGGAGAATGTAATAGAGCCCACAGTATATATTATACAATTCGGATTTATTATGGTTTTCGAATAAAGTTATATGTTTTATTTATGAAATCCTCAAACGCTCTCTAACAAATACTTACAGATATGCATATTGCAGGGTTTTAGCATCGAAGCACCAGACTTTTTTCGTTCTAACCTGTGAAGAGAGTGCTTTTCTATTTGGTATTTATTTATATTTATTATATGTATATAAATAAATAAATATTATAAACCAGCTTTCGTCCATTTTTAAATGCCTTTCATAATGGGGGGGGGGCACAATCTGAGACAGGTTTAGGAGCTCAGACTACCAGGATTTCTTCTCAATTCTTGTACTTATACCCTTATACCGCAGTAGCTCAGCAGCTAATCGTTTCGCTTTTCACAACCATGCGATAGTTTAATTTTTTTCCTAATGGAGACGTAGAGTCAAATGATTTACCGGGGCAACTTAAACGTACGCGATCTGGAAATCTCATAGCAAAACAAAGGCCTAACTTTACAAAGTGACCTTAACCTCCTTTGGGGACATTTCAAGGGTTTGGATTTCACCTTCTTTCCTTAAAAAAAAACACGGAAATATTGTAAATTTAACCGCACTACGGCAAACTGGTGAAACCAGAACCTTCCTGTGCAGAAAATAAAGAACAGAAATACAAAAGGAAAACCACAGATTTTAAAATAATTATAATTAAATTTAGTGAGATTCCGGTACGGAGGTAATAACGTAAAAAATATTTCACGTGTTTCAAATTTCCCAAAACATTGTATTCTCCAGTTTACGTTGAGAAAAAAATTGAGAATATGGTTAATTTTTAGGGCTTTCAATCATTTTCAACCCAATAATTTATTTCAGATCTAGAAAAATGAAGCTGAAGATATATTTTGAATTTGTGGTGGTGGTTGGGAGGGTGCTTTAGATGCATCTTTGTCCTTTGTACCAGCTGGATGGAGTAGAGGTAACATCACTGCTCTATAACCGTGGAGACCCAGATTTGATCCAGGCCAGAGCACCTCTCCAGTAACTGTCCTTGGGCAAGACGCCTAACGGTACATACTTGCCTACCACACAATATCGGCTGTGGAGTCTAGTGGTAACATCTCTGCTCTTCGACGATGGAGGAGCAAGTCAAAATCCTTTTCAGTACATCCTTCCAATACAACAGTGGAGAAGCAAGTCTCGACTTTACAGGAAGTGGGTTCAACCTAACCACCAGGTCGCTGATCTACAATCATGGAAAGACGTCTTGATCCCACTCAGAAGACGCCACCAGCGAGTGTCCTTGGGCAAGAAACCTCACAAAATACTTGTACATCTCATAGATTGTAAGTTCCCTTGGGAACAGGGTCCCCCTGAATCAGGCCGTATCGTCCGTGTGTGGTATTCCAATTAAGTCGCCTACTGATGACCGAGTCGTACGCAGGGAGACAATAAATACTCAAAAATACACAAACACATAACTGTGGAATAATATATATATTTATGATATATAGGCCACAGCTAAAAACTCCACACAATAAACCCACCACCATGACATAAAAATTTCCATAACAAAAAATAAAACAATAACCCAGTGAAAGAGGACTCCCCACAACCACCACACACCGCCAAACCAACCAACCACAAAAACTTCCCAACTCCCAACCATCTGACCAATAAATCCTAAATAAAAAGGAACCCCTAGCCAGCACTGCCTACAAGCCCCCGCCATGACAGAAGGAGCCCAACAAAACTAATACTCTACCGAAAAAACCAACCCAACCTGGAATTAAATAAAACAGGGAGGGAGGGTGAGGATTTTCAAAGCTCTACCTCAGGAGAAAAAGGCGCGCAGAGCCTCTCCACACGCGCCTTAAGTACCCTCCTGGTGACTCCTCCCACACCACTCCCGCTCAATCTCCACACACGCTGCAAACCCTTCTAGAAAAATCCTCCCTGCGTCCTGGCATCAGAGGCAATTTAAGGGCCCTACGCCTTAGGTGCTTCAGGCCTTCAGCATCAACCCCTTGTACACTGATCTTGTTAAGCGCTGTGGAATATGTGGTGCTATGTAAATAAAGGTTGATAAAAAAACAAAAAACGGTATTATTATTTTTTATTTTAAAATATAAATAAAGGTTAATAATAAAAAAATAATACAGTTTTGTTTTTTTTTTATTCGGGGATGGCTGATAAAGGGTCAGTTACTCCCTGGGTTACAAATACGGTACATAGGGTTGTGAGCCGCAGACCCCAGCACCATTCTTCTGTCTATAGGGTTAATCTACTCACCTATAGCACTATAAGCACTTGATAAGTATCAAGTACAGGTTGGGCACCCTTTATCTGGAAGCGGAGCATTCCGTAACTCGGATTCTACTGTATTTCAGAATCTGGGAGAATACACCGCAGGGTCGCCGAAATGGGATCGCCAAATCGTACTGAATTGAAGAGAACGAAAAAAGTCACCGAACGTGCGGTGACTTTTCGATTCTCTTTGAACAACCCTGCCTGCATATCTTCTCTATGGGGTTTTCACTTCTGTCGAACAGGCACCGTACTTGCTGGAAGTTGTCAAAAATTTGGCGAACTGTCTGCTTTCTGAATAGCCGAATGGCCCTGAAATGCCGCCGTACGGGGAAATTCACTGGTCGTTGACATTTCGGCTCTTTCTGAATAACCCATCATATCATTGTAAGCGGAGGAAATATTTACCTTTTGAATGTTTTCACAACCAACTTGTTTTTTTTAGCATGTAACTTTATTCCGATACAGAACCTGCTCCCAATACGCGATCCATTTTATTCGAGTAGATGTTTAGATAAGAAAAGTCCTCTGAGGCTGCATGAGGAATGGAAAGGCTGAAAGCAATATACAGCCGGCTCTTAAACATCGCGTTGAAGACATAAACCCACACAAGAGGGAATTTAAGGAGAGGAAAGCCAGACCAGGAAACGGAGAAGAGAAACTATAGAAGGTAGCAGCCGAGCAGGTGGAATTCTTTTTCGTAAAGAATCTTGTATGATTACATAATATTTTTTTTTTTTATTGCTTGACAAATAAAAGCTTTGAAAGGTACCTGAAAAAAAAAAAGGACAGCACGCGTTCCTGAACAGCCTTTATCTAACAGAATATAGAAATGTCACATTGGTTTTCCCTACAGCCATGAGGAGATCAACGTGTCTCCATTGTGCTCATTTTCAGCACAAATAAAATGTATCTCCCAGGATAAAGCGGTATTAAATCCAACCATTTCAGGAATTGTTCCTCTGGCTTTTTTTTTTTTTTACATTACATTTTGGTTTTTATATTATTTTGCTTTTTTATTTTTTGTTTTTGTTTGTGGGTTAGTCATGAACATAAACGAAGCTTATTAAATTATTTATAAAATATAATAATAATATAATTATATTATTATTATAAGTTTTTACATACATTGCAAACTTCAGCCATGCAATGATAATAAAGTGATCCTTTTAAGCCTTAAGGGTTATTCAGAGAGCACCGAAATGTCACCTACCTTTCAGTGCTCTCTCATTCGGCGCATTCGGCGAGTTCAATTCGCCAACCCTGCAGTGAATTTGGCATTCGTCAAAGGTGCGTCGGATCAACCTGCCGAATGCATCCGACAAACTGCCGAATCAATATCACAAACTGACGAATCGAACCGATAACCACCGAAGAGATCTGAAAAACCGCCAAATGAATCGAAAAACCGCCCAACGCATCCGACGATCCACCGAACAGACCGCCGAACGCATCCGAAAAAAAAACGCCACAGGGATAAAAAAAAAAATAAAAAAATAACAAATCGCAGCTTTTAAAAGGTGTTTTAAAAAACAATAGTGCATGAAAATGCCTGGAAAAAATATATAAGGTTCCATGAATAACAATAAAAAGGTCTGTTACAGAAAAACAATACGCCATTAAAAGAAAATCTGAATCAAAAATTTCACTGAAAATATCTCGAAAAATGCCTAAAAAAATTCTAAAAAATAAATAAATGTAGAGACTTTTTGCTGCAAATGGAAAAGAATAAACGGTTGAATAAATAGTTCATTAAAATGGGGATTTTCTTTTTTTTTTACATTGAAACCTATGGGATTCGCCTGTTTAAACATGTCGAATGGAACCACTGAAGATCAAGGCATTTCACTGACATCTCGGTGCTGTTTGGTGCTCTCTGAATAGATTAATTTACTTCTCTATGGGGGATTTCACTGCTGCCGAAGGTCAACGTATTTTGCAGGCAATTCGCAATATTTGGTGAATCACCAGCTTTTTGAAAAGCCAAATGGCCACGAAATTGCACCATAAGCGGGAAATTCACTGTTCGGGGGAATTCAGTGGCCAATTCTGTGCTCTTTGAATAACCCCTATAGTGGTTATGATATAGGTTGTGAATTAGAAAAGAGAGGTGTAAGGCTCGTGTCGGACGAGCGCACTGATCATGTCCGTGTTGCCGCACATTTGTACGTCCGTTATAGCATATAATTATGACCAATGGAGCCCCACACACAAAGTACGTCCACACGGACGCATAACGGATGCGGCAAACGGACGCAGGTTAGGCAAGAATGTAAATCCACTAGAACTGACGCACGGAGTGCGCTGCGTCCGCAACGTCTGCATAGCTTTGTGTGTGAGTGATGAACGAGGTCAGACGGACTGCATTTACACGTCCAGCATTTTTCACGGACAAAATGTTTTTCATATTAATTTATTTTCCCTTCTACATCAGTCAAAAAATACGTCAGTCACAAAAACGGACTACCTTGTCGTCAGTCAGAAAGTACGTCCGTTGTGCACGGATGCACAGAATGCGCTCGTCTGACCCTAGCCTAAAACATGGGAACCTGTCAGTATTACCAAAGGCATGTAGCAGGTCAACGAGAAATATAGACCTATGACCATTAATTATTTAACGTGAACAACACACACATTCTTCCAGTACATTGTGGCGTACAACGTGTATGTGATAAGGAATTAAGGAGAGAGTTTTAAGGCTAATGTCAGACGAACGCAGTCTGAGCGCACTCTGCGTGCGTGCATAATGGACAGACGTACTGACGGAAGATACTGTAGATACCACACGGTCCGTGTTTTTTTTGACGGACGTAGAAAAAAAAAGGGAATTCTGGGAAACAAAATTAATATGAAAAATGATAAAAATTTGAAAAGGATATGAAAAGCCATTTTGTGCGTCAAGGTGCTGGACGTCACAAATGCGTTGCGTCCGAAATCTCCTTATCACCCACACAGAACTCTATGCGGACGTGGCGCAGAACCATGGACAGTCGCCAATGGAGAAACACGTATTATCGATCTATTTCTTCATATCAGCACCATGGATAACGACAGGCTTGTTACTATCAATGGTACTGATACTGACAAAATGTATTGTATATCAGAATTCATTGCCGAACAGAACACACACGGACAGACTGTGAGAAGTTAATCCAGCTGTATGTGTTCTGCATCTGCAAAGAAAAAAGCAAACCTCGTTATACATGTAAAATAAGTTAGGAAGAACCCTAAATATTAACCCAAAAATTCCCGAAAAAAGCAAAAATAATCCTAACAAATAAATAAATGCAGACACTTCTTGCTGTAAGTGAAAAAAATAAATGCTTAAAGATATATTTAATAAAAACAGGAATTTTGCACTGGAACAAGTGAAAAAAGTGACGGACGATATGAAATTACGAAATCAACAACGGAACCAAAACGGACTCGAAACGATACGAAAATACATTGTCCGAAATGGACCGAAACGGAACAGAAATGGCAAATAGAACGAAAATGACGCGATTTTACAAATTTCATGTCCATACGAAATAACAAAATGTTTTCGTTTCGTATCGGAAAATATTTCGGATGGTGTGTATTTCGTTGCCGGATCGGCAAATTCCTGTTTTTATTAAATATATCTTTAACCGGATCGGTTCAGAACATCGGACGAATCCGAAGCACCGAATGTGCCCGTTTCGTGAGAAAAACTAATCGGTACGAAAAGAAACGTACATCCCTAGTGTTGTCGTGTACCTACAATGGAGGGGATTTAGCTGCTGTATACATAAAGTATCTTTTTCAATGCATGCAGACAGCCAGCTGAAACAATTGGTGTGTAAGCCCAGTTAAAATGAGTAGTTTAAGGCTAGTATAAATCACAAAATGAGATATTTACAGTCTCAACTCTTAAACATCGTATGGTTCTATGACTGTTATTAAATCAACAGGAAATCTCTTCATGGGTGAAATTATAGTGTTCATGATATGGAGTCTCACTGGTCTCTCCGTACGCAGGAAATGTCTCGGATGTTTTAAATGCGTGATCCACTGTAATTTCACAATAAGCTCGGAAGGTCATTGGAAAGGATTCGGGTAAAACAAAAAAAACACCTTTCATTATAAATATATATATATATACACTGAGAGATCTTGCCATCCTAAAAGCACTAATATGAAATGGATAAAGCGGGGGACGAGAATAATGTTTTTTTGGGGAATATTTAATTTTTTTAAACAGAGGAAAAAAAGCAATAAATGCTTAACTTTCTTCAGAATTCCTTTCCTTTCAGGCTTTCTAGACGCCCCCCCCCCCCAAGTTATGTTTTCTTTGATCTCCATTTTTATTTTTAGGTTGGGCAAGGTTATACCTGTAACTTATGTTGTACAGTCTTAAACACATACAGTTACAAGTATATATAAAGTGCCAAAAAGCTCTGTAGTGCTGTACAATGAGCTGGACATAACGACAAATATACATACAAGTTAAACACAAAGAAAAGTAGGAGAGGGGGCCCTGCTCGAGAGCTTACAATCTAAAAGGAGAGGGGTGACAGGCTAGGTGAGGGTAAATAGCTCAGTATGTGGAGTAGCGGGCGCATGTGGGCTGTGGGGGAGATGGAGCAATAAATGTACAGTTGGGGGGATCATGGAGTGAGCCGCTAGGCTTCTCTAAAGTAATGTGTTTTCAAAGACTTCTTGAAGAACTGGAGAAACGGGGAGAGTCTGATGTTACCTGGGAGGGAGTTCCATAGAAAGGGAGCAGCTCGGGAGAAGTCCTGAAAGCGAAAGTTGGGGGGGTGCGGGTACGAGGAGATGATAACATTAGATCAGTGGCAGAGCGAAGTGGTCGGGATGGGATGTACCTGTTAATAAGGGAGGAGATGTAGGCAGCGGCGCGGTTATGGAGAGCTTTGTATGTGAGCACCAATATTTTGAATTGGATTCTAAAGGAAACAGGGAGCCAGTGTAGAGACAGAAAAGGGGGAGAGGTGAGAGAGGTGTGGGAAGTGAGGTGTGAGAGGTGTGAGAGGTGCGGGAAGTGAGGTGTGAGAGGTGTGAGAGGAACGGAATGTGAGGTGTGAGGCTGCGGTCACATGAGAGCACTGAGTGCATCCGTGTGACTGTTCTTCCCTGCGTCAATCTTTGTGACGGCTCGAAGTTGGCACATTATCTCATTATGCATCGAGAATTTATTGTGCATTACCTTTAACTTTTGCATTCTTTTGAACTCCGTATGATGTAACTTTTACTTTTATAAGCAAAACAAAAATTGATGAGTAAAAAAGAAAAAAGAAGAAAATAAAAAGGCAAAAACCCAACATGCGATTTTAGCTACTAAATAGATGCTGCTTTCAAAAAGCATTTGAACAAAAAACGCAATAACCAGTAGAAACAACTCAACCGACTAAAACGAGAAATCATGCTGGTACTACCAGAAAAAGAAGATTCTTAGCTCAGTCTGGGAACTATCTTTTTGTTCAGATAACAAAAAGGACTAAAACCAACTCTATCCACTAAACAATATCCTACGGAAAGCTACAACTTAGATAGTGAAATCTTTATTTTCTTTCCAGAAAAGACACAAACGGAGAAACTCAAAAGTTTGCATTAATTAAACGGCACCTGTCATGCGACGCAACCTAATGAATATCACAAGGAATATTATTTTGTCTGTGGTTTATTCCATCCTAGTTGTTGGCTAAAGCAATGGTTCCCAATCTTGGTCCTCAGGAGTCAGGACCCACTAACAGGACAGGTTTTAAGGATTCCCTTGGGGAAATGCAGACTGAATCCTGCAATCACTGAGCAGCAAATCACATCACCTGTGCTGTGCTTGACATATATGGCAAACCTGGCCTGTTAGTTGGTCACGGAGGACCAGGCTTGGGAAAGAAACACTCGACTTAATCCTTTCACTGCTGAGGAACGTCCTCATGGACTCCTAAGGAAAGATGGGGTGGAGATATCAGGGTTCAAAGGAACCCCCTATCTTCCAACTGTTGGCAGCTAGCAGGGTCATGGCCAGAGCATGGCCTTTCCAATGATACCAAACTTCACCATGTTAACCCCTTCACTGCTGAGGCATTTCACCACTGTGTGCTGAGCTCATTTTTACCGCTTTCGCTCATCATGTTTAAACGCGATTTGAAGCCACATTTTAATAAATGACCCAGACATATTATATATCGTTCTTTCCGGCAGACTACGCAGATTCATAATATATCATTTTTATATGTATACGTCATGACCTGCCTGTATATTATAACAAAAAATACAAAAAAATTGAATTTTTAATCATCTGCAGTGTGTAAAGTGTTTTTTTTCACATTTTATCACATGAGCGTTTGCGGTTATGTTTCTATGGGGTGCGCTTGTACAAAAAATTTGAAATGGGGACTTGTTACTTTTTTGGGGGAATTACGTGATTTTTAGCAAACGCACCCCATAGAAAAAAATCATTAGTGCAGCATCATTGTTCACATTATAATTGAAATGTGAACAATATTGCTGCATTAATAAAAACAACACACAAAAAAAAAACATGTTTTTTATTTATTTATTTTTTTTAATTTAGTTATTATTTTAATTTTATTTTTTATTATTTTGTGTTTACTTTTTACCTAGTCATGTTGGGTATCATTCGAACGCCATGCTCAGGCCTTTCAAATGACACCCTCCATGACCCCCTAGCTGCCACGGTTCTGGAGATATCGGGGTTCACAAGAACCCCCTATCTCCACCAGGGGATTTCCTTGGGAAATCCCAGGCAGCTAGGGGTTCCCCGGCTATCTGACGTCATCACGCTATGCGTGATGACGTCAGACAGCGAGGGAGTCCCGGGGGCGGAGCCGCCATCCAAGATGGCGGCCCCACCGGAGATAGGCTGCACTTCGGCGCCGCAAGGCGCTGAAGTGCAACCCAGCACTTGAGGGGTTAAAGCGAGGCATCGCTAAAAGGGAGAGACTCTCCCCTTTTAAGCGGTGCCTGGCTTTTACCGCTGCTCCTTCCCGATCGGGAGGGAGAGGGATCCGAACGGATCCCCCCCCTCCCTTCCAGGCTATCTCCCGCATTGCCGGGGGGTCGCCTGGAAATGACGTCATCGAGCATTGGCGTGATGACGTCATTTACGCCGGGAGGAGCTTGACTTCAGCGTCTGAGGACGCTGAAGTCAGAACGCCGTGGGACCCCGGACAGAGAGGTGAGTATCTCCGCCGGGGGTCCCGCACAGCTGATGACGTGTGGGGCACGTCCTCAGCATGCAACGTGCATCAATGAGGACGTGTCCCACACGTCTTCAGCAGTGAAAGGGTTAAATGTAAAGAAAAAAAATAATAAAAGTAATAGTAAAAAAAAGAAAAATGTGTTTTTTTTAAGACGTGAAATGGCTCAGCAGTGAAGGGGTTAAAATAGAGCTTAAATGTTATCCTTCAGGGTTATTCAAAAAGAATCGAAAAGTCACCGCACGTTCGGTGACTTTTCGTTCGCTTCAATTCGGTGCGATTTGGCAATCCCATTTCTGCGACTGCGGTGTATTCAGCAAGCACCACATGGCCGTCATAGTGCAGGGAAAAGCCGCCGAAAACCTGTCGAACATTCACCGCAAAACCCAGGCGAATGCACACTGAAACCCGGAAAACATCTGGATTAACCCCAGCGAACACGCCAGAGAAACCTGAGCAGGAGTCGATCAGAGCGTAGAGCAGCCGCCAAAAAAAAACGACACCGCAGACGAATGGAGTGAAAAAAAAACAGTACGCTCGAATGTTTGAAAAGTGAAACGCTGTTTGCAAAGAAACTACTGAACGAAAATGTTTGAAATTTGCATATAAGATCCAATGAATGATAATAAAAAGACTGTTAGAGAAAAAAGAAAAAAACGTTAAAAAAAAAAAAAAAAATGAAAAGAATTTTGCAAAAAAAATACCGAAAAATGCTTGAAAGATCCTAAAAAAAATCTATAAATAAAGAGACTTTTTACTGCAGAATATTATGATAAACGGTTTATTGGATACTGACAACAGGAATATTTTTAACATTGAAGTCTATGGGATTCGCCTGAATAAACAAGTCGAATGAAACCACCGAATGGCAGGGCATTTCGGGAACTTTTCACTGCTGGTTTGTGTTCTCTGAATAGACGAAGCATTGCTTCTCTATGGGGATTTCACTGCCCTCGAACAGACACCGAACAGGCACCGTATGTGCAGGCAATTCGCTAACATTTGACGAATTGCCTGCTCTCTGGATAGTCGAATGGCCAAGAGAGGTAAACGAATGCTGATTTTCAGCATTCGGTTACCTTTCAGCAGCCATTCGGATCTCTTTGACTAACCCTGCTTGTATTTACTTGTATGACCCCTGTAGGCAAAGCTCTATTCCCGACTATAAATATGACAGCAGGTGTGTCCCTTTCCCTGCACAAAGTGCATGAGTCTAGAATAACATGCACTGTTATTTCAACAACACAGAATTTGGATTGTATTAAATGGTCACTACCACTTACATAAACTGGAACGAGATTACACGTCCATTACAAATAAAAACACCTTATAAAACACACGCTGCTGTTTTGTTTCGGTGGTTGTAGCAATTGCATGCAAAAAGAAAAAATAAAGTTAGTTTTTTAAACTTCTGTTTCCATTTTGTGAATTATTTCCATAATGCGACATTTACTAAAATATGTGCAAAAGCTTTACTGGCTGTTGATAAATTTAATCTGCAGTATTTGACAGTTATGGAGGTGGAGGAGAGAATGTTTAGATAAGGCAGCAGGAGGGTATCGTTCTCCAGGCTGAGATAAGAGATGGCCGCTGAATGAGATATGACAGGGCTTCTAATATACCCCTTGGTGATGTCCTTTGAATACATCCCACACAATACAATGATTTGAGTCAGTAATCGACCCATAGACTCCATTCTGTGGCCAAAGCCACACAGTGAGGAGCAAGTGATGGAAAGACACTGGGGGGGGGGCAGTTTACAACACATAATATCACACAATGAAGGAAGGACATGTTGTCCGTTATTAATAGATATATAAATAAACTACTTAGTAATTTATTTATAAAGGATTTTACCAGGAAGGATACATTGAGATTTCTCTCGTTTTCAAGTACGTCCTGGGTTAAAGATAACCCAGAGTAAAATACTTATATTTGTATTGGAAACCTTTAAACATTACATATTAAAGAAAACATGTCTACTTTTGTGTTACATTTTATAAAATGCATTCTGTTTAATAATGTATTTTACGGTACACTTATGATCACTTCCGAATCGGTGTTCATTTTCCATCGCATAAATCTCCATAACATGTTCAATAAATGGATACATGTAAACATGATGTTTATATAAGCGTCCACGCACTTATAAATTAACGAGTATTGTCTTTTTAGCTGAAAAGTATCATTAATATCATGTTTACCGCTATTGACCTGCTATTTCATTGATATATGTAGAACATTAGCGGTAACGCTGTTATGGTGCCAAGAAGCACATTATATAGGATAGGATTTAATCTCTGCACATTCTGATTTGGGGAAGTCTGGATATTAAGGTTTTCTTTTTTCATTGTAACATTTTTTCCCTTAGCAGTCCACATGACATTTATATAAAGATGAAGGTATCAAGTACACAAATTGTGATACGGACTCGTCTCTACTCTTTACACTGTGAAGACCCGAAAAGTGGCAGTACAATATTTGAATTAAATAACCAATTAAGCCCAATGGAAGGCTTATCGAATCAGACACTTGAATTAAATAAAATATACCTTTAATCCTACAATTAAAAATACATATAGAACATACAATTAGCTGATAATTGTTATTTTTAATTGTATGTTCTATATGTATTTTTAATTGTAGGAATAAAAGGTATATTTTATTTAATTCAAGTGTCTGATTCGATAAGCCTTTCATTGGGCTTAATTGGTTATTTGATTAAAGGGTTTCCCCCTATTTTTTCGTTTCAGCTTAGAAACATATACCATTTAGGCTCAGTTTCACATATAGGTCGCATTTGAATGTGGTCCTATATAATTCAATATTCAAATTAAATGATCATTAAAACCTTTTGAACCAAAATAAAGGAGGCGGCGCGGAACTCTCCAGCACCAGTGCGTTGAAAACAAAAATGAAAACGTAAACCATGGGTCACCACTCAGGCTTGATGATAAGTCCAGAGGTTGTAAGACAGGTCCATATCATAAGAGCAACTTGGCAGTGATTTGACCCCAGGATGTTGTTTTTGTCACCTAATCGGATTCGTAAACAAATGCATAACATTCCTTTAACCCCTTAAGGACGCAGGGGTAGCGCCCTTAAGGGGTTGATTTTGCTGGTGAGGCATACAGGTACGCCTCGCCGACTGGTGCCATTGCGCGGCACTGATTCTGGGCCCTCCCCGCAACCAGCGTGCAGTGCGCGTCATTGGCTGCAGGGGACGGCTTGATTTCAGGCCGTCCGTGTGCAGCCAATGACGCGCGCCACAAGTCAGTGCACGCAGGCTTCGGGGAGGGGCCGAGACGGTCCCATTGAAGACAGCGGGGCGTACCTGTATGCCCCGTGTCTTCAAAGCCCGCCGCCAGGACGTCATGGAACGTTCTGCGGTGTTAACGGGTTAAGCCACTTGACAGCAAGCAATATTCACTGTGAGATGAGCCATGGCAAATGAGAGCAAAATTAAACAGAGGGCAGATCTTGTTTTATCTCGAAACAAAACATCTACATTTTCATCTAGAAGCTGCAATTTTATGGGCATTTGCTGGTAAGATAATAAACAGGCAGGATTTGTAAACAACTAAAATGAGTTCCTTTTCTGCTGTTAATCCTTTTCCGCCACAGGCCGTACCATGCCATCCCTACGGCGGGTGGGCCTTGAAGTCGCAAGGCGTACTAGTACACCCCGTTGACTTCAGTGGGCCGCGACTGCCCTTCCTACCAACTGGCGTGCGCAGAGTGTCATTTTTAAAACAAGCCGTCCCCCTGCAGCCAATGACGTGGGTGGACTGAAAGAGAGGCCCGCCGCAGCACCTGGCGGCAGAGCGTACTAGCACGCCCAGCCAGCGTTAACCCTTCCCATCGGGCACCACCCGTCAGGCATTAAGGGATTAAATAATGTTTTCTCTTTTTTTTAGTTATTTTTTACTCAACTTGCAGTGCGCTGCTCGTCCTCTTTGGCTCACGGACTCCTGAATGCAGAAGTCCCTGAAAGTTTCTAACACAATTAGTGCTTCTATACAACTTGTGTATTGTAGGAGCCCCAAATTGTGCAGCACTACAGGACTTGTGCACTTTACGTATGCAAGTTCCATAGTACCTGCTCGGAATGATGGATCAGAGCTGCGAGTATGAGCTGCAGATCCGATCTACCAGCTGCCTCTCAGACGGATTGCTACAGCGAATGGTCTCACAGAGGGTGATGTTGGCATGTTCTCTGCACGCTGACATTACTGGTGACCAATCTGGTGACTGGCAGCTGGGAAATTTAAAACTCCCAGCTGCTGGTGATGCTGGGTGGGGTGGAGGAAACTCCTCCACTTCACCAAGCAATATCTCCAGATCAGAGGGGCCGGGAGGGGGCACTCCTCACATCCTGACCACTTTAAATTAATAAAAGATGAATAGAGCGTCCCTTTAAGAATACTGGTTTTCTTTACTGTGTATGGGTACTAGTCTGGTAAAAATAGAGTCCCACCACAATGATGTCAACCTCAAAGACAGGAAAGCTGCAACCCGTCATTGAGTATTGCGACTAATTTTATAATGATACATACGAGACGTCCCATTGGGATCATCATCAACATAACGAGGTAGACAGAATGGGCGGGTGGTCAGATGCTCTAATTAGTGTAAAACATATAGGGTTACTCTCAGAAATGTCTGCTGTTTGTCAGAATCCCATCCATGCACAAGAAATGTGATCCAGTTAGTACTTGGTCTCTGACGACTGTACAAATTGCATTAAGGGATGTTAGAATGGAAAAAACTGCTTTCCCAGAAGAGAGAGACACAATCATATTCAGCATTTTAAGAGTCAGTTGAGATGTAAATTTTATTGTAGATCATTTTAAACATCGGGGAAAATACTGTATATATATAATATATATATATATATATATACAGTCAGGTCCAGAAATATTGGGACATTGACACAATTCTAACATCTTTGGCTCTATACACCACCACAATGGAGTTGGAATGAAACAAACACAATGTGCTTTAACTGCAGACTGTCAGCTTTAATTTGAGGGTATGTACATCCAACTCAGGTGAACGGTGTAGGACTTACAGCAGTTTGCAGATGTGCCTCCCACTTGTTAAGGGACCAAAGGTAATGGGACAATGGCTTCTCAGCTGTTCCATGGCTAGGTGTGTGATATTCCCTCATTACCCCAATGACAATGTGCAGATAAAAGGTCCAGAGTTCATTTCAAGTGTGCTATTTGCATTTGGAATCTGTTACTGTCAACTCTCAAGATGAGATCCAAAGAGCTGTCACTATCAGTGAAGCAAGCCATCATTAGGCTGAAGAAACAAAACAAACCCATCAGAGAGCTAGCAAGAACATTAGGTGTGGCCAAAACAACTGTTTGGAACATTCTCAAAAAGAAGGAACGCACCGGTGAGCTCAGCAACACCAAAAGACCCGGGAGACCACGGAAAACAACTGTGGTGGATGACCGAAGAATTCTTTCCCTGGTGAAGAAAACACCCTTCACAACAATTGGCCAGATCAAGAACACTCTCCAGGAGGTAGGTGTATGTGTGTCCAAGTCAACAATCAAGAGAAGACTTCACCAGAGTGAATACAGAGGGTTCACCACAAGATGTAAACCATTGGTGAGCCTCAAAAACAGGAAGGCCAGATTAGACAACACCTAACAAAGCCTTCACAGTTCTGGAACAAGATCCTATGGACAGATGAGACCAAGATCAATTTGTACCAGAGTGATGGGAAGAGAAGAGTATGGAGAAGGAAAGGAACTGCTCATGATCCCTAGCATACCACCTCATCAGTGAAGCATGGTGGTGGTAGTGTCATGGCGTGGGCATGTATGGCTGCCAATGGAACTGGTTCTCTTGTATTTATTGATGATGTGACTGCTGACAAAAGCAGCAGCATGAATTCTGAAGTGTTTCGGGCAACATTATCTGCTCCCATTCAGCCAAATGCTGCAGAACTCATTGGACGGCGCTTCACAGTGCAGATGGACAATGACCCAAAGCATACTACAAAAGCAACCAAAGAGTTTTTGAAGGGACAGAAGTGGAATGTTATGCAATGGCCTAGTCAATCACCTGACCTGAATCCCATTGATCATGCATTTCACTTGCTGAAGACAAAACTGAAGGGAAAATGCCCCAAGAACAAGCAGGAACTGAAGACAGTTGCAGTAGAGGCCTGGCAGAGCATCACCAGGGATGAAACCCAGCGTCTGGTGATGTCTATGCGTTCCAGACTTCAGGCTGTGATTGACTGCAAAGGATTTGCAAACAAGTATTAAGAAGGGAAAGTTTATGATTATTATTCTGTCCCATTACCTTTGGTCCCTTAACAAGTGGGAGGCACATCTGAAAACTGCTGTAAGTCCTACACCGTTCACCTGAGTTGGATGTACATACCCTCAAATTAAAGCTGACAGTCTGCAGTTAAAGCACATTGTGTTTGTTTCATTCCAACTCCATTGTGGTGGTGTATAGAGCCAAAGATGCTAGAATTGTGTCAATATCCCAATATTTCTGGACCTGACTGTATATAAACTGCTGATTTAAAATATGCAGGACACTCTTTATAAAACCAATAGACTGCCTTAATGTATTTTGACCTCTAGATATTTAGATATTAAGGAGACTCAAAATATCTGGCAATGCCCATAAAGAGTCCTGGTACATGTTAACAGAGCCATTAGCATCTCTGGCTCACCTGATATTAGACTTGTGCGATTCGATTCAAACATAGAAACACAGGAACCCTAACCCTAAAAGTAACCCTAACCCAATCATAAAACAAGTCGAAACTGTTACCCTAATAGTAATGCAGGATTAAATAGTAACCCTAACTCTAAAAGTAACCCTAACCCCAATCATAAAACAAGCTAAAATAGTAACCCTAACACTGTTCATAAAGCAGGATTAACCAGTAACCCTAACTCTACATGTAACCCTAAACTAATTATAAAACAAGCTGAAACAGTAACCCTAATTAAAAATCAGGATTAAACAGTAATCCTAACTCGAAAAGTAACCCTAACCATAAAATAAGATTAAATAGTAAACCTAATCGTAAAACAGGATTAAATAGTAACCCTAACTCTAAAAAGTAACCCTAACTCTAATCATATAACAAGCAGTAACTGATGTCACAGGTCCTACCTCTCACTCATCTATCTCCACCATGTTGCTCCCCAAGGTGTCCGCTCTCGGTCTTCCTTAAACAGTAAGGGCCAAATTGCAAAATAATTTGCGCAGAACATCGTATTTCAACGTTCGTGCAAACGATGCGCGTTATCATTTGACGCGGATGGACTTCCGCGAGCGTGATGAACTGTGCGCGTCCTATACTTAACATTGTGAGCGCAAATGCGTTAAGCGGATGGTATTTCAATAGATGCACAACTTCCTACGAACGACGTTTGCACGCATAATTTTAACATCTTTGAAAACCTGGTGTTAACTGCAAATCTGAACGTTCTGGCGGAAACAAAATACACCAGCTGTCAGGAACGCTCGGTGGGACGGGAGAACCCAGGTGCAGAGTTTACGTAGTAAGTTGTATATTGCAGTACCAAAGGAATATCCAAGAGACGTAGTCAGGTTCACAATCGAGGTCAGGGGTAAATGGCGAATGAAGAGAGGTCGGGTATAGAGCCAAGTACTGGTACACAGAATTAACATAGGGAAAAGCCTCTAAGAGTAACACTGGCAGGAGTGATACAACGCTGAAGTATCGATGTACTGACAGAAAACCTCTATATAGGTGCAGAGTTGTCAAGACACTCCCTAATGTGGATCCCTCCACCAATCAACCTTTTCCTCTGAGGGCAGTGAATCATGGAGCTGGAGGTGTCTGGTGCAGTTCCCCATCAGGTCCACCGGGACTGAGGGCCCTCCTCCTGAGTTGCACCATCCACCAGATCCATGCGCCCGCCCCTGTGACGTCAGACGCCACTCGCCGCCATGCTCAAGGTGGACAGAACGGCATGGCCACGCCGACGCAGCTGAACAGACGCGGCAGAGCTCACAGGAGGCGGCGCAGGACCCAGGGACGCTCCCAGCCCGCACCTGGAACGTGGGGAGCGCCGCAGCGCCACCCGCTCGGCACCAGCCTGCCTCCGAGGTAAGAGACCCGGCTGGCGGCGTGCCGCGGGGCGGCATGACAGGACCCCCCCTGAAGGAGCGGCCTCCGGACGCGACAAGGGCCCGGCCTTCCCGGGTGTGCACGATGAAAAGCACGGAGGCACGAAGGGGCATGCACCTGGGAGGCGGGTTCCCAAGAACGCTCCTCAGGGCCAAACCCCTTCCATAACACAAGGTACTGAAGGGCACCCCGGTGAAACCTGGAATCCAGGATACTGGCCACCTCATACTCCAACTCATCGCCAACAAGCACAGGAGGACAAGAGGGAGCGGACCTTCCCGGAAACTCATCAGGAGGAACACGTTTGAGGAGAGAAACATGAAACACAGGGTGGATTCGGTACGTGGGAGGGAGAGCGAGTCTGAAGGCAACCAGGTTAACCTGGTGGGTGATCTTGAAAGGACCTATGAAACGGGGCCCCAATTTTTTCGAGGGACATTGGAGACGGAGGTTTCTGGTGGACAGCAGAACCCGGTCACCTAGCTGGAAAGGAGGGGGAACGGATCTGGAGCGATCCGCCGAGGTTTTGTATCTGTCTTGAGCAACTGGTAGGGTCTTTTTGGCCAGTTGCCAAACCTCCCGTATAGTGGCCAATCTGGAGTCTGCATCAGGGACAGAGGAGAGAGGTATCAGACCCGGGATCATTGTGGGGTGGTAACCATAGTTGAGAAAAAATGGGGTGGAAGAAGTCGACTCATGGTCATGGGAGTTATATGCAAACTCGGCCAACGGTGAAAGGTCAGTCCAGTCATCTTGGAGGTAAGAGGAAAAGCAGCGCAGGTACTGTTCTAAGGTCTGATTAACTCGCTCTGTCTGTCCATTTGTCCGGGGGTGGAAAGCCGTAGAGAGGTGGATGCGAATGTTAAGTCGGGAACAAAAGGCCTTCCAGAAACGAGAGGTAAACTGGGTACCCCTATCAGAGACTATTGAGTCGGGGATTCCATGTAGCCTAAATACGGCCTCAAGAAACAGAGAGGCAGTCTCGAAAGCAGTAGGTAATTTCTTGTATGGGACGAAGTGTGCCAACTTGGTTAGGTGGTCAACTACTACCATGATGACTGAGTGACCCCGGGAGGGGGGGAGATCGACAATAAAGTCTGTGGACAATTGAGACCAAGGGCGTGTCGGGATGGGAAGGGGTTGTAGCAACCCTGCAATCTTAGTGGTGGGGTTCTTGGACCGTAGACAGATGGGGCAACTAGCAACATACTTGGCGACACCTGAAGACAACGAGGGCCACCAGAAATGTCGTCTCACTAGGTCCAGTGTCTTCTTATACCCGTGCTGTCCGGCCGCCAAGGAGTCGTGGCACATCTGTAGGGCATCTACTCTAGCCTTTTCAGGTACATAGATGCGACGGTCCTGTACGTGGAAACCCTCACTAGATAGGGGTAAAGAGGTCTCTGCCGTTAGTCATTTGATGTTGTCGTGGAGGCTAGAAGTGACCCCCAAGAAACATTGAGGTGGCAACACTGTGTGGGAGAGGTTCGTGGATGAGGATGGACCCTCCTGGATCCTTGAGAGGGCATCTGCCTTCCCGTTCTTTGAGCTGGGGCGGAAAGTTACATGGAAATTGAACCTCGTAAAGAAGAGAGCCCAGCGGGCTTGACGGGGTCTCAGACATTTGGCAGATCGCAAATACTCCAGATTCTTGTGATCAGTGTGTACAGTTATCGGATGCATGGCCCCTTCCAGCAGATGACGCCACACTTCAAAGGCTCGTTTGATGGCGAGGAGCTCACGGTCCCCGATATCATAATTTTGCTCCGCCGGGGTGAGCTTCTTGGAGTAGAAGGCCACGGGATGGAGTTGTCCGAAGGGGGATCTCTGTGACAGAATAGCCCCAGTGGCAGTCTCTGATGCATCGACCTCTAGGAAAAAAGGCAGTTGTGGGTTAGGTAGGTTCAAGACAGGAGCAGTAGTGAAGTGATTCCGGAGGTCGTCGAATGCTTTCTGGGCCTCTTTGGACCATTCAAAGGGGACAGTAGGGCTAGTGAGTCGAGTCAGAGGTTGAATTACTTTGGAAAAGTTACGGATAAAGCGTCTGTAAAAGTTTGCAAACCCAATGAACCTTTGTATGCCCTTACGATCTTTAGGAGTGGGCCAGGAGGTGATGGCCTCGATCTTTCGGGGATCCATCTCTATGTGACCAGGTGAAATGATAAAGCCCAGGAATTCCAATCGGGTGGTCTCAAAGGTGCATTTCTCAGGTTTAGCGTACAGGTTGTTCTCCCGGAGTCTCTGGAGGACGGTGTAAATGTGCTGACGGTGTTCCTGAAGGGAGGTGGAAAAAATTAGAATGTCATCGAGATATATTACAACATACTTGTCCAATAAGTCACGGAAAATATCATTAATCAGGTGTTGGAACGTGGCGGGGGCGTTGCAGAGTCCATATGGCATCACAGTATATTTGAAGTGTCCATATCGAGTCCTAAAGGCGGTCTTCCATTCGTCCCCCTCACGGATGCGTACCAGATTATAGGCCCCTCGGAGGACAAGTTTGGAATAGATACAAGTGTTCTGGAGACGTTCTAATAACTCTGGGATAAGTGGGAGAGGGTACCTATTCTTGATGGTGATTTTATTTAATTCATGGTAATCTACACAGGGCCTCAATCCGCCGTCCTTTTTATTAACAAAAAATATACCTGCTCCGGCAGGGGAAGTGGATGGTCGAATGAAGGCTTTTCGTGTGTTCTCCTGGATGTAATCTTTTAACGTTCTTAACTCAGGCTCGGGTAGGGGAAAGATACGTCCATACGGAATAGGAGCCCCGGGTAGTAGCTCAATAGGACAATCGTAGGGTCTTCTGGGTGGCAGTGTCTCAGCTTTCTTTTTGTCAAATACATCCTGAAAATTGTGATATTGTGCGGGTAATTGGGTCTCGTGCCCGATGGTGGTACTTATGGTATGGAGAGGTACGCATGTACTTTTACAATGCTCAGAGGGGAAGGAAACCTCACCGGTTGACCATAGTATGTGAGGGTTATGCAATCGAAGTCAAGGCAACCCCAAAATCACGGGGAATATAGGAGAGGTAACAATATCAAAACGTAGCAGTTCTGAGTGGCCAGGACCTAGGCTCATTTGGACAGGTATACTCTCCTGTGTGATAGGCCCTGAGCTCAAAGGAGAACCATCAACTAATCTGATTTCAACAGGTATCTCTTTATTAGACAATGGTAAGGAAATACATGTCGCTAGGGTGGTGTCCATGAAGCACCCGCTAGCCCCTGAATCCACCATTGCCTGGAGTGGGAAGGTCTTCTGCTGCCACTGCAGAGAGATGGGTAGAAGAAGATGAGGCATGGGTAAGAGTGGAGAAGGTCTAGAGAGTGTTGTGATGAAACAACTCTTACCTCTTCCGGAAGTTGCTTTAGCGGGGCATACACGGGCCTGGTGATTGGCCCCTCCACAGTATAGGCAAAGATTGAGACGGTGACGTCGATCCATCTCGGGCTGTGGTAGGCGTCGATCCACTAGCCCGATCTGCATTGGTTCCTCGGTTCTCCTAGGATTAGAAACTGGAACAAGAGCATTGAAGGGTACCTGGTTTTCACGTGACCCCCCGATTGGGGCTGAGGGAGGCCTTTCGTTTCTGCGCTCCCTCCATCTTCTATCGAATTGTATACAAAAATCGATTACAGTATCTAGAGACCGGGGTACTCCAACACGTGCGAGTTCATCCTTCAAATGGTCAGCTAGGCCTCGACGAAACTGGTCCAAGAGGGCGGCCTCATTCCAAGCCGTATCATGGGCATAGTGTCGGAAGTGAGTGACGTAGTCCTCTACGGGGCGGCGACCTTGTCGGAGAGCCCTGATGACGTTTTGGGCGGACTCTCTCTTGTGGGGGTCTTGATACATGGCCTCCAGCGCCGCAGCAAACGAGGGTCAGCTCTCCAGTACTGGGTCGTGGTCCCGGAGGAGTGTATGAGCCCACTTTTTAGGTTCCTCACCCAGTAGTGATATGACCATGCGTACCTTTACGAAATCACTGTTGTACGTGCGGGGTTTTAGAGAAAAAAGGATGCAGCAATCGAGCATGAATGCCTCAAATTTTGTGCGGTCTCCATTGAAAGTCTCAGGTAGCTTAACTTGAGGCTCAGGAAAGGGGGTCTCCAGGTTTGCCTGTATGGGTGCGGAGGGAGGCATGTAAGGAGGAGGCAATGTCACGACTTGAACTTGCACCTGCAATTGTCGATGTTCTGTCTGGAGTTCCTGAAAGGAGTGAGTGAGGGCGGATACCTGGTGTGACAAGGCCACAACGGCTTCGGTGATCTCTGCGGGTTCCATATGTTTGGCTTCAGCGTCTGTCAGGAACGCTCGGTGGGACGGGAGAACCCAGGTGCAGAGTTTACGTAGTAAGTCGTATATCGCGGTACCAAAGGAATATCCAAGAGACGTAGTCAGGTTCACAATCGAGGTCAGGGGTAAATGGCGAATGAAGAGAGGTCGGGTATAGAGCCAAGTACTGGTACACAGAATTAACATAGGGAAAAGCCTCTAAGAGTAACACTGGCAGGAGTGATACAACGCTGAAGTAACGATGTACTGACAGAAAACCTCTATATAGGTGCAGAGTTGTCAAGACACTCCCTAATGTGGATCCCTCCACCAATCAACCCTTTCCTCTGAGGGCAGTGAATCATGGAGCTGGAGGTGTCTGGTGCAGTTCCCCATCAGGTCCACCGGGACTGAGGGCCCTCCTCCTGAGGTTGCACCATCCACCCAGATCCATGCGCCCGCCCCTGTGACGTCAGACGCCACTCGCAGCCATGCTCAAGGTGGACGGAATGGCATGGCCGCGCCGACCCACCTGAACAGATGCGGCAGAGCTCGCAGGAGGTGGCGCAGGACCCGGGGACGCTCCCAGCCCGCACCTGGAACGTGGGGAGCGCCGCAGCGCCACCCGCTCGGCACCAGCCTGCCTCCGAGGTAAGAGACCCGGCTGGCGGCGTGCCGCGGGGCGGCGTGACACCAGCACAAAAAAAAAAAACAGCACAGTATAGTTACACATTCTACACATACCCAAACAAAAAAATTGTGAATTCGTGCAGATTTTTTTTATTGCTGCAGCATGTATACTCAGATTTATTTTGACAGGTGCAAAAACGTTAGTGAGTCAATTAAGGTTCTTAATTCTGATTGGCTGAATCCCGTGAAAAAAACAGTCCGCGCAGTGATTTACATGCGTAACGTTACTGCACGCGTATTACACTTCGTTTGGCGTGTTTTTTTTACTAACGTTATTTTTTGACGGATGAGAAAATGCGTTCGGATCCAAATATCACTTTCATTTTTGCGCGATAACGCTGGACACTGCGCGCAAAAAAATTGCGCTGCGCGGGCACATTTACTCAGACAATGTAATATGGCCCTAATTATGATACAGAATGCTCCTCTGCGTTGTTTTCGCATACTTCCATACTATCGCGTCAATCGTGTGGGTCTTAGCATCTTGTGTCATATGTTCTGCGTCTTTCTCGCATGTTTTGACGCGTAATAGTAACGCAGACAGATGGAAGCTGTCCTGTTCCTATATAAACCATCAAACCCTAATAGACTCAGCACGTGTTATTACTATTGTGTGTTTCATGTGTACCAGACCTCGGCTTGAACTTGACCACCTTGTTATTGTCCATTGATTCACCTCAGCTTTTGATCGACTACCCTATTATCTCCAGTCTTAGACCTTGGAGTGTCATATCTTTATTTGTGTATCTCTGTTCTCCTGATTTCTGCTTTCTCCCTGACTCTCCTGATTGTTAGTGCTGCTTTATCCGATCATTCTAAGGACCGGTTATAGTTTACTTTTCTTCTCTTGGTTCTCATTTTCATCTGTGTGTTAGGTCATAACCAGTCGTGACATCCTAATCCTAAAAGTAAACCTAACTCTAAAAGTAACCCTTAACCTAACCGTAACCGTAACCCTAGTTATAAGAGTAACCCTAACCTTAAAAAGAAACCCTAACCTTAAAAAGAAACCCTAATCCTAACCCTAAACGTAAGCCTACTTTCAGATTATGAATTGTATGAATATTCCAAACTGATAATGTATTGGTCCAAATCATTATTTTCAGATAAATTTCCGATTCTGAAATATTTGTTTTCAGATATGTCCAAATCTGAACGAAAATGATTTTTTCGCCAAACGTGCCATTCAGACATGCTTAAAGAGTTTTGGAGTAGTCTGCATCCCTGTTTGAAGTTCTGGGACATCCAGACGGTTGAAAACCATAGAAGAAGTTTATATAAACGTTTATTTCCTCAATGTTCTGGCATTCAGCCTTCAGATTTATTGATGGTGAACATAACCATGTACGGAACAAACTATTGCCAAACCACAGCAACCAAATCAATAGAGTTGCTCTACATTATCAGAGATTATATCTTTCACAAAAACAAGTAACGGATTCTTTGGTTAGCTGAATTCCCAAGAAGTAATGAATAGATGGAGGATTGCCAGGAAATTGCAAAATTTAAACTTAAATAGCTGTATTTGCATATTATTAGATTAGAGGGGCAAAGGTTTAAAAGTAACATCAGGAAGCATTATTTTACTGAGAGGGTGGTGGATACATGGAACAGCCTTCCAGTAGAAGTGGTAGAGGCCAAAACAGTAATTGAATTTAAGCAAGCATGGGATAGGCATAAGGCTATCCTAAACAAAAGATAAATCCAGGTAAAGTATCCATGTAATTGGACAGACTAGATGGGCCGAAAGGTTCTTATCTGCCGACATTTTTCTATGTTTCTATGTTTCTATTATCCCATTGTAAAGTGGTCAGGATGTGAGAAGTGGCCCCACTGCTTCCCCGATCTGGCAGAAACACTGGTTGAAGTGGAGGAGTTTCCTCCACCCCCCAATTAGGGCAAGATCACCTGCCCTAAGATAAAACGGAGACGCTAAGGGGGAAAATTTGTGCTTGCAAATTTCCCCTTAGTGCCCTGTTTTCAACTGGATTATGGGGCAGGCGCTGAATCCAACAACCTGCCCCATAGTAGTCGCTACGCTCCAGGATGAACAGAGCGGAGCTAATGCACCACCGCGAGCATCCCCTCCTGGAGTCCATAGGACTCCATGGAGGCTTCTGCTGCTGTGTCACATCACCAGCAGCAACTCACCTCTCGCAAGATCCTACAGGTCCGTGGAGTGATCGCAGAGAGAGACTGGGGACTTTTTTTGCCCCTGTCTCCCTCTGCTCCCAGTGGCCAGAAGCAGTGGATCGGGCCGCTGTTCTTGGTAAGAGGTAAGCTCGTGCTAAAAAGCATTATTAGCGATCGGGAGTTGATCTGTGAGACACGCTATCACCTCTATTAACCTAGCACTAATGCTCATCTATGTGAGTCTTAGCGCCAGCATTAAGGAGGTGATAGAGCCCTCAGTGTCACTAGCAGCCAGGATTTTTAATTTCCCAGCTGCCAGTAACCAGAAATGTCACTAGCGGAGCACGTGGAGACCATGCTGGCATCACACTCTGAGACCTCACGCAATATTGAGCATTCCCAGAGAGGCAGCCGATGGGTAATATCTGTGCATGCGTGCTACTTCAACCCATCGTTCTGCAGAGGCGCTATGGAACTTGTGAACAAGTTCTGTTGCGAGGCACAATTTTTGGTACCTACACTACGCAAATAGCATAGGAACACGAATAGAAAGTCCGTGAGCTGAAGTGGAAGAGTAGTGCACGACGAGGGAGAAAAGGTGAGTAATATCACTTAAATTTTAAAAAAAAACAACAAAAAATAATAATTGGGCAGAGACTGTCCGCAGCATCTGCGCAATTATTTACGGTAAAATAAAGGAACTCTGTTTCAAGAGAATATTCCTTAAATTACCTATGTGAACCACGTAAATATCCAAAGGATTTGAAATGTCGATGTGTCAACTCGCTTAATTAGAGAATGCAGACAAGGGGCTCTATGACACTCATCGCGCAAAAATGCGCGCGTGCGCAAAAACGCATTAACGGCGAGGGAACAAAACCCTTCGTGCTGAACGTCGTATTACGGTGTGCGTTAACGTCTAACGCGAGTGACCCTGCGTGAACGCAAGTTCGTGCGCCATCCCACACTTAATATTGTGAGCGCAAATGCGTTCATGCGCTGGTACGTGGATGGTATTACAATCGAAGCGCAACTTTTTAAGAACGACGTTTGAGCGCATAATTTTAACGTCTTTGAAAAGCTGGTGGTAATTGCAAATCTGAACGTTCTGGCCGAAACGAAAAAAGACCAGCACGAAAAAAAAAAATGCAGCACAGTATAGTTACACATTGTACACATACCCAAACAGATTGATTTTGACAGGCGCTAAAACTGAACGGGAGACAATTGTCGTTCTTAAATCTGATTGGCTGAATTGCGTGAAAAAACAGTCTGCCCACCGATTTCTGCACGCAACGTTAATGCGCGCGCGTTTTTGTGCGTCTTTTTTACGAGCGATATTTTTTGACGGATGAAAAAATTTGCTCGGATCGTAATACCTGCGTTAATTTATGCGCATTAACGTTTAACGCTGGGCGCAAAAAAATTGCGCTGCGCGTGCGAATTTGCGCGGAGAATGTAATAGAGCCCAAGGTGTTTCCAGGCCAATACATTCCCTGTAAGGTATGTAGATAAGTCTTGTCGATGGCTTTCAGTCATCACGGCTCTTCAGGCTCAGTTATGGTGATCGTGACTTGAAAGTCCTTGAAATATGCCTTTCATGCAAAGATAACATTGATGCAACATAAAGAGCGTATAATTCCATTTGCACACTGGGCTGATCTCCTTATTACCTGGTTTGTAGATCACATTTATTTAAGTTTTTATTTTCTGTTCCATTGTTGTTGCCAGCATTGTGGAGACTGTTGCTTCAAAATTGCTTTGCAATGAAACATCACAGATTACTTTCTAAGACTGAATGAAAACAATGAAAATAAAACGACTCTGCGACAAATTAATTAATGCTTTTGCTAGTGCACAGAATATTATTGAGCACACCTTTTCACTATAATGTGCATTTGTAGGCATGTTTCTTTCCTAATAACGTTACAGTTACGACAAGTAATTACACAGCGCCAACAGATTCCGTAGCGCTTTACAATGGTGACGCACAGACAGGTGACATAATAAAGAATAAACATAAGAAACAGACGGCCCTGCCCGTAAAATAATTGTCCCGCAAATGCAGCACTTTATACAAGTGCTCAGTCAGACATCCCGTGAGCTTACAATCTAAGGGACTAAGGCAAGTGAAACAAGAGGGAGCAGGGGGGGGGGTGGAGATAATTACCAGAGAGAATATAGCAGACACTGCATAATGATAGACCAAGAGCTTGGACATGATGAGGTTAAACCGAGCGGGGATTGAAGTAGTTGAGAAAAGGAGGCTATATAATTAGGATAGGGGCTGGGTGGGAAAGTGGGTGGGACAGCAGAGGGAAAAATGGTGGTGGGGAGTGACTGTGGATCAAAACATATACAGAGTTTAGAGGAGATAGCCATTGCATGCAAAGTATTTACATCAGGGAGGAGCAGAGCAGACCGAGAATCCATAGAATTAAACTATCAAAAAAAGAGGGAAGAATAAATAAATAAATAAACTAGCAGCAGTAACAATATGGCAAAAAAATGTGTTGATTGAAGAATACCTTTCTTGCAGGAAACAGAGGGAGAGATTGCTTTGAATATGGCTTGCTTTTGGTTCAGGTGAAAAATGGTGGTTAAGTGTGACTTTCTGGCTTTCTTGCAGGAATCAGAGGGAGCAACATATTCTGCGTTCTAAAGCTTACAACTTTAATTTTACCACACTTTTTATTATAATTACTTACTTCAAAAAAAATGCCTAAGAAAAGAAAGTTCTAAAAAATGATTTGTATCTGTTCCTGATTGCAGGAGGTGCAACATTTACGTTAATGTTCTAAATAAATGAATGTGTTTTCGGCAGAAGCTGTCAATCAGTACAACCTTTAAGTAATGTCATTTTAAAAGCAGTGAGTCGTGCCGCTAATGAGCATCATGTGCCACTTATAGAGAGCGTCCTCTACAGACACGAGGAATAACTAAGAGGACGGTTAACCCATGGGCATATGATCTGGAATAAATGCTAAGAATGCCCGTGTAGGTTTTCAGTATGACCTGCAGCAGGTTATTATGCTCACAGTTTACCTTCACCTCTGCATGTCACCCCTCTCCTCGCTGCAGTAGGATCCTCTTTCCTATCATTCTTTGTTAATTTTACCTTTGTTTTGTTCTGCCCATTGTACAGCGCTGTGTGATATGGTGGCGCTTTATTGGGAATTGTAATTATATTGCATTATATTATAAATCCTATATCACACGCTCTCTCAGGGTTATTCAAAGAGAACTGAACGAGCCCTGAAATTTCCCCATACGGTACAATTTCGGGGCCATTCGGCTATTCAAAACCTGGAATTGGCAGCAAAATACGGGAGATCTTCAGCAGCAGTGAAATCCCCCATAGAGAAGCAATGGTTAATCTATTCACAGACACCGAACAGCAGAGAAACGCCCTGATGTTCGGTGTTTTCATTTGGCAGGTTTATTCAGGTGAATCCCATAGGCTTCAATGTTAAAAATATTCCTGTTTTAATTCAATATCTAATAAACCATTTATTCTTTTAACCCTTTCGCTGCGGAGGACGCGCTCAGCGCGTCCACCCGCAGGTACGTTCCTTGCGGTGGACGCGCTGAGCGCGTCCTCTTTTTGGGGCCAGCGTTCGGCCGGGTTCTGGCCGATCGCTGGCCCCCCTGGTGCGGGCTGACATCCTCGATGTCAGCCCAGCACCCGGAACCGCCGCCGGAGTAATTAGGTGTCATCGCGGGGGCGCGATGACACCTAATTCAGGCCCCCCCCCCGCATGTGCGGAGGAGGCGCCTGAAAGGGAGGGGGGGGGAGGTCCTTCATGCAGGGGTTAACCCAGGCACCATTTGGAAGGGCACAGCCTGCCCTTCCAAATGGTACCTGGCATTAACCCCATGGGGGCCGGATCACGAATCGGAGCCGAAAAGCGCCGGTTCGTGATCCTTTCCCAGAGCTGGCCGACATCTTGGATGTCGGCCAAGCTTCCGGGAATGCCCCCTAAGGACTGGCGTCATCGTGCATAGCACGAGGACGCCAGTCCTGGAGTTAACCCCTAACTGCCACCAATGGTGGAGATAGGGGGTTCCAATGAACCCCCTATCTCCCGATCCATGGCAGTTAGGGGTTAATGTTTGGTATTGTTGGATTGGCCAGAGCATGGCCGTTCCAACAATACCAAACTTGACTATGAAAAAAGTTTTTTAAAAAAATAAACAAATATTAAAAAAAAATTATTAAAAAAAATAAACAAGTTTTTTTTTCTTTTTTTTGGTTTGTTAATGCAGCAATATTGTTCCCATTTCAATTATAATGTGAACAATAATGCTGCACTAACGATTTTTGTATGCGGTGCGTTTGTTAAAAATCGCGTAATTTTCCCCAAAAAAAAATGTAACGAGACCCCATCTTTAATTTTTTTAACAAGCGCACCCCATACAAAATATAACCGCAATTGCTCGCATCTTAAAATATGAAAAAAAAACACTTTACACGTTGTAAATTATTGAAAATTCATATTTTATTGCATTTTTTGTTATAATATACAGACAGGTCATGACGTATACATATAATAATGACATATTATGAATCTGCCGAGTCTGACGGAAAGAACGATATATAATATGTCTGGGTAATATACTAAAATAAGCCTTCAAAACACGTTTAAACATGATGAGCAAAATCGGTAAAAATGACCTCAGCACAGGGGCGGGAAATGCCTCAGCAGCGAAAGGGTTAAATTGCAGCAAAAAGTATATATTTTTTTGGAATCTCTTAGGCATTTTGAGATTTTTTCAGCAATTTTTTTTTCCAATTTTTTTTAAATAGCAGTTTTTCTTTTTTCTGTAACAGACATTTTAATTATTATACATAGGACCTTATATGTAAATTCCAGACATTTTTGTAAAGTAGTTTTTTTGCAAACAGTGTTTAAAATTTTAAAAGGTGCAGTCGTTTTTTTTTTTACCCCTTTCATTGGCTTGTCGGCTTTTTTCGGCGGCTGGTCGGCGCTGTGTTCGGCATATCATCTGATTTTTTCAGACATGTTAATCGGATCCGGTGTTTTTTATTTTTAATTCGGTAGATTTTCACTGCACTTCGGAAACCCTGCGGCGAATGTTGAATTCAGCACAGGGTCGGGGAATTTGATTCCCCCGAAGTGCAGGGAACGAATTCTGGTGGAATTTTAGGGGAGCGCAATCACGTGTCTAGAATTAATGTACGGAAGCAATGTGTTACTAAGGTTTATAGTTAGATCATCACTGTTTTGAAGAGGCTTCAATTCAGAAGAAACGAAGAGGACATGACCTTTTTCAGTAAAAACGAAAGGTTCTATATACCTTTTTTGTAACCTATAACTTACAAAACATGTATTGCAATATCGGCGTTGCATTCTGAAACAAAACCTTCAGGGTTATTCAGAGAAAGGTGAAACTCAGGAGAACTTTTGGAGAAGTGAAAATCCTAGGTCAAAATAGCCAAACCAGAAAAATTCTCCCATTTATCTCACTTTCCAAATCGGCTATTTTGACCTAGAATTTTCACTTCTTCAAAAGTTCTCCCGAGTTTAACCTTTCTCTGAATTACCCTGTTTAACTTCAGTGGACCTTAAAGCAGACAAAATTAAACTACAAACATATGTACGAACCAGTGTAATTTGTGTATACGGCTGTTAATGTAGATCTGGACGAACATTCTAAGTGGAACCCTGCAATCCGATCACTGGAATGTGTCTGCAGTGCGTGCCATCATCTGCTGTATACATTATTGATGATTCGGGAGACAAAATAAAAAACGAGACACTGGTAATACATGAAAATATGGTATTGCGCTGTCTGTACAAATTTACAAAACAAAAGCAATTGGGAAGTTGGAATCCACAGCCCATAAATTACCATCTTGCAAAATCCAATGTCCGGGAAAGCTGGGAGCCAGGGTCTCAGAGTTTACTGGAATGCATCCACAAAACATTATTAACTCTTATGCTATTACCGTTTCTTCATGGTGTTACAAAACTCAATGTTTTCTGGCGTGGTCTTTATTCGCGTGCATGCAGGCTGATTGCAATTGATATAATTGTCACTAAATAAACGCCATTCGTTTTCTTGTTTTTCACAAACCGTTGCCAGCTGAATACAGCCTGTATTGATATACGTACATAGTTACATGGGCTGAAAAAAGACGTGCGTCCAACGAGTTCAGCCTTTCACACGTCACTTTCTGTGGTTGATCCGCAAGAAGAAAAAAAAAAAGCAGTCTGATGCGCTCGCCAATATGCAACATATAGGGGGAAAAAATCCTTCTTGACCCCAGAATGGAGTCAGATTTCTCCTTGGATCAAGCAGCCATTATCACATATTATAACCCTTAACATTATGGGCCCGATTACATTCTTAATGCAAAAACGCACGCAGAACGCGTGAATTTTTGTGCAAAGCGTTAAATGTTAACGCGCATAAATCAACGCTGGAATTACAATCCTCGCGCATTTTTTCATCCGTCAAAAAATAACGTGCATAAAACGGCCGCACAAAAACGTGCGCGCAGCAAAGTTGCGTGCAGAAATTGGTGTCCGGACTGTTTTTTTCACGCGATTCAGGCTAGGGTCAGACGAGCGTGATTTCTACGGACTGTACGTCCGTGCACACGGACATACGATAGTATGGAAGACGCAGTAGTGGCCAGACAGTCTGTTTTTTTCACTGACGTATATATTTTGACGGATGTAGGAGGGAAAATAAATTAAAAAGCAAAACCATTTTGTCCGTGAAAAATGCTGGATGTATAAATGCAGTCCGTCTGACCACGTTCCATCACTCACACACACAGCTATGCAGACGTTGCGGACACAGCGCACTTTGTGCGGCCGTTCTAGGGGTTGTACGTTCCTGCCTGCCTTGCGTCCGTGGGCCGCGGCCGTTGTGCGTCCGCAGTTCAGTGCGGACGTACTTCATGTGTCAGGCTCCAATGGACTTTCTTTCATGCTATCACGGACGTACTTTTAGGCGCAATCACGGACGTGAACACTACGCTCGTCTGACCCCAGCCTAAGCCAATCGGAATTAAGAACCTTAATTGTCTCCCATTAAGTTTTTGCAGCTGTCAAAGTCAATCTGCGCATATATGCTGCATCAATTAAAAAAACACGCACAACTTCTCCATTTTATTGGTTGGGTATGTGTAGAATGTGTAACTATACTTTGCTGCGTATTTTTTTGGTCTGGTGTATTTGGTTTCGGCCAGGTTGATAGAATTTGCCATTAACACCAGCTTTTAGGAGTAGCTAAAATTATGCGCGCAAAGACTGTGCGTTACAAACTGCGCATAGATTGTAATACCATCTGCGTTCCAGCGCACAAACTCATTTGCGCTCACAATGTTAAGTATAGGACGCGCGACATACAGTAAGCTCGCGCAGCGTTCGCGCAGGTTCACCCGCGGTTACGTATACGCGCGTTTGTTGCGCTGACATTGTAATACGGCGTTCTGCACAAAGGGTTTTTCCCCTTGCGTTAATGCGTTTTTGCGCACGCGCAAAAGTTTGCGTGAAGATAGTAGGGCCCTATGTTTTTGCAGGTTTAAAAGTCTGTACAGTCTCTGACCCAACCACCTCAACAGGCAGAGAATGGCACAGCTTTATTGTTCTCACTGTAAAATAACCCTTCCTATGCTTTAGGCCAAATTTCCTTTCGTCCAGTCTAAATGGGTGACCTCGTATCCTACAGTGGCAAGAAAAATGATGTGAACCCTTTGGGATTACGTGGAATTTTACATGAATTTGTCATAAAATGTGCTCTGATCTTCATCTAAGTCACAACAATTTGAAAAACACAGTCTGCTTAAAATAATACAACACAAACATTATATGTTTTCATGGGTTTATTGAACATATCATGTAAACATTCACAGTGCAGTTTGGAAAAAGTATGTGAACCCCTAGCCTAATGACTTCTCCCAGAGCGATATGGAGCCAGGAGTGAGCCAACCTTGAGTCCAATCAGTGTGATATTATTGGAAGTGTTGCTGAAAGCTGTCCTGCCCTTTAAAAACACACACCAGTTTTGGGTTTACTGGTTTCAAGAAGCACTGCCTGATGTGAACCATGCCTCGCAGAAAAGAGCTCTCACAAGACCTACGATCAAGAATTGTTGACTTGCATGAAGCTGGAAAGGGTTACAAAAGTATCTCCAAAAGCTTTGATGTTCATGTGTCCACGGTAAGAGAGACTGTCTACAAATGGAGAAAGTTCAGCACTGTTGCTACTCTCCCTAGGCGTGGTCGTCCTGTAAAGATGACTGCAAGAGCACAGCGCAGAATGCTTAATGAGGTAAAGAAGAATCCTAGAGTGTCAGCTAAAGACTTACAGAAATCTCTGGCACATGCTAACATTTTTGTTGACACATCTACAATAAGGAAAACATTAAACAAGAATGGAGTACATGGGAGGACACCACGGAGGAAGCCATTGCTGTCCAAAAAGAATATTGCAGCACGTTTGAAGTTTGCAAAAGAGCACCGGGATGTTCCATAGCTCTACTGGCAAAATATTCTGTGGACAGATGAAACCAAAATTGAGTTGTTTGGAAAAAACACACAACACTATGTGTGGAGAAAAAAAGGCACAGCACACCAACATCAAAACCTCATCCCCACTGTAAAACATGGCGGAGGGAGCATCATGGTTTGGGGCTGCTTTGCTGCCTCAGGGCCTGGACGGATTGTTGTCATTGATGGAAAAATGAATTCCAGAATTTATCAAGACATTTTGCAGGAAAACGTAAGACCATCTGTCCTCCAACTGAAACTCTGCAGAGGATGGGTGATGCAACAGGACAATGACCCAAAGCATACAAGTAATTCAACAAAAGAATGGCTTCAACAAAGCAAAATACGCCTTCTGGAGTGTCCCAGTCAGAGTCCTGACCTCAACCCGATTGAAATGCTGTGGCATGACCTTAAGAGAGCGATTCACACCAGACATCCCAAGAATATTGCTACACTGAAACAGTTTTGTGAAGAGGAGTGGTCCAAAATTACTCCAGATCGTTGTGCAGGTCTGATCTGCAACTACAGGAAACGCTTGGTTGAGGTTATTGCTGCCAAAGGAGGGTCAACCAGTTATTAAATCCAAAGGTTAACATACTTTTTCCACCCTGCACTGTGAATGTTTACATGTTATGTTCAATAAACACATGAAAACATATAATGTTTGTGTTGTATTATTTTAAGCATACTGTGTTTTTCAAATTGTTGTGACTTAGATGAAGATCAGAGCACATTTTATGACCAATTCATGCAAAACTCTATGTAATCCCAAAGGGTTCACATACTTTTTCTTGCCACTGTATGTATCATCTCTACTACGTCTGGGCTGCTAAATATGAATAAAGATTGAACAATACTGCATTAATATCTTATTAGATTCGGTAGCAGTATTTCAGTTACATGCAGAAGCCTAGCTAGTGAGGAACCAAGGAGAGCAGAAGTTTCTCTAATACAGTGGTTCCCAACCCTGGTCCTCAAGTCCCCCTAACAGGTCAGGTTTTAAGGATTACCTTGAGGAAATGCAGAATGAATCCTGCAATCACTGAGGAGCAAATCATATCACCTGTGCTCGGCTTCAGATATCTGCAAACCTGGCCTGTCAGGGGGACTTGAGGACCAGGGTTGGGAAACTCTGCTCTACACGACATACATCCCAAGAGGTTCCTTACAAGGCATTCTAGCTGGAGTCACAGGTAAGTCCTCTAAGGTGCACAGGTAAGATCATAATCTGTCCTTGCCCCTAAGAAATCTGAACAGTAAATAATTCATTAATGTATTCATTCATCATATTCTCATCTTTTGCACATTGCAAGGTTTCACGTCGTTAGACGTTGAATGCTAGACAGATCCTCCATTGTGCAGAACAGACACAGCTGCTAAAAACCCATGTAATCTTCATGATTCTCATTAAACGGTGAGAAGTCACATCGATCTTTTTTGCCCAATGCAATATCCGCCCCCTGATGGAACATTGATGTGTAAAAAGAGGCAAATTTGGCTCCAACAAAACAGTGCGCGCCTATAGAGATATACATTTACGATACTGTATGTACCAATCTGTCTGGAATATAATATAAAAGGTAACTGTCAGCTTTGTAATACAGTGAAACACGCAACATATTCTGTAGTTACTATAGCGGTTATTCAGAGAAATTTCACCAAAATTCCTGTGCTCTCTCGTTTGGAGCACTATGATGTGCCTTGGCGATTTCTGTTCGCCGACCGTGCTGTGAATTTAGCATTCAATGCAGGGTCACCGAAGTGCGCTGAACTAGATCCGCAGCCCACCGAACGCCGCTGAAGACAGCCAATGATCCACCGAACGCCGCTGAACTGACTGCAGCAAGCTGCCAGATGCTGATCAGCCACCGAACACCACCGTAAAAAGCCGATCAGCCTCCGAACTGGTAAACAAGAACAGAACACTGTTATTTTAAAACAGGCGTTTAAAACAATAAAAATGCCATGAAAATGCATGGAATTAATAAAAAAATGTCCAACAGAAAAAAATAAAAAAAGGTCTACAGAATTTTAAAACAAAACACCATTGAAATAGAATGGGAATCAAAAAGTTGGCCGATAAAAATCCAGAAAAATACCTGAAAAATAGATAAGATTTTTGCTTCAAATGAAAAGAATAAACGGTTGAATAAAAAAGCAAATATTTTTTTACATTAAATTCTACGGGATTCGCTTGGTTAAACCTGTCGAACTGAACCACCAAAAATCTGTCATTTCACCAACATTTCGGGGCAGTTCAGCGTTCTCTGAATAGATTAACCATTACTTCTCTGACAATTATCTTGCCGCCAAAGGTCACTGAATTGCAGTGATCTGCTGGTTATAAGCAGGCCGTTCCAATGATATGTCCTTCTAGCTCTTAGGGCTCCAGCGATACAGTGGTCTAAATTATTGCAATTTTTTATATATATATATATATATATATATATATACACACACACAAAAAACATGGAGGGGGGTAGCACTCAGCCTTAACTAAGCGTTTCAGTGCGGGTGCGTCTCAGGACAAAATACAAAACAAAAACATGGAGAGAGCACTCCAGACAAAAACATTCAAAAACCTGCAACAACAGCTCCATGCATGGGTACATAATACCAGCTAGACATGTGCATTCGTTTTAGTACTAAAACGATTTAGTCCGAATTTTGGGATAATTTAGTTTTCGTATTACTCAAGAGAAACGAAACTGCTCAGTACAAAAAACGAAAGAAACTAAAATAAAATGCACTACATTTTAGTTTCAGTTCTTTTTGTGATATTACATTGAATGAAGGAGACCAGCAATGAAGAGCGCAACATCGCAGCATCCGAAGTTCTGCACCTTCCACATGCCAATGCAGTAGGATGTTCTATACAGAGAGGGGCATTAATTAATGCAGGAGTATGTTCTAAACATTATATAGAGAGGGGTATTAATGCAGGAGATGTTCTAACATTATACAGAGAGGAGCCTTTTTTCAGCCCTTAAATCCAGTGGCTGTGAGCGCTGAGATCGGCTGCTTGTTACATTATCTCTCAGTACAATGTATCAGGCTCAGCTGTTACAGTAACTGACTGTAACAGCTCTCAGAGTTCAGTAAAACAAGGAAATAGTTTTGTTCTAACCTCTTATATATAAAATATTATTTACTAGTTTTACTGAAACTCTGAGCGCTGTGATGAGCAGCAGTCAGTTACTTGTAACAGCTTTGCCTGACACGGGGCAGTATTACAATGTTGTGCTAACTTAACCAGAGCTGTTGTAAACTGAAAACCTCCATAGGCTATAATGGCTCTGGGAAGTTACAACAGCTCTGGTTAAGTTAGCACCAACTATGTAATATGGCCCACATTGTGCTGAGAGTGAGAGATACTGTAACAAGGCAGCGATCTCAGCCCTCTGAGGAGCCACTACAATAGTATTTGTATCCACTGGTTTTCGGATGAATGAAATTAGTTTCATACTAAAGAACGAAAACGAATTTCTTTAGTAACTAAATAAATGCATTTTAGACTAAATCCATTAGTTCAAAACGAAATTTTGTGCTGTGCACATGTCTAATACCAGCTTTTACCACATGGTGAAAATTTCATAACTCTGAGCTTTGCTGAATAAAATGGTGGAAATTTGGTTCGCAATGAACGGCCGTGAATTGCTTAAGCCTGCCAACAGCGTCAATTTCCTGGGTATGCACCCCTCCCTGCCACAGGTACTCCTCCTCCAGGTTCTATTTAACCTTGATCTGCGGGAGCTCCATGAAGGGACCTGTTCCTCAGTAAGTGAGTTTATCCCATTATGGGCAGTCATTAGGTTTGCAGAGTAGGACCTGCCAGAGGGTGGATTACATTGACGCTGTTGGCAGGCTTAAGCAATTCACGGCCGTTCATTGCGAACCAAATTTCCACCATTTTATTCAGCAAAGCTCAGAGTTATGAAATTTTCACCATGTGGTAAAAGCTGGTTTTATGTACCCATGCATGGAGCTGTTGTTGCAGGTTTTTGAATGTGTTTGTCTGGAGTGCTCTCTCCATGTTTTTGTGTTGTTATATATATATATATAAAAGAACGAAATCCTCGCACACCCAATAACAGATCCGAGTTGCTCCGGTGCCAGAATATGGTCAATAGCACAATATTCCTCCAGAAATTCTGCACACGAAGTCTTCAAATATGAAGTAAATAAGAATTTTATTCGAAGAGTAATCGACGTTTCAGTCCATCAGGACTTTCATCAGGATGTATAAGAAAGAAAAAAACACACATCATTAAATACACAAAAAAAGAAAATGATTAATCATGCACAGGTGAAAAATAGGAGGAGCACCAAACCAATCAAGTTCAGTGCTGACCTTCCCATATACACAAGACGAACCAGAGATCAGAATAAACAATGTTACAAACAAAGCAAAATTTTGCAAAAACAATATCAAGACAACGAGCTAATACGGTATCTACAGTAGATAGTATATCATATGCCAAATATAGCAGAATAACTGAAAGAACAGCAAACCCATTATGAACATTGTATTGTTATAAAATGTTAAAAACAAGACTAGAGAACAATTGAGACCTAACGGAGGCTTAAATAGCAATGTAGATTATTCTGTTCATTTAAACCTTTGGGGTAAATAGTATCAAGCGTAAAAATCCAAAAGGATTCTCGCTTGAGTAATGCCAAGGCTCTGTCCCCACCCCTGGGTAAGGGAGGAACATGATCAATCCCCATCACACGCAAGGAAGACAACGGATGTCGTTTATCATGGAAATGACGGGCAACCGGTTGCAAATTGTCTTTTCCAGAAAGAGCCCCCCTAATCGCTGTACGATGATTGGTCAACCGCACACGCAAGTTGTTTTGAGTTTTACCAATATAAGAAAGTCCACAGGGACAGGTGAGACGATAGATAACGAATTCAGTGGTGCACAAAATTCTATGTCTAATAGTGTACTTCTTGCCACTGTGGGGGTGTTGAAAGATGTGACCGGTAATCATTGAATTACACGTAGTGCACCCTGTGCAACGAAAACATCCTGGATGTTGCACTGGGACTCGACTAATTACAGAGAATTGATCGGTTCGGACTAAAATATCTCTCAGATTTTTATTTCTTTTATGGCAAATCAATGGAGGGGTTTTGAAAACTTCTGGTAATTGAGAATCCGTCTGTAAAATATTCCAGTTACATTTAATACATTTAATCAAAATACCAGACCTGGTATTAAAGGTCTGTGGGAACACAAGCCTTTTAGGGTTAACCTTGACGACCTCAGATGGATTCTGAAACTTATTTTCAGCAGCTACTAAAGCACGATCAAGATTGGGTTGTAAATAGCCACGCTGTAAAAAGCGTTGATACATTTCCTTAATCTGTATTCTACAGGTCTCCCCCGCAGAGTTATTGCGGAAGACACGTAGAAATTGAGAAGCCGGGAGTGACTCAAATAAGTGAGAGGGGTGGAAACTACTAGACTGAAGAATAGTATTACGGGCCGTCTCCTTCCTAAATAGGCTGTAACCCACTTTATTTCCTTCACGCCTGAAGGAAAGGTCAAGAAAATTAATATTTTCCGAACTAAGCTCGTATGTAAAACGAACCGTAGACTCAATGTGATTGATACGGTCCATAATAGCATGGAATTCATTGTGTGAACCCTCCCAGATGAGAAAAACATCGTCGATAAAGCGAAAGTATGCCTTCAACCCATTCAAAAACAAAGGTAAAATATGTTTGGTTTCATACACATACATGTAAGCGTTAGCATACATTGGGGCCATAGGGGCCCCCATGGAAGTCCCCAACCTTTGAAGGTAAAAGTGATCCTCGAACCTGAAATAATTTAAGGTTAAGGTTAACTGCAATAATGACAGAATAAATTGGATTGGAAAGTCCGGTGGTTTTTCAGCATTTTCCAAGATTTCACGAACAGCCGCTATACCCACATCATGTGGGATAATGGTGTAAAGGCTCTTCACATCCATGGTTGCAAAGAGTGTATCAGGAGTTAAATCCACTACCTGCACTCGGGTAACAACTTCTGAAGAATCTCGAACACAGGTGTGAAGAGCCATCACAGGACCTTTAAGTATAGAGTCAAGCAACTTCCCAAGAGGTTCGAGAAGGCCAGACCTTGCTGACACAATGGGTCTCCCAGGGGGTGCCCGCTCGTTCTTATGTATTTTTGGGAGTGTATATAATATCGGAATTTTTGCATGTTTAACAAGAAGATAAGAAAACAATGATTGTTGGATAATATCACTGTCAAGGGCTACCTCTAGAGTTTCTCTAATCATGTTATAAAACTGATATGTAGGATCATGATCACATTTCAAGTACGTCTGAGTATCACTTAATTGAGAAAGAATTTCATTTCTGTAATCAGAGTATCGTGAAATCACAATACCCCCGCCTTTATCGGCAGGGCGGATGGTAATAGACAAATCATCAGCCAAACTTTTAATGGCACTTCGTTCCTCCCTCGAGGTGTTCGTTTGCTTTGTTTGTAACATTGTTTTTTCTGATCTCTGGTTCGTCTTGTGTATATGGGAAGGTCAGCACTGAACTTGATTGGTTTGGTGCTCCTCCTATTTTTCACCTGTGCATGATTAATCATTTTCTTTTTTTGTGTATTTAATGATGTGTGTTTTTTTCTTTCTTATACATCCTGATGAAAGTCCTGATGGACTGAAACGTCGATTACTCTTCGAATAAAATTCTTATTTACTTCATATTTGAAGACTTCGTGTGCGGAATTTCTGGAGGAATATTGTGCTATTGACCATATTCTGGCACCGGAGCAACTCGGATCTGTTATTGGGTGTGCGAGGATTTCGTTCTTTTGTATTCTGGATGCTTGGTCATTTCATCTACCTCAGCACCCCTACATCTTTTTTAATCACGCCTTTCTAACAAGGATCTATTGTATTATGGCTACTGAGGACTTTTTGACCAAAGCGGGGGTTTATTTGGAGCATGCCGAGACATGGCAGTTCACTGATCAACAGGCAGAAAACTACACCGTATTTCAGTGTCAATTTGCCAGTAGAGGTGGAGTAGAGGTAACATCACAGCACTATAACTGTGGAGACACAGGTTCGAATCCTGGCAAGAGCACCTCTCCAGTAAGTGAACAAATGTGAATTTTATAGTGAAATGAAACCTGTGTGTTCAATTTGACTTCCATTCTTTAAAAGGAACATTCTACTCATCCTGACCACTTTAAAACACTAAAGTGGTCAGGATGTGTGCTGTGCCCACCCTCCCCCCCCCCTGCAGCCCCAATCTGGTGTAATTGCTGAATGAAGCGGAGAGTGTCCTCCACCCACCCAGCGTCACCAGCAGCCAGGATTTTGAATTTCCCGGGTGTTTGTCACCAGATCAGTCACTAGTGATGTCAGCACACAGAGTGTGCCGATGTCACCCTTTCTAATACCTCCTGCAATCCAATCCACCATTCTGCGCAGGCACTACAGAGCTTACGTAGAAGAAGCCATCCTCTGAGTTTTGCAGTTGCTAGAACATGGTATTTTTTAGGTTGGCTTTACAATATTAATTGTACAATACATTTTAGGCAATGGCAAAAATACTAAAAATAGAAGAAATTCAAGCTGTGTCTTGTTTTGTCCTTATGGGAAATACATTGCCTTCATTTAACACAGTATTTATTGGGCATTTATTGGACACCTTAATTGATGTGAGTGCTTTTGTTTAGACTTTATTTGGGAACATTTACAAAAACAACTGTCAATTCCTCCTGGTCTTTTTCGTTACTGGCTGCGGCCTGCGCAACTGCAACTCCCTAAGTCAAAACAGACATCATCTGGGGGTCTCTCCGAGGTGGTCTTCAAGCTCTCAAACATTTAATATGACGATGACAACTCGTCGAGTCCAGATTTCCAGCCTTTATATCCTCGTGCCGTGAGGTTACAGTTTTGTAGATGGATAAGTGAGTCTATTAGAAGAAACAGGAATCTTTCACCTTGAAAAACTGTAAGACGATATTTCTTCTTTTCCTAAAACAGATTCCAAAGCTTGATTAAGAATTCTTTTTGAGGGTTTTACGCTTTTAATTTTCAATATGTATCAATATAGACATAAACAGAATGGTATTTTGTTAGTAACTAACGTATGGATAAATACGTTATTAAGAGCTGGCGCTAAAGAAATAAGTTAACCCCAGCTCTGAGCTGCTGCAGAATCAGTTAGCTGCAGCTGAACCCCACAAAAAAATCAAATACTCACCTCTCATCCCGCGGTGAGAATGGCAGCTCGATCCGCTGCTTCTGGCCGCCGGAGCAGAGGGAGACTGAGGGAAAAAAGTCCCCAGTGTCCCTTCGTGATCACACTGCTGACCAGCATGATCTCATAAGAGGCGAGATCCTGCCGGTCATGTGACCCGGCAAGAGAAGCCTCCATAGAGTCCTATGGACTCCATGGAGCGGATGCTTGGGACGACCCGATACGATGCTTCTGGCCGCCAGGAGCAGAGGGAGACTGGGGGAAAAAAGTCCCCAGTGTCCCTCCGTGATCACTCTGCCGACCAGCAGGATCTCACGAGAGGCGAGATCCTGCTGGTCATGTGACCCAGCAAGAGAAGCCTGCGGATGCTTGGGATGGCCCAATCCGCTGCTTCTGACCTCCAGGAGCAGAGGGAGACTGGGGGGGAAAAGTCCCCAGTGTCCCTCCGTGATTACTCTGCCGACCAGCAGATGCAAGATCCTGTTGGTCATGTGACCCAGCAGCACAATCCTCCATGGAGTGCTACGGACGCCATGGAGGGGATGCTGGGGATGGCACTGTAGTGCTGCCCCCAGCAACCGTGAGCCTAGCGGCGGCTACGGGGTGGGCTGTGGGACTCAGTGCCTGCCCCACGATATGAGTGTGAAACAAAGGGGAAATTGGCGATTGCTAATTTTTCCCCTTAGCATCCCGGTTTTAGCGAGGGGCAGTCGATAGTGCCCAAGAAGTATAGAGGGCCCTGCTCAGAGCAGCGGACAATCTAGAGGAATTAAAGATTGGTGTATGATGCAAAGAACAGTCAAGCTGGGTATTTATAAATCACAAAATATATATTGTGAAATAGTGAATAGGAGAATTACAGCATTGTAATATTTGAAATGTAAAGTATTAAATTGCAGGATGGAGATTTTAAGCCATTTTTACTATTATTAAAACCAAAAGCATAATTAAACATAACATAATTGAAAAAAAGTAAACCTTAAAATATTAGCAAACTTCATGAATAAATCTACTCAAACCACTGAAATTTTGTTGAAATTGTGGCGCTTTTCTCTTCTGCGATTCCATTTTGCTAACAGTACAGTGCTTTAGATGGAGCTGCCGAAGCCTCATGAAAAAGTCGGAGAATGTCACCGAAGAGCACTGAAAAGCACCGAAGTGGTGTTAGCGAATTCCACCTAACTGCAAAAAAGTTTTAAAAAACAGAACTCTCCTATTCTCCTAATAAGTGTTTAAGCCAATAAAAATGTGTCTGAATAATAAATTTTAAAAACACCTTTTAAAAAAAGGGAAACAACTTTAGTCTACAAAAAATACAAAAAGTTGTTCTAAAAAATAGTTTTTTTTCTGAAAATGAAGAAAAGCAAACTTTTTTTATCTTTTTAAATTATATTACTGTTTTACATTCAATCCTATGGGATTCGCCTGTTTAAACCTGATGAACTGAAAATCAGGGCATTTTGCCGTCACTTCAGTGCAGTTCGGCATTCTGTGAATAGACAAACCATTACTTCTCTATAGGACAATTTCGCTGCTGCCGAAGATCACCAAACTGCACCAAATTGTGATGAACTGCACCGTATTTTGCCGTCAATTCGCCAATATTTGGCGAATTGACAGTTTAGTGAATAGACGAGTTGGTCTGAACCTACACCGAACGGGGAAATTCACTATTCGGTTGAATGTTGACAAAGTCATTTATTTGTTTTCTACAAGATCGTATTTGAGACATTTAGGCTAGGGTCAGACTAACGCATTTTTCGCGCTGTCCGTGAAAAAGTGCGTTCGAACGAATGGATGCATTTTTTCACGGAATACCCGATAGCGGTCATACCATGCACATTTTCATTCGTGATTTTGTACGGTTATCAATATAACACTTTTTGCGTCTGGACGTGATGTTGGCCGGACATTAGCAGTGTCTGATGTCTCCTAATCACGCACACACGCCTCTAGCGGACGCAGCGCACTCTGTACGTCAGTACTAGCGGTTTCACGTTCTCGAAAAAATGCGTTCGTTTGCCATTTGCGTTGCGCGGCCGCACTTTTGTGCGGACGTTCTTCGTATGCTGCCCGGCATTGGACGTAATTTGCTGCTAGCGCGGCCGTGATTTAGTGCGGCTAAACGCACGTTAATACTGCGTTAGTCTGACCTTAGCCTAAACTGATGTTACAGTTTCTGTTGGAGGTTTTGGAGAAGGGGGTCCTCTAAACTGGATCCCTCCCAAGGGGCCTCTGAATCTTCCATTCGCTTCTCTCACATTTAACTACTTGGCAATGTAAACAGAAAACATATACAGGGTTATTCAGAGAGAGGTGAGAAGCAGGAGAATGACTGGAGAATGGAAAATTCTAGGTCAAAATAGCCAAACCAGAAAAATCCTCCCTTTCATCTCACTTTCCAAATCGGCTATTTTGACCTAGAATTTTCCATTCTCCAGTCATTCTCCTGCTTTTCACCTCTCTCTGAATAACCCTGAAAGAAAAAAAGCAGGAAACTGCCAACAATACATATTATTCTTTGTTATTGAGAAGGCAGTGATGTCATTACTCCGCAACATTCCCGTATGCATTGTCGCCTGGGGCTGAAATTGTTGTCGGATTATGAGTGTTTTTTGTTTATTATTGTTTAATCTACTTTCCTGGCTTGTATAATTTTTTGTGTAGTGCAAAGGCACGGACAAAAGTGTCCAGAATAACAAAATGTACATTGAAAGTATTCATTTTAGCACTGGTACACCATTACATTCCAAGCACCCCATGCCATTAATCATGTTTTTGCCATCATACCTTTAGAATAGCTGAGTTTTCACAACTATGGCATCAAAGTCACGGCGATAAACACTTCTCGGTGGAATGAATGACTAGACATGAAAGATAAGCAAAGTACCTAATGACTTTGCGATGAATTAGGTGCATTAGTAACCTGCAGCCATTATTGATGGCCTTTCACAAATCACAAGACGCAATCCACCATCCAACAATAACAGCCGTCAACAAAAGGCTGAGGTTTTTCTTCTTCGGTTTTGAATTCAAAGAAATATATGTGTGACGTTCTGTGTCCTGTGAAGGCACATAATAGGTTGAAAATGGAAATGTTTAATTCTTATTGTTATACCCTGACAAGGAGCTTATTGACTGCAGGAAGACAGAAGCTTTACTCCCACTACATAGAATGAAACACAACGAAGCTGAGAGCTGGACGGAATCCAACACAACATATTGTATAAAGAACATAATACGACAACAAAATAAGGGCACTATTCTTATATAATGCCCGTTAAAACAGGGATACTATGGTGAAAATTAGGCTTGTGCACCGATTTTTTTTCGGTTCGATTTTTCGTATTTTTAAACTTTTCGATTCGGCCCGTTTCGACCGATTTCAGTTTCGATTCGATTCGGCTCGGCCCGTTTTTCGGGTACATTTTTTTTGGAATATCGACCATTTTTCGTATTTTTCGTGTCATTTTGCTCGGTTTTTGCATCGACTTTTCGTTTTTTCGGAAAGTTTTTGTTTTTCAGAGAGTTTTCGTTTTTAGAAAATTTTCGTTTTTCGGAAAATTTTCGTTTTTCGGAATATCTGTTCTCCTCGTTTGACACATTTCAAGTCCATTCGAAAAATCCGAAAATATTTCGTTTCGGCTCGGAAAACGTTTCGGATCTGACATTTTCGGATCTAAAACTTTTCGGAAATTCGGCCGCATCCGAAAACACGAATCGGGAAATTTCGTGAAAATTCCGAAATTCCAAAACCCGAAACGCACATCCCTAGTGAAAATCTGCGCCTGCAGGTTTCTACATAGCGGCCCCTTTCAGCACCCTATTACGGGACAGGGGCTGATTCAGCAGCCTGTCCCGTAATGCAGCGCTAAGCCACTGGATACTCGTGGCACTAACTTGCCCTCATGAGAATCCCCTCCTGGAGTCCATAGTACTCACGGCACCTGCCGGATCTCGTACTCGCAGAGTGATTCATAGAGGGAGATTGGGACTTTTTCCCCCAGTCTCACTCTGCTCCTGGCGGCCAGAAGCGGTGGATCGGGCCTCCGTTCTTGCCACAGGATGAGAGGTGAGAAGCGGAATCAGCAGCAGCTTCAAGCAGTGGTTAACTTTTCAGTTAACCGCAGCGGTACGGACTTTGTTATCCTAACGCTAAGTACTCTTTGCGCTCCCCATGTTAAGCATAGGGAGCGCAAAAGTACAGTAAACTCGCGGAAGCAAACACAACCTCTGAGGCGCTAATGGGATTTTAACCTGATAGTGTTCGGAATGTAATATGGGTGGCCCGCACTAAGGCTACTTAACCTAGCGTTAACGCTCACATAGCGGAGCATTAACATTGTAATATTGCCCTAAATGTCTAAACATGGTTCTATTCCAACGTTGTCTTTATGCATAGAGTTCAAGATTCACAACATAACAGCATACGGTATTAGCTTAATTTCTTCATCAGCCTTGTCGTTAAAGAAGACGTTCAGACCTTAGCATCTTGCGGCTTGTGTTCGCTTCCTGTACTTGGCATCTCCTATACTTAACATGGGAAGCACAAGTTGTTAAGAAATGCAAGAATAGCCACCTATTCCAAGGTCATGAATAAAGTTAATGTCTAGGTGCAAATCAGGAAAATGTAACACCTCCGAAAAACTGGTGTTACTTATAACGACACGTAAACCCTGACGTGACTTCCCTAAGTAGTTGAAGTCTATGGAGTTGTTAAGGCTCTGGTTAAGTTTACACCAGGGTTGAAATACACACAGGGGTTTATTTAGCGTTAGCTGCGCACACATCCACTTTCAGTTGTGCCAGCAGCAATTTTCAACGCTCCAGATCTTGATAAGATATTTTAACATCTCCAGCCGGCCTTAGAATCTTGACAAATGTTGGGATACGTATGTTAACCCTTTCGCTGCTGAGCCTTTTCACACCTCTGTGCTGAGCTCATTTTTACCGGTTTCGCTCATCATGTTTAAATGCGATTTGAAGCCACATTTTATTAATTGACCCAGACATATTATACGTATATCGTTCTTTCCGGGAGACTCAGCAGATTCATAATATATCATTTTTATATGTATACGTTATGTCCTGTCTGTATATTATAACATAAAATGCAATAAAATTAGAATTTTCAATAATTTACAACGTGTAAAGTGTTTTTTTTTTCACATTTTAACATGCGAGCGTTTGCGGTTATATTTTCTATGGGTTGCGCTTGTTAAAAAAATTAGAAACGGGGAATCGTTACTTTTTTTGGGGAAACTTACGTGTTTTTTGGCAAACGCCCCCCATAGAAAAAATTGTTAATGTAGCATCATTGTTCACATTATAATTGAAATGGGAACAATATTGCTGCATTAATAAAACAAAACAAGTTTTTTTAATTTTTTTATTTTTTTTAGCTGTACATAGTCATGTTTGATATCATTGAAAAGGCCATGCTCTGTCCGTTCCAATGATGTCAAACATTAACCCCCAGCTGTCACGGATCGGGAGATAGGGGGTTCATTGGAACCCCCTATCTCCACCATAGGTGGCAGCAAGGGGTTAATTGTGGGACTGGCGCCATCGCGCTGTGCGCGATGACGCCAGTCATTAGGGGGATATCCCGGAAGTTTGGCCGACATCCAAGATGTCGCCAGCTCCGGGAGGGGACCGCGATACGGCGTATGCTAGCGCCATATCGCGATCCAGCTGCCTAGGACAGGCTGTGCCCTTCCAAGCAGTGTCTGCCTTTACTGGCTGGCCCGCACGGATGGGGAGAGGGAGAGGTCCGAAGGACCTCCCCCCCTCCCCTTCAGGCACCTTCCTCGCAATGGCGGGGGGGGTGCCTGAAATAGACGTCATCATCGCGCATGCGCGATGACGTCTATTGTGCCCGCCGGGGTCCCGGAGGCGCTGGGCTGGCATCGATGAGGTCAGCCCGCACCGGGAGGCCGCCGCGATCGGCCGGAATCCCGGCCGATCGCCGCTGCTTAGGGAGGACACGCTGAGCGCTTCCTCCGCAGCGAAGTAGCCATGCAGCAGGACGCGCTGAGAGCGTTCTCCGCATGGAAAGGGTTAAAGGAGAGAGGTTGATGGGTAACGGCTGGCACACGATATCTTCCATTAGCGTCTGACTTTTAATGGCAAACTTGGAATAGGACCTCATATTTTATTTTTCTATTATCATATAGATGATTTTCCTCAAATGACAGAAAGGTTCTCAAAGTGCAAAACGTAGAGTGTAGGTACAAGCAGTATTGTGCTATACAAGTATAGTGGAGTCCATACATCTCAATGCACTGTGACACTAGCAGGTCTATTCACTAAAAGGTGAACCTCAGGAGAATGACTCGAGAAGTGAAAATTCTAGGTAAAAAAATAGTCAAACCAGAAAAATTAGCCCATTTATCTCACTTTCCAAATTGGCTATTTGGTCTAGATTGTTCTCTTCTCCTGCCAATTCTCCTGGTTTTCACCTTTCTCTGAATAACCATGTAGATAAAAATCATATACTTGCGTTCCAGAGGACTCTGATCCTTGAGGCTCTCAAAGGCAACAATGAAAACCAAAGCAATTGATGGTGCAATATAGTCTACATACTAAAGTGCAAAAAAACAAAACAAAGAGACCTCTGACTTACATGGTTCAGAGCCTGAAATAACTGACTCATTAAATTCAGCAACTTGCGGAGCGGCACAGGCCAATCCGTAGCTCAGCTTCCAAAGAATAATATTAAGGGTTATATTATTTAATATGCTTCATCCAAGGAGAAATCTGATACTATCTGAGGTCAAGAAAGTTCCCAGTCTATTGCATATTTGGAAAGGACATCATACTGGGTTATTTGCCATCAACAGCAGTAGCTGACTGTGTGAAAGGCTGAACTCGATGGATACATGTCTTTTTCAGCCTATGTAACTATGAATCCTCGAATGAGAGGTTGGAAATAGGGACTTCATAGTGGCAGCATGCAACGATACAGTATGTTCATAAATTATTGGCACTCACATAAGTTGGAGCCTGTGAATTGAGCTCAAGGGAGCATGCTTATGACACAAACGGTATTGTCAGACCTCCTCTGAGTTCGTAGTGGGAAGCGTGGAGGAGAAAAGTGGTCTAAGCCTATTAAAAGGTTAAAAAAAAATAAGACTTTATTACTAAAAATACACCATATAAAATATGAGGAAAAGTTGGAAAAAATTAAAAACCAAATGGCATAAATGGCTGATCCTAATACGCATTTCACCGATTTTCGGCATCCTCAAGCATATTGCCTTTAAAAAAATATGGCCGTCTCTGCAGTTAGGCCTATTTTTGTCCCAGTTCCGCCTTGCTATGAGCTAATAGATTATTCTATCATTTGCTGATACTAGTTGCAAACATTTCCTCCTGCAAAAGGTATCAGTTAATAGGTTTTTAAAATAATTACTTATATTTCCACAGCATTCATTTTTTTTAAATCTTTATATTTTGTATCAGCAGGCTTCCTTATCATTAAACAAATTAAAATGTGGTTTCATTAAAAAAGGCTTCTAAATCCTATGCTCACAAAAATCTCAGCAGAGGATAGAAAATATCCCTGATGTTCTGTCCTTGAAATCCTGCTGTGATTATTAGGTCTGTAATAAAACAATCCTTTACTGTCAGTGGGGGGGGGGAGATATTTCTTAGACGAACACACCATGGTGGATACACCAATCTCTTCTAATGCCATTTAAAGAAAGAAAGGACGGACTATAAAACGGAAGGGGAAGGGAAGGATTTTTATACATTGTTTGGATTTTAATTTGTTGCCCTTGAGAAAGTCTGTGTGACGAAACGCGTTGGGCAATTTTATAAAGTATAAAATAAATTTTATTTTGATTTAACTGCCTTCCCGACTCCTTCATATAGTATTCACTCCAGAGACAGATACCGGAGGCTAACCATTATCGAGATGCCATGGTACATGGTCCAGACTGTGGGATCTACAGAATTTTAAAAGACTGTTTCATCCCGCTCAGCTGCAGGATCAGAAGAGCTCCTCAACTTTTGCATTACCTACATTTGATTCAAGGAGATTGGGAATACCTCCAAGAGGAGCTGATCCAACCCCAAGTTAAGTACCCTGTATCATTTCATATTCTGCACCTTGGAATTGCTCCATTGCAGCAGTTCAGTTTGCTGCAGCCATCTCACTGAATGATTTGGCTGTGAATATGGAAGCGAAAGGGCAGAGGATTGCTAATGAAAGGTGCTGTTTCTGCAATATCCACTGTTGTCGATTTTATTACCACTTTAGTGTTAATGTTTACAATGTTCCAATAAATATTTGGTGTTTTGATCCACTAAAATTTCAAACTGAACATTTCCTTATTGGATTATTTGCTCCGTGGAGGCGGCCATCTTTCCCACCTCACACTCAGCTAACCCCGCAGCACCTCTCGACCTAGCTGCAAGTGCTAAGTTAGCATTGCTGAGTGCTGAGCCGCAGCACAGTGTTCAGTGCCAAGTTGCTAACTGAGCACTTGCAGCGGCTGAGGAATTGAACGCGCCTCTGATCTGCCGGTCTTGCAGCCAGCAGCTATCCTGCCTAAATGGCTATCTATCCTGAATGATGGGTCCACCTTGGCTCACGCTCATTACAGTAGGGATATAAAAAATAAATTAATTGTATTATGTCCATTTTGTCATATGGATATTGGTATTTTATTCACTTTGTACCGTTCAAAACTTTACCACTTGCATTAATTTTAATTTCAGTAAGTTACATAATTTTTTATTATACTTTTTGAAGAAGAAAAAAAAAAAAATTACAGGCAAGAATAAAAGTTAACTTCAAATACATCTTGCTTGGTTAAAAAATAAATAAAAAAAATTTGCTTTAAATATATGCCATCTGTCTGATTATTTTCTAAATGAATGTAGCCTTACAAATGGAAAATTGGCAAGGTGTACACAACAGAAGAATTGTTCCAAATATATCCCTACATTAAGTGAGGCAATGTGCTGCAGACTTTACTGGCGGCAAGCTGCCGTGAAATGACAGGCACATCTGCCTGTAGTTTTTCTAGAGGTCACTTTTTCTTATTTTAGCGCAGCCAATACATACATTGCTGAGCTATACTAATACGCCAAATCGTATTCTTATTCAGGACTCAAATCCGCTGCTTGGAATTAAAACTCAAACGGCGCTGAAGAACCAGAGCGCGGTAACTAATATTGAGGCATGAAAGTAATTGGAAGGGAATTGTGTTATATCAAAACAGATTTTGTGCTCCGTGGGGACATTTTTAAATTATAAGAGGGTTACAGGAGAAATAGCAATAGCTATTAAATAGTAAAAAAAACACCACCAAAATAAGATACAGGAGTCGGCTGTACTCCAGCACCATGAACCGGCCAACTAACACATGGATATCAGTGTGTTGATCAGAGTCTAAGCGACTTATGGTTTTAAACTTCATTGGCTGCATTAAAACATAGGCTTCTTTGAACCATTCAGGCTAAAATGACACATAAATAATAATATAAGGAGTCTCACTGTAAGACAAATGAAAAAAACATAGGGCAGAACTGCATATATAAATGATACAGAAACCCCTGCTCATATAACATGCTCACAGGATATTAAAGCAATAAGGGCACATCAATCAACATACTCAGCAGCTGTAATCCGCCTGTAGACCTGTGGTGTAGCTGGAAACCACTTTCAGAATCACTGAACACCATATAAGATAAAACAAAAAGGCTGGACTAAATAAAAGTATTAAAATCAAATTTAAAAGGACATACACCCCAACGCGTTTCGTTACATACAAGTAACTTTCTCAAGGCAAAAAGTCCATAAAACAATCCATGAAACCCTTTTACATATATACCCTCTTAAATGAAAAAATACAGCTGATCCAAATTGAATCTGATCCGCCCCTTGCTCAATGGTGTCTGACATCATTTCCGGTTCCTGCCACCATATTTGTAGTTCTTTCAAAGTTTCACTGAATGTTAGCTGCAAAATTATACATTTCCAGTTCCTGACTCCATTTTTGTAGTTCTTTCAAGGTTCCACTGGATATTGACTACAAAATGATGCAATTCCGGTTCCTGCCACCATGTTTGTAGTTCTTTCAAGGTTCTGCTGGATATTGACTGCAAAATGATGCAATTCCAGTTCCTGCCACCATTTTTGTAGTTCTTTGATGTTTTTGGCCGGAATTATACTAACATCTTTCAGAACTCTGTAGAATATTGGTATAATTCAAAAATGTATCAATCTCCTCTAGCCTAACAGGATACTAATGAATGAAAATATTCTAAAGGGAGAGGATATAATAATGACAAAATACAAAATGAAACACCCTATTGGAAGGGGCCATCTTTAACATTAATATAATATTAGACTTTGGGCAAGACACCAGCCCTCTGGCAACACGAGTAGCCAAGGGCGGCAATTCAATGCCGTCCGTTCAAAGAGCTGCCTGGGTCGAGTGGATTCTCCAAGATACCTCAAGAGCAAGTCTGTAACCAGGGTTAAAGAACCGCCATTCTCGGCCCCTGCAAATTATGGGGCCCAGTGGGATTGCCCCTTTTGCCCTAAGGTGTTTTTTTTGGAGAAAGGATTTTACCAGGAAGGATACATTGAGGTTTCTCTCATTTTCAAGCATGTCCTGGGTGGCGAGTATGTTCCATTAGGTGTGTAGCGCTCACTCCCGGGGGAGCTGCTGAATTTAACCTCGGGTTAGTCTCACCGCACTAGGGAATAATTATACACCAGCACTGTTGTGGATTTTATAGATTATATACTTTACTGATCCCAATAAAGTGGCATATATAATGTAAACATGGTATATGAACGACAGGACTTCGTAACGTGGAAAAAAACACGCGGCGGCACAAAGGAAAGCTTAACCCCTTCGTTTCTGGAATGTATGTCCCGCAAAAGTAATGTCTCAAAAAGGTGTGTGTGTGTGAACTCAGGTACCCGGGTACTATATTCTACTGGCCAGTGAATGGAATGAGCGAATCTTCGACTAGTCACGTTGGGGCCCTGTAGATTTAAACGGTAATGCAGCGTGCTTCGTTAAAACTTGAGACTGGGGCCTGGAAGGCCTCTCATCCATCCGTTAGACAATCTGTTCCGCTGCCCGATCAAGGATGTCTCTCAACTGGATTACACTGGAACTCTGTGCCACCGGATCCGCTTCTCCTGCATGATCTCCGCAACGAGAACTACGGCCTACCGCCTGCACTCCCAGTGGATCATCGCGGTCTCCTTACTCGGGGTCCAAACCGGAACTCTGTCTCTGTGCAAAACCTCTCAGCGATCTATAGATAGGTCTCCGCCAAGTCACTGTCTCTGATCAGAAGCACCCGCTAGGCCGCGCCTGCTCTCCGTCCTGGTCTCGATCCCTGACAGTCTCACGTGCGTCTTCTACCTTTCGTCGCTTGGCTCACACTGGCTCTCCTTCACGCGAGGCTGCGGATGTCCTTCTCTCTCTCCCACCCACTACCTGTCTCTCTCGCAAAGCACGATGGAATTTGTAGTTCCGTTTGTGTCCAGTATAGTTCATATCGTGCCTGTCTCCCTCTGGTGGCCAAACCAAGTAAATGCAGCAATATATCTTAAAACAGCGCTACAGGTGTCTTGCCCAAGGACACTTACTGGAGAGGTGCTCTTGCCGGGATTCGTACCTGTGTCTCCACAGTCATAGAGCAGCGATGTTGCCTCTACTCCACAACATAACATGTAAACATAATTTGGCAAGCTTTTTAAAAGATTTTAAGGACAGTCACGATGTGGTTTGGAATTACATATTATACTAAATGGAGCAATAAAACACTACAGGCACTATCCCCTGTAATACACCAAGGTAAGGCTGCTCATATGCAAATTGTATCCCAAGTGAAAGTGTGTACATTGAGTTTGCAATCTCGAGGCTGTTTTGATAGACACGTGCAACCATTTCTATCCACGAAAATATGAAAATGCGCCTCCTTGCACATCCCTGTTAATAAAACAAGCTGTTACTACATAATTAGACCATATCCCCAAGCCTGTTGCAATGGATGCACGGAATGCATTGCATTTAAAAAATCTAATTGGTAATGGTGTACAGTCCCTGAAGGACCAATGGCACTATATGCTGCCTTCACAAACTGGTCCATGGAGACCCTATGTTAATTAGGAACATCCTGATTATTTTGCATCACCAGCTGCTGTCACTAAACGAGCAGGACATTCTATGTCAGAGAAAGTCGACCAAGGGTCAAATGGTTACGAAGGCACATTCTGCAAATTGCTTTTCACTCTTCCAGTAACATATTCTTTATTAAAATCTACTATGATGGGGTTCATTGATGAGCCATGTATCCCCCTCGTTACAAACTCTATCATGGTTTTAAAATACACAGTGGTACCTTTGTCAAATATTAAAAGGCCAAAATCCCTTCTGTACCAGCAACCTTATGGCTTTCAGATTTCCTAAAAATTTAAGGTAGTGGATCACTGCCGGCCGCGAAACCTGCCCCTACTCGCCCTCTAAAACATATCCCTTCCATGGTCGACTTGTTACGTGACGACACTCATTTGAGAAGCCCTTTATATTTTACTCCCTGTATATTTGTAAATTAACGAATGTTTCTATGTATATGTGTATGGTTTTCTTTCACGTGTGGTACATTGTGCGCTTATACGTCTTTGTTTGTTATGACTTTGTTTATGCCCGAACAAATAAACAGATTATTTAAAAACATCTACTATGTACGACTGTAGCTTATTGTAACTCCTGTACCGTGCTGCAGTATATGCTGGCACATCATCAATAAGGAAAAAATATTATTAAAATTAAAAGGGAGTTTTTAACTAATACAAGGAGAACTAATTTGAAATGGAAACGATGTAGCTATTAAAACACTGTGGGCCATATTATGATGTTCCCGCTAAAACGGGGACGCTATGGAGAAAAACCTATGCCTGCAGGTTTGTCCTTAGCGTCCCCTTTTTAGCGTAATATTACGGTGCAGGCGCTGTTCCAGCAGCCTGCACCGTAACACAGTGCTAAGCCTCGGGATGCTCGCGGCAGCGCTAAGTGCAACCGCGTGCATCCCCTCCATGGAGTCCATAGGACTCCATTGAGGCTAACGCTGCCAATCACATGACCTACAGGATCTCACCTCGTGAGATCCAGTAGGTCGGTGTAGTGATCCGCAGAGGGAGACTGGGAGACTTTATTCCCCCAGTCTCTCTCTGCTCTCGGCGGTAAGAAGAGGCAGATGGAGCCGCCGTTCTCGCCACGGGATGGGAGGTGAGTATGTGATTTTTGGCTTTATTTTCGGCTGGTGGTGACTGATTCTGCAGACGCGGAGTTAACACCAGCACCTAGCTGTGGGTAACTTTCGAGGTAACTGCAGCAGGACGGTAATTAGCGTTAGGAATTTGTAATCCTAGCGCTAATTAACACTTTGCGCTCCTCATGTAAAGCATAGGGAGCGCAAAGTACAGTATCCTCGCTGAAAAGCACAAGATCCGAATCGCTGCAGGTCTTTTAACCCATTAGCCTTTGGATTGTAATATGGTGCCCCCGCGCTAGGGCGACCAGCGCTAACATTAACGTTATCAATGTAATAGGGCCCTGTGAGAATATATATTCTGCATAAATTATGCAAAGTCCTAAACCAGGGCTGGATTCATGCATAAGACAGCTAGGCTGGCTAGGACAGCAGATTGAGGGGGGGGCAGCATTTTTCTCGAAAAGCCCTATCTTGTAGGAGTCTAATATATTTAGAATGTGCATGTGTATAACAGAGCTGCAAAGCCGTAACACGCCCAGCAATGAATCCAAGAAACATAATAATATTATTATTGTCATTTCTATAGCGGCAGCAGTTTCCGCATCTCTTCACATCAACCAATGGGAACCAAACAAAATTAAGACAAACATAGGAACAGAAACAGGTGTAGAGGGCCCTGCTCGGATGAGCTTACAGTCTAGAGGAGTTGGGGTAGAGGAGGACAAGAGGAGATTCATTGAATCACTAGCACTATTGCTACAGACAGGGTGAGGACGTGGTAGTGGCATCTATCATGATGTGCCGGTAGTAGGTGAGGGGAGGGATAGTTCGACAACTCGGCATCTGTAATGTGGTATGCTAATCTGAAAATGGAGTATACACGGAAGATGTAAGATTGTCAGGTCCCACAGCGACGCCTCAGAAAAAGAACCAAATCCTGATTCCCACCCTGGTAGCCTGCTAATGTATTTGTTAATACACATTCCTTCAGACCCCCTGCAGCAGCATCATATGTGTCTCATTAGCATTGACTGGTGTCCTTTAAGAGAGCCACACCCGCATCCAGCCAATGTTCTGACATTAACTTCTGAACCTGCCATTGAAAGGACGTGCTATATGTGCTCCAGAACCTAGTGGCTATCCTCTCTCATCTCCTGTGTACCCAATTCCCGGCCTGTATTTGGACCATCCACGTAAGCCGCCAGCCCATGACTCCCTTGCTTGTTTTCTGGACTATTCTTCCTGATATTTACTGAGACGCTCTTCACGGATCCACAATTCATCCAAGTCTCCAGCTTCCATTTGCACCAAAGACTGTGTTTCCAATTATCTTCTATTTGTTTTTGCTAAGGACTTATTATTTATACAGATTCCTGCCTTTTGTTTGATATCCAATTTATTCAATATATATATTTTCTGCACCAACCCTTTTTGTTGTCAAATATTTATTTGCTGCATCCCGGGTTCATTATCCACATCACCGGTGTCACCGGAACCCGGTCCCTTACAAAGATCCTATATGGTAAATCGATGGTGCAAAGTTTTGTGGCATAAGAACCTCAATATTATGAAACTAAAATGCACGGGCATTTTATGTTCTCAGCTACTTTGTTTTAAGATCTTTTATTTGTATGCTGAATACATTTTCCATATTCTGGTATCCTGTGGTGGTTTCCTGTGCTTGGAAAATTACCAAAAAATTTCCATCCGTTGGTAATAGAAGGTGGATCATCTACACCTCTAGAGATCATATCCAGAGAGCTGTCTGTTCTTAAGGAGCACCATGAGGATGCCATGAGGATGCCAATTCCCCCAAGGATTTCGTGAGTCTCATAATATTGAGGTTCTTATGCCACAAAACTTTGCACCACTGACTTACCATATAGGATCTTACATCTTCCGTGTATACTCCATTGTCTGAATAAGGAGAATGTGAACCATCTCCTGGAAGATTGTCCTATATTTTTGAAGTTAAGTACATTTCTATTCACCATATATTTTTGTCTGGATGCAAATCTGAAGAGATGGGTGTCAAGATTAAATGTTAAATGTGAAGCTTCTACTGTCTCTATCAATTTAAATTTTTCAGAAATGCCGGCATTTGTTGATGTTGTGTTTTCTGTGCTTCGCGCCGGTGTTTGTCACACTGTCACTTACTGAATAACCACCTTGGTACGAATAAGATAACTTACTTTTGTTCTAAATTACCTTTTCATTGACAAAAAACCCGATAGGTCAAGAATGTTTATCTTAATTTCCATTTCATGTACATATTCATACTTATTTGAGATCGGGGGGGGGGGTGGCAGAATTTGGTGTGTATAGGGTAGGGATGTGCATGGCTGAAAAATTTGTTTAGTTTCGTTTCGTTTCGTTACATTTTTAAATAATTTAGTTTTTGAAATTTCGCAACTAATTTTGTTTCGTATTTCATTTCGGATTGATTTGAAATTTCAAATCGATTCAATAGTTGCTGATATCCATTTGATAGTTCATTTCAAATTCGATAGTTGATATCAATTATTCAAATTCATCTTTCATGATGATGACACAGTGTAAAACAAAATAAATTTGTTATATACCGTTTCGTTTTGAATTCGTAGCGTATCGATTCGTTATTCGGAAGTACTTCCGAAATACAAATTATCAAATTTCGTTCCAAATTCTGAATTTTCTGAAACGAATGCACATCTCTAGTATAGGGCAGCACCAAGACTAAATGGTGTCTAAACCCTGTCTAAAGCATCTGATATTTGCATGGGATGTCTAAAACGATCAAATACACTTGTATTTTTTATTTAAAACACTTTTATATATTTTTATGTCTTTTTAATTCACCCTTGTAAAAATCTGCTGCCCTGAACAAAACAGAAGCAATGCGTGCAATTTTGTAAAAACCCCTCATCTTATTAGCAGTCGGGTTAGAATAATCCAAATATTGAAAAATATCCTTTTTAGCCGTAAGAACACGTGACGGTTTTAAGGCAAGAGAATGCCTCGGAGCCGTGAAACAATCCAAGTTGATTCATTAATGAATACAAACTACATATATAAGTATGATCCCAAGTAAACAATAGAACAGCACTGTAGACCTTTGTCAAGGGCGAACGAGGCATTGAATGCAGTGCAAAACATTAGGAAATTGTTCCTTTTGTGATTTTTTTCCCCCCTTCTCCGTATTTCTAAGGTGCGTTTAAAAAGTCAGAAAATACAGCCATTCATGCTTATAATTCTTTTCTGTACTTCATGGTGTCTTTTATGCTTTCGGCATCTTAGTCTCACCAGACAATTGACAAATACTCGTGTAGGCCAGCCAGGAGCAATTATTGGGGTCTCCAGCTGGCAGAAAATGTCTTCCCCTTTCTTCGTAGATGTCAGACGTACCTTTATTAACTCTGACATGGCCTTTGTTTGGTTTTCCGAGCTAACAAATTAACTCTGTGGCGACAAGGCGTCCCACTGACCACTCTACGACAAAGAAACAGCGGAAAGCCTGCAGAAACGCTGCTTAAAATTCAGGCCTGGAGAGGGAAAAAAATAAAGGCCTTATTAGAGAAATAAACTTTTTGTTTTTTTAAACCGAAGAGTCTTATCAAAGCCAAAATCTCTGAATAGGTTTAGTTTTTTTTTTTTGCATAGTCAAACCTGGGATTTTTTTTTCCCCTTTTGTCTGATGAATAAATCGACAGCGCAATTCGGCGACTTGTTTTCTTGTCGTCTCTCCTTAGGCCGATGGATGCTATACTATTTATACCTTATTCATCGAACAGGTATTTATCCGACTATAAAGAAGTTTTTGACATTCGCTGTTTTGCTGGATCAGGGGAAACGGACAGTGGTCAATGAACATCGCACAGAACATACATCTACATTTGATGGACCCAGTACAAGGTCTCTCTCCATGGAGGTCCAACCTGTTAAGGCTAATGTCAGACGAACGCAGTCTGAGTGAACTCTGCGTGCGTGCACAACGGACGGACGTACTGATGGAAGATACTGCAGACACCACACGGTCCGTTTTTTTGACGGACGTAGAAAAAAGGGAACAATGGGAAATAAAATTAATAGGAAAAATGATAAAAATTTGAAAAGGATATGAAAAGCCATTTTTTGCGTCAAGGTGCTGGACGTCGCAAATGTGCTGCGTCTGACATTTCCTCATCACTCACACAGAAAGCTACGCGGACGTGGCCCACTCTGCTTTTCCGTGGTAGCGGTTTTACGTTCTTGCCTAACTTGCATCCGTTTGCCACGTGCTTTGTGTGTGCGCTGTTCGGTGCGCATGTACTTCGTGTGTGGGTCTCTATTGATCATGATTCTATGCTACGACGGACTTTAAACTGTGCGGCGACACGGACGTGATCACTGCGTTCGTCTGACATTAGCCTTACTTGGTTAGATGAAGCCTACACACTGCTCTTATTGGAAAGGGAGCACATTAGTTGTAGATACAGCATCACCTGAGGTTAAATTAAATTGCTAAATAATACATTTAATGTAAAAATAAATAAATAAAAATACATTTAAATTCTTAAATAAAATCATTAAATTGCGTGCATTGTCTGTGCTTTGTGTTTCGTCGCGATTCACAGAAAATACAATGAATTCGCTATTACACAAATGGCTACTGCTTTTTGACGAAGCTGGAGTTGCCGAAGCAGTTATCAGACGTCGGTGAAAACCGCCGAATTGCACCGATAACCACTGATAATGCGCCACTTGGCATCGGCGAATTCCACCGAACTGAAAAAGAAAAAAAAAGTGAAGGCTCCTATTCTCCCAAAAGGAGTATAAATGAAGATAATGTGTCCAAATAATAAAAAAAGTAAATTAACCCCTTCACTGCTGAGTCATTTCACCTCTGACTGCAGAGCTCATTTTTACCGGTTTAGCTCATCATGTTTAAATGCAATTTGAAGTCACGTTTTATTATAAAACCCAGACAAATTATATATCCCCTTTTTCAGCAGTCCCAGCAGATTCATAATATATCATTATTATATGTATACGTCATGCCCTGTCTGACTATTATAGCAAAAAATACAATAACATTTGGATTTTTAATCATCTACAGCGTGTAAAGGGTTTTTTTTTCACATTTTATCATCCAAGCCTTTGCGGTCTGCTTGTTAAAGAAAATAGAAATGGGAACTCATTAAATTTTTTCGGGGCAATTACGTGATTTTTAGCTTAAACCCCCATCATTATTAGTGCAGCATCATTGTTCACATTATAATTGAAATGGGAACAATATTTCTGAGTTAATAAAAAATACAAACAAAAAAAATACATATTTATTTATTTATATTTTTAAAAAATTATTATTATTACTTTTTTATTATTTTTATTTTATTATTATTTTTATTATTATTATTTTTGTCTTAAATTGAACATGGTTATGTTTGGTATCATTGGAAATGCCATGCTTTGGCCTTTCGAATGAAACTAAACAAGACCCTCTAGCTGCCACCAATTGGGAGATACGGGGATTTTTTTAAAAAAAAAATTGAGAAAGGATTTTACCAGGAATGATACATTGAGATTTCTCTCGTTTTCAAGTATGTCCTGGGTGGCGAGTATGTACCGTTAGGTGTCTTGCCAAGGACACTTACTGGAGAGGTTGCTCGCTGGGATCTAGGGATGTGTGTTTCGGGTTTCGGAATTTCGGAATTTTCACGAAATTTCCCGATTCGTGCATTCGGATTCGGATGATTTTCAGAAAATTTTCAGATCCGAAAACGGCAGATCCAAACAAATTTCTGAACCGAAACGAAAACTCTTCGGAAATTTTCGAATGGACTAGAAATGTGTAAAATCGAAAATCATTTTCGTTCCATTCGTGATTTCGGCTCCATTCCTGATTTCGGTTCCATTTCAGTAATTTCAGGCAACGTATTTTTCGATTATATCGCTGATTCTGTAATTTTGTATCATTCCCATCTCAAAGTATCCTTCCTGGAAAACCAGAGAAATCTCAATGTATCCTTCTTGTAAAACATGAGAAATCTCAATGTATCCTTCTTGTAAAACCAGAGAAATCTCAATGTATCCTTCCTGGAAAACCAGAGAAATCTCAATGTATCCTTCCCGGGAAACCAGAGAAATCTCAATGTATCCTTCTTGTAAAACCAGAGAAATCTCAATGTATCCTTCCCGGAAAACCAAAGAAATATCAATGTATCCTTCCTGGGAAACCAGAGAAATCTCAATGTATCCTTCTTGTAAAACATGAGAAATCTCAATGTATCCTTCCCGGAAAAGCAGAGAAATCTCAATGTATCCTTCCCGGGAAACCAGAGAAATCTCAATGTATCCTTCCCGGGAAACCAGAGAAATCTCAATGTATCCTTCTTGTAAAACATGAGAAATCTCAATGTCTCCTTCTTGTAAAACTAGAGAGATCTCAATGTATCCTTCTTGTAAAACTAGAGAAATCTCAATGTATCCTTCCTGGAAAACCAGAGAAATCTCAATGTATCCTTCTTGTAAAACATGAGAAGTCTCAATGGCAGAATTATCGTATCGACAGAATTATTTTATCGACAGAAATATCGGATCCGAAAAACCATTAGTTTACTTCAAAACGAATAAACACTTTGAAACGAGGAGAACAGACGTTCCGAAAAACACTAAAATTTCCGAAATCACGAAAAAAAAGTCGATACGAAAAACTAACCGAAAATGAACCGAACCAAAACTGAAATAGGCCGAAACAAGCCAAAATGAAAATTTACAAAATCCGAACAAAAATCGGTGCACAAGTCTACTGGGATCAAACCCATGAGTGCACAGGCTCTCTCCATGCAGAGCAGTGACATTACCTCTATTCCACCCAGCCGGTACAATTTCAGCTCCACCATAGGATTTGATTAGGAACTCCCCGGGCAGCTAGGGGTTTTCTCGACTAACTGATGGGAAGTTTAAGTTTATCATCGTTGCCGCAATAGCGATATTCGTCTTTGGTTATCCGTTAGTGAAGCCGGTGGTTAGTGAAAATGTCTGAGTGTGTTGAGGTTGTGCTATAAGTCAAACAAGATATTAAAAAAATAAGCCCATGGTCCGCCTGGCAGAGCAATTTGTATAAAGTGCTGTTAATGATGGATTGTGGATCCCTGTCAGGGACCATTGTGTGCCCATTGATCGTAATCGTATATATACCCAAATGTACAGTGCAGCAGAAAATGCTGGTGCTTTATACCGTATAATGTAATGTAACAGACAGATCAATAGATAAATGGATAGATCGATCGATAGATGGATAGATATACTCTTGAAGCAAACTGCATTAAAGTAATACCCCGAGTCAACAATGTGATGACGGCAGAACAGATTGCCAGCGTTCTGAGAATAAATACATCCATTGCAACCACTTTATAGAGTGATGTTTAATTAGATTTTTTCTAGTCATTCATAAGAAAGTATGTGAGATAGAAATTATGTAAAAATGACCTGCCCTCGAGTACTAAAGAATAAAAAGAGATGAGTATGTTTGGGGAGAAACTTATTCTTATGAGAATTGACATCCACGTGGAGCTGTGCATTTTTATACAGTGCATACACTGTCGCACTTTTAGTTTTATAGATGTTGATAAAAAAGGTAAATTCTCATAAATTCAGCTCGTTTTGTAGAAATAAAAAAAAAAAAAGGAAGAATTGCAATATTGATCTTTTTCCCGTCCTGACTTCCCTCAAATCACTCTTTCCCGAGGATTGAATTGTTTGGCAGTTGTCTGGTGCGAGACGGTTTCCGCGCATTCCGCGTCGGAACAATGGACGTGATTAGAAGAGGCCCGTTTCTTTCTTCTTTTTTTATTCTCCCCGGTTTCAATTCATTTTCTTTCTTTTTTCTGTTAACTGACTACTCAGATTTTAGTTCCAGCGAACGCTAGTCGAGAGAAAACCGAAGTCGGACATCATAATTTGATGAATGCGTGAAGTCTGCGAAGTTAAAAATAGTCACCAGTGAAACAATATCCTATTCAGTATGCAAAATAAAATGGATTGTCGTCTCAATATAACCGGCCCGTCGCTAACGACTATGACTTAATAAGCAACTGCCAGCATTTTTTTCCTCTCTCTCTTTTCATCAGCCCTGGAGAATGTACTTGTTTCTGTGTTTCTGGCAGGCATTCAACACAAAAGCAAATCAGGAGGGCTGCAGATTGCCAATTTGGGGGTGTTCAGGAGACTTATCGTTGGATCTCCTCAAAACGAAAAGAAAAGTCTTGGACAACACACCAAAAAATGTGACATGAAAAATGGATAGATTATCGCTCACTCAAAGAATACATTATTATTTTTGGTAACCGATATATTTGACAAACCGCGTTGACAGTGACAAGCAGCAAGGGAACAATTAGTTGCGGGCACGGTGCAGTTTTCATTTTATTGTCAAGACTTTCCATGAAAATATATTTATATATAGGGAACCTATTAATCATAGTTTATTATTCTACCCATAAAAGTAAGAACCTTTTCCATGTTATTCCACTGGAGGTCATTTATCACTTTGTCAAAAGATTTTCTTGCTTTTTGACAAATGTGTACCATAGGATAAATGAGGACATCGATGACAGACGCCTGATATATCTGAGCTATATTTCCCATTATACTACATATGAACTATTTTTCCCATGGTATTTCCCATGACACTCGGGCTGGCTGACTGTCATATGTGGGCGACAAGGTTGGACATGTCTACCACAAAGCAATGAAGCGTTTCACTTGCACGATCTAATCAGATACCTCTTTATTGTTGAATATTTCATTTTAATTCTTTGTCATTTACTGCTGAGACTTTGCACGATATTTGGAATTTTAAGGTAGATTTGGGAATTGCAAAATTCCTGACTTCATGAATACGAATAAAAGTACAATCTTTAATTAAATCGAATAAAAGGCGTGTCCAAATTGTATTATTATTAACCTTTATTTATATAGCGCCACATATTCTGCAGCGCTTTGCAAGAGGTAGGCGCATCCATATCGTTAGGTGTCTTTCCCACGGACTAGCTGGTGGCATCTTCTGAGTGGGATCAAGTTGTCTTTCCATGATTATAAGGCTGATCAGTGACCTGGTGGTTAGGTTGAACCCACTTCTCGTAAAGTCGAGACTTCCCCACAGTTGTACCGAAGGCATGTGCCGAACGGGACCTTAACTTGCTTCTCCACGGTCAAAACGTTACCACTGGACTCCACAGCCGATATTGTGTGGCAAGCAAGTATGTACAGATGGGTGTCTTGCCCAAGGACACTTACTGGAGAGGTGCTCCGGCTGGGATTCGAAACGGTGTCTCCATGGTTATAGAGAAGTGATGTTACCTCTACTCCTTCCAGCCGGTAAAAATGAGACAAAACGACACTTTAGCAAATCAAACAGTACAAAACACACCACAAAAAAATTCAAGCATATCTGGAAAATATCTCAGTATACAGACGAACCGCAAATCCTAAGTACCCCTACAACAGCAAGAAACGGGCCTTCGTGGGTCCATGGTATATAGCACAGAATGAAGGAAAGGAACTAAGGGGTTAGTTGCCCAGTTATCAGAGTGATGATCAGATGATGTAGGGATAGTGCTAGTACCTACAGTATCGGCCGATAGGTTTTCAATTTGCCATTTTTAGTTGTAAACATGGAATTGGATGTTTTCTTGATGAAATGGATTATGAAGCCAAGTAGCGATGATGTCACTAAACTAATAAACTTTATTCATCCCCTGCAAGCTTGAGACTAGAAAGAAAATTGACATTTAGACGTTGTCACTAATAACATGGAATTATCAAGGGAATTGTAAATTATAGGCCGGGGTATAACTGAGCTGGATGCTTGGACCCCTAGGGTAAATCAGTACTTACAAATAATTATAGCGTGGAGGCTTTTTATCTCGCTTTTTGTCCTCCACCACAACCCTTGCAAGTACTGATTTACCCTAGAGGTCCAAGCATCCACTGCAACTGGTCATCATGCCTAGCTCCTAGCTGATGAGGGTCAAATAAACCCAAAACAGCGCTGTCCTAGGAGTGGCTTTGACCAGTTGCATAAGCCACGGTGTGGCATAGCATTGATTTTAGGGTTCTGTGTAATAACAGACCCAGGATGCATAAAAGCGAGACAGGGGTCATTTGCATATCCTACCCAGAGTTCATGTTGCACATGGGGAGTGTAGCACAGGAGCTCTGGGATGCAATTCATCAAATTACTGTGATGTGCAAGTGGCTTCTGCAATAATAAACAAACCAATTATAATGTGGAGGCTTTTTAGAAACATAGAAAATGTCGGCAGATAAGAACCTTTCGGCCCATCTAGTCTGCCCAATTACATGGATACTTTACCTGGATTTATCTTTTGTTTAGGATAGCCTTATGCCTATCCCATGCCTGCTTAAATTCAATTACTGTTTTGGCCTCTACCACTTCTACTGGAAGGCTGTTCCATGTATCCACCACCCTCTCAGTAAAATAATGCTTCCTGATGTTACTTTTAAACCTTTGCCCCTCTAATCTAAGACTATGTCCTCTTGTTTTGCTACTTTGTTTCCTTTTAAATATACTCCCTTCCTCTACCTTGTGGATTCCCTTTACGTATTTAAATGTTTCTATCATATCTCCTCTGTCTCGTCTTTTTTCCAAGCTGTACATGTTAAGATGATTAAGCCTTTCCTGGTAACTTTTCTCCTTCAAGCCGTACACCATTTTAGTAGCCCTTCTCTGAACTCTCTCTAAGATGTCTATATCCTTCTGGAGATACGGTCTCCAGTACTGCACACAGTACTCCAAGTGAGGTCTCACCAGTGCTCTGTACAGTGGCATGAGCACTTCCCTTTTCCTACTGCTAATACCTCTCCCTACACAACCAAGCATTCTGCCAGCATTTCCTGCTGCTCTATTACATTGACTACTTACCCTTAGATCCTCTGAAATAATGACCCCTAAATCCCAACCCTCAGATGTTGAGGTTAGGACTGTAACAAATATTCTATATTCAGCCCTTGGGTTTTTACGTCCCAGGTGCATTATCTTGCACTTATCCACTTTATCTCACTTTTTGTCCTCCACCACAACCCTCGTAAGAATATATATACAGTATATAGTCATAAAGAAGGCGTGCACTCCTTTTAACTATATATTTTTTTTATTGTGGTAGTACAAAAATCGACGTATCAGTCCCACAGAAGACTTTTTTCAAGATCATCATGAAAAAAGTCCTTTGTGGGGCTGAAACGTTAGCACTGCAGCAATTAGAAGTGGATATCCTGGCTGTGGGTCCCCTGGTGAATTATATATATGTTAAAGTTACCAAAAATAACTTGCTTTATTCTTTTATTCATAGCGTATTGTTCCTGTGTTTATGTTTGAGGTCCAAAAGCCTCATAGATACCTTGTTTTGAGTATTAAAACGAACACGTGGATTACAAATCTAGCTAGGGCTCGGGCCTGTTTATAGTTAGATTTAAGATCCTAGACAGAGAGGCATACACACTCCGGTGCCTTTTAGGATGGTATTTTGTCTTTATAACACACGGTGTATAATGATTGCTGTTCTTCTAATGAACTCTATTCAGAAGAGATATAATAAAGCATTCATTATCTGGGAATGCATGATATAGCTCATCATAGCTGAGTAGACAGATATCACGGTGGAGCCCTTGGGTATATAATTGCACAATAGAGCATGGCTGCCATGCGTTTCATATCTTCACCATCATGGTCAGGCCCCTATATTGGTTGTGTCGCCATTTGAGCACTGAGATCACCATTAAAAAGGCGCTCGCTGTACATTTTCCCCTAGGCCTCCTGGAAATGGTGTGACAGCTTAGGGTTGGCGGGTGATCTTGAGGAATGAGGGAAACCCATGTGTCCAATGGCCAAAACAATTGACTTGGCAGGTCTAGAAACTCAATACATGTGAGTCACATATCGATTGTTTCTCTGGTGGCCTATGATGTAGAAAGTGCATTTTTTAGTGTTCATCCCTCTTGGGAGAGATGTGCGCACCAACCTATGCACTCCCCACATCCATCAGCAGGACATCTAGTAGGAAAGATGGTTAGGATGTCCTTCAGCCAGTTAAGGAAAGGCGAGTCTGTTATTGTTCTGAGAAAACAATATGCTCTGTCAAGGCACGCAGTAACAATATAGCCATTACACACATGTAGTAGAAACCTGTGAAGAAGAATGTTCAAGAACCAAGAACAAAAACCACATGTGAACAAGATAATTCCTTGTAAAGATAATAGTATATGAGAGCCATACAGTGCAGCCATCAGGACTTGCAAGAGTACCTCAAAAAATAAAGGTCTAGTCAATGGAACAAGTCAAGCAAGGAAAAACCAGGTCCAGGGTCTGACCTCAAACAGGACCACAAAATATGTGCACGACCAAGTCATACAGTGGCAAGAAAAAGTATGTGAACCCTTTGGGATTACGTGGAGTTTTGCATGAATTGGTCATAAAATGTGCTCTGAACTTCATCTAAGTCACGACAATTTGAAAATCACAGTCTGCTTAAAATAATACAACACAAACATTATATGTTTTCATGTGTTTATTGAACATAACATGTAAACATTCACAGTGCAGGGTGGAAAAAGTATGTGAACCCCTAGCCTAATGTCTTCTCCAAGAGCTAATTGGAGCCAGGAGTGAGACAATTTTGAGTCCAATCAGTGTGATATTATTGGATGTGTTGCTGAAAGCTGTCCTGCCCTTTAAAAACACACACCTGTTTTGGGTTTACTGGTTTCAAGAAGCACTGTCTGATGTGAACCATGCCTCGCAGAAAAGAGCTCTCAGAAGACCTACGATCAAGAATTGTTGACTTGCACAAAGCTGGAAAGGGTTACAAAACTATCTCCAAAAGCCTTGATGTTCATGTGTCCACGGTAAGACAGACTGTCTACAAAATGAGAAAGTTCAGCACTGTTGCTACTCTCCCTAGGCGTGGTCGTCCTGTAAAGATGACTGCAAGAGCACAGCGCAGAATGCTTAATGAGGTAAAGAAGAATCCTAGAGTGTCAGCTAAAGACTTACAGAAATCTCTGGCACATGCTAACATTTTTGTTGACACATCTACAATAGGAAAAACATTAAACATGAATGGAGTACATGGGAGGACACCACGGAGGAAGCCATTGCTGTCCAAAAAGAATATTGCGGCACGTTTGAAGTTTGCAAAAGAGCACCTGGATGTTCCACAGCACTACTGGCAAAATATTCTGTGGACAGATGAAACCAAAATTGAGTTGTTTGGAAAAAACACACAACACTATGTGTGGAGAAAAAAAGGCACAGCACACCAACATCAAAACCTTATCCCCACTGTAAAACATGGCGGACGGAGCATCATGGTTTGGGGCTGCTTTGCTGCCTCAGGGCCTGGACGGATTATTATCATTGATGGAAAAATGAATTCCAGAGTTTATCAAGACATTTTGCAGGAAAACGTAAGACCATCTGTCCGCCAACTGAAGCTCCGCAGAGGATGGGTGATGCAACAGGACAATGACCCAAAGCATACACGTAATTCAACAAAAGAATGGCTTCGACAAAACAAAATATGCCTTCTGTAGTGGCCCAGTCAGAGTCCTGACCTCAACCCGATTGAAATGCTGTGGCATGACCTTAAGAGAGCGATTCACACCAGACATCCCAAGAATATTGCTACACTGAAACAGTTTTGTGAAGAGGAGTGGTCCAAAATTACTCCAAATCGTTGTGCTGGTCTGATCTGCAACTACAGGAAACGTTTGGTTGAGGTTATTGCTGCCAAAGGAGGGTCAACCAGTTATTAAGTCCAAAGGTTCACATACTTTTTCCACCTTGCACTGTGAATGTTTACATGTTATGTTCAATAAACACATGAAAACATATAATGTTTGTGTTGTATTATTTTAAGCAGACTGTGTTTTTCAAATTGTTGTGACTTAGATGAAGATCAGAGCACATTTTATGACCAATTCATGCAAAACTCCACGTAATCCAAAAGGGTTCACATACTTTTTCTTGCCACTGTATATGCCCTGTTGTGGTGCTGCAAGAAGTACTAAGAGGGTATATTAAGTCAAAAAAATGAATTCAGGTTGGACGAGCAATACTTGAAGGCAAGTTCCAACAATGGTGGAGTTGATTTGTCATGAATCCAAAGAAAAAATAAAACCCAGAATATGTTCAAGGGGTCAAAATAAGTCTTTCAGACATCAGCTTAATCTGGATAGAAATATAGAGTCTGACACTAATTTAATTACAGTCAAGCCAAGATTTAAAATTTCCATGAGAAGAAATATTGTAATCCAGTAAACGAGACTGCTGTGACTATTGTTGGTGGAATGGGATTTAGACTTCCGGAACTTGGCAAATGCTGTTCTTTGTTCCTCAGACTTTTCTCATACTTTGAAAGAATTTCATTGCGATCCCAAACCACCATGGCACCACAGAGACAAGATGGCAGCTGTGCGTAGAGTAGGCGGAAGTTGGCAGCAACTCGAGTAATTCTGAAAAAGCTATTAGGTGATGGGAAAAAAACATCCCCCTATCCCCTATTATTTTAAGCATAGTGTAGCTGAAATTGAATGGAAACCAGAAATTCTCAATGGATTTCATACCATTCCACTAAGTTAATGTATCTCAACACTCTTGAAATCCCTGCTCACATGTCAGTTTGTACTGTGTCACCTTGTTTTTTTACATGGTCTCAATTTTTATGGGGAAAATGTTAGCTCCTTCTACAGTTGCTATATATATATTTTGTGAAGCTGTAAAAATAATAATACTGGAAGAAATAGTGTTAAGTGAATTTGCAACTGCAGAAAAAATAGGTTTTAAAAGCACCACCTGGTGCCCACCTGATGCCTTGACACCCACCATCTCCTCTGTCTGTAAAGTGAAGGGCATGATGAACAAAACATTCTCCACAGTCCAACGATCGAAAGTCTAACGTAGGTCTCACACAAGTCTCTGTGGAGTCCTATGAACACCAGGAGAAACAAACAGAAGCGGTAGTGCTGCCAGTACATTCTTTCGTGATTGGCTGCAAGTCCAGTTGCTAATACGCAGGCTGGTCGTAAATGAGTCGATAATAAAGAACCAGCTTACATCGGATTTACATCTGTGGCTCCCTTTTACTGCGTGGTTTACCATGCAATGTATTACTGCATTGCTTGTGCACTGTTATATATTTCACTGTCTTCTACTTCCTGTTTCCTGTTCATAACCGCGCCCCTGCCTACATCTCCTCCCTTATTAGCAAGTACATCCCGTCACGACCACTTCGCTCAGCCAATGATCTGATGCTATCAGCTCCACATACCCGAACTCCCAACTTTCAAGACTTCTCCTGAGCTACCCCTTTCTATGGAGCTCCCTCCTCCGCAACATCAGACTCTCCCCGTCTCTCCAGTCCTTCAAGAATTCTCTAAAAACATATTAATTTAGAGAAGCCTATTGGCTCACTCCATGATTCCCCCACTGTACATTTCTTATGCCATCTTCCCATCCAACCCACATGCACCCCGCTACTTCAGGTCCTCTATATACCCTCACCTAGTGTGTCACGCTCTCCTCTTAGATTGTGAGCTCTAAAGCAGGCTCCTCTCTCCTACTGTTCTGTTTAACTTGTATGTATATTTGTTATTCTGTCTCACCCATTGTACAGCGCTTTGGAACTTGTTAGTACTTTCAACTGTAACTGTATGTGCCGTTCTTTATTAGAACATTGTTCCATTCAGACACAGCTTGAAGTGTCTTTATTACCCTGCACGAAACACCTTTTATCCCGGTTATCCGCTCGCATTTATTTGCGTCCAGATTAATTTGTGGCAAAGATCTTGTGTTGATGATGGGAGAGTCGCGGCGCTGCGTAAAGTCTTCCCCAACACATTACCCCAAAGATTCTCAATGGGGTTAAGGTCTGGACTGTACGGTGGCCAATCCATGTGTGACAATTATGTCTCATGCTCCCTGAACCACTCTTGCACAATTTGAGCCCGATAAAAAGTTAGCAAAAAGTTAACCACAGCCAGGACTTGGTGTTTACGGATTCTGCAGAAGCGGAATCCGTTAACACCAGCCTAAAAAAACAAAAAAATGAATCGCATACTCACCTTCTGTCCCGCGGCGAGGACCGCGGCTCTGTCCGCCTCCTCCGGCCAGCGGGAGCAGGGAAAGACTGGGGGAAAAAGTCCCCCCAGTTTCTCCCTGCATATCACTACGCCAGCCGGTCATGTGACTGGCAGGGGAAACTCAATGGAGTCCTATGCGAGCATCCCGAGGGTTACCGCATCCCAGGGGTTACCGCGAGCATTCATTGCCCCTGCATTGTGATCCAGCGTTAAAACGTGGGCTCAAGGGGAAGCAGTTTCTCCTCCCTTGCGCCCACGGTTTAACGCTAGGATTGTAATTTAGCCCAATGAGTGTGAGGGGGAAATTATGTACCGCATCTAATATATAGGTTTGGGTAAGTCTATAATCCATCATGAATGCCTGTTTTCTGGCTCTTTGTCTAATAGTACTATTGGGTGATTTAAGACATTTTGAAAAATGCCATTTGTTGCGTGGTTCACTTCTCTGGATTTATTCCGTACGTGCGTTTTTAGAGTCCTCTGTTATCAGTGATGGTGATCTGCCAATGGAGGTCATCGCTATTAAAATCCATCACCTACTGAGATTAAATAACATGCGCTACAATACATATCAAACCTCCATGTTGGTCTTCTGATTGCAATCACAGCATGCACACATGGTTTATATTGATATATTTCTCATCCTTCATTTTTTTTTCGCTTTGTTCTCAGGGTTTCTTTCTCGGCTGTTTTGGGAAATGCTGGAAGGGAGAGTTTTTGTCCTGAGACTTACAGCAATGACATTGAGAACATTATTATATTTCACACATATAGATCTTTTACAGTATTTGTGGCGTAGCTTTATGCTTTTTATATCACTCTGGTAAGAGACTTCATCAAAACGATATCCCGTAGCTTTGTTTTTGTAGGTTCGCAATTGAATTATTATAGAATATCTGCAAGTACAGATTAACATCTGCAGAAATAAAATTAAGATTTCAGGGAATAATGGGAAGATTTCTCTAAAGAGGTTATTCAGAGAGAGACGATCTGGCCCTGAAAGTAACCGAAAAGGGAATTTCCGCATACGGTGTCATTCGACTATTCAGAGAGCAGGCAGTTCGCCAAATTTTGACGAATTGCCTGCCAGTATGGTGCCTGTTCGACCCCAGTGAAATCCCCCATAGAGAAGCAATGGTTCATCTATTCAGAGACACCGCACAGCAGAGAAAAGTTGCCGAAGTGACCTGCTTTTCGGTGTTTTCATTCAGCAGTTTTATTCAGGCGAATCCCATAGGCTTCAATGTTAAAAATATTCCCGTTTTTACTCAATATCTAATAAACCGTTTATTATTTTTGAGTGTTTTTGGCCGGTGTTCAGCGGGTTTGCGGCGGGTTTTCCCTGCACTACGTGGACCCTGCGGTGAATTCTGAATTCACCGCAGGGTGGGAAACTTTCAGAGTTATTCAGAGAGCGGTGAAAAGCAGGAGAATGACTGGAAAATGGAAAATTCTAGGTCAAAATAGCCAAACTAGAAAAATTCTAGCATTCATCTCACTTTTCAAATCAGCTATTTTGACCTAGAATTTTCCATTCTCCAGTCATTCTCCTGCTTTTCACCTCTGTCTGAATAACCCTGTTAGATTTCCCGAAGTGCAGGGAACGAGAGAGCAGCGAAACGTCGGTGACATTTCGGTGCTCTCAGAATAGCCGCCTAAGGCTAGGGTCAGACGAGCACATTCTCTACGGACTGTGCGCCTGTGCAGTACGGACGCACTTTTTGACGGAAGACGCAGTAGCGGCCACACAGTCCGTTTTCGTGACTGACGTTATTTTTGACGGATGTAGGAGGGGAAAATAAATTAAAATGAAAAAACATTTTGTCCGTCAAAAATGCTGGACGTATAAATGCAGCCCGTCTGACCTCGTTCCATTACTCACACACAAAGCTATGCGGACGTTGCGGACGTGGCACACTCCACACGTCCATCCTAACGGTTCGGCGTTCTTGATAACCTGCGTCCGTTTGCCGCGTCCGGAGTGCGTCCGCACTTCCGTGCGGACGTACTTCGTGTGTGGGCCTTCATCGGTCATGATTATCTGCTACCACGGACGTACTAAAGTGCGGCTACACGGACGTTAACACTGCGTTCGTCTGACCCCAGCCTAAGTCTCAGAAAGATAGGGCGAAAGATTTAAAAAGGGTGCCAAAATATGGATACGAGAAGGGTCTTTCACTTTTTTATTCTTAGTTCTCCACCCATTCCCTTCCTTCCTTTAATAGTCATTATCACTATTATCATTATTATCATTATAATAATATTATTATTTTTTATTATTATTTATTAAACACCAATACAATCCGCAGCGCAGTACAAAAGGTACAATGGGAAAAAAACAATTTATTTATTTATTTATTTATTTATAAAGGATTTTACCAGGAAGGATACATTGAGATTTCTCTCGTTTTCAAGCATGTCCTGGGTACATTCCTACGGACAGGGTTGTCTTTCCTCATTTATCATGTACGTCTCTTGTTTGTGCTCCCCCTTTGTAAAGCGTTACGGAATATGTTGGTGTTATATAAATGCCCTTAACTGTAACAATGCACCAAAAAGTCAAGTCAATATTGCAACAAACAGATACAGGAGGAATTGAGGGTCCTATTCCTATGAGAACGTACATTCTAGATGGGTGGAAGAGTGAGAAACAGGAGCGGAGGACTGCAGCGATGAGAGTGATGATAACCCCTTTAGGATGCTGGACGTATTATGCCGTCCTGCATTTCAATTATAGTGTGAACAATCATACTGCACTTACAAATTTTTTTTTGAGGGGTCGTTTAGCTAAAATCACGTAGTTTCTCAAAATATAAAGTAACGGACTCCCAGTTTTTTTTAACAAGCCTAACCCTATAGAATATTTAACCGCAAAGGCTCGGATGAAAAAATGCGCAAAAAAATTACTTTACACACTGGATGATTGAAATTTTATTGAAAATTCACTTTTTTTATTTTTTGTTATAGCATTCTGGCAGGGTATGACGTATACATATAATAATGATATATTATGAATCTGCCGAGCCTGCTGAAAAAAAAGATATATACTATGTCTGGGTCGTACAAAAAAACGAGACTTAAAACCACGTTTAAACATGATGAGCAAAAACTGTCAAAATGAGCTCAGCACACTTCGGGCCCTATTACATTCTTCGCGCAAAAAGGTGCGCGTGCGCAAAAAACGCATTAACGCGAGGGGCAAAACCCTTTGCGCTGAACGTCGTATTACAAAGTTCGCGCAAATGATGCGCGTTATCTTTAACATGGATAGACCTGCGCGAGCGTGATGAACTGTGCGCGTCCTATACTTAGGAAATGCGTTCGTGCGCTGGTGTGCGGATGGTATTACAATCGATGCGCAGCTTTTTACGAACGACGTTTGCGTGTATAATTTTAACGTCTTTGAAAAGCTGGTGGTAACTGCCAATCTGAACGTTCTGGCTGAAACCAAACACACCAGCACGAAAATAAAAATACAGCACAGAATAGTTACACATTCTACACATACCCAAACAATAAAATTGTGAATTCGTGCATTTTTTTTTATTGCTGCAGCATGTATACTCAGATTTACTTTGACAGGCGCAAAAACTTAAGTGAGTCAAGTTAAGGTAAGGTAAATTGATGTCAACTAAGGTTCTTAATTCTGATTGGCTGAATCCCGCAAAAAAAACCAGTCCGCACAATGATTTACGTGCGCAACGTTACTGCACACGTATTACTCTTCGTTTTGCGCGTCATTTTTACCAACGTTATCTTTTGATGGATGAGATAATGCGTTCGGATCGTAATACCACCGTTAATTTCGCCGCGCGATAACGCTTAACGCTGCGTGCAAAAAAATTGTGCTGCACGGACGAATTTGCGCGAAGAATGTAATAGGGGCCTTCTACTTTTAGAAGAGTGCACGAACTTGTAAAATTGCCCCGTCCTTAACCGTTTCGCTGCTGAGGCTTTTCACACCTCTGTGCTGAGGTCATTTTTACCGCTTTCGCTCATCATGTTTAACCGAGTTTTGAAGCCATATTTTGATATATGACCCAGACATATTATATATCGTTCTTTCTGGCAGACTCGGCAGATTCATAATATGTCATTATTATATGTATACGTCATGTCCTGTCTGTATATTATAACAAAAAATGCAATAAAATTCGAATTTTCAATAATTTACAATGTGTAAAGTGTTTTTTTTCACATTTTAACATGCGATCGTTTGCGGTTATATTTTCTATGGGGTGCGCTTGTTAAAAAAATTAGAAATGGGGTCTCGTTACATTTTTCTTTGGGGAACATTTTGCTATTTTTAACAAACGCACCGCATACAAAAATGTTAGTGCAGCATCATTGTTCACATTATAATTGAAATGGGAACAATATTGCTGCATTAACAAAACCAAAAAAAAAAAAACTTGTTTATTTTTTTTTTATAATTTTTTTTTAAATATCTTTTAATTTTTATTTTAAATTTTTTTATTGTTTTAAAAACTTTTTACATGTTCAAGTTTGGTATCGTTGGAAAGGCCATGCTCTGGCCGATCCAACCATATCAAACATTAACCCCTAGCTGCCACGGATCGGGAGATAGGGTGTTCATTGGAACCCCCTATCTCCACCATTGCTGGCAGCTAGGGGTTAACTCCAGGACTGGCATCATCGTGCTATGCACGATGATGCCAGTCCTCAGGGGGAGTTCCCGGAGGCTTGGCCAACGTCCAAGATGTCGGCCAGCTCCGGGAAAGGATCACTATCTGGCGCTTTTCAGCGCCAAATCGTGATCCGGCTCCCCAGGGGTTAATGACAGCCACCGTTTGGAAGGGCAGACTGTGCCCTTCCAAACGGTGCCTGGCTTAACCCAGTGCACCCCGGCAATCGGGAGGGAGAGAGGTCTGAAGGACCTCACCCTTCCCTTTCAGGCGCCTCCTCCGCACACGCGGGGGGGCGCCTGAATTAGATGTCATCGCGCCACCGCGATGACATCTAATGGCCCCACCAGGGTCCCTGAGTGCTGGGCTGACATTGAGGATGTCAGCCCGCACTGTGGGGCACAGCGATCGGACGGAATCCGGCCGATCACTGACCGCAAAGGGAGGACGCGCTCAGCGCGTCCTCCGCATGGAATGACACTGCGAGTGGACGCGCTGAGCGCGTCCTCCGCAGTGAAAGGGTTAAGGGGTTAATGTAGAGAGATTTATTTATTTATAAAGTATTTTACCAGGAAGAATACATTGAGATTTCTCTTGTTTTCAAGTATGTCCTGGAGATAAGGATGGTTATATGGTTTCTCCCTCACAGTCGGCCTGTAGTAGGCTCTGACATAGGTTAGTGGTTCAGAAGATGTGAGAGGTTCAGAAGACTGAATACAAGCTTGATATAAGTATAAATCTTTTTTATTTTATGGCACACAGAGTAATACCTACAGCTAAGGTTGGATACATACATCACGTGTATTGTGTATATATATGTAATAATTGAGCACTTCTCTTTTTAGCTATACACCGATTTCTCACGGTTAGTTTTACTTCATTTTACACTTGGGGCTCTCTCCATTAGCCACAATTTAACAACTCAGATACAAAGGTTTGCGTTAGCTAGTATCAATTCTGTAAAATATATAATCAGTTGCTTACCCGAGAGATTATTGTCTTAGGTTATAAGTACATTGCTGATTGGTCCAAAAACAACAGGTTTCTTAAGCGAAGGAAACACTTCTTTCAAGAAATATAACTTTTAAAGATCTTGATGAATTAGCCTGCTTAGGATGGCGTACAGACACATTGTAAATACATGACAGAGGTGACGTTACAGACGTATATCAACGTATCTCATAGTAGTCAGTTTGTGATCTTAAGTAGCAATTTGCCAAAATAAGTATAAGTAGAAGGACATCTTTAAAGAGAAGACATTAATCTACTTCATTATGTGCACTGGAATGTCAGTATCACAAGAAAAAGACCTGACACTGGAAATAAAACACATTATTAATCAGCAAATTCCGAAAGATATATTTGCTAGCATAATTATCAATGTATATGCCTGTGGATTTGCTAGTGCATTTTTTTATGTGCATGTGTGTGTGGGTGGACATCTGCTTTCTTTGTCTGTGTGCATGTTGTGCGTAAAAGCCTGTATGTATTTATGTAGCTACATGTGTGAGTACATACTGTATGTGTGCATCTGTATCTACCTGTCTGTGTGTATTTGTGTATCCATCATCATATGGGTGTGTGCTCACATCTGTGTCTGCTTGTGTTTCAGTATGCGTGTGTATATATCTATATGCCTCTACAAAAAGGAACAACAAAAGCTAATCAACAAGAAAAAGAAGAAACTCGCAGGACTCTTAGCACATAGAGATGGCAATTTTATGCACAAAGACGTCCGGCACAAAAGATCCATTGATTACACCGATAATGACACTGATCGAATCGCCACCACTCATACCGCAATCTCTGGCAAGATTGACATTGCTGGCATCAGTGAACCCCCCACAGACTATTCTGAGATTGTTAACCTCTCCGATCATGTACTGTCCATACCCGAAAAAGCAGTCCTGTCCAAAGGACTAACTTTTTGTCCCAGCACCAAACTGGACCACATCCAACTATACTCCGACTTGGGGGAGTTCTTTAGAAGACTGAGACTTAAAGAGTTCTTCTTTGACAAAAATGACAATATTTCTACCATGAACAACAGAGGGAAAGCTAGGAACCAAGATTTCACACCTGCAGCAGGACGCAATGACAAATTAGACAACTATATTGAAAAATTCCGCATGAGAGTGACATCCCTGGTTACCACACAGCAGCAGAAAAAAATACCACCGAACCTCTCACCTGCAGAAAGGATGGCCCTAAAAAATCTGTCCAGCAACAACAACATCATCATCAAGCCAGCTGACAAAGGGGGATCAGTAGTGGTCATGAACATCCAAGACTACATGGCAGAAGGTGACAGACAACTGTCAGATGTGAAATATTACCGTAAATTGACTGAAGACCCAACAAAAGAATACAAAACCCAACTTGGCATACTTATCAGGTCGTTCCCCAAACACCTACAGCAAGAATTGGAGAATCTGGTGCCTTCCAATCCTCGCATGGGCACGTTCTACATGCTGCCCAAAATCCACAAGCCCGGGAACCCAGGACGACCCATTATCGCAGGTATGGACACACTTACCGAACTTATTTCTGGCCTTATAGAGGGTATCCTGAAACCCTTAGTAACCAACACTGCCAGTTACATACAGGACACCACAGATTTTCTCAACAAACTCGGGGATATCCAGACACTTCCAGCCGACACTATATTAGTTACTATGGATGTAGAATCCCTATACAGTAACATCCCACACAAAGATGGAATCAATGCCTGTCTCCAATCTCTCTCCTCCCACAATACTCCACATAAATATAGCGGTGACATTATTACCAAGCTGATTGAATTTATTCTCACACACAACTGCTTCAGCTTCAACAACAACTGCTACCTACAAATGACTGGGACCGCTATGGGTAGTAAAATGTCACCACAATACGCCAATCTTTTCATGGCAGATCTAGAACAGAGGTTCCTGAACACTCACCCTCACAAACCACATAAATATCTACGATACATTGATGATATTTTCATCATATGGACAGAAGGAGAGGAACGCCTTCTAGACTTTCACAAGGCATTTAATACGTTCCACCCATTGATCAAACTCAAGATGGATTTTTCCAAGCACAGTGTGAGCTTCCTGGACTGTACCATATCAGCTGCCAATGGCACGCTGCACTCATCTGTGTACAGGAAACCCACAGACAGGCCCAGCTACCTCCACAACACCAGCTTTCATCCCAACCACACCAAACAAGGCATCATCTATAGCCAGGCCATCAGGTACCACCGAATCTGCTCGGACACTGGGGACAGGGATAAACACCTGAGCAAACTGTCTGCATCATTCCAGCGGAAGGGCTACAAGGAAAGGACAATCTCTGAAAAAATCAAATCTGCCCTGAAAACACCGCGCGAACAGCTGTTGCGCTACAAAGAAAAGAAAAACACCACACGGATCCCTCTAGTTGTTTCCTACAACCCAACTCTAGAGGGAATTCGCAAAATCATCAAAGATCTGCAGCCACTGGTCACAGAGGACCCTGCGCTCAAAGAAATATTCCCACAGCCCCCCTTACTGGCATTCAAGCAACCCCCAAACCTGAGGCGAAAACTGGTCCGCAGCAAACTCGCTCAGGAACAGGATGACATACAGAATGGGACCAAACGCTGTAACAAACCCCGCTGCAAACTGTGCCAACATATATGTGACAGCAGCACTGCGCGGCACAACAACGCCACTCACAACATCAAGGGATCATTCCTGTGCACGTCAGAAAATGTGGTGTATATGATCCTGTGCACGGCGTGTGATAAGGGCTGCTATATTGGTGAAACCAGCCTTAAACTAAATCTCAGGATGAACCAGCACAGACACTCCATCAGGAACCACCAGGAAAACACATATTGTACCCCAGTGGGACATCACTTCAATCTAGCAGGTCACTCCATCCAAAACCTCAGAATCAAAATCCTCAAAGGACATTTTAAAGATCACCGGGAACGCAAAACATATGAAATGAAAATGATCACATATTTCAACAATATAAAACAAGGACTTAATATAGATTCGGGTTTTTTTAACCCACTATAATAACGTCACGTAATATTCATCATTCCTATTTTTGTGTCTTCCCCATACTCACTGTGTTGTGTTTTTTTTTTTTTTTTTTTCTTTCTTATTTCTTTCGTTCTGTCCTTTCACATTCCCTTTGACGTGGACATGATTGCATCTTGCCTGAGACAATTAAGGTTTCCTTTTTTTTTTTTTTTTTTATTCCCCCTCTGACCATGCCATTTGGCAATGTACTACATCTAACACCCCCAACTGTGAGCCCTATGACTGTCCCTATGTTTTATTCTATTATTCTGATCAGTTAGCTTCTATACCTGACGAAGGGAGGAATCCTCTCGAAAGCTTGTACTTTAAATGTAACGTTAGTCCAATAAAAAAAGTATCACTACAGACTGCTATACTCGTGATTTTGGCATCTGGACTAACACGGCCGACCTAATCTATATAGTATATATTTATATATATATCGTAGATTTGATAAGCCGTGTTAGTCCAGATGCCAAAATCACCAGAGTATAGCAATACGCAGTGATAATTTTTTTATTAGTCTAACGTTACATTAACCCTTTCGCTGCTGAGGCTTTTCACACCTCTGTGCTGAGGTCATATTTACTGGTTTTGCTCATCATGTTTAAACGTGTTTTGAAGGCTTATTTTAGTATATGACCCAGACATATTATATATCGTTCTTTCCGTCAGACTCGGTAGATTCATAATATGTCATTATTATATGTATACGTTATGTCATGTCTGTATATTATTACAAAAAATGCAATAAAATATGTATTTTCAATAATTTACAACGTGTAAAGTGTTTTTTTTTCACATTTTAACATGCGAGCAATTGCGGTTATATTTTGTATGGGGTGCGCTTGTTAAAAAAATTAGAGATGGGGTCTCGTTACATTTTTTTTTGGGGAAAATTACGCGATTTTTAACAAACGCACCGCATACAAAAATCATTAGTGCAGCATCATTGTTCACATTATAATTGAAATGGGAACAATATTGCTGCATTAACGAACCAAAAAAAAGAAAAAAAAAATGTTTATTTTTTTTTATAATTTTTTTTTTAAATATATTTTTAATTTTTTTTAAAAAAAAAAAACTTTTTCACTGTAGTCTTTGGTATCGTTGGAACGGCCATGCTCTGACCGATCCAACCATACCAAACTTTAACCCCTAGCTGCCACGGATCGGGAGATAGGGAGTTCATTGGAACTCCCTATCTCCACCGTTGGTGGCAGCTAGGGGTTAACTCCAGGACTGGCGTCATCATGCTACGCACGATGACGCCAGTCCTCAGGGGGAGTTCCCGGAGGCTTGGCCGACATCCAAGATGTCGGCCAGCTCCGGGAAAGGATCGCGAACCGGCGCTTTTCAGCGCCGATTCGCGATCCAGCTCCCCAGGGGTTAATGCCAGGCACCATTTGGAAGGGCAGGCTGTGCCCTTCCAAATGGTGCCTGGGTTAACCCCCGCAACGCCGCCGATCGGGAGGGAGAGAGGTCCGAAGGACCTCCCCCCTCCCTTTCAGGCGCCTCCTCCGCACATGCGGGGGGCGCCTGAATTAGGTGTCATCGCGCTGCCGCGATGACACCTAATTTCAGCGGCTGCGGTTCCGGATGCTGGGCTGACATCGAGGATGTCAGCCCGCACCGGGGGGGCCAGCGATCGGCCGGAACCCGGCCGAACGCTGACCCCAATGGGAGGACGCGCTCAGCGCATCCTCCGCATACCAGCAGACATGCGGAGGACGCGCTGAGCGCGTCCTCCGCATCGAAGTGGTTAAAATGTAACGTTAGTCCAATAAAAAAGGTATCACTATGAACTGCTATACTCTGCTGATTATGCATATTTATTTATGCCTGTGTGTGCTTACATTGACATTTGTATCTACCTGTCTGAGTATTTGTGAATCCATCTTCGGATGTGTGTGTGCGCGCATCTGTGTCTGCTTGTGTTTCTGTATGTGTTTCTGTATATACAGTCATGGCCGAAATTGTTGGGGACATCCTGGGTATTCCTCACAACATGAGGAGGACATCCCCCGCACATCATGGGGTCTCTGCAGCCAAAGAGGAGACCCTGACGGCTCGGATATAGTCCCATGGTGGTCTGAGTACCTTGAAGTCAGACTGTCACATCGGCCTCCATCCGGAGCATATACGTCAGCACGTCGGCAAGCGATGATGACGTCATTTTCAGGCGCCCCCCGACACAGACAATTGGGCTCCTCTATCTCCCCATCGGTAGGGGGTAGCAAAGTAAGACAGCCATTGCTGGAAAGGTCACATTCTGACCTTTCCTGTGATGACTTTCTTAACCCCTTAGCTGCCAGTACTGCTATCAAACACCAATTGGCGCCAGATCACGGACTTCTCCTGGCAGGGGCTGACATCTTGGATGTAACCCCTACCGCCGGGGCCTCCCTGCCTGCAGCCCAATCAATTATTTAAGGGAAATAAAATAACTATATTTTTTAATAGATTGTTCTTTTAATGTACAGTAGTGAGTTGCAATGCTTTAGTTGGAATAGCGATTCCACACATAAAGATAAATTCTAGAGTCATTGTGTTGTATGGCTTAGAATCAGTGCAAAAGGGAACATGACTACAAATATCTTTTGCCCTATGACTTATACAAGGGACATAAGTGATTCTTGTCCCGAGGGTGCCTCAAAGGACTTTATTGCATGTTCTGTGATCTTAAGCAAATTGGCTACTGATTAATGTATGTTACGATTACCAAACCTAATGGCAATCACTTCATCAATCACAGACATATGAACAGCTGAGTTAAGTCCAATGGGAATTGATCACACTATACCGTGTGTGCAGGGATTCTGAATTGATTCCAACCTGAGCAACTAAATATATCCTTTATAATTTAGAATATTGTGATTTTTGGTATGAAAAATTGTATTTCTGGAGACCTATATGGGAGTGAATAAACGTTTTGTATGTGACAGTCAAAATCGACACATGGCCATAAGCCAGCAGACCCAGAAGAGGAATATTTATTGTAATTACTGTTTAACATTGTGAGTCACATTTTTTAACTTATTTTATTGGATAATATCCTGTTTTAACTGCATCTCCACTATAGGAAAAGTCACAGGGTTAGAAACTCAGAACAAAATGGCATTTGTGTTTCTTTTATGCCTCCTGCACACAGACCACTTAGAAACTCACGAACAACGTACAAACACAAAAGCAAAAATGTGATCAAATACATGGTGTCTAGTGTTAGGAACAATGTTATTTTATATATCCCCAGAAGTTAAAATGGTGAGCTGCATTTCAAAGAGGTATCGTATCACCTTGTTTCTTTTCAAGCCTGGCAGACATGGAGAAGGATCAAGACTGTGTTCATCAGCATAAATGATACAATTCAATATTTAATGGAATGAGAGTAACTGTCGTAAGAAAGGATATTATAGCGCTAGAAAAAGTGCAGAGACGGGCGACTAAATTAATAAGGGGAATGAAAGATTTAATTTATGAGGAGAGACTAACAAGCTTAAACCTGTTATTTTAGAGAAACAGCGCCTTAGAGGGGATCTGATAACCTTATATAAATATTTACGGGGCCTTAGAGAGATCTGATAGCTTTATATAAATATATACGGGGCCTTAGAGTGGATCTGATAATTTATATAAATATATACAGGGCCTTAGAGGGGATCTGATAACCTTATATAAATATTTACGGGGCCTTAGAGAGATCTGATAGCTTTATATAAATATATATGGGGCCTTAGAGGGGATCTGATAATTTATATAAATATATACAGGGCCTTAGAGGGGATCTGATAACTTTATATAAATATATACAGCGCCTTAAGAGGGGATCTGATAACTTTATATAAATATACACGGGGCCATTATAAACCATTGTCTGGAAACCTATTCATTAACAAGTCTATACACAGGACACGAGGTCACCCATTTAGACTGGACGAAAGGAAATTCAGCCTAAAGCATAGGAAGGGTTATTTTGTGGTGAAAACAATAAAGCTGTGGAATTCTCTGCCTGTTGAGGTGGTTGGGTCAGAGACTGTATAGACTTTTAAACAACGACTGGATGACTTCCTGCAAAAACATAATAATAAGGGTTAGACATGTGCACAGTACAAAATTTTGTTTTGAACTAATAGATTAGTCCTAAAATGCAATTTATTTAGTTGTTGAGGAAATTTGTTTTCAGTTCTTTAGTATGAAAACTAATTTCATTCATCCGAAAACCAGTGGATACACTTACTATTGTAATGGCTCCTCAGAGGGCTGAGATCGCTGCTCGTTACAGTAGCTCTCACTCTCAGCACAATGTGTCAGGCAAAGCTGTTACAGAAATTGAAAAAATACGTATCTGATCTGCACGAAATGAACGCTAGGGGACTCGGACTGGTTTCTCAAATGACGTCACCAACCATAATACATAAAGGAATGTAAGCACAAAACAGGTGCAATTCTAAGTGCAGTGTAACAACAATTTGTGCTTAATATATGTTATTATATAGTTGATCAACTCACAAACAGAGAGCGCATTCACTGGCTCTGAGTGGATCGTGGCCTTTGGGTTGATTGTCTTCAAATAACTTCTCAGGTAACCCACTCCTTAGTGTTGATAACTCATTGCATCCATAAGGTATGGGAAAGAAGAAAGGTACAATCTTGTGTATATCTGACGTATAATGATTTATTATATATCAGCTAAAGGTGAAAACTCACATTTGGTGGAGCTATTCCCAGCTCTAGACAGAAGGCGTATGGGTTTCGTGGGTCAAACCCAATAAAAACCAAAACATGCAGAAACTGTTCTTCTTAAAATTTAATAAATGGTTAAAACAAAATAAAAATCATAAATAAAGCCAGAACGCGTTTCGCCGTCGACACACGGCTTCATCAGCTGGTCTATACAATACAGAACTAATGTGCATGTTTATATATCCAAATAATTAAGAATAAACGTCTTTTTTGTGTTAATTTGTGGTCAGCGTGCGTTTCTAGCCTCTTTCTGGATTTTCCGCGCTTTGCTGACCCTCGGCGCCATCTTGCGCAGGCGCACCAGGAACTTCCGCATTCTGCCATGCGTTCCACGACCCTGTATCTGGGATCTGAATGGACTGTAAGTTCCACCATGCGTTCCACGATCTTCTATCCAGAATCTGAGCGTACTGAGAGTTTCACCATGCGTTTCACGACCTTATATCCGGGATCTGGGCATGTTATAAATGTCATTATAGATGCAAGAGAATTGCCAATATCATCATGTCCACAAATATATCTGCGGTCCCAATCAAAAATAAGGAGAATGTTATGGCAACATAAAGTCCATTAAAAAGAGAGATTATAATGGGAATGACCCTTCAATGGAAGCAGGCTGTTTTCTCAAAATAAAATAATGTGGAATGTAGAAAGATTCATATAGCGGCGCGGTGTACAAAGCATCAATAATGTGATTGTTTCATATATCACACTGCAGTTGCAGTGTATGTGTTATCTGAAACAGAATTGTTGGTGCTATTTATATAGTGTGATGGATAAACCATCAAGTGAATATGTATATTAACAGATATTGGAGACCAAATATCTCCTAGTGAAAAATTGGATTAGTATAATCCATAATTCAGCCATAGTAGTCATTACTGAGTACAGTTTAATGATATATAAATATATCACATATATATATCCTAGATAGTCAATACTATTAAACATATCCCCATGCACATTGACACTGTTTGTAGGAGACCACCAACATAGTATAAATCCAACTAAGTAATGATACTATTTATAATTCTCCAGCACAGATTCCTAAATATTTTTCACTAGGAGATATTTGGTCTCCAATATTTGTTAATATACATATTCTCTTGATGGTTTATCCATCACACTATATAAATAGCACCTACAATTCTGTTTGAAATAACACATACACTGCAACTGCAGTGTGATATATGAAACAATCACATTGTTGATGTTTTGTACACCGCGCCGCTATATGAATCTTTCTACATTCCACATTATTTTATTTTGAGAAAACAGCCTGCTTCCATTATTATTATTCTTTATTCATTCGACCTTTTTATTCATTGAAGGGTCATTCCCATTATAATCTCTCTTTTTAATGGACTTTATGTTGCCATAACATTCTCCTTATTTTTGATTGGGACCGCAGATATATTTGTGGACATGATGATATTGGCAATTCTCTTGCATCTATAATGACATTTATAACATGCCCAGATCCCGGATATAAGGTCGTGAAACGCATGGTGAAACTCTCAGTACGCTCAGATTCTGGATAGAAGATCGTGGAACGCATGGTGGAACTTACAGTCCGTTCAGATCCCGGATACAGGGTCGTGGAATGCATGGCGGAACGCGGAAGTTCCTGGTGCGCCTGCGCAAGATGGCGCCGAGGGTCAGCAAAGCGCAGAAAATCCAGAAAGAGGCTAGAAACGCACGCTGACCACAAATTAACACAAAAAAAGATGTTTATTCTTAATTATTTGGGTATATAAACATGCACATTAGTTCTGTATTGTATAGACCAGCTGATGAAGCCGTGTGTCGACGGCGAAACGCGCTCTGGCTTTATTTATGATTCTTATTTTGTTTTAACCATTTATTAAATTTTAAGAAGAACCGTTTCTGCATGTTTTGGTTTTTATTGGGTTAGACCCACGAAACCCATACACTTTCTGTCTAGAGCTGGGAATAGCTCCACCAAATGTGAGTTTTCACCTTTAGATGATATATAATATATCATTATACGTCAGATATACACAAGATTGTACCTTTCTTCTTTCCCATACCTTATGGATGCAATGAGTTATCAACACTAAGGAGTGGGTTACCTGAGAAGATATTTGAAGACAATCAACCCAAAGGCCATGATCCACTCAGAGCCAGTGAATGCGCTCTCTGTTTGTGAGTTGATCAACTATATAATAACATATATTATGCACAAATTGTTGTTACACTGCACTTAGAATTGCACCTGTTTTGTGCTTACATTCCTTTTTGTATTATGGTTGGTTACGTCATTTGAGAAACCAGTTCGAGTCCCCTAGCGTTCATTTTGCGCAGATCAGATACGTATTTTTTCAATTTCTGTACTTTTGGTTTGGGGGAAACCACTAATCATCTGGTTTGCTGGGTATTGGGAGGGTATAGTGTGGGCGCTTACCATTTCTCATTTCCAAAGCTGTTACAGTAACTGACTGCTGCTCATCACAGCGCTCAGAGTTTCAGTAAAACTAGTAAATAATATTTCTATATATAAGAGGTTATAACAATATTATTTCCTTGTTTTACTGAAACTCTGAGCACTGTTACAGTCAGTTACTGTAACATCTGAGCCTGATACAGTGTACTGAGATAATATAACAAGCAGCTTATCTCAGCGTTCACAGCCACTGGATTTAAAGGGCTAAAAAATAAACGCTCCTCTCTGTATAATGTTTATAACATCCTCCTGCATTAATTAATACCCATCTCTGTATAATATATAGAACATCCTTCTGAATTAATTAATGTCCCTCTCTGTATAGAACATCCTCCTCAATTTATACCTTTCTCTGTATAATGTATATAACATCCTCCTGCATTAATACCCCTCTCTGTATAATGTATAGAACATCCTCCTGCATTAATTAATGCCCCTCTCTGTATAGAACATCCTACTGCATTGGCATGTGGAGGATGCAGAACTTCGGATGTTGCATTCTTCATTGCTGGTCTCCTTCACTCATCAATGTAATATCACAAAAAGGACTGAAACTAAAATGTAGTGCATTTTATTTTAGTTTCGTTTGTTTTTTGTACTGAGCAGTTTCGTATCTCTTGAGTCATACTAAAACTAAATTATCCCAAAATTCGGACTAAATCTTTTTAGTACTAAAACGAATGCACATGTCCAATAAGGGTCAAAATTTTAATATGCGGGTAAAAGCTTCTTGATCCAAGAAGAAATCTGACGTCATTCTAGGGTCAAGAAGGAGTTTTTTCCCAGTATGTTGCATATCCGGTGAGCGCTTCAGACTGGGTTTTTTGCCTTCTTTTGGATCAACAGCAGTAGGTGATGTGAAAGGCTGAACCTGATGGACGCATGTCTTTTTTCAGCCTATGGTATGGTGGAAGAGTGCAGGGGTGGACCATGTGGTCCTATATTGAAAAGTTTTTGATCTGGTAATGGGCGTCAGTGCACCCAGATTTTGTGCCTTTAATGCCAGGCCAGCGGGTATCATCATACAGTAACCCCTCTGTGGTATTGTGGAAGAGTGCAGGGGTGGACCATGTGGTCCTATATTGAAAAGTTTTTGATCTGGTAATGGGCGTCAGTGCACCCAGATATTGTGCCTTTAATGCCAGGCCAGCAAGTATCATCATACAGTAACCCCTCTGTGGTATTGTGGAAGAATGCAGGGGTGGACTTTGCGGTCCTATATTGAAAAGTTTTTGATCTGGTAATGGGCATCAGTGCACCCAGATATTGTGCCTTTAATGCCAGGCCAGCAAGTATCATCATACAGTAACCCCTGTGTAGTATTGTGGAAGAATGCAGTGGTGGACCATGTGGTACTATATTGAAAAGTTTTTGATCTGGTAATGGGCGTCAGTGCACCCAGATATTGTGCCTTTAATGCCAGGCCAGCAGGTATCATCATACAGTAACCCCTCTGTAGTATTGAGGAAGAATGCAGGGGTGGACCATGTGGTCCTAAATTGAAAAGTTTTTGATCTGGTAATGGGCGTCAGTGCACCCAGATATTGTGCCTTTAATGCCAGGCCAGCAAGTATCATCATACAGTAACCCCTCTGTGGTATTGTGGAAGAATGCAGGGGTGGACTTTTCGGTCCTATATTGAAAAGTTTTTGATCTGGTAATGGGCACCAGTGCACCCAGATATTGTGCCTTTAATGCCAGGCCAGCAAGTATCATCATACAGTAACCCCTCTGTGGTATTGTGGAAGAGTGCAGGGTTGGACCCTGCGGTTCAAAAAAATAAAATGATATAAATCTGGCACAGGCGTCAGTGTAGCCAAATATTGTGCCTTTCATGGCAGCAAGTGCCTTCACACCGTAACCCTTTTGTGGTATTGTGGAAGAGTTCAAATTGGAGGTTTTGTGAATGCAGAAGAGGACATCATCTATCTATTCCATTACTTCAGCATCAGGGGATTGATAGCTGCTGATCCAGGACTGATTCATTTTTATAAATGTCAGCCGGTCTACAGAGTCGGTGAACAGACGCACTCCTTTGTCTGTGACAAAACCTCCAGCGGCACTGAACGTCCTTTCGGAAAGCACGCTATTTGAAGGGCAACCTAGTAGCTGCATAGCATATTGGCTAAGTTCTGGCCAGTGATCCAATCTCAACACCCAGTAAGCCAGTGGATCATCTGCTGGAAAGGTATCCAGGTCTGCCCTTGCCCCTAGATAGTCCTGCACCATATGGTGAAGACGCTGGCAATGGGTGCCTACATTTGACGTCCTTGGGCGTCGTGGACTAATAAAATTGAAAAAAGCATCAGTCAAGCGGCCCAGGCCTTCACCGCTATTCCTCTGATCACCCGCAGCCTCAGAAGCACGTGTGTCAGCACTTGGTAATCTACCAGTGCCTGGAAAGGTGTTACACAAGTGTCGCATTAGAGCATCCTAAAGTTTTTTCATCCTGTGCTCCCTCTGTGTGGGCAGGATGAGCTCTGCAACTTTCCCCTTGTATCGTGGATCAAGAAGGGTTGCCAACCAGTAATGATCCCTCTTCTTGATAGCACGAATCCTGGGGTCCTTTAGCAGGCTTTGCATCATTAGGGAGCCCATGCAGCGTAGGTTGGAGGTGGCATTAGCTGCCGAGTCTTCCTGGTCAATGAGGATGACCGTATCGTGCACTTACTCCTCCCAGCCACGCACAAGCCCTTCTGTTTCTGGGCACACAAAACCCTGCCTTGAGGAATCCCCACCTTCAATGCCCCCACTACTTAAATAGTCCTCCTCCTCATCCTCCTCGTGTCTGATCTGAGTAGGACCCGCTGGAATGCTGTCTGCGGAAAGACTGGGGCCTTGAGAGCTAGGGAAGGCCTTCTCTTCCTCCCACTGCTCTGCCTCTAGAGCCACATCTATAATTCCCTGCAGAGTGTGCTCCAGCAGGAACACTAAAGGAATTGTGTCACTGATGTATGCACTGTCCCTGCTCACCATCCTCGTTGCCTCCTCAAATGGTGACAGTACAGTGCATGCATCCTTGATCATCAGCCACTGTGGGGGGAAAGAAAACCAAGTTGACCTGAACCTGTCCTTGTGCCATACTCACACAGGTACTCGTTGATGGCCCTCTGCTGCTTGTGCAGATGCTGCAGCATTGCTAATGTCGAGTTCCACCTGGTGGGCATGTCACAGATCAGACGGTTTGTGGGAAAGTGGAATTCTCTTTGAATTTCTGCCAGGCGAACGCTTGCTGGGAATGACGTCTGACGTGGCTGCAGACTTGGCCTGGATGAGAAGCTCTGGCAGCCCTGGGTACTTGGTTAGGAAACGCTGTACAACCAGATTTTGGACGTGTGCTAGGCATGGTACATGCGTCAATTTACCCTTGCGTAGGACGGAGAGAAGGTTGCTGCCATTATCGCAGACGATCATTCCCAGCTCAAGCTGGCGTGGTGTTAACCATCTCTGCACCTGCCCCTGCAGAGCTGTCAAAATTTCTGACCCGGTGTGGCTCCTGTCCCCTAAACAAACCAGCTCAAGCACAGTATGGCATCTTTTTGCTTGAGCCATTGCGTAGACCCTGTCAGGCATCGGTTTAATTGCCACTTCGCCAGTGAAAGAGAAGGAGGAGGAGGAGGAAGAGGTGGTGGTGGTGGAGCAGACAGACCTCATACAAGCAGCTTTCTGGAGGCGTGGTGGATGAACAAGCTCCAGCACAGAGCCCTGTCTTGGATCCCTCCCAGCTGCAATCAGAGTTACCCAGTGTGCCGTGAAGGAAATGTAATGACCCTGTCCATGCTTGCTGGACCACGTGTCTAAAGTCACATGCACCTTGCTGCTGACTGCTTTCCCAATGACTGGATTACATTGTCTTCCACGTGCTGGTATAGTGCTGGAATGTCCTTGCGTGAAAAGTAATGGCGTTTTGGAACCTGCCACTGTGGTATAGCACATTCAGCAAATTCACGGAGGGGAACAGAGTCCACCAGCTGGAAAGGCAGCAGCTGCAATGCGAGTAATTTTGCTAAGCTGTCATTTAGATGCTGCGCTTGGGGATGGTTGGGACTATATTTTTTCTTTCGCTGCAGCAGCTGCGGCAACGTAATCTGACTGCATAAATCTTCAGCTACTGGGATGGTGTCGCATTGTGAGGAAGGACCTGCTGGTACATCCATTACTGTAGCATCATCCCTGTCGGTGGAGGTTGTAGGCAATGACATGGCAGGACATACAGTGTGGGTACAGACAGATGAGGAGGAGGAGGACCTACGCAAAGTTTTGCCCCAACGGGATGTGTGGCACTTGTTCATATGTCGCCTCAAGCACGTAGTACCCAAGTGTCCGGTGTTTATCCCACGCTTCAGCCTCATCTGACATAGATTACAAATAGCAAAGGTGGGGTCTGCTGCACATTTCTTAAAGAACTCCCAGACAGCAGAGTTCCTGCATGTGTTCTTTGAGACAACAGCGCTCTGCACCGGAGCAGCTCTGACATGTGATGCCTTGGACTGGCTAGTGCTACGGTTGGTCACAGAGGATGTTGTGCCTCGTGTTTGCTGTGCCTGTTCCTCCTCCTCCTCCCCCTCCTCCTCACTTGATTCCTCAGTTCGATCTGGCACCCAGGTGGAGTCAGTGACCTCATCATCAATGTCATCTTCACCCTCTATCTCCTCGTCACTGGAGCCACCTTGGCAGTATGCTGCAGCTGCTGGGGCAACATGAGTGCCAGTTATTTGTGTGTCATCACTGGCACCCCCTTCCTCTAGGTTGATTATACTCCCTTGCTCAACCTCAGAGATTGAATCAGAGCACTGTACTTGCTTTGCATCCTCAAGCAGCATGTCACTCTCATTGTAGTCAAACAATTCAGCTGACTCTTCCATGTGTGATAGTGAGGCTACGGCAGGTGTAGATGTGGACATGGAGGCTACATTAGATGCTTTGGCAGCTGAGATGGACTGTAAAGCACTAGAAGCCTGGCTGACAGAGGACTCGGAGGATGAGGATGGCCTGGTTAGCCAATCCACCAAGTCCTTTGTATGTTGCTGCTGCTTAAGACGGCCAGCACCAGTTAGAAAGGACAAGCATGCCCCTGCAGAGGATGCACCATGTCCACCATGACCAGAGACACAGCCTCCTGACACAGGGGCTGCTTGCCCTCTTATCTGTGTCTGGGAGCGTCTGCCTGTCATTTTTGTTCTTTCAGACATGGTGAGTGGTATATAGATTAATATATACTGAACTCTGATTCAACTCTGGTATAAAGATTTAAAGAACTCTGGTATAACTCAGAGAGACACACTGATAGCTGGCAGCCAGTGACGAGACACAGATCACCTCAATTCACAAATGTTTTAAAGAAATTAGTGAGCCCCAAAATACAGCGTGGTACTGGAGGTGTGACGAGACACAGATCACCTTAATTCACAAACGTTTTAAAGAAATTAGTGAGCCCCAAAATACAGCGTGGTACTGGTTGTGTGACGAGACACAGATCACCTTAATTCACAAATGTTTTAAAGAAATTAGTGATTCCCAAAAAACTTGCTGGCTGTGTGACGAGACACAGACGATCACCTCAATTCACAAATGTTTTAAATAAATTAGTGAGCCCCAAAATACAGAGTGGTACAGGATGTGTGACGAGACACAGATCACCTTAATTCACAAGTATTTTAAAGAAATTAGTGAGCCCCAAAATACTGCGTGGTACTGGATGTGTGACGAGACACAGATCACCTTAATTCACAAATGTTTTAAAGAAATTAGTGAGCCCCAAAATACAGTGTGGTACAGGATGTGTGACGAGACACAGATCACCTTAATTCACAAGTGTTTTAAAGAAATTAGTGAGCCCCAAAATACTGCGTGGTACTGGATGTGTGACGAGACACAGATCACCTTAATTCACAAATGTTTTAAAGAAATTAGTGAGCCCCAAAATACTGCGTGGTACTGGATGTGTGACGAGACACAGATCACATATTTCACAAGTGTTTTTAAGAAATTAGTGAGCCCCAAAATACAGCGTGGTACAGGATGTGTGACGAGACACAGATCACCTTAATTCACAAGTGTTTTAAAGAAATTAGTGAGCCCCAAAATACTGCGTGGTACTGGATGTGTGACGAGACACAGATCACCTTAATTCACAAATGTTTTAAAGAAATTAGTGAGCCCCAAAATACTGCGTGGTACTGGATGTGTGACGAGACACAGATCACATATTTCACAAGTGTTTTTAAGAAATTAGTGAGCCCCAAAATACAGCGTGGTACTGGATGTGTGATGAGACACAGATCACCTTAATTCACATGTGTTTTAAAGAAATCAGTGAGCCCCAAAATACAGCGTTGTACTGGTTGTGTGACGAGACTCAGATCACTTTAATTCACAAGTGTTTTAAAGAAATTAGTGAGCCCCAAAATACAGCGTGGTACTGGTTGTGTGAGGAGACACAGATCACCTTAATTCACAAGTGTTTTAAAGAGATGAGTGAGCCCCAAAATACTGCGTGGTACTGGATGTGTGACGAGACACAGATCACCTTAATTCACAAATGTTTTAAAGAAATTAGTGAGCCCCAAAATACTGCATTGTACTGGTTGTGTGACGAGACACAGATCACCTTAATTCACAAGTGTTTTAAAGAAATTAGTGAGCCCCAAAATACAGTGTGGTACTGGTTGTGTGACGAGACACAGATCACCTTAATTCACAAGTGTTTTAAAGAAATTAGTGAGCCCCAAAATAAAGCGTGGTACTGGATGTGTGACGAGACACAGATCACCTTAATTCACAAGTGTTTTAAAGAAATTAGTGAGTCCCAAAATACAGCGTGGTACTGGTTGTGTGACGAGACACAGATCACCTTAATTCACAAGTGTTTTAAAGAAATGAGTGAGCCCCAAAATACAGCGTAGTACTGGTTGTGTGACAAGAGGCAGATCACCTCAATTCACAAATGTTTTAAATAAATTAGTTAGCCCCAAAATACTGCGTGGTACTGGATGTGTGACGAGACACAGATCACCTTAATTCACAAATGTTTTAAAGAAATTAGTGAGCCCCAAAATACAGCATGGTACTGGATGTGTGACGAGACACAGATCACCTTAATTCACAAATGTTTTAAAGAAATTAGTGAGCCCCAGAATACAGCGTGGTACTGGTTGTGTGACGAGACACAGATCACCTTAATTCACAAATATTTTAAAGAAATTATTGAGCCCCAAAAAAACTTGCTTGCTATGTGACGAGACACAGAAGATCACCTCAATTCACAAATGTTTTAAATAAATTAGTGAGCCCCAAAATACAGCGTGGTACTGGTTGTGTGACGAGACACAGATAACCTTAATTCACAAGTGTTTTAAAGAAATGAGTGAGCCCCAAAATACAGCGTGGTACTGGTTGTGTGACGAGACACAGATCACTTTAATTCACAAATGTTTTAAAGAAATTAGTGACACCCAAATTACAGCGTGGTACTGGTTGTGTGACGAGACACAGATCACCTTAATTCACAAATGTTTTAAAGAAATTAGTGACACCCAAAATACTGCGTGGTACTGGTTGTGTGACAAGAGACAGATCACCTCAATTCACAAATGTTTTAAATAAATTAGTGAGCCCCAAAATACTGCGTGGTACTGGATGTGTGATGAGACACAGATCACCTTAATTCACAAATGTTTTAAAGAAATTAGTGAGCCCCAAAATACAGTGTGGTACTGGTTGTGTGACGAGACACAGATCACCTTAATTCACAAGTGTTTTAAATAAATTAGTGAGCCCCAAAATACAGCGTGGTACTGTCACGGTTCCCAGATCCCACCACGCAGTACTTAACGCCCCACACTCCACAGAGCCCAGAAGCTACCAACAGAGTAGCCGTGAAAGATCTCTAACTGTCTTGTCCTTAGAATTGGCCAGGTAAACTAACTAGACAGAAAGGGTTAACAACACAGGGAGTAGTCAGCCGAGCCAGAATCAGGAATACAGAGTTCAGAATGGTCAAATGTAATAGCCGGGTCGATATCAGAGCAGTGGCGTAGTACAAGAAAATGGTCTAGGGCAACAGAAGGCAGAATAGTCAGAAACAAGCAGAGGTCAATAACGGGTTAATTCAATATAGCAGTCAGGTACAAGGAGCTCAGGTATGGATAACCACGATCTGGCAACTGCTGAGAATACACTGAGGGTTTTTAAAGACCTTCACCAGGCCACGCCCCCCACTCAAGCCGCGCCTCATGCAGCCACCTCCCTGCCTGTCTCCATTTAAACCGGGCATTGGTCAGCGAGCAGCATCAGATATGCTGCCCTCAAGCACACAGGTAGGGCTGGAAGCTCCCAACGTTACAGTACCCCCCTCTCCACGGGAGGCCACCGGACGACCAACAGGACGAGCGGCAGGACGACCACCAGGGCGATCGGGGTGTGAGGCATGGAACACCCTGACCAACCTAGAGGCAGACATGTCGGAAGCTGGAATCCAGGACCGGTCTTCTGGACCATAACCCACCCAATCGACCAAGTACTGCAGAGCACCCCTGCACAGCCTAGAATCCAAAACCCTCCTAACCTCATACTCAGATTCACCATCAACCTGAATAGGTGAGGAGGAGGAACGACCCGCGTGTACCTGTTACACAACAATGGCTTCAGTAGGGAGGTGTGGAAGACGTTGTGCATGTGAAGATGTTTAGGAAGGGCAAGAGCATAAGCCACAGGATTAATGCGGCGAATAATCTTATATGGACCTATAAACCGAGGTGCCATTTTCATAGAAGGCACCCGCAACTTCACGTTCCTAGTGGACAACCAAACTCTATCCCCCACGTTATAGGAGGGAGCTTGTAACCTATGCCTGTCAGCCTTGCGTTTCTGGACAGCAACATTGCGCTCCATATTTTCTCGAATCTTGTCTCCAAATCTCTTGCAGTTGAGTGAGATGGTCATCGAGAGCCGGGATGGTCTGTTCAGTAAACTGAAGCGGTAGAGCCGGAGGGAAAAAACCATAGATGGCAGAAAAAGGAGAGTGGCCAGTGGTCTCGTTAACGACGTTATTACGTGCATACTCAGCCCAGGGCAACAACTCCGACCAATTGTCTTGTTGTTGTGTGGTAAAGCAACGTATGTACTGCTCGAGACCCTGATTTGCCCTCTCTGCTGCCCCATTGGTTTGTGGATGATATGCTGAAGAGAAGGCCAATCGCACCCCCATCTCTGCACAGAAAACCCTCCAGAAACGAGAGACGAACTGGCTCCTCTGTCAGAGACTATTTCAGACGGAACCCCATGTATTCGTACAATCTCTCTAGCAAATAAAACCACCAGTTCTTTGGCTGTAGGAAGCTTAGGTAGAGGGACAAAATGAGCCATTTTGGAGAAGCGGTCTACAACTGTCAGAACCACAGTATGACCCTTGGACTTCGGCAAGTCCACAATAAAATCCATAGATAGATGAGACCAAGGCCTCTTAGGCATGGGTAAAGGCTGCAATAGACCGACAGGCAAGGATTTACTGGTTTTGCTTCTGGCACAGACTTGACAAGCCAAAACAAACAGACGTATGTCCTGTCGCATGGTGGGCCACCAGAACTGTCTGGAGATACTGGTAAGAGTCTTAGTAATACCAGGATGACCTGCTGGTTTAGAATCATGAAACATTATGAGTAATTCTTGTCTTTCCTTTTCAGGTACAAACAACATATCTGGAGGCTTGTCAGGTGGAGCCCCTACTTGAACTGCCTGGAGGCGTTCCAGGAAAGGCGAGGAGACAGACAAGACTGTGGAAGCCACAATACGTTCAGGAGGAACTATAGGATTGTGGTCTTGTGTATTAGATTCATACGGGTCATATTGACGAGATAAGGCATCAGCCTTTACATTGCGGTCACCTGGTCTGTAAGTCAATACAAAATTAAACCGAGACAGTAGCAATGACCACCTGGCCTGTCTTGCGTTCAAACGTTTAGCATCCCCGATGTACGTAAGGTTCTTATGATCAGTAATTATCAATAAAGGGTCAAGAGTACCTTCCAACAAATGTCTCCACTCTGCTAGGGCAGACACAATAGCAAGCAATTCTCTGTTACCGATATCATAATTGCGTTCTGCTGGTGATAATTTTCTTGAAAAGAACCCACAAGGATGTAGAGGTTTTCCTGGAGACTCTCTTTGAGACAGGACAGCTCCAATGCCTATCTTGGAAGCATCAACCTCAAGAACAAACGGAATCCTGGGATCAGGATGCCGTAACACGGGAGCGGAAGTGAAAGCTTGTTTGAGGGCTTCGAATGCTTGTTTGGATTGAGAAGACCAGATCTGGTTCTTCAGACCTTTACGTGTCATATTAATGATAGGGGAGGCCACAGCGGAATAATTCTTGATAAATCTCCTATAATAGTTGGAAAACCCCAGAAACCTCTGTATGGCCTTGAGACCTTGAGGGAGAGGCCATTCTGAGATGGCCGTGAGTTTAGAAGGATCCATCTCAAAACCTTCTGGAGTGATAATATACCCAAGGAATTTCACAGTAGTAATGTCGAATAAACACTTCTCTAGTTTGCAATAAAGACCATTGTCCAGTAATTTTGCTAATACCTGTCTGACATGTGCATGGTGGGTTTTCAGATCGGGAGAGTAAATCAATATATCGTCTAGGTATACTATAACAAAGGTTTGTAAGAAATCTCTGAGCACATCATTAATAAAATCCTGGAATACCGCTGGAGCATTACAAAGACCGAAAGGCATGACCAAGTATTCATAATGCCCACTCCTGGTGTTAAATGCTGTTTTCCACTCATGCCCCTCTTTTATACGTATCAGGTTGTAAGCTCCTCTTAAATCAAGTTTTGTGTATACTGCTGACCCCCTTAACCTGTCGAACAGTTCTGATATGAGAGGGATAGGGTACGCGTTCTTAATGGTGATCTTGTTAAGCCCCCTATAATCGATACACGGGCGTAAATCTCCCTCTTTTTTAGACACGAAAAAGAACCCAGCCCCTGCTGGAGAAGAGGAACGTCGGATAAAACCTCTCTCCAAATTCTCCTTTATGTACTCTTCCATAATTTGGTTCTCCTTTATGGAAAGAGGATATACTTTGCCTCGAGGAGGCATGGTACCAGGATGAATATCAATGGCACAATCATATGGTCTATGTGGAGGCAGTTTCTCTGCCTCTCTTTTATCAAATACAGCCCTGAGGTCGGCGTATTGGTCAGGAACCTCTGTAGACAATGGAGGAGCTGTGGGTGTGTTCAGGGCACCGACATGCTGAATGGGTATTAAACAAGTCCCAAAACAAGCAGGACTCCAAGACAGTATCTCTCCCTTAGCCCAATCAATAACAGGATTATGTTCCACCAACCAAGGAAACCAAGTACAACAGGATTGGAAGGTGAATGGATAACTTGAAATATGATTTCTTCTTTATGCAAGAGACCAGTGGTAAGAACCACTGTAACCGTATCGTGAGTAATCCTAGGGCAGGATAACGGTCTGCCGTCTATGGCTTCGACGGCTAAGGGTGTCTCTCTTACAACCAGAGGTAGAGAAATGGAAGAAGCGTAGTTAACATCGATAAAGTTTCCAGCAGCCCCAGAATCCAAAAAAGCGGTAGTATGTGTGGTCTTGGTCTCCCAAGCCAAGGATACTGGTAACATAAGTTTAGTGTCTTTGACAGGAGACATGCACATCACACCCAAGGCCTGTCTCCTCAGCTGCCTTAGGTGCGGTAGTTTCTCCGGCTTATCATGCATCTTAGGACGAGTAGGACATTGAAATCGTACATGACCCCCCAAACCACAATACAGGCACAATCCCTCACGAAAACGCCTTGTTCTCTCTTCCTCTGTAAGCCTAGTACGGCCTAGTTGCATAGGCTCAGAGGGAGGAGATAACTCTCTTGGTGGGCCTGAAAGACAGGGGCCAACCTAGGTAACGGTCTCTTGGGCTTCTCTCTTGGAGTCCTTCTGTCCCTTATCTGATTATCCAGATCTATACAATAAACAATGAGTTCACACAATACCTCAGGTAGTTTACGTGGAGCCAATTCATGCATCAATGACTCTGATAACCCCTCCATAAAAGCCAGAACCAGTGTCTCATTTGTCCAGTTCACATCAGAGATCAAGGTTTTAAATTCTATGGCATAATCAGAAACAGTCCTGTTCCCTTGACGTATGCGGAACAAGGATTTGCCAGCTACCGTGGCCTTTCTGGTAGGATTAAATGTACGTTGTAACTCGGCTATGAATTCTTTATAATCCCGTATGATAGGCCTCTCTGCCTCCCATAACGGAGTCGCCCATGTCAATGCTCTGCCAGACAGATGATTAATAATGAACCCCACTTTGGCAATGTCAGAGAAAAACATCTGTGGATTTAATTTAAAATGAATATCCACATGGACCAAAAATCCCCGGCACTCTGAGGGAGTACCGTCAAACCTCATAGGAGCGGTCATGTGTACCTGGGATGTCTGAACAACAGGGGACACAGTTATATCAAGCGGGTGTGCAACCCCAGCTGGTTCCAGGTGAGCCGTACGAGTCAGGATAGTTTGTAAGGCAATAGCAAACTGATCCATCCTATGATCCTGCTCATCCTGTCTGGATACAAAGTTAGCCAAGTGCTGTGTTAAGTCTGCGGGATCCATAGTGGCCAGATCGTAATGTCACGGTTCCCAGATCCCACCACGCAGTACTTAACGCCCCACACTCCACAGAGCCCAGAAGCTACCAACAGAGTAGCCGTGAAAGATCTCTAACTGTCTGGTCCTTAGAATTGGCCAGGTAAACTAGCTAGACAGAAAGGGTTACAACACAGGGAGTAGTCAGCCGAGCCAGAATCAGGAATACAGAGTTCAGAATGGTCAAATGTAATAGCCGGGTCGATATCAGAGCAGTGGCGTAGTACAAGAAAATGGTCTAGGGCAACAGAAGGCAGAATAGTCAGAAACAAGCAGAGGTCAATAACGGGTTAATTCAATATAGCAGTCAGGTACAAGGAGCTCAGGTATGGATAACCACGATCTGGCAACTGCTGAGAATACACTGAGGGTTTTTAAAGACCTTCACCAGGCCACGCCCCCCACTCAAGCCGCGCCTCATGCAGCCACCTCCCTGCCTGTCTCCATTTAAACCGGGCATTGGTCAGCGAGCAGCATCAGATATGCTGCCCTCAAGCACACAGGTAGGGCTGGAAGCTCCCAACGTTACAGGTACTGGTTGTGTGACGAGACACAGATCACCTTAATTCACAAGTCTTTTAAAGAAATGAGTGAGCCCCAAAATACAGCGTGGTACTGGCTGTGTGACGAGACACAGATCACCTTAATTCAGAAGTGTTTTAAAGAAATGAGTGACCCCCAAAATACTGCGTGGTACTGGATGTGTGACGAGACACAGATCACCTTAATTCACAAATGTTTTAAAGAAATTAGTGAGCCCCAAAATACTGCGTGTACTGGTTGTGTGACGAGACACTGATCACCTTAATTCACAAGTGTTTTAAAGAAATTTGTGAGCCCCAAAATACAGCGTGGTACTGGTTGTGTGACGAGACACAGATCACCTTAATTCACAAGTGTTTTAAAGAAATTAGTGAGCCCCAAAATACAGCGTGGTACTGGATGTGTGATGAGACACAGATCACCTTAATTCACAAGTGTTTTAAAGAAATGAGTGAGCCCCAAAATACTGCGTGGTACTGGTTGTGTAACAAGACACAGATCACTTTAATTCACAAATGTTTCAAAGAAATTAGTGAGCCCCAAAAAGATTTGCTGGCACAGTCACAAGACCCAGAAGATCACCTCAATTCACAAATGTTTTAAAGAAAGTTGTAAACCCCAAAAAACTTGCTGGCACAGTGACAAGACACACATCACCTAAATTCCCTGATATTTGGTAGAAATGAGACCCAAAAAGACTTGCTGGCACAGTGACAAGACCCAGAAAATCACCTCAATTCACAAATGTTTTAAAGAAAGTTGTAAACCCCAAAAAAACTTGCTGGCACAGTGACATGACACACATCACCTAAATTCCCTGATATTTGGTAGAAATGAGACCCCCCAGACCCCCCCAGTAGCGTGGCAGACCGGCAGTAACAAGACACAACACAGCGCTGCGTGGAAACGTTATATAGTGTGCTGCGGGACTTCTCTCTGTGAGCCCATGATATGGCAAAATTTGCCCAATCAGGACTCTGAGCGGTGATTGGCATATTGTTGAGCCAGTCTTGCACCAGACCTGTGGTCAGGTGCAAGGCTGTAGCCAATTACGAGCTTCAGGCCAGTGGGAAAATGCATTGTGGTCCATTGTGGTCGAACATGCGGCGAACACCCGGAAATGTTCGGTGTTCGCGATCCACTCGAACAGGCTAAGTTCGGGTCGAACCCCGAACCGTCCAAACCTGAACAGCTCATCCCTACTCCAGACTGCTTGGCACCAGGTGTTTGAGCTTAAATTATCTGATTGCTAGCACTCAGTGCTCATATAACACCAGGATCTGGCTTCCTTAGCCTTGGCTCTCAACCTGGTCCCAAGTGGCCTGGTCTAAATGGAGTTAACTGGAAAAAGGAAATTTGTACCCTTTGGCGCCACCCGGTGGTGTTGGAGAGGTAGTGTGCCTTTTAACTTCAATTCAGACAAGTAAAAACAGGCATAGAAACATAGAAAAATGTCGGCAGATAAGAACCTTTCGGCCCATCTAGTCTGCCCAATTACATGGATACGTTACCTGGATATATCTTTTGTTTAGGATAACCTTATGCCTATCCCATGCCTGCTTAAATTCAATCACTGTTTTGGCCTCTACCACTTCTACTGGAAGGCTGTTCCATGTATCCACCACCCTCTCAGTATAATAAAATAAATAAGTCAAAATCAAAGTGGAGCTAACAACTGGAGTTAGGAGCAAGGAACTGCAAGGTCTGCATGCTAAATCTGGTAATCACACTGCGGCCCAATTCTCTCTTTTTCCGTTCTACTCTTTACTTCTGCCTTTTCCCTAAAACACATGACCCTGTATCATCAACTCCTCCACTATCTATATCTCTCCCTCCCTTCTCTCTTGCCACATGATGGCCTCCCATGAGCTTCTTTGTTTCCTCAGAATCCGGTCTCCCTGGCTTAACTGTCAAGTGAGAAAAGAAGAGTTGGCCTACAAGAGACAGGTAAAGGAGGCATCCAACAGGTAATTATGAGAGGTGCTCTTTAACAAGAAAAAGGGTCAAAGTGGGCAACCCGGGCATAATAATACTATACCTACTGTAGCTACTTTTAGTTAAGCCAGGAATTTTCCATGTGCATGTGCAAAACCACTTAGGATAATACATATGACCGAAAAAACAAGAAGGGCTCAACCAGACCTCTTTTCATGGTTTAATATGTTATCGTGGTGTTATACTGCAACTATTTTATATGTACATCGAATTGTATCAGCAACTATCCACATACAGCCAAAAAATGTGTGTTTTCATATGTTTCTTTAGTAAAACTAAGTTCCTTTCATCAGATTGGTTTCTCCATATATGCAACATACTCAAGGTTATTCAGAGAGATTTGAAATGTCGCCGCACGTTCGGTGCCCTTTCGTTCCCCGCACTTCGGGGCGATTCAGCGATTCTAGTTCGCCGACCCGGTTCAGTATGCACCGCAGGGTCCCCGTAGTGTAGCGAAAACTCACCGCAAACCCACCGAACACTCACTGAAAACCCTCAGAAACTGCCTCAGAAACCACCGGAAAAACCACGCCGGAAAAATCCGAGGAGCCACCGACCACAGCGCAGAGCAGCCGCCGGAAAAAGCCAACAACGCAGACGAACGGGGGTAGAAAAAAAAACAGTACGCTTGAAAGTTTCAAAATTTAAACGATGTTTGCAAAAGAACTACTGAATGAAAATGTCTGGAATTTACATATAAGATCCAATGAATGATAATAAAAAGGGTTGTTACAGAAAAAAATGAAACAACGCTTTAAAAAAACGAATATAAATGTTTGCCAAAAAAATTCTGAAAAATGCCTAAAAGATCCTAAAAAAATCTATATATAAAGAGACATTTAACAACAGAATAAAATAATAAACGGTTTATTAGATATTGAATTAAAACAGGAATATTTTTAACTTTGAAACCTATGGGGTTCATTTGAATAAACCTACAGGATGAAACGCTGAACAGCAGGGCATTTCACTGATATTTTACTGCTGTTCGGTGTCTGTGAATAGATTAACCATTGCTTCTCTATGGGAGATTTCACTGCCTTTGAACAGGCACCGTACTTGCAGGCAGTTCGCCAAAATTTGGCTAAAACTCCCTACTCTCTGAATAGCCGAATGGCCCTGAAATGTCACTGTACGGGGAAATTCCCTGTTCGGTGACATTTTGGGGCCAGATCGGCTCTTTCTATTGATTTTTCAACAGTACAAATATAGATGGTAAAGCAGTACTTCAATGAACAATCAGTACCTTTAAGAAAAGAAAACAAAAACAAAAACAACAACATACATTTGTCGCTGCTGCGATTGTCAACAATAAAATGTAACCTAACAGATATTCCAGGTATGCACTAAATTCCACATTCCGCTTCTCAAGGACTTCATCCTAAAACCCCAATAAGATTGGTATCCTACGGCTGTCCCTTCGTGTAAGCCCCCCCGTGTATGATCCCCTCAATCTAGTTGTTAGAAATAAGATAAGTGTCCCAAATATACCAGAAGTTCCTCTTGGATGGTAAAGTTCCTGTAACTGTCCGGGACATTGCGTCTAATAAGCTGAATTCTTTTAGGCGGTCAGTAAGTAGAGTGAGGGATGGGTGGTCGGTAGACTTCCACCTAGCTGCCACCATTAGGGATGATATGGTCAGGATGTGTGCTAACCTTTGTTTCTGGAACCTGGAATACGAAGTAGGGAAGAGTTGAAGGAGCACTATCTCCGAGGTAGGATCCACCGTGATACCTAGAATCTTGGAGCTCAATGTCGCAACCTCCCTCCACCATCCCTCCAAAGGGGGGCACGTCCACCAAGTATGGTAATACGTACCTCTTAATAACCCACATCTCCAGCATGTGGAGGAAGCCCCACTTGACATGTGGCTCTCTCTATCCGGTGTTAGGTACCACCTATATAGCAAATTTTTACGTGCTTCCCACAATGATGCACATTTAAACTTGCTTCTGTCATCCGAGAAACTATTTCTCCACTGTTCCCTTGGGAGTTCCCTTCCCAGGTCTTTCTCCCAATTTCTCTGATATTCCCAATGTTTATTAGCCGTGGATGTAAGTAGGAGATTGTAACAGATGGATATCATTTTCCTCCGTTCTAGGGGGTGGGTACATCTATTTTCAAACGGAGAAAGCAGGGGGCGCGTAGAAGATAATTTCCCTCCAAGTCCCCACACCGCTAGTTGAGATCGGATCTGACCGTATGATAGCCACAGTGAGCGGGGAATGTCATATTTGTCAATTAGTCGGGAAAAGGGGAGAAATCCATCCTGATTAAAAAATTGGAAGAGCCTCGTCACGGCGTGTAATGTCCATACCCGTGTGTCAAAGTGAGGAATGAGGTGGCCTAACACCGCAAGTGGGGCTGCCAGGGCAATGGGGTGATAGTTTATGAGTTTAGCTGTGTTATAGTCCCATTCTCTACGAAGCAGGCTGGCAAAAGGAGGAAGAGGTGGCAACTTAGGGCGTAGGGATCTGGGCAGCCAGAGGATTTTTGAAGGTGAATATGGAAGAAAATAAACCAAGAGAAATCTAGTCCACTGGGGACCCAGAGGAGTCATAAGAAGGGCTTGGGATGCTGTTAACATGGATGCTTTATAATACATTAATACATTAGGGACCCCCATCCCTCCGCCTTCTATAGATTGATTCAATAGGGCCGCTCTCACTCTAGGACGTTTTCCTCGCCAAACAAATTTGGAGAGTACAGATTGCAGATTCAATAGATAGGTTCGTGGCAAAGCTATGGGGAGGGCACCGAAAAGATTAAACAGTTTTGGCAATAAAGACATTTTAAGTGCTGCAATTCGACCCGCCCAGGACACCTCTACCTTAGACCAATTCATACATAGATTTCTAAGTTGTGTAAGCCTAGGTTGATAGTTATTAGTAAATAGTTCTGCTCTAGAAAAAGCTATTTTGACTCCCAAATATGTAATGTGTGATTTCCTCCTGTCATAGGGGTAGGCAATTTGTAAGGGGAGAAGATTCTCATGGGGAATCGCAAACGACAACGCCTGTGATTTCTTCAGATTAATTTTATGAAAAGAGGCTTTACCATAACTATCTAGAATCTTGTGAAGGGCAGGTAGAGATGATGATTGTTCTGTCAGCGTCAATAGTATATCATCCGTAAAGAGGCTCACTTTGCTCTGTGTGGGACCTATGTGTATGCCTTGGACTTCTGAGGCTTGCCTAATGGCTTGGGCGAGTGGTTCAAGCGCCAACGCATAAAGTAGGGGTGATAACGGGCATCCCTGCCTTGTACCGTTAGAGATATTAATGGGGTCGGATGTGAAGCCAGCATTCAGGACCTGTGCAGTGGGAAATGTATAAAGCCCCCCCACCGCCTTAATCAACGCGACTGGGAAATTAAATTTTAACAATACATGATTCAAATAGGACCAATTAATCCGATCAAAAGCTTTTTCTGCGTCTAATGATAATAGTAAGGTAGGTTGGGACGTTTGGACTACATGGTCAACGTGGGTAAGTACTTTCAGGGTGTTATCTGGGCCTTGTCTATTTTTTATGAAGCCTACTTGGTCATCTGCCACTAAGAATGGCAGTACCTCGGCTATTCTAATAGCCATAATCTTCGCGTATAACTTGGTGTCGACATTAAGGAGCGATATAGGTCGATATTGCGAGCAGTGAGGAGAGGGAAGTGGCGTTTTAGGGATTGTTACAATATGCGCTGCTAACCACTCCCGAGGTGGTTGGCCCGATACAAAGAGTGATTGATAAAATTTTAGCAGATGGGGTTGAAGATCTGGAAAACATTTATAATATTTCGCTGTGAACCCGTCCGGACCAGGGGCCTTGCCATTAGGCAAACCTTTTAGTGCCGATGCTAGCTCAATAGAGGTTATGGGTCTGATTAGCTCATCTTGGAGATTATCTGACAGCTGTGGAAGGTGGAGGGAGTTCAAGAAGGGAAATATATCTTGCAGGGAAGGTTGGTGTACTTTGGGTTCTGCCGAAAGGTTGTACAGGGAGGCGTAATACCGTGCAAAGCATGCAGCTATTTGTCTTGGTTGGTGTTTGAGCTGCCCCTCCCGATCTAATATCTGTGGTATACGTGATTTACCCATTTTGGCTTTCAGTTTGTTAGCTAGCATTCTGCTTGCCTTGTTACTGTAAATATAGCATCTCGCCTTAAGTCTACGCGACACCCATGTGTAATCTAACTTGTCTAACTCGATCAATTGTCTACGAAGGTCTGTAATATGAGACAGGGAGGCCTCCGTGCAAAGTCGTTTGTGGGATTCGTCGGCTATGGTAATTTGGTGTAACAGGGATAGTCTATGGTCCGTTCGTTGTTTTTTAAGACGCGCACCCCACTTGATTACAATACCCCTCACTACCGCTTTGTGAGCTTGCCATAATACTCCCTCTGATATCTCTTCAGACGAATTCTCCCTAAAATAGTTAGATAAGGCAGTTTGTATTTCTTCTCTGATCTCAGGACGAGATAATAACTATTCATTCAATCGCCAGGGGGCTCTACCACACGAATCATAGTCATCTGCAATACACATTATAGTTGGAGCATGATCTGACCACGTTATAGGTCCAATATAGCAGTCTCGGACTTGGGTTAGGGTATCACCTTTTATAAACATATAGTCTATTTGAGAATATACATTATGGGCTGTGGAAAAAAAGGAGTGACCCATTTCTCCTGGGTGGAACAATCGCCAGACATCAAAAAATTGGTGCGCTGCCACTAAGTTCGCATATCTGGTGCGAGCCGCTCTCACTCGCTTTGAGGCTCGGGATGGTAAATCAAGGGACATGTTGAAATCTCCACAAACAACCAGTCTGCCAGCTAGTGACTTTTGCATTCGGGAAAAAACCTTGTTCAAAAAGGGAAGTTGGGAGTCATTCGGGCTATACACATTAATGATGGTGTAAACGATATGGTTCAAGTAGCACATTAAGATAATAAATCTTCCATTGGGATCAACCACTTTATGAATCAGGCTAAAGGCGAGACGGTTCTGAATTAGAATGGATACTCCTCTAGTTTTCGTTGGGGAAGTCGCATGAAACTGCGTAGTGTATTATTATTATTATTATTATTCTTTATTTATAAAGTGCCAGCATATTCCGCAGCGCTGTACAATAAACACAGTATAGACAGGGTTACAATACATTGAACAACATTTGACAAACAGTACAGGAGGAGATGAGGGCCCTATTCCCGTAGGAACTCACAATCTGGGAGGGTTGGGGTTGGAAACAGGAGGAGAGGACTGTAAGGTGAGAGTGATTTATGGTTGCGTCAGTGAGTTGGGTGGTAGGCTTCCCTAAATAGGAATGTTTTCAGGGAGCGTTTGAAGGAAGAGAAGTTAGGGGAAAGTCTGACAGTACGAGGGAGAGCGTTCCAGAGAGTGGGGGCTGCGCGTGAGAAATCCTGCAGTCTATAATGGGAAGAGGTGATGCGGGGAGAAGCTAGGCGCAGGTCACTGTTTGACCTTAGGGAGCGGGCTGGGGTGTATTTGGTGATTAGCCCTTTCGCTGCTGAGGCGTTTCCCGCCTCTGTGCTGAGGTCATATTTACAGGTTTTGCTCATCATGTTTAAACGTGTTTTGAAGGCTTATTTTAGTATATGACCCAGACATATTATATATTGTTCTTTCCGTCAGACTCGGTAGATTCATAATATGTCATTATTATATGTATACGTTATGTCATGTCTGTATATTATAACAAAAAATGCAATAAAATATGTATTTTCATTAATTTACAACGTGTAAAGTGTTTTTTTTCACATTTTAACATGCGAGCAATTGCGGTTATATTTTGTATGGGGGGCGCTTGTTAAAAAAATCAGAGATGGGGTCTCGTTACATTTTTTTTTGGGGAAAATTACACGATTTTTAACAAACGCACCGCATACAAAAATCGTTAGTGCAGCATCATTGTTCACATTATAATTGAAATGGGAACAATATTGCTGCATTAACGAACCAAAAAAAAGAAAAAAAAATGTTTATTTTTTTTTTATAATTTTTTTTAAATATATATTTTTTTTATTTTGAATTTTTTTTTAAAAAAAAACTTTTTCCACTGTAGTGTTTGGTATCGTTGGAACGGCCATGCTCTGGCCGATCCAACCATGCCAAACTTTAACCCCTAGCTGCCACGGATCGGGAGATAGGGAGTTCATTGGAACTCCCTATCTCCACCGTTGGTGGCAGTTAGGGGTTAACTCTAGGACTGGCGTCATCGTGCTATGCACGATGACGCCAGTCCTCAGGGGGAGTTCCCAGAGGCTTGGCCGACGTCGGCCAGCTCCGGGAAAGGATCACGAACCGGCGCTTTTCAGCGCCGATTCGCGATCCAGCTCCGCAGGGGTTAATGCCAGGCACCATTTGGAAGGGCAGGCTGTGCCCTTCCAAATGGTGCCTGGGTTAACCCCCGCAACGCCGCCGATCGGGAGGGAGAGAGGTTCGAAGGACCTCCCCCCTCCCTTTCAGGCGCCTCCTCCGCACATGCGGGGGGGCGCCTGAATTAGGTGTCATCGCGCTGTCGAGATGACACCTAATTTCACCGGCGGCAGTTCCGGATGCTGGGCTGACATCGAGGATGTCAGCCCGCACCGGGGGGCCAGCGATCGGCCGGAACCCGGCCGAACGCTGACCCCAAAGGGAGGACGCGCTCAGCGCGTCCTCCGCACACCAGCAGCCATGCGGAGGACGCGCTGAGCGCGTCCTCCGCATCAAAGTGGTTAGTGAGGACAGGTAGTGGGGAGCTGAGTTAGAGAGGGTTTTGTAGGTAAGGATAAGGATTTTGAACTTAATTCTGCAGTGGATGGGGAGCCAGTGAAGGGACTCGCAGAGGGGAGCGGCAGAGGCAGAGCGGCGGGTGAGGTGAATTAGCCTGGCGGAGGCGTTCAGGATGGATTGTAGGGGGGAGAGGCGGGACAGAGGAAGGCCAGATAAGAGATTATTGCAATAGTCGAGTCGGGAGATTACCAGGGCGTGTATGAGTTGTTTTGTGGTGACAGCGGTAAGAAATGGCCGAATTCTGGAAATATTACGCAGTTGGTATCGGCAGGAGGAGGAAAGAGACTTGATGTGGGGGATGAAGGAAAGAGCAGAGTCAAGTGTAGCTCCAAGACAGCGAACTTGGTTTGATGGGGAGATGGTGATACCCTCCACCGTGATAGAGAAGTCAGGAGTGTACTGTGGCAAGTATAATCTGGGATACGCCGAGTGTTTAAAATGCGTCTCTTGGAGGCACATTACATCCGGTTTCTCAGAGTTAATGTCCGTGTATAGGGAGTGTCTCTTGTGAGGGATATTTAGCCCCTTCACATTCAACGAGAATATTTTCATGGTATGAGACTTACTATGTGGGAAAAGAACAGGCATTGCAGGGGAGCCGCTGGTTCAGTGAAACCCATGGAATTTCTTCAGGACAGTCAGGAAGGCGGCGTGCTCCAACACTGTCGGGGGAGACCTCCGTACGGATGACTCCGGAGCCCGGAAACGACGATCCAGGTATTCGTAATTCTGTCAAGGCAAGCAGCAACAAACAAAACATAAAAAGAAAAAAAGGAAAAAAAACACGAACAAAAGGAAACTCTTCAGTGTCCCGAATATATACAATAACAGTCCCCTCCTGAAGCTGGTAAAAATCTCCAGCTTGCCCCGTTCCAACAGGGGGTGGTACGGGGGAAAAAATTGTGCCCAGATCCAGGACAGAGGGGGTGCTGAGCGCACGTTGTCCCCGCGCGGCCAGTCGGGACCCGGTTCAAGACTCCTCGTGGCTCCTTTTATAGGAAGAGTAGACGGAGCTCATGAGGAAGACCTCCACCTCGACTTCATGCTATCATTTCCCAGTGTTCATTCGATGCCATTCTGGCGAAACTTTTGCTGGGGTTGGTTGGGCCTCTTGAGTTGGCGTGCAATCACCAGTGAGATTCCATTCTCGCAGAAGCTGAAAACCCGTAGTAATATCATTCATGACATGAAGAGTGTTTTGTCTCCATACGAGTAGTTTGGTCGGGTATCCCCATCTATACGGCATTTTGTGTTCTCTCAAGATTGTTGTGACAGGTGCAAATTCCCGTCTTTTAGCCATGGTTGCTGCAGAAAGGTCTGGAAAGAGCGAGATGGACAAGTATGGCTCAGGCAGCTTTCCTATCTTCCTGACCTCAGACATCAGCTCTTCCTTGACACAAAAGAAATGGACTCTGACTAATGCATCTTGAGGTATCACGGAGGCCATATTTTTGGGTTTGGGAAGTCTGTGCACTCTATCCAGCTGCAAATCCTGGGCAGGCATTGATGGGAGAAGTGACTGAAAGAGACTTGTGACGTATGTATTTAGATCCTCAGTTTTAACTGATTCTGGAATACCTCTGAGTCTTATGTTGTTTCTTCTAGAACGATCTTCCAGGTCAGCCATCTTCCGTTGCATTGATTCCTGTGTCGTTTAAGTGATTTGTAGGCATCCACCAGTTCATTATGAGCGAGGCATAAATCATCACTTTTCGCTTCCAGTTGGTCAGTGCGGTCACCAAGATCACGTATATCTTTGTGAAGTTCTGTCACTATAGATTTAAAATCTTCCTGTAGCGAGTCCCTTAACTCCCCCAACATGGCTCTGAGTTGTTGTTCAGACGCCGGATGAGAGGTCGGTGGGGTCGCGGGAGAGGTCTCTCCAGCCGCATCGCGCTGCCTAGGGGAGCACGCACTCTGGGAGCCGCCATGTTGTGAGGCCTTTCCGCGCTGATTCCGGGAGCTCCAAGCAGCGTTGTGCCTTCGAGGGAGCCTTTGGTGGGGCCATCGCTAGTGTCCCTGAATGTCAAGGGGCTTACCCCGTGATTTTGACGGGATTCCGCCGGTTATGAGAGCCGCAGGGTTGGGATTATGCCGGCGGGTAGACGGAGCTCAGCTCACTTGCGTCCTCCTCGCATGGCTTCCGGACACGCCCCGATCGGCTCTTTCTGAATAACCCCTACTATCTTTTTTTTATTTCTGAAACCGCATCTATTGATGATATGACACAATGTATAATTTTGCTATTTTGTGGCTCCACTCAAACAACAACTCTTCTATCTTTTGGAATTCTATTAGTTGTCTCGAATTGCTTTAACAACTCTGCATCCTGGTATTTTCTGGGCCTCTTCCACAGACTAAACTGCTAATATGACTCACCTTTACGACTGCATCAATAACTTTCATTTAGTTACTTCAAAGTTACAGTTCTTCTTTCCCGGTGAGTTGGATTTATTCCCCTTTTTATTCTTCCATTTTTTTTCCCTTTCCTCTACGCTATCCTGTAATTTGCTGGAGATAGATGTCTGCAGTATCGCACTATGTCCTTAATGTATTTCACCTACATTTTCACTCCTCAGAAATCAGACAGCTTGATCTCCTACAAGCAAACTTTTTACTTTTTATGACAGTTCCCGGTGACAGTAATTTTTCTGGATTTTGACGTGCCTGAAGCGGCGAGAACACATAATATGCAAGACGGTTTTACAAGCATCGAGTACAAAGTGTTATCTTTAGAAGGGAGCCTACAATTGACGGATGAAAATATAAGAAAAAAAAAAATAAGGAAGGTCTTATGTGTATAATTATTTTTCCCTGTGTAGTTTTGTAAAGAATCTTGCCCCGAGGTAATCTGGAAAGAAAATCTGTAATATTTTGAAGACGGACCTGTCAATTCCCAAGATATGCATTTTAATCATCCATTCCCTATACGTCCAATTTAAATTGATTCTATCTACCTCGGTAATGTTGTCACAAAACAAGTGATTTCAGTCTTTGGGGGGAAAAAAACTGATAATATTCTGATGTTGTGGCATTCTGAGATTAGGAACCAATTTGATTTACTTCCAAAAGATTTTCCATCACTATTCATTCTCACACAAACACAGCTAATGATGGAGTATGTAATGTTACAGTTTATTGATTTGCTTTTTCTCTGTGTTCCACTTTCCTCTTATATCTTTATTCCTTTCCTTATCAAACTCTAAAATATTCAGCAGATAAAAATACAGGCCCGCGAGACCCCGTTCCTTTTGTTAATTCTCTCGCTTCCTTTCTCCAGTAATTATTATTGGGTAAAACACTTCCTCTTATTGTTTATGAATACAGCTGCGTTACCTTAAAGAAGGGAATTAGTGATTTGCCGCTATACCTACCTAATTCTTTTTTAGAAATGTATATATATTCTGATGCTCGGTTTGAACTTCATCAAGTCGTCTTTACCACGTCCTCTAGATGCCTAAATGCATTGAGTTGCTGCCATGTGATTGGCTGATCAGCAATTAGTGTTAACAAGTAATTGAACAGGTGTACCTAATAAAGTGGCCAATGAGTGTACAAAAGGAAAAAAGGTGTCATCTGCGCTCGTTCTATGTATTTCCATGTACAACAAAACACTATGAGGTTTTAGTTTGTTTCAATGGCCATTGCAACGTAAGCTCACTCGCCCCTTCAAGGCACCTCTTTGTAGAGTTAGTACCTAACCAATGTACCAAAAGCCGCTCTACTGAGCAGCTCCATGCCCCTCCTGCTGCTTTTCAGCTAAGGAGAGGCAGAAAGATGGTGAGTTTTATTTATACACGCACCAAACACTTCCCATTTGGGGTTAAAAACAAAAACATGGAAAAAGGAACAGCTGCAAAATGACGAATTGGTGTTACAAGCATAATATGCATACATACAGAAAAAATGGCGTTGCGCCCATACTCACGGGAGCGGCAGCAACAGTCAGGAGTAACAGCCCAGTTAATGTATAAAACATAACAAGAGGAAAAAAGGTGTCATCTGCACTCGTTTCTATGTATTTCCATGTACAACAAAACACTATGAGGTTTTAGTTTGTTTCAATGGCCATTACAACATAAGCTCACTCGCCCCTTCAAGGCACCTCTTTGTAGCATGAGTACCTAACAAATGTAACCAAAAGGCCGCTCTACTGAGCAGCTCCAAGCCCCTCCTGCTGCTTTTCAGCTAAGGAGAGGCAGAGACATGGTGGGTTTTATTTATACACGCACCAAACTCAGTAGAGCGGCCTTTTGGTTACATTTGTTAGGTACTCACTCTACAAAGAGGTGCCTTGAACACGAGGAAATAACAAGAGGAAAAAAGGTGTCATCTGCGCTCGTTTCTATGTATTTCCATGTACAACAAAACACTATGAGGTTTTAGTTTGTTTCAATGGCCATTACAACGTAAGCTCACTCGCCCCTTCAAGGCACCTCTTTGTAGAATGAGTACCTAACCAAACTAAAACCTCATAGTGTTTTGTTGTACATGGAAATACATAGAAACGTGCGCAGATGACACCTTTTTTCCTCTTGTTAAGTTTTATACATGTTACTCCTGGCTGTTGCAGCCACTCCCGTGAGTATGGGCGCAACACCATTTTTTCTGTATGTATGTATATTATGCTTGTAACACCAGTTCGTCATTTTGCAGCTGTTCCTTTTTCCATGTTTTTGTTTTTAACCCCAAATGGGAAGTGTTTGGTGCGTGTATAAATAAAACCCACCATCTTTCTGCCTCTCCTTAGCTGAAAAGCAGCAGGAGGGGCATGGAGCTGCTCATTAGAGCAGCTTTTGGTACATTGGTTAGGTACTCACTACACAAAGAGGTGCCCTGAAGGGGCAAGTGAGCTTACGTTGCAACGGCCATTGAAACAAACTAAAACCTCATAGTGTTTTGTTGTACATGGAAATACATAGAAACGAGCGCAGATGACACCTTTTTTCCTCTTGTTATGTTTTATACATTAACTGGGCTGTTACTCCTGGCTGTTGCAGCCACTCCCATGAGTACAGGCGCGACGCCATTTTTTCTGAATGAGTGTACAAAGCCTAGCCAAAAAAGTCACACATGCTAATATTTCATTGGACCACTTTTTGTTTTGTTTAAGGTAGGCATTCGCCGTGACATTGTTTCAATAAACTCATGCGGTGTCGCAGCATTTATTTGCATCCTGAGTCACAATAATTTGATAAAAGATGAAGAAAACCCAGCACTTCAATTGGTAAAATGTTTATTGGGTTATTTATAGTTTATTGGGTCAGCAGCAACATTTTGGCTGATGCAACAGTCTTTCTTAAGGTGGGTACTGGGCCTAAGAAAGGTTGTTGCATCAGCTGAAGCGTTGCTACTAAACCCATTAAACGTGTCTTTCTACAGATAGGAGAGCTGGGGTTCGTCGTCTTTTATTGAATTTCATGAAGAGTTTCGTCTGGTCGCTCTTTGGATCCTGGAGCACCTGTCCGGTGTATAATGGCTGGAGTAATACAAAGAAGAGAGGAACAGATATAGACAAAGAAACCTAGGAAAATGTATATATAATAATAAGGATACAAGAGAGACCGGAATGTGGCTCAGAGATAAGCAAATGGTAGAGGGCGAGGATGGGCACAAGAGAGGCAGAGGCAAGGATGGGCACAGGAAAATGGGGTAGACACGGTATAGAAAAAGAGGACTTTCTGGAGTATAAAGATAGGCACTAAGGAGTAGGGATGTGCGTTTCGGGTTTCGGAATTTCTGAATTTTCACGAAATTTCCCGATTCGTGTTTTCGGATGCGGCCAATTTTCTGAAAATTTTTAGATCCGAAAATGGCAGATCCGAAAAGTTTTTCCGAGCCGAAACAAAATATTTTCGGAATTTTCGAATGGACTTGAAATGTGTCAAATCGAAATTTATTGCTTTGAAACGAGTGGAAACAGAGGTTCCGAAAAAACGAAAATTTCCGAAATCACGAAAAGTCGATACAAAAAACGAGCAAAGTGACACGAAAATACGAAAAATGGTTGATATTCTGAAAACATGTACAATTCCGAAAAACGAAAATTTCCGAAATCACGAAAAGTCGATACAAAAAACGAGCTAAGTGACACGAAAATACGAAAAATGGTCGCTATTCCGAAAAAAAAATGTACACGAAAAATGAGCCGAACCGAATCGAAACAGAAATCGGTCGAAACGAGCCGAATCGAAAAGTTTAAACATCCGAAAAATCGAATCGAATCGAACCGAAAAAAAAATCGGTGAACAAGCCTACTAAGGAGACAGGTAAATATAGGTACTGTATGGTAGAGAGGTTAGGAGAAGGCGCGGAGGTTGACTGGAGGCACGGAGGTTAGTTGGAGGCAAGGAAGCTGGTTGGAGGCACGGAAGCTTGTTGGCGGCATGGATGCTAGTAGAAGGCACTGAGACTGGTAGAAGGCACGGAAATTGGTAGAAGGAACGGAGGTTTTTAGAAGGCATGGAGATATAACTTGTCAGGGTACAGCAGAGCAGGACTGGTAGTGGAACAGGAGCAGGACTGGCACAACAGGAACAGGATACTGACGGTGGTTGGAATCGTTGGAGTAACGTGTGGTCACAGAGAGGAGCTTCAAAGTATACACCTAAACTGGTGGATGCTCACTTAATGCCCTATGCATTGTAAGAGGGGCGTGACCTCCTTTTAAAGGAAGTCAGGAGTAGCCTCAGACAGGTGTACCTGGTTCCATGTGGATCCTAAATAATAGCAGGAATGGCATCTGGGAATCCGTGGAATCTGTTCAAAGTCCCAGGGTTGCAGCACCAATGCCTGTTTTGGCCTTCCTGTGGCACTGGCACCGGCCAGGACCCTGACAGCACCCATTTGACCCTGAACTAGTTAACCTGTTCGCATGTTTATCACTAAGATTTTGAACACAGATGTAGTTTATTGGAGAACAAGACGAGTTATTGTTGTATTATACCTAATTATTTACCTTCACATGTTTAGATAAATGAATAAAAAGGAATGTATGTATATACATCTCAGAGTAGCAGAATAGCTGTAGATTAATCATTGTAATATATTTATATATAAACACGGTATGTGTACGAAGATAAAACATTCCCACGGCTCTTCGTCTTCGCCTCCTTTCTATGTACATTTTGGCATTGTTCTTTTTGAGTGCCCTAAAAACAATTTATTATTTTCCTGCCGACGCGTTTCTGTTCAAATAAAACCTGGACACTTGTCCCTTAAGAGCACAGCTACTTCTTATGTTCTCATTCTCAACATGAATTGTACATTGCTGTTCATTAGTGTAATCTAAACAACCTTTGTTTTCCAGAAGAATAATGATTCATGCTTACTGGGCTAATAGTATATTATTTTTCTATGGTAAACATGCATTAATGTAAGTCCATCACCTCAGTGGAACACGTCATGGATACTGAGATAAATTATGTGAAGTGTTCTTTGCTCCCACCAGCGTCACCGTATGTTTCGTAAGGGAGAGTGGATACATTCTTTTTGTAGAGCAATTTAAGAAGATCTCGGTGCTCAGTGTAGCGTGAAACATACTGTACTTTTCTTCTCCTTTCTACTTTAGTAAAGCACAAAAACAAGGTCTTCTCTCCTAGGGCCATATTACATAGTTGGTGCTAACTTAACCAGAGCAGTTGTAAACTTACCAGAGCCATTAAAGCCTATGGAGCTGTTAAGTTTACAACAGCTCTGGTTAAGTTAGCACCAGCTTTGTAATATAGACCCTAATGTTTTATGTGTATCTCACTTGTATGTATAGTGGCAAGAAAAAGAATGTGAACCCTTTGGGATTACGTGGAGTTTTGCATGAATTGGTCATAAAATGTGCTCTGATCTTCATCTAAATCACAACAATTTGAAAAACACAGTCTGCTTAAAATAATACAACACAAACATTATATGTTTTCATGTTTTTATTGAACAGAACATGTAAACATTCACAGTGCAGGGTGGAAAAAGTATGTGAACCTTTGGACTTAATAACTGATTGACCCTCCTTTGGCAGCAATAACCTCAACCAAACGTGTCCTGTAGTTGTAGATCAGACCTGCACAACGATCTGGAGTAATTTTGGACCACTCCTCTTCACAAAACTGTTTCAGTGTAGCAATATTCTTGGGATGTCTGGTGTGAATCGCTCTCTTAAGGTCATGCCACAGCATTTCAATCGGGTTGAGGTCAGGACTCTGACTGGGCCACTCCAGAAGGCGTATTTTGTTTTGTTGAAGCCATTCTTTTGTTGAATTACTTGTATGCTTTGGATCATTGTCCTGTTGCATCACCCATCCTCTGCGGAGCTTCAGTTGGCGGACAGATGGTCTTACTTTTTCCTGCAAACTCTGGAATTCATTTTTCCATCAATGACAACAATCCGTCCAGGCCCTGAGGCAGCAAAGCAGCCCCAAACCATGATGCTCCCTCCGCCATGTTTTACAGTGGGGATGAGGTTTTGATGTTGGTGTGCTGTGCCTTTTTTTCTCCACACATAGTGTTATGTGTTTTTTCCAAACAACTCAATTTTGGTTTCATCTGTCCACAGAATATTTTGCCAGTAGTGCTGTGAAACATCCAGGTGCTCTTTTGCAAACTTCAAACGTGCTGCAATATTCTTTTTGGACAGCAATGGCTTCCTCCGTGGTGTCCTCTCGTGTATTCCATTCTTGTTTAATGTTTTCCTTATTGTAGATGTGTCAACAAAAATGTTAGCATGTGCCAGAGATTTCTGTAAGTCTTTAGCTGACACTCTAGGATTCTTCTTTACCTCATTAAGCATTCTGCGCTGTGCTCTTGTAGTCATCTATACAGAACGACCACGCCTAGGGAGAGTAGCAACAGTGCTGAACTTTCTCCATTTGTAGACAGTTTGTCTTACCGTGGACACATGAACATCAAGGCTTTTGGAGATACTTTTGTAACCCTTTCCAGCTTCATGCAAGTCAACAATTCTTGATCGTAGGTCTTGTGAGAGCTCTTTTCTGCGAGGCATGGTTCACATTAGACAGTGCTTCTTGAAACCATTAAACCCAAAACTGGTGTGTGTTTTTAAAGGGCAGGACAGCTTTCAGCAACACATCCAATAATATCACACTGATTGGACTTAAGGTTGGCTCACTACTGGCTCCAATTAGCTCTTGGAGAAGTCATTAGGCTAGGGGTTCACATACTTTTCCCACCCTGCACTATGAATGTTTAAATGTTATGTTCAATAAACACATGAAGACATAAAATGTTTGTGTTGTATTATTTTAAGCAGACTGTGTTTTTCAAATTGTTGTGATTTAGATGAAGATCAGAGCACATTTTATGACCAATTCATGCAAAACTCCACGTAATCCCAAAGGGTTCACATACTTTTTCTTGCCACTGTATGTATGTATGTATGTTTGGTGTTATCTCCAGCCCATTGCACAGCGCTACGGAACTTGTTGGTGCTTCACAATCACTTGTAACTATAAAAAAGGCATCTGCTGCATGTATCCTCACTGGATGTTTTCAAACGACATTGTTCTGAATACTGGAACAAGAATAAGAAAAAACAAGAAATCCTACTAAATTCTCTTTTTTAATCAGAGAAAACTATTTGCTAGTACAGATAATTTCAGTGACCTAAAAATGCAACTATAACACATTAAAACACCATAAAACAGAACACAACATTTTGAGAATAGAGTATAACCCACCGATGGTTGAGTTCCTCAACACGGTGGTGGGATTTCGCGCCATTGTGTCACCAGCTCATCCCGTGTTGCTATGTAATTAACAGGGTAATTCAAAGAGATTCGAAAAGTCACAGCACGTTCGGTGACTTTTCGTTCTCTTCAATTCGGTTCCTTTTGCCGATCCCATTTCGGTGACCCTGCGGTGTATTCAGCAAGCACCACAGGGTCCCCGAATTGCAGGGAAAAGCTGCCGCAAACCCGACGAAAACTAACCGCAAAACCCGGCGAATACACGCCGAAAACCCGCAAAAACATCTGGTTTAACCTGCCGAAAACCACGGAAAAACCTGAGCAGGAGCCGATCACAGCCGCCGGAAAAAGCCGAGACCGCAGAAGAGGCAGTGAATAAATTAGCAAAACAGTTTGCATGAATGTTTGAAAAGTGAAACGCTGTTTACAAAGAAACTACTGAGCGAAAATGTCTGAAATTTACATATGATCCAATGAATGATAATAAAAAGGGCTGTTACAGAAAAAATAAGTAAACTTAAAAAAAAAAAAAAAATAGGACTTTTAAAAAAAAATCAAGAAAAATGCTTAAAATATCCTAAAAAATCTATAAATAAAGAGACTCTTTACTGCAGAATTTTATAATGAACGGTTTATTAGATATTGAATTAAAACTGGAATATTTTTAACATTGAAGCCTATGGGATTCTCCTGAATAAACTTGCCGAATTAAACCACCGAATGGCAGGGCATTTCGGGAACCTTTCACTGCTGGTTTGTGTTCTCTGAGTAGCCGAAGCAGTGCTTTTTCATGGGATTTCACTGCCCTCGAACAGGCACCGAACAGGCACCGTATGTTCAGGCAATTCGCCAGGATTTGGCGAATTGCCTGCTCTCTGGATAGCCGAATGGTTAAGAAAGGTAACCGAACGCTGATTTTCAGCATTCGGTTACCTTCCTCAAGCAATTCGGATCTCTTTGGATAACCCTGTAAGAGTTTTTGTGCTCCGATATGTGTTCTCGGACCTGTTTTATATACTTTTCATTCATTAGATTGGAATATTCATCCTCAAATACATCTTCTGCTGGAGTTAACCCAGCTCATACTCTCATACCACATCATTAGCATGACAGGTTCATTAGTAGCACACGGTTTATCTATATTAGTTTTTTTATTATTATTATTTTTGTTATGGTTTGTACAGTGTTAATGATTTTTTTTGGTCTCTACAATAAAGGAAATGGAATTAAGCTAACAAAACTACATACAAACTTTATGAAACAAGAAGAACAAGAGGTGTAGATGGGCCTGCTCAGACAAGTTTACCATGATTTTTTTTAGTTGGTTATAAAAGTCCTGGGGTCTTATTACATTAACGCTAAGTTTAGCGCTCAGCTATGTGAGCGTTAACATTAGCTTAAGTGGCCCTAGCACGGGCCGACCATATTACATTCTGAACGCTTATGGGTTCAAAAGCTCATTAGAGTTTCGTAGATTGCGCGTTTCAGCTTAACATGGGGAGCCCAAACAGTTAATTAGCGTTAGGATTACAGGCGGAGTAGTACCGGTTGGGTGGAGTAGAGGTAACATCACTGCTCTGCGTGGAGAGGACATGGGTTCAATCCCAGCAAGAGCACCTCTCCAGTAAGAGTCCTTGGGCAAGACACCTAACGGTACATACTCACCACCCAGGACATACTTGAAAACAAGAGAAATCTCAATGTATCCTTCCTGGTAAAATACTTTCTCAAAAAAAAATTCCTAAAAATCCCCCCAAAAATCACCTCTCATCCCGCTGCAAGAACCCCAGTCTCCCTCCACGAATCAGTCCGCCGACCTGCAGGATCTCCCGAGAGGCAAGATCTCGCAGGTCATGTAACCCAGCAGTCGAAGCCTCACTGGAATACTATGGACTCCTATGGACAGTCTGTTCATTTTTTGTCCATTGCAGTTGGACAAAGGATGGAGTTGTTTAGATGTTATTGAGATGCTGCAGTTTGGGGGGGCGGGTTTCTCGATGCGTTGTGTATATTTCAGCTTGAATCTGCCTTCCTATGTATGAATCTCAAAACAAACTGGTTGATGTATGTGGTAATATGGCCACATAGTTGATGCATTTGGGCAAGGCGAGGTCCATGTGGCATAATTTGGAAGACAGTGCGGCAAAAATATATAAGGTAACATAACAACTTGGGGACTTTATAGGAAAAATGAAATGAGATAGACAATCGAAATTTTAATATTTAATATTTGAGCCAAAAAAAACAACAACAATAAAATATATATTATCCTTCTAAAAACAGTTAATTCTACATCGTGACACAAAAATACCGGCTGAATGGAGTAGAGGTAACATTACTGTGGAGACACAGGTTCAAATCCCAGCCAGAGCACCTCTCCAGTAAGTGTCCTTGGGCAAGACACCGAATGGTACATACTCGCCACCCAGGACATACTTGAAAACGAGATAAATCTCAATGTATCCTTCCTGGTAAAATACTTTCTCAAATTTTGTTTTTTAAAAAAAGAATGCATTATAATGTCTATTTGTCCCTTTTCGGTACAGCTCTACATTTGTATATGTAGAAATTAACAGTGATATCACAGTCGTGTGACAAATATTAATCTATTATTATCCTTTGGGTTCTAATAAGGAATTTAATTCAGTTGTTCAGGTGATGTATGTCCATATGCACATTTATCGTATTTTATGCAACTTCAGACAAACGGCTCCCTTCGCTATTCTCCAAAGAGGAAATAGGCAAATTATCTCCATTCCTGATCTCTCCGTGCTGTCAGAATAATGAATTCACTTCTATAGGATTTGATTAAAGAATGTATGCACAACAGGGAGGCAAAACAATGTAGCCCTGTTACAGTGATCCGACTGTTAGTCTTAACAAGATAATGTCACGTCCTACACTCGACTGATCTACGAGGGACTAAGGTCAGAAAGAGTTATTTCATAGGATGTTTATTAAAAAAAGGGAAATGAAACAATTAAGGAACTCACAAGACAGTCATTACCTCTAAACCTGGGTTTGGGATATTAAAATAGATCCATTCCATATGTGTTCTCTCTCTTTTACTCCACCGGGACAAATAATCCTGATCATCTCTCAATTCTCCGAATGAAGGAATCCTTTAATTTCGGCTTGTCCCTTTCACGCTGCTTTACTTTCATCACGAGAAATGGCAATATTATTACTACCTAAAGTGACATTTATTTTTAATTTAAAATGGGCCCTATTACAGTCTTCGCTTTAAGGCTAGGGTCAGACTGAGGCAGTGCGAACGCGCGTGCAGCCGCACTTAATCACGGCCGCACTAGCAGCAGATGCAGGGCAATGACGGCCAATATACGAAGTACGGTCGCACAAAAGTCCGGCTGCGCAACGCAAGTGGAAAATGAACGCATTTTTTCGAGAATGTGAAACCGCAGGTACTGACGTACAGAGTGCGCTGCGTCTGCTAGCGGCGTGTGTGTGTGATTAGGAGACGTCAGACGCTGCTAATGTCCGGCCAACATAACGTCCAGACGCAAAAAGAGTTTTATTGATGATCCGTACAAAATCACGGACGAAAATGCGCATAGTATGACCACTATCACGTATTCTGTGAAAAAATGCGTCCATTCGTTCGAACGCACTTTTTCACAGACAACATAAAAATGCGTTCGTCTGACCCTAGCCTTAAATGCTCGCGCAACGTATGAATTTGTGCGCCAAGCGTTAAATGTTAACGCGCGTAAATCAACGCTGGAATTAAAATCCTCACGCATTTTTTCATCCGTCGAGCAATAACGCGCATAAAACGGACGCGCACAAATGCGCGCGCAGCAGCGTTGCGCACAGAAATAAGTGTGTGCACTGTGTTTTTCACGCGATTCAGCAAATCAGAACCACAATTATCTCACATTAAGTTTTTGCGCCTGCCAAAGTCAATCTGCGCATATATGCTGCAGCAATAATAAATGCACACACAACTTCTCCATTTTATTGGTTTGGTATGAGTAGAATGTGTAACTATACTTTGCTGCATTTTTTTTTTGGGCTGGTGTATTTGGGTTTCAGCCAGGTTGTTCAGATTTGCCATTTACACCAGCTTTTAGAAGTTGTTAAAATTATGCGCGCAAAGGCTGTGCGTTACAAACTGCGCATAGATTGTAATACCATCCGCGTACCAGCGTTCATTCGGGTTTGCGCTCACAATGTTAACCACTTGGCTGCTAGTAGCAGCCAAGTGGTTCTCCTGTGCTACGGACGCGCTCAGCGAGTCCGAGCACAGGAGGCAGCAATCCGCCGGATTCCGGCGGATTGCTGCGCCCCCCCCCCCGGTGCGGGCTGACATCTTGGATGTCAGCCCGTCAATCCGGGACCCCGGTGGGGACATTAGATGTCATCGCGGCGATGCGATGACATCGAATGCAGGCGCCCCCCCGCATGTGCGGAGGAGGCGCCTGAAAGGACCTCTCTCCCTCCCGATCGCCGGGGAGTTGCGAGTTAAAACAGACACCGCTTGGAAGGGCACAGCCTGCCCTTCCAAACGGTGGCTGTCATTAACCCCTGGGGAGCCGGATCACGAATCGGCGCTGAAAAGCGCCGGTTCGTGATCCTTTCCCGGAGCTGGCCGACATCTTGGATGTTGACCAAGCCTCCAGGAACTCCCCCTGAGGACTGGCGTCATCGTGCTATGCACGATGACGCCAGTCCTGGAGTTAACCCCTAGCTGCCACCAACGGTGGAGATAGGGGGTTCCAATGAATCCCCCTATCTCCCGATCCGTGGCAGCTAGGGGTTAATGTTTGGTACTGTTGGATCGGCCAGAGCATGGCCGTTCCAACGATACCAAACACCACTGTGAAAAAGTTTTTTAAAAAAAATAGAAAATTAAAAATAAAAAAATATTTAAAAAAAAATCTAAAAAAAAAACAAACAAGTTTTTTTTTTTTGTTTTGTTAATGCAGCAATATTGTTCCCATTTCAATTATAATGTGAACAATGATGCTGCACTAACGATTTTTGTATGCGGTGCGTTTGTTAAAAATCGCGTAATTTTCCCCAAAAAAAAATGTAACGAGACCCCATCTCTAATTTTTTTAACAAGATGCTTTTTTTAACAAGCATCATACAAAATATAACCGCAATTGCTCGCATGTTAAAATGTGAAAAAAAAACACTTTACACGTTGTAAATTATTGAAAATTCATATTTTATTGCATTTTTTGTTATAATATACAGACAGGACATGACGTATACATATAATAATGACATATTATGAATCTGCCGAGTCTGACGGAAAGAACGATATATAATATGTCTGGGTCATATACTAAAATAAGCCTTCAAAACACGTTTAAACATGATGAGCAAAACCGGTAAAAATGACCTCAGCACAGAGGTGTGAAACGCCTCAGCAGCGAAAGGGTTAAGTATTGGATGCGCGCTGTACAGTACGCTTGCAAAAGGTTCGCGCAGGTTCACCCGCGATAGACGAATACACGTGTTTGTTGCACTGACACTGTAATACGATGTTCAGCGCAAAGGGTTTTACCCCATGCGTTAATGCGTTTTTGCGCCCGCGCAAACGTTTGCGTGAAGCTTGTAATAGGCCCAATGTGTTTTATTTCTAGAATTAATTGTTATAATAATAATATTAGAAGCAGCGCTAACATGCCGTTGTGAGCATCCCCTCCTGGAGGCGAAAGGACTCAATTGAGGCTTTTGCTGCCAGGTCACTTGACCTGCAGGATCTTGCCTCTCACTAGTGATCGCAGAGGGAGACTGGGGATTTTTTTCCCCCTGTCTCACTCCCAGCGGCCAGAAGCAACGGATCGGGCTGCCGTTCTCGCCACAGTGAGGTGAGTATGTGATTTTTCGGGGGGGGGGGCTCCAGCTGCTGATAACTCATTCCACAGAAGCGGAATCAGTTAGTTAAAGCTTAGAGCTGTGGCTAACTTTTCAGTTAGCCGCAGCAGTGAGTAATTAGCTTTAGGACTTTGTGATTCGAACGCTAATTTCTCTTTGCTTACTCTTTGTGCTCCATAAGTTAAGCATAGGGAGCTCAAAGTACAGTAAGCTTGCACTAAAAAGTGCTAATACCGATGCTCTAACAGATTTTTTAACCCGTTAACGATCGAGAAGTGATCTGGCTGTAACGCTATCACCTCAAATTAACCTAGCGCTACGGCTCACTTATGTGAGTGCTAGCGTTAAGGAGGTGATAGGACCCACAGTGTTAAATGTCCCACCTTCAATTTTATACAAATAATTCCATTTACCTGTCGGTTACAGACTCACGTACCTTCCTTATAATACAGATCGTGATGTGCCAATTGGGAATCCAATGGGTTTCATGGTCCTCTAATGGTGTATCATACAGATTTTTATTTTTTTTAATTTATTTTAGTGGTTATTTTGCCATTTTTTATGTATAATTTCTTTCATTCTTCTGCATTTTTATTTATCTTTTGTTGTTTACTGGTCACTTTGTGTTTAACCGATTTAAGGGTATTTGAATTCCCCTGTGACTAATTAGAACAAAAGTGAAGGATTTCTAAATTAGAATTCCGCCATCATGTTCATCATTATGAGCTGGCCCTCTGAGATCCCATCACTTCTAAAATTCTTTCACTGTGATCGCCTGATGAAAAATAACCTAGAGACGCAGTCAGATCAGTGAAGGACAGCTGTAATACGTGTCCTCTCTTTTTTTTATGTATTTAATTTTATGCATGCACAGACCTGCTAGCTAAAAGTTCACATAATTAAAATATATACACCTTAAAACATGGCTGGAGAATGTAACTGAGTAATTGTAAACCTAAAGCATTTGTATTTTTTAGTCTAGTGCATGGAATGCCTTAGAAGATGGTTGTCCATTAGTCTTCTAGATTTAAACCGCATATGTTTGGGAGCATCTAGACCTTATTTCGTTGAATAACATGAACAATCTAGTTCAAAATACACTGAATGGTAAATAAGGTTCTCAGAAAAAAAAACATTATTCAAGACAGATTTGCTCTGCATACCTAAATATTTTTGACAGCTTATAAATGTATTGCAATACACCGGCTTATTCCATTAATAGAAGTAAAGATATGAACTGCCATGAAGGCTCGTCCATAGAGCAGATGTGGCAGCACCCTCCAGAAAATATAAAACTATCATGTTGATAAAGGCTGTTGAAGGCACACTGCTACTTACATAGGCTGTAACTAAGTTACTTGTGCATAAATACAGAAAAATGGCATCGCGCCAGTACTCACCGGAGCGGCAGCAACTGCCAGGAGTAACAGCCCAGTTAATGTATAAAACATAACAAGGAAAAAAAGTGTCATCTGCGCTCGTTTCTATGTATTCCATGTACAACAAAACACTGTGAGGTTTTTGTTTGTTTCAATGGCCATTGCAACGTAAGCTCACTCGCCCCTTCAAGGCACCTCTTTGTAGAGTGAGTAGCTAACAAATGTAACCAAAAGGCCGCTCTACTGAGTTTGGTGCGTGTATAAATAAAACCCACCATGTCACTGCCTCTCCTTAGCTGAAAAGCAGCAGGAGGGGCTTGGAGCTGCTCAGTAGAGCGGCCTTTTGGTTACATTTGTTAGGTACTAACTCTGTAAAGAGGTGCCTTGAAGGGGCGAGTGAGCTTACGTTGCAATGTCCATTGAAACAAACAAAAACCTCATAGTGTTTTGTTGTACATGGAACACATAGAAACGAGCGCAAATGACACTTTTTTTCCTTGTTATGTTTTATACATTGACTGGGCTGTTACTCCTGGCAGTTGCTGCCGCTCCGGTGAGTATGGGCGCGACGCCATTTTTTCTGTATTTATGTATATTATGCTTGTAACACTAGTCCGTCGTTTTGCAGCTGTTCCTCTTTCCATGTTTTTGTTTTTAATCCCAAATGGGAAGTGTTTGGTGCGTGTATAAATAAAACCCACCATATCTCTGCCTCTCCTTAGCTGAAAAGCAGCAGGAGGGGCTTGGAGCTGCTCAGTAGAGCGGCCTTTTGGTTACATTTGTTAGGTACTCACTCTACAAAGAGGTGCCTTGAAGGGGCGAGTGAGTTTACGTTGCAATGGCCATTGAAACAAACAAAAACCTCAGTTTTGTTGTACATGGAACACATAGAAACGAGCGCAGATGACACTTTTTGTCCTTGTTAAGTTACTTGTGCATCATAATTAAAAACACATTATAAAACATATGTTGCTGTTTAATTTTATCTTTGTTTGAAGTAATTGCATGTAAAAAGGAAAAATAAAGATAGTTTTTAATCTCCTGATTCCATTAAGTGAATTTTTCCCATGTTGCAACATTTACCAAAATCTGTGCAAATGTTTTACTTCACTTCTGTGATTTATCTAATCTACAATATTTAACAGTTCATAAAGTGGAGAAGTGAATGTTTAGATAAGGCAGCAGGGGGTCTATTGTTCTCCAGGCTACCTGAGATAATAAATGGCAGCTGAATGAGCTAAAACGGAGAACTTAAAAAACTGCTAAACTATCCCAGTTGAGGTCCTTTGAATACATCCCACACTATACAATGTTTGAGTTGGTGATCGTCTCATTCACTTCATTTTTTGGTCAAAGCCACCCAGTTAGGAGCAATTGTTGTAATGATAGTGCGGGGGAAGCAATTTAAACCACAAAACTCACACAATGGATGCACCCAGTGACACATATAGAGGAAAATATCACACAATGGATGCACCCAGTGACACATATAGAGGAAAATATTTTCTTAACTAAACATACAAGAGAAAAACAAAGCACATGTAAGATATCAGCAACATAAACAAAGTAACGACATTTCATTTTTTAGTAATAGTGTCACTTCAACACTTTTTGGCTTCATGTAATTACCATTAAATCGAGTTTATGAAGTGATAGCTGTGTTAGAAAGCTGCGGCTTAGCTGTTTCTTTAACAATTTAAATCCTGGAATGCCTTCACCTTCCTGATTGATGGCAGCTTAGAAAAGATTGTGAGATCAGGTAACCATGTCATGGTCTTGAGGTTTCTTTGAAATCAGCTCCATCTGAGGCACTTTTAGTCATGCTCAGAAAGGATTTATGATGTTAAATGTTCATTTCATTGCATTTGGGCCAGGTGAGAAGCAACGTCCAGAAAAGAGACGAGCAGGTATAATAAAAAGCGTAATGAAATATTGCCTCCATATTCCTTTAGGCACTGTATGTGGATGTCTGAAATCTAAGAAAATAAAATGTATATAAAATAAATTGTCATAAATATACAGGAGTGTTGAATATCTTGTTGGCCCACATACCTTTCCAATATCTTGCATAATGTATCTAGATCTGTGGAATGTGGACTCTACATCTATTACTACAACCAGCTGTAACAATGGATTTTTATTTTGCCTTGAAAAGATTATATTAGATCAGTTCAATGTGTTTCCTTCAATCCACTGCATTACAATTTGGGAAAATATTTGCCTTCAAACTAAAAGTTGTTAGTTGACTTGACCTTGTTATCCCTTTTAGTGGTTGGAATGTAATTCTGCTTGACAGGTGACTTCTTAAAGTCATTTGTCAAGGAGAAGTCAATTAGCAGTAGTGCTGCAAGTAATAAAGGTGAATCTATGTAAAAAAAAATCTTTAGGTAAAGAATGGCAAAAATGGTGCAATACCTTCAAACACAAATATTAAAATATATGTAGGGATTTAGATAGATTGGGGGACTGGGCACTTAAATGGCAGATGAAATTTAATCTAGATAAATGCAAAGTTATGCACTTTGGAGTGAAGAACACACAAGCAATTTATACCTTAAATGGTACGGAGTTAGGGAAATCCAAGCAGGAGAAGGATTTGGGAATAATCATAGACTTCAAACTAAGTAACAATGTGCAATGTCAAACAGCAGCCGCCAAGGCCAGCAAAGTACTGGCATGCATTAAAAGGGGAGTTCACTTACGGGATGAAAACATAATTTTGCCTCTGTATAAATCAATGGTCAGGCCGCACCTTGAATATGCCGTGCAATTTTGGGCACCTGTCTTAAAAAAAGATATTATATCGCTAGAAAAAGTGCAGAGACGGGCAACTAAATTAATAAGGGGGATGGAAGGGTTAAGTTATGAGGAAAGACTAACAAGCTTAAACCTGTTTAGTTTAGAGAAAAGGCGCCTTAGAGGGGATCTGATAACCTTATATAAATATATACGGGGCCATTATCAACCATTGTCTGATAACCTATTCATTAAAAGGACTATACATAGGACAAGGGGTCATCCATTTAGACTGGAAGAAAGAAAATTTAGCTTAAAGCATAGGAAGGGTTATTTTACGGTGAGAACAATAAAGCTGTGGAATTCTCTGCCTGTTGAGGTGGTTGGGTCAGAGTCTGTACAGACTTTTAAAAAACGACTGGATGACTTCCTGCAGACACAGAATATTAAGGGTTATAATATTTAATATGTGGGTAAAAGCTTCTTGATCCAAGGAGAAATCTGACTGCCATTCTGGGGTCAAGAAGGAATTTTTTCCCAGTATGTTGCACATTGGCAAGCGCTTCAGACTGGGTTTTTTGCCTTCTTTTGGATCAACAGCAGTAGGTTATGTGGGAGAGGCTGAACCCGATGGAGGCATGTCTTTTTTCAGCCTATATAACTATGTAACTATGTAACTATGTAACTATGTATAACTTTAAAACCAAGCACTAACTTAGGAAAAGCTATAGTTATCCATTCAAGATGTATTCCAAAGGGAAATGTATCCACAAAAACACTTCTGACAATGTGTTCTTTGGTTTACGGTGGAGTACTGGAGTACAGGTCTAACCACCCTTTATTTAATTATTTTTTAATATCAACTGGGCAATTGTGTATTTATGTAAAAAATGTGCCCTCATAATTGCCTCCTTAAATAATGACCTGGCTCATATTCCAATTTCTGAAACCCTAAAAGTTAAACCATGAAGCCTTAAAAACAAAATAAAGAGTTTGTAAGTACAATTTGTTTTGTATTGCTATTATTGCATTGTTACATTGTGTCCCAAATTCTATAACGTTTATGTATATGGAAGAACTTGTTTAAGACCTTTTCGGATTCATAAGTAGGCTCAATTATTTAAAATCCACAGTTTCATTATCTTTATGCTTATTTGTTAGTTTATTATTCTTTGCCTAATGGATGCTTGCACGGCAACTATATGATTATTGCATATTTGTGACATTTCACCTGCAGAAATGAGTAAGACAGAAATTCTAAATTATACCTTTAAAATGTCTAAATTCAGAAGCAATGTGCATTGTTCTACACTGTACAGAGATTTTTTTCTTTACTTTCAATTTGTTATACTTACAATAATTTGTATTGAATATTTTAAATTAATGATACAGTTTCTTATATTAATTTATTCTCCAATTAAAAGTTACGGCTAAAAGATGCATCACCGTCGTCCTGTCGCTCCGCTGCAGGGGTTATTAATGTTATTAATTAACATGTGAAAATAACTGATGAAACATTGCAGAATAAAAGAAGTTAAGGAAAGATTATAATGATGTCAGTGGCGACTCTAGGAACAATATTTAGGGGGGGCACAGAAGATACCACAGTCAAAAGTGGGGGGGCACTAATAATTTTCACCACTAAATCAAACCACTGAATAAAAGTAAGGGCCCTATCACCTGGTGTGCGCTAAAACACCATCACTAAAGGAAAAATTTAGTGCGAGTCGCTAAAACTTACAGGGTTATTCAGAGAGAGGTGAAAAGCAGGAGAATGACTGGAGAATGGAAAATTCTTGGTCAAAGAATCGGCTATTTTGACCTAGAATTTTCCATTCTCCAGTCATTCTCCTGCTTTTCACCGCTTTCTGAATAACCCTGTTAGTGCCTGACGACCTACTAACAGATCACCTTGACTGCAGTAGTCCATGAACAAGGTCGTTTGGCACACGCTAGGGAAACTCTAACAGGGTATCCAAAGAGATCCGAATTGCTTGAGAAAGGTAACGAACGCTGAAAATCAGCGTTCGGTTACCTTTCCTGGCCATTCGTATCCAGAAGCAGGCAATTCGCCAATACTGGCGAATTGCCTGCACATACGGTGCCTGTTCGTCCCTGTTCGAGCAGTGAAATCCCCATAGAGAAGCACTGCTTCGGCTATTCAGAGAACACACAGCAGTGAAAGGTTCCCGAAATGCCTCCATTCGGTGGTTTCATTCGGCAAATTTATTCAGGAGAATCCATAGCTTCAATGTTAAAAATATTCCGTTTTAATTCAATATCTAATAACCGTTCAGTATAAAATTCTGCAGCAAAGTTTCTCTTTATTTATAGTTTTTTAGGATACTTTAAGCATTTTTCAGTTTTAATTTTTTTTTATTAAAAGTCCGATTTTTTTTTTTTTTTTTTCAGTTTACTTATTTTTTTGTAACAGCCCTCTTTATTATCATTCCCTGGACCTCCTGTGAAAATTTCAGACATTTTCGCTCAGTAGTTTCTTTGCAAACAGCGTTTCATTTTCCCAGATTCATACAAATGGTTTTTCTAATTTATTCACTGCCTCCTCTACGTCACACTGCTTCGGCTCTGTGTGATTCGGCTCATGTTCGGCTCCTGTTCGGCTCCTGTTCGTCTTTTTCAAAGGTTAATCAGATGTTTTTGCTTGTTTTCAGCGTGCATTCGGTTAGTTTTCGTCAGGTTTGCGGCATCTTTTTCCCTGCAATTCGGGGACCCTGTGCTGCTTGCTGAATACACCGCAGGGTCACCGAAATGCAATCGGCAAAAGGAACCGAATTGAAGAGAACGAAAAGTCACCGAACGTGCGGTGACTTTTCGAATCTCTTTGGATAACCCTGTAAGGCTAGGGTCAGACGAAAGCAGTTTTAACGTGCGTTTAGATGCACGAAATCACGGCCGTGCTAGCAGCAAATGACGTCCAATGCCGGGGAACACACGAAGTACGGCCGCACGAAAGTTCGTCCGCGCAACGCAAGTGGCAAACGAACGCATTTTTTCTAGAACGTCAAACCGCTAGTACGGACGTACAGAGTGCACTGCGTCCGCTAGAGGCGTGTGTGCGTGATTGGGAGACGTCAGACGCTGCACACGTCCGGCCAACATAACGTCCAGACACAAAAAGGGTTTTATTGATGATCCGTACAAAATCACGGACGAAAAGGCGCATCGTATGACCGCTATCGCGTATTCCGTGAAAAAATGCGTCCATTCGTTCGAACGCACTTTTTCACCGACAACGCGAAAAATGCGTTAGTCTGACCCTAGCCTAAGACCCAAGTTGAGACCCAGCGCTAATGCGGTTGTGTACAGGATAGAACGTTTTTTCTTTTCCATACCTATCCCCCACCCTCACAAGCTTGAATATGAACACATCCAGTGAATAACCTCTCACTCCTGCATTATTAAAATCCTCCACGGTGGCCGTATCATCCATGTTTTGATGCACACATATATTAAGGCTGATGGGCATTGCATGATAAATGCCACCCAACAGCAGGTAGAATCATTACACTGCATTTAATAGATCCAAAAGGAAGGCCAGGTGAGCGACAAAAATTTCCCTGCTACAGCATATAAACAATACATGTTTCAGGGCAAGACTTATCCATGTGTTCCTTTAAACATGGTCCACACAGTCACCCTAATAATCAACTGCTTACATACTATGAATAGCCGCCAACATAAAATGTTTAAAATTAGGCAATATATTAGAATTAGGATATATGTGGATAAAGGATACATTTATAATAGAGCCGACTGCAACAGCAGCGACATTGCTGACCATATCCATTACTATGGTGTATTGGTGTATGGGGCCAAGAGAACACCTGTGTTGCATTCCTTTCAATTGCCTGTTAATTTTGGACGAGGACCTGTTTTTTCTGTTTTTTTGGAGTTAGCACCAGGGCTGAGCAGTAGGTAAAATGTTGCAATTAGTGCACCTCAAAAAATTTAGTGCTGGCACCAAGTGATCTGTAAAGATATCTAGCACTCCCCGTGTTAAGTATAGGACGCGGAAAGTACAGTAAGCTCGCGGTACAAATCGCTAATAGCGACGCGCTAAGTGATTTTTTTCCATTTGTAGCGGGAGGCAAACGATCTGTTGGTCAGGCGCTAGACTGAATTAACCTGGAGCTAACGCAAAATCACGCCGACGCAAGGGTTAGCTCACACCAGGTAATAGTGCCCTAAATAAGTATATATATATAAAAAAGATTACAAAACCCCAGAGTAATGTGATGCAATGATGCCTTTTTGTTGTACTAACCTGATACTTAAATTCAATATTTTATTTGACGCAATTTGGCAGTTTCCGCTGAATGTCTGATAACTGCTTCAGCGACTCCACTTTTAGCAAATTACAGTGACCATTCGCTAAATAGGGAATTCACCTTATTTTCTGCAAAATAAATTCCCCGAAATGTGACGGAAAGCAGAGGATCTACAGATGATTAGACCCTTTAGATTCTAACTTCCATAATAACCCCTAAAATGCCTTAAAACCAGAGAAATGCAATAAAAATAATAAACAATGTGGCATTTAGCTACCCCGTAACCCCTAAAAACATGAAATGAATACACTGAGGCATGTAGCCAACCCATTAACCCCTAAAATGCCATTAATCAAGGAAAAAACAAATGTATACTGTGAGGGATGAAGCCTGCCCATTAACCCTTAATATACAACTAAACCAAGGCATAAACTAACGTAATACACAATGTAATGTATAGTCTGAACATTAACCATTTCACTGCTGAGCCATTTCAACCCTGTGAAAATGTTTACGTTTAAGTGCACGTTTTTATTTGCTGTTTTATGACTTTTACATCACACTGAATATAGTCATGTCAGAATCTGCCCTTTCAAATGACACCTAGTTCATCCATATACGATGCATCGCTACGGAGATACGTTGGACCAAAGAAGTGTGGGAAGCTGGATGCTGATTTTTGGTGGGGGGGGCACATGGGGGGGCAAGAAATAACCTAGGGGGGGCAATTGCCCCCCCTTGCCCCCCTGTAGAGTCGCCTATGAATGATGTTAGCCATTTTTCGCTCATCACAATTTTTTCAACGACTAATTCTTCACTCTGTGTTATTTTACTTCAAATATTACATCTGTTATTCACCAGAACACTGCTTTTACAGGCAAAAATAACCTTTTATTCTATTTACTGATTGCTGCTTGCCTTGCTTTTGTTGTGACAGGTCTATTTCCTCCGACTAAAGGCACAAATGTTACTGCGGCTGATATACGGATATTAAAATAAAATGAAATCAGCTAATACATAAAAATAAAGATAAAATGGCTTCCTTATAATGTCAAAGCTGGTGAAAGGAAACAGGTCGGCAAGCAGTTCTTATTTTCATGCAGCTGTAAACTGCAAATGTCTATTTTCATTGTCACTTCATCTAAAATACTAAAGCTACTATTGAACCAATCTTGAATTTATAGGGGTTCAGTTGTAGGACACTGTTTTTAGAAACCATGTTTTCCATCACTTTCCAATTTTTTAAATAATTTTTATTGAACATTTCGTAAAAGAATTTAAGCCGGCCTGAATTTCCAAGGAAATAAAATTACACTGAAAACATTACATTAATGTGTTTTTTTATTGCTCCATATTTATTATGTTATCAGAAAAAAACAAACACAGATACATTTAGGTGTGAATGAAAATTCTTGCCTACAGAATGGTATACTTTATAAATTAGAATGTAGGCTAGCAAGCAGCCTGTTTGGAGAGGTAATCATGCAACAACTACCTCCTCCTGCACCCTACACTCCCAGCAAGGTGGAAAAAATAGACTCTGTATTGTTAATTGTATATCATAACTATAATTACACTGCCTGGTCAAAATAAAAGACTGTACACATACCATTCAAGCCTTTTATGATCTAGGGTGGCTTCAGTTAATCAGGTCTAGGCTCTGCAAGTTTATGTGCCCAAACAATGAGGTCAAGTGACTCCCTGAAAATACTGAATGAGCAGGTGCTTCCATTATGGATTTTTTCTTCCCTGATGGCGTGAGCATATTCCAAGATGGCAATGCCAGGATTCATCAGGTTCAAATTGTGCAAGAGTGGTCAGGAAGCATGAGACATAATTTTCACACATGGAATGGCCACCGCACAGTCCAGACCTTAATGCCATTGAGAATATTTGGGATAATGTGCTGTGGAAGACTTAACACAGCACTGTGACTCTCCCATCATCAAGACAAGATCTTGGCCATAAATTAATGCGACTCTGGATGCAAATAAATGAGGTGACATTGCATAAGCTTATCAAAAGAATGCAACAGAAAGTGCATGCCTTAAACAAAGCAAAAGGTGGTCCAATGAAATATTAGCGTGTGTGACTTTTTTTGGCTAGGCTTTGTACACTCATTGGCCTTTATTAGGTACACTTGTCTAATTGCTTGTGTATAGACTGGGGAGACCTGGCTAGACATGGAACAGGAGGGTGTGAGCTCTATTGCAGTTCACAAACATGAACTGAGAAAATAAAGTAAATAAAGGAATTTATTTACTAAAAAAAACTAATAAACAACGAGGATCCATAAAAAACAGACAGCAGGTTTACAGAACAAAATATACATAAACCCAGAAATCAGGGAACTGAGCAAAACCTAAGCAGAAACCCAAATACTGAAAACAAAAGCAATGCAGGATGGAAGGGTTAAACTGAACTCAACAGGGGAAATACAAGACATGGAGGAGACCAGGAGACAGACAGGATAAAGCTAGGACACAATGAGGAAATAGCTTAAACTGAGGGCACAGATAGGACTGATAATAACACAGAATGCAGAACAAACTAGACTAGACTAGACTAGACCATAAATCACTAGGAGGCTAGGATCAGAAAGAGTACCTAACATGATGAGCTCCAGAACAAATGAGGCAGCGTCCTTCTTTGGGCGCTGCCTGCTTTTAAGCACATGAGTTCATAAGCAATTCAGTCCAGTTGTGTGTGTCCAGGCTAGATGTCAGCAAGTGACTGAATGTCCACAACTAAGGTGCATAGTTCAAAGAAGCCAGAGGTGGCGCCAGATACACTAAAAGTCCAGAACTTCACTGGCAATGACCACCTCAGCCAGAGGGGGCGCAGGACGTAACAGCTTGTTAAAACAAATTGCTAATCAGTCAATCACATGGCAGTAACTCAATGCATTTAGGCATCTAGATGTAGTGAAGATGACTTGCTGAAGTGCACATCGAGCATCAGAATGGGGAACAAAGGGGATTTAAGTGACTTTGAACATGGCAGTGGCGGAAGTACCAGGGTCGCAGCGGTCGCAGCGGTCGCAGTTGCGACCGGGCCCTGGCATTCCGCCACTGGAGGGGGGCCCAGCGCCGCCACCAGATTCTGGCAAAAAGCACCGGAATCTCCGGAATCTGGGAGCAGCGCCGTCAGCTGTTCCCCTCCCTGCGAGCGGCCCGCTGGCTTGCAGCTTGGCCGCTCGCGTGGGATGGGAACTAGCTGACCAGCACACGAGATCTCGCGAGAACTCGGCTGCGCTGGTCAGGTGGTTTCCGGTGAGCGGCCAGGCTGCATGCTTTCAGCGGCCGCTCACCTCGGAGAGGAACGGCGGCAGCAGAGGAGCCTGAGGTGAGCTGGGGGACCCTATATACCCATAAGAGCTGGGGGCAAATCTATCCATAAGCTGGGGCAATATATCCATGAGCTGGGGCAGTATATCCATGTGCTGGGGCAGTATATCCATGTGAGCTGGGGGCAATATACAGTATATATCCGTGTCAGCTGGGGGCAATACTATCTTTTTTATATTGCAGGGAAAGAAAAGTGAAAATATAGATCTTTTTTTGGGGGGGTTGGGGGGGCCTTCATGGATTCTTGCACCGGGGCCCTCAGGTTTCTAGTTACGCCACTGGAACATGGCATGCTTGTTGGTGCCAGACAGGCTGGTCTGAGTATTTCACAAACTGCTGATCTACTGGGATTTTCACGCACAACCATCTGTAGGGTTTACAGAGAATGGTCCGAAAAAGAGAATATATCCAGGGAGCGCCAGTTGTGTGAACAAAAATGCCATGGTGATGTCAGAGGTCAGAGGAGAATGTCAGACTGGTTCAAGATGATAGAAAGGCAACAGTAACTTAAATAACCACTCATTACAATCAAGGTATACAGAATACAATCTGTTAATGCACAACATATCGATCCTTGAAGCAGATGGGCTACAGCAGCAGCAGATCAAACCAGGTGCCACTCCTTTCAGCTAAGAACAGGAAACTGAGGCTACAATTTGCACAGGCTCACCAAAATACGTCAATAGCAGATTAGAAAAACATACAGGGTTATCCAAAGAGATTCGAAAAGTCACCGCACGTTCGGTTACTTTTCGTTCTCTTCAATTCGGTTCCTTTTGCCGATTGCATTTCGGTGACCCTGCGGTGTATTCAGCAAACACCACAGGGTCCCCGAATTGCAGGGAAAAGCTGCCGAAAACCTGACGAAAACTAACCGAATGCACGCTGAAAACAAGCAAAAACATCTGGATTAACCTTCGAAGAAGCCGAACAGGAGCCGAACAGGAGCCGAATCACACAGAGCCGAAGCAGCTGTGACGTAGACGAGGGAGGTGAATAAATTAGAAAAACTATTTGTATGAATCTGGGAAAATGAAACGCTGTTTGCAAAGAAACTACTGAGCGAAAATGTCTGAAATTTTCACAGGAGGTCCAGGGAATGATAATAAAGAGGGCTGTTACAAAAAAATAAGTAAACTGAAAAAAAAAAAAATAGGACTTTTAAAAAAAAAAAAAATGCTTAAAGTATCCTAAAAAAATCTATAAATAAAGAGACTTTTTGCTGCAGAATTTTATAATGAACGGTTTATTAGATATTGAATTAAAACGGGAATATTTTTAACATTGAAGCCTATGGGATTCTCCTGAATAAATTTGCCGAATTAAACCACCAAATGGCAGGGCATTAGGGGAACCTTTCACTGCTGGTTTGTGTTCTCTGAATAGCCGAAGCAGTGCTTTTTCATGGGGTTTTCACTGCCCTCGAACAGGCACCGAACAGGTACCGTATGTTCAGGCAATTCGCCAGGATTTGGCGAATTGCCTGCTCTCTGGATAGCCGAATGGTCAGGAAAGGTAACCGAACACTGATTTTCAGCATTCGGTTACCTTTCTCAAGCAATTCGGATCTCTTTGAATAACCCTGATTGTCTGGTCTGATGAGTCTCAATTTCAGCTGCGAAATTCAGATGGCAGGGTCAGAATTTGGTGTAAACAACATGAAAGCATGGATCAATCCTGCCTTGTATCAGCAGTTCAGGCTAGTGATGTAATGGTGTAGGGGATATTTTCTTGGTGCACTTTGGGCCTCCCTCTCAACTGAGCATCATTTAAACACCACAGCCTACCTGAGTATTGTCGCTGACCATCTCCATCCCTTTATGACCACAGCATACCCATCTTCTGATGGCTACTTCCAGAAGGATAATGCACCATGTCACAAAGCTCAAATCATCTCAAACTGGTTTCTTGAACAAGACAATGAGTTCACTGTACTCCAATGGCCTCCACAGTCACCAGATCTCAATCCAATAGAGCACCTTTGGGATGTGGTGGAGCGGTATATTTGCATCACAGATGTGCATCAACTGCTTGATGCTATCATAATATGGACCAAAATCTCTGAGAAATGTTCTAACACCATGTTGAATCTATGCCACAAAGAAATAAGGAAATTCTGAAGGCAAAATGAGGTCCAAACCAGTATTAGCAAGGTGTACCTAATAAAGTGGCTGGTGAGTGTATATCGTATCAAATCAAGCAGTTTCCTTTTATAAATCAGTAGTGAACTTTACAATTATATAATCAAATTATTCATATCATCAATAACATTTCATATGTTGCAAATACGCTATAAACATAGCTCTTGTCTATGACATAATTTGCAAATGTAATTGTAACCCCTGCACACAATTCAATTGAGGTGTCATTAGACGTTGGCAGTTTTAACTCTATAACCTTGTGAAAAAAACTGATAGGTCTTGCTCGATTGACCACAACATATAGGGTTATTCAGAGAGAGCCGATCTGGCCCCGAAATTGCACCAAACAGTGAATTTCCCTGTATGGCGCAATTTTGTTGCCTTTTGGCTATTCAGAAAGCAGGCAGTTCGCCAAATTTTGGCGAATTGCCAGCAAATATGGTGCCTATTGACGGCAGTGAAATCCTCATAGAGAAGCATTGGTTAATTTATTCAGAGACACCAAACAGTAGTGAAATGTAAGTGAAATGCCCTGATGTTCACTGGTTTCATTCGGCAGGTTTAATCAGTCTAATCCCATAGGTTTCAATGTTAAAAATATTCCTGTTTTTATGCAATATCTAATAAACCATTTATTATTTTAATCTGCAGCAAAAAATCTCTCTTTTTTTTTAATATCCTTTAGGCAGCTTTCGGGATTTTTTCGGCAAAATTTTTTTTTCTGATTTTTTTTAAATAGCTTTTTTTTTCCTGTAACAGACCTTTTTATTATCATTCATAGGATCTTATGTGTTAATTCCAGACATTTTCGTTCAGTAGTTTTTTTGCAAACAGCGTTTCAATTTTGACACTTTCAATCTTTCTTTTTTGTACCTCGTTCATAAGCTTGTCGATTTTTTCCAGCAGCTGGTCAGCGCTGAGTTCGCAGATTGTCGGCTTTTTCCTGATGCGTTCAACGTGTTTTTTGCGGCAGTTCATAGTGATCTGATACTTCGTATTAATCGGATTTTCGGCTTTTGTTTGTCGGTTTTGCAGTGCATTTTTGGATCCATTCCCTCCAATCCGGGGACCCTGCAGTGAATGCTGAATTCACAGCATGGTCGGGGAATTTGATACCCTGAACTGCGGGGAACGAGAGAGGACTGAAATGTCAATGACATTTCGGTGCTCTCTGAATAACCACTTTAATATGCTACCCTGTGCTAGGATCTCCTATTTTTCCTGCCTTTGCTACATTGAAAGCAGACCCTGAGACAAAACGTAATGTGATGTCATTTTATATTAACTGAGGATGATCAGAAGCTGGGCATTGAATCTGTAGAAATCAAAACAGCCTGAACATGAAATACTTTGTTTCACAAACTTAAAAAGAAATTTAATCAATTCCATATCAATCATTGAGGGAAAAAAGCCTGGAAATAGGCAGTTTCCAAAAAAAATACTCCTTTCGAGAAAAGTGAAAGATATTCTTAAGCCTTTGTTTAAAAATATCTCTGGAATAGTTCATCCATATGGTAGTGCTAAAACTAATGAAGCTTTTTAAAATTGCCATTGTGAAGAAATCAGTTGTTTGCTTTCTGTTTCTAAAGTTACCAGAGTGGAAACTATGTTGCCATATAAAGCTTCACATAACATTTTATTTTTCTTTTATTGTATTGTAAATGTTTTTTCCTCTAAATCACAGCCAGCCTTAGATACAGATTCGTACAGCTCTGAAATGAATCTGATACAAGATCATGCGATGAAAACAACCTCAAATATTCGCAACACTATAAAAGTGCTTGCCACTTTTTTATCACCACTGGAATAGAAATCGAATAGAATTTGAAAGGGATTATTCACAAGCCCATGTTCTTTTGTTGAAAGAACCAAGGTTTCCATTTGACGAACCTCAGGAAACCAGGGTCGATTTTCTAGTTATTGAACTTCCAACGTAGTTCTCTGTAATTTAAATTTTTTTCCAGCATTGGCCTCTATTACAACCTTGGTGTAAATTTAACCAGAGCCATTAAAGTCTATGGGAGTGCTAAGTTTACAACAGCTCTGGTTAAATTTACACCAGGGCTGGTATACAGAATGTAGTTTCTGACAAAAGTCCCTATTCCACTGTTGTTGTTAACCCTTTCAACCCGTGGGGCATGCTATGTGGGTGGGCCTAAATACCACAGGCCAGCATAGCACGCCCTTCGTCCTTCCCATAGACGTGATCAGCCTGCCTACATTGCATGCACACTGATCGTTGACTGTCGCGGGACATTTGTCAATCAATCACTTTTTATTAGTAGGTTTTTATCAATGATTTGTATGTCTCCTGTTATAGGTTTCTCTTTGATAAATACTGAAGAAGAACAATTATTCAAAATTGCTGCCTTATCTCTATCTTCAGTTAATAATACCCCTAACTTTTAGGGTTGGTCTTGCTCTCTTTGGCTATCTCTTTTTCATTTTCTAGTTTAGCCCATCTAATCGCTTTTTTACATGCTCTATCGGCTGCTTTATATGCTTTATAGGATGCCTCCGATTTATCAGATTTAAAAGCTTTAAAAGCCTTTGTTTTATTTTTCATTTCCTTGGTTACCGTCATACTGAGCCACATTGGTTTCAGTCTGTTTCTTTTATATGTATAACCCAGTGGAATATATTGGGACGTGTACTTTTCTAGTGTTAGTTTAAAGATTTTCTACTTATCCCCTGTGTTTTTCCCATGAAAGAGCTTTTGCCAGTCAATGACATTGAGAGCTTCCCTTATGAAGTTGCCTTTTTAAAATTATGTTTTAGCATGCCCTCTATGAATGTGCGTTTTGAGTTTATTTCAAAAGACACCATATTATGGTCACTGTTTCCCAACTGCTCCCTTACTTGAATATTTGAGAAAAGATACTCATTTTTGTTATAACCAGATCCAGACAGGTATCCTTTCTAGTTGGTGCTTCTACCAGTTACGTCATGAAGGTATCATTTAACAGGTTCAGATACCTGATTCCCTTGGCTGAATTACTAGTCCCACTATTCCAATTAATGTCTTGGTTATTAAAATATCCAATAATTAAAGTGCTACCCAGATGTACAACCTTACTGATTTGCTCTAACATCTGTTCTTCCTCATCATTATCTATATTAGATGGTTTATAGCATATGCCAACCAAAAGTTGACTTCCCTGTTTATTCCCCAAATAGATATTTACTCATAAGGACTCCACATTTCCCTCATCACTTACCAGGTGTGTATTAGTCGGATTTATATCATAATTGATATACAAACATACTCCTCCGCCTTTCTTATGGTTCCTGTCCCTCCTATACAATGCATAACTATGTACGTTTACAGCCCAGTTGTGCGTTTCATCCCATCATGCATTTGCAAAATCACTTAATACACTGACCTAACCCCCGAAAAATAAAATATATCTCATCCCTCAGTGGCATCATTTTCACACATGGATTGGCCACCATACACTGGTCTTAACGCCACTGAGAATCTTTGGGATAAAGTGCTGAAGAAGATTTTTCACAGCACTGCGACTCTCCCATCATCAATACAAGATCTTGGCTTCAAACGAATGCCACTCTGACCAGAAATAAATGCTGTGACATTGCATGAGCTTCGACACAATGCCACGGTGATACATGCTGCAATCACAGTAAAAGGTGACACAACCAAATATTAGAGTGTGACTTTTTTTAGCCGGGCAAAGTTATATTTGAAGCATCACTGCAAGCTGCGTCAAATCCTAGAATATAAGGTTTAATTTCAGGAGTTTTTATTTAGTTGTGCTAGTGCATAGTCACAATAAAACAATGAAAATATTGTAAATCAGACAATTAAATCAGGTTTACATCCATGAAAAAGTGCCAGTTTGCATTGTTACCTAGTTCATTGCTATATATTCTAGCTTTACATGTCTCTCTCACCCTAATATTATCGTGGCATGTTCATTTCTGTGTATCATAGTTATAGTTTCTAATTTTCTTCTCTGTAGAGTTAAACCAGCAGTAGTTGCATATTGAGAACTTTTGCAGAGTTCATTAATTAACATAACAATTGTTATTTCATGTATTGTTGTCATCAACCAAACCCAACATCTTAAAGACGCTTCAGTTTTTAGCTTTCTCTAAGTACTGAATGTTTGCAGACCAAAAATAAGCCGTAGCTGACTTCAAGATGAACAAATAAATAAATCAACGCAATATTTTGAGCAGAAAAATGATTACCGGTTATTTCTTAGTGTTTGACGTCCGTGCTTCAAATTAAGCTTCGCTTGTTTCCAGAATGTGTTGATTATTTCTAACTTCTAAAAAAAACTAAATAAATAAAAAAAACAAATCGCACAGCTCTATATAATCTGCTCTCAATGTGGTCGACATATTTCACTATACAATTAATCTATCTTCCCAGTGGCTTTCTTTAAAGAAATGTTGCTTTTTACTCATAAGAGGCCAATTAAAAAATATCTCACTGTAAGCAAAAGTGGGCTCAATAAACATGTGCACTGCCATTGTGTAACCATCTGGCAAGTTCCTGATTAACTGGCACACGTCCATTCCCTTTTTTTCCCCTATGCAATTGTTCACATTACATGTGCCACACAAACAAAAACAAAAAAATAACAATAATTTATATTTTACACTTGCTACTGATAGAGCATTTATATAAGGGTTGAAGCAGTTGAATATTTTTGGGTTTTACTCGGATGGCACAATCCAAGTCGTATGATGTGATTCCAACAAACTTATTTACCCTTTCAATATAGATTAGAGTAAAACTGCACATTAATAGAGATGCTCGGAGTCAGGGGTCACCAACTTTGGCCCTCCACATTTCCCACGATGTACTACCAACCAAATAAGTAGTCAAGCAAGGGCATATTCCAAGATGGCAATGCCAAGATTCATCAGCACAACTTTTGCAAGAGTGGTTCAGGGAGCATGATACATCATTTTCACACATGGATTGGCCACCACACAGTCCAGACCTTAACCCCATTGAGAATCTTTGGGATAATGTGTTGGAGAAGACTTTACGCAGTGCTCCGACTCTTCCATCATCAATAGAAGATCTTGGCCACAAATGAATGCGACTCTGGATGGAAATAAAAGTTGTGACATTGTAAATGCTTATTGAAATGATGCCACAGTGAATGTGTGCCAGTTTATTCATTTATTTTTTGAGGCATATTACACAAGATATGCAGTCAGGTATACATTATCTGACTCGGATGTGCTGGCCAAGGTTGATCACTTGCACAAGATACTCACCCTTACAAGATGTAAGCAAGTAAATCTAACATCATCACTTGAGAGCTTTTCTGCTAATCGAAAATTCTATCAGTAGTTACATTCTATAAGTTATTTGGAGTCAAAGTATATATCTCACCTCTCACGAGATCCTGCAGGTCCGTAGAGTGATTCATGGAGGTAGACTGGAGACTTTTTTCCCCAGTCTCACTCTGCTCCTGTGGCCAAAAGCTGCAGATCGGGCCGCCTTTCTCACCATGGGATGAGAGATAAGTATCTAATTTTTGTTTTGGAGGAGGGGGTCGGTTCCAGCTGCTGCAGAAGTGGAATCAGTTAGATACAGTATAGAGCTGTGGTTAACTTTTCAGTTAGCCACAGAGGTTAGTAATTGGCGTTGGAACTTTGTTATCCTAACGCTAATTACTGACGGCTTACACTTTGTGCTGCCCATGTTAAGTATAGGGAGTGCAAAGTACAGTAAGCTTGCGCTAAAAAGTACTAATACCGATGCGCTAAGGATTTTTTAACCCGTTAGCGATTGGGAGGTGATCTGGCCGTAACGCTATCACCTCAATTAACCCAGCGCTAACGATCACTTATGTGAGCGCTAGTGCTAGCGATAAGGAGGTGATAGGGCCCTTATTGTCTACATATACAGGGTTATTCAAAGAGATCCGAATGGCTGCCGTAAGGTAACTGAACACTGAAATTCAGCGTTCGGCTACTTTTCTTGGCCATTCGGCTATTCAGAGAGCAAGCAATTCGCCAAATGTTGGCCAATTGCCTGTCCATACGGTGCCTGTTCGGTACCTGTTCGAGGGCAGTGAAATCCCCATAGTTTCGTCTATTCAGAGAACAAAAACCAGCAGTGAAAAGTTTCCAAAATGCTCTGCATTCGGTGGCTTCATTCGACAGGTTTATTAAGGCGAATCCCATAGGCTTCAATGTTAAAAATATTCCCGTTTTAACTCAATATCTAATAAACTATTTATTATAATATTCTGCAGTAAAAAGTCTCTTTATTTATAGATTTTTTAGGATCTATTAAGGATTTTTCGGGATTTTTTTGCAAACAAATTGTTTTCTGTTTTTTTTTTAAAAAAAATTAATGTTTTTTCTTTTCTCTGTAACAGCCCTTTTTATTATCATTCATTGGATCTTATATGTAAATTTAAGACATTTTCGCTCTGTAGTTTCTTTGCAAACAGCGTTTCACTTTTCAAACATTCAAGCGTACTGGTTTTTTTTTTTCACTCCATTTGTCTGCAGTGTCGGGTTTTTCCGGCGGCTGCTCTGCGCTGTGATCGGCTCCTGCTCGGGTTTCTCTGGCGTCTTCGGCGGGGTTAATCCAGTAGGGATGTGCGTTTCGGGTTTTGGAATTTCGGAATTTTCACGAAATTTCCCGATTCGTGTTTTCGGATGCGGACGATTTTCCGAAAAATTTTAGATCCGAAAATGGCAGATCCGAAAAGTTTTCCGAGCCGAAACGAAATATTTTCAGAATTTTCGAATGGACTTGAAATGTGTCAAATCGAAATTTATTGCTTTGAAACGAGGAGAACAGACGTTCCGAAAAAACGAAAATTTCCGAAATCACGAAAAGTCGATACAAAAAATGAGCAAAGTGACACGAAAATACGAAAAATGGTCGATATTCCGAAAACATATACAATTCCGAAAAACGAAAATTTCCGAAATCACGAAAAGGCGATACAAAAAACGAGCTAAGTGACACGAAAATACGAAAAATGGTCGATATTCCGAAAAAAAAATGTACACGAAAAACGAGTCGAGCCGAACCGAATCGAAACAGAAAACGGTCGAAACGAGCCGAATCGAAAAGTTTAAACATCCGAAAAATCGAACCGAATCGAACCGAAAAAAAAATCGGTGCACAAGCCTATAATCCAGATGTTTTGCGGGTTTCGGTGTATTCTCCTGGGTTTTGCGGTGAGTTTTTGGGGGGTTTTCAGCGGCTTTTCCCTGCACTTCGACGGCCCTGTGGTGCTTGCTGAATACACCGCAGGGTCACCGAAATGGGATCGCCGAATCGCACTGAATTGAAGAGAACGAAAAGTCACCGAATGTGCGTTGGCTTTTCTATTCTCTTTGAATAATCCTGATAGTGTCTAACATTTCGCCAAGAATCGCTACATATAGAACAACTACCTGCTTCTGCAACCTGTAAATAATCCATGCTGTGTACTCAACTTGCTCTAAACCTTCTTTATTTTCTCACCCCTGCCCGTGTGCTAGATCCTGACCTTTTCTTTTGTTTTAGACTATAGGATGAGGGTTATTTTACTGCCCGGCTTAAAAAAAATGCATAACTGTTGAGTAAACAGCAAGTAAATCGAACAGTATGAGCGCGCGCAAGTCTTAATTTAGCATTTTTTTTTTTTTTTTGTTCTTAAACCGTATGGCTTTGGAGACGCATGGTCAGAAGGAAAAGAGTTTAAAAAAAAAAAAGCCATCTGCACTTTGGGGGATTTTCTAATTTGACAGACTGTGCCAAAACAGCCTTGAATTTGATACAAAGTCAAAATGATAAAAAAAATAAAAAAAATAAATAGGATTATTAAACCATATTTAATAGCTGTCTTATAGTTAGCCTCTAGATTGTGCAATTATCACAGAGGTGACAGTATATTGCAGGGCATTCAATTATTAGTGATTATACGGTATCCACTTAAGTTTCCTCTCCTCTGACAGGTTCCTCCGCTGACAGATGTCAGAACAATTGAAAGGAACGCGATATGATGTGCCAATCCCAGCCAGTTAGGGTGAAGTGTCTGGCTCTACAGCAAGAGGGAGCGGGCAAATTAAGGGAGAGAAGTAACGAGGGGAACCAGGAGTCCTCAAACACTTTGCTCATTCCCAGCTGCATGGAAGGCGCAAAGGGACCGAATCCTGTTTTTCTTCCATAATTCAATTTGTCGTACAAGATCTAAACAGAATCATTTTAAATTATACAAAGAAATGTGCTAAATGACCATTATATTTCACCCTCTGCATACCACCCTTATTACCTGCCGCGGAACAGTGAGCCCCTATGTCAGCACGATGGTGGGAGTCGCTTGCGTTTCCTGTGTTTGTGCGCCAATTAGAATGTGAAGGTAGCAGCCGCATTAACATTGTAAGAGCAGAGGCACAACAAAGTATCAACCTTCTCTTTGGCACATTTTCATTCCTTCTGAACCAATTCTCTAGGGAAAAAAATGCTGCTGCGATTATAAATATATATATATATTTTCTTTTCTTTATTGTGTTACAATTTCCTGTCCCGTATATTATTTTGCAGAGCATTGTTTGAGACATATGCGTTGTAATAAATATAATGAGTACGATGGGCCGCCAATAACTGCATTTAATACAGTTCTACTGATTTTTCACAGGGGAAGAGAGAGAGAGAGAGAGCACCGTTTTGTTTTTCTCGTTGCACATTAACCCTTTGGACCGCAGACACACCTGCCTGTCACCGGGTTAAATCTTGCCCCGTGTCACAGTGAATTTACATTTAAAATTAAGCTTTGGTTGTAATAAGTATGCAAATGGGGACAAAAATCATGCAAACTAAGACATTTCCATTCCAAAAATTATTCCAAATGCAAATTCGATATGGTTAGGCAGAAAATAAAAATTGGAAAGAAAAAAAAAGAAGAAGAAACTGGAATATAAAATCAAAGATCAAAATAAAGCTATTGTGCGCATTTATTGTCTATCTCTACATGCAGTCTGACACACATAACATGTAGTGCTATAAACCACTTGTTCTCGCACGAGTGAAAGCCATATTTTAACATTTAGGGCTCTATTAAATTCATCGCGCAAAAGCGCACGCGCAGCGCTATTTTTTTGCGTGCAGCGTTAAACATTAACGCACGAAAAATAACGGTGGTTTTACAATTTGTGCGCATTTTTTCATCCGTCAAAAAATAACGCGCATAAAAAAGACTCTCAAAAACGCACGCGCATTAACGTTGTGCGCACAAACCGGTGTGCGGACTGTTTTTTAACACGATTCAGCCAATCAGAATTAAGAACCACAATTGTCTCCCGTTCAGTTTTTGCACCTGTCAAAATCAATCTGAGTATATATGCTGCAGCAATAATAAAAACACGCACAACTTCTCCATTTTATTGTTTGGGTACATGTAGAATGTGTAACTATACTTTGCTGTATTTTTTTTTCGTGCTGGTGTATTTGGTTTCGGCCAGAACGTTCAGATTTGCCGTTACCACCAGCTTTTAAAAGACGTTAAAATTATGCGCGCAAACATCGTCCGTTGCGCATAGATTGTAATACCATCCGCGTACCAGTGCACAAACGCATTGGCGCTCAAAATGTTAAGTATAGGACGCGCATCGTTCATTACACTCGCAAAGGGTTCGCGCAGGTTCACCCACGGTAAACGTTAACACGCATTTTTTGCGCGGACATTGTAATACGACGTTCTGCTCAAAGGGTTGTTCCTCTCACGTAATACGTTTTTTCGCACGCGTTAACGTTTGCGCGAAGAAGTTAATAGAGCCCCTAGAGATTTTTTATTTAAATAAGTGAGCAGTTTTCATAATTAACACAAAAATCCTTTAATATGAATCGACACTTTGAAGTTATTTTTGTTACTCTGATGATAATACTGACCTTCAGATCAAATACATTATTTTCCTGTGAATTTGGAACTTCTTTTTGCTTTTTTTAGTAATTAAACCTTGCTCTAATTGTTTTAAAGCAATGTTCAAGGCTGAGCTGAAATGATCTCCCCAGGAGAGGACGGAGTCCATATGAACAAAGGAGCCCTCTAGCAATCCGTCTGCTCCTGAATGTATCAGTGTTGCCCAGGTAACCCGGTACCAATCTGCTGTTACATTTACAAGTGCACCAAGAAGAATGAAAGAAAGAATACAGATATGCCCAACTGCAATAAACCATATAAATAATGGTGTACTAATACAGATAAAATGTGGGCCAACGGCTTATCTGAGAGACTACAAATGGTGAAGTTAGTTCCTACTTCCCATAGAATTTGCGTTAGGATCACAAAGTCCTACCGCTAGTTAATCACAGCTCTCGCTAACTCAAAAGGTTTGCGACAGCTTAGAGCTGGTGCTAAATGATTCCGCTTCTGCAGAATCAGTTATCCCCAAATCAATTACTCACCTCTCATCCCGCTGTAAGAACTGCGGCCCGATCCGCTGCTTCTGGCCGCCACGGCAGAATGAGACTGGGGAAAAAAGTCCCAGTCTCCCTCAGCGATCAATCGGCCGAGCTGCAGGATCTCACGAGATCCTGCCGGTCATGTGACCGAGCAGCGGAAACCTCCATGGAGTCCACAGTGCTGCCCCAAGAACCCAGGACCCAAGCGGCCGCTACGGGGTAGGCTGTTGGACTCAGCGTCTGCCCCATAATCTAATGGGGTGAATGCTCATTTTTCCTCTTAGTCCGGGTTTTAGTGAGGGCCAGGTGATAGGGCCCACAATATATCCATCCCCTGATGGAATATCAATGGCAAAAATGCAGCAGGTCACTATGGAGTTGCCTCAAATCAGGATTTACTATCATCTATGATACAACATTTACTTCCAGGATGTTCTTCTTTTCTCCATTCTCTAGATCACCATTATCTCTGGTTCTTGGCACCAGAGCTGAATGAGGCCCAGAATTTCTCTCTGTAATAAATTTGTCAACAAAATACTTTTTCATCCCCTTTTCCATTCACGTCTCCCACTTTCTGTTATTTTAACTTGTTACTAAATGTAACTGTCTTACAACCCTAGACGACACCGCCATCTTGGTAATAGCACTGGCATAACAATCTAAGGTCAAATCGGAGTTTCCAATGTTTACCTGTTCGATAAGATCAGAAGAGTCATCCCACAGGAGACACACCATGTTGGCACCTTGCAGGTGAGAATGATGGGTGGTCTTCGAAGATTTTTAACTGTGTCACAATAACACATAACCCTTTCCCCCTTTATTATTGATGACTCGATTAGAGATACAAGTCAAATGAAAATCCAGAGCAAGAGAACATAAGGAAACATGTAGTGGACATATATCCATTAACTAATACTATGAATCAAATGGCTCTAATAGGGGTTTCAACCAAGAGTCATAAGAAGTCATAACAAAACTACAGGGACGAAAAGGTGATTTTCTTGCTCTGTTGGTCACCGCGGACACACGTGTCATAATACCCGATAATTGGACAAGTCACTTTCATTTTTCAGAGGCCTTAGACATACACCTGGACAGTCCAGATATTTATTATTTTCCTTTTATGTGATGAAGGGTATTACAAAACGCCTTGGAAATCATGCAAGAGTCATATTAAATTTTGCTAAGCTCCCTTTGATGAACGGATCAGCTTTGTTTGGTAATTGGCATTTCTTCCCATGCTTTAATCCGCCCTTGATCCACTAGTAGGCTTGACCTCTTGGATATGTGTTAAATCCACAGGAGATTTCAACGATATACTGTAATAATAAAAGGATAGACCTTAAAATACCACGTGGGGACCAAAGCTTAATATAGAATTTCATGTTTCTTCTGGGTCTTTCGTTGGAAAAAAAAAAGAAAGAAATGACAACACAAAGGATTAGGTTTTACTGCATCGAACATTTTCAATAAAATTAAGATAAAATCGTGCGTCTGGCTGCCTGTGATAAGTGAAAAGGGGTGGTTGAGTGACACGTCTCTTCCATATTAAGCTAATAATCTAGTATAAACCTTTATTTCTTAAGGAAAGGATAAAAATATAGTAGGCATTCAGTGGGCTAAATGGAAAATTATCAGTAGAAGTTAATTTGCCGTTTGGCGAACTAAGAAGAAAGAAAGGTTTTCTTCTCTTGCTGTTCAGAAAAGTGTTGTTATTCGACAAAAAAATAACAGTTAGTACAGTTGTGGCTCTCCACATTTATTGCATTTCTTTCAGTGTAATTTAGAAAGTGTTCACTTTTGATATTTTATCATTTCTATGCAAAATTATGTTGAAATCCAGCGTCACCAACACGTTTCATCCTCTACACAAAGTAGGTATTCATAGGTATATTGCATGAAACGCGTCGGACTAGAATTCCAGATGGTTTTCTTTTTAGGTCTTTCATTGTTATGAGTAGAATAGAATTATGGTTTATCTGATTTAACCTCATTTTATTTAATTTGCATGTTGGATACCTTTCACAGCCCAGCCCAGGATCAGACCCATAGATTTCTCCTTCACTCCTCAATTTCTGTCACTAACTAAATCTTGCTATTTTTAGCTAAATAGAAAAATCATTGCACGTATCCACCCCTTTATAAATCAGGACTCCTCCAAAACGCTCACCCAAGCTCTTATTATCTCCCTCCTAGACTACTGTAACCCTCTTCTCGAAGGATTTAAACAATCCCAGATTCTCTGTCAACTGTCTGTAATGAATGCCTATGCCAGGCTCATCCACCTCAAATCCCTTATCTCTCACACCTCGCCCCTTTGTCAATCTCTACATCTCTGTTTCCTTCAGAGTTCAAATGAAAATCCTGGTGCTCACATACAAAGCTACCCATAGCTGCGCCCCTGCCTACATCTCCTCTCTTATTAGCAGAAAACCATCAAAAGCCAGACTCCAAGGACTTCCAAACAAAATAAATGCTGCATTATTATTAAAAAGTCTATTATCGCCTATATTGATAAGGGCAATAAGTTATTTTTATTTTGTAATTTTTCCTTTTTTCCTACATACTGTATACTACACTCATGATTTTTTTATTTGTTTATTTACATAGCACGCACTCACTCCTGCATTTCTTGTATCCTTACTTGAGGCCCAAACACCTGGCCCTGGAATCTGTTATCTGTTTCTATTTGAATAGGTTGTAAATCTGCTGTCTGTATCTTGGCTATCATCCTGATTACCAGTATCCTGCCTCATTAGAAATGTTACATAATGTTTAATTTAACTGCCTACCTAATGTAATTAGGTATCACATTCCAAGAAGTAAATGTTTGTCCAATTATCTGTTTCGGTCTGGTTGCGTCCCCCAAGCGGTTTCTAGGGGAAGTTTTGTGTATGTAAATGACCCATGTGTGACCGTATAAATATATATGTGTGTACCGGATTAAAACCAGTTCTATTCTGACCCCACATGCAGTCCTGACTCATGGTTTGGGTAGCAGCTATATTCTGTTCGCTGTTCCACTCTGACCCAGATCTACAGCCTCGGTTTATTTCTGTGGGACACTAAGCAAGGCTCTCTACGTGTACCCGTCTTTAAGCTGTGGCTAAAATCTGGGAGAAAGGCACGAGAGTCATGATGAGAACATGGGGGTCCAGGAAGGAAATGGCATTGGCAGATGTGACCCTGTTAGGGTACTGAGATCTCTTACATTGGTGGCAGCTGGCTGGATTTGCTTCCTGTATTTGGGGACCTTTTGCCGTGGCTGGAACAGCAGCTATGGCAGCAGAGTTTAATCAGCGATTGCGAGAGACGCTGGCCCAGCTTGACGGACCTGGTTCTGCACAGGACGAGCTGGGATGGAGGGATTTTATCAGCCGAGATTTGACCCTGTAAGGGTACTGAGATCGGTTACAGCCAGTATGCACAAAACATTCATGCGCATGACATTCAACAAATACAATTGGTCATACGCATACTCCCACCTACCGAGAGAGCTGTGTAAAATATGTATTGCATCAGTATCTACATTTTTGCAAAGTCTTTGCATTTTGTCTAATGTTTCACAGCCTTTAGCACCGCCTGTGACGGTGGGTGTACCCATCTTTTCTTTCTGAGCCCCTAGAGTACTGTTTTTTCTCATTAAATCCAGGGCCGTCATCAGGGGGGGTGTCAGACCATGGCACGTAGAGGCCCTGTGGCACTGGGTGGCCCTGTCTGTTGTAACCCAGTAACAGATTATCTAAGTGTCCCTGCATGCCCCCCTGGTAGAGACCAAATCGTATACCATGCACTTTCTGGTTAGCCGTGGCGCATCTGGGTTCCATTATAGCAGTCCGCTCCCTCAGTGGTGAGTCTATTAGTATGGTCTGTGGTCTGCCCAAGTAGGGGCACAAACAGATTTCTCACCTGCCAGACACCAGGGCATACTTTATTTCCCCTGGACCATCACATTTTTAGCCCAATCCCTTTAAGAGCAGTTAAAGAAGCATGTATGTCTAGAAAAAAAATTTAATTGACATTTAAGGACTTTTATACCTATATACAAACTAGAATAAATCAATAAAAGTTTTAAAAATGTGTAATTTTTTTATTTTCTAGCATTAAACTCTGTCATTTGATCTTCTTTGGCCACGCCCCTCTGCTAGGGGTGTTTCTTTAGCTCCCACTTGCTGAATATTCCCCGCCTCCTCCCCGCCCTCTACTCCACCCATCAAAGCATCACATGAACTAGCACAAGTTGTGCACGTGAAACCCTGTGCACTCTCAGGACCTCAGACTGGAGAAACTGAGGAACTGAATATTAGATATCTCTGCAACTGTGAGAGCAAGACTCACTCAAGCTCGCTAGCTCACACACAGACTCACTCACCCGCTGACTTGCTCACACACTCACGCTCGCTCACACAGACTCACCCGCTGACACGCTCACTTGTGCTCTTTTATGGTATACATACTCACTGTCCAACTCGAAATCCCTCACACAGTCACTCACTCTCACACTCTTTGTGCTGTCTGCCTCTTGTGCGCGCTCTCTCTCACTACACCTTTTCTCGCACTTTCTCTGTTTTATCTTGCTGTCTCTTTCTCTTTACCTTCTCTTGCTGTCTCTCTCTCTCTCTGTGCTTTTCTTTGTTGTCTCTCATACTGTCTCTCTTTCTCAGTGTGCATTTATTTCTCTCCTTCCCTGTCTCTGCAGTAGCTGGGCGTGAAAGAGTTATGGATTGGAATGGCACTCAGCCCCGCCCTCCCCTCAGCTCACAGCACTGGAGGCAGGAGGAGCAACTCAAGTCGCACATACTCAGTGTGTTTTTTTAATCCATACCTAGGTATACACACTGATTGGTTAGCTCAAAGTGCCTCCTGAGGTGGACGTGAAAAACGCCAAGAAAGAAAAGCAAGTAAATAAGAAAAAATATCATATTTACTTGCTTTTTATCCTGACGAAAGACACTAATGCACATTTTTAAAAGCACACTAGCAAAGCATGAATGTCCTTTTAAAATATTTTATTTTTAACTACTTTACTGAAATGGGCAGCTGCAGGGGCCCCATTTTTTCTGATGGTAGCCCTGATTAAATTTAATTCATGGTGTTAGCCTTTCATTGGGTTTGATTGATTGCTTGGATTATAAATTGTCACAGAGCCGTTATATACAACGTTAACATCAGCCAATCACAAGAGGTTTAAATTAGACCAAATCAAACACAATTATGTACAGAATAACCAGTGACTATTCAAGGATTTTCACCGATCTAGCAAAAGCTAAAAGGTTGGTCTATAAATCTGTGGTGCCGAGAGTGGGTACAAGGACAGGGAATCCTTGGAGACTGTTTCCAGGTTTATTTTCTCTTATCTCATATAATGATATTACGGGACCAAACCTTCGGCTATAGGTGAATGATGTACCAAAACATGCAAAATAATATTCTAGTGTTAGTGGTGGATACTACTCATGGAGTGGAGACCGTCAACAGCACCAGGTCAGGGAAAGGCAACCAAAAACCGTCTGGAAGTCTGACACCCTGTCGAGAACCTGACGATAAGCAGTAAATTACTGCCGTCGTAGAATTTTGTCTGTTGGAGATTCATAATGAACTCCAAAAATTACTGTATTGTACATTACTGCTTTCATGTTTCTGTTTTGTTAAGTTAAAGGAGAATAAAGCTATTTATCAATGCTGCGTGATATGAGAACGCAGGGTCAGTGCAAAGGATGCAGCACGTTGCATGGACATCACTTAGACTTTAAAATATATGCCTCGAAAATTATTTCAAAGTCAATACAGTGATGCATCAATTTGCTAGGAGTATAATCACAGCAGGGCCAACCTAAGCCCTCTGTGTGGCCCTGGGCAAAGTATGGCTGGAAGGCATCATATCCTACAATAATCCCTGTCAGTCCGGTAGATCGCTCTCAAGCTTAACAAACAAATAAAATAATAGTTTAAAAATCAGTGAAACGGAGCAGAAAGAGGAAAAAAAAATTATAATAAAAATAGCGGATGATAGTAAAGTATAAAAGTAATAATTAACCCCCTTCACTACCGATATCGAGATATCTCGGACTGCAAAGGCACCATCTGTTGCCCCGTTATCTGGATATCTCGATATGCTGATCTGCAGCCCAAAAGCAAATTAAATTCAATGGCTGCAAACGAATGCTGCAGAAGGTGTCCCCAAAGTTTTAGCCCTGTGGGCATAATGTCCAAGGAGCTAAAACTGTAAAATCAGCTGCTCAAAGCTCTGAAATATCGGTCTTTTAGAAGCCGATGCAGGGACAAGTAGAAGAAAATAGACCAGCCAGTAAAACCTCTAACTCAATTTGGCAGTAGATGGCGCCATCTACTGGCCAAAAATAGGTTATTTACAGTAAGACTTAAAATAGGTATAAAAGCAATTATTTCTTACTTTAAAATGATATTTTTTAAAAAACACTTTTTTTGTTAAATCACTTGGTAGTGAAGGGGTTAGGAATATGAAGGTGTTTGTTAGATATTTTATATGTATTCCACAATATTTCACATTGTCTAAGGGAGAGTTTCAGGGTGGTACTTTTAAATATTTCAAACATTTTATACCATCTTTATTTCATTTTTTATTATTATTTTTTATGCCTTGGACCGTGCAGCTCCCCATCCTACCTTATTTTCCTTTGGTCCAGTGGGCTGCTTTCCAAAGTGGAGGGGTAAGAATTTGATGCCTCACATGCACACGTCTGTCGCGAATTCCCTGGCTGTGTCATCTTGCATGAAGAATACAACCTTTTTTCCGGGTTAAATTAAAATTTATAAATATGGAAGAAAAACAAAGAACAAAGCGAAGTGACACATCTCAAAGTATGCAAATAGGGGAGGACCATCTGCGAGTGAGAGTGTGTGCGGCTTAATGTAAAATCCCAGGGAAGAGTAAAAACAACAGCAATAGAATTTCACAAAAATCTTTTCATTTTTTGTTGTTGATTAAAGTAAGGAAGAGAAAGTCTGTTTTATGTTCTATTTTGCCTTGCAAAGCAGAGTGTTTGATGTCTTTAAAAAAGGCCGATTTTGAACGGGGAAGAAAAATGGAGGGTTCGCAAATAAAACATGAAATCGGAGGCCGCGTCTATATTTTATTTATCGCAAATATCTGCTGCTTCTGGTTTAATCTTCAGAAAATAACAAGCTTCACAGAGAAGTAAATGAATAGATTAAAAAAAATGTATCAGCGAGACCGCATATAAGCAGGAAACAAAAAAATTAAAAATAACACACAACAGGTTCCGTTATAAAAAATATATATTAAGGAAACATTTTCATATTTTTCCCAATTTTAATCGAATATTTAACGCCACAGTACATCCTCGCATATAAAGGAGAGCTCTAGCTTGGTACTTTAAAATGTTTTAGGCACTTATTACTTTGTTTTTTTCTTCTTATCTTGGAAGATTTTTGGATATCGTATCCAGCAGTACATTCGTAGGAATAATTTTACGCTTCATACTATGCAGTGGGTTGGTTGGGAATAGTAGCTATTGGTGTGGGACGAGAAGGTTGGATGGCCACGACTGAAAGCATCCCACCCTTGCCGTATCATCAGTAACACAGCAGACACTGGTCTCCTGCCTTGTGTAAATAGACACTGCTAGCAGGTCCCTCACCTAGCTGTCCCTGGCCGCTATTAAACCATCAAAGCAGGGACGTGCAGTCAGGGGCAGAGCCTCCCCTGCCATTCCAGTAAATTAATGTGCTCATTGTGCTGTAATGACATTGTGTGTGTGTGTATATTTAAAATGTAAATAAAATGTTATTTATTGAAAAAAGTTCTCATACTCACCTCTCAACGCTCCCTCGCTGTGCTTCTCTGTCCTCCGCTTTTTGTTTCCCCTGCACTTTCAGTTTGCCGGCTGCTGTGTGGGCGTGTGTGATTCACAACACAGACAGCAGGGGCAGCACTGAGCCAGCCTAGCCTACGCAATTTGCGCAGCTGAATCCTACACTAATTGCGTAGCTCAAGCTGACTTCCTGGTTCTACGCTTTTCTGTGCCTCCACAGGCACTGAGAGCAATTGAAAGCTTGAGCCAATGGGAAAGCTCCATTGGTCTCAAGCACTTCTTTTTTTAAAAAAAACCCATCCATGGGAGGCAGAGCTCCCCATGGATTGATTAACGCAGGACAGTGCTCAGCAATCAGCATGTGTGTAATAGCGCTCTCTATTAGTCAGTATTGTAAGTGCATGCTCTGACTTAAAACTAAAACCTACATGCAGACTTCATTTTAAAGAGTTGTAATAGCGCCCTCTATTAGTCAGTATTGTAAGTGCATGCTCTTAAAACTAAAAAAAATGCGAACTTTATTTTATAAATAGTGAAACTCTATTCTCCTATATAACGATAATCATATGCGTACATTGCGACTGAGTAGCCCTGTGTATATCTGTCTCTGATACTAGCCAGTGCCTCACCAGCCACTGACCTCACCGCACATCACTGCATCAAAGAGATAGTCTACCATCCACCCTGAAGGCTGCCAATCAGGAGGTTGGGTGCAATGATCTACATTACATCACCAGCACACAATCTTCTGCTTTGACAGGTATCTGATCAGCTACAGCCACACAAGATGCGCCTTTGCCAATCGCCAGTAGAGCCGCATCCAAGACGCCTCTAGCACTAAGGTGTTGGGTAGCCAGAAGACCATCAGGGGCTTGGATGCAAGGGGGATACATACACTCTGAGCAAACTATAGGAGGAAGAAAACTGAAATGGGGATCACTTGGAGTTTGTATTTAACCTCTCTATGGGCCCTAGTACAAACTTATTGCAAGTGTTAGTGCTCAGGTATTTGAGCGTTAACACTAGGTTAAGTGACTTTACCGCATGCCCCCCCCATTACAGCCCTAGCGCTAACAGGTTAAAAAAATCCATTAGTGCATCAGGGATCATGCTCGCTTCTGCGAGCACTGTACTTTGCGCTCCCTATACTTAATATACGGAGCACAATCGGTAATTAACGTTAGGATTACAAAATTCTAATGCTAATTACACACCAATGCAGTAACTAAAAAGTCAACCACAGCTAGAAGCTGGTGCTAACTGATTCCGCTCCTGCCAAATCATTTAGCACCAGCTTAAAATCCCCCCCAAAAAATCAGATACTCACCTCTCAACCCGCGGCACGAACAGTGGCACGATCTACCACTTCTAAGTGGTGGAGAAGGGACAAATAATCACCAGTCTCCCTCTGTGAATCACTCCGCGGCCCTACACAATCTCGCAAGACGTGACCTGGCAGCACTAGCCTCCATGGAGTTCTATGGACTGCAGGAGGGGATACTCTGGGTGGCGCATTAGTGCTGTTGCAAGTATCCATGAAGTAAGCGCTGCGTTACGGGGCAGGCTGCTTAATAAGCGTTGCCCCATAATATGGCGCTAAAGCGAGGATGCTAAGGGGAAACCTGCAGGCGCAGTTTTTCCCCCGATAGCGTCCCTGTTTTAGCATCATGTTTGTAATAGGGCCCATTATCATTTAAATCAGAGTATACTGTGTTTACAAGTTTTAAATTGCATGACTATATATTAAATGATTTCTTTAGCTCTGTTTAATTTATTTTAGCTGCAGCCAAGGCTGACATCAGGTACCGATGGTCCATGATATGTTCAGGGATGCAGTCGTCCCAGGAGAAGCTTTTTTCTTTTACCCTGTTAATCAGTTCGTCAGCTTTTTCCCGGCGGCTTGCCTGTGCTGTGATTGGCAGCTCAGCGGCTTTTTCCGGCTTGTTTGGCGTGTTTTTCTAGCGGTTTCGACGGGTTTGCGGCGTGTTTTCCCTGCAATCCGGGGATCATGCGGTGTATTCTGAAATCCCCGCAGGGTGGGGAAGTTTGATTTAGAGAGGGGCCCCAAGATTTCTAATAGAACCCCTGGCTACAGCTATGCATCACATCATTTGTTCAGTGCTTTCAACGAGACGTAATAGATACAATCGTTGCGAGGGGATAGGAAACATTTTAATAGAATAAATCCAGAACACATGTTCTCATTTATAAGTACACTGTATGTGGGGTATCATAAAAAAATAAACATAAATGAGAGCAAGCGACTGGAACGTGCCAGGATAGCAGCTCCATTGTTGTTGGGGGTTTACAATTTACAGAATTTACAATTCTGCTACAAAGATTTAAACGGAATCGAATGTAACTGTTTTCGACAAGAGATTTTTCAGGTTAGAAAAGGTCAATCAACACTGCAGGACGTTTGGACAGCACATAATGAGCATAATCAGCCACCTGGAGAGCACTTCATCCATCCACTTTCCCTGTTGTTTGTAAGTGGGTCTGACATTCATTTTCCAGAGGAAGAATAAGAAGGCTTTTCATTCACGTTAGGTGCTAATGCATCCCTGTTTATTGTACGTACCAGAATACATCTGTTCGGATAATGCACCTTGAGTCTCCAGAACTGAACATTACCAAGAATACAAAAAAAAAAAAGCAGCAACACTAGTAACGCATTATCTAAAATTACAGATTAGGACACTTAGTATTCAACAACTGGCAGGGATCAGCGCTCGGTAATGGGAATGGTATGTTTTGAGATCTTGCAGCTATGCCCTTCAGATGTCTCGCGGACGTTCATTTCCCACCGTGGTATAAATAAGGAGGTGATGAAAATCTGCACTATTGTAGTTTTCCAATGTGTCTATTCTCCCTTCCTGCCCACGTAGCTATCTCAGTTCCTCAAATCTCTAATGCATTTGAAAGAATAAAAACCTTAAACTATGATTTGTCAGGGTTCACGCTAAAAGATGTCAGTCATTGTGTTACGCTGTACTGTATATGTTTGTTACATCCGCGCTGTAAACATGTCATTCAAAAATAATGCCCGTAGTCCTAGTAGTGCATTACTGACTCGGAAAGTAGCAGTGTTCTTTTATCGATCCACGCATCTCGTACAGCTTGGAAAAAAGACGAGACAGAGGAGATATGATAGAAACATTTAAATACGTAAAGGGAATCCACAAGGTAGAGGAAGGGAGTATATTTAAAAGTAAACAAAGTAGCAAAACAAGAGGACATAGTCTTAGATTAGAGGGGCAAAGGTTTAAAAGTAACATCAGGAAGCATTATTTTACTGAGAGGGTGGTGGATACATGGAATAGCCTTCCAGTAGAAGTGGTAGAGGCCAAAACAGTGATTGAATTTAAGCAAGCATGGGATAGGCATAAGGCTATCCTAAACAAAAGATAAATCCAGGTAAAGTATCCATGTAATTGGGCAGACTAGATGGGCCGAAAGGTTCTTATCTGCCGACATTTTTCTATGTTTCTATGTTTCTATCTTGCATGTCTCTTCCTGTACACATTTTATCATATTCAATAATGCCATTATATGGCTTTTCGCCTTGGTATAATCTGGCAAAGATTTCTAAAGGTGTTTTTTTTATATATCAATTTTTATTTTGTCACAGCAAAAATCAAAAGTACAGACAGGATAATAAGTCACAAAACTTTTGAGCATACAGAAGAGCCTTCTACAGTACTGAGTGAGACAAAACAGGCACGTGGTTGCACCACTGTCATGGCGGCACCAGGCTTGGGCCATGGTGGGGCCTTTGTTCAGGAAGAAGTTAAGCCCTTGAGGCAGGTTAGCTGCTGACTGCATGGACGAACCACAGCACACAGATATACAGAGATACAAGGCGAGCTATAAGAGGACTAGACAAGATATAACAGGACTGAAACAAGAAAAGCAGGAGAACACAGAAGAACTCTAAAGGAATCCCTAACACTGGGGTAAGAACCTTAAATGGTCTTCTGCCTATGGAAACCTAACAAGAAAATAACAGAGACAGGAGAACAGGAAGGGCAAGGGTTAAACAAGACAAGCAGCAACAACACGGAGGGAGCCCTGAACTGAAATGAGGTCCTTATACTGGACTCTGTGCTAAGGATAACTATATACTGCTGGGTGAATAAACAGAACATGAAACAAGTAACAAATATACAAAAGAATAGTCTAGATACACGCCAAGATCATAAACCAGAAAATCTAAGACATGATAAAAGAATGCAGCAACACAGGAACCAGGAACATGAACCCTCAGGAACAGGATACTAGCAACCAGAACTCATGCAAGAGCATCTTCTGCTGCTTGCATCTGGGACATGTGATCCCAGGTATACAGAAAATTGGAGTGTGACAGACACACAATGTTAAAGAGAAATACAACCTGATATTGGTCGTTCCGTCCCCCCTGCACAGAACAGCTGAAACTACCACCTCCTCCTGGAAACAGATGGTGGTTTGGTGGTTCCTGTGGCGGCAAGGATTTCCAGATCCAAATTCCAAGAGTGACAGATGTGGGGCAGAATCTCCGTTGAGACGATAAGTTTTAAAGATTATTCATCTTGTGATTGCTATCCTAGTAGGGGCATCTCCTGTAAAAATTCATATCTGTATGCGCTATGAGTTGTCGTTTTTCACCTTTACAGATTCCCGTTTTTGCATATATATTTCATTACATGTGATCCCAGACCTGAACAGCCACAGAGAAACCCAGGGGTGGGAAAGGGTGGAATGGCTATCACAGAACCGGAAAGAGCTAGCCCGGATCCCACACAACACCAGGGGACCTGGCTGGAAGGTGGAAACGTGACATCCATATTCCTTGCAGAAGGCAAAAGGTATCAATATGCAAATAATTAGCCATGTATATCATCCACAACAAAAGGAAGTAGAAAGGGGGGTGGGAGGATGCCTATATGCAATTGATGATGACCCACGCTGTGCGTAATTTTTAATTAATTATACAGTAATAAATATATGAGAATATACACAATTCCTTCCTGTAATATCCTAATGGCAGGCAGATGTCACCATCTAGTGGCCAAATGGAGTTACTGTAGTTCTGATCTCCTCGCAGGATCAGCAGGGGAGATGAAATTGAGTCACATTCCCAGCTGGTTTTAAAAAAGCTCGACCGGATTGAAGGCTGGTTTCTATGCCCTCTACCTCTCCAGGTCTGAGCTTTACTGAATTACACCCCCTCCCCTGCATTTCTCTTATATGCTTACGTGTCCCTGGTCTCTAGCTTGGCCTAGTGCCTGGACTTTCAGGACGGTTCGTAATTTGTTTTGATCAGTCCCAGCCTGCATTGCATAGGGCTTTTGCTTTTTTGCCTGCACATGGTACTTTCTGCCTTTTTACTTATTTTTACCGCCCTGTCCTTCTTTGCGACGCATGTTTTTTGACCAGCTGACCGTAGTTACCTTGGCCGGCCTTAAGTGGCTGCATTTATATATGTTTGATTTCCCACCTTGATGAGACCCCCCGTCTAGGGGATGTTTTCTGCTAACATATAGCTATCCTTAGATTTTTTCGATTCGCTGTTTTTACGATGACACTTTTTTGGCCATGTGTGGTTTCCGTTGCTTGTTATGTCTTCTTGTTTGGCCCTGCGAGGTCATCCATTATTTTACAGTATGATGTAATGCTGACTTATTTCAAAATAAAAAACTTTAAATTTAAAAAAAAAAAAAAAAAAAAAAAAAAAGCATTAACACCTTGGGCAACAAGTCCACAGTGCTAAAACTTTAGAGGCACCTACTGGAGCCCAAATGCCAGCGAAATTCGTTTGCAACAAACAAATTTAATTTGCAATGACAAAACACAAGTCCCAGATTGTGTTAACGCTGTCTTGGGCTGCTGTGTTTTGCTTATCATGTAAACACCATCATGGTAGTGAAGGGGTTAAAAGATTTTTTTTAGCATATTAGTGTATCACTATCATATTAAGGTTACTGGGAAAACATATTAAAAGTTAGTTCTGTGAAAAACAAATCAGATTATTCTGAACAGTTTCTCAATGTATAAGACTGTTGGTTTCTACATTAAAATATATACTGAGTGATAAATAGCAATTTATATATATAAAATGTAAACATTAGTTTAATATTTTCCTTAGTGGCCATATGGAAGTGTAGCGGATCCCGCTACTCCATCTGAGTAGATCCATTGCTGGACTCTTCCTTGCTCTGGAGATGCTAATGAGAAGTGTGTATTTGCCCCCAGCCTTCCCAGTCACTTGTCAAGATACAGTGTAGGGTGAAAAGAAAATGGATCTTTTTAATGGAAAACTGGACACAGCCTTTTATACAACACAGAATCAGAAAAGCCTGCAATCCTCACCCGCACATCCTGCTCTCCCCAGACATCTCAGCATCAGGTACCGCTGCTCCCAGCCAGAGCTCATTCTGGTGCCACTGCCCCCAGCTATAGCCCATTCTGGTGCCACAGTATTTTGCTAGACAAGCTGCACAGTTCAAACAGTTTAATATACATAACGCTCCTAATGATGGCCATGCCATCACAGGATGTAAATAAGATTGTAAGATAAGCACTCAATATTTTTCACCAGGGATGTTTCTCATCATAATTAGAGATGTGCAATTCATTTCGTTCCGAATTGAAATTCGGACAAAATTCACCATTTTCGTGGTTCGGGAGCATTTCTGAAAACGAAATATCGGCCACCCGAAATTTCGGATCAATCCGAAATTTTGGATCGCTTTGATTCGATTATTTGGATCATTCGATGATTCGGATCATTTCGGCGATTCGGATCATTTTGGCGATTCGGATCATTTTGGCGATTCGGATCATTTCGGCGATTCGGCTCATTTCGGGTGATTCAAATCAGTTGGTTTTTCGCTTTTTTTATGACTTATTTCCTTTTTTATTGCTTATTTAACAATGGGAAGTAGATTACTACCAATAGAATTAAAGTTTATTTACTTAATTATTCTTTTAGGATTTTTTAGGCATTTTTTGGGTGAAATTTTAGGTTTCCTAACTTTTTTAAAGAAACAAGGCTTTTTAACCCATAGGTTTCAATGCAGCATATGAATCCGCACACTGCCAGGTAGCTCCTCTCTGCAGCAGTGACGTGCGGTGAGGTCAGTGGCTGGTGAGGCACTGGCTAGTATACACCGGGTTACGCAGTCGCAATTTACGCATTTGATTATCGTTATATAGGAGAATAGAGTTTCACTACTTATAAAGTAAAGTTCGCATTTTTTTTTACAGTTCTAAGAGCATGCACTTACAAAACTGACTAATAGAGGGCACTATTACAACTCTTTAAAATAAAGTTTGCATATAGGATTTTAATGTTCTAAGAGCATGCACTTACAATACTGACTAATAGAGGGCACTATTACACACATGCTGACTGCTGAGCTCTGCCTGCCCCCCCCCCACGACTGACGAGGACAGTCACATGACTGTCCTGCATCAATTAATCCATAGGGAGCTCTGCCTCCCATTGGGGGTGTTTTTTTTAAAAAAAAGAATTGCTTGAGACCAATGTAGCTTTCCTATTAGAAACATAGAAACATAGAAAAATGTCGGCAGATAAGAACCTTTCGGCCCATCTAGTCTGCCCAATTACATGGATACTTTACCTGGATTTATCTTAGCCTTATGCCTATCCCATGCTTGCTTAAATTCAATTACTGTTTTGGCCTCTACCACTTCTACTGGAAGGCTGTTCCATGTATCCACCACCCTCTCAGTAAAATAATGCTTCCTGATGTTACTTTTAAACCTTTGCCCCTCTAATCTAAGACTATGTCCTCTTGTTTTGCTATTTTGTTTCCTTTTAAATATACTCCCTTCCTCTACCTTGTGGATTCCCTTTACGTATTTAAATGTTTCTATCATATCTCCTCTGTCTCGTCTTTTTTCCAAGCTGTACATGTTAAGATCATTAAGCCTTTCCTGGTAACTTTTCTCCTTCATTGGCTCAAGCTTTCAATTGCTCTCAGTGCCTCTGGAGGCAGAAAAGAGCGTAGAACCAGGAAGCAAAGCCAGCTTGAGCTACACAATTAGTGTAGCATTCATTTGCGCAAATTACATAGGCTAGACTGGCTCAGTGCTGCCCCTGCTGTCTGTGTAGTGAATCACACACACACAGCAGCCTGCAAACTGAAAGAAGAAGGGAAAAAAAGCGGAGGACAGAGAAGCAGCGAGGGAGTGTGAGAGGTGAGTATGAGAACTTTTTTCAATAAATAACATTTTATTTACAGATTAAATATACACACATGTCATTACAGCACAATGAGCACATTAATTTACTGGAATGGCAGGGGAGGCTCTGCCCCTGACTTCACGTCCCTGCTCTGCAGTATAATTCAGCAAATGAATCCACACACTGCTGGGAAGCGCCTCTCTGCAGTATAATTAATGCAGCATATAAATGCACACACTGCTGGGAAGCACCTCTCTGCAGTATAATTAATGCAGCATATGAATCCACACACTGCTGGGAAGCGCCTCTCTGCAGTATAATTAATGCAGCATATGAATCCACACACTGCTGGGAAGCGCCTCTCTGCAGCATAATTAATGCAGCATATGAATCCACACACTGCTGGGCAGCGCCTCTCTGCAGTATAATTAATGCAGCATATGAATCCACACACTGCTGGGCAGCACCTCTCTGCAGTATAATTAATGCAGCATATGAATCCACACACTGCTGGGAAGCACCTCTCTGCAGAATAATTCAGCATATGGATCCACACAGTGCCAGGCAGCGCCTCTCTGCAATATAATTAATGCAGAATATGAATCCGCACACTGCCGAGAACTTCCCAGCAGTGTGTGGATTCATATGCTGCATTAATTATAACTCATAAAAAGCGAAAAATTAACTGATCAAAATATGAATCGATCCAAATCAATGAATCGATCTCCAGAGAGGTGCTGCCCGGCAGTGTGCGGACTTATATGCTGAATTATACTGCAGAGAGGCGCTGCCCGGCAGTGTGTGGATTCATATGCTGCATTAATTATACCGCAGAGAGGCGCTGCCCAGCAGTGTGTGGATTCATATGCTGCATTAATTATACTGCAGAGAGGCGCTGCCCAGCAGCGTGTGGATTCATATGCTGCATTAATTATACTGCAGAGAGGCGCTGCCCAGCAGTGTGTGGATTCATATGCTGCATTAATTATAACGCAGAGAGGCGCTGCCCAGCAGTGTGCGGATTCATATGCTGCATTAATTATACTGCAGAGAGGCGCTGCCAAGCAGTGTGTGGATTCATATGCTGCATTAATTATACTGTAGAGGTGCTGCCCGGCAGTGTGTGGATTCATATGCTGCATTAATTATACTGCAGAGAGGCGCTTCCCAGCAGTGTGTGGATTCATACGCTGCATTAATTATACCGCAGAGAGGTGCTGCCCAGCAGTGTGTGGATTCATATGCTGCATTAATTATACCGCAGAGAGGCGCTGCCCAGCAGTGTGTGGATTCATACGCTGCATCAATTATACCGCAGAGAGGTGCTGCCCAGCAGTGTTCGGATTCATATGCTGCATTAATTATACTGCAGAGAGGCGCTTCCCGGCAGCGTGCGGATTCATATGCTGCATTGAAACCTATGGGTTAAAAAGCCTTGTTTCTTTAAAAAAAGTTAGGAAACCTAACCTTTCACCCAAAAGATGCCTAAAAAATCCTAAAAGAATAATTAAGTAAAGAAACTTTCATTCTATTGGTAGTAATCTATTTCCCATTCTTAAATAAGCAATAAAAAAGGAAATAAGTCGTAAAAAAGTGAAAAACCAACTGATCCGAACCACCCGAAATGAGCCGAATCGTCAAAATGATCCGGATCGCCAAAATGAGCCGAATCACCGAATCGATATGAATCATCGAATCGATCCGAATAACCGAGTCGAATGATCCGAAACTAAAGAAACACTGTCTGAAATGATCCATAAGGAAAAAAACACCCTAAAAAAAACTAAACGAAAAAAAAGGCATGCACATCCCTAATAGAAATCAATAGGAGTCACAAACAGTTTTACCTTCCTGTTGACAATGAAAGGATTTCCCATGAAAAGAGTATATCCAGGGATCAAGTCCTAAAAAAAGAAGTGTGGGAACTCACCAGGATTTCTGTCTCCCAATAAGCAATTATCACGTCGCACGTAACACAAACACACACTCAGCTCTGATAAATTTATGTATATATGTCAATAAGAAAGCAGATTGTACAACAAATGCTTATGCCGGCTATTGATTACGGAGATGTACAGGGTTATTCAGAGAGCGGTGAAAAGCAGAAGAATGACTAGAGAATGGAAAATTCTAGGTCAAAATAGCCAAACCAGAAAAATTCTCCCATTCATCTCACTTTCCAAATCGGCTATTTTGACCTAGAATTTTCCATTCTCCAGTCATTCTCCTGCTTTTCACGCTCTCTGAATAACCCTGGTAGTGTATGCAGCTGCTCCTCAAACACACCTTCATAAACTTACTACATTGTATAACTCAGTCTGCCGCTTTGTGCTACAATGTAACTACATGACCCACCATTGTGACATGTTAAAAGAGCTAAACTGGCCGTCGCTGGAATCTAGACGCACCCTTCACCTCTCCAACCTGGTGTTTTAAGAGCTTTTCTGGGAAGCTACCACCCTACCTGAATAGGCTACCTACCCCAGCAGTTCCCTCATCCTATAACCTCCGATCCAGGACCAGCACCTTATTTGCAATATCACAATACAAAAAGAAAGTGGCTCGATCCTCATTTTCCTACAGAGCACCACAGTTATGGAATAACCTCCCAGATGCCGTCAAATCTTCCCCCAGTCTAAAGTCCCTTAAGAGATCTCTATTAACATACCTCAATACGGAATGCACTGTAAACATGTAACATAGTGGCATATTTATTTTCTGTTACTCTGTATATTTGTGTTTTGTTTTTAATATATATATATGATAAATCCTATATTTATTGTGACTTAATAGAGAAATATGTGATTGAACACCAGACTACAAGCTTTATAGAGTATGGGACCAAAGGGAACTCCGTTCCCTCTGCAAAATTAGTGCAGGAACTCCGTTCCCACGCGTTCCCCCTCGGCTTGACCCCTGAGTATATCCAAAAAAAGTTATGGCGTGATGAAAATCCTAAGAAACATTATATCTTAAGCAATAAAACAATTGAGGAAGTGCTTAAAGATGTGCAAAATTAATTGCTTAAAGGAGATATCCCAAAATTAGTTCCCAATACACCAGTCAATTAAGCAACACACTTATTTGTAATAAAACAAAAACAGACATTTAGTTAATTGATACAGAACACCGTGTAGCAGTTGTAAATAACACAGAGATACATTGACTACATTTACAGAACTTAACCCTATGATTGCTAGATGAATGTTGCAGTACTTGATTGTTATCGTCAGGGTGTTTGTCATTTATGAGACACTCAACTTGTACAATTTATTGAGCTGGTTTCCTTCCATGAACTTTATCCAACTTTCCACCATCATGTTTTCAACTGCTCCAGAGCAGACATACTATATATTTCATTTCACTCCTTATTTGTTCCCTTCATCTTGTTCCATACTCCACAACCTCTTGGTTTCTCACACTTTAAAGGTCTTCTTGGTTTTGATGATCGGTTCCCGTCCAACCGTTGGACCTCATTATTAGAGGGAAACCTTCTTATCTACGGTACCTACTGAGAGAGATGTCGTCATTCCAATCTCTACAGTTGTAGCTCCCGTCCTGGAGCACGTCTTTACACAAAAGGTTTCACAAATCTCTAAGATCTGCTCACCTACTAGCAAGCTCATGGATAATTGATTACAAAGCATGTTCAACTTTAAACAATGGGAAAGATTCAAAGAATCAGCATGGTGGGACATCTGACTTATTAAAAGAAGGGATGGGGGGTGATACAGCCTCTACTGATTAACTGATAATCCTGGGCAACATAAAAAGCGTCAAATCCAAATACCCAAATATGATTTTATCAGGAAAAACACATGCGGTCACGGAATCTCAAATAGCAGCTTACATAACGACCTTCGGCAATGAGTGACAAAGTAACAGAGAAAACAGGAAGAGTTTGGAAAAGTCATACTGTGTTTAATAATGTTGCGAACACTCACAAAACTGGGGGCAATGGGTTATATTAAAAATAACCCACAGGATGCGTGGCTGTCGGAAAAGGTATAGTCATAGGTACAAAACAGGAGAGAAAATAAATTAAAAACAAAAAAATATATGGTTTTATCTTTGTTACATGAAAGAAAATTCTGAATAATAGTACTAATAATAATAATAATAATAACAATAATAATGGTTACAGTTACAAGGTTTTATAAAGTACTAACATTCTACCAATACAAATGTAGCGCTGTACAATGACAGCTGTACAATGAAATATACATACAACTTAAACAGACAGAACAGTAAGAGGGAGCACCCTGCTCGAGAGTTTACAGTCTAAGAGGAAAGGGGTGACAATTTAGGTGAGGATAAATAGAGAACATGAATTATCAGGGTGCATGTGGTCTGGGTGGGCGTAAGAAAGGAACAGTGGTGGAATCATGGAGTGAGCTGATAGACTTCTCTTCAGTTATGTAATAACAATGTAATATTAGGGTCTCCAATTACAAGACAGTTAAGAATAGTGCAGTATTAGTTACTATCATCAGTTAGGGATTTGTTTATAGAGGAAGAATCTTCTCTTCTCACAAACCAAACAAAGACACACTTAAGAAGTTCCAATACAAGAGTGAAACGCGTATGCGTGTGATCATGCTTTTGCCATCTCTTGACTGTAGAGGAGTCCGAGACTTGGAGGCAAAGGAGCATGGCAGTGACTGATCGCAAGCAAGACAGTCGGTCATACAGTTACTCTGCTTTGTGGACTGTTGGGGACTTCCATTTTCGTCCAGTAGTTTTTTGCAAACAGTGTTTGAAATTTTTTGAGTTTCAATCGTTTTGTCTTGTTGTTTTTTTTACCCTGTTCGTCAGCTTTCTCCGGTGACTGGTTGGTGCTATGTTCGGTGCTCGGCGGCTTCTTTCAGACATGTTCGGTGGGTTTGCGGCAGATTGTCGGGTACATTTGGCAGGTTTTCTGCTGCGTTTCGGATCGGATCAAATTTCCGGATCGTATCGGCAGATTTTCAGTGATTTTTCAACGATTTTTTTGGATCCATTCGGCAACTTTTCCCTGAAGTTCGGGGACTCTGCGGTGAATGCTGAATTCACCTCAGGGTCAGGGAATTTGATTGTTGGTGACATTTCGGTGCTTTCTGAATAACCCCTTATATCTCAGCTCCATCCATCAGCTCCAGTGTACCGTTTGAAGATCCTATGCATACCAGGGTTCTGATCCTCCCAGGGCGTTCATGTGCGAGTGGCCCATGGTCACTTGCAGATTTCTGAATGGATTTCAATAAGCCTTTACGCACATATTTTATTTATCATACAGAATACACCATGGACTTTTATTAATTACATTTTGCAGATAGTATACTGATTATTTTGTTCATCATTGCGCAGCATCCAATGGTAACATTGTTTCAGCACAGCTAACGGTCCATTTCAGGGAGGGGAAATGTTCTCCTTATCCACTCCCAACGCAGTGACTGTAAAATCTCTTAAGTAACAATGTTACTCTCAACATCTGAGGAATATTTTCAGTTCCTAAAAATATGTTTCCTGTTATTATAGTCTCTGCCTGGAGCAGGATGTTTTCGACATAACATAAATCCATAGGGACTTATATCTTATTGTACAAACAGTAATTCTTCAATGAGATGTAACACCAATGACAAGACTGATAACTCAGATCTGTATGGGAAAAAATAGTGCAGAAATATTACTGTGTTTTCAAAATGAACAGCCGTAACAGCTCGGTTTCTCTCCATTCCAGAGAACTCTATTATTAAAGAAAATGACTGATCTTTAAACATTTTTAAAATATTTTACGAATGCGGCTTCTAAATAGAATTCTCATTCCTATTTTCTTAAAACCGGATGCTCAGTTTTATGACAACTTGCTGAACACTGTTATTTTATGTTCACATACGTCAGGATTTGTGGAGAATTATCTGCCTTTTCCATGTTGTCTAGAAGTGAGGTATTAATGTCACTGGATGGAGGATCAAATCAAGAGCTCATGGGTAATGATGGGACTTGATGTAAACTGAATTTACAATGCAGGATGAAGAAGCCAGGGTTCCATGATGGGAAGGGCTGCACAGTTTCGAAAGATAACGATGACTAGTACTGTGTGATAACCAAAAATGATGATTTTACTTTACATATTAAACATTAAAAATTAGGATATAAATATTTTCATTCCTAAAAAAATAGAATAAAAGGGATGGATGCATAGCTAGGTGTTGGGATAGATAGATAGATAGATAGATAGATAGATAGATAGATAGATAGATAGATAGATAGATAGATAGATAGATAGATAGATAGATAGATAGATAGATAGATAGATAGAAGATGGATAAATAGATAGATAGAATAGATAGATAGATAGATAGATGATAGATAGATAGATAGATAGATAGAGAAATTGATAGATAGATTGATAGATAGATAGATATAAATTAATATCGATTAACATCAATACATAGATCAATTTGGATAGAGATAAATAGATGCAGAGATAGATAGATAGATAGATAGATAGATAGATAGATAGATAGATAGATAAATAGTTAGAACGTCGAAAGAATGACATATCAATATAGAATTTGAATATGAAAGCTATATAAGCTATATAAGTTATAGACAGTTGGATAGATAAATATGGATAAATTGATATCGATAAACATAAATACATAGATCAATTGGAATAGAGATAAATAGTTGCAGAGATAGATAAATAGATAGATAGATAGATAGAAGATAGATAGATTAGATAGATAGATAGATAGATAGATAGATAGATATGGATAAATTAATATCGATAAACATAAATACATGGATCAATTTGGATAGAGATAAATAGATGCAGAGATAGATAGATAGATAGATAGATAGATAGATAGATAGATAGATAGATAGATAGATAGATAGATAGAGAAAAAGATAGAAAGATAGATAGAGAAATAGATAGATAGATAGATAGATAGATAGATAGATAGATAGATAGATAGATAGATAGATAGATAGATAGAGAAAAAGATAGAAATATAGATAGATAGATAGATAGATAGATAGATAGATAGATAGATAGATAGATAGATAGAAATTAATATTGATAAGCATAAATACATAGATCAATTTGGATAGAGATAAATAGATGCAGAGATAGATAGATAGATAGATAGATAGATAGATAGATAGATAGATAGAGAAAAAGATAGAAGATAGATAGAGAAATAGATAGATAGATAGATAGATAGATAGATAGATAGATAGATAGATAGATAGAGAAAAAGATAGAAATATAGATAGATAGATAGATAGATAGATAGATAGATAGATAGATAGATAGATAGATATAAATTAATATTGATAAGCATACATAGATCAATTTGGATAGAGATAAATAGATGCAGAGATAGATAGATAGATAGATGAAGATAGATAGATAGATGATAGATAGATAGATAGAGAAAAGATAGAAAGATAGATAGAGAAATAGATAATAGATAGATAGATAGATAAGATAGATAGAAATTAATATTGATAAACATAAATACATAGATCAATTTGGATAGAGATAAATAGATGCAGAGATAGATAGATAGAGAAAAGATAGAAAGATAAATTGATAGATAGAAATATAGAGAAATAGATAGATAGTAGACATGTGCACAGCACAAAATTTCGTTTTGAACTAATGGATTAGTCCTAAAATTTAATTTATTTAGTTGCTAAAGAAATTAGTTTTCAGTTCTTTAGTATGAAAACTAATTTCATTCATCCGAAAACCAGTGGATACAATTACTATTGTAGTGGCTCCTCAGAGGGCTGAGATCGCTGCTTGTTACAGTATCTCTCACTCTCAGCACAATGTGCAAATCTGTTACAGTAACTGACTGCTGCTCATCACAGTGCTCAGCGTTTCAGTAAAACTAGTAAATAATATTTTTATATAAGAGGTTAGAACAATATTATTTCCTTGTTTTACTGAAACTCTGAGCGCTGTTAGTCAGTTACTGTAACAGCTGAGCCTGATATATTGTACTGAGAAATAATATAACAAGCAGCCGATCTCAGCGCTCACAGCCACTGGATTTAAAGGGCTGAAAAAAAAGGCTCCTCTCTGTATAATGTAGATAACATCCTCCTGCATTAATTAATACCCCTCTCTGTATAATGTATACAACATCCACCTGCATTAATTAATGTCACTCTCTGTATAGAACATCCTACTGCATTGGCATGTGGCGGGTGCAGAACTTCGGAATGCAATGCTTATCCAGCACAGGAGAGGGAACTTTTACTTAAACTTTGTATCTCTGTGGGGGAGACACAAGAATATAAAAGCAGGGGAGAGGGAAAATATTAACGTAAATTGGTCTGAAAGCTCAGAGAAGAGATGACTGGGGCAAATTTATTTTTATAATAAAATAAAGCACTTTAAATCTAGGGAAAACATTCAAATAAATCACACTGAAGGCTCATAATGACAGAGTAACTGTGAGAGCTGGATACTAAATGTATCAGATGTAAAAAAAACTTTATAACAAGCAGCACTGGGAGAGGAGAGGGACTTTATATAAAACGTGTATTATAGATGAGGAAAGAGGGATAGTGTTCCTGGATAATATAAAATGTATCAGACCTAAGCCCCTATTATGCAGAGCAGGAGGGGAGATAACACACATTTTATAAAGTCCCTCTCTTCTCCCTGCGCTGCTTGTTATAAAGTGGTTTTTACTATCCAGCCCTCCTCTGTCATTAGCTTTCAGTGTGATTTATTTGAATGTTTTCCTTCTCCAGCTGCTTTTATCATCTTGTCTGCCTCAGACATGCAAGGTTTAAGTAAAGGTTTCCTCTCCTGTGCTGGCTGGCTGTGCTGTGAGTGAGTATTCTGGAGCTCTATCACTGTCAGATTTTCGGGTAGGGGTCGGGAAGGATTACGCATACAAACCTTTTCTGTAGCTTTGCGATGTTGCGCTTCATTACTGGTCTCCTTCACTCATCAATGTAATATCACAAAAAGGACTGAAACTAAAATGTAGTGCATTTTATTTTAGTTTCTTTCATTTTTTTGTACGGAGCAGTTTCATATCTCTTGAGTCAAACTAAAACTAAATTATCCCAAAATTCGGATTAAATCGTTTTAGTACTAAAACGAATGCACATGTCTAATAGATAGATAGATAGATAGCGATAAATTAATATCGATAAACATAAATACATAGATCAATTTGGATAGAGATAAATAGATGCAGATATAGATAGATAGATAGAAAGAAAGAAGATAGATAGATAGATAGATAGATAGATAGAGAAAAAGATAGAAAGATAGATAGAGAAATAGATAGATAGATAGATAGATAGATAGATAGATAGATAGATAGATAGATAGATAGAGATAAATTAATATCGATAAACATAAATACATAGATCAATTTGGATAGAGATAAATAGATGCAGAGATAGATAGAAAGAAAGAAAGAAAGAAAGATAGATAGATAGCTAGAGAAAAAGATAGAAAGATAGATAGAGAAATAGATAGATAGATAGATAGAGATAAATTAATATCGATAAACATAAATACATAGATCAATTTGGATAGAGATAAATAGATGCAGAGATAGATAGATAGAGAAATAGATAGATAGAATGTTTAAAGAATGACATATCAATATAGAATTTGAATATGAAAGCTATATAAGGTATAGATAGTTGGATAGATAAATAGATATGGATAAAGTAATATTGATAAACATAAATAGATAGATCGATTTGGATAGAGATAAATAGATGCAGAGATAGATAGATAGATAGACAGATAGATAGATAGATAGATAGATAGATAGATAGATAGATAGATAGATAGATAGATAGATAGATAGATAGATAGATAGATAGATAGAGAAATAGATAGAATGTCGAAAGAATGACATATCAATATAGAATTTGAAAATTAAAGCTATATAAGCTATATAAGGTATAGATAGTTGGATAGATAGAAAAATATGGATAAATTAATATCGATAAACATAAATACATAGATCAATTTGGATAGAGATAAATAGATGCAGAGATAGATAGATAGATAGATAGATAGATAGAGATAAGATAGAAAGATAAATTGATAGCTAGAAAGATAGAGAAATAGATAGATAGTAGACATGTGCACAGCACAAAATTTCGTTTTGAACTAATGGATTAGTCCTAAAATGTAATTTATTTAGTTGCTAAAGAAATTAGTTTTCAGTTCTTTAGTATGAAAACTAATTTCATTCATCCGAAAACCAGTGGATACAATTACTATTGTAGTGGCTCCTCAGAGGGCTGAGATCGCTGCTTGTTACAGTATCTCTCACTCTCAGCACAATGTGCCAGGCAAAGCTGTTACAGTAACTGACTGCTGCTCATCACAGTGCTCAGCGTTTCAGTAAAACTAGTAAATAATATTTTTATATATGAGGTTAGAACAATATTATTTCCTTGTTTTACTGAAACTCTGAGCACTGTTAGTCAGTTACTGTAACAGCTGAGCCTGATATATTGTACTGAGAGATAATATAACAAGTAGCCGATCTCAGCGCTCACAGCCACTGGATTTAAAGGGCTGAAAAAAAAGCTCCTCTCTGTATAATGTAGATAACATCCTCCTGCATTAATTAATACCCCTCTCTGTATAATGTATACAACATCCACCTGCATTACTTAATGTCACTCTCTGTATAGAACATCCGACTGCATTTGGCATGTGGAGGGTGCAGAACTTCGGAATGCAATGCTTATCCAGCACAGGAGAGGGAACTTTTACTTAAACTTTGTATCTCTGTGGGGGAGACACAGGAATATAAAAGCAGGGGAGAGGGAAAATATTAACGTAAATTGGTCTGAAAGCTCAGAGAAGAGATGACTGGTGAAAATTTATTTTTATAATAAAATAAAGCACTTTAAATCTAGGGAAAACATTCAAATAAATCACACTGAAGGCTCATAATGACAGAGTAACTGTGAGAGCTGGATACTAAATGTATCAGATGTAAAAAAAACTTTATAACAAGCAGCACTGGGAGAGGAGAGGGACTTTATATAAAACGTGTATTATAGATGAGGAAAGGGGGATAGTGCTCCTGGATAATATAAAATGTATCAGACCTAAGCCCCTATTATGCAGAGCGGGAGGGGAGATAACACACGTTTTATAAAGTCCCTCTCTTCTCCCAGCGCTGCTTGTTATAAAGGGTTTTTACTATCCAGCCCTCCTCTGTCATTAGCTTTCAGTGTGATTTATTTGAATGTTTTCCTTCTCCAGCTGCTTTTATCATCTTGTCTGCCTCATAGACATGCAAGGTTTAAGTAAAGGTTTCCTCTCCTGTGCTGGCTGTCTGTGCTGTGAGTGAGTATTCTGGAGCTCTATCACTGTCAGATTTTCGGGTAGGGGTCGGGAAGGATTACGCATACAAACCTTTTCTGTAGCTTTGCGATGTTGCACTCTTCATTGCTGGTCTCCTTCACTCATCACTGTAATATCACAAAAAGGACTGAAACTAAAATGTAGTGCATTTTATTTTAGTTTCTTTAATTTTTTGTACTGAGCAGTTTCGTATCTCTTGAGTCATACGAAAACTAAATTATCCCAAAATTCGGACTAAATCGTTTTAGTACTAAAACGAATGCACATGTCTAATAGATAGATAGATAGCGATAAATTAATATCGATAAACATAAATACATAGATCAATTTGGATAGAGATAAATAGATGCAGAGATAGATAAATAGATAGATAGATAGAGAGATAGATAGATAGATAGATAGATAAGGATAGATAGATAGAAGATAGATAGATAGATAGATAGATAAGAAGATAGATAGATAGATAGATATAGAAAGATAGATAGATAGATAGATAGATAGATAGATAGATAGAGATATAGATAGATAGATAGATAGATAAGGATAGATAGATATTAGAAAGATAGATAGATAGATAGATAGATAGATAGATAGATAGAATAGATAGATAGATAGATAGATAGATAGATAGATATGGATAGATAGATAGATAGAGATATGGGATAGATAGATAGATAGATAGATAGATAGATAGATAGATAGATAGGTAGATAGATAGATATGGGATAGATAGATAGATAGATAGATAGTAGAATAGATATGGGATAGATAGATAGATAGATAGATAGATAGATAGATAGATATGGGATAGATAGATAGATAGATATGGGATAGATAGATAGATATGGGATAGAGAAGATAGATAGATAGATAGATAGATAGATAGATAGATAGATAGGTATAGATAGATATGGATAGATAGATAGATATAGATAGATAGATATGGGATAGATAGATAGATAGATAGATAGATATGGGATAGATAGATAGATAGATAGATAGATAGATAGATAGATAGATAAGATAGATAGATAGGTAGATAGATTAGCATAGATAGATGGAGAAAAAGATAGAAAAATAGATAGATAGATAGATAGAAGATAGATAGATAGATAGATAGAGAAATAGACAAAATGTCGAAAGAATGACATATCAATATAGAATATGATAGCTAGATAGATAGTTGGATAGATAAATAGATAATTGCATAGATAGATAGATGTGGATAAATCAATATGGATAAACATACATAGATAGATCGATATGGATAGAGATAAACAGATGCAGAGATAGATATATAGATAGATTGTAGAGATAGAAATAGATAGATGATAGATAGATAGATAGATAGATGATAGATAGATAGATAGATAGATAGATAGATAGATAGATAGATAGATAGATAGATAGAAATAGATAGATAGATAGATAGATAGATAGATAGATAGATAGATAGATAGATAGATAGATGATAGATAGATAGATAGATAGATAGATAGATAGATAGATAGAAATAGATAGATTATAGATAGATAGATAGATTGTAAATAAACAGATAGATAGATGATAGATTGATAGATAGATAGATAGATAGATAGATAGATAGATAGATAGATAGATAGATAGATAGATAGATAGATGATAGATAGATATTAGTGTAAGCCAAATTATGGGGATTTAGCAGTACCATATGGCCATACTATCAGAAGTCAATGGGAAGATAGAGAGATAAATAGATAGATAGAGGTCAGATAATTCAATTGTAGATGGTCCTCTAATCATGTGTCAAAAAGATTCTGCTGAGGTCTAACTGACACAATGTACAAAAAATCCACTGGTCTTAGGCTAAAAAAAATATGTGAATAAAACATGTTTACTATCAGCAAGAAAATAATTTCACCAGCTCAAAAGCTGTCTTACTTGTGTCTGTATTGTGCTCATCACCTTCACTTTATGAAAAAGGAGAGAACAAAAGAAGAAACAATAATAATGCACCAAAATGTGAGCAATGAGTCAAGTAATCGCCATAATATGCAAGGAGTATGGTAACACGGATCTTTAACATGAAACGAGACTAAAAGATAGCCGAATTATGATATGGGGGCAAGGACATGGACCGGTGCTAAGCCAGCATTTTCCAATCTCTTTGTATATAATGGATCAGCTGTGACCAGCAAATCTCTGTCTCCATGAGGAGGATGCGACGCTTACGTAGAGATTTGATTATAAAACCCGCAAACCGGCTTGCGTTGCAAAAAAAATTGTAATAAATACGCTTTCAAAGGGAGACGTCTGGTTTCATATATCCCATGCTCTACAATTCCTTGGGAATTTTTTATCTTCATCAAAAGAAGTCACAGACTGTCCAGTAATTCAATCCACTGTCACGTAAGAACGGAAAAGATGTCCCAGCGTGCAAGTAATAGCTCTGGGATCGAAAGGCCGAACACAACCCAAAAGAATAATAGACTTGGCGATGCTTCACTGGACGTTGCCCTCCACTTTAATTAAATGTGAGGAGTCGGTAACATTGATACAACACGAGCAATCCATACTAGTCTTAATATTTGGGAATATTTGACTTTACACAGAATATCACAACACAAGCCAAGTGTGTGAATGTTATATTCCCAAGTTAGGGTTTGGTTGCAGAAAAGAGAAATCAATGGGAAGTTCCATTTGTTCCATCCATCAGACAAACCCTAGGTGCTCCATTACATCATTAGTAATATCAGTGGTAAATGCCATAAATCAATACTCCTGTCATGTTACTACCGGTAGTCAATCCCAAGGAGGTTTCAATCAAGCCTAAGGACCATTAGTAATACCCATCCTTGGCCGCCAATGAACTAGGAGTAGCACAAGCAAATGGTGTTAAATTCTAGTTCGATTAGCGTCAGTACCAACCGCAAGGCTATCTAGGACTATTTTAATTGACTTCTGTTTACATAGCAAAATACTATCAGGGTTATTCAAAGAGATCCGAATTGCGGCCGAAAGGTAACCGAACAGTGAAATTCAGCGTATGGTTACCTTTCATGGCCATTCGGCTATTCAGAGAGAAGGCAGTTCGCCAAATGTTACATAGTTACATAGTTATATAGGCTGAAAAAAGACATGCGTCCATCGGGTTCAGCCTCTCCCACATAACCTACTGCTGTTGATCCAAAAGAAGGCAAAAAACCCAGTCTGAATGCTTGCCAATATGCAACATACTGGGAAAAAATTCCTTCTTGACCCCAGAATGGCAGTCAGATTTCTCCTTGGATCAAGAAGCCTTTACCCACATATTAAATATTCTAACTCTTAATATTCTGTGTCTGCAGGAAGTCATCCAGTCGCTTTTTAAAAGTCTGTACAGACTCTGACCCAACCACCTCAACAGGCAGAGAATTCCACAGCTTTATTGTTCTCACCGTAAAATAACCCTTCCTATGCTTTAAGCTAAATTTTCTTTCTTCCAGTCTAAATGGATGACCCCGTGTTCTGTTGGCGAATTGCCTGCACATAAGGTGCCTATTCGTTGCCTGTTCGAGGGCAGTGAAATCCCCATAGAGAAGCAATGCTTCATCTATTCAGAGAACAGAAACCAGCAGTGAAAAGTTGCCGAATTGCCCTGCCATTCGGTGGTTTCATTCGACAGGTTTATTCAGCGAATTCCATAGGCTTCAATGTTAAAAATATTCCCGTTTTAATTCAATATCTAATAAACCGTTGATTATAATATTCTGCAGTAAAAAGTCTCTTTATTTATAGATTTTTTTAGGATCTTTTAGGCATTTTTTGGGATTTTGCTGCAAAAATAATTTTTTCGTTTTTTTTTTAAATCAGTTTTTCTTTTTCTGTAACAGCCCTTTTTATTATCATTCATTGGATCTTATGTGTAAATTCCAGACAGTTTCAATCTGTTTCTTTGCAAATAGCGTTTCACTTGTCAAACATTCAAGCGTACTGTTTTTTTTTTTTCACTCCATTCGACTGCGGTGTTGGCTTTTTTTCAGCGGCTGCTCTGCTCTGTGATCGGTGACTGCTCGGGTTTCTCCGGCGTGTTAAGCGGGGTTAATCCAGATGTTTTTGCGGATTTGGGTGTGCGTTCACAGGGTGTTTTTCGGTGAGTGTTCGGCAGGTTTTCGGCGGCTTTTTCCTGCACTACGACGGCCCTGTGGTGCCTGTTGAATACACCATAGGGTCGCCGAAATGGGATCGCCAAATCGCACCGAATTGAAGAGAACGAAAAGTCACCGAACGTGCAGTGACTTTTCGATTCTCTTTGAATGACCCTGTATGCAATGTAAAGTAAAATAATAAAATAACAGATTTGGTGGGTACCTTGGAAGCATCGGCCATATATACAGTCATGTCCAGAAAATCAAATATTTCTCACAGAAAAGTATTGCAGTAACACATGTTTTGCTATACACATGTTTATTCCCTTTGTGTGTATTGGAACAAAACAAAAAAAAGGGAGGAAAAAAAGCAAATTGGACATAATGTCACACAAAACTCCAAAAATGGTCTGGACAAAATATTGGCACCCTTTCAAAATTGTGGATAAATAAGATTGTTTCAAGCATGTGATGCTCCTGTAAACTCACCTGGGGCAAGTAACAGGTGTGGGCAATATAAAAATCACACCTGAAAGCAGATAAAAAGGAGAGAAGTTCACTTAGTCTTTGCATTGTGTGTCTGTGTGTGCCACACTAAGCATGGACAACAAAAAGAGGATAAGAGAACTGTCTGAGGACTTGAGAACCAAAATTGTGGAAAAATATCAACAATCTCAAGGTTACAAGTCCATCTCCAGAGATCTAGATTTGCCTTTGTCCACAGTGCGCAACATTATCAAGAAGTTTGCAACCCGTGGCACAGTAGCTAATCTCTCTGGGCGTGGACAGAACAGAAAAATTGATGAAAGGTTGCAACGCAGGATAGTCCGGATGGTGGATAAGCAGCCCCAAACAAGTTCCAAAGAAATTCAAGCTGTCCTGCAGGCTCAGGGAGCATCAGTGTCAGCGCGAACTATCCATCGACATTTAAATGAAATGAAACGCTATGGCAGGAGACCCAGGAGGACCCCACTGCTGACACAGAGACATAAAAAAGCAAGACTACAGTTTGCCAAAATATACTTGAGTAAGCCAAAATCCTTCTGGGAAAACGTCTTGTGGACAGATGAGACCAAGATAGAGCTTTTTGGTAATGCACATCATTCTACTGTTTACCGAAAACGGAATGAGGCCTACAAAGAAAAGAACACAGTACCTACAGTGAAATATGGTGGAGGTTCAGTGATGTTTTGGGGTTGTTTTGCTGCCTCTGGCACTGGGTGCCTTGAATGTGTGCAAGGCATCATGAAATCAGAGGAATACCAAAGGATTTTGGGTCGCACTGTAGTGCCTAGTGTCAGAAAGCTGGGTTTTGTATGCGCAGCGCAATTTTTTTTGCACACAGCGTTAAGTGTTAACACACGTAAATTAACGCTGGTATTACAATCCGAGCGCATTTTGTCATCCGTCAAAAAATATCTCGTGTAAAATAGACGTGCAAAAACTAGCGCAAATTAACGCTGCGCGCAGAAATCGGTGGGCAGACTGTTTTTTCACGCAATTCAGCCAATCAGAATTAAGAACCACAATTGTCTCCTGTTCAGTTTTTGCGCCTGTCAAAATCAATCTGAGTATACTGTATATGCTGCAGCAATAATAAAAACACGCACAATCACTCAATTTTATTGTTTGGGTATGTGTAGAATGTGTAACTATACTGTGCTGCATTTTTTTTTTTCGTGCTGGTGTATTTGGTTTCGGCCAGCACGTTCAGATTTGCAGTTACCACCAGCTTTTCAAAGACGTTAAAATTATGCACGCAAACGTCGTTCGTAAAAAGTTGTTCATCAATTGTAATACCAGCCGCGTACCAGCGCATGAACGCATTTGCGCTCACAATGTTAAGTATGGGATGCGTGCACGAACTTTCGCTCGCGCAGGGTAACTCGCGTTAGACGTTAACACGCACCATATGCGTGAACGTCGTAATTTGACAGTCAGCGGAAAGGGTTTTTCCCCTCGCGTTAATGCGTTTTTGCGCAGGCGCACATTTTTGCGCGAAGAATGTAATAGAGCCCTTCTAGTTTTCTGAAATGCGGGCGTTTGTCGGTTTTGCATTACTGTTGATTTTTGCCGGTGTTTGCATCACCGGTAAACACCGTCACTTTGTGAACAATCCCTATATTGTCCTCATTTATGAACTGAGGCGTTGTTTATATCATTGCTGCCATCGCTTTCCATCCAATTGTGCTAGAGTAAAACAAGCGCGTTAATAACAAAAGGTGCGCCGAGAAGCCGAATGCGTCTCTTTAAATTAATTGCCGAGAAAAATACAAACAAAACACCTAAACGACCGCCTAAAAACATTGATTTTCTCTTATTTTTTCTCATATTGATGTCTGTGGATGTAACGCCTAGCCACTGAATGATGACAGGAAGGAGAATTGATGAGGCCACCTTGGCAATATTCTGTGCAGTGCACGCTAAATCGTCAAAACACTTAAAATAGATAATAATATGTGGTGAAACAGCAAAATAAAAATAGAAAGCATTTATGCAGAACATTAGATTTTTTTTCCTCAATTCATATTCCTTGACATGTTTTATGTTTCCACAGCAACAGTTTACATAGCATTACGCTTGACGTACATTAACGCTGCTAATACAGCCATGAAAATAGGACCCCCTACATTACCGTCCTGTGTGCCGCGTGGGAGCCACGAGCGCCGCGTGATATTTCATTAGCTTTTTGAACGCTCAGTCTCTTCTATCTGACTCCGGCTCTCTGTACACACTGTTCTGAGTGAAAACTTGTCTGCTTTTGATGCAATCAATTTGATGCGTAAAATTAAGGAAATTAGAAGAACTGATTAAATTGCACGGACGACATTGATGCGTGAAATCATTCTGGCTCATGCATATTACTACGTGCTAATCGAGGTGATGAACACATTTAGCTTAAGGTTTGTTTGGGTTTGAAAATTCTTTTTTTTGTGCAGATGAATGACTTTATGTCTTATACTTTGTGCTCAGAATGTGCTGATTCATATGGTAACCTGTGCGAAACCATTAAAGGGACACTGTACCATAAAATATAGAGGGAAGGGTGATGATAAAAAGGAGGGGTTAATTAGTAATCGTTGCCAGCCCCACCTGTTTGTGTCCCAAAGTGAGTTACAATTACCCTTTTCCAGGACCGTGGTTCCATTCAGTTCTCTGCAGAATGCAGCTGAAGCCATTGCCGTGATGACCAGTGCAAGCCCACCTAAGATTCACATGCAGACAATTGGATGCCTCTTGAAGCCAAAGCATTGAGAGCTGTCTCTCCACTTAGCATCCCCGATTTACCAGTGGATTACGGGACAGGAGCTGAATCCAGCAGGTTGCCCCATAAGCGTCCGCTAGGCTCCAGCATGCTCAGGGCAGTGACTATCCCCTCCATAGGGTCCATAGGACTCCGTGAAGGCTTCTGCTGTTGTGTCACATGAGTGACCATGGAGGGAGACTAGGGACTTTTTTTCCCCCAGTCTCACTCTGCTCCCGGCAGCCAGAAGCAGTAGATCTGGGCTCGGTTCTCACCACCGGATGGGAGGTGAGTATTTTATTTAAGGAGGCATTCCAGCGGCTGCTAACTAATTCAGCAGAAGCTCTAAGCTGTAGCAAACCTTTTCAGTTAGCAGCAGCGGTTCGTAATCAGCATTAGGAATTTGCTTATTACTCCTTGCATACTTTTTGCGCTCCCCATATTAAGTATGGGAGGTGCAAAATAAAGTAAGCTCGTGCTAAAAAGCGCTAATACCGATTGACTCATGGATTTTTTTACCCTGTTTGCGATCGGTGGGTGATCTTTGCGGCACACTATCACCTCTATTAACCTAGCGATAACGCTCATTTATATGCGGAGGAGGTGATAGGCCCTTAACATTTACATAAGTTGTAGAAGGCTCATGTAGGATTTACATTTGGGTCAAAACTCTGTCCTTGTTTGTGTCTCTGCATCCCTGTTTGCGTGTCTCAGTTACAGTTACAAGTAGTTACAAGTACTTATAAAATGCCAAAAAGATTCCGTAGCGCTTTACAATGGGGAAGCACAAACAGGAGACGTACATGATACAAGAGGAAAGACAACCCTGCCCGTAGGATAACTGTCCAGTAATAGAGCACTTGAAACCAAGTGCTCAGGCACACCAAGAGCTTACAATCTAAGGGTAGATGAAACAAATGGGAGCAAAGGGAAGGTGAAGCTGGTGGCTAGAAGAAATATTGTAGGGATTGCATGTGAAGGACCAGAAGTTTGGGCTTAGTAAGAGTAATTAGAGAGAGAAGTGGACACAGCTGGAAAGGAGAGCTGAAATTAGGGACTGGCCCTGGGTGGGCGGGTGTATGGAGAAGGTGGGTTGGGACAGCAGAGGGAGAGAGGGATGGACATCAGTCTGTGAGAGTATGCTGTGGAAAGAGAATGAAGTTGGATAAAATGCACAGATAGCTAACCATTTGCGACATGTAGCGGGTGCGGGTAAGTGGTAGGGAGTGGGGGTGGGAGAAACAGAGTTTTTCTACGAGAAATGGAGGGAGAGTTAAAATATGACTATTAATAAATGCAGACAAAAAATACAATTGCAAGAATAGGGCAGCCTGGAATATAGTGTTTGATGGCAAGTTGAATCCTGGATACCTTTATGCAGGTTTCAGGGTGCAGAGCGAGAGAGGGATGGAGGTCAGTCAGTCTCTGTGTGTTACCTTGTGTTTGACAGTGTTTTACAGCGATTACGACATCCGGGACATCTCATGTTTTCCAGTGATATCCTCTGAAGTCGTACGTAAAAATTAAAATACAATGTTTTGCTTCATCTTTGTGGAAGTAAGATGTACACCAATCAACAATTATCTAAACGCAGTACCAGCTGCTCCGACTGAAGAACAGCCGGTTGTCATTAGGCAGTCCTATATACTGAACGCTTCAAAATGTGCACAATGTATTTCAAATTCATAAAATAGAGGAATAATTTATGAATTATAAATGCTAGTTTGCAGCCAAGGGATTCATCACACTTCATAAATACACACGCTGACAGAGCGCTGTACAGATATTCTATTGTGTGCGTCTTATGCCGGCAACAAGTGCCTGATAATGCATTGTCCTAGCACTGCGAGCGTGATATCATGTGTTTCCTATGGCACGGTATTGTAATTATCTATAATTTACACGCACAGCTTTGTTCCTTCGTAAGACAGTGGGATGCAAGGTAACACGGAGACGATGCTGCATCACAATCCCAAAAGCCTAATAATATATTAACAGAGAAACAATATAAAATCGCGCGCGAAGAAACGCTTTAGAGGTTGCATTGTTTCTGTGTCATTTAGCAGCGGAGTTCTTTTATATCACGTCTGCATTAGAATGCGTTGTGTTTAATATACCAGTTTACACGGCCATTATCGTACAGTCTGTAGAGATGCAGTTGATATGTTAATTTGATCGTCCCACACCGATCCATTTGCAGCCATCGCCTGGAGAAGTAAGCGCGTCTATTACTTACTGAATTGTAGCAATGTAAACCAATATACGTCCAATAAAAAAAAGCGACTCCGAAGCCCAGTTCCAAGATATGTAAAGGAGAATGGTGCATTAAGATTATCAGGGTTATTCAGAGAAAGGTGAAACTCTGGGAGAACCTTTGGAGAGCTGAAAATTCGAGGTCAAAATAGCCAAACCAGAAAAATTCTCCCATTTATCTCACTTTCCAAAACGGCTTTTCTGACCTAGAATTTTCACTTCTCCAAAAGTTCTACAGAGTTTCACCTTTCTCTGAATAACCCTGTATGTATGATAGCACAAACAATAGAGCCATCAGGAGTCACGCTCCCAACTTACATAACATTATAAATATATATATACTTTGCACTGGCCAAAAAAAAAGTCAAACCCTGTAATATTTCATTGGGCCACCTGTTGCTATGTTTACAGCACATGTTCACAGTGGAATCATTTCGATAAGCTTATGCAGTGTCACCAGGACCGGATTCATAATTAGACAAAGTAGGCATGTGCCTACAGGTGCCTGCCACAAGAGGGTGCCTTGCTCCTTAAAAGTAAAGAGAAAAAAAAGAACATTATCAATCGTTTAATCCCCCGTAGCTCTGGAGCCGTAGAGGCTAGAGGGACATATGAGTTAGCATTGGAAAGGCCAGTTTATGGCCTTTCTAAAGATACCAAACATGGCCAGATTTATGTAAAAGTAAAATAACAGGAAAATACAATATAATTTTTTTTGTAACACGGCACTATTGTTCACTTTACAATTATAAAGTAAACAGTGATGTTGCACTGACTCACCTTCTCATTTCCCACACCGCCAGCAAGCCTAGAAGTGATGGCACAATGCAATGTTTCATCGACAACCTAAACTGTGGCACTGCAGTGAGGAGAGGCAGGGGGGACTTTGGAATCCTGCATCACTGATTTTAACACCGAACAAGGTCGAGTGAGGTGTCATTGGAAAGGTCTGACATTTGGGACGATACCAAACATGACCATCCACTGTGTGAAAATAAACTGATAATTAACTACATGCAAGACATACTTATTTTATCAGTTCTAAACTGCCTTATTTTTTTTTCTAAAATTAATCACAATACTGTTTGTGGTTATAAGCTTTTTTTTATAATGTACCCATTCAGAAATGGATTTTTTTTTTGCAAAATTAAGCAGTTTATTCAAAATGTAAAAATTTGAATTTTTAGACATGGGAAGGCTATTATTAAATATTAAAAAAAATATTTTTAAATAAGAAGGTTTTTAAAAATATATATTTTTTAAATAAGAAGGTTTGGGGGTCTCTAGGCAGTTAAAAAAAATTAAACTGACATTAGAGACCTCCTGTGTGTTGTGTTTGTTATGATTTTAGATTTTTTTTTAACTTTTTTAATTTCAAAGGGGGTCTACACCTTTAAGATGCACATAATTGGAAAGGTGAGACTGTGACCGTTGCATTGATGCCTCATGTAGATTTGAATCCCCTATGGATGAGGAGATAGAGGGGTCTAACTACCGCCGCCTCAGGTATTTACCAGGCTGTGTGGGGTGGTGCCTAAAAATTACATCATCGTGCAATGGTGCCATAATATTTGTGCCACGGGGGTGGTCCTAAGGGACTCCCAAGCGACTCCATCCTTTGAGGCTGCGAATATATCATGACGTATGGAGGATATCCTTCACATGACGCGGTGAACCACTAGGACGTCCCTTACACAACGTTCACAGCCAAGGTGTCAAAGTGAACCTGTCATGTCAAGATAAGGAACATGTATAATCATAACATCTAATTTAGAAAAGTAATGAGTGTCCCTCAGAGAGCCAGCGGAACCAACGCAAGGGTCAAAATAAAGGTATGGGAGACAAAACACTCTTACCTATTACAAGACTAACTAACATTAAACAAGAGAAAGGATAAAAGGACGGCTTAATCACACCACCCTGACAAGAGCGTTAAAATCTCTCATCTTCTCGTCTGCATATATAGGCGTGTGAGGGTCAATAATTATATAACAGAGGAATGCAGTGTAAAATTGTTTATTAGTCACATAAAAACACTGCACTGTATAAGTTGGTGATATAAGCCCACACAATCTCTGTAGGATCTACTTGTATCAGGGTGCTTCCTCCACTGGGCACCGCACCATTGTTGCTGTGATTATTCATAGTTACATAGGTGGAAAGAAAGCTGTGCGTCCATCGAGTTCAGCCTTTCAGATCACCTACAGCTGCTGATCCAAAAGAAGGCAAAAAAAACCCCAGTCTGAAGCATTCCCCGGATATGCAACATACTGGGAAAAAAATCCTTCTTGACCCCAGAATGGCATGAGATTTCTCCTTGGATCAAGCAGCCATTATCACATTGAAGTTGAGCGCCAGGCATCGCTTCTCATTTAATTCTTTGGATCCTAATGGGAAAATCATTCTCCAGGATTGCTCTGCGGCTGATGAAGTCCTTTCTGGCGTCACGGTTCAAGGTAATCACATTGGCATCGTGCCAAATATAACACGTACGACACAACATCCAAGACACTGATGCTTCTTCCTGATTCCGAATCACTTGCGCCACCTTAGAGAAGGGCATAAGCGATAGTATAAATACAAATATTCTCTCCACATCTGCAACATCTTGTATGTTTATTATATATTAAGCGCTGTTACTAATTCCTTTTGTATTAAGTATATTTTATTAAGTTAATCTATGTTTTTCCAGTAGAGCTCGCTTCCTACGTTACTGTAGTCTCTTCTCTGTCTGGGCATTTTATCTGTAAATGGTGGGACTCCGATTGGGTTGGTATCAAGTTACAATGCAGTTTCTGGAAATACTTACTGACTTGGCATCCTCCTGGCAGGCTGCTGGTGCTGCTCCCCTGCATGGGATCGCTCTACTCGCTGCTAGATGTTCTCTTCATGGGGCGGCATCTCTTGGGTTTTTGGACGCAGCAGCAGCAGAAGAGGGATTTTATGCCTCTCCAGAAGCGTCTCATGCGGCTCTCCTTCTCCTCCTGCATCACCATACTGATAATCTGAAACAATATCATAACATATTTGTTGCAGTGATTGTTCTTGAACTCCACTGGTTTCTGTCATATATGTTAAAAAATTCATAAAGTCAGGTCCAGAAATATTGGGACATCGACACAATTCTAGCATCTTTGGCTCTATACACCACCACAATGGAGTTGGAATGAAACAAACACAATGTGCTTTAACTGCAGACTGTCAGTTTTAATTTGGGTGTATGTACATCCAACTCAGGTGAATGGTGTAGGACTTACAGCAGTTTGCAGATGTGCCTCCCACTTGGTAAGGGACCAAAGGTAATGGGACAGAATAATAATCATAAATCAAACTTTCCCTTCTTAATACTTGGTTACAAATCCTTTGCAGTCAATCACAGCCTGAAGTTTGGAATGCATAGACATCACCAGACGCTGGGTTTCATCCCTGGTGATGCTCTTCCAGGCCTCTACTGCAACTGTCTTCAGTTCCTGCTTGTTCTTGGGGCATTTTCCCTTCAGTTTTGTCTTCAGCAAGTGAAATGCATGCTCAATGGGATTCAGGTCAGGTGATTGACTTGGCCATTGCATAACATTCCACTTCTGTCTCTTCAAAAACTCTTTGGTTGCTTTTGCAGTATGCTATGGGTCATTTTCCATCTGCACTGTGAATCGCCGTCTGAATGAGTTCTGCAGCATTTGGCTGAATGTGAGCAGATAATATTGCCCGAAACACTTCAGAATTCATCCTGCTGCTTTTGTCAGCAGTCACATCATCAATAAATACAAGAGAACCAGTTCCATTGGCAGCCATACATGCCCACGCCATGACACTACCACCACCATGCTTCACTGATGAGGTGGTATGCTTAGGATCATGAGCAGTTCCTTTCCTTCTCCATACTCTTCTCTTCCCATCACTCTGGTATAAATTGATCTTGGTCTCATCTGTCCATAGGATCTTGTTCCAGAACTGTGAAAGCTTTGTTAGGTGTTGTTTGGCAAACTCTAATCTGGCCTTCCTGTTGTCGAGGCTAACCAATGGTCTTTTGGTATTGCTGAGCTCACCGGTGCGTTCCTTCTTTTTGAGAATGTTCCAAACAGTTGTTTTGGCCACACCTAATGTTCTTGCTATCTCTCTGATGGATTTGTTTTGTTTCTTCAGCCTAATGATGGCTTGCTTCACTGATAGTGACAGCTCTTTGGATTTCATCTTGAGAGTTGACAGCAACAGATTCCAAATGCAAATAGCACACTTGAAATTAACTCTGGGCCTTTTATCTGCACATTGTAATTGGGGTAATGAAGGAATATCACACACCTGGCCATGGAACAGCTGAGAAGCCAATTGTCCCATTACCTTTGGTCCCTTAATAAGTGGGAGGCACATCTGCAAACTGCTGTAAATCCTACACCTGAGTTGGATGTACATACCCTCAAATTAAAGCTGACAGTCTGCAGTTAAAGCACATGGTGTTTGTTTCATTCCAACTCCATTGTGGTGGTGTATAGAGCCAAAGATGTTAAAATTGTGTCGATGTCCCAATATTTCTGGACCTGACTGTATATTATTTACCCTGGATTTAGGAGCAGCGACTTCATTTTCTTCACTGACGGCTCCATGGACACTCAGGTCTTTTGGAGAGTAGATCTGCAAAAAAAATATATGTTTAACTCAAACCCACTCACAGACCCTCAGTATTAATCAATAACTACTGGAACTAAAGCCAAGGTTTATGCGGGATCTTACCTGATCTGCCTCCTTGACCGTGTCAGCAGTGGTGGACTGATCACTTGTGTCCTAAGAAATAAGAAATCACATTTATTTATAAGTGAAACTCCTTATAATTCTATTATAATATTAAACAATAAGCAGAGTAATGAAACCATAAGCCTTAATACATTGCCTTGTGTTGGATCTTACCTGATCTTCCTCCTCGCTCTTGTCAGCGGTGGGCCAATCATTTATTTCCTAAGAAGTAATATATCACATTTATTTATGGCAAAGTTCTTTATAATTATATTATAATATTTGGAAATAACTAGTGAATTGAAACCATAAGCCTTAATACGCCTCATTGTGAAGGTTCTTACCTGCTCTCCATCACTGAATTCATAGGAAGTGAGAGACGCAGCATCTGAGTCGTCGCTGCTGCTTCCGCTGCTCCCATTATAATCACCATAGAGCAGTATGGCCAGTCGGGTTTGGTAATCCATAAACTGGTTGTAAATAGCATGGAATACCGACACGCCGACTTCCAGTTTACTCCGGGCCTCCTGCACTGGCACGGGGCGAGTTATGCGTGAGATGAGGCCAGCGTCCATCATCTCTCTACGCACAGCAGCACACTACACAACAGAAGTACAACAAAATATTTAGATTGTATTCACTTATGGAGCTCATTCTTCATAGACTCATGGAAACAGAAGGGAAATCATGTAATTTAAAATGTATTTCCATTGACACACGGGGGCACTATGTAATGTGGAGGCAGGGTCTGTCTGTGTGATGATTTACTGCACTTGTAGCGAGGACAAGGTGATACATTGTGTCCCACTCACCAGGATCTTCAGGGTCTCACGCTGATTGATCTTCTTCTCTTCCTCCGTCTCAGTCTCCTTGGGCTGATTCACAACAGCCTCTGAATCCTGGAGCAGAGCTTCCACATCAGGTTTCTCCTCCTGTGTTATAGAATGGTGGAAGAAAAAGGATGAGATTAAAACTTTGAGATATTAAGTAGTAACCAACCTGATAAGCTCCATATAGTGAAATGTTTACTCCTCCATTAAGATGAAACCCTCTAGCAAACCAGCAAAACAAACCACAAAACATCTAAATCAATCAAACAAATAAAACAAAGCAGCGCTGCAGTGACTTCTTGTCACAATTATTCAGTTTCTTGTATCCAGAGCCAACGTTTCAGTTATTTTCCAAAACTTAATCAGGACACAATACTGAAAGTTATGGAAAAACTGACTCTTAAAACAATAAATGTAATAATTACAATAAAAAGTCCTTGGAGTGCTGGTCTCTATCCTCGACATATTGATTACCATGGATATTCACACACATATATACTTACACAGTTACTGTAAAACAAACCATTGGATCTGAAACAATGTAACTATAAATATGTCAATACAAAAATTAATAAACACTAATATTTTTGGAGTTGTATGGTTCATTTGTGCTTAGATTTTTTTTCAACACCCAGTGGTACAAAATGTATGATAATAAAGTGTTATGTGATGTGCATACTAAGGAGCCCATGTGGGTCACTTTACCTCTGTGAATCAAGTTGAAAAAATAAAAGAGATTTTCCAACTTCAAATCAAACATACGAAATTATAAAAAAAACAATTGCAAAACAAAAAGATATTACCAAATTAATTAACACCATGAATTAAGAGTCAAGAATAACAAATGACCTTTGAATCGCTCATTATTCTCTGACTGCCCACACAATAAAGTTTCCTATACACAATATACAAAGTGCATGGAGTGTTAATATAGAGCAGCTGGGCATTACTGCTGAGAAGCAAGCAACGTTTGCAGCTTGAGTAGAATAGGGAAAGCCTATGATGAATTCCAGGAATTCCATGCTGATAGGGTGTGTCTTTTAATGTATTGCTGTGACACACAGGGGGTGCTATGTAACATGGTGATGGGTGTGTCTTTTTAATGTGTTACTGTGACACACAGGTGGCACTATGTAACGTGGTGATGGGTATGTCTTTTTAATGTGTTACTGTGACACACAGGGGGCGCTCTGTAACCTGGTGATAGGGTGTGTCTATTTAATGTATTGCTGTGACACACAGGGGGCGCTATGTAACATGGTGATAGGGTGGGTCTATTTAATGTACTGCTCTGACACACAGGGGGCGCTATGTAACATGGTGATAGGGTGTGTCTATTTAATGTACTGCTCTGACACACAGGGGGCGCTATGTAACATGGTGATAGGGTGTGTCATTTTAATGTACAGTATTGCTGTGACACACAGGGGGTGCTATGTAACATGGTGATAGGGTGTGTCTTTTTAATGTATTGCTGTGACACACAGGGGGTGCTATGAAACATGGTGATAGAGTGTGTCTTTTTAATGTATTGCTGTGACACACAGGGGGCGCTATCTATGTGATTGTTTTCACAAGGTGTCGCACTCACCAGATCTTCAGGAGTCTCCTGCTGGACATTTGCCTCAGAAATCGCTTGGGCATGCTCGTTGGTCTGAGGCTGATCAGACTCGATAACCTGCGGCGCTTCCGGCCAAGGTTTTCCACCTGTGATAAAGGATGCAGTTAAAAAAAAAGGATGAGAATAAATCTTTAGATATTAAGACGTGTAGAGGAGCCCGACCTAATAAGCTCCATATAGTGAAATGTTTACTCGCTAATCCGTTATCATAACACACGCGACACACATATTATTAAATAAATTACTCTGTGATATCCACTTCTCCATGTCTCAATCCTAGAAAATATATATATATATACAATGGTGTTCAAAATTATTCAACCCCCACTGAAATTGAGTGTTTTGGCCAGTTTGACATTGATTTTGATCATTCAGTCATTGCAGAAGCAAAACAGCCCCAAAGCATGATTGACCCCCCGCCATGCCTCACAGTAGGCAAGGTGTTCTTTTCTTCATAGGCCTTGTTCTTCCTCCTCCAAACATACAGTTGTGTTCAAAATTATTCAACCCCCACTGAAAGTGAGTGTTTTGGCCAGTTTGACATTGATTTTGATCATTCAGTCATCTTGCTTACAATTAAATCAAAGAGGCACGTGTAGGTCAGACAAATATAATATAAAATTTATAATGAAATAACCACAAATGTCTTTTCTGTGCTCACATCATTATCAGTTTTATTCAACCCCCAAGTGACATTCAATCTTAGTACTTAGTACAACATCATTTTACAGTTATAACAGCTTTTAAACGTGAAGCATAGCTTGACACACGTGTCTTGCAGCGATCTACGGGTATCTTCGCCCATTCGTCATGGGCAAAAGCCTCCAGTTCAGTCACATTCTTAGGCTTGCGCACTGCAACTGCTTTCTTTAAGTCCCACCAGAGGTTCTCAATCGGATTTAAGTCAGGTGACTGCGATGGCCACTCCAAAATGTTCCAGCCTTTAATCTGCAACCATGCTCTAGTGGACTTGGAGGTATGCTTGGGATCATTGTCCTGTTGAAAGGTCCAACGTCTCCCAAGCCTCAGTTTTGTGACGGACTGCATCACATTGTCATCCAATATCTCCTGGTACTGAAGAGAATTCATGGTACCTTGCACACGCTGAAGCTTCCCTGTACCTGCAGAAGCAAAACAGCCCCAAAGCATGATTGACCCCCCGCCATGCTTCACAGTAGGCAAGGTGTTCTTTTCTTCATAGGCCTTGTTCTTCCTCCTCCAAACATAGCGTTGATCCATGGGCCCAAACAGTTCTAATTTTGTTTCATCAGTCCACAGAACACTATCCCAAAACTTCTGTGGTTTGTCCACATGACTTTTGGCATACTGCAGTCGACTCTTCTTATTCTTTGGAGACAGCAAGGGGGTGCGCCTGGGAGTTCTGGCATGGAGGCCTTCATTACGCAGTGTGCGCCGTATTGTCTGAGCTGAAACTTCAGTACCCACATCGGACAAATCTTTTCTCAGTTCCTCAGCAGTCACACGGGGACTTTTCTCCACTCTACGCTTCAGGTAGTGCACAGCAGTAGAAGTCAGCATCTTCTTTCTGCCACGACCAGGTAGCGTTTCAACAGTGCCCTTTGCCTTGAATTTGCGAATGATGCTTCCTATGGTCTCTCTTGGTATGTTTAACATCTTTGCAATCTTCTTATAGCCATTGCCCTTCCTGTGAAGAGTAATCACCTCTTCTCTTGTCTTCCTGGACCATTCTCTTGACTTCACCATGTTTGTAACCACACCAGTAAATGTCTAGAAGGAGCTGAGTATCACAGTCAATTTAAAGCTGCCTAATTGGTGCTTATTATGCTTTATTGCTGCTCCGTGACATCCACAGGTGTTTTCAATACCTGATCGAAAACACTTGAATGAACCTCTGTTCTTCAGAGTGGTAGTCTTTAAGGGGTTGAATAATTGTGTCAATGAAGAATTCACAAAAGAAACATTTACTACTCTATTACAAAACCAATTGATGTCATTTTAGTTTCATATGGTTCTTTAAAAAGTCCTTGTAGGATTTCATTCTGAATAAAATTACTGAAGTGGAATCAGGCTGGAAGATGGTCGCTATTATGAGCCAAGCGGCCATCTTGTTCAGAATATTGGTTCACTTGCAAATAGCTAGATAGATTTCACTAGACACTAGAATGAAGCTTACATAGAATTTTAGGAATGTGGTAGATTAGCAGAGAAGCAATAAAACTGAGGGAAAATCCGGCCAGCTCTTGGCACGGAAAGACAGGATGACAAATGGATACTGCAAGGTTACTGAGACTTGCCGAGAGACAAAGAGAGCGTAGAAACCAGACCATGCTTTATCTGTAACAAAATAAACATAGCCTTTAGGGAGGTGGGCACGGCCCGGATTGAGTGCGGCAGCAAATCACAAACTGTCAGACTAACATGAAGTTTGCCAATTTACGGTCAATGTATGAAATGCCTTTGTACTAATAATGGGAGGTATTAACCCACGTGGGGTGGAATAAAGTGTCATCGGGAGGTGGGCTAATTGGGATGTACCTAATTATGTATTTGGGGTATAAAACCCCTTGTCGGGGGGAGACGGGGCTCACTCTTTGCGATTCAATCCTGTGTGAGCATTTGTGTGACGACACAATAAAGTTTGCCTTTCCTGAAGAGACTCGTGTTCAGACAATCCTTGCTTGTGTCCGGTCCGGCGCCATCCTGAAGTGAACCTAGTGATTCCGGTTACATTTCTTGGGGGCTCGATAGCCGGGATACGGGCCCTTGCCAGGCAAAGTAACGGCTGCTGAACACTGTAGCGCTTGACTGCAGGTGCGAGTGATCCCATCGGTTGGGCGTCCGTTGAAGGTGAGCTGACATCTGCAGGAGCCAAGCACGATTTACTGTTCAGTGAACCTCGTCTCGTCCCAAACGGACCCCCGGCCCGGGAAGCTGGGACACCACCGAGTCTGAGGAAACAGCGAGCAGCGCGGTGATAGGTAAAGTGTCTTCAGTGTTTGTATGTGTATCAGAGATACCGGTATAAAGGGAAACATCAGACCGTAAGTCGGATAAGGAGACCCGCGGCCACGGTCTCGTTAGCATATTGAACCCGCCGCATATAGCATGGGGCCAGAAAGTGGCCAGCGCGTGTCTGGACCCGGGGGATCAGATGTTAACCAAAGGGAAGTTCTGTAAGAGAGGGAGAAAGTAGCCACGTGGAGTTGCAGAGTCATAGTCAGTGTTTGTAAACAGAGCTTCTGCACGTGAACCAGAAAAGGAGGAGGGATTTCTGTGACTGGGCTGAGAGCCCTGAGTCAGTGCTAGTGTGTACTTCGTGTTGTGAAGGGGGGCCAATTGAGGTCAGCGGTAGCTGCAGAGATGGTGGTGCCGGGTGGGTAGATTGCCCATAGGCAAATTGGAATTGCAGACGGGAGTGTTGTTATAGAACGGGGTGCACATAGCCACAAGCAGGCAAGAGTTAGTGTTCAATTATCGGGGTATAAGGAGCCAAAAGGAGGGATGGCGTGCCCTCGGCTAGTAGAAAGAGTTGAATTGTTTATGTTTTGTTTTGTGCTGAAAGTATCTGGTACCGTACGTGCAGTGAGTGATTTGAATGCTGTGAGTGAACGAGCGCCTACTCGCCCTGCGAGAAAGCAAACTTGAGAGTGGGCTCCCGAAGTACATTTCTGGCTCAGGCGACTGCAATCCGGCTACTGACGGAGGAAGCGGGTCAAGACACGAGAGAATTGTTGGCTGAAGTACCAGACCGTAGATTGTAATTGTAATTGCTAAAAAGTAAAAAGGTTACTGTTATTCTTAAGGGGAACAATGGGTAACGGGTCATCCAAGCCCAAGAAGGTAAAGGAGGGTGAGACGCCCCTAGGGTATATGGTGCGGAATTTTGAAGCGTTATATACAACGCATGATTATGGTGTGGAATTAACTAAGGAAAAGCTAACATTAATGTGTACAATTGTGTGGCCGCTGTTAGTTCCAGAGTGGCCAGAGCAGGGGTCAATGGACCCGCAGCTAATACAGAGAGTGCATTCCCAAGTCACCGGGAAATGCGGACATCCTGAGCAGTACCCATATATAGATATATGGAGATACTGTGTAAAAGATAAAAGTCATTTTATAATGATGGCAGGACAACACAAGAAGCAGGTACCCCCAAATAATAAAGAGAAAGAGAGATCAGTGTTGATAGAGCACCCAGAGGAGGGTGATCCATTGCCCCCGCCATACCCATCATGTTATGGGGCAGCTAGAGAAGCTTTGAGTGCCGCGGTTGCGCGGGCGGCGAGGGGGGAGCAGGCAGCTGCTACTTCCCGGCCGGCTCCCTTCGCGCCGCAACGCGATATTGCGGAAGAAGAACAGGGGGCGGTGAGTGGAGGAGACAGAGAGGTCCCACCAGGAAAGATTGAGATGCCATATGGGAGCGTATATAAATTAGTATCCCAGGAGGATAGCGAAGATGAGAGTGAAGATGAGAAACCGGGGGCCACCACTCGCGCAGCGAATAATATACATAAACCCCGTGAGCCATATCATCATAATCCCTATCAAATGCCCCTACAAGAAGTGCCAGGTCCTTTACTGGCAAATGGAGCTCCTGGGCCAGTGCAATACACATATGTCCCATTCACGACAACAGATCTTTTCAACTGGAAAACACACACCACTGTACTCCACAAACCCCGCAGCAGTGGCCAGTATGATAGAGTCAGTCATGCTCACACATAACCCCACATGGGCAGATTGTCAGCAATTAATGTTGACAATGTTTACCACAGAGGAACGAGCCTGGATAAATAGTAGCGCGCAAAAGATTTTACTTGCCCAAGCTGTAGCAGATGCTAAGCCCCAGCCAGAAGCATGGGCGGAAGAACACTACCCTAAAACAGATCCCAAGTGGCCATACAGCACCGCAGAAGGTATTGCCCACCTGCAGACGTACAGAACAGCAGTAATAATGGGTGTTAAAGCGGGAGGGAAGAAACCCACAAACATGGGGAAAATAGCGGATGTGGTACAAGAATCTAAAGAGTCACCAAATGCATTCTTAGAAAGATTACTAGATGCATATAGGATGTATAGTCCTATTGATCCGGAGGCAGTGGAGAATCAGAGGTTAATTAATTCTTCGTTTGTGGGACAGTCACAGAGGGATATACGGAATAAAATACAGAGATTAGATGGGTTTTTGGGAAAAGGTATTAGCGAATTGGTAGAGATTGCTAATAAAGTGTATCATAACCGGGATCTAGAGGAAAAACGGGAAGAAATAAAGAGACAGAGAGGACACACAGGTGTTGTGGGTTATATGGGAAATGGTGGAGGACGAGGTGCCCCGGACCGAGGGAGAGCAAGGGGAAGGGGGGCTAGAGGAAGAGGTAGGGGAGCCCCTAGGGAACCCCTGGGACCCAACCAGTGCGCCTGGTGCCGGGGTGAAGGTCACTGGAAAAACGACTGTCCTGCATTTTTGGCTAAATTTGGGGGACAAGGAGAGGTTGGGGAATCGGGAGGTCAAGGGCCCCAATGGTCAGGTAACAGACGGCAGATATGAGAGAAGTGAGGGTGCCGGAGCAGGGTTTGTGGGATTGGCGGGAACGTCATTTGAGGGGCAGGATGCATATTGACAAGGACCTGGGCCCATCCCGCTCGGTAACCACGAGCCCACGGTCAAGCCCGGACCCGTGCACACTACTCCTTGAAATTCCTGGGGTGTGGGCGGAGGAAAATCCACCCGGACTAGCAGTAAATATTCCCCCAGTATACATCGATTTAAAACCTGGTGCAACACCTGTGGCTTTAAGACAATATCATATCCCACAAAAAGCCAAGCAGAATATCCAAACACATTTACAGAGACTTAAAGATCACGGCATATTGAAATTCTGCATGTCACCGTGGAACACACCCCTGTTGCCAGTACTGAAAGAGGGCACACAAGAGTACCGCCCGGTCCAAGATTTACGAGCTGTCAACGAAGCCACAGTAACCCTACACCCTGTGGTTCCCAATCCATACAATTTGCTGGCGTTAATTCCCGGAGATACAAAATATCACACAGTGCTTGATTTAAAAGACGCTTTCTTTTGCATCCGTCTGAATCCAGCAAGCCAGCCCCTTTTTGCATTTCAGTGGGAAGAGTCCACAACGGGGGCGCGCCATCAAATGACTTGGACACGCCTCCCTCAAGGATTCAAGAACTCGCCCACGATTTTTGGGTGCGCGCTCAGCCAAGATCTCCTCTCCTTCAACGCTCAGCCAGACAAAGTTGTGTTACTACAATATGTAGATGATTTATTGCTGGCTTCCCCCACAGAAAAAGACTGTTTATCTGCCACAAAAGCCCTGCTACATCTACTGTGCCAAGCAGGTTACAGAGTTTCTAGAAAGAAAGCACAAATATGCAATAAAGTGTAAAGTACCTGGGTTTCCAGTTAACAGGTACCAAATGTGCATTGGGGGCAGAAAGAAAAGAAGCTGTATGCCGAATACCCCAACCAAAGACCAGAAGACAAGTCAGTGAGTTTCTGGGAGCTGCAGGCTTCTGCCGCCTGTGGATCCCCAACTTCGCAGATATTGGCAAGCCCCTCCATCAAGCCACAAAGGGGGAGAACAAGACCCCTTCCACTGGGAAGAAGAGCAAACAGCAGCGTTCCTGAAATTAAAAACTCTGCTAATGGAGGCTCCTGCACTGGGACTGCCAGATCACAGCAAGCCCTTCCAGCTGTACGTGCATGAACACAATCAAACTGCAACAGGAGTATTGATCCAGAGTTTCGGCTCCTGGCTAAGGCCTGTGGCCTATGTCTCCAAGCAACTCGACCCTGTGGCCTGTGGCCTACCCCCATGCCTGAAAGCAGTGGCGGCCACCACAATGCTGATAGCAGAAGCAGACAAGCTGACCCTTGGACAAGTTCTTCATGTCAAGGTGCCCCATGCTGTCAAGGCCCTGCTGGATGTGAAAGGAAGCTACTGGTTCAGCAACAGCCGGATGACAAAGTACCAAGCTATGATGTGTGAAAATCCACGGGTTCATTTGGACCTCATTGCTACCTTGAACCCTGCTACTCTACTACCTGACTGTGAAGAGGATCCAGATCATGAATGCCTCCAAGTCATGGAAGAAGTGTTCAGTAGCAGGCCAGATCTGAAGGACGTACCCCTAGACAAATACGATCTACAGTTATTCACTGATGGTAGCAGCTATATGGATGATGGGAAGAAAGTCTCCGGCTACGCAGTAGTCTCAGCAGAAGACATTATCGAAGCAAATCCATTACCAGGCCATACATCTGCACAACTGGCCGAAATAACAGCCCTAACCAGAGTTCTAGAAATCTCTGAAGGCAAAAGAGTAAATATCTACACTGATTCCAAGTACGCCTTCATGACAGTCCATGCACATGGTGCACTCTACAAAGAAAGAGGCCTACTTACTTCTTCAGGACAACAAATCAAATATGCAGCTGAAATCGCGGCCCTCCTAGAAGCTGTATGGAAACCAAGTGCTGTCAGTATCATGCACTGTCGTGGCCACCAAAAGGGTCATGATGAAATCCCAAAAGGCAACAGGCGCGCTGACCAGGCCGCAAAGGCAGCTGCAAAACCACAGCTAACAATTGATCAAGCCAAAGTCCTACTCTGCAAGCAAGAGCCTCAACCTCCCATGCCAAACTACGAATTCTACATGAATTGGAGAAAATTTGAACCCAAAGGCGAGTTCATTGAAATAATATTGCACAAATGGCAAGATGATTACGAACTATTAGAACTTAATCATGATTATATCCAATGGCTTTTCCCAACTCAGACTCAAGGTCGAAATTTCTATTCCACTCCTCTGAATCTGCAAGAAACACGCCTGATGATTAACACCTCAGAAGTTCAGCAAAGATTACGCAGAGCTTACAAAATGATGCTGAAATTCTTCGGCGTAAAAGTAATGGGGGAGGATGATGAAGACACAAAAGTAACCGAAGTTGAACGAGCAGAAAATTTCACCTCACGTTTTGAAAATTTGACAGCCAACCCTCATAATAATCTACGGATTACACGAATACTGTTAAGTTTGGGAGAGTTGGGAGCAGAAGAGTACCAAGCCCCGTTGGTAAGGTTCTTCTTCAAGGAGATCCTTATCAAGAACAGACTGCCAAGAATGAAGAAAAGTGCAATGAACTTTTTCATACCAGCAGTAAGAGATACACAAGACAGACAAGATCTGCTGTTCTTTGCATGGCGATACTATTTCCCGAATGAAGAATTTGTCTGGGGAAACCATGGAGAATTGGCACGATACAAAGCAAAACCAGTGGTGGCTGCACTCCTACCGGCGCCACTGAGTGAATGGACACCTGTGTACTCAGAGAAAGAAAAGAAATGGATGTCGGGAGAACAAGGCGAATATGGAGAAGACGGGTGGTTCCAGCTGAAGAATGGACAAATAGTCCTCCCAGCAACATTGGCCCCTGAGATTGTAAGAACACTCCACGCAAGTACCCATGGAGGGAGAGAAATGATGGAACAGCAACTAGAGACACATTTCTACGTACACCGGACTGTCAGTAGTCTGCAAAGCAATAGCCCAGCAGTGCGTGACATGTGCCAAGAACAACCCGAGAACAGGCCCATCTCAACCTCCAGGGAAGCAGCCAATCGGGCTATCCCCAATGGCATCGCTACAAATAGACTTTACAGTGTTGCCGCCCTGCAAAGGATACAAATACCTACTGGTAATGGTGTGTACTCTGACAGGATGGGTGGAAGCTTTCCCAACAAGAACTGAAAAGACTGTGGAAGTAGTAAAGAGTCTGATGAGAGAAATAATACCACGTTATGGGTTGCCTCTCGAGATAGGGTCGGACAATGGCCCTGCATTTATACAGAACTGTTTACAACAGCTTGCCCGCCTGTTGGGCATCACCTGGAAGCTACATACTGCCTACAGGCCCCAAAGCTCGGGAAAAGTCGAGAGAATGAACCGTACCCTAAAGACTCTGATGTCCAAATTAAGCCAAGAAACGTTGCTAGGCTGGTTGGATGTGCTGCCGATAGTCCTCTTGCACATTAGGTGCAGGCCAACCCCTCAATTAAAGCTAAGTCCGTACGAACTCATGTTTGGACGGCCTACCCCTCTGATTAATGGACTAAGGGGGGGACCTTCAGGCATTGGGAGAGACTAAATTAAATGATCAGGTTGTACTGTTGGGTAAATCAATGCAGAAATTGAATACTTGGGTGGGAGATAACATACCTCACTTTTTATATCCCCCACTGCACAAGTATTGTCCAGGTGATTCAGTATGGGTGAAAGAGTGGAAAAATGACCCACTGGGTGTCCTGTTATCAACCCCTACAGCAGTAAAGGTTGCCAAGGTGGTCCCGTGGATACATCACTCCAGGTTGAAAGTAGCTGCAGCCAGTCCTGAACCAGCATGGAAGGTCGTCACCAACGAGACCAATCCGCTGAGGCTAAAGCTGACAAAGACCACAGCCGTGAGCACCTAAATGATCCAACTGAAGACACCCAAATGATTCCACAAGTGGGTGTCTTGATGGACACAAGTCCTGACCACCCACCAATGGGGGATACCCCAAGGGTGCTTTTTAGGGGCCCAGCCCCCACCCCTGATCATCCGGAAATGTCCTTTGTTTTTGAAATTCCGGTGGGGAGGGATTGGGTTTATGTAACTGTGAAAAGAATTGCCCAAGGGATTTTGACATTTGGGGCATTTGTGGTACTGATTTTGTACCTTGCAAACTTGATCTATGGACTCTCGCATGGAGCATGCCCCAGGTGCCCGGGCACCGGCGGGAAAGTGGATATTTCCCATATCTGGAATGGTACGCACCCAGTGATGGAGAATCGTACTATGTGGAGACAAAAACGAGAAGCGACATCTGAGATTTTGCCAAGAGGACATTTACTTGTGCAATTTAAATATGACTATCCTAAAAAGTCTGGACAAACTGCGTGCTGGGTGTGTAGTAGGATGCATCCAGAGACGATCCACATCCCATTTGCTTCTGTTCCAATGAATCTGAGCATGTTTGCATCAGGGAATGTCACAATACACTCTTTTGATGCACCGAGGGAAAAAACAGAATCATTCAGTCCCGGGTATCCCATAATAGGACCAGTATACCCACCAGAGTGGTGCTTCCAAATAGGACCAGATAAAGACACACATAATGAGGGTGGAGGGTGCTATTCAAGCAAGTTTAAATGGACATCATACATTTACACGTTCGACACAAAAGAGCAGGCAAATTTTCTATACATACGATGTAGAAAGCTCACGAGTGAACAAGAGGAAGTGATTGCGAAGGTGACTGATGGAAAGCAGGGTGCACTGGATACGACGAGACGAATGAGACGACTGACGATAGAGATAGCGAAAGGAACACTACATTTGTCTCCATTTATATTGAAAGGGGGATACCAGGTGTGTTGTGGAAAGGTGTGTTACACATGGTATGCCACCAACGATAACGGGAATGTGCTACCTGGCAAAACTGATCCCGATTCAGAGGGTAAGGGGAGAAGACACCAATACAGACACAGCACTCCACCCTAGGTACCCACTGGTGTTTGAAAGACAGAAGAGAGAGCTGTTTAGAAAGGTGGATCGGATATGGTTGTGGTTGCCGGCATAGACTGGGTGGGGAAGAGAGTTGATGGTGAGACTGAACAGTTATGCCAATTTGATGGATGAAATTCTGAATAAAACTAGTATGGATATTCAGTTGCTGAATCTGGAGGTGCGTGAGATACGAAAGGTGCAGATGATACATGACATGGCGCTTGAACAAATCAGTGCGGCCCTGAATGGATTGTGTGAGATGACAATGCATTATGAATGTTGGACCTTCATTAGGAACACCACACATGATGTCCCAGACTATTACCAGGTAATCCAGGATCACCAAGAGAAGGTAGCACAGTTGCAGAACACAGCAAGGAGAATCGCTGCTGAAGGCTGGAATCCACTCCGTGGGTTCGGAGCAATCGGAGAGTGGTTTGGATCCATCCTGAGATTCATCTCACAGATTGGATCCATGATTCTAATGATAGTGATGATCTTGGTCGTAGGAACACTGACTTACCGCATAGGGCTATGCCTATGGCCACTGTGCAAGAAAGCACTGACACCTACACAGACACAGAAGATACCACTGATGATCACACAAGACATGTTCCCAACAAAAATAGGTCCCCTAAGGTATGAGGAGTTTAAAAATAGCACTAGCGGGGTGTGATGGCTACAAGCATCAGGAAAAGAACCTGAGGCTTGAGCCAAGGGGGGAATGAAGTGGAATCAGGCTGGAAGATGGTCGCTATTATGAGCCAAGCGGCCATCTTGTTCAGAATATTGGTTCACTTGCAAATAGCTAGATAGATTTCACTAGACACTAGAATGAAGCTTACATAGAATTTTAGGAATGTGGTAGATTAGCAGAGAAGCAATAAAACTGAGGGAAAATCCAGCCAGCTCTTGGCACGGAAAGACAGGATGACAAATGGATACTGCAAGGTCACTGAGACTTGCCGAGAGACAAAGAGAGAGTAGAAACCAGACCATGCTTTATCTGTAACAAAATAAACATAGCCTTTAGGGAGGTGGGCACGGCCCGGATTGAGTGCGGCAGCAAATCACAAACTGTCAGACTAACATGAAGTTTGCCAATTTCCGGTCAATGTATGAAATGCCTTTGTACTAATAATGGGAGGTATTAACCCATGTGGGGTGGAATAAAGTGTCATCGGGAGGTGGGCTAATTGGGATGTACCTAATTATGTATTTGGGGTATAAAACCCCTTGTCGGGGGGGAGACGGGGCTCACTCTTTGCGATTCAATCCTGTGTGAGCATTTGTGTGACGACACAATAAAGTTTGCCTTTCCTGAAGAGACTCGTGTTCAGACAATCCTTGCTTGTGTCCGGTCCGGCGCCGTCCTGAAGTGAACCTAGTGATTCCGGTTACATTACAAATGTACACTAAATTCCCTAAAACCTTTACAGCATTGGGGGTTGAATAATTTTGAACACAACTGTATATACATCTACCATTAAAACTGATAATGAAGAAAAAAATAGTTAAGTTATAAAAATGTGCCCTTTTTTTAAATTAAATTGAAAAGAGCAGTTTTTGTAATAACTCGTAGATGTTTCTTGCAATGGAAAAAGAGAACTTACGTTTTGTGGCTCTATGGCCTTGTGGAATCTGAATCCAAATACTTTAACAACTGAATAAGTTATTAAATTCGATATCGCTCAGTAATAAATCTCGGGGAAATAGTTGCACAACTCTCAGTAACAACAGAGTGAAGTTTGAAAGAATAAGCGCCCGTAAACAAGCTCAGCAAGGACTGGATTCTATGACATCACAGAATGTTGGCATGGTTTGGAATGTTCACCAAATATAAACAGACCACCATGAGATTCCTTAAAGGGACAGTGTAACCCAAATTCATTTTCAGAGGAAGTGATGTGTATAGTGACCGTATATCCAGTGAATTGGGATATTATGAGATGCGCCGCTATCAGTGCCATTAAAGTGCCGCTATCATGGGCAAAATAGGTTTTGTTCATTTGAAAGAGAATCTTTCTCTTTATATAGATAAGCATTTTTTCTGCTCACCTACAGTATATCATTATAAAAACAAAGAAATACCCGTATATTTACATATATGTGTATCTACATACTCACACATATTAAATGATGGCATTACATGGAGATAAACATACACATATATTTATACACAAATTATACAAGTGGATACTCACAAACATATCAACGTATACACATACAGGGTTATTCAGAGAGAGAGCGAATTTGGCCTCAAAATTACACCGAACAGGGAATTTCCCCGTACGGTGACATTTCGGGTCCATTAGACTATTCAGAGAGCAGACAGTTTGCCAAATTTTGGCAAATTGCCAGCACGTATAGTTCTGTTCGAAGGCAGTGAAATCCTCATAGAGAAGCAATGGTTAATCTATTCAGAGACAATGAACAGCAGTGATAAGTTGCTGAAGTGCCCTGCTGTTCGGTGTTTTCATTCGGCAGGTTTATTCAGGCGAATCCCATAAGTTTCAGTGTTAAAAATATTTTTGTTTTTATTCAATATTTAATAAGCCGTTTATTATTTTAGTCTTCAGTAAAAAGTCTATTTATTGTTTTTTTTTTTAGGATCTTTTAGGCATTTTTCGGGATTTTTTCGTCAAATTTTCTTTCCATTTTTTTTTAAAAGCGTTTTTTTCTTTTTCCTGTAACAGACCTTTTTATTATCATTCATAGGATCTTATATGTAAATTCCAGACATTTTCGTTCATAAGTTTTTTGCAAACAGCGTTTCAATTTTGACACCTTCAAACGTATTGTTTAGGTTTTATTTTTACCCCGTTCCTCTGATTGCTGGCTTTTTCTGCCTGCTGGTCTGCGCTGTGATCGTCTGCTCATCGGCTTTTTCCAAAGTGTTCGGCGTGTTTTTCACGGCAGTTCCGGTGGGTTTTCGGCAGGTTTGCTGTGGGTTTGCGGCAGGTTTTCCCTGCACTCTGGGGGGTCTGCTGCGGTGAATGCTGAATTCACTGCAGGGTGGGGAACTTTGATTCCACGTAGTGCAGGGAAGTGCGGGGAACGAGTAATCGGTGGATGATTACAAATTTTACATCGGAATTTTAGAACCGAAACAATACCACGTAAGAAAAAAAAAATCAAAAAATCCTAGGAGTGTGTCTTTTTGCTTTGTGTTATCATTTTCAGTTTAAATATTGAAAAAAAAACGTATTTTCCTTTTTCTGAAAATGTAGGCCTTCATTGCTTCCTATTTATCCTTTCTTATATTCAATTATTCTCCTAATGAAAAACATCATGGAACTGCTACACATAAATCATAATATTAATTTCCTGGACGGCAGACGCCGCGCGGTGCCGCGTTACACAATAGTTATTAAATCTTCACAGCCATCGCAGGATTAAGTTCCGGTAACAGAACGCTGCTTGCAGATTACATCATTGACATGGGTGAAGGCCGGCGTGTGGTCATTGGTGGGTTTACCAATCTTCCGATCTCCAATCAGAGAATTATCGTTACTTTCTTATCAGCACAAGATCATTTTAAAGGGACGTTCTAATCATCCTGACCACTATATGGTTATAAAGAGATCAGGATGGGTGGAGTGCCCCCCAACTCTTCCGATCCAGAGAACATCGCTTGGTGAAGTGGAGGAGTTTCCGCCAACCCAACCAGCATCACCAGCACCTGGCTGCCAGTCACGAGATTGGTTGTGCTAATGTCAGCATGCCATGCAAAGAGCATTCCGCCGTCACCCTCTGTGAGACCACCCACTGTAGTGAGCGGTCTAGGAGAGGCAGCGATGGATCGGATCTGCGTATGTGCGCAGTTCTGATCCATTGTTCTTGCGTACGTAACGTGCGCAAGTCTTGTAGCAGTGTGCAATTTGCGGGTTCTACACCACACAGGTTGCGTCGGAGACTTCTGGATTCCGGAGTCCCTGATCTGAAGAGGAGGAGCAGCGCGCATCGAGGGACAAAAGGTGAGCAAAATTGAGTGAAAATAGAATATATATATATATATATAATTGGGATGAGGCTGTCAGCAGCCCGCGCCCAATTAATTAAGGGCAAAAGAAAAGAACTTTATTAATAATAGAGAGAATTCCTTTAAATTTCTGAGGCATGACACATTATTTAGGGTTTAATGTTAATTGTCGGCTACTCGAGGTGATTTAAATGGGATTAAGGCTAGGGTCAAACGAACGCATTATTCGCAGCGAGAGTCAAAAAGTGCGTCCGAACGCATTGACGTATTTTTTCACAGAATGCGCAAAAACGGTCAGATGACGCGCATTTTCGTGCGTGATTTTTTTACGGATCGTCAATAAAACTCTTTTGCGTCTGGACGTTATGTAGGCTGGACATTAGCAGCGTCTGACGTCTCCTAATCACACAAACACGCCGCTATGCCGCAGCTGCGCACTCTGTACGTCAGTACTAGCGGTTCTGCGTTCTTGAAAAAATGCGTTCATTTTCCACTTGCGCTGCGCGGTCGGACTTTCGTGCGGCCGTACTTCGTATATTGGCCGTCATTGCCCTTCATTTGCTGCTACTGCGGCCGTGATTAAGTGCGCCAGAACGCACGTTAAAAATGCGTTAGTCTGACCCCAGCCTTACCTGTGAAAGTGACTACATTATGTTTTAGTCGCCCTCGTCTCTCGTTATCCCTTTCGCTACCAAAAAAAAATGAAGTGGATATTGCACTGTAATACATTGAACAGCAATAATTAACATATAAAACCCATTTTATGCATGTTTTTAACGTAAGATTAGTGTGCCCCTGTGGAGAAATGAAAATTCTCCTGTCACCCTGTATTATTGTAAAGGAGCTACAAAAATCAGCCCTCACCCTCACTGTAACAAAAAGTTCAAAAACTTTACTTCAACTCTCTCACTGGTTTTTAAACAACAGATTCTATTGGATAGAGTTCCTTATTAAATTATCGGTAGCCAATGAGGCCCATTCTACAGGAAGATCACTATCAGGGTTATCCAAAGAGATCCGAATTGCTTGAGAAAGGTAACCGAACACTAAAAATCAGCGTTCGGTTACCTTTCCTGGCCATTCGGCTATCCAGAGAGCAGGCAATTCGCCAAATCCTGGCGAATTGCCTGAACATACGGTGCCTGTTCGGTGCCTGTTCGAGGGCAGTGAAATCCCCATGAAAATCACTGCTTCGGCTATTCAGAGAACACAAACCAGCAGTGAAAAGTTCCCCTAATGCCCTGCCATTCGGTGGTTTAATTCGGCAAGTTAATTCAGGAGAATCCCATAGGCTTCAATGTTAAAAATATTCCCGTTTTAATTCAATATCTATTAAACCGTTCATTATAAAATTCTGCAGTAAAGAGTCTCTTTATTTATCGATTTTTTATGATATTTTAAGCATTTTTCTGAATTTTTATTTTTTTAAAAGTCCGATTTTTTTATTTTTTTATTTTTAAGTTTACTTATTTTTTCTGTAACAGCCCTCTTTATTATCATTCCCTGGACCTCATATGTAAATTTCAGACATTTTCGCTCAGTAGTTTCTTTGCAAACAGCGTTTCACTTTTCAATCATTCATGCAAACTGTTTTCCTAATTTATTCACTTCACTCTGTCTGCGGTGTCGACTTTATCCGGCGGCTTCGCTGCCTGTGATCGGCTCCTGCTCGGGTTTTTCCGTGGTTTTCGGCGGGTTAATCCAGATGTTTTTGCGGGTTTTCGGCGTGCATTCGACAGGTTTTGCGGTTCGTTTTCGTCAGGTTTGCGGTGGCTTTTCCCTGCAATACGGGGACCCTGTGGTGTTTGCTGAATACACCGCAGGGTCACCGAAATGGGATCGACAAAAAGAACCGAATTGAAGAGAACGAAAAGTCACCGAACTTACGGTGACTTCTTGAATCTCTTTGAATAACCCTGTATGTGGAAGGACGTCTCAGACTGCAGGATGGTAATTATAATTTACTAAGGGGATTGTATTTCATCCTAATGTTAAATTTAGGTTATTTTAGGAGTTTAGCTATGGTTTAGGCTGGTAATATGGGGTTATGTCCTTAGTTATTATAGGGGTTAATAGGGGAGGGGGTTACTTAATTTTAGGGGTTTTGCACTAGATTTAGGTAAAGTGGGGTATGGGGGATTGACACATAAAAAAATTGATTGAAGAGTGTGCTTTAATTTAATTTTATCTTTGTGTGTTGCTAATTGAGCTTAGAGCGTCCCCCTATGTAATGACCCCCTTAGGGGCCATATTTGTTTTGGCTAGAGAGTGGATTCTGCTACTTGCTTTTCATTTTATCCCCTCAGTGAGTAGCTTGGGGTTGGCATAAGGGGGACTGGAGGTTCCCCGGGTTTCAGCAACCCGACGCGCCAGGCAGGAACAAGTAACATCACAGCCATGTAATGCAGCGCAATGATACATTACCCAGGCCTAGCGATGGGCTGGTCTCAGCCTTCAAGACGGGATGTCCCGCTAAGGCTAAGGTCAGACGAAAGCATTTTTAACGTGCGTTTAACCGCACGAAATCACGGCTGTGCTAGCAGCAAATGACGTCCAATGCCGGGTAACATACGAAGAACGGCCGCACGAAAGTTCGTCCGCGCAACGCAAGTGGCAAACGAACGCATTTTTTCTAGAACGTCAAACCGCTACTACTGACGTACAGAGTGCGCTGCGTCCGCATAGCGGCGTGTGTGTGTGATTAGGAGACGTCAGACGCTGCTAATGTCCGGCCAACATAAAGTCCAGACGCAAAAAGGGTTTTATTGATGATACAAAAACACGAACGAAAATGCGCATCGTAGGACTGCTATCGCGTATTCCGTGAAAAAATGCGTCCATTCGTTCGAACGCACTTTTTCACGTTCGCGGGGAAAAATGCTTTCGTCTGACCCTAGCCTAAAAGTAAAGTATTTTACCAGGAAGGATACATTGAGATTTCTCTCATTTTTAAGTATGTCCTGGGTGGCGAGTATGTACCGTTAGGTGTCTTGCCCAAGGACACTTACTGGAGAGGTGCTCCTGCTGGGATTCAAACCTGTGTCTCCACGGTTATAGAGCAGTGATGTTACCTCTACACTGTATCCAGCCCTGTTTCTGCTGTCATTGTTGACACAAAAGGTCATTTTAGATAAAATCTCAAAGGGAAGGAAAAAATACATAAAAGCAAGAAAAAGGTTTGAATGCATTTCCAATTATTCGAAGTGAAGAATACAAAATAAAATTGAATCCATGACGTATTTACATTTCACAATACGTGTTTAACGTTTCCTTATTTATTATAAAACGTATTTTTGTTATTAAGTTACTTTATTATATACATTTTAGACATTAAAAGGAATGTGTTACTTATTTAAATAAATTCAGTTAATTCTATTTTTTGTTGTTGCTCCTTTTTAAAAACTGATACAAAGCGCTCTTTTGCATAATTTGTTCCGCGAGAATCGGTGACGCTTTCCTGACGGGTCTTGATTTGCTATCAGCAGCACTTTTCTGGTTCTGTCGCCGCATGCGAGCCTTGATCTATGGCATTTTCTGTTCAAGGAAAAAAGAAAATCGTTGCATATAATCCACACAAATCCACACAAAAACAAACCCGGGGCCCCTGTATGATGCCATGTTTAATTATGGTTTGATGCTTTATTAAAAGATTACTCAATGGGGAGCACATAGTAATCAGTGGTATTTGCATAGAAGCGCCTATTTAAATGTAAAGTGGTTATACTAAATGACCAAATTAGAAGATGGAAATACAAAAGCTTGACGTGAACGAAATCTGCTGTAATCGTGCTCCTTTGTGACTAATGTTTTATTAGTGCGTTTCCCTTATCAATGATACAATGTGCTCACCTTGTACATTCCGCTCACGCTCAAGGTGCTTTAAAAGATACATATCTTCACTTTTTATCTTATTATAAACTATATCTTCTTCCATATCTATTTATTAAAATATGGAACATCACAGAAAGGGGTTATTGATTAACCCCTTTTCTTCCGAGTGATTTTCCATAAACCCGTCGGCTTTATGGAAAATGACTTTCTATTACCCACACAGCAAATATATACAGAAGCGTCCCTTTGTATATGTTCACTGTAGGTAAGTCCTCTATGACAGGCAGAGGGCTCCCTCTGCTGGCCAAAAAAGTGCTGCTATATTTACATTATCGCCTGAGCGCCATGTTTCTGTGATGGAAAAATGCACATGCAAGCTTTTCGTATTATTATTGTGACTCTTTCATGCCATGTCACTTTCATGTTCCATGTCATGTTACAATGTTCTTTGGACCAGCACCTAAACTACATAAATTGCAAACTCCCCATCTACTTGTCAGGACAAAATCAAATGGCACGCTGACCACAGTCAGTTCTCTCAAATATCTAGGGTGTGGTTAGACCCTAATCTATCCTTTGGCTCCCACATCGAAAAACTCTCATCTAAACTTTACCCCAAACTAGGTGCCCTGTACAGAAACAAATCCCGTCTGAGCCCCGCGTTATGAAAGCAGATTGTACAGCAATTGCTTATGCCGGCTATTGATTACGGAGATGTAGTGTATGCAGCCGCCCCGCAAACACACCTTCAGAAACTTACTACATTGTATAACTCATTCTGCTGCTTTGTGCTACAATGTAGCTACATGACCCACCATTGTGACATGTTAAAAGAGCTAAACTGGCCGTCACTGGAATCTAGACGCACTCTTCACCTTTCCAAGCTGGTGTTTAAGAGATTTTCTGGGAAGCTGCCACCCTACCTGAATAGACTGCTTCCCCCAGCAGTTCCCTCATCCTATAACCTCCGATCCAGTACCAGCATCTTACTTGCAATACCACAATACAAAAAGAAAGTAGCTCGATCCTAAGTTTACTACAGAGCACCGCAGTTATGGAATAACCTCCCAGACGCCATCAAATCTTCCCCCAGTCTAAAGTCACTTAAGAGCTCCCTATTAATATACCTCAATACAGAATGCACCTGTAAACATGTAACACAGTGACTATATACAGAATGCACCTGTAAACATGTAACGTAGTGACTATATACAGAATGCACCTGTAAACATGTAACATAGTGAATATATTTATTTTCTGTTAATCTGTATATTTGTGCTATTTTTTTAATATCTTGCATTTTATTGCTTTGTATTTCTGTAACTGTAACAATTTAATGTTGTTGAACCCAGGACATACTTGAAAACGAGAGAAATCTCAATGTATCTTCCTGGTAAAATACTTTATAAATAAATGAATGTTCAAGGTATTGAAATGTTGCAGGCATGTTCTGGATCTGGTTTAAAAAACAAAAACCTTTGCATTGCTCCAGAATCATTCCAGATCGAGTATGATCTCGGGGCACCCGCAAGTGCTTTTTGCAAATCGAGTATACGCGATCGTGGTAGTTAAGGGGCTAAATGCGTGCATGGAGAGTAGCACTGACTCTGTCAATTTTAAATAAAAATCTGCTATATTCTGGGTGTTCTGCAAAGTGGGACCTTATTGTATCTTTGAGGTTGAGAGGTGTAAATATCAATTTGATTAAAAACAAAATAAAATCTCTCTCTTTTATTATTATTTTTTTTCCAACAGGGAAGAATCCCAAAAATAAATAAAAAAATAGAAAATATATGAAAACCATGTTTAGAAGTAAATAATGTTTTGAATATGGAAAGTAAAGTCATGTGAGAGTCACTGGGTAGTTAAGGACATCACACAGTCTTAATTTTTTTTTAAAAAAGTAATAGTTACTGCAACATGTCGGTATCGCGTATCTGGCTGCCCTCACTTCCCTTTCATTTTGCCTCCTAGTGAGTATCTGTAGTACATGGTAGGTTATGATCTGTGCCAGGCTGAAGATGTTATAGAATTAATCACAGTAATGACTCAATACTCCCAGAGTGCCAGCGTGTTAATTAGGCTGATATTGGCAATGCCCAAGTAAACATTAGCCTGTGCCTGCAGGTGAATTGGCAGGATGCACCAGATGCTGGGCACTAGGGCAGTGCCGACACAACAGTGCCACCGTGTGAATTATGGGTTTTTAATCTATATTAATCAATTAATTTATATTCATCTAATTAAATTTTATCTGCTACACAGACGTTCATAAAACATAAAATCAATGTTCAAAAAAAAAAAAAAGGTAGGCTGGGATTTTGGGAATCCTAATGATCGTTATAATCCATACCATATATTTCTGGTGACTTAATTAGGAAAAATATGACTGGGACCTACCAAAATGTGGAGAGTATGGATAACAGCGCAAGTACAGGTGGTGTTAGGTCTTCAGAGGTAAGTTCTCCTTTACCGCAGTACTTGAAGTTTCTTTGAAAAGTCCCTTTGTAAAGAGCAAGAAAATATAACAATTTGTAGACTGTTTAGATATGTGTTAAACACTAGAGTATAAAGAGTAATACTCACATTTTTTGGTGCCTATTTAATCCAAAAGGCACCAAACATAAGCCAGTTGATGAAATAAAGGGGCACCTGATCCCCTCCCCTATTTGGGGGTCCACAGGGGCGATGTGGTGGTGGTAGATGGTTCCCCCAAACTAAACCAGGTAGCCGTGAATAAAGTAAAATATTTTTTTCAGGATATACAATAAAAAAAATAAAACTGGCATGTAGTACACCTCAAACGTGTTTCGCTCACAGGAGCTTCATCAGTGGAAGGAATCTACTAAAAGCTTTTTGATGTGTGGACCAAAAGGGAAATGCATTCCCTCCGAGAAATTAGTGGAGGAAGTGTACCACACCCACACGTTCCTGCTCGACTTAAACCCTGGTTCTTCCCCTCTTAACATCCTCACAACAACCCTGACAGATACTCATCTCCACCAAGCAACTCGCAAAAGCAGAATTATTTCTTGGTCTTCATATTTTCCTATGTCACATCTCCACCAAGAAAAAAATGTATTATTTATTATTACTCACATCCCCACAGACCATTTGAATGGGCTCCTAAACCATGCTACAGGCTTTGGCACATTTTGCTGTGCACTCCATAACCTTCTCATGTTTGCTGATGGTCCTCCACACCTTATTGTCTTGACGTGTGTCAAATTGCCCCTATACAAGTTGATATATTGCACCACATACTCTGCCCCCACATGTTGTCATTTTGGTTGCGTATCTTTAGCCCTCTAGAATGTCATAAGGCGTATTCTGCTTCCCTAGCAAAGCTGTGAAGCGTGGATGCTTTAGACTAGCTAAGTCTGTATTTGACCAGTACTCACACGATGAAGTTCGGCAGATAGCTTCAACTCAGCAAAACTGACATGTAGATAGATGAATCCAGTTGAAGAGTTTAATGATCAGACTGACAATCTTGTAATAGTGTACGGCAATGCAGGTAAAAAGACATTAGTTTTGTCCAGCAGTGAGCACAGAATGGCTGCTATGTAACCAGAAAGTCCCTTAGAACAAGACACTGAGCAAAGGGGTGGAAACTAGCTGGATACAGAAAGGCTAAGGAAACCCAGCAGGATCAAAATAGCTATGAAATCAATAGCATGCAAACAGCAAAGGCGGATTCAACACATAACAGTAAAAATATACAATAAGTCCTAAATCATGTGGCATGACAAGGCGTTATAATAAATTTAAATAATAAATTTTAAAAAGGAAAGTTTGCTGAGACAAAAATCTAAATTGTGAATAATGAAATTATGGCATCTTTAAGTTTCCACGTAAACAGTGGAATACCTCATGGCTGAGGGGAAGCCTGGATGCTCCACTGAGTGTCTAACCAGCACATTGGTTTTCAATGCATCCACGTGGAGAGTCATTAGCTAGTGGCATGAATAAACTAGCCTTCATTCCAGTGGAGGCTCCTCCATTGGGGTTCTATGGGCAGTGCCCCTCCAGGCCAGTTGGGCATTTATACTTTTTTGTGTTCATATATAAAGGTGCATGTATTTATGGACTGGCAGAGACTATAGAACCTGTGTAAGTGTTCACACTTTCTTGACTAGGAAACTTACTTACTTCCTTGGTCCCTATGGGACTGTTTTTTCCGAGGGCCAAGGGACCTCATAGACCTTGGTTCCCTTAACACTTACAGTGGCATGAAAAAGTATGTGAACCCTTTGGGATTACGTGGAGTTTTGCATGAATTGGTCATAAAATGTGCTCTGATCTTCATCTAAGTCACAACAATTTTAAAAACACAGTCTGCTTAAAATAATACAACACAAACATTATATGTTTTCAAGTTTTTATTGAACAGAACATGTAAACATTCACAGTGCAGGGTGGGAAAAGTATGTGAACCTTTGGACTTAATAACTGGTTGACCCTCCTTTTCCAGCAATAACCTCAACCAAACGTTTCCTGTAGTTGCAGATCAGACCTGCACAACGATCTGGAGTAATTTTGGACCACTCCTCTTCACAAAACTGTTTCAGTGTAGCAATATTCTTGGGATGTCTGGTGTGAATCGCTCTCTTAAGGTCATGCCACAGCATTTCAATCGGGTTGAGGTCAGGACTCTGACTGGGCCACTCCAGAAGGCGTATTTTGTTTTGTTGAAGCCATTCTTTTGTTGAATTACTTGTATGCTTTGGGTCATTGTCCTGTTGCAGCACCCATCCTCTGCGGAGCTTCAGTTGGCGGACAGATGGTCTTACGTTTTCCTGCAAAATCTCTTGATAAACTCTGGAATTGATTTTTCCATCAATGACAACAATCCGTCCAGGTCCTGAGGCAGCAAAGCAGCCCCAAACCATGATGCTCCCTCCGCCATGTTTTACAGTGGGGATGAGGTTTTGATGTTGGCGTGCTGTGCCATTTTTTCTCCACACATAGTGTTGTGTGTTTTTTCCAAACAATTCAATTTTGGTTTCATCTGTCCACAGAATATTTTGCCAGTAGTGCTGTGGAACATCCAGGTGCTCTTTTGCAAACTTCAAACATGCTGTAATATTATTTTTGGACAGCAATGGCTTCCTCCGTGGTGTCCTCCCATGTACTCCATTCTTGTTTAATGTTTTCCTTATTGTAGATGTGTCAACAAAAATGTTAGCATGTGCCAGAGATTTCTGTAAGTCTTTAGCTGACAATCTAGGATTCTTCTTTACCTCATTAAGCATTCTGCGCTGTGCTCTTGCAGTCATCTTTACAGGACGACCACGCCTAGGGAGAGTAGCAACAGTGCTGAACTTTCTCCATTTGTAGGCAGTCTGTCTTACCGTGGACACATGAACATCAAGGCTTTTGGAGATACTTTTGTAACCCTTTCCAGCTTCATGCAAGTCAACAATTCTTGATCGTAGGTCTTCTGAGAGCTTTTTTCTGCGAGGCATGGTTCACATCAGGCAGTGCTTCTTGAAACCAGTAAACCCAAAACTGGAGTGTATTTTTAAAGGGCAGGACAGCTTTCAGCAACACATCCAATAATTTCACACTGATTGGACTCAAGGTTGGCTCACTCCTGGCTCCAATTAGCTCTCGGAGAAGTCATTAGGCTAGGGGTTCACATACTTTTTCCACCCTGCACTGTGAATGTTTACATGTTATGTTCAATAAAAACATGAAAACATATACAGGGTTATTCAAAGAGCTCCGAATTGCTTGAGAAAGGTAACCGAAAGCTGAAAATCAGCGTTCGGTTACCTTTCCTGGCCATTCGGCTATCCAGAGAGCAGGCAATTTGCCACATCCTAGCGAATTGCCTGAACATACGGTGCCTGTTCTGTGCCTGTTCGAGGGCAGTGAAATCCCCATGAAAAAGCACTGCTTCGGCTATTCAGACAACACAGACCAGCAGTGAAAGGTTTCTCTAATGCCCTGCCATTCGGTGGTTTCATTCGGCAAGTTTATTCAGGAGAATCCCATAGGCTTCAATGTTAAAAATATTCCCGCTTTAATTCAATATCTAACAAACGGTTCATTATAAAATTCTGCAGTAAAGAGTCTCTTTATTTATAGATTTTTTAGGATATTTTCTGAATTAGGATATTTTCAATTTTTTTTTGATTTTTTTTTAAGTTTACTTATTTTTTCTGTAACAGCCCTTTTTATTATCATTCCCTGGATCTCATATGTAAATTTCAGACATTTTCGCTCAGTAGTTTCTTTGCAAACAGCGTTTCATTTTCAAACATTCACACAAACTGTTTTGCTAATTTATTCACTGCCTCAACTGCGGTCTCAGCTGCTTCGCTGTGTGTGATCGGCTCCTGCTCGGACAGGTTAATCCAGATGTTTTTGGGGGTTTTCGGCGTGCATTCGGTGGGTTTGCGGTTCGTTTTCGTCGGGTTTGCGGTAGCTTTTCCCTGCAATTCGGGGACCCTGTGGTGTTTGCTGAATACACCGCAGGGTCACCGAAATGGGATCGGCAAAAGGAACCGAATTGAAGAGAACGAAAAGTCACTGAATGTGCGGTGACTTTTCGAATCTCTTTGAATTACCCTGATAATGTTTGTGTTGTATTATTTTAAGCAGACTGTGTTTTTCAAATTGTTGTGACTTAGATGAAGATCAGAGCACATTTTATGTCCAATTCATGCAAAACTCCACGTAATCCCAAAGGGTTCACATACTATTTCTTGCCACTGTAATTAGCTGTAATAAAATGCTAAATATAACTGTAGGAGTTAAAATTTTCCATAGGTTTCGCTTATGCAAAATGTGTGTGAACCCTAGAACCCACAAATAAAATCTTTACCAGCCACCACTGTTCCTGACCTTTTTCATGGAAGACTTTCATAATATATAATAATTCACTGCTGAGGACGTGTGGGGAACGTCCTCATTGACTCCTAAGGAAAGATGGGGTGGAGATGCTAGCAGGGTCATGTTTGGTATCATTAGAAAGGTCAGAGCATGCCCTTTCCAATGATACTAAACATGACCATGTTTATAGTAAAGAAGAAAAAAATAATAATAAAAAAAAGGAAAAATATATATATTTTTTTTAAGATGTGAAATGGCTCAGCAGTGAAGGGGCTAAGTGGAATAATATCCTTAAGTGGCATACAAGTGAAAATTAGGTGAGGATGGGTAAGGGTAGAAGATGTAATTTGTGCACTGCAAGGGGCAGGGGGACTCACGGCCCGGGTACACACAGATAGATACATGTAGAACTTTTTCACTAATAGGGAGGAACTGCAAAAGAGAATGTAAAAATTTGAGGCCACAAAAATTTGTGAGGTTGAAGGAAAACCAGAGTAGTGAAATATGGATGTTTTACTATTTTTAACTAAAATTTGCATTACTCTTTGCTTCAGATTTTGGTCACTTGGCGTAAGGAAGAAACACAAAATCAAGCAAGAGACTGGATGACTCTACTGGTTTCAAAGTTTCCAAGACAGACACAGAAGGCTGACAGCACATAGAGACACCCACATGGAGACACAGCATTTCATGCGTGAGTCTAGAGGCCACCAGCAGAGAGACTTTTCTTCGCTCGCCTATCTCTCTCTGTACAGCGTCCTGATACATGTTTACTGCAGCTGACGCCGTATGTGCTTTCCTTTGTGATAGTGGCATGATTTGCAAACAGAAATGAATCTGCAATATTCACATTCAAACAAGAAACATCAGAAAGCAGAACAGAAAGTAGAATCAAAAGAGCTTTCTGGTGGAATGACCCTCGATAATCCCGTGAAGTCGGTTGTGTCCGTTGCGGAAGCACCCTGCGATGGTGAGCAGGAAAAGAACTTCATTAATTATAAATTTAAAAAAATCTACAAACAAAGATTGGTCTATGTAATGGTAAGTACATAACCCAATACGCAGATATGAGTAACCACTGGCTATGCGAATAACCGGTGCTAGAGCCAGTCCTTAACCATTTCCTGCCACAGGGAGTATTATGCTGTCCCTGCAGCGGGTGGTCCTTGAAGCCATGGGCCCGTTGACGTCAATGGGCCTCCTCAGCCCTGCCCAGCAGTCGTGTGCCGCCCGCTGCGTGCTGTTGGCTGCTCCGGGACTACATTAACTCAAGCTGAACCCCTGCAGCCAATGACGTGCGTCGCACTTCAGCTGCTAAGTGAGCCGGAGGAGGGTCCCTCTGCAGGAGCCGGCAAGTGGGGCGTACTAGTACGCCCCGTTGGCGTTAACTCCCTCACTCCAGGCACGACCCACCCGGAGGCAAAGAGTTAGGGCTCTATTAAATTCTTCGCGCAAAAACGCATGGTAAACACGGACTTTTTGCGCGGAGCGTCAAATATTAACACGCGTAAATCAACGCTGGTATTACAATCCTCGCGCTTTTTTTCATCCGTCAAAAAATAACGTGCGTAAAATGGACACGCAAAAACGCGCGTGCAGTAACGTTGCACGCAGAAATCAGTGTGCGCACTGTTTTTTTCACGCGATTCAGCCAATCAGAATTAAGAACACAATTGTCTCACGTTAAGTTTTAGTGCCTGTCAAAGTCAATCTGCGCATTGTATGCTGCATCAATAAAAAATGCATGTGCAACTTCTCAATTTTATTGGTTTGGTATGAGTAGAATGTGTAACTATACTAGGAACCCCAATGGCCAGGAGACGAGAGTGGTGGAACCTCTGGACCCTGTCCCTACCAGGGACCACATAGAAAACAGTAGAAGAACAGTGTTCCCAGAGCAATGCAGATAAAAATCAGGACCCCCAGGCCAGCCGGGAAAGGGGAGACCCAACAACAATCAGAGAGCCCCACAAACCACCAGAGGGCAGAGGAAACAGAACCCCCATTAACCCCTCACAATGTAAAGCCTTTATTCAGGTGACTAATCATACATTTCTTTGTCAAATCACGATATGCAAATAATATTTATTTTAATTATTTCCTGAAACCTAATCTATCCATATAAAAATATATATATATATATATATTAATATCAAGCTTGAGTGCATGGTGGTGAGTTAGGCTAGGGTCAGATTAACGCAGTATCAACGTGCGTTTAGCAGCACTAAATCACGGCCGTGCTAGCAGCAAATGACGTCCAATGCCGGGCAGCATACGAAGAACAGCCGCACAAAAGTGCGGCTGCGTAACGCAAGTGGCAAACGAACGCATTTTTTCGAGAACGTGAAACCGCTAGTACTGACTCCGCCTCCGCCAGGCTAATTCACCTCACCCGCCGCTCTGTCTCTGCCGCTCCCCTCTGCGAGTCCCTTCACTGGCTCCCCATCCACTGCAGAATTAAGTTCAAAATCCTTATCCTTACCTACAAAACCCTCACTAACTCAGCGCCCCACTACCTGTCCTCACTAATCACCAAATACACCCCAGCCCGCTCCCTAAGGTCAAACAGTGACCTGCGCCTAGCTTCTCCCCGCATCACCTCGTCCCATGATAGACTGCAGGATTTCTCACACGCAGCCCCCACTCTCTGGAACGCTCTCCCTCGTACTGTCAGACTTTCCCCTAACTTCTCTTCCTTCAAACACTCCCTTAAAACATTCCTATTTAGGGAAGCCTACCACCCAACTCACTGACGCAACCATCAATCACTCTCACCTTACAGTCCTCTCCTCCTGTTTCCAACCCCAACCCTCCTAGATTGTGAGTTCCTACGGGAATAGGGCCCTCATCTCCTCCTGTACTGTTTGCCAAATGTTGTTCAATGTATTGTAACCCTGTCTGTACTGTGCTTATTGTACAGCGCTGCGGAATATGCTGGCGCTTTATAAAATAATAATAATAATAATAATAATACGGACGTACAGAGTGCGCTGCGTCCGCTAGCGGCGTGTGTGTGTGATTAGGAGACGTCAGACGCTGCTAATGTCCGGCCAACATTACGTCCAGACGCAAAAAGTGTTTTATTGATGATCCGTACAAAATCACGGACGAAAATGCGCATGGTATGACCGCTATTGCGTATTCCGTGAAAAAATGCGTCCATTCATTCGAACGCACTTTTTCACGGACAACGCGAAAAATGCGTTAGTCTGACCCTAGCCTTAGGAGCAAGGTGACAATGGATACTAGCTGAGTACCCACACTCTTTTTAAAGATCTGGATATGGCCTATAACCAGGGCCACTGCTAGCATTTGAGGGGCGAGAACAATTTTGGAGGACCATTGCCACACTTTCAATGCCACACCTCCTTATATTCCACAGAGGTACACACATTTAACCTCCCAATCTTCCCACCTCTCCCCAGATAGACACCCCTGACCCTTCTCGCCCCAGATAGATACCCACTCAACACCTCTGCATAGATAGACATCCCCTCCCACCCCCCCCCCACCCCAGTTAGAGAGGTGGAGGTTGCAGACACTTTTTTAGCACTCTGAGGTTGTCAACAATGGTTGACCCAGAGTCTGCAGCCTGCTCGCCCCACCCAAAGGAAAGGACTACCTATAACCCTAAGTATTTTCAGTTATTATACCTCTTACCCTAAGCGCCCACCAGACTTAAGTCAAGTTTACAGCATCGCATTAATGTCATACAGCTTCTACAGCCCCATTCCATAGCAACATTGTAATATAAAGGTATATGTCGCAGTATAGGGAGGATAGTAAGAGTAGTTTGCGGCAGGATCTAGAACAAAGGATCAGGAAGGCGAATTCCTCTGATGAAAAACCCGAAGTGTTTGTCGTTCACAGTGAAGTATGGTGAAGCAGCTAATTCTGTCCAGATTACGTAGAGAGATCAATTTCCTGCATGGTTTCTGTAAATCCCCCTTATCTGCATCTCTCTGCAACTGTTGCTGTCATCGAGAAAGAAAGAGAAGAAGAAACCGGCTTCCATATGAATAATGCATCTTGTTAGAGAAAGACTGACAGCTGGCTGAATGAAGACACTGCCGAGGACCTGCCGCAGCATACAGAGCCGATATTAAATCTCCGCGCATACCTTCCCAAGCTAACACTACTTCTAGTCAATTAGGAGAACCTAATCGCACGTCATTTAGACTGATTGAGAAAGTTAAAACACGATTATTAGTTCTTCATCCAAAGAACGTACGTATTTCAATGGAAGATGCTCCTGGTTCGTGTCATCCAATGCGAATTCAGGATGCGTCTCCGGCTCAACCTGCATTCTACTAGTGGCATATAAAGATTCACATAAATGTTGTATAGGTAGCTGTCTATTTATGCAGAATAATTCTTCCACTGTTCAGAACTCATTAAAATTGATTTACACTGCCTGGCCCAAAAAAAAAAGTCTGAACCTGGATTTATCTAAGCCAATAGGTGCTCGCCTTCCTTTGGATAATTACTTCAGTGTTTGATATGTTTCAAAAAATGAGGTCATGTGAATATACTGAATGAGCAGGTTTTCTCATCAATGGGTTTTTTCTTCCCTGATGGCACAGCGGGCATATTCCAAGATGGCAATGCAAAGATTCATCGGCCTCAAATTGTGCAAGAGTGGTTCAGGGAGCATGAGACGTCATTTTCACACATGGATTGGCCACCGCACAGTCCAGACCTTAACCCCATTGAGAATCTTTGGGATAATGTGCTGGAGAAGACTTTACGCAGCGCTGCGACTCTCCCATCATCAATACAAGATCTTGGCCACAAATTAATGCCACTCTGGATGCAAATAAATGCTGTGACATTGCATGAGCTTATCAAAATGATGCCACGGCGAATGTGTGCCGCAATCACAGCAAAAGGTGACACAACCAAATATTACAGTGTGTGACTTTTTTGGCCAGGCATACAGAGGTAATGGTGTGATAACTCCACCTGTCTAATGCTAAGAATGCACAACATGGAATCAATGTAATAAAAACACCTAACGATGAATATCTAATTTCCAAGAACGTTGAGCACTATTGACTTTATTACTACTAAAAAGAAATGATCAGGTCTTCCACATTCAATATACTAATAATGTCTTCTCCAACACCTAACACCAAGAGATTCTCAACAACAGCCCATGAGAAGCCTCCTATTGATAAACCCTGGCCAGCTGCTCAGATGCCTGCCAGCCACATTGCCTGATTTCAATGGCGGCCACTAGGGTAGCTGTACTACAGTGCTGGCCAAACAAAAAAGTTCCAAGTAGGTCAAATGGAGCCACCAGGACCATTATTGGGCCAGCCCTGCTTGTATGTTCTAACAAAAGGGGATCCATAAAACAGTATGGAACCCAAGATGTGGTCCCATATGACCCCATAGCATAGCTATCCAAGATCTTTCTGATTAACCCAATGACCTATTAAGGTCATTATGGACCAAGAGTAAAGTATCTAATTTACATTATGTGATTCCAAAAAACATTCATTAAAACACAGGGGAAATAATGCTGGGAGTTCTATTTCTGTGCAGCTCTGTTGCTGTCACATTTGCCCCCCTCAGGAGCCAAAGGAGGGCCCTTTGTGCTGTGTGTTTTAGTAAGCAGGCAGGTATGTGTCTTTCTGCATCATGCAGAACCCTGGACAAAGGATACAATAGAACCAGAGGAAACAGGACAGGATACAAACACAAGAGGAAAGCCCTGCACTGGGGTAAGGTCCTTGTATGGCCTTCTGTCTATACAGAGTACAGGGTGGGAAGTACACACAATGAATAACAGGGGTTAACCAGAAATGACAGAAAGGGATATCTAGCAACAACGGTTCTAACTAGAAAGAGATCCTTGAGGTGGTCTCTATAATCCAAATCAATAAACTGCTGGACTAGATACACTCAAATACAGGAAATGCAGAACAGGAACCAGAATATCGATATACGGTACCAGGGATTAATTGCAAGAAACATCAGGATAATCAGACACTGAGACTCCAGGGGCGGGCAGCCAAAACAGATTAACCCCGAAAACCATGAGGGCTGAGAAGAGCTCTCAGCACCAGGGGGCCTGGCTGCGCTGGGGAAACGTGACAGTTGCACACCCCGAATACATGGAAAAGCCACTAAAGTGAGGCAGACTGGAAAAGAGAAGGAAATAGGGATTTGGGCCAAAAATAAGGCCTTCCTTGAAACAAAAGACACTTGAGTCTATGGGAATGCAACCAGAGGACAAGTATATCTCAATACTTCACGATTGCGGAGATCTAAAGTAGACTTAAGTGTTATTTAGAACATGGAGTATTTTGATGACATTAGTAAGGAATGACACAGCATAAGCTTATCTTTCCCGGTATAGACATGCAACAGGAAGCCTCCACACAGCCAGTGCCTGTATAATACATTTCTTAAGATGTTCTTCCAGTCTGGAGGTTGGCTGATGATGTGATGGGAATTGTAGTTCACATTGTAGACATCAGCAGTTGTAAGGTTATCTCCATGCTATATGGCGCCTGTAACTGCTCCGGATTAAGAATATGATCGAGATAATGCCTGGTGAAATGGCTGATGGAATAGCTGAATAATTATTAATATTGTTATTGTCTCAAACATGTATTCCTCATTGCGATGCAGCACGTTCACCGACAAACCAAAACAAAGGACGCGATGGCAATCTTTGCTCCAGTTCCAGAGCGCAGGCTCTTATCAGACGTCTTGAAAGGCATTGTACTATGAAATACATTTCAGCCTGAATTACCAAGTTTGAAGATTATTTGACTTTGTCTTCCCTTTGTGAAAGAACGAAAAAGCAGAAGAAGAGAGGGGGGGGGTGAAAAAATAAAATAATAATTATTTGTTCACGGTTTGACAGACGTTGGATGCGGTAAAAATGTTTATGACATAAATCCATTCGGCGAGGAGGCGCGGGGTTTGTGCGATGTGATTTAGATTTGGTTCACACATGGCAGGATGCTCTCAATCTTTTTAACCTATGTGATGAAAATGATAATTGCCGTGGAGAGCTGGAACTACGCGTTTGTACCCAGCGCCAGTCGCAGACAGGTTGGGCCCGGTGATGGCCGTCAAGCTCTGACAAATATGTATGAGCTGCTTAATATGCTTTCTTGTTTTAGTGATGAGGACAGAAATCAAAGATCCAGATAAACTCACAGTTCTCCAGGTGCTGGCATAGCCTCCGGGCGAAGAATATATATTCGGCATTTCATTGTTTATAAAATAACCTGTTCCTACCGCCATGCGGAGATACTGCCTGACATCTCATGCGCCGGAGAATAAATGTAGAACGCTCTGGAAATTCACAGCAAAGAATAATAATAGTAATTAGAACATTCAGAATATAGATGACCTAATAGTATTTACAGGTTTATATTTGGAGACATAACAATGTAATGGCTCGATTTAATCCGGTACAATGGCCAAAATGTGGACTTTTTCAGACGGTTTTCAGGCATTTTTATGATTCGGGAGATTCAAATATGAGTTTACTGGCATTTCGATTCCTATTAAAAATTCGGATCAAATATCAGCTCTCTGCTCTTTAACCTCTCATTTCTCTATTTTTCCAGCAAATGTCTCTCGAGCAGCGTCCTCTCTCATACAGGGTTATTCAAAGAGAATCGAAAAAGTTACCGCACGTTCGGTGACTTGTTGTTCTCTTCAATTCGGTGCGATTCAGCGATCTCATTCCGGTGACCCTGCGGTGTATTCAGCAAGCACCACAGGGCCGTCGTAGTGCAGGGAAAAGCCGCTGCAAACCCGCCGAACACTCACCACAAAACCCAGCGATCGCACACCGAAACCCGCAAAACCATCTGGATTAACCCTGCCGAACACGCCGGAGAAACCTGAGCAGGAGCCGATCAGAGCGCAGAGCAGCCGCCGGAAAAACCCGACACCGCAGACGAATGGAGTGAAAAAAGTAATAAAACAGTACGCTTGAATGTTTGAAAAGTAAAACGCTGTTTGCAAAGAAACTACTGAGCGAAAATGTCTGAAATTTACAACTAAGATCCAATGAATGATAATAAAAAGGGCTGTTACAGAAAAAAGAAAAAACGTTAAAAAATAAATTAAAAAAACAGAAAAAAGTTTTTGCAAAAAAATCCTGAAAAATGCTTAAAAGATCCTAAAAAATCTAAAAATAAAGAGACTTTTTACTGCGGAATTTTATAATATACGGTTTAATAGATATTGAATTAAAACGGGAATATTTTTAACATTGAAGCCTATGGGATTCGCCTGAATAAACCTGTCGAATGAAGCAACCGAATGGCAGGGCAATTCGGCAACTTTTCCCTGCTGGTTTTTGTTCTCTGAATAGACGAAGCATTGCTTCTCTATGGGGATTTAACTGCCCTCGAACAGGCACCGAACAGGCACCGTATGTGAAGGCAATTCGCCAACATTTGGCGAACTGCCTGCTCTCTGAATAGCCGAATGGCCAAGAAAGGTAACCATATGCTGATTTTCAGCATTCGGTTACCTTTCGGCAGCCATTCGGAGCTCTTTGAATAACCCTGCTAGTGTTCTGTGTGTTTATGTGTATGTATATTTGTTGTTCTGTCTCACCCATTGTACAGCGCTATGAAACTTGTTAGCGCTTTATAAAAATACTTGTAACTGTAAAGAACAGATAAAGGTGTGGTTTTAGCACGTTGGGTGACCACCAGTTAGCATGGAGAACAAGACAAGATACTAAAGGGGTTATTCAGAGGGAGCCGAACTGGCGCCAAAATTGCACCGAACAGTGAATTTCCCCGTAAGGTGCAATTTCAGGGTCATTCGGCTATTCAAAACCCGTCAATTTGCCAAATATTGACGAATTGCCAGCGAAATACGGGTGATCTTCAGCAGCAGTGAAATCCCCATAGAGAAGCAATGGTTACTCTATTCAAAGAACACAGAACAGCACCGAAATGTCAGAGAAATGACCTGATGTTTGGTGTTTTCCTTTGGCAGGTTTAATCAGGCGAATCCCATAGGAATCAATTTTAAAAATATTCCCGTTTTTTTATCCAATATCTAATAAACCGTTTATTCTTTTAATTTGCTGCAAAAAGACTCTATACTTATTTTTTTAGGAATTTTTTTTCGGCATTATTCGGGATTTCTTTTCGTCAAATTTTGTGTTTCCGATAATTTTTTTTAAACAGACCTTTTTATTATTATTCATTGGACCTTATATGTTAATTCCAGAAATTTTCGTGCAGTAGTTTTTATGCAGACCGCGTTTAAATTTTTAAACATTTAAATAGTTTTGCTTTTATGTTTTATTTTTTACCTCGTTTGTTGGCTAGTTGGCTTTTTCCGGCTGCTGGTCGGCGCTGTGTTCGGCGGATCGTCTGCTTTATTCAGACATGTTCGGCGAGTGTTCGGCGGCTTATCGGATCCGAACGGCTGTTTACCGGCGGGTTCCCAGTGGCTTATCGGATCAGATCCGATAATTTTGATGATTTTGTGGCGTTTTTTTTCTTATTTTTTATTCGGCCGTTTTACGGCCGATTTTCGCTGCACTTCTGGGACCCTGTGGTGAATGCTGAATTTACCGTGGGGTTGAGGAATTTGATACCCTGAAGTGCGGGGAATGTAAGAGCATCTTAATAACCCTTAACTGTTGCACGTTGAACATAAATAGGCATTTAATTTCAGTAAACTGAAATTCTTCTTCAAAAACTGTTATTCTGATGCTGCAGGAGGAAGAAAACATGGTTATATGTTAGATTTGGTTATTACGTGACTAATTTAAAGGGACCAGTCTAGTATAAGACTTCCCAAGCTTATACTAGACTGGTAAACCTATACCTTTTCCTTACCTGTTTCTATACATTCTCTTCTGCAGGAGATTCAGGGTTGCGGAATGCAGCTTATTAGTTAATGTTAGGGTTACAAATAGATATACTGTAGATAGGATTTAGATTAGGTTTTGACTCTACTGACAGCACAATGAATGGTGTATCCCTCATGTGACAGTTTGACTCTGTACCATAGGTCACCTATAAATACTGAGGGCTATATTACAATCTTCGCGCCAAAACCCTCGCGCAAAGCGAAAATCGTTGCGCCAAGCGTAAACGTTTTGCACACGCAAATCACCGCTGCTATTACAATCCTCGCGCGTCTTTTCATCCGCCGATCAATAACGCGTGCAAACAGGACGCGCCCAAATGCTCGCGTAGTACCGTCGCGCGCAAAAATCAGTGTGCGCACTGTTTTTTTGTCACGATTCAGCCAATCAGAATTAAGAATCACAATTATCTCACGTTAAGAAATTGCTCCTGTCAAAGTCAATCTGCGCATATATGCTGCAGCAATAAAAAATGCACACACGACTTCTCCATGTTATTGGTTTGGGTATGTGTAGAATGTGTAACTATACTTTGCTGCGTTTTTTTTTTCGGGCTGGTATATTTGGGTTCGCCCGGGACGTTCAGATTTGCCGTTAAGGCTAGGGTCAGACTAACGCATTTTTCGCGTTGTCCGTGAAAAAGTGCGTTCGAACGATTGGACGTATTTTTTCACGGAATACGCGATAGCGGTCATACGATGCGCATTTTCATCCGTGATTTTGTACAGATCATCAATAAAACACTTTTTGCGTCTGGACGTTATGTTGGCCGGACATGTGCAGCGTCTGACGTCTCCTAATCACACAAACACGCCGCTATGCGGACGCAGCGCACTCTGTACGTCAGTAGTAGCGGTTTGACATTCTCGAAAAAATGCGTTCGTTTGCCACTTGCGTTGCACGGACGAACTTTCGTGCGGCCGTTCGTCGTATGTTCCCCGGCATTGGACGTCATTTGCTGCTAGCACGGCCGTGATTTCGTGCGGCTAAACGCACGTTAAAACTGCTTTCGTCTGACCTTAGCCTAACACCAGCTTTTAGGAGTTGCTAAAATTATGAGCGCAAAGGCAATGCGGTAATTACCGCGAAATAGATTGTAATACCATCCGCGTATCAGCGCACATTCGCATTTGCGCTCGCATTGTTAAGTATAGGACGCACGAAGTACAGTAAATCGCGCAGGGTTCGCGCATGTTCACCCGTGGTAGATGATTGCGTGCGGTTGTTGCGCTGACTATGTAATACGGGATTCGGCGCAAACGGTTTTACCCCTCGCGTTAATGGTTTTTTTGCGCCGGCGCAAACGTTTGCGTGAAGATTGTATTTTAGCCCTGAATTAATATAATTTTGCGCCAAAGCAGTCAGTGCCAAAAAGGTGGAGAAGAAAAGTCCAGTGTATTTGTTCAATGACCCGGATGTCTGGAATAGCGCGCGTGCCGCTGGTCTCTGCTTATGCATGGATAAGTGTGAAAAATGAATTTTTCCGGCCATAATGTGTGCATCAGGTGCTGGAATTACTGGTCTCCTGCTAGAAATGGCTGCAGAGAAAATTAATCACTCGGCAGCAGAAGTTTTAAATTTACATGCTCGGAGTAATATTTACCTTCTCTGATTTCATCAATTTGCGGTGACGGACACTTATAATTGCAGACAGATTTGGGAGGGATATTGGGATTTGGAAAGCTTGAATCTGCTTTGAATAGTTTTCATTTCATTTCTCTATGAACAAATTACTGAAGAAAGAGTCGAAAGGATAACATTTGATGTAGGGCGGCCATATTCTTTTACCTGCAACTGGCGATATTTCACAGATCCACTGAGCGGGCTTACCGCAATAAGGGGTTAATCACTAAGCCTCGAACTTGCTACCAAAGTACATCCAAACTGCAGCGAAGTGTCAGTGAAATACCCTGAATTTTTGTATTTCGGTTCGACAGGTTTAAACAGGCGAATCCCATAGGATTCAATGTAAAAAAGTAATATTTTTAATTTTATTTTTTAACCCTTTCGCTGCTGAGCCTTTTCACACCTCTGTGCTGAGGTCATTTTTACCGGTTTCGCTCATCATGTTTAACCGCGTTTTGAAGCCTTATTTTAATATATGACCCAGACATATTATATATAGTTCTTTCCGGCAGACTCGGCAGATTCATAATATGTCATTATTATATGTATACGTTATGTCCTGTCTGTATATTAGAACAAAAAATGCAATAAAATTAGAATTTTCAATAATTTAAAATGTGTAAAGTGTTTTTTTTCACATTTTAACGTGCGATCATTTGCGGTTATATTTTCTATGGGGTGCACTTGTTAAAAGAATTAGAAATGGGGAATCTTTACTTTTTTTGGGGGAAAATTACGTGTTTTTTAGCAAACGCCCCCATAGAAAAAATCGTTAGTGCAGCATCATTGTTCACATTATAATTGAAATGGGAACAATATTGTTGCACTAATAAAACGAAAAAAAAATATTTTTTTTTTTACATTTTACATGGTCATGTTTGGTATCATTGGAAAGGCCACGCTCTGGCCGTTGCAATGATAGCAAGCATTAACCCCTAGCTGTCACGGATCGGGAGATAGGGGTTCCAATGAACCCCCTAGGTGGCAGCAAGGGGTTAATTTCGAAACTGACGCCATCGCGCTCTGCGCGATGACGCCAGTCATTAGGGGGATATCCCGGAAGCTTGGCCCGACATCCAAGATGTCGGCCAGCTCCGGGAGGGGACCACGAAACGGCGCATGCTAGCGCCGTTTCGCGATCCAGCCCCCTAGGGGTTAAAGACAGCCGCCGCTTGGAAGGGCAGGCTGTGCCCTTCCAGGCGGTGCCTGCCTTTAATCGCTGGCCCGCGGGGAGGGGGAGAGGTCCGAAGGACCTCCCCCTTCATGCACCTTCCCTGCAATGGCGGGGGTGCCTGAAATAGACATCATCGCGCATGCGCGATGACGCCTATCGTGCCCGCCAGGGTCCCGGAGGCTGGGCTGACATCGATGATGTCAGCCCGCACCGGGGGGCCGCGCAATCGGCCGGAATACCGGCCGATCGCGGCTGCAAAGGGAGGACGCGCTCAGCGCGTTTTCCGCAGCCAAGTAGACATGCGGGTGGACGCGCTCAGCGCGTCCACTGCACTGAAAGGGTTAAAAAAGTTTATTCTTTTCATTTTCAGCAAAAAATAGGCTGTTTATTTTTAAAGAAAAAACTTTTTGTATATTTTGTGTTTTTTAGACAATATTTTTGTTTCCCACTTATTTAAAAGATGTTTTTTTATTCTGTTCCAGACGTTTTTATTATTTTTCAAAGGACCTTTTTTATTATTCAGACACATTTTAATGCATTTTTATTGGTTTAAACCCCTACTAGAAGAATAGGAGAGTTCCAATTATTTTTTTAATTCAGTTCGGTGGAGTTCGCCAAGGCCAGTTCGCCGCTCTTTGGTGGATTTTCAGTGCTTTTCGGTGCTCTTCAGCGACGTTTGTCAAATTTTTCAGTAGCTTCGGTAACTCCATCGTGGGCACACTATGGTGACCGTTCGGTGAATAGTGAATTACCCATAGTCTTGGTCAAATGAAATCTCCAAAGTGTACCGAAGTGAAAAATTTTAATAAAATTTTTGTACTTTGTGAATAACCCCTTTATTGAATTTTGTGTTATTTTCATGGCGAGGTAACCGTGAGATATCACAAACATTTTTTTGGGACAATTGGCGAACATAGCCCTATGTCTCTATGATGCCACTAAAACATTATTATAATGTGATAGTGTGTGATGTGCGTCATTTGGATTTAGGGTGCGTGGGCATGGAGATGGGTTTGGGGTGCTGGCCTGTGGTTCTTTACTATTTTCATTGTCCTCTCGTGTGGAGAAGGTTTGTGTAATCTGTGTTTATGCAAGAATGTTATTGTCTATCTGTTATTTGTTGAAAGGATTAACATCTAAATTTACCATGTCAAGAATGTGCTTGCCTGTTTCTATTTGAATAGGTTGTAAATCTGTTGACTGTAATCTGTTATCCCGATTCCCATTGTCCTGCCTTGTTATAAATGTTAAGTAATGTTTGATTTGATTGTCTGTCCCTAATCTAATTATGTTTCACCTTCCAAAAGGCAAATTTATGTGCAATTGTCTGTTTTAGTCTGATTAGGTCCCCCAGCGGTTTCTGGGGGGGGGGTTTGTATATGTAAATGTATGTGTGTGTCCCTGATTAAGCCAGTTCTATTCTAACCCTGAAAGACCTCAGATCTACAGCCTCGTCTTATTTCTGGTGGATGATAGGGGGCTCCCTATGTGTCCCGGTCCTTGAGCTTCATCTGAGGACTGGAGGATGGCACGGGAGTCTGGCTGGGTAGGACACGGGGGGTCCTGCAAAGAAGCAGCATTGGCAGATGTGACCCTGTCGGGGTACAGAGATCTGTCACAGATAACAATGCATCAAAGTATGATTGCTACCCAGTTCGGAAGGGGCACGATCTGATTAACTACTTGACTTTATTTTAAATAAATTTGCTTGTAAATAGTTTTCTTTTTTCCTGGTAAACAGTTCGCACGACCTATCGAACGATGATACATTCTGATAATTAAAGTGTTCACCATAGATTTCAAAATCTAATTTTTATCATCCATCGTGTATGTAGCAAAAAACATTAATGCAATTATTCTGCTGTCCTCCACCAGCCAGAAAAAAAAATCCTATACATCCATTAAATTAGGGAAGCCACAAAGAATAAAAGTGATGAATAATTCCCGTTGGCGTCTTTCTGCCATTCAGCAAAGAGTCGGATCCCTCTGATCAGGCCGTTTAAAGTGCTAATGGATAGAGAGCACTTTCAGGAATAACTCCGATGGAATTTACATTTCAATACCCAACATTTGGGTCATTTTATTTATTTGATTTTTTTTTCTTTTTGCAGGAAGAGAAAAGTAAAAAAGGCTAGATCTAATTTTATGCAAATGGGGTTACATTATATAGATCCGGAGGTTCCCCTCTCTATTGTGATAGCTCACTATTGGTTACAGGTGGAAAGATAACCATTTCTTTTTCATTTCCTCCGAGGATAAAATGACAGATGTTCTTAGCACAAGGCAATGCCATCAGTATGCATTAAGCTAATCCAATTTAATTCATGGGATAATAGCACATACTAAGCCGTCAAAGCAAAAAAAAAGGGGGGGGACCAGAACACATTCTGCTGTATTTTGCAGATTATGCTGTCTGTATTTTTTTTCTCAAAATGAAGGCTATAGTGGGATGCGTCGGTACCTTTGTGTTTACACTTTGCATTACTTGGTCTCCAGGTTCTATTTTAATGCAAAATACCAGAAAAGAAAGTCATGAATGAAAGATACGGTCATCTGTCACTGCCTCATTGCTTGGCAAACATAGGGATCTCTCCAAACATCGTTTCTCCATCACAATGCGCCTGTTGATGGAGAGCCTTTACCCAGGTGGTAGAAAGGTAATTGACTCATAAATCGGTGTCATGTTAATTAATTTCATCCTCGTGGGAGTTCATCCATCCTCAGAGGTCAGGGCAATACAGTTGAACGGTCTCCACGCAGAGTGCATGGTGAAACAAGCTTTGAGCAACAGATGCACTTCATTCTTTGCGAGCAACCAACCCCATTGGTCTTCAAAAGGTATCTTCCCAGAGTTATATGTCCACAAACAGAGAATAAATTAGTAGAATAAATGAAACTAGAGAGTGAGGGAGAACCCCCAATCTCTAAGGCTAGGGTCAAACGAACGCATTATTCGCAGCGACAGTCAAAAAGTGCGTTTTTATATGCTGATGGATTGTGGTTTATATAATTTTGTTTATGATATGAGATTTGAAACTATTTTGTACACGTAATAAATATATATATGTTTTTATCCGATTATTGATTATTGTATTCTTCAAAGCAAAACACAGACAATTAAAAGAATTTAGGAGAATTTCTAAGAAATATAAACGATTGATATTTGTGTCTCGTATGGATTTCTTATGAAATAATAATCCCTGATATATTGGAGGCAACTGCCGAGATAGGTCCAGTAAATCCAATATAGACAAATTGGAGGCTTGGCTGAGAAGTCCAATATATATAATGTGTTGTATTCACGTGCAGAGATTATATCCGACAGACTCCAGATACATGTATATCCAGACATCAGACGCCAGATACATATATACCCAGACACCAGATCCAAGTAATATCTTCCATTAAGTACAGACTCCTCTCCAACAGTTTTTAGGACCAAATTAATTTGGGGTTTATGCATCCGATATATCAAGTGGAACCGAATACTCTCTTTTAATTGTTCGTATGCCAGATTATCATAAGAAGTTAGAAGACCCCATAGTCAGTTTTCCCCCTTGGATGCTAATACAGATGAATCCATTAAAATTCGTGTGCGATACTTCCATCCCCATTTCTTTTTTTTGCACCTTCCGTATCACTCATCTTTCTTTATAAATAGATATATTTAATTTTGCTGAACCTCAAACGCCTACGTCACCATTTCACCAATTATGACCCCTCACGGGAGAGGTTAGTTCTGCCAAGGGCCCCCTTTAATTCATTTCTCTCTCAACCTGTAATTCATTTCTCTCTCCCCCTGTAATTCATTTCTCCCCCTCCCCTGCAATTCATTTCTCCCCCTCCCCTGCAATTTTCATCCCCCCCACTCCCCTGCAATTTTCCCCCCCCCCCACTCCTTGCAATTTTCAACCCCCTCCCACTCCCCTGCAATTTTCAACCCACTCCCCTGCAATTTTCAGCCCACTCCCCTGCAATTTTCATCCCCCTCCCACTCCCCTGCAATTTTCATCCCCCTCCCACTCCCCCGCAATTTTCATCCCACTCCCCTGCAATTTACCCCCCCCCCACTCCCCTGCAATTCATCCCCCCACTCCCCTGCAATTTTCACCCCCTCCCACTCCCCTGCAATTTTCACCCCCTCCCACTCCCCTGCAATTTCATCCCACTCCCCTGCAATTCACCCCCTCCCACTCCCCTGCAATTTTCATCCCCCTCCCACTCCCCCGCAATTTTCATCCCACTCCCCTGCAATTCACCCCCCACTCCCCTGCAATTCACCCCCCACTCCCCTGCAATTCATCCCCCTCCCTTTACCTGACACTGCGAGTAGTAGAGTGAGGGGGCGGGGATAATCCCCGCTTCCCTCACTCGCTGAGGCATGCTGAGTCCTCCTTCACGCTGTGCCCAGAAGAGGAGGAGCGCAGCGTGAAGGGACATCCAGCATGTAACACCGGTAAAAGGGGGGCGGGAGAGGGAATTTGCACCTCCCTGTTGTGACACTTTGAGGACCAATTGATTCCTCACGCCGGATGTTTCCCATCTCTGGTCATGCTGTACCCGGCGTGCCCTCTGTCTATCCATGCTACACTCTCACTGATGCTGCTTTGGGGAGACGGGATGAACCTCTTACTGATTCGAGATGTTAGCTCGGCGCAGTTTCCCGTGATCCGTTCACATGGTACAGCAAACGATCCAGCGAGTGCGCCGAGCAAAACTCTGAGATCAGTAAGAGGTTCAACCCGTCTCCCTGAAGCAGCGTCAGTGAGAGTGTAGCATGGAGAGACAGAGGGTACGCCGGGTACAGCATTAAAACCAGAGATGGGAAACATCCGGCGCGAGGAATCAATTGGTCCTCAGAGTGCCACAACAGGGAGGTGCAAATTCCCTCTCCCGCCCTCCTTTTACCGGATCTGCCTGCTACACGCTGGATGTCCCTTCACGCCGGCTGAAAAGTGACGGACAGTAAACGCGCCGGAAGTGGCTTCTGCCGGCCGAAAAAAAAAAAAACGACTGCCACTGGAATACACAGTGCAGGCAGAATGATACACTTTATCGTGCTGCCTGCGTGTGCATCTCCACTCGCACACCCTTAATTTCCACTCGCCAAATGCGAGCAGGCGAGTGGAAATTTTGACCCCTGACTTAGAGCATATGTAATTCCTCTACATGGAGATACCCAAAATCACCAACTATTAATGATCATGTAGCGCTCACTCCCAGAGGAGCTTCTGAATTTAACCTCGGGTTAGTCTCACCGCACTAGGGAATAATTATACACCAGCACTGTTGTGAATTTTATAGATTAGTTACTTTACTGATCCCAATAAAGCGGCATATATAATGTAAACACGGTATATGAACGACAGGACTTCGTAATGCGGGGAAAAACACGCGGCGGCAAAAAGGAAAGTTTAACCCCTTCGTTTCTGGAATGTAAGTCCCGCGAAAGTAATGTCTCAAAAAGGTGTGTGTGTGTGAACTCAAGTACCTGGGTACTATATTCAACTGGCCAGTGAATGGAATGAGCAAATCTTCAACTAGTCACGTTGGGGCCCTGTAGATTTAAACAATAATGCAGCGTGCTTCGTTAAATTGGGACTGTGGCCTGGAAGGCCTCTCACCCATCCGTTAGGCAATCTGTTCCGCTACCCGATCAAAGATGTCTCTCCGCTGGATTACACTGGAACTCTGTGCCACCGGATCTGCTTCTCCTGCTTGTCTGATCTCCGCAACGAGAACTATGGCCTACCGCCTGCACTCCCAATGGATCATCGCAGTCTCCTTACTCGGGGTCCAAACTGGAACTATGTCTCTGTGCAAAACCTCTCAGCGATATATATATAGGTCTCCACCAAGTCACTGTCTCTGATCAGTAGCACCCGCGAGGCAGCGCCTGCTCTCCGGCCTGGTCTCGATCCCTGGCAGTCTCACGTGCGTCTTCTACCTTTCGTCGCTCGGCTCACACTAGCTCTCTTTTGCACGAGGCTGCGGATGTCCTTCCCTCTCTCCCACCCACTTCCTGTCTCTCTCTCGCAAAGCACGATGGAATTTGTAGTTCCGTTTGTGTCCAGTATAGTTCATATTGTGCCTGTCTCCCTCTGGTGGCCAAACCAAGTAAATGCAGCAACATATCTTAAAACAGCGCTACAATAGCTTGCGACTGCATCTCGAGTAGTACCAGCTACAAGAGGTGAGTACTCCTCTAGTGTGTTGTTACAGATACATGGATTATATGCCACACGGATACAGAGCTTGGACGCCCCACACTGGGGGAATAACAAATCCAAACTGGTATTAGGAGGAAGGGAAACAATAGACTTCTAATGAGTAGTCCCTGTTTAACAACCCTTCGTCGCTCATGACGAAGCTGCACTTTTCTAGCGGCGAAAAGTACGTTGAGCGTTACACTTTCAATATGGGCAATTGCCCTTTTTAACAGCCACTTTTTGCCACCTTTTAGTTTGAAATTAACCAAGTTTTCCTCTGCTATCTGAATGTGTGTTCCAATGTTTATTGATACCTGTGGTTTTGCACAGGATTTATTGCTATATACTATTTCATTTCTTCCAATTCTGCGTCCCATTCGTTAATTGCTTTACGCTTAGGGATACAAGAGGGACAGAATAGAATTTGGATTTAGAGTAGGGTTATATATTTTGTGTTCTCAACTTCTTTGTTATTTTAAATGTTCACTAATAAAGTTATGTTTTTATGCTCGGTGACCAACTTGGAGATTGGGGGTTCTCCCTCACTCTCTAGTTTCATTTTTTCTACTACTTTTGTGAGGTTCAATCCTCTTTGGTCATGAGATATTTTCCAGCTATTGCCCGCTCCTCACAGAGCTAGCATTTGTCAAAGACTATAAATTAGATTGTACGCTTGCTCGAGCAGGACTGTCTACACCTCTTTTTTCTGTCTTCTCTTATTCTGCCATTTATACTGTATAACTGTCTATTATAAATCATTTCTTGACAAAATTTATTTTGCACCCTTTCCGATGATTGAGTCCTTCTCCCCATCCTTACAGACTGATAATGTGTTGCCATTGTGACAAAAACATAAAATATATCCATACTTACCACATTTTTCTCTTCTCGGCTGTACCTGTGATCCATGGCAGCAGCATTAACATCATGCCTGCTGCTTGGATGTTTTTCAAGGCTAGTTAAGTGGCTCATGGTCTATGGAGAAGGGTTGTTTGTTTTTCTTGTCAATTGGTCATGAGCAGAGGAACTTCATCCTGTCAGTGAAACTGTAACATAAAAACAAGGCAGAAAAATTGTATCGAAAAAAAAATACAGTTGCAAGAAAAAGTATGTGAACCCTTTGGGATTACGTGGAGTTTTGCATGAATTGGTCATAAATTGTGCTCTGATCTTCATCTAAATCACAACAATTTGAAAAACACAGTCTGCTTAAAATAGTACAACACAAACATTATATGTTTTCATGTTTTTATTGAACAGAACATGTAAACATTCACAGTGCAGGGTGGAAAAAGTATGTGAACATTTGGACTTAATAACTGGTTGACCCTCCTTTGGCAGCAATAACCTCAACCAAACATTTCCTGTAGTTGCAGATCAGACCTGCACAACGATCTGGAGTAATTTTGGACCACTCCTCTTCACAAAACTGTTTCAGTGTAGCAATATTCTTGGGATGTCTGGTGTGAATCGCTCTCTTAAGGTCATGCCACAGCATTTCAATCGGGTTGAGGCCAGGACTCTGACTGTCTGGGCCACTCCAGAAGGCGTATTTTGTTTTGTTCAAGCCATTCTTTTGTTGAATTACTTGTATGCTTTGGGTCATTGTCCTGTTGCATCACCCATCCTCTGCGGAGCTTCAGTTGGCGGACAGATGGTCTTACATTTTCCTGCAAAATGTCTTGATAAACTCTGGAATTCATTTTTCCATCAATGACAACAATCCGTTCAGGCCCTGAGGCAGCAAAGCAGCCCCAAACCATGATGCTCCCTCCGCCATGTTTTACAGTGGGGATGAGGTTTTGATGTTGGTGTGCTGTGCCTTTTTTTCTCCACACATAGTGTTGTGTGTTTTTTCCAAACAACTCAATTTTGGTTTCATCTGTCCATAGAATATTTTGCCAGTAGTGCTGTGGAACATCCAGGTGCTCTTTTTCAAACTTCAAACGTGCTACAATATTCTTTTTGGACAGCAATGGCTTCCTCCGTGGTGTCCTCCCATGTACTCCATTCTTGTTTAATGTTTTCCTTATTGTAGATGTGTCAACAAAACTGTTAGCATGTGCCAGAGATTTCTGTAAGTCTTTAGCTGACACTCTAGGATTCTTCTTTACCTCATTAAGCATTCTGCGCTTGCAGTCATCTTTACAGGACGACCATGCCTAGGGAGAGTAGCAACAGTGCTGAACTTTCTCCATTTGTAGACAGTCTGTCTTACCGAGGACATATGAACATCAAGGCTTTCGGAGATACTTTTGTAACCCTATCCAGCTTCATGCAAGTCAACAATTCTTGATCGTAGGTCTTGTGAGAGCTCTTTTCTGCGAGGCATGGTTCACATCAGGCAGTGCTTCTTGAAACCAGTAAATCCAAAACTGGTGTGTTTTTAAAGGGCAGGACAGCTTTCAGCAACACATCCAATAATATCACACTGATTGGACTCAAGGTTGGCTCACTCCTGGCTCCAATTAGCTCTTGGAGAAGTCATTAGGCTAGGGGTTCACATACTTTTTCCACCCTGCACTGTGAATGTTTACATGTTATGTTCAATAAACACATGAAAACATATAGGCCCCTATTACACACTTCGCGCAAATGCGCTCACGCAGCACAATTTTTTTTGTGCACGCAAAAAAACGTTAGCGAGCACAAATTAACGCAGTAGTACGCTCCGAGCGCAGTTTTTCAGCCTTCAACTTCTTACGTGCGCAAATCCGACGCTCAAATTCGTGCGCAAATGAACTTTGGGTGCAGGAATCGGTGGGTAGACTGTTTTTTCACGGGAGTCAGCCAATCAGAATTAAGAAAAACCATTTTCTAAAGTTAGGTTGTTGCGGCTGTCAAAGTCAAACTGCGTATATGTGCTGCAGCAAAAAAAAATTGACAAATTATTAATTTTTGATGTCTGGGTATGTTTAGAATGTGTAACTGTACTGTGCTGTATTTTTTTTTATTGCTGAGTTATTTGGTTTCGTCCACAACGATCATATTTGCAGTTAACACCAAGTTTTCAAAGACGTTATGAAAATTCGCGCAAACGTTGCTCGTACGACTTTGCGAGAAGATTGTAATATCATCCGCGCTAACGCATTTGCGCTCACAATGTTATAGGATGCGCGCAGGAACTTGAGCTACTACAACGTTCCGCGCAAATGGTTTTGCCCTCGCGCAAAAGCGCATTTGCGCGCGCAAATGCGCTGCGCGAAGCATGTAATAGGGGCCATAACATTTGTGTTGTATTATTTTATGCAGACTGTGTTTTTCAAATTGTTGTGACTTAGATGAAGATCAGAGCACATTTTATGACCAATTCATGCCAAACTCCACGTAATCCCAAAGGGTTCACATACTTTTTCTTGCCACTGTATATATATTTATTTATTTATAAAGTATTTTACCAGGAAGGATACAATGAGATTTCTCTCGTTTTCAAGTATGTCCTGAGTTCAAGATCATTGAATTGATACAGAAATACAAAGTAATAAAATGCAAAATATTAAAAAGAAATTGAACAAATATACAGATTAACAGAAAATAAATATAGTCACTATGTTACATGTTTACAGGTGCATTCTGTATATAGTCACTATGTTACATGTTTACAGGTGCATTCCGTATATAGTCACTATGTTACATGTTTACAGGTGCATTCCGTATATAGTCACTATGTTACATGTTTACAGGTGCATTCTGTATATAGTCACTGTGTTACATGCTTACAGGTGCATTCTGTATGTAGTCACTGTGTTACATGTTTACAGGTGCATTCTGTATATAGTCATTATGTTACATGTTTACAGGTGCATTCTGTATATAGTCACTATGTTACATGTTTACAGGTGCATTCTGTATATAGTCACTATGTTACATGTTTACAGGTGCATTCTGTATATAGTCACTATGTTACATGTTTACAGGTGCATTCTGTATATAGTCACTATGTTACATGTTTACAGGTGCATTCTACATATAGTCACTATGTTACATGTTTACAGGCAGGTGCATTCTGTATATAGTCACTATCAGGGTTATTCAGAGAGCGTGAAAAGCAGGAGAATGACTGGAGAATGAAAAATTCTAGGTCAAAATAGCCGATTTGGAAAGTGAGATGAAAGGGAGAATTTTTCTGGTTTGGCTATTTTGACCTAGAATTTTTCATTCTCCAGCCATTCTCCGGCTTTTCACGCTCTCTGAATAACCCTGTATGTTACATGTTTACAGGTGCATTCTGTATTGAGATATGTTAATAGGGAGGTTTTAAGATACTTTAGACTGGGGGAAGATTTGATGGCGTCTGGGAGGTTATTCCATAACTGTGGTGCTCTGTAGGAAAATGAGGATCGAGCCACTTTCTTTTTGTATTGTGGTATTGCAAGTAAGGTGCTGGTCCTGGATCGGAGGTTATAGGATTAGGGAACTGCTGGGGGAAGCAGCCTATTCAGGTAGGGTGGTAGCTTCCCAGAAAAGCTCTTAAACACCAGGTTGGAAAGGTGAAGAGTGCGTCTGGATTCCAATGATGGCCAGTTTAGCTCTTTTAACATGTCACAATGGTGGGTCATGTAGTTACATTGTAGCACAAAGCGGCAGAATGAGTTATACAATGTAGTAAGTTTATGAATGTGTGTTTGAAGGGCCGCTGCATACACTACATCTCCATATTCAATAGCCGGCATAAGCATTTGTTGTACAATCTGCTTTCTTACGAAGGTGTGTTTGCGGGGGGGCTGCATACACTATATGCATTTATGTACACATTGTTTTCTTTTATTACTTTTGTAAACAAAGTTATTAAATTTATACATGTTCAAAACGATGGATCATGGACAGCGTACAGTATATGAGGGTAAGCTCTAAGCCTGGGAGCCTTTGGAGCCCTCCCACCCATATACAGTACACTGTCACTGAAGCCATGGTTTATTTATTTATAAAGTATTTCACCAGGACGGAGACATTGAGATTTCTCTCGTTTTCAAGCTTGTCCTAATAATTGTTGTACCGGCTCTCTGAGCTCTGAGAAGATCTACCCCGTTCAGGTCACACGTTTAGCCCCAGCATCCACAGGGGCACTTCTGGTCCAGGAGCAATGATTATAGTGTAATGATCAGGGGGTTCAAACAAGGATCCAGCTGAAGCTGCTTCCCTAAAACAAGGTACAGAGAGGGAAAAAATGATTTGATCCCTGGCTGATTTTGTACGTTTTCCCACTGACAAAGAAAGGATCAGCGTATAATTTTAATGGTCAGTTTATTTTAACAGTGAGAGACATAATAACAACAAAAACATCCAGAAAAACGCATTTCAAAAAAGTTATAAATTGATTTGCATTTTAATGAATGAAATGAGTATTTGATCCCTTTATCAATCAGCAAGATTTCTGGCTCCCAGGTGTCTTTTATACCCTGCGCGAGCGTACTTTACTGCACGCGTCCTATACTTAACATTGTGAGGGCAAATGCGTTTGTGCGCTGGTACGCGGATGGTATTACAATCTATGCGCAGTTTGTAACGCACAGCCTTTGCGCGCATAATTTTAACAACTCCTAAAAACTGGTGTTTATGGCAAATTCTATCAACCTGGCCGAACCCAAATACACCAGCCCAAAAAAAACGCAGCAAAGTATAGTTACACATTCTACTCATACCCAACCAATAAAATGGAGAAGTTGTGTGTGCATTTATTATTGCTGCAGCATATATGCTCAGATTGACTGTGACAGGCGCAAAAACGTAACATGAGATAATTGTGGTTCTTAATTCTGATTGACTGAATTGCGTCAAAAAAACTGTCCGCACACTGATTTCTGCACGCAACGTTACTGCACGCGCATTTGCGCGCGTCTGTTTAATGAGCATTATTGCTCGACGGATGAAAAATTGCGCGAGGATTGTAATTGCGTTGATTTACGCCCGTTAACGTTTAACGCTTGGCACACAAATTCACGTGTTGCGCGAGCGTTTTAACGCAAAGATTGTAATAGGGCCCAAAATACACAGAAACACAGACCAATTGTTCTTTGCTAGAAAAGCACACTCAGGATAAACAGACAGACACAGAGACAGACACCGAGACAGGCAGATAGGATGAAGAAAACACAATAGGGATTATTATTTCGTTATGGAAAGATTTATCACATCTAGGCGCGTGGATTTTATTTATTCAGGGATACCCGAAGCGGTTAAATTGTGCAAAGGTTTTATTAACTATACCCGCATTTGTGGAGAGCTATATTTACACAGATCATCGGGGAAGGCTGTGTGTTTATTAAAATGGCAAAGACTTGAAGGGATTCTCTTTGAATTCCTCCGGCGTTCTCCGCACAGTCTTGTTCTTATCTTTAAATAAATGAAGTGAGTAGCTTCTCCCTGATATCAGCCAGTCTCAGCCCGGCACAATTAACCTGCATTTTTTTTTTATATGCACCATTGAAAGTACCAATAACTTTCTTCAACAAGTTCTACAGAACGCTCAATGGAATTTTTTTACAGGGTTATTCAAAGGGATCCGAATTGCTTGAGAAAGGTAACCGAACGCTGAAAATCAGCCATTCGGCTATCCACTATCCAGAGAGCAGGTAAATCTTGGCGAATTACCTGCACATTCGGTGTCTGTTCGGTGCCTGTTCGAGGGCAGTGAAATCCCCATAGAGAAGCAATGCTTCGGCTATTCAGAGAACACAAACCAGCAGTGAAAGGTTCCCGAAATGCCCTGCCATTCGGTGGTTTCATGCGGCAGATTTATTCAGGCAAATCCCATAGGCTTCAATGTTAAAAGTATTCCCGTTTTAATCCAATATCTAATAAACCGTTCATTATAATATTCTGCAGTAAAGAGTCTCTTTATTTATAGATTTTTTTAGGATATTTTAAGCTTTTTTTCTAGAAATTTGTTTTTTTTAACTTTACTTATTTTTTCTGTAACAGACCTTTTTATTATCATTCATTGGACCTCATAAGTAAATTTCATAAATTTTTGCTCAGTTGTTTCTTTGCAAACAGCGTTTCACTTTTCAAACATTCAAGCAAACTGTTTTGCTAATTTATTTACTGCATTCGTCTGCGGTGTCGGCTTTTTCCAGAGGCTGCGCTGCGTGTGATCTGCTCCTGCTCGGGTTTTTCCGTGGTATTCGGCGGGTTAATCCAGATGTTTTTGCGGGTTTTCTGTGTGCATTCGCCGGGTTTTGTGGTTAGTTTTCGTCGGGTTTGCAGCAGCCTTTCCCTGCAATTTGGGGACCCTGTGGTGTTTGCTGAATACACCGCAGGGTCACCGAAATGGGATCGGCAAAACGAACCGAATTGAAGAGAACGAAAAGTCACCAAACGTGTGGTGACTTTTCGAATCTCTTTGAATTACCATGTGCATATAAAAGAATGCGACGCAACCAAACATTCCGAAGAAATCTTAGTAATACAGTTACTGTAAAATGCAGCAGCTTCCATGTATTTTCAGATCACTGTATTGAACCCACAGCCTTTACAACTTTACATCCGCAGAGGTTGTGGAAACCCTTCAGCATCATCCTCAGATGTGAGCATCGCATAAATCATCAGGAACTTACAGTGAATACTGACAGATAGAGCCTTCAAGCTCTGACTTGAGTGAGTATATGATTATTTTATTCATAATCGCATACATGTAAGGTACAATAATAATACGAAACAACAAATATTTATTGTCGTCAAATCTTAAATGCTGTCCAGCTGCCAGGGCACCTGACCTGCATTGCTAATGAAATAATTAGACAGAGCATCACAAAACCTATTGCTGTGTCTATTCACAGGTATTATGCTATCGCTTGCATAATCTTCTAGACCCATAAATGTGAGGGTATATCAAAATTAAAACCGTCCCTGGCACGAACATAATTATGTAGGATGCAGCAGCATTTAACTATATCCACACAGAAATCAACATTTACATCAAGCGGCCTATGAAAAATCCTCCACTTGTTGCTCAGTATGCCAAAGGTACACTCGACATACTGTCTCGTCCGCGACAGCCTGTAATTAAACACCCGCTTTGGGTTAATCCAGATGTTTTTGCTGTTTTTCAGCGTGCATTCGCTGGGTTTTGCGGTGAGTTTTCGGCTGGTTTGCGGCAGCCTTTCCCTGCAATTCAGGGACCCTGTGGTGCTTGCTGAATACACCGCAGGGTCACTGAAATGGGATCGGCAAAACAAACCGAATTGAGGAGAACGAAAAGTCACCGAATGTGCGGTGATTTTTCAAATCTCTTTGTATTACCCTGATAATGTTTATTGGACTTATCTATCACATTAGCTTAGATACACACTTACTTTTTTTTAACAAAGAAATGGAATTAAAGTTCTTGGCAATAAGTTTGGAAGCCTAAGAAAGAAATCCTTAATCACAAAGGCTATTTTACTTTTGTAGAAAAAGTGCTATTGGCTGCCAAATTGTACGCTCATTTGCATGGCTACATTTGCAAGAGACACATTGTAAATCATAAGTTATGCTTATTATCAAATAATAACGGGCGTGCACATCTGTTAATCTGAGAAGGAACATCTTTTCTCCATGCAAAATAATTATTTAGTGGAGCTTATTATGTTTTTTTTTTGTTGTTTTTTTTTTATAAATTACAAACAAAATTGAAAAACAATCAAGACGTGCCGCAATACAAATACAAATTGTATTTCTCGGTGCCCAGGAATAAAGACCTGCTGGGTTCGACTGTGATTTATGGAGAGACGTGCATCCATGGGAAAAAACAAAAAAAGAGAGAATTAATGCTGGAAATTTCTAGCAAGCAATGGGGGTTGGTATATAGTCGGAGATTTTGGGAAGACGTTTTCTTTTTTCTCGGTTTTCTCCACCCGTGGTGTTCTTGCAGAGAGTGAGTGGATTGAAGTCGGTCTGGTTGATGAGGGACCGTTTCATCAGTCACACAGGGAGGTGTTTTGATGGTCCAGCATTAGCATAATAGGAACAAGAAAGGAGTTTGGGTTTTGATAACTGCATGTTTGTGACAATCTGTCAGATTTCCAGCAGACAGACACGACAAGCTGTCTCACTGGGATTACTTCAAATTAGAATAGAAAGTTAAACAGAAACAAGTTTATGAGAGCACTGAGGACAGGCAGCAGCATTAGTGGCCTGCCCTTCGTTGTATACCCACTCGGGTCTGATAAGGTCTCTTCAGCCTACGTTGGTACATTTTGGGTAGATTTATATATGGTATGGTCTTTATTGCAATGGCACCATCAAGCTGAAACCTTGTAAGAACTCAGCGGGGACTCAACGTAGGGCAGGCCAATAATACCAATGACCACACGTTCTCAATACTCTTACAAACTTAGTTTTGTATACCCACTGGGGTCTAATAAGGTCTTTTCAGCCTACGTTGGTCCATTTTGGGTAGATTCAGTCTGATTTATATATGGTATGGTCTTTATTGCAATGGCACTCAGCGGGGACTCACCGTAGGGCAGACCAATAGTACTATTGACCACACGTTCTCAATGCTCTTACAAACTTGTCTGTGTTTTCTATCAGGGTTATTGAAAGAGCTCCGAATTGTGGCCGAAAGGTAACCAAACAGTGAAATTCAGAGTACGGTTACCTTTCCTGGCCATTCGGGTATTCAGAGAGCAGGCAGTTTGCCAAATGTTGGCGAATTGCCTGTACATACGGTGCTTGTTCGGTGCCTGTTCGAGGGCAGTGAAATTCCCATAGAGAAGCAATGCTTTGGCTATTCAGAGAACAGAAACCAGCAGTGAAAAGATGCCGGATTGCCCTGCTGTTCAGTGGTTTCATTCAGCAGGTTTATTCAGGAGAATCCCATAGGCTTCAATGTTAAATATATTCCCGTTTTAATTCAATATCTAATAAACCGTTTATTATAATATTATGCAGTAAAGAGTCTCTTTATCTTTAGATTTTTTAGAATCTTTTAGGCATTTTTTAGGATTTTTTGTGAAATTTTTTTCCCTTTTTTTTAAATAGTTTTTTTCTTATTTCTGTAACAGCCCTTTTTATTATCATTCATTGGATCTTATATGTAAATTTCATAAATTTTCGTTCTGTAGTTTCTTTGCAAACAGCGTTTCACTTTTCAAACATTCAAGCATACTGTTTTTTTTTCACTCCATTCGTCTGCGGTGTCGGGTTTTTTCCGGCGGCTGCTCTGCGCTGTGATCGGCGACTGCTCAGGTTTCTCCGGCGTGTCCGGCGGGGTTAATCCAGATGTTTTTGCAGGTTTCGGTGTGCATTCGCCGGGTTTTGCGGTGAGTGTTCATCGGGTTTGCGGCGGCTTTTCCCTGCACTACGACGGCCCTGTGGTGCTTGCTGAATACACCGCAAGGTCGCCGAAATGGGATTGCCAAATCGCACCGCATTGAGGAGAACGAAAATTCACCGAACGTGCGTTGACTTTTCGATTCTCTTTGAATAACCCTGCATGTGTTTAGTTGTTAGTCCAGACATGGACTGCTTGCATGAAGTGCCTAGAGAGATACATTGTCCTAAAACAGCCAAACTGATCATCAGGGTTGCTTTATCTGCCATGTAGAGGGGACTTCCTTGGCATCTGAGATCTGGCCACCCTGTTGGGTGGAAACAGACTGATGATAATATGGTATAGTCTTATCTGTGATGGCACCTTCAAGCTAAAACCTTATGAGACCTGAGCATAGACTCACCGGAGGGCAGGATGCTAGTGATGTTGCCCGTTCTCAGTATTCTCATAAATGTTTGGTTGTCGGCTAGCATAGGATGTTACAGAAGACACTGTTGCAGCTCAGCACACTGAGTATCACCAATTCCAAGGGCAGCAAACTCAGATCCTTCCCCTCAATGTTTTGGAGCTATATATTTTGTGATGCTCAGTCACCTTAAGGCAGAGCACCATTGGTAATGAAGTTGAGGTATGTCTTCTGACTTATGACCCATAGAGTGTATAGTCCAACTATATGACAAATTTTTCATGTTCACAATTCCCACCTGTAGAGTGTGACTTTGTTAATAATTAGATGGTTAAAGACTATAGTACAAAATAATCCATCATGATATGGCCATGCACAAATTTGAAGCAGAACCAGCACTTCACCATTGAAGAGACAAAGAAAACATGTGCACCAAGCCCTGGAGATGCCAACTACAACAATACATAGTCCATAAACAAAAAAGGACCTGGCACTCACTCTTCCATAAATGGCAGATTTATTGGATAAAGAAATGGCAAGATTTCAGCCTAAAATGAGCCTTTCTCAAAGACATAGGCACAAATAAGGTCTTAACATTGCCAATTCTTTTTCTTATAAGTCTGTCGTTGTTGGAAGATTGCATGCCCGGTCCTATCTATTTTGTTGCCCCGTGCCATGAACCATTCTCTTTCTCAAAGTGAGGGGCACATGTAGCGCCATAATGCTGCCAATTCATTTTTTCTATGAGTCTGCCATATTGTAAGATTGAGTGCCGGGTCCTTTCTTGTTCATTACCCCATGACATGAACCATTTGACAAATATGTCTCAAAATACCAGATAAAATCAAAGGAGTCTTTCTGTGTGGCTGTACTGAACTTAATGCCTGAATTGACCTGCATCAGCAGATGTTTTTAATTCCACGACGGAGCCAGACCATGTGTATGTAAATTCAATCTATAAAGCACTACAAATGTATATTTGCGGAAAATAAATCGAGTGTAAAGAGAAACAATCCTCTAAGACATTTTTATAAAGGTTTAAAAACCATGAGCTGCGTTAGACGTATTACATTACCCAAATTTACTTTTCTATTTTATCTCCAAAACATTAAACTGAAGCAGTTCATCAGGGGGACAGGAGCCCGAAATTAGCACAGCCTAATCTGGAGCCTTTGGGAGATTTACGTGGCATGACCCGAAAGCCATGTAATATCTCTCCTGAACCTTGCTCTAATTATTATTATTATTATCATCGTCATTTATATAGCGCCAAACGTTTCCGCAGCGCTTTACAATAACCAATGGGAATGAGACAAAATTAAGACAAATATAGGAAAAGAAATATATTACCATTGCTACCCAATGTGTAATATCAGCATGAGTGTCATGCTAGGCATTTTAAGTCTTCTAGTAGGATTGCCGCGATTACAAGACTAGACTTTGGTATGTTATGTTAGGTCATGTCATACGGGCACATAAATAAATGGGGACTGCTCTCAACCTGACCATGCATAGTTCATAATGTTCTTCTGAAACTAGATACTAAAGCAAACCAAATGCAGAGCATTCCACAGTTAGCATAGCTTTAAGGTTTAACATCTGCTTAGGAAGAACAGGTAGAACAGCAGGGCTTTGGTTACGGATTACAGCTTATCATACATTGCATAAGCCTGCCACAAAGTCAGTGTACCCATCGTGGCAGGTCCTATCCTTCCTAACCTAATGAGGTTTCCCACTTATATGGAACATGCATCCTCCTTGAGTTCTCTGAAGGACAAGGGTTAAATAGGTTCTTCAATAAGGCACCTGTGACAAGGAGAAGTGCAAACCCAAGGATGGCTGGCTGGCAGCCCTCAGTCCTCCAAGAGGGTTACATAAACGTAAGACTCATCGAGGTTGTGAACCCCATTATACTTGTTTTCTTATTATGTAAATACCATTGATTATTGTACTCTATACTGTATTTTTGTACTTTTTCCCAATGTTCATTTTATTAAAGGGTTACTTGAAGATAAAAACAGAGGGCGAGGGTATTATCAGCTCCTCCTCACCCGCACCACCCTATCTGCCCCAATTTTTACTATAGAATACCCCATCACAGGAGGTCCTATCCTCCCTAAACTAATGACTGTCTTTATGGGATTAGCCCACTTACTTGTGATATACATCCTCTTGGAGCTTTCTGTAGTTCAAAGTTTAAATAGGTCATGCCATAAGGCACCTGTGACAAGGAGAGGTGGAAAACAAGGACAGCTGGCAATCCTCAGTCCTACTAGTGGGAGATATAAACATAAGACTCATCGAAGGCTGTGTACCCCGTTACTCTTTTTTTCTTTTTCTATACTGGATGTACCATTGATATACAGGGTAATTCAAAGAGATTCGAAAAGTCACCGCACGTTCGGTGACTTTTCGTTCTCTTCAATTCGGTTCCTTTTGCCGATCCCATTTCGGTGACCCTGCGGTGTATTCAGCAAACACCACAGGGTCCCCGAATTGCAGGGAAAGGCTGCCGCAAACCTGACGAAAACTGACCGCAAAACCCAGCGAATGCACGCCGAAAACACGCAAAAACATCTGGATTAACCATCGAAAAACCCGAGCAGGAGCCGATCACACGCAGCGAAGCAGCCGAACAGGAGCCAATCACACGCAGCCGAAGCAGCTGGGACCGCAGACGAGGCAGTGAATAAATTAGCAAATCCGTTTGTATGAATGTATGAAAGTGAAAAGCTGTTTGCAAAGAAATGTCTGAGCGAAAATGTCTGAAATTTGCATATGAGGTCCAGGGAATGATACTAAAAAGGGCTGTTACAGAAAAAATAAGAAAACATAAAAAATAAAAAAAACGGACTTTTAAAAAAAAATATTAAGAAAAATGCTTAAAGTATCCTAAAAAATCTATAAACAAAGAGACTCTTTACTTCAGAATTTTATAATGAACGGTTTATTAGATATTGAGTTAAAACGGGAATATTTTTAACATTGAAGTCTATGGGATTCTCCTGAATTAACTTGCCGAATTAAACCACCGAATGGCAGGGCATTTCGGGAACCTTTCACTGCTGGTTTGTGTTCTCTGAATAGCCGAAGCAGTGCTTTTTCATGGGGATTTCACTGCCCTCGAACAGACACCGAACAGGCACCGTATGTGCAGGCAATTCGCGCAGGATTTGGCGAATTGCCTGCTCTCTGGATAGCCAAATGGCCAGGAAAGGTAACCGAACGCTGATTTTCAGCGTTCGGTTACCTTTCTCAAGCAATTCGGAGCTCTTTGGATAACCCTGATAGTCTCATTGTGTTTTTGTAATTACTTTTTCCCAACCTGAATTTACTTAAAGGGTTTTCGTAGATAAAAAAAAGAGGGCAGGGGGTATTATTAGCCCCTCCTCACCCACAATCTGGCAGAACCACATCTGTCTCCATTTATACCCTTAAAAAAATTCTATAATCCAGGGGAATCCCACAGATAACAGGGACAATCTGATTGAGAGGCATTGGCTGGTCAGCAATGCACGGAGCCACAAAACCCTGATTTAAGACTTGCAAGGCTGTCCAGCACAAGCTGATTGACAGCCTTGTAGATCAGGGCTGTCAAACTCCCACCGACCCATCCCAGAGGTTGAGGCCTACATTTCCCAGAAATTACATTTCCAATGTAATAGATGGTCAGGGAATCATGGGAACTGTTCAGAAACATCTAGGGGGCTGGAGTTTGACAGCCCTGTTGTAAATGGAAGACATCCCTCCACTTTGGAAGGCTGAACAGGCCACGGGTAACACCCAATAGGTTAGGGAGGGGACCATTGAAAACACAATAGACATCATTGGGGCTAGAGTGTCCCGTTGACACGAAGACAGCAAAGTCATCAATATTTACCGATTTGCCTAATTATCTGAAGGCCTAGTCCTGTAATAACACAAGGCTACTCATTCATCTTTGGTCTACGAATCGAGCAGTTATTTTTATACAGGGCCCCTCCCTATGTTACAAAGGCTAGGGAATATTCAGAATAAGGTCCCACTAATTGGGCTTTCAAGGAGTGGGTGGCGTATAATAAAGGAGCGAGGAGAGTGTGAAACTAAAGCAAATCACTCGTTCCCACAGAAGCAACAGCTCATTTATTTATAATGAACCAGCCCATTCCACGATGCTGACCTAGATAAAATTTCATAAACATATGTGATTAATTTAAAGTGACCGGTCGACATGAGTCAATTACCCGACGCCCATTTTGTCAGCCAGTGCGGAGAAACAATTGGGAAGAAACCTCTCGTTTCACTCGGCCTCTCCGCACAAAACGTTATTGGATTCGAGGCTTGTTTATAAGCAGTTCACACGCCATATGATTTATAAAAAAAAAAAGGCCTTCATAAACGGATTCTTGGGTTGCTAAAAAGGTTAATAGAAAAGCATAAGTTATGAAACGAATAGAAAGAACAAAAGATCACTAGCAAGTAGAGAAAAGCAAAAGTCAAAGCAAGCGAATACAAGTGTCGGTGAAGACGATTGGGCTGAGAAAATATAAAACAGGACGGAAAGGAACGGTACAGCCAGGGGTATTGATGGAGCCTAAATCAAATGAATGTGAGATAAAGGACAATGAAAGACTAGGGATATTCTACGTTTACATAACCAATCTTCTAAGAAATTATTTTTTTCTGAGTATCATGGAAGACTGAAGATATATGGAAAAGATAATTTCTTACAAGATTTGTTATGTAATCGATGCGAATCAAAATAAAAGACTTAAACCTACACAAAGTGAAGTTTTAGACTGGTTCTGATCCAGGCCTACGTTTCTGTGTCTCTGCTGCTCTGAGCAAAGAATAAAAATATAAAAAAACCTTACAACTTGATGGACTCGTAATATAGAAAAAAACAGATTGTCAATAAATTAGTATTGCTGATACTGGTGTATGCCACCTTTAAGGCCAGTTCTTGTCAGGTGCAGGAGGTGCGCTGCAGGTGGCTTCGCTCTCCAACTGGGGGTTGGCTGGGTTGGTCTTAGCAGGTCTATTTTTAGTGTTGGGAACCAATCCTGGCATAAGGTGCAATGCATATCCTGATGCTTTCCCGGTCTGTTAGCGCTGGGGTCACTCTCCTGCAACACATGATTATAATGTTTCTGTATACCATAGGCCAGGGCTCAAAATTTCCACTCGCCAGCTCGCCTAGGGAGAGTGTAAATTTAAGCAAGGCTAGTGAAAATTTAGTCCTATGCAACTGTGGGGTTTGTCATTGACCACTTTTGATCAGAAGTGGCAAGTAACTTATCAGCCAGGCTAGTACCTTGGGAATTAAAATTTTGAACCATGTCATAGGCGCATAAAAACTGTAAATCGAAATAAATAAGATAAATAATGTGCATAGATAAAGTCACAATTTTATATGCTGCCCTTATAGTCCCTGTATTGCACACAGAAACCTCTCATAAAAAGAGTGTGAGAAATAAAAGCAATGTGTCAAAAACACGTGGGTACTAGACGGTGCATAAAATAAATCCATGTCATGTAAAAGTAAAAATACAATATATGTGAATTTATAAAACTAGTGCAAGTGCTCCTGCAACATGCAGAACACGTGATATCAAATGGACATAGAGGTACTTATATTATTACTCAGATTCAGATATTTTGGCAGATGCTGGTACATGTAAACCTCCAAAGAGAAACAGAACAAAAAAGAACAATTACAGTTGTGTTCAAAATTATTCAACCCCCAATGCTGTAAAGGGTTTTAGGGAATATAGTGTACATTTGTAATTGTATTCAGAATGAAATCCTACAAGGACTTTTTAAAGAACCATATGCAACTAAAATGACATCAATTGGTTTTGTAATACAGTAGTAAATGTTTCTTTTGTGAATTCTTCATTGACACAATTATTCAACCCCTTAAAGACCACCACTCTGAAGAACAGAGGTTCATTCAAGTGTTTTCAATCAGGTATTGAAAACACCTGTGGATGTCACAGAGCAGCAATAAAGCATAATAAGCACCAATTAGGCCGCTTTAAAATGACTGTGATACTCAGCTCCTTCTAGACATTTACTGGTGTGGTTACAAACATGGTGAAGTCAAGAGAATGGTCCAGGAAGACAAGAGAAGAGGTGATTATTCTTCACAGGAAGGGCAATGGCTATAAGAAGATTGCAAAGATGTTCAACATACCAAGAGAGACCATAGGAAGCATCATTTGCAAATTCAAGGCAAAGGGCACTGTTGAAACGCTACCTGGTCGTGGCAGAAAGAAGATGCTGACTTCGACTGCTGTGCGCTACCTGAAGCGTAGAGTGGAGAAAAGTCCCCGTGTGACTGCTGAGGAACTGAGAAAAGATTTGTCAGATGTGGGTACTGAAGTTTCAGCTCAGACAATACGGCGCACATTGCGTAATGAAGGCCTCCATGCCAGAACTCCCAGGCGCACCCCCTTACTGTCTCCAAAGAATAAGAAGAGTCGACTGCAGTATGCCAAAAGTCATGTGGACAAACCACAGAAGTTTTGGGATAGTGTTCTGTGGACTGATGAAACAAAATTAGAACTGTTTGGGCCCATGGATCAACGCTATGTTTGGAGGAGGAAGAACAAGGCCTATGAAGAAAAGAACACCTTGCCTACTGTGAAGCATGGCGGGGGGTCAATCATGCTTTGGGGCTGTTTTGCTTCTGCAGGTACAGGGAAGCTTCAGCGTGTGCAAGGTACCATGAATTCTCTTCAGTACCAGGAGATATTGGATGACAATGTGATGCACTCCGTCACAAACCTGAGGCTTGGGAGACGTTGGACCTTTCAACAGGACAATGATCCCAAGCATACCTCCAAGTCCACTAGAGCATGGTTGCAGATTAAAGGCTGGAACATTTTGAAGTGGCCATCGCAGTCACCTGACTTAAATCCGATTGAGAACCTCTGGTGGGACTTAAAGAAAGCAGTTGCAGTGCGCAAGCCTAAGAATGTGACTGAACTGGAGGCTTTTGCCCATGACGAATGGGCGAAGATACCCGTAGATCGCTGCAAGACACTTGTGGCAAGCTATGCTTCACGTTTAAAAGCTGTTATAACTGTAAAAGGATGTTGTACTAAGTACTAAGATTGAATGTCACTTGGGGGTTGAATAAAACTGATAATGATGTGAGCACAGAAAAGACATTTGTGGTTATTTCATTTTAAATGTTATGTTATATTTGTCTGACCTACACGTGCCTCTTTGATGTAATTGTAAGCAAGATGACTGAATGATCAAAATCAATGTCAAACTGGCCAAAACACTCAATTTCAGTGGGGGTTGAATAATTTTGAACACAACTGTATAGTGTAGTCTTAACATTGTACTTTTAGAAAAATATTATATTACCACCTTCAACTCTCATTTTACAGAGCCTAAAAGAATCGGCTCTGGTGTTGCAGACGTGTGGCCAAATAGAGGGTGGCACTGCCCTTCTTTCATGAACCGGAACCTCAAAGATAAAGGAAAAGAAGGGGGCTGACATAGTGTAGTAGATATAAATCAGCAGATATATTAAATGAAGATGGAACATTCACCGAATGTGGAGCCCTTATAAAATTCGGCTCTAATTCTTACGTCTTTAGTGCTGCTATGGTGAGCACCCAGCCCTCTGTAATCTCCCCCTGGTGCTTCCCATTGGTTGGTATACAGTAGGTAGGTGAGGATGGTTGCATCCAGTCAAACTCCTTAAAAAGTGATTTCTTTATTAAAAAAAAAAAAGCAGTAGTGATGTTAATAAAAAGCACAATATAAAAGAAATATAGGCTGAACTCAGGAATTCTGGGTCTTCAATTGAGACGCGTTATGGAGTTGCACTTTCACTCAAACTGGAGTTGAAGTCAGACTGAAGAGAACTTTATTTATCTTTGCTGGACTATATTAATATTCCGCTCTTTTGGCTTACATTCGGCAGGATGACTCTCCATCCTCCAGTCACTGCTTAGTAAATACCCCCCTTGGATATGAAGTTCACCGGGGTTTCTCCTGTCAATCATCACGAGGGTAGACATAAATCCTATCTAGTACATTAAGCGGCCATAATTACATGTAAATAAATCATAAATACAAATGATTTGTGTCTGGAAGAGAGCACAGCTGTATTGACGCTGTCACTTCTCTTTACTGAAAAACATGTCGAGGCAGGTGAAGACTGAACTCCAACCCTACTTCATGCTAATATAATGAACTAACCACAATGCTAACAATAAACAGAATGCATTGGCGTCAAGCTGGCTCACTTCACTGATTTCTTCAATTTGCCGCAAAGCTGAATGGAAAACTGGGACGCTGCCAAGACGAACCGCGGGGAATTTCGCATAAATATGAAAATTCACCCAGAGCCAATCGAAAACGCTCTCACCTCGCTGACCGCACATTAACTCCTCTGGGATTTAATTAATAATGCTCTTTTTAAAGTGCTACAGGTGCTGCATGCAGGGGGACACACTCACTACCATCCTATACAGCCAACCTCACACTCCCATCTCACACAACCAACCTCACACTTACTCCCATCCCTCACAACCAACCTCACACTTACTCCTATCACACACACAGCCAGCCTCACACTCACTCCCATCCCACTCAGCCAACCTCACACACACAGCCAGCCCCACACTCATTCCATCACACACAGCCAACCCCACACACACAGCCAATCCCACACTCACTCCCATCACACACAACCAAACTCACACTTACTCCCATCCCTCACAACCAACCTCACACTTACTCCTATCACACAGCTAGCCCCACACTCACTCCCATCCCACTCAGCCAACCTCACACACACAGCCAGCCCCACACTCATTCCATCACACACAGCCAACCCCACACACACAGCCAACCCCATACTCACTCCCATCACACACAACCAAACTCACACTTACGCCAATCATGCACAGGCAACTTCAAACTCACTCCCATCCCACACAGCCAACCCCACACTCACTCTCATCCCACACAACCAAACTCACACTCCAAATATGCATTGGCAACTTTACACTCACTTCCATCCCACACTGCTGACTTCACACTTGTAACGTTGGGGGCTTCCAGCCTTTACGGTGTGCTTGACGGCAGCATGTCTGATGCTGCTCGCTCACCAACGCCCCGTTTAAATTGAAACAGGCAGGGAGGTGGCTGCATAAAGCGCGGCTTGAGAGGGGGGCGACCTCTTGTGAAGGTCTTTTAAAAACCAACAGTTCGTTTTAAGCAGTGCCAGATCGTGGTTATCCATACCTGAGCTCCTTGTACCTGAATTCTCTCGTGATTTAACCTGTTATTGACCTCTGCTTGTTCTCTGACTATTATGCCTTCCGTTGCCCTAGACTATTTCCTTGTACTACGCTTCTGCACTGATATCGACCCGGCTATTCCATTTGACTATTCTATACTCTGTATTCCTGATTCTAGCTCGTCTGACTACCCCCGTGTTGCTGACCTGGTTTTGTATTACGACATTGTCTTTGATTAACTCTTTCTGTCTAGCTAGTATATATATACCTGGCCAATTTTTAAGGACCAGACAGTTAGGGATTCCTTTACGGCTACCCTGTTGGTAGTTTTTGGCTCTGTGGAGTGTTGGGCTTTAAGGACTGTGTGGTGGGATCCGGGAACCGTGACAACACTCACAAGTCACAACCATCATACACAGCAAAACTCACACTCACCCCAATTCCACACAGCCAACTTTACACTCGCTTCCACGACACACACACAGACAACCTCCCACTCACTTCCACCACACACACAGACAACTGCACACTCACCCCTATCACACACAGCCAACCCCACACTCTAATCACACACAACCAAACTCACACTTACTCCAATCACGCACAACCAACCTCACACTTACTCCAATCACGCACAGTCAACCTCACACTTACTCCAATCTCACAGAGGCTACTTCACACTCATTCCCATCCCACACAGCCAACATCACACTCCTATCGCACACCGCCAACCTGGCACTCCCATCACAAACAGCCAACCTCACACTCATTCCCATCCCACACGGCCAACCTCACACTCACACCTACCACACACACAAAACCTTACACTCTTTCGCAATTCATTGAGGGTAGAGAAATGCATCCTTCCCTTTCTGTCCCTAAACCCTCACACAGGTCCTGATCAAAGCCCTCGGTAGTGGCTGGTTAGAGAGTATTAATATCACGTCCTGCTATTTATGATTTCTACATTTTCAAGAACGCGAGGGGAATTGTGTGATTAAAAGTCATCTGCAGCGTTCAAGCTAATACCTCACTTTGTAAATAAGATAGTCCTCCCTGTCAAGTGTTCCTTATTTCACTATATGAGGAATGCCGGAAGAAATGGATGAAGTAGATAAAATCTGCAGCCAATTTGCACCGGCGGCAGATCTATAATGTTACCTTGAGTTTCTTAGCCATAGATATAAATGTCAGCCCAGGCAAGGGAGACGTGCAGTGGCTGATGGGAAATGAAAAGATGGCTGCTTCTTTTTTTCTAGATGTAAACAATGATGAGCGGCCGGTTATATTAATATTGCAGAAAAGCAACTTATTCCTCTCCCTGCTCCAGTAATCACATCCAGATATTGCCTCCATGAATATCGTTTAGAAGACGAAAAAGGTGTTCAAACGGAGCCGCAAGACGTGAGGCTGTTTTATTCATGTACGACGACGGTATCGCATATAATAAAGTGGTTGCTGAGGATCCAGCCTTGTTTCCAAACACCTGGGGATGCGAGACACCGACTCCTGATACACAGAGACGGCACGGAAAGCCAAGGTATTCTACATAAATATTTTTTTATTAGACTTTCAAAAATAGGGACACGCATAGAGAGCATAACGAAACATAAAACAACAAAAGATATATAAAAATCCCACTGCAAAGCATTATCAATGGTGATACATACGGATCATAGCAATAAAATATTACAGAAGACAGGATACAGACAGGCTCAACATCCCGTTTTCTTGGATGAGGGATGGAAATAAAATACATGTCTGATTTCTACACAATAGGCAAAACGTAAGCTGTTTAGGGGGAGTTGTATTAATTATTTGTTTGTTTTAGGGTTTTTTAACCGCTTCCTGCTGAGCCATTCCCCCCCCCCATATGCTCAGCTCATTCACAATTTCATTGTGCCCTATTACAAACATGGCGCTAAAACGGGGACATTAACGGGGAAAACCTGTGCATTAGTGTCCCCGTTTCAGCACATTATTATGAGGGCAGACGTTGATTCAGCAGCCTGCCCCGTAACCCAGCGGTAACCTCCTGGATACTCGTGGCAGAGTAAACGCGACGCCACGAATATCCCCTCATGGAGTCCACAGGACTCGATGGAGTGCTGTGTTGCCGGGTCACATGACCTACAGGATCTTGCTCTTGCTCTCTATTACTCCCCAGTCTCACTCTGCTCCTGGCGGCCAGAAGCGGCAGATCGGGCCACCGTTCGCACCACGGAATGTGAGGTGAGTATTTGATTTTGGGGGGTTTTCAGCTGGTGCTGACTGATTCGCCAGAAGTGGAATCATTTAGCACCAGCTTCTAGCTGTGGTTGACTTTTCAGTTACCACATAGGTGCGGTAATTAGCATTGGACTTTGCGCTCCCCATGTTAAGTGTAGGGAGCACAAAGTACAGTAAGCTCGCGCATGCGGGCGCAATCCCCAATCCCCGATGTGCTAATGGATTAACCCGTTAGCACTAGGGTTGTAATATGGGGGACATGCAGTAAAGTCACTTAACCTAAAGCTAACGCTCACATTTGAGGGCCCATCATGTGTAAACACTATTTTATGTCATGTTAAATAACAGAACCGAGTCAAATAATATTTTTCTTTTTTATGTGGTCTCAGCAGATTCAAAATATATCATTATTACGTGTATATGTCAAGTCACGTCAGAATAACATATAACAATGTACTCTCGTCGTCAGCACCACAGAGCGAATCATGAAGACGCGAGCGTCTCGTCCCCCGAAGAGAGGGGATATTAGCCCCTTATTAAGATAATGTCATAAAAAGTAAAGTGTTTTTTATTGTTATTTTGAAATTGTTCTGAAGGAAATGTCCAATAGAAAAAGTTTAAATATATTCCACTGTAGAACCAGCAGGCAGATCCACCCAGCATTCTCAATCAAATCCAGTCAAATCCTTTCTTTGAGATACATTTTTTTTTTTTTTGTGAAAGTTTTTTTTACCAGGAAGGATACATTGAGATTTCTCTTGGTTTCAAGTATTTCCTGGGTGGTGAGTATGTACTGTTAGGTGTCTTGCCCAAGGACACTTACTGGAGAGGTGCTCTTGTTGGGATTGAACCTGTGTCTCCACGGTCTCCACAGTTATAAAGCAGTGATGTTACCTCTACTCCACCCAGTCAGCACTAACATTAATGTGATATAGACATTTTTCACCCTATAGGCATTTCTGTGTTTTGCATTTTGCATCTTGCAACACTACAGAGTTCCATTCTTTAGAGTCAAGCATACAACTGCTCCAAACTTTCTTGAAATGCTCTAAATTAATGTATTTTTTGCATATGAGCACTTTTCACATCAACTAAGAACTCCACAGCAATTTAGCCCAGATCAAACCTTATTTTTCATATCTACATGTGTTACTGCCATATTCCTTTATACCCCAAAAAGAAGAACAAGTAGATGAAGTAACCGTGCAATATGTATATGTTAGATAAAAGACCATGGATGCAATTATACGGCAGACTGCTTTGATTACTCAGAGATAGGATAAGATTGGTTTAGCATTTCTCGTTTTCTTTTCAGAAAGCATGGCTTTAGCTTTCCGCAGTATAGATAACTAATAGACATGTGCATTCGTTTTTGTACGAATCGCGTTTCGTCTGAAATTTTGGCAATTCGTATCTCGGAAGTACGAATCGCATAGCCGCATAATGCGAAACAAATCAATATAACTAATCGTTTCGGATGGATTCTGCACCACCATCAATTGAAAGCGAAATACGGTGCATTTCGCCGCACTTCAGTACACTTCGTCGATCTGTATACAGAGAAATCATTTGATGTTCTCTATGGAACAATTTCGCTGCTGCCAAACTGCACCGTATCTCGCTGTCAATTGACCTCTGGTGCTAAATCCATTAGATGCCAAAGGATTTCCAGAGCATGGCCTTTCCAATGATAACAAACATGACCATGTTTGGTGTAAAAAACAATATTAAAAACAAAAAATAAAATAAATAAAAAATAAATAAAACGTAATTTTTTAAAACTTTTTTTGTCTTGGTCGTATAATAAAACAGGACTTCAAATAGCGTTTAAACCTGATGAGCACAAAACAGTCAAAATATGCTCAGCACAAAGAGGTGAAATGGCTCAGCAGTGATGGGGTTAAAAGCAAAAAACATGTAAACATTGGCTATTTCCAAACTCAGGATAAAATTTAGAAACTATTTGGCCGGGGTTTATTTTGACAGTTACAGGTTTTGGGGGTCAAAGTTCAAAAAAGTGTATTTTTCCATCATATTTCACAAACGTTTTTGTAGTAAATTATACGATATGATGAAAATAATGGTATCTTTATATATATACATACAGTTGTGTTCAAAATTATTCAACCCCCACTGAAATTGAGTGTTTTGGCCAGTTTGACATTGATTTTGATCATTCAGTCATCTTGCTTACAATTAAAACAAAGAGGCACGTGTAGGTCAGACAAATATAACATAACATTTATAATGAAATAACCACAAATGTCTTTTCTGTGCTCACATCATTATCAGTTTTATTCAACCCCCAAGTGACATTCAATCTTAGTACTTAGTACAACATCCTTTTACAGTTATAACAGCTTTTAAACGTGAAGCATAGCTTGACACAAGTGTCTTGCAGCGATCTACGGGTATCTTCGCCCATTCGTCATGGGCAAAAGCCTCCAGTTCAGTCACACTCTTAGGCTTGCGCACTGCAACTGCTTTCTTTAAGTCCCACCAGAGGTTCTCAATCGGATTTAAGTCAGGTGACTGCGATGGCCACTCCAAAATGTTCCAGCCTTTAATCTGCAACCATGCTCTAGTGGACTTGGAGGTATGCTTGGGATCATTGTCCTGTTGAAAGATCCAACGTCTCCCAAGCCTCAGGTTTGTGACGGACTGCATCACATTGTCACCCAATATCTCCTGGTACTGAAGAGAATTCATGGTACCTTGCACAGCTGAAGCTTCCCTGTACCTGCAGAAGCAAAACAGCCCCAAAGCATGATTGACCCCCCGCCATGCTTCACAGTAGGCAAGGTGTTCTTTTCTTCATAGGCCTTGTTCTTCCTCCTCCAAACATAGCGTTGATCCATGGGCCCAAACAGTTCTAATTTTGTTTCATCAGTCCACAGAACACTATCCCAAAACTTCTGTGGTTTGTCCACATGACTTTTGGCATACTGCAGTCGACTCTTCTTATTCTTTGGAGACAGCAAGGGGTGCGCCTGGGAGTTCTGGCATGGAGGCCTTCATTACGCAGTGTGCGCCGTATTGTCTGAGCTGAAACTTCAGTACCCACATCTGACAAATCTTTTCTCAGTTCCTCAGCAGTCAAACAGGGACTTTTCTCCACTCTACGCTTCAGCTAGTGCGCAGCAGTCGAAGTCAGCATCTTCTTTCTGCCACGACCAGGTAGCGTTTCAACAGTGCCCTTTGCCTTGAATTTGCGAATGATGCTTCCTATGGTCTCTCTTGGTATGTTTAACATCTTTGCAATCTTCTTATAGCCATTGCCCTTCCTGTGAAGAGTAATCACCTCTTCTCTTGTCTTCCTGGACCATTCTCTTGACTTCACCATGTTTGTAACCACACCAGTAAATGTCTAGAAGGAGCTGAGTATCACAGTCATTTTAAAGCTGCCTAATTGGTGCTTATTATGCTTTATTGCTGCTCCGTGACATCCACAGGTGTTTTCAATCCCTGATTGAAAACACTTGAATGAACCTCTGTTCTTCAGAGTGGTAGTCTTTAAGGGGTTGAATAATTGTGTCAATGAAGAATTCACAAAAGAAATATTTACTACTGTATTACAAAACCAATTGATATCATTTTAGTTGCATATGGTTCTTTAACCACTTCAATGCGGAGGACGCGCTCAGCGCGTCCTCCGCATTACTGCTGGTATGCGGAGGACGCGCTGAGCGCGTCCTCCCATTGGGGTCAGCGCTCGGCGGGTTCCGGCCGATCGCTGGCCCCCCCGGTGCGGGCTGACATCCTCGATGTCAGCCCAGCATCCGGAACCGCAGCCGCTGAAATTAGGTGTCATTGCGGCAGCGCAATGACACCTAATTCAGGCGCCCCCCCCCGCATGTGCGGAGGAGGAGCCTGAAAGGGAGGGGGGGGAGGTCCTTCGGACCTCTCTCCCTCCCGATCGGCTGCGTTGCGGGGGTTAACCCAGGCACCATTTGGAAGGGCACAGCCTGCCTTTCCAAATGGTGCCTGGCATTAACCCCTGGGGAGCTGGATCGCGAATCGGCGCTGAAAAGCGCCGGTTCGCGATCCTTTCCCGGATCTGGCCAATGAACTCCCTATCTCCCGATCCGTGGCAGCTAGGGGTTAACGTTTGGTATGGTTGGATCGGCCAGAGCATGGCCGTTCCAACGATACCAAACTCGAATGTGAAAAAAGTTTTTGAAAAAAAATAAAAATAAAAATTAAAAATAAAAATATATTTAAAAAAAAATTATTATAAAAAAAAAAAAAAAAAACATTTTTTTTCTTTTTTTTGGTTCGTTAATGCAGCAATATTGTTCCCATTTCAATTATAATGTGAACAATGATGCTGCACTAACGATTTTTGTATGCGGTGTGTTTGTTAAAAATCACATAATTTTCCCCAAAAAAAAATGTAACGAGACCCCATCTCTAAATTTTTTAACAAGCGCACCCCATACAAAATATAACCGCAATTGCTCGCATGTTAAAATGTGAAAAAAACCACTTTACACGTTGTAAATTATTGAAAATACATATTTTATTGCATTTTTTGTTATAATATACAGACATGACATAACGTATACATATAATAATGACATATTATGAATCTACCGAGTCTGACGGAAAGAACGATATATAATATGTCTGGGTAATATACTAAAATAAGCCTTCAAAACACGTTTAAACATGATGAGCAAAACCAGTAAAAATGACCTCAGCACAGGGGCGGGAAAAGTCTCAGCAGCGAAAGGGTTAAAAAGTCCTTGTAGGATTTCATTCTGAATACAATTACAAATGTACACTAAATTCCCTAAAACCCATTACAGCATTGGGGGTTGAATAATTTTGAACACAACTGTATATATATATATATATACAACGAACGATCACTCCTGCACTCCAAAAATAGAAAAATACCGTGCCCGGTGCCCACTCAGCAAACATAGAGATAGAGGAATAGCGGCACTCTCGGTCTTTCCAAATGTAACAATTTATTGTGGAAATTCAACGTTTCAGTCCGCTAACCGCGGACTTTCATCAGGATACAAAAATACACTGAAGAACATACATATATATAATAAAAACACTACTCACCAATTAGTGTGTCAAACTACCCATGCTGCACAGATGCCGTCTCAATCAGATGACGTCAGCAAACCAACAATCCAAAGTGACCCGCCCATCACCATGGCAACCGAATGCCGTCCTGAGCAAGAAACACTAGAGATAAAAAGGGCGCAGGCAAATTCTTATGCATACATAACCAACATGTCTGTATTCCATATCATTAACTCAAGGGAAAGTCTCACACACCTGCACAACCACCCTCCTCCAAATGCGTCCCCATAGGACCAATAAAAAATAAAAAATAATAAAAGCACACTGACATGGATGAATCAGTGAAAGCGCCTGATGCCCAGTATTCAAATATACTGAGTAAGGGGTCGAGGAAAATACTATTCCATATGTCCATGATATACAACTGACAAAGCGCTCATTATGAGCCCCAAAGATCATAAGCAACAAAAAGATGAAAAAAAGTCTCGATTCACAGGCAGTACACCCCTAGGGAAGGCAAAAATAAAAATAAAAATAAAAATGCAAACAGAGCTGTAAACACCCGAGCATGGGAAAACCGAGTATACAGATCAAAGTGGGCCAAAACGAATAAGGCTGAACCAGTTAGGCTAAGGCAAAGGACATCAAAAGGGCAAGATGTTAAAAGGTAAAGCATTAGAAAATAAAACATTTGAGGTGAACAAACCGTTTGAGGGGCCAATCCAGACTGTGGTATATTGGTCACATCAATCAGCGGCGTAGCGTGGGTTGTCAGCGCCCGGGGCAGGGCAAGAATTGTGTGCCCCCCCAACATGTGGACACGGTAACACACCCTGATTCCTTTTCACCAGTAGAGTATTGACTGCCGTTACCCCACAAGCATGTGAATTGTATATTAACAAAATACTGATATAATAAAAAAATGAAACACAAATGCCCCCCATGCTAAACCACTACTACCAGTCACCCTGTCCCAGTATACCCTAGCATAGCTCTACTCTCACACTATACCCAGTCACTCTCTCCCAGTACCCCGTCACCCTCTCTCTCCAAGTACCCATCACTCTCAGTACCCCACCTTCTCCCAGTACCCCAGTCACTCCCTCTCAGTCACTCCCTCTAAGTACCCCCACTTTTTTCCAGTTCCCCAGTCTCTCTCTTTCAAGTACCCCAGTCACTCTCTCTCCCAGTACCCCCGTTACTCCCCCAGTACCCCAGTCACTCACTCTCTCCCAGTGCTCCCTGTCACTCACTCTTTCCCAGTACCTTCAGTCACTCTCTTTCTCCGTGTACCCCCACTTTCTCCCAGTACCCCAGTCACTCTCTCTCTCTCTATCCAATATCCCAAGTCACTCTCTCCCAGTATCCCCAGTCATTCTCTCCCTGAACCTCCAGTCACACTCTCCCTGTACCCCCTCACTGTGTGGTGGTCATGTGCTTTGGTGTCATACATTGTCGCCTACTGGCGTGGAGTTGCTGGTGGCCCAGGGGGGGGAGCTGTCCAGGGGCTTAATGGAGACTGGATTTTAAGTGTGCTGCAGGGCAGGTGCCTCCTCCTTCCTGTTCAGCGGCTGCAGGGCTGCCAGCGGTGGGGGCTGGAACAGGGCTTCAAGGGGGGCTGTCAAGCGTGTTACAGGGTGTTCTGTTGAATAATGCTGAGCTGCTTCATGTGACTCATGTCAGCGTTAAGGAGGAGTTGGGACAGGAACGGATTTTATGTACTGGTCTCCCTTCTTGGACACTGAGTGGTAAGTCACCGCCGGCATGGCAAAACTGGCGGACACCTTGCTGATCCCTGCTGGAAAATATTAGTGGTTCAAATTTCTTTCGAAATTTTGCGCCCCCTAAGAAAATTGCACCCGGGGTGACCGCCCCCGAGGCACCCCCCACGCTACGCCACTGACATCAATACCTCAAGCCGTATACACCAAAAATATATGTATGTTTATAATTAATTATATGTCACAATAGCCACATCCCCATCCCAAAAAAAGGGGGAGCCCACAACTAAAAAGCACCACTGATCTATTATAACAAAAAAATGGTCTCTCCCATGCTCAGGTGTCCCGCAACAGAGACAAGAATCCAAAAAGGCCCCCCCTATTAGTTAAATATGAGCGAAAAAAGACTGCAGAGTATCACAAAAAAAACACTGTAAAGACAAATAAGCATCCATGATATCAAATAAAGGATTGGTACGAGAGTCTCTCATTAAGGCCCCTAGGGCAGATAGTATCTAACTCCCTGATCCAAAATGTTTCCCTTCGTAACAAGAGACCATTCCAATCTCCACCTCTCCTGGGGCATGGGACATGGTCAATGGCCATGAATTTCATAGACGGTAGTTGATGACCCTTCTCTAGAAAATGCCTAGCAACTGGTTTATCGCTTGTACCATCCCTATAAGCCAGCTGAATCGAGGATCGATGTCCCCTGATTCTCTCCCTTAGGGTGGTATCAGTCTTGCCAACATAGTGTAAGCCACAAGGGCAAGAGATCTTATAAATCACGTGGTCTGTGGTGCAAGTGATGCGATGTTTAATGCGATATTTTTTACTAGTGTGGGGATGGGAGAACGAAGCACCAGAAATCATGTGACTACAGGTTACACACCACAGGCACCTAAAACAGCCCGGGTGTTGAAAACCAATCTCATTGGAGTAGGAATGTATAGGATCTGTCTCAACTAAAAGGTCCCTCAAATTACGTGACCTCCGATGGCTAAAGAGAGGTGGTCTCTGAAAATCCTCTGGTAGAGTCTCATCACCCTTAAGTATTGTCCAGTTATGTTTCAAAATGTGATTAATATCATCAGATCTAGGGGTATACACGGTGGAAAAAACAAATGTGGAGTCTTTACCAGCCCTGTCCCTGACTTCACTCTTACAACGGCTAAGGCATCCCTCAGAATACTAGTGGGATAACCTCTATCTAAAAAACGGGACCACATCTCCTGGATCTGAGTCTGTGCCTGCTCCTGATCAGAATTATTCCTAAATACCCTTAAGAACTGGGTGTAAGGTAATGACCGCTTGAGGTGAGAAGGGTGTGAGCTACTCATGTGAAGTAGTGTATTACGGTCTGTGAGTTTCTGAAAAAGTGTGTATTCAATGTGCCTATCCCTACGAGAAATGCGAAGGTCCAAAAAATCAACAGATTGCAGGCTGACAACCGCCGTAATCTTTATAGGAGAGTCTAGATTATTGATCTGATCAACCATTAATTCTGCTCCCTGTACCGTGTCATCCATGATGATGATCACATCATCAATGAACCGCTTATAATACAATATCTTGGCACCAGAATTTAGCAACAATCTCATGATGTTCAAACCAATGCATAAAAGCATTGGCATACATCGGCGCAACCGCCGACCCCATGGAGATCCCGGTGATCTGTTGGTACCACATCGATTCAAACCGAAAATAGTTACAGGTCAGTACCAACTCCAACAATTCTAGGACAAACTCAATTGGGGGTCCCGAGTAGGACCTCGATGATGCCAAAACTTCCCGCATTGCCTCAATTCCCAGGTCAGTAGGTATGACGGTGTAAAGACTCTTCACATCACATAAATGCTACCTCCATCTCCGGTAAGACAATGTCTCGCAAATCAGTGATCAGCTGGGGGGTGTCTTTAAGACAGGTGTCCAAGCCCATCACCGACTCCTTCACCAGGAAATCTAACCATTTAGATAGTGGTTCCAGTAATCCACCACAAGCTGACACAATAGGGCGACCCGGAGGGTGGGTGGCGTTTTTTATGAATTTTGGGCAATGTGTACAGTATAGGTGTACGCGGATGGATAGGTAAGAGAAAATTATACAGATCTTGAGTTATACATGACATGGTCAACCCCCGAAGGAGAACCGATTCAATCTTATTACGAATCAACACTGTAGGATACCCCGGTAATACCCGGGATGTTCCTGGGTCCTGTAACTGACACATGATTTCATCTCTATAATCTTTATAATTCATAACAACCACCGCCCCACCATCTCTTGCCCTTGTGGCTTACACTATGTTGGCAAGACTGATACCACCCTAAGGGAGAGAATCAGGGGACATCGATCCTCGATTCGGCTGGCTTATAGGGATGGTACAAGCGATAAACCGGTTGCTAGGCATTTTCTAGAGAAGGGTCATCAACTACCGTCTATGAAATTCATGGCCATTGACCATGTCCTGTGCCCCAGGAGAGGTGGAGATTGGAATGGTCTCTTGTTACGAAGGGAAACATTTTGGATCAGGGCGTTAGATACTATCTGCCCTAGGGGCCTTAATGAGAGACTCTCGTACCAATCCTTTATTTGATATCATGGATGCTTATTTGTCTTTACAGTGTTTTTTTGTGATACTCTGCAGTCTTTTTTCGCTCATATTTAACTAATAGGGGGGCCTTTTTGGCTTCTTGTCTCTGTTGCGGGACACCTGAGCATGGGAGAGACCAGTTTTTTGTTATAATAGATCAGTGGTGCTTTTTATTGTTGTGGGCTCCCTCTTTTTTTGGGATGGGGATGTGGCTATTGTGACTTATAATTAATTATAAACATACATATATTTTTGGTGTATACGGCTTGAGGTATTGATGTGACCAATGTACCACAGTCTGGATTGGCCCCTCAAACGGTTTGTTCACCTCAAGCTCAAATGTTTTATTTTCTAATGCTTTACCTTTTAAAATCTTGCCTTTTTGATGTCCTTTGCCTTATCCTAACTGGTTCAGCCTTATTCGTTTTGGCCCACTTTGATCTGTATACTTGTTTTCCCATGCTCGGGTGTTTACAGCTCTGTTTGCATTTATTTATTTATTTATTTTTATTATTTTTTTTGCCTTCCCTAGGGGTGAACTGCCTGTGAATCGAGACTTTTTCATCTTTTTGTTGCTTATGATCTTTGGGGCTCATAATGAGCGCTTTGTCAGTTGTATATCATGGACATATGGAATAGTATTTTCCTCGACCCCCTACTCTGTATATTTGAATACTGGGCATCAGGCGCTTTCACTGATTCATCCATGTCAGTGTGCTTTTATTATTTTTTATTTTTCTTGGTCCTATGGGGACGCATTTGGAGGAGGGTGGTTGTGCAGGTGTGTGAGACTTTCCCTTGAGTTACTGATATGGAATACAACATGTTGGTTATGTTTTTTGACATGCATTGAGAATTTGCCTGCGCCCTTTTTATCTCTAGTGTTTCTTGCTCAGGACAGCATTCGGTTGCCATGGTGATGGGCAGGTCACTTTGGGTTGCTGGTTTGCTGACGTCATCTGATTGAGACGGCATCTGTGCAGCATGGGTAGTTTGACACACCAATTGGTGAGTAGTGTTTTTATTATATATATGTATGTTCTTCATTGTATTTTTGTATCCTGATGAAAGTCCGCCCTTAGCGGACTGAAACGTTGAATTTCCACAATAAATTGTTACATTTGGAAAGACCGAGAGTGCCGCTATTCCTCTATCTCTATATAGATATAGATATATATATATAGTATATAACGTAAAAAGGTATATAATATGTGTGGGTTCCATAAACGAGTAAGAGGAAAATTAGAGCTGAACACAAACAGCGCAGAAATGTAAAAACAGCAGTGAGTACTTTCAGACTCATAATGGCAAAACCACCTGGTCACTATGGGGTTAAGACACAATCTATACTGCACTATGAGGATTTATATACACGGATCTGTTATGCAATATAAGTATTGTTTTTGTTTTATTTTTTGTTGAGCACTGTTGCACAGAATCTCACGTCACTATAAGATATGTGTTTCACTATACGTATGTATACTTCTTTTTGCACTGGTAGGAATGACTTTTCACACATTGAAACTTTTATAATATTGTAATTTTTGATCGGGGTGTTGCAAGACTCCCTAGATCACCAGCAGCATATACCACGTAAGGTGTAACACTTAAATACAAGAATTGAAGACACAGGCGCTTCTGTACCACTCTTTTCACTAAACATCAATCAATTCCATATTTGAACATAATTTTTAATGTTTCCGTGCATCACATATAGCCTCTACATGACCTACATGTATATTGGTTACATCTCTATTAGCTGCCAAAAGTGACGTGACTTATTTGCTTTGCATCGGAACCATAAGTTAAGTAAGTTAGGTAACATATATGGTTTTACTTTCACGCATTTCAACGGAATTAGCAAATTAATTGATTTCATGCTGTGATATATAATGAAACAGCCACATGCCTCCATAATGCATCTCAGGGATGTCTAATTGAATAAAGGTGCATAGCTCGACACTTTGTGTAAAAATGGGGAATCTCTAAAGAGACCATAAAAGTGATTAATGTTGCTAGCTAACATGACCCGTAACTGCACATCAAGATAAATGTGAGCACCTTCTCTAAACCCATCGTGATGTTTACCATCCACCTCTTCCCAATCAATCAATCCCTAGGACCATTACTGTCTGCCTCCCACCCTCCATCCCTCTCAATCAGTCAATGGCTACATTCTAACCAGAGAAAGACAGTGAATACTTTCCATCCTGCCCTATATTTCTGAGCTCTCTCCACTTTTATGAATGTCCTCAAACCTCCACTCTTCACAGACGATAAAAATACACTCAACTGTCATTGGAGCTAATCCTCTGGAGGCATCACCTGTCTTTGTTACACATGTCATCCTCTCTATAAATTCTGTTATAGGGTCATGAGCTGTGTAGAGAAGTGGATAGAAATTGCCATTTTTAACTATTTCAGCCTAAAATGGGCAATTCCCTCGAAGATCTCTAATGTTTCACTGCTTAGTGAGCAACCGCCACCGGCGATACATATTTATTTATTTATTTATTTATAAAGTATTTTACCAGGAAGGATACATTGAGATTTCTCTCGTTTTCAAGTATGTCCTGGGTTCAAGAACATTAAAATGTTACAGTTGTTACAGAAATACAATGCTAATTACATGTAAGATATTAAACAAAACAAAATACAGATTTACACAGAAAATAAATATGTAGGAAATAGTCATTATGTTACATGTTTACAGGTGCATTCTGTATATAGTCACTATGTTACATGTTTACAGGTTCATTCCGTATTGAGGTATGTTAATAGGGAGCTCTTGAGTGACCTAAGACTGGGGGAAGATTTGATGGCGTCTGGGAGGTTATTCCATAAAGGCGCTCTGTAAGAAAATGAGGATCGAGACACTTTCTTTTTCTATTGTGGTATTGCAAGAAAGGTGCTGGTCCTGGATCGGAGGTTATAGGATGAGGGAACTGCTGGGGGAAGCAGTCTATTCAGGTAGGGTGGTAGCTTCCCAGAAAAGCTCTTAAATACCAGGTTGGAAAGGTGAAGGATGTGTCTGGATTCCAGAGACGGCCACTTTAGCTCTTTTAACATGTCACAATGGTGGGTCATGTAGTTACATTGTAGCACAAAGTGGCAGAATGAGTAATACAATGTAGTAAGTTTATGAAGGTGCATTTGCGGGGCAGCTGCATACACTACATCTCCATCTTCAATAGCCGGCATAAGCATTTGTTGTACAATCTGCTTTCTTACCTCCACCACTCTTGTATAAGAGAGCAAATAAGTATCACATTCTGGAGTGTCAAAAAAGAATATACAAAAATGACAAAAAGCTTTGATTTTTAATTCTATCTGCTGATTTTTCAAGTAAAAATATTGACTGCTTGCGGCTGATTTTGCTTTTGAAATATCAGCTGATTTAGTTTAAAAAGTTGAAAACGGGAGCAGATATTAAAAAAATGTCACTGTTTCGAAAAGGTTATTTCTGGCCAGTATCATAGAGAATTGTGCCTTTAAACGTGGCTGTTCTAAAAAATCTGATGTTTATAAAGAGATTTCAGGCTTAATTCCACTAGTTTTCTGCCCGAAAATCCATCTATCAAAACTTTTTAGCCCTTGTAATTTTTATGGGAATCGTCATACCGATAAATTCAAATTGAATCGTTAAAGCCGATATTTCCCTTAAAAAGTATAGCTGCGAGAGCCGATATTCGATCTGAAATTTTATCGGAAATTGAAATGCCGGTAAACCCGATTTGGAATTTCCTGAACTGAAAAAATGGCTGAAATACAGGGGGAAAAGGTGCTGATTTCAGCCATCAGGCCTTAACTGGGATTTTTTTAAAACTACTAAAAGGAAAATTTAAGATTAATAGAATAGAAGAAAAAAAATTATCACACTCTGAGTTGTTTTTCCATCTGGTTTCTTAATTCATCTTTTTGCCTTGTGCATCTAATGATGTGAAGTTCCGCATCAGTTGTTGTATCAATTCTTGGGGAATTAAGGTTTACTCGCAACATAATGAAATGTGTTTTTTTTATTTTAAGATACTTTTAAAAAAAAAAAGAATGAATTAGAGATTTGTTTTTCAAACTCATCTGTTTTAAAACGTACAAAATAGTTTTTATGGATTCATTTCATTATTAAGATTAGTCAATACGTTAATGTTACTTCCCTCTCGCAAAATGGCATTATCATTTCTTCTCCTAAATTGCTCACAATTTATCTCACAAATCAATTTTGCTTTCAACCGTCTAGTCCAGGGGTTAGCAACATCTCCTATGAGTCTCACTTTACAGCTGTGGTATAGGATAAAACAGTAGTGAAAATGCAATGGGTTTGGGAGGGAATGTTTAGACAAGGCTGCAGGAGATCTATTGTGTTGTCTAGGCTACCTGAAATAAGATATTACAACTGAATGAGATCTGATAGAAGGCTTAAACACTTTATTCTACTCGCTGGTGATATCATTTGCATACATCCCATTCCACGATTTGGATTTTTGAAGATCAAACCTATTCACTTTATTCTATGCCCAATGCCACACAGTGAGGACAAGTGATGGAAAAATCATGGGGGGGGGGCAGTTTACAACACAAAATATCACAGAGTAGATGCACCCAGTGACACAAAATAAAATTATGTTTTTATCTCTTGTTTCCATTTTGTGGATTTTTCCCATGATGCAACATTTACCAAAAGCTGTGCAAACATTTTTTTTTTTTACTGTGGTTTATCTTCTACAGTATTTAACAGTCAGTGAGGTGGAGGATGGAATGTTTAGGTAAGGCTACAGGAGTTCTATTGTTCTCCAGGCTACCCGAGATAAGAGCTGGCAGCTGAATAACCATTCTATGCTTAAAGCCACACAGTGGTAGAGCAAATGATGTAAAGATATTGGGCCCTATTACATTCTCTGCGCAAATGCGCTTGCGCAGCGCAATTTTTTTTACGCGCATTGTCCAGCGTTATCGCACGAAAACTCTCTATTTTATTGTTTGGGTATGTGTAGAATGTGTAACTATACTGTGCTGTATTTGTTTTCCGCGCTGGTGTATTTTGTTTCGGCCAGGACGTCCAGATTTGCAGTTACCAGCAGCTTTTCAAAGACGTTAAAATTATGCGCGCAAACGTCAATCGTAGGAAGTTGCGCATCTATTGAAATAGACGCATTTGCGCTCACAATGTTAAGTGTAGGACGCGCACAGTTCATCACGCTCGCGCAAGTCAATCCGCGTCAAACAATAACGCACATCGTTTGCGCGAACATTGAAATACAACGTTCTGCGCAAATGGTTTTGTTCTCACGCAAATGCGCATTTGCATGCGCTCAAAACCGATGCGCGAGGAATGAAATAGGGCCCATTGTGGGGGGGGGGGTTACAACAAAATATCACACAATGGATGTACCCAGTTATACATATAGAGATACAGGGTTATTCAGAGAGAGGTGAAAACCAGGAGAATGACTGGAGAAGTGAAAATTCTAGGTCATTCTCCTGGTTTTCACCTCTTTCTGAATAACCCTGTAAATATTATCTTAGCTAAACATGCAAAAGAAAAACAAACCACATGTAAAATATCAGCAACATCAAATAAATACAAGAAGGACATTGCATTTTTTAGGGTAGTGGCCCTTTAATCACTCTGGATAAAATGTTATCTAAAAACTGTGTAATAGAATGACTCTATATAAAAGAATATGACGCAACCAAACATTCCGAATAAATCTTAGTGTTACAGTTACTGTAAAATGCAGCAGCTTCCATGTATTTTCAGATCACTGTATTGAACCCACAGCCTTTACAACTTTAGATCCACAGAAGTTGTGGAAACCCTTCAGCATCATCCTCAGATGTGAGCATCGCATAAATCATCAGGAATTTACAGTGAATACTGACAGATAGAGCCTTCAAACTCTGACTTGTGTTATTCCTTTTTTTTACAAAAAGTGATTTTTTTTCTACCTGATTAAACCTGTATCGATATTAATATTTCTGCTCGCTCTTGGTAATATTCTGCATTTTTCTTTAAAGGTTAACACATCTCTAGGCTAATTTAATACCACAGTTCCCCTGCTTAATTACTGTAGAGGTTTTAGGTACTATTTACGTTATAACCACACGATAACCGTAAAAACTCCCATTTCTCAAGCAGATCTAAACAAAGTGTTCCCTAAACGCATGCATCATTGTCATGTTGACATACCACAGCTCTGCAGGAACAAAATTCCATGCATTTTTACCCCGCTGGTAAAAAATTACAGTTGATAGGAGGAAAAAAGCCTTTTATTCTGAGCACGAGATTAATCTGAGCCTTACAGTCTGAGCACGAGATTAATCTGAGCTTTATAGTCTGAGCATGAGATTAATCTGAGTTTTACATTCTGAGCATGAGTTTAATCTGAGTTTTATAGTCTGATCATGAGATTAATCTGAGCTACCCGAGATAAGAGCTGGCAGCTGTATAACCATTCTATGCTTAAAACCACACAGTGGTATAGCAAATGATGTAAAGATATTGGGCCCTAAACACATGCATCATTGTCATGTCGACATACCACAGCTCTACAGGAACTAAATTCCATGCATTTTTACCCCGCTGGTAAAAAATTACAATTGATAGGAAGAATAAAAACCTTTTATTCTGAGCAAGAGATTAATCTGAGCTTTACAGTCTGAGCACGAGATTAATCTGAGTTTTATAGTCTGAGCATGAGATTAATCTGAGTTTTACATTCTGAGCATGAGTTTAATCTGAGTTTTATAGTCTGATCATGAGATTAATCTGAGCTACCCGAGATAAGAGCTGGCAGCTGTATAACCATTCTATGCTTAAAACCACACAGTGGTATAGCAAATGATGTAAAGATATTGGGCCCTAAACACATGCATCATTGTCATGTCGACATACCACAGCTCTACAGGAACTAAATTCCATGCATTTTTACCCCGCTGGTAAAAAATTACAATTGATAGGAAGAATAAAAACCTTTTATTCTGAGCAAGAGATTAATCTGAGTTTTACAGTCTGAGCATGAGATTAATCTGAGTTTTACATTCTGAGCATGAGATTAATCTGAGCCTTACATTCTGAGCATTAGATTAACCTGAGCCTTACAGTCTGAGCATGAGATTAATCTGAGCCTTACATTCTGAGCATGAGATTAATCTGAGCCTTACATTCTGAGCATGATATTAATCTGAGTTTTATAGTCTGATCATGAGATTAATCTGAGTTTTACTATCTGAGCATGAGATTAATCTGAGCCTTACAGTCCAAGCATGAGATTAATCTGAGTTTTAACAGTCCGAGCATGAGATTAATCTGAGCCTTACAGTCTGAGAATGTGAATACTGTAGTTATTTATCATGAGTTGCGGAATTTACTATTGGAATGTAATTTATAGGAGTGATATCCTGAGATCAGGGCTCGATTTAAAGGGACGCTCTACTCATCCTGTCCACTTAATTGTTTTAAAGTGGGCAGGATGTGAGGCGTGTCCCCCCCATGTCCCCACCCCACCCTGATCTGGTGAAATCGTTGGATGAAGAGGAGGAGTTTTTACTCCAGTAATATTCAGGGACTTCCGGGTTCACAGGCCCCTGAAACGTAGAGGAGGAGCTGTGCCCGACGAGGGAGAAAAGGTAAGTAGAATCACCTACAATAAAAAATATATATATATATATTGGGCTGAGGCTGTCAGCAGCTTCTGTCCAATTATTTACAAGCAAAAAAAAGGAAACTCTATTTTCAATATTTATTTATTTCATTTATTTATAAAGGATTTTACCAGGAAGGATACATTGAGATTTCTCTCGTTTTCAAATACGTCCTTTAATTCTATTGGCTGATTATTTATAAAAAAACATTGGCTGATCATGTCGAAAACATCGTCCTGACCTCACATTCAAAAAATGCTGTGTCGAGAAAAGTTTGCCGGTAAAATGACCGAAAAAAAACCTTCTTTTCGGCCAGCATCATACAGATTTGTGTCTTTCAAACATTTCTCTTAGAAAAGCCTTTTTCCCTCTTTTTGCCCCTGCTTGAAAATCCCTTTAGCGACAACTTTTGACACTTGATATTTTTTCGGAAATCGCCATAACGATAAATTCATACGGAATTGCTAAAGCCGATATTTCGATTGAAAAGTATACTGTAGCCGCGAGAGTCGACGTTCCATCTGAATTTTTATTGAGGTTCCGGAATGCTGGTAAATCCATATTTGAATTTTCCGAACAGTTTAAAATCGCCAAAATGCAACCGAAATAAGTGCCGATTTCGCCCATTGGGCTGAATTAAAAAGATCTCTTAGTAGGTCTTGTACAAACCCATCCCTCATGCCTAGAGTTATTCTTCTCATTGACATTTGTTTATAGAAAATCATGGACGAGATGAGTAAAGTGCACAAAAAACAAACATTGATCGACGTACATGCTCTGCAAAAGCTCCTGCAAGTGAATCTGGTCTGATTCTGGAGCAATGAAAAGGAATTCAGTCCATTGCAAACTAAATAGGTGCTGCAGAAAGTGCACCTAAAGTTGCAATACATTGGACATGACAGTCGATGTGTTGAAATGATTTAAAAGCTTTTAATCTGGTTTTCCTACACGGAAACATGGCGCCCAAGCTATAATGTAAATGTAGTAGCACCTTTTAGCCAGCAGAGGGAGCCCTCTGTCTAAGAGGTGAACATATACAGAGGGACGCCGCATATACAGTGAACATATACAGAGAGACGCCGCAGTTATATATTTTAGTATGTGTAATGGAAAGCCATTATCCATAAACAGGGCCAGTTTATAACTAGGCAGAGTAGGCATGTGCCTATACTGTAGGTGCCTGCCACAAGGGGGCACCTTGTTCTGTAAAAAAAAGTGTGTTTTTTTTTACAAACATTTAGACCACTGTATCTCTGGAGCCCTAAGGGCTAGAGAGACATATTAGGTATCATTGGAAAGGCCACAATGTGACCTTTCCAGTGATACCAGAAATAACAAGGTTTATATAAAAATTTGTATAGTTGAATATAAAAATTAAATAAAATAATATTTTTCTCCTTTTTCTCTAGCGCAGCACTATTATTCAGTTTACAATTATAAAGTGAGCAGTGATGCTGCACTAACTCACCTTCTCATTTCCCACACTGCCAGCAAGTGTGATACTGATGATGCAATGCATTTTTTTCATCGACAACCTAGACCGTGGCACTGCAGTGAGGCGAGACAAGGGGGCTTTGGAACCTGCATCTCTGAATTGTACACCGCACAAAGTTAAGGGAGATGTCATTGGAAAGGTCAGAGTCTGGTCTTCACAATGATACCAAACATGACCATGCAATGTATAAAAATAATAAAAAATTAAAAAGTAAATGCAAAATGTATTTTTTTCTCTTTTCTACGTCAGAGGCAATATATGCTTTTACATATAAAACAAACAATGCCACTGCACTAACTCAACTAACGCAACAGATTCTGCCCCTTCTTTTGATTTGAGCGCAGAGAGAAACTGCTTTTCAGTTTTTTTAAATGGATTTTTTATTCTTATTATTTTTTTTAGTTTGACCCAAAACAGAAGTTTGAAAAGTCATTTTGGCATGTTTCCTTTTTTCAGAGGGGGCACTCCACATTTCTGTGCCTATAAGCTCCTGAGATGCAAATCCAGCCCTGTCCATAAATCCACTGGGTCCTGCCAGTGGTTTTATGGAAAATGATTTGGTATTGCAGGGGTTAGTAGTCCGTAAACATTCATGAGTGTACCAAGTGAAATGTCAGCATTCACGTTCAAGTAGAACATGCTATCACGGGTTTTTCTACTGTACAGAATAAAGTAGACGGCAAAAATTATGAACAAACATGAGAACACAGAAGCAAACAATATGGAGGACTCATCCCAGATGAGCTTATGATTGACATTAAAGTTGGAGGTGGTACAAAGATGGGTAGAGATGGCTTGATGAAAAGTAGGGATGAGCGGTTCGGGTTCGGACGGTTCGGGGTTCGACCTGAACTTGGCCTGTTCGATGAGATCGCAAACACCGAACATTTCCGGGTGTTCGCCGCATGTTCGACCACAATGGACCACAATGCATTTTCCCACTGGCCTGAAGCTCGTAATTGGCTACAGCCTTGCACCTGACCACAGGTCTGGTGCAAGACTGGTTCAACACTATGCCAATCACCGCTCAGAGTCCTGATTGGGCAAATTTTGCCCAATCATGGGCTCACAAAGCTAAGTCCCGCAGCACACTATATAACTTTTCCACGCGCCGATTCTGCACGCATTTCAGAAGAGATTTCAAAGGAGATAGTTGTGTCTTGTTACTGCCGGTCTGCCACGCTACTAGGGGGGTCTGGGGGGGGTCTCATTTCTACCAAATATCAGGGAATTTAGGTGATGTGTGTCTTGTCACTGTGCCAGCAAGTTTTTTTGGGGTTAACAACTTTCTTTAAAACATTTGTGAATTGAGGTGATCTTCTGGGTCTTGTCACTGTGCCAGCAAGTCTTTTTGGGTCTCATTTCTACCAAATATCAGCGAATTTAGGTGGTGTGTGTCTTGTCACTGTGCCAGCAAGTTTTTTTGGGGTTTACAACTTTCTTTAAAACATTTGTGAATTGAGGTGATCTGTGTCTTGTCACACATCCAGTACCACGCAGTATTTTGGGGCTCACTAATTTCTACAAAACATTTGTGAATTTAGGTGATCTGTCTCTTGTCACACAACCAGTACCACGCATTATTTTGGGGCTCACTAATTTCTGCAAGACATTTGGGAATTGAGGTGATCTGTGTCTCGTCACACATCCAGCACCACGCTGTATTTCGGGGCTCACTAATTTCTACAAAACATTTGTGAATTGAGGTGATCTGTCTCTTGTCATTGACTGCCAGCTATCAGTGTGTCTCACTGAGTTATACAAGAGTTCTTTAAATCTTTATACCAGAGTTGAATCAGAGTTCTGTATATATTAATCTATATATCACTCACCATGTCTGAAAGAACAAAAAGGACAGGCAGACGCTCCCAGACACAGATAAGAGGGCAAGCAGCCCCTGTGTCGGAGGCTGTGCCTCTGGTCGTGGTGGGACGTGGTGCATCCTCTGCAGGGGCACGCTTGTCCTTTCTAACTGGTGCTGGCCGTCTTAAGCAGCAGCAACATACAGAGGACTTGGTGGATTGGCTAACCAGGCCATCCTCATCATCCGAGTCCTCTGCCAGCCAGGCTTCTAGTGCTTTACAGTCCACCTCAGCTGCCAAAGCATCTAATGCAGCCTCCATGTCCACAGCTACTCCTGCCGTAGCCTCGCTATCACACACGGAGGAGTCAGCTGAATTGTTTGACTACAATGAGAGTGACATGCTGCTTGAGGATGCGCAGCAAGTACAGTGCTCTGATTCAATCTCTGAGGTTGAGCCAAGGGAGTATAATCAACCTAGAGGAAGGGGGTGCCAGTGATGACACACAAATAACTGGCACTCATGTTGCCCCAGCAGCTGCAGCATACTGCCAAGTTGGCTCCAGTGACGAGGAGATAGGGGGTGAAGATGACAATGATGATGAGGTCACTGACCCACCTGGGTGCCAGATCGAACAGAGGAATCAAGTGAGGAGGAGGGGGAGGAAGGCACAGCAAACACGAGGCACAACATCCTCTGTGACCAACCGTAGCACTAGCCAGTCCAAGGCATCACATGTCAGAGCTGCTCTGGTGCAGAGCGCTGTTGTCTCAAATAACACATGCAGGAAGTCTGTTGTCTGGGAGTTCTTTAAGAAATGTGCAGTAGAGCGCAGCGTTGCTATTTGTAATCTATGTCAGATGAGGCTTAAGCGTGGGAAAGATACCAGACACTTGGGTACCACGTGCTTGAGGCGACATATGAACAAGTGCCACACATCCCGTTGGCACAAAATTTTGCGTAGGTCCTCCTCATCTATCTCTACCCCCACTGTATGTCCTGCCATGTCATTGCCTACAACCTCCACCGACAGGGATGATGCTACAGTAATGTATGTACCAGGTCCTTCCTCACAATGTGACATCATCCCAGTAGCTGAAGATTTACGCAGTCAGATTACGTTGCCGCAGCTGCTGCAGCGAAAGAAAAAATATAGTCCCAACCATCCCCAAGCACAGCGTCTAAATGCCAGCTTAGCAAAATTACTCGCATTGCAGCTGTTGCCTTTCCAGCTGGTGGACTCTGCTCCCTTCCGTGAATTTGCTGAATGTGCTGTACCACAGTGGCAGGTTCCAAAACGCCATTACTTTTCACGCAAGGCCATTCCAGCACTATACCAGCACGTGGAAGACAATGGGAAAGGCAGTCAGCAGCAAGGTGCATGTGACTTTAGACATGTGGTCCAGCAAGCATGGACAGGGTCGTTACATTTCCTTCACGGCACACTGGGTAAGTCTGATTGCAGCTGGGAGTGATCCAAGACGGGGCTCTGTGCTGGAGCTTGTTCATCCACCACGCCTCCAGAAAGCTGCTTGTATGAGGTCTGTCTGCTCCACCACCCCCACCTCTTCCTCTTCCTCCTCCTCCTCCTTCTCTGTCTCTGGCGAAGTGGCAGTTAAACCGACGCCTGACAGGGTCTACGCAATGACTCAAGCAAAAAGATGCCATACTGTGCTTGAGCTGGTTTGTTTAGGGGACAGGAGTCACACCGGGTCAGAAATTTTGTCAGCTCTGCAGGGGCAAGTGCAGAGATGGTTAACACCACGCCAGCTTGAGCTGGGAATGATCGTCTGCGATAATGGCAGCAACCTTCTCTCCGCCCTACGCAAGGGTAAATTGACGCATGTACCATGCCTAGCACACGTCCTAAATCTGGTGGTACAGCATTTCCTAACCAAGTACCCAGGGCTGCCAGAGCTTCTCATCCAGGCCAGAAAAGTCTGCAGCCACTTCAGACGGTCATTCCCAGCAAGCGTTCGCCTGGCAGAAATTCAAAGAGAATTCCACCTTCCCACAAACCGTCTGATCTGTGACATGCCCACCAGGTGGAACTCGACATTAGCAATGCTGCAGCGTCTGCACAAGCAGCAGAGGGCCATCAACGAGTACCTGTGTGAGTATGGCACAAGGACAGGTTCAGGTCAACTTTCCCCCCTCCCCGCAGTGGCTGATGATCAAAGATGCATGCACTGTACTGTCACCATTTGAGGAGGCAACGAGGATGGTGAGCAGGGACAGTGCATGCATCAGTGATACAATTCCTTTAGTGTTCCTGCTGGAGCACACTCTGCGGGGAATTATAGATGTGGCTCTAGAGGCAGAGCAGCGGGAGAAAGAGGAGGCCTTCCCTAGCTCTCAAGGCCCCAGTCTTTCCACAGACAGCATTCCAGCGGGTCCTACTCAGATCAGACAGGAGGAGGATGAGGAGGAGGAGGAATATTTAAGTAGTGGGGGCATTGAAGGTGGGGATTCCTCAAGGGAGGGTTTTGTGTGCCCAGAAGGGCTAGTGCGTGGCTGGGAGGAGGAAGTGCACGATACGGTCATCCTCATTGACCAGGAAGACTCGGAAGCTAATGCCACCTCCAACCTACGCTGCATGGGCTTCCTAATGATGCAAAGCCTGCTAAAGGACCCCAGGATTCGTGCTATCAAGGAGAGGGATCATTACTGGTTGGCAACCCTTCTTGATCCACGATACAAGGGGAAAGTTGCAGAGCTCATCCTGCCCGCACAGAGGGAGCACAGGATGAAAAAACTTGAGGGCGCTCTAAAGCGACACTTGTGTAACACCTTTCCAGGCACTGGTAGATTACCAAGTGCTGACACACGTGCTTCTGAGGCTGCGGGTGATCAGAGGAATAGTGGTGAAGGCCAGGGCCGCTTGACTGATGCTTTAATTTTTTTTAGTCCTCGACGCCCAGGGACGTCAAATGTAGGCACCCATTGCCAGCGTCTTCACCATATGGTGCAGGACTACCTAGGGGCAAGGGCAGACCTGGATACCTTTCCAGCAGATGATCCACTAGCTTACTGGGTGTTGAGATTGGAATACTGGCCAGAACTTAGCCAATATGCTATGCAGCTACTAGGTTGCCCTTCATCTAGCGTGCTTTCAGAAAGGACGTTCAGTGCCGCTGGAGGTTTTGTCACAGACAAAAGAGTGCGTCTGTCCACCGACTCTGTAGATCGGCTGACATTTATAAAAATGAATCAGTCCTGGATCAATCCCCTGATGCCGAAGTAATGGAATAGATCGGGTATGTCTTCTGCATGCACAAAACCTCCAGCACTGAACTCTTCCACAATACCACAAAAGGGTTACGGTGTGAATGCACTTGCTGCCATGAAAGGCACAATATTTGGCTGCACTGACGCCTGTGCCAGATTTATATCATTTTAATTTTGTGAACAGCAGGGTCCAACCCTGCACTCTTCCACAGAGGGGTTACTGTATGATGATACTTGCTGGCCTGGCACCAAAGGCACAATATCTGGGTGCACTGACGCCCATTACCAGATCAAAAACTTTTCAATATAGGACCACATGGTTCACCCCTGCACTCTTCCACAATACCACAGAGGGGTTACTGTATGATGATACTTGCTGGCCTGGCATTAAAGGCACAATATCTGGGTGCACTGACGCCCATTACCAGATCAAAAACTTTTCAATATAGGACCGCAAGGTCCACCCCTGCATTATTCCACAATACCACAGAGGGGTTACTGTATGATGATACTTGCTGGCTTGGCATTAAAGGCACAATATCTGGGTGCACTGACGCCCATTACCAGATCAAAAACTTTTCAATATAGGACCACATGGTCCACCCCTGCATTCTTCCACAATACCACAGAGGGGTTACTGTATGATGATACTTGCTGGCCTGGCAGTCTTGCACCAAAGGCACAATATCTGGGTGCACTGACGCCTTGACCAGAATCATATCTTTTCAATATAGGACCACATGGTCCACCCCTGTATTCTTCCACAATACCACAGAGGGGTTACTGTATGATGATACTTGCTGGCCTGGCATTAAAGGCACAATATCTGGGTGCACTGACGCCCATTACCAGATCAAAAACTTATTAATATAGGACCTCAAGGTCCACCCCTGCATTCTTCCACAATACCACAGAGGGGTTACTGTATGATGATACTTGCTGGCCTGGCGTACCAAGGCAGAATATCTGGGTGCACTGACGCCTTGACCAGAATCATATCTTTTCAATATAGGACCAATGGTCCACCCCTGCATTCTTCCACAATACCACAGAGGGGTTACTGTATGATGATACTTGCTGGCCTGGCAGTCTTGCACCAAAGGCACAATATCTGGGTGCACTGACGCCTTGACCAGAATCATTTTCAAATATAGGACCACATGGTCCACCCCTGTATTCTTCCACAATACCACAGAGGGGTTACTGTATGATGATACTTGCTGGCCTGGCATTAAAGGCACAATATCTGGGTGCACTGACGCCCATTACCAGATCAAAAACTTATTAATATAGGACCTCAAGGTCCACCCCTGCATTCTTCCACAATACCACAGAGGGGTTACTGTATGATGATACTTGCTGGCCTGGCAGTCTTGCACCAAAGGCAGAATATCTGGGTGCACTGACGCCTTGACCAGAATCATATCTTTTTCATATAGGACCACATGGTCCACCCTGCATTCTTCCACAATACCACAGAGGGGTTACTGTATGATGATACTTGCTGGCCTGGCAGTCTTGCACCAAAGGCAGAATATCTGGGTGCACTGACGCCTTGACCAGAATCATATCTTTTCAATATAGGACCACATGGTCCACCCCTGCATTCTTCCACAATACCACAGAGGGGTTACTGTATGATGATACTTGCTGGCCTGGCATTAAAGGCACAATATCTGGGTGCACTGACGCCCATTAACAGATAAAAAACTTTTCAATATAGGACCACATGGTCCACCCCTGCACTCTTCCACAATACCACAGGGGGGTTACTGTCTGATGATACTTGCTGGCCTGGCATTAAAGGCACAATATCTGGGTGCACTGATGCCCATTACCAGATCAAAAACTTATTAATATAGGACCTCAAGGTCCACCCCTGCATGCTTCCACAATACCACAGAGGGGTTACTGTATGATGATACTTGCTGGCCTGGCAGTCTTGCACCAAAGGCACAATATCTGGGTGCACTGACGCCTTGACCAGAATCATATCTTTTCAATATAGGACCACATGGTCCACCCCTGCATTCTTCCACAATACCACAGAGGGGTTACTGTATGATAGTACTTACTTGCAGGCCTGGCACCAAAAGCACAATATTTGGGTGCACTGCCACTGACGCCTGTATCAGATTCATATCCTCAGAGGGGTTACGGTGTGACGCTAAAGGACCAATTTTAAAGCACCTATTGTTACTTTCATCCAAAGCCTGCATATATTTCACAATAATTTAGCCAAAAAAATCAGTAAACTTTTTCTGCGTGTACGAAAATGTCTCCTCTTTTCATACAGACTGCCGCCCCAAGCAGTTGTTTATGGATAGATTAAAAGAAAAGCATTTACCGTCATATGAAACGTCATTTTTTTTTTTAAGTGTTTCTATACATCCTAGAAATCCGCCACTTCACAGGCAGGTTATGGGGACCTCCTAGGCACGATATTTGAAGGAATTTTTGGTTTTTATTTTTAACCCTTATTTCATGGAAAACTGTCCCTTTAAAAACGTTTTTTTTTAACTATTTGTTCTTGTTTCCTGTACCCCAGGGCACTACCCGGCCCCCCATACACCTTTTATGGCAAATATGTAGCATATATGCCCTCTTGGAGGGCACTCTAAAAACCGAATTTTCAGCCCCATTGGCTTGCATTGGGTTCGAGTTCGGGTTCGGGTTCGGACCCGAACAAATGGGAAGTTCGGGTTCGGGCTCGAACCGAACTCGGGGAGTGTTCGACTCATCCCTAATGAAAAGCAGCTGACGTCACAAAGTCTGCAATTACATATATATAAAATATTACTGTCGTAAAAAAACTAATAATCCTTGAATCATATCCAACGAGCAGTTTTATAGGTGCTCGACGCGTACTTAGTATTAATTATTCGACCTGCTTTTTTATGATGTGACTAAGTATGAAATTAGATCGCAGCAGGAAGCTTGCGCGAGCATTGATAATCAATACACTGCCTCTTGGAGAAAGAGGGATCTCTTGACAGGAGCGACCTGCTGTTTGCTTAAATTGAGCAAAATCATCCATTAGATATTCAAGCAGCCGTTCCAATTAAGTCACCTCTCTGCAAACTGCTGATGTAATAATGCATGACAAGTCATCGATATAACTAGAGCTGTCACGGTTAACTATGAAGCGCGCGTTGTGCTCGGCGAGATTATAATGAAACACGCTCGCGGTAGAGGAGTGTATCACAGCGCGGATTAGACGATGTGTGAATATAAAAATATAACGACTGCAAATAAAACTAAAGCCATGAAAGATGTAGCCTGGGGGGGGCATCGTCTGTCTACACTAAAAATTATATAAAGCATATATATATATATTCATGGGTGCAGGTATCAGTCTGACGTGACATACAAAATCGAGCAGGTACCATAAGGCCCCGTTCATACCTGAGCATTTTACAGCGTGTTCCTGCGTGCTGTAAAACGCCCAAGTACGGAAATCCCATGATTTTCTATAGGACCCGTTCACACCTGGGTGTTTTTCAGCGCGCAGGAACGCGCTGTAAAACGTACCATGCCCAAAGAAGTACAGGAGCTTCTTTGGGGCGTATTGCAGCGCATTCATGCTGCAGTCTATGGCTGTGATCGCGCTGCAATGCGCGTTCGCGCATTTCTTACGTTTGCACGATACAAGCGACAAAAAATTGCGCGCGGCAAAAAAAGCACAGGTGTGAACCAAGACTAAAACTCCTTGCGAGAAATGTCTGTAATACACGGTACTCAATGGATCTGATCAGATTTTCACGTTAAGCTTCAACTCTCCAACTGAAACTATAGGGACAGTGAATTTCCGCGTACGGTGCAATTTCGAGGCCATTCAGAGAGCAGGCAGTTTGCCAAATTTGGTGAACTGCCAGCGAACTACGGTGCCTGTTTTACGGCCGTGAAATCCCCCATAGAGAAGCAATGGTTAATCTATTCAGAGACACCGAACAGCAGTGAAATGTCAGAGAAATGTAAGTGAATTGCCCTGCTGTTCGGTGGTTTAATTCGGAAGGTTTAATCAGGCGAATCCCATAGGCTTCAATGTTAAAAATATTCCCGTTTTTATCCAATATCTATTAAACCGTTTATTCTTTTAATTTTCAGCAAAAAGTCTCTTTATTTATTTATTTTTTAGGATCTTTTAGGCATTTTTCATGATTTTTTCACCCAAATTTTTTTAGCAAGCTTTTTTCTTTTCGGTAACAGACCTTTTCATTATTATTCATAGGACTTTATAGGTTTATTCCAGCCATTTTCGCTTACAAGGTTTTTTGCAAACAGCGTTTTAATTATGACACATTCAATCGTTTTTCGTTGTTTTTTTTACCTAGTTCATCGGCTTGTCAGCTTTTTCTGGCGGCTGGTCGGCGCTGTGTTTGGCAGATCGTCTGCTTTTTCTGTTCGCGTTCGGCGTGGTTTTTTTAAGTGATCCGATACTTCGGGTCGTGTCGGCTGCATTTTTTTCAGCAGATTTTCTGCGGTTTTGTGGAGGATTTTTGGATCCATTCCCTGCACTCCGGGGACCCTACGGTAAATGCTGAATTCACCTCAGTGTCGAGGAATTTGATTCCCCAAAGTGTGGGGAACGAGAGAGCCCCGAAATGTCAGCGTAATTTCGGTGCTCTTTGAATAACTCCTATAGAAACACGACGCGTTTCACAAACATACACATGGTTATTCAAAGAGAGCCTATCTGGCCCCGAAATGTAACCGGACACTGAAATTCAGCGTACGGTTACCTTTCCTGGCCATTCGACTTTTCAGAGAGCAGGCAGTTCGCCAAATGTTGGCGAATTGCCTGCTCATACGGTGCCTGTTCGGTGCCTGTTCGAGGGCAGTGAAATCCCCGTAAAAAAGCAATGCTTCGGCTATTCAGAGAACACAAAACAGTAGTGAAAAGTTGCCGAAATGCCCTGCTTTTCGGTGGTTTAATTCGGCAGGTTTATTCAGGAGAATCCCATAGGCTTCAATGTTAAAAATATTAGTGTTTTAATCCAATATCTAATAAACCATTGATTATAATATTCTGCTGTAAAAAATCTCTTTATTCATAGATTTTTTTAGGCTCTGTTAAGCATTTTTTGGGGATTTTTTTAGCAAAACTTTTTTCCTTTTATTTTTTATTTTTTAAAATAGTTTTTTCTTTTTTCTGTAACAGTCCTTTTTATTATCATTCATAGGATCTTATGTGTAAATTCCAGGCATTTTCGTTCTGTAGTTTCTTTGCAAACAGCGTTTCAATTTCCAAACTTTCGAGCGTACTGTTTTGTTTTTTTTTAACCTCGTTCGTCTGTGGTGTCGGGTTTTTCCGGCGGCTGCTCTGCGCCGTGATCGGCGGTTAGTTGGGTTTCTCCGGCGTGTTCGGCGGGGTTAATCCAGCAGTTTCTGCTGGTTTCGGTGAGTGTTCAGTCAGTGTTCGGCGGGTTTGTCACTGAAGTCATTGAACGTGTGGTGCCTTTTCGAATCTTTTTGCATAACCCTGATACATTTTTAAAGGGGCTTATAAAAACAAAATATATAAATAACCTCCGTAAAGAAGAATACAGGGAACTGTCCAATATTTCTTTTTTTACAGACGTACCACAGATCCCGGGTGTAACAACATACATTTAATCCCTGTCACCCATCCAGAGAGGGTTTAAGAAGCACACAGGCAAAATAAAGCATGTGACGGGTTCAGTAATATAATGGTCTTCCCCGTTCTTTCTGTCATCAGTCTTCTTAACACTGCTTGATGATCTAGCTTAGCTTTTCCTTTTGCTCTAACATTTACTCTGTGTGAGATTTACGGGAATATCCAGCTGTGTTTAAAATTCCATTTATTTATTTATACTAATCCCTAGTCCTCCTTACTGATTATTTATTATATGACCCTCAGGTGTTAACTCTTCAGCTGTGTCTGGTTCTCCACTGACATGTCCATACCATTTATCTATATATATTTTTTTTGTTTCTGTAAACTTTTCGGTTTCTTTTTCTAAGAATGAAACGATTTTCCCCACGTACAAATTTCCATTTATTTTAATTCGCAAATTTCCTTTTATTAAATTTAAGAGCTCTTTTAAATAGAAAAACAAAATGCCTTAATAAAAAGAAAAAGGTGGGAAGCGAACAAAACGGAAGGGAGCGAATGTAAAAAAACAATAGAAAACACAGACAAGGCTAGTTAAATCAATTATATAACCAAGCGGCTAAGCCGAAGTTGAAGTTATAAGCTCTTCAGGGAGGCCATCTTTGATAGGGAGGAGACCAAAACAGAGGGAAAAAAAGAGGGTATATGAGACGACTGTAGCCAGTATATATAATATTATGTTTAGGCATTTCAGATAATTATAGATTAGATAGACAAGTGGCATAAGACACTGTAACAGAACAAGAAATCTGGAAGAGATACATTCATACACACTTATTATTAGATTTGGAAAGGACATATTGATTAAAGGGGAACATTAAAATAAGACAATGAGCCTGCTTGGGTGATATTGCATTCTGAGGGAGGTGAGGAGGACCACACAAAAGTTAATAGTGTGTAATGCCCCAAAGGGAGGTCAGATAAACAATATGCTAATAAAACATTAGGGGCTCTATTACATTGTTTGCGCAAACATTAACGCATGCGCAAAAACGCATTAATGCGAGGGGCAAAACCCTTTGCGCTGAACGTCGTATTACAATGTCCGCGCAAAAATTGCGCGTTAACGTCTACCGCGGGTGAACCTGCGTGAGCGTACTTTACTGCGCGCGTCCTATATTTAAAATAGTGAGTGCAAATGCATTGGTGCGCTGGTACGCGGATGGTATTACAATCTATGCGCAAAATTTAACGCACAGCGTTTGCGCGCATAATTTTAACATCTTTGAAAAGCTGGTGGTAACGGCAAATCTGAACGTCCTGGACGAACCCAAATACACCAGACCAAAAAAAACAATACAGCAAAGTATAGTTACACATTCTACACATACCCAAACAATAAAATGGAGAAGTTATGCGTGTTTGTTTTATTGATGCAGCATATATGCGCAGATTGACTTTGACAGGCGCAAAAACTTAACGGGAGACAATTGTTGTTCTTAATTCTGATTGGCTGAATCGTGTGAAAAAACAGTCTGCACACTGATTTCTGCGCACAACGTTGCTGCGCGAGCGTTTTTGCGCGTCCGCTTAACGCGTGTTATTTTTTGACGTATGAAAAAATGCGCGAGGATTGTAATACCAGCATTGATTTAGGCGCGTTAACGTTTAACGCTGCGGGCAAAAATTCACGCGTTCTGCGTGCGTTTTTGCGTGAAGAATGTGATAGAGCCCTATTTATATAAATTCTTGTCCGAAGCAAAAGAATGAAAAGGTGGAATGTTGACGCATTTAGGAAAGTTGGGTACGACAACATAAAAGGGATAAGGGATTTTATACATGAGGACATGAAGGTCCTTCACCAAGAATGTTTGTTGATTGAAGGTCAGACATGTTTATGGGAATGATGGGAAGGAGTATAACCTATAACATACAAATGAAAAAACAATAGTGCAAACTGCAAGCAAATTAAGCAAATGTTGTCTAGAGAGACACTAAAAAGCAATGAGGCACTTTGCAGCTTGTAAAATCTCACCCAACGTGTTGGGCTGAACGCTAGGTATAAATAACCACCACACAGGTAGGAAAATTTTTGTTTATTATCAATAAAACTAGGGTAAGAATGCCAACGCGTTTCGTAGCTATAACATACAACTTCTTTTGGGATGGAATGTAGATCTATCCAGAAGAAAATCAGGTAAAATAAAACCATCGACATAAAATGAATGAAAAAAAGTAAATTTTATGGAAAAATCTGACAGAGTGAGAGTATTTAAAGAATTGGATAACCCTGGAGATGTCTCATGGGTTTTCAAGTAGGTGGCTCACTGGTCACTGAAGGACAATGCAACATGGTATGTTATATTTCCTGGTCAACAACAAGAATATTGAGTTTGAGGGATATCTGTGGAGTTAGGCTAGAGTCAGACGAATGCATTTTTCGCATCGTCCGTAAAAAAGTGCGTCCGAACACATGGACGTACTTTTTCACGCAATACGTGATAGCGTAATACGATGCGCAATTTCAGCCATGATTTCATACGGATCCAAACCAGGAAACTTTGGGTGTCTGGACGTTATGTTGGCCGGACACGAGCAGCGTCTGACGTCTCCTAATCACGCACACACGCCGCTATGCGGACGCAGCGCACTCTGTACGTCAGTACTAGCGGTTCGACGTACTTGCATAAATGCGTTCGTTTGCCGCTTGCGTTGCGCGGCCAAACTTTCGTGCGGCCGTACTTCGTATGTGGGCCTGCGTTGGACGTCATTTGCTGCTACCACGGCCGTCATAAAGTGTGGGTAAACGCACGTTCGCACTGCGTTCGTCTGACCCCAGCCTTAACTTTAGGTGGTTAGGGAGAGTTTAGGGTTTAGGATTAGGGTTTGGGAAGTTAGGATTAAAAAGGGGCTTTGGCTAGGATTAGGGTTAGGGTTTGGGAATCTAAGATTAAGAAGGGTTTCAGGTTAGGGTTTGGGAAGTTTAAGAAGGGTTTCAGGTTAGGGTTTGGGAAGTTTAAGAAGGGTTTCAGGTTAGGGTTTGGGAAGTTTAAGAAGGGTTTCAGGTTAGGGTTTGGGAAGCTAAGATTAAGAAGTGTTTCAGGTTATGGTTTGGGAAGTTTAAGAAGGATTTCAGGTTATGGTTTGGGAAGTTTAAGAAGGGTTTCAGGTTAGGGTTTGGGAAGTTTAAGAAGGGTTTCAGGTTAGGGTTTGGGAAGTTTAAGAAGGATTTCAGGTTAGGGTTTGGGAAGTTTTAAGAAGGGTTTCAGGTTAGGATTTGGGAAGTTTAAGAAGGGTTTCAAGTTAGGGTTTGGGAAACTGAGATTAAGAAGGGTTTCAGGTTAGGGTTTGGGAAGTTTAAGAAGTGTTTCAGGTTAGGGTTTGGGAAGTTTAAGAAGGGTTTCAGGTTAGGATTTGGGAAGTTTAAGAAGGGTTTCAGGTTAGGGTTTGGGAAGTTTAAGAAGGATTTCAGGTTAGGGTTTGGGAAGTTTAAGAAGGGTTTCAGGTTAGGGTTTGGGAAGTTTAAGAAGGGTTTCAGGTTAGGGTTTGGGAAGCTAAGATTAAGAAGGGTTTCAGGTTAGGGTTTGGAAGTTTAAGAAGGGTTTCAGGTTATGGTTTGGGAAGTTTAAGAAGGGTTTCAGGTTAGGGTTTGGGAAGTTTAAGAAGGGTTTCAGGTTAGGGTTTGGGAAGTTTAAAAAGGGTTTCAGGTTAGGGTTTGGGAAGTTTAAGAAGGGCTTCAGGTTAGGGTTTGGGAAGATTAAGAAGGGTTTCAGGTTAGGGTTTGGGAGGATACATTTAAGAACAATCATGTTCTTGTTATGTATGTGTTAGTGAGTATATACTAATGACATAAATGGGAGTTCCAGAAAGCCATTTGTAAAACAGTAACTCAATTCCTACCTTGAGTTCAATATATTGATAAAAAAACAGCCCTAATGCAAAAAATAATTACATTTCTTTGTATCAAGAACCCAGAATGTACAGGTGCTTCTTAAGAATGTCAGTGAAGTCATAATGTTTAAAACTGTAACAGGATGAACAGGGTTACTTCATACTGTATGTACGTGCAAGAGATAGGAGGACGATTTAATGGCTCGGTATTCGTTCGCTTCCTAAAGGTCAAATTCTCATCAACAAGCAGGTGGTCCATAGCTTTCTTTAAGGACCGCAGTTTTTCCAGCTTTCTATCTATTTATAGAGGAGACAAGATCTCATTCACGCTGTCACAATGTCACAATGTCACACTGCGAATGATCGAAACTGGTGACGGATCTCCTTGTCACAAGGCCAGAAAGTACTTCTACAATTATTTATAAAGCTCCAACATATTCCGCAGCGCTGTGTGTTTAACTTGTATGTATAGTTGTTAATTTGTCTCACCTATTGTACAGCGCTATGGAACTCGCTGGCACTTTATAAATACTTGTAACTGTAACAAACACTGAATTTACCAATACATTTGGTACACTGAGAACAAAGGGAAAGAGGACCCTGTTCCAGTGAGCTTACACTCTAAGACAGTCAGGGTTATTCAAAGAGAGTTGAAAAGTCACCGCACGTTCGGTGACTTTTTGTTCTCTTCAATTCGGCACGATTTGGCGATCCCATTTTGGCGATCCTGCGGTGTATTCAGCAAGCACCACAGGGCCACTGTAATGCAGAGAAAAGTCACCGAAAACTCACCACAAAACCTGGCGAATGCACACCGAAACCGGCAAAACATCTGGATTAACCCCGCCGAAAACGAAGGAAAAAGCCCAAGCAGGAGCCGATCACAGCGCAGAGCAGCCGTCGGAAAAACCCGACACCGCAGACAAATGGAGTTAAAAAAAAACCAAAAACGTTTGCTTGAATGTCTGAAAAATTTATAAAGGATAAAGGATTTTACCAGGAAGGATACATTGAGATTTCTCTCATTTTCAAGTATTGAAAAATGAAACGCTGTTTGCAAAGAAACTAATGAGTGAAAATGTCTGAAATTTACATATAAGATCCAATGAATGATAATAAAAAGGGCTGTTATAGATAAAAGAAAAACAATTAAAAAAAGATTTTTAAAAAAATCGTCAAAAAGTTTTTGGCAAAAAAATCCCCAAAAATGCTTAAAATATCCCAAAAAATCTATAAATAACGAGACGTTTTACTGCAGAATATTATAATAAACGGTTTATTAGATATTGAATTAAAACGGGAATATTTTTAACATTGAAGCCTATGGGATTCGCCTGAATAAATCTGCCGCATGAAGCAACCGAATGGCAGGGCTATTCGGCAACTTTTCACTGCTGGTTTTTGTTCTCTGAATAGACAATATTACATACAATACATAGACCGTATCTACAGGCAATTCGCCAACATTTGGCGAATTGCTTGCTCTCTCAATAGCCGAATGGCCAAGAAAGGTAACCGAATGCTGATTTTCAGCGTACGGTTTCCTTTCGGCAGCCATTCGAATCTCTTTGAATAACCCTGAGTGTTTCCCAAACCTCTCCTCAGGTCCCACAACCAGGTCAGGTTTTAAGGATCACCTTGGAGAAATACAGACCGAATCCTGCAATCACCAAGCAGCAAATCATAACACCTATGTTGTGCTTCAGATATCCTGCAAACCTGACCTGTCAGCAGGTCCTGAGGACAGGTTTGGGAAACACTGCTCTAAGGCTGGGGTCAGACGAACGCAGTGCGAACGTGCGTTGAGCCGCACTTTATTACGGCCGTGGTAGCAGCAAATGACGTCCAACGCAGGCCCACACACGAAGTACGGCCGCACGAAAGTTCGGCCGCGCAATGCAAGCGGCAAACGAATGCATTTTTGCAAGAACGCCGGCCGAACCGCTAGGACTGACGTACAGAGTGCGCTGCGTCCGCATAGCGGCGTGTGTGCGTGATTAGGAGACGTCAGACGCTGCTTATGTCCGGCCAACATAACGTCCAGACACCCAAAGTTTCCTGGTTTGGATCCGTAAAAAAATCACAGCCGAAATTGCGCATCGTATGACCGCTATCGCGTCTTCTGTGAAAAAATGTGCTCGGACGCATCAACGCACTTTTTGACGGTCGATGTGAAAAATGCGTTCGTCTGACCCTAGCCTTAGAGAAGCGGTGTGAGAGGGGAGGGTAAATAGCAGAGTATGAGAAGTAATGGGGTGCATGGGGGCTGTGTTGGAGATAGATCAGGACAGGTACAATGGGTGGATTATGAAGTGAGATGATAGGCCTCTCTAAAGTGTTGTGTTTTTAGAGACATCTTTATAGACTGGAGGCACGGGGAGAGTTGAATGTTTCGAGAGGGAGATCCATAGATAGGGGGCAGCTTGGAAAATGTCCTGAAGGCAAGAGTGAGGGGTGTATAGTAACGGGCAGAGTTGCCAGGTCGGCCATGTTTTCCTGGACACATATAATTTATTCATTGCTGATGGGAAGTGCATGAAAAATGCCGCCCTGCAGCATGTATATACCATATGCTGCAGGTAAGGGATCCCTGGTGACCTGCCTTGATTTCCTTTCTGCAGCATATGAATTATACATGTTCCAGGGCAGCACTTTTCCCTGTACTCTCCTTCTCTATGAAATAGTAATATGTGTCCAGGAAAACATGGCCGACCTGGCATCTCTAGTAACAGGTCATTGGCCAAGCGGCCGAGATGGAACATACCTGCTAATAAAAGAGGAGATGTAGATAACGACCCAGACAGGGCATTGATAGATCATGTGGAACTTCCTAAACACTGTGATTGCACATCTTATATGATATCCCACAACTACAAGTCCCATGATGCTCAGTCCTCATTTTATTAGCAAGACGTAAGTTACGGATTAGTGCATTGCATGTAAGGGTAGCTCTGCATTTACACACCACGATTTTATAAAAAATGAAGCGCAAGGAGAGGGTTAATTCATCATCTGCTACGAAGGGCTGGCCAAGGAAGCGCAGATACATTTTATGTGGGAAAAATGCATGTAAGTAGTAAAAATGTGAAGGACGAGTGGTTTATAGATAGATTTTCAAATAAAAGTCTTTTTCTTTTTTTTTTACCCGTTTCAATAAAAAACCCAGCGCTGATTTTGGCAGCTCACCGCACGCGAGACTCGACAGTTTGTAAAGAAATAGTGAAAGGTCTGATTTTAATGAAGTGCAGGTGAGTGGGGTTAAAGACTTCCTTTAATGTGTCAAATAGCATTAAGTAAGTGACTCGGCGCACGGACGCAGAATGACTGGCCTAATGGTATCTTCAATAATAATAATGAATCTGATTGTCCTGAGACATAATATGGATTTTTGATGATTCTCTGAACCTGTATAACAAACGGGGGAGGAGGCAGTTTCCCGTCTTAAACGGGATCAATTTATGATGTAATGAAAGCGGAAAATTTTCATCATTCAATTTTGTATATTTAAAGGGCCAGTACCACCAAAATGAAATGTCCTTATTGTGTTTATTTGATGTTGCTGATATCTTATGTGCTTTGTTTTTCTCTTGTATGTTTAGCTAAGAAAATATTTTCCTCTATATGTGTCACTGGGTGCATCCATTGTGTGATATTTTCCTCTATATGTGTCACTGGGTGCATCCATTGTGTTATTTTGTGTCGTAGACTGCCCCCCCCCCCCACAGTAGCTTTCCATAACTTGCTCCTCACTGTGTAGCTTTGGTCATAGAATGAAGTGAATGGGTCAATCACCGACTCACATCATTGTATTGTGTGGGATGTATTTAAAGGACCAGGGGATAGATTAGAAGTATTTTAAGCTCCCTGTTTTATCTCACTCAGCTGCCAGCTCAGGTAGCCTGGAGAACAATAGAACTGCTGCAGCCTTATCTAAACATTCCTCCACCACATTAGCCTTCCTCCACCACATAAGCTGTTAAATACTGTAGAAGATAAACCACAGCAGTAAAGTCAAACATTTGCACAGATTCTAGTAAATGTTGCATCATGGGAAAAATCCACAAAATTGAGATAGGAGATAAACCCCTAACTTTATTTTGCCTTTTTACATGCAGTTACTTAAAAAAACAACAGCATGTGTTTTATAATGTGTTTTTGTTTGTAATGCACAAGTAATCTAGTACTCTGCCTAATCATTTTATGTAAGAGGTAGAGTCCCTTTAACATGTGCAGCGCAAAGCAATCTGATGATTGGCTTGTTGTCGCACCAATGAGATCTGTCCACCGTCCACGACTCTAGGAGATGGATCATTTCCAGCAAGGTTGTCAGTTTTTTTTTTAAAAAAAAATCCTTTTGTAGAAGCTCAACTTCAAGCACCATACAGGCGAGAACTGACCCCATCATTAATGTCTTATGGCAACACAAATATGAAGGACCACATTTTGGGTGACAATGTGATGCTGAGGAGCAATGTGAGAGAGGAGCTAATGAGGTGGAGACAGCACCGTGCAGATACACATGGGGGACCTGAGCGACAGGGTGTGCTTGAAAGTCTATGGACTCTATTACATTCTTCGCGCAAACATTAACGCGTGCTCAAAAATGCATTAGTGCGAGGGGCAAAACCCTTTACGCTGAACGTCGTATTACAACGTCCATGCAAAAAATATGCGTTAACATCTAACGCGGGTGGACCTGCACGAACCCTTTACGAGCGTACCGTCCTGCGCATGTCCTAAACTTAACATTGTGAGCGCAAATGCATTTGTGCGCTGGTACGCGGATGGTATTACAATCTATGCGCAAATTTTAACGAACAACGTTTGCGCGCATAATTTTAACGTCTTTGAAAAGCTGGTGTTACCGGCAAATCTGAATGTCCTGGCCGAAACCAGCACGAAAAAAAAATACGCAGCAACGTATAGTTACACATTACCCAAACAATAAAATGGAGAAGTTGTGCGTGTTTTTATTATTGCTTTAGCCATAGGCGTGCGCAGCCTATTGCATTAGGGTGTGCACCCAAAAGCTCAAACACCCATACTGTATATATAAAAAAACAGTATATATACACACACGCGCACCCTTATGCATACACAGACACACACTCACGCATTCAGACAAAATATATCATTACTATGTGTATGCTTCAGGGGTTCAGCAACCTTCTATACCCAGAAGTTTTGGAACTACATTTCCAATGAGTCTCAACTAACTTAATTAGTGGCTGAGCAAAATATGAGATATAGTTCCAAACGAGCTAGAGGATCAATGACCCCGGTATACATCATGTCACATCAAAATGCTAGATCAAAAAATAAAAATTTCCATTTGGATCACTTGCAGCGTGTAAATTTATTTTACCACATTTTTTCATCCAAAAGATTGTTAGTTATATATTCTACGGGCCATATTACATTCCTAACGCTAACGTTAGTGCTCACCTGAGTGAGCGTTAACATTAGCTCTGGTGGTCCTAGCGCGGGCGCACCATATTACGATCCAAACATTAACGGGTTAAAATACCCGTTACCGTTTGGAATCTTGTGCTTTTCAGCGCGAGGTTACTGTGCTTTGCACTCCCTATACTTAATATGGGGAGCGCAAAGTTTTAATCAGCGTTCGGATTACAATCTACTAGCGCTGAATAACGTCCGGCTGTGGTTACTGAACATTTACTCACAGTCAGGACCTGGTCCTAACGGATTCTACAAGTTCTTCAGAATCAGTCAGCACCAGCTGAAACCCCCCAGAAATCAGATACTCACCTCTCATCCCGCGGCAAGAAAGGCGGCTCCATCCACCTCTTCTAGCCGCCAGGAGCAGAGGGAGACTGGGAGAAAAAGTCCCTCAGTCTCACTCTGGGAATCACTATGCCGACCTGCTGTATCTCGCAAGGACTTCAACGACGTGCCGAGTACATCCTCTACACACAAACATGAAACCAGAGGATGCGCTCAGCACGTCATCATCAGCAGCAAAGTGGTTAAATGTTAAAAAAGGAGTGAAATTTGAGTAGAGTGGCCCATTTAACCTCTTGCTGACTTGCAACAATACAGTCTCCAACCTGTACCTCACGATGCTGCCAAGACGCTCGCTGTAATTCTTTTTGTTGAGTGCAGGCAGCAGATATTGTGGCGATTTCTGTGCGCAATATAATCCTTTAGTGTGCAAAACAAGGGGGCAACACCGGATCGCGACAAGGAAACAGGCGCAGAATTTTACACACAGCAGCCTGTTTAAAGACAAATACATGTATTTATACACACAGTCATACGTTCACATACAAAACTATATATCCACCTTATTATAATCAAAAAAAACAATATATCCTCCCCTCTACAATCGGGGGTATGTAGCAATAAAACCCACAGTAATATGCAGTGTGTATGAGCGTATCCCAGAGCTCCACAGGAATAAAACCCAAAGTAATGTGCAGTGTGTATGAGCGTATCACAGAGTTTCACAGCAATAAAACTCACAGTAAGGTGCGGTGTGTGTGTGTATGAGCGTATCCCAGAGCTCCACAGGAATAAAACCCTCAGTAATGTGCAGTGTGTATGAGCGTATCAGATTCACAGCAATAAAACCTACAGTAATATATGGAGTGTATGAGTGTATCACAGAGCTTCACAGCAATAAAACTTAGCAATGTGCAGTGTGTATGAGCATATCACAGAATCCACAGCAGTATGCAGTGTGTATGAGTGTATCAGAATCCACAGCAATAAAACTCAGCAGTGTGCAGTGTGAAGAATGAGCGTATCACAGAATCCCCAGCAATAAAACACAGCAGTGTGCAGTGTGTATGAGTGTATCAGAATCCACAGCAATAAAACTCATCAGCAGTATGTATGGGTGTATCACAGAATCCACAGAAATAAAACTCAGCAGTATGTATGGGTGTATCACAGAATTCACAGCAATAAAACTCAGTGATGAGTTTTAAATACACAAATTATTAAAAGTATTTTAATATATATAAAAATTGCCCCCTCTCCTGCTTACCTTTTCTTTTTTTGCTTGCAGGGAGGGGGTTGAATATGACTCATTGATGGTCCAGTGGCACAGGGGGGGGGTCGAGGAGGGGGAACCCGGCTGGCCGCATCCGATGGATAGCCGCCGGGATCCCTCACCTCCGCAGGCCTGGCGGCAGCCTCCACTTCCCTGGTGGTCTCTGTGGTTTGTTTGGTGCTGCACTGCGATCTGTGCATAGCGCACAGACCGCAGAGCACTTCCCACACTGACACGAGCGCCAACGATCGTTGATGACCTGTTACCTGACCGCCGGCGCTCAATGACTGTATCAGAGCGACGGCGGTCAGGTGACAGGTTATGAGCGATCGCTGACGGTGCTCGTGTCAGTGTGGGAAGTGCTCTGCAGTCTGTGCGCTATGCGCAGATCACAGTGCAGCACCCCACAAACCACAGGGACCACCAGGGAAGTGGAGGCTACCGCCAGGCCTGCGGAGGTCAGGGGTCCCGGCAGCTATCCATCGGATGCGGCCAGTCGGGACCCAGAATGTGCCGCGGGCCGGCATTAGGGTGCGCCCAGCATAGGCGACTCTACAGGGGGGCAAGGGGGGGCAATTGCCCCCCCTAGGTTATTCCTTGCCCCCCCATGTGCCCCCCCACCAAAAATCAGCTTCCAGCTTACCACACTTCTTCGGACCAGTGTATCTCCGTCCCTGTGCATCGTATATGGACGATCTAGGTGTCATTGGAAAGAGCAGATTCTGGCCGTTCCAACGATACCCAACATGACGAGATTCCGTTTGCAATAAAAGTCAAAAACATTAAATAATAACAGGCACTTAAACTTAAGCATTTTCACAGGGTTGAAATGTCTCAGCAATGAAGTGGTTAATGTTCAGACTATACATTACATAGTATAGTTACATAGTTACATAGTTATATAGGCTGAAAAAAGACATGCGTCCATCGGGTTCAGCCTCTCCCACATAACCTACTGCTGTTGATCCAAAAGAAGGCAAAAAACCCAGTCTGAATGCTTGCCAATATGCAACATACTGGGAAAAAATTCCTTCTTGACCCCAGAATGGCAGTCAGATTTCTCCTTGGATCAAGAAGCTTTTACCCACATATTAAATATTATAACCCTTAATATTCTGTGTCTGCAGGAAGTCATCCAGTCGTTTTTTAAAAGTCTGTACAGACTCTGACCCAACCACCTCAACAGGCAGAGAATTCCACAGCTTTATTGTTCTCACCGTAAAATAACCCTTCCTATGCTTTAAGCTAAATTTTCTTTCTTCCAGTCTAAATGGATGACCCCTTGTCCTATGTATAGTCCTGTTAATGAATAGGTTATCAGACAATGGTTGATAATGGCCCCGTATATATTTATATAAGGTTATCAGATCCCCTCTAAGGCGCCTTTTCTCTAAACTAAACAGGTTTAAGCTTGTTAGTCTTTCCTCATAACTTAACCCTTCCATTCCCCTTATTAATTTAGTTACCCGTCTCTGCACTTTTTCTAGCGATATAATATCTTTTTTTAAGACAAGTGCCCAAAATTGCATGGCATATTCAAGGTGCGGCCTGACCATTGATTTATACAGAGGCAAAATGATGTTTTCATCCCGTGAGTGAACTCCCCTTTTAATGCATGCCAGTACTTTGCTGGCCTTGGCGGCTGCTGTTTGACATTGCACATTGTTACTTAGTTTGAAGTCTATGATTATTCCCAAATCCTTCTCCTGCTTGGATTTCCCTAACTCCGTACCATTTAGGGTATAAATTGCTTGTGTGTTCTTCACTCCAAAGTGCATAACTTTACATTTATCTAGATTAAATTTCATCTGCCATTTAAGTGCCCAGTCCCCCAATCTATCTAAATCCCTCTGCAGCGAAGTAACATCCTGCTCACATTGTATTACTTTTCCTAGCTTTGTGTCATCTGCAAACACTGATACATGACTTTCAATGCCTATCTCAAGGTCATTTATAAATAAATTGAATAGTATTGGTCCTATAACAGACCCCTGAGGGACACCACTTACCACTGGTGTCCATCTTGAAAATGTACCATTTATGACCACTCTCTGTACCCTATCTTTTAGCCAGTTTTCTATCCAAGAACAAGTATTTTCATCTAGACCATTTTTTCTTAATTTAAATAGTAACCTTTTGTGTGGAACTGTGTCGAAAGCTTTGGCAAAATCTAAGTAAATCACATCCACTGCGACCCCCTGATCTATACTTCTACTTATTTCCTCATAGAACGTAATTAGGTTAGTCTGACATGATCTGTGTTTCATGAAACCATGCTGATTTTTGCCAATAACATTATACCTCCCAATAAATTCCTGAATACTATCCCTTAGTAACCCCTCAAATACTTTCCCAGCCACAGATGTTAAGCTCACAGGTCTATAATTCCCAGGCACAAATTTTAAACCTTTCTTAAATATAGGGACCACGTCAGCTTTTCTCCAATCCTCTGGTACTATTCCTGAAAGAAAAGAATCTTGAAAGATTAAGAACAGAGGTTTACATATTTCAACACATAGCTCTCTTAGTACTCGCGGGTGAATTCCATCTGGCCCTGGGGCTTTATTCACATTCACATTGTTTAATTTGTGTAAAACCTTGTCCTGAGTCAACCAGTCACTTTGTATTAGTAAGTTTTTATTAATGAATTTCATGTCTCCTGTTATAGGTTTCTCTTTGATAAATACTGAAGAAAAATAATCATTTAAAATTTCTGCTTTATCCTGATCTTCAGTTAACAATAACCCTGACTCAGATTTTAGTGAACCTACATTTTCACTCTTGGGTTTTTTAGAATTTATGTACCTAAAGAATCTTTTAGGGTTGGTCTTGCTCTCTTTGGCTATTTCTTTTTCATTTTCTAGTTTAGCCCATCTAATCGCATTTTTACATGCTTTATTGGCTGCCCTATATGCTTTATAGGATGCCTCAGATTTATCAAATTTAAAAGCTTTAAATGTCTTCTTTTTATTTTTCATTTCCTTAGTTACCTTCCTACTAAGCCACATTGGTTTCAGTCTGTTTCTTTTATATTTATTAACCAGTGGAATATATTTTGACGTGTACTTTTCTAGTGTTAGTTTAAAGATATTCCACTTATCCTCCGTGTTTTTCGCGTGAAAGAGTTTCTGCCAGTCAATGACATTGAGAGCTTCCTTTATTTTAATAAAGTTGGCCTTTTTAAAACATACACATTACATTGTGTATTACATTAGTTTTTGCCTTGGTTTAGTTGTATATTAAGGGTTAATGGGTAGGCTTCATCCCTCACATTATACATTTTATTTTTTCCTTGATTAATGGCATTTTAGGGGTTAATGTGTTAGCTATATGCCTCACAGTGTATTCATTTCATGTTTTACCTTGATCAATGTAATTTTAGGGGTTAATGAGTAGGCTAAATGCCACATTGTTTATTATTTTTATTGTATTTCCCTGAGTTTATGGCATTTCAGGGGTTATTATGGAAGTTAGAATCTAAAGGGTCTAATCATCTTTAGATCCTCTGCTTTTTGTCACATTTCGGGGAATTTATTTCGCCGAAAATAAAGTGAATTCCCTATTTAGCGAATGGTCACTGTAATTTGCTAAAAGTGGAGTCGCTGAAGCAGCTATCAGACATTCAGCGAAAACTGCCGAACTGCGGCAAATAAAGTATCATGTTAGTACAATAAAAAGGCATCATTACATCACATTACTCTGGGCTTTTGGAATCTTATTTATATATACTTATTTAGGGCACTATTACCTAATTGCACCATTTTACCTACTGCTTAACCCTGGTGCTATCTCCAAAAAAAACAGATCTTCGCCCAAAATTAACAGGCAATTGAAAGGAATGCAGCACAGGTGTTCTCTTGGCCCCATACACTATAGCAATGGATCTGGTCTGCATTGTCGTTGCTGTTGCAGTCGGCTCTATTATAAAAGTATCCTTTATCCACATATATCCTAATTCTAATATATTGCCTAATTTTAAACATTTTATGCTGGGGGTTATTCATAGTATGGAAGCGGTTGATTATTAGGGTGACTGTGTGGACTATGTTTAAAGGGACATGTGAATAAGTCTTGCCCTGAAACATGTATTATTTATATGCTGCAGCAGGGAAATTTTTGTCGCTCACCTGGCCTTCCTTTTGGATCTATTAAATGCAGTGTAATGATTCTACCTGCTGTTGGGTGGCATTTATCATGCAATGCCCATCAGCCTTAATATATCTTTGCATCAAACCATGGATGATACGGCCACCTTGGATGATTTTAATAATGCAGGGGTGTGAGGTTATTCACTGGATGTGTTCATATTCAAGCTTGTGAGGGCGGGGGATAGGTATGGCCCGGCACTGGAAAAAAAAACGTTCTATCCTGTACACAACCGCATTAGCGCTGGGTCTCAGCCCGGGTCTTAGAGTTTTCCTAGCGTGCGCTAAACGACCTTGTTCATGGACTACTGCAGACAAGGTGATCTGTTCGTGGGTCGTCAGGCACTATGTTTTAGCAACTCGCGCTAAATGCTTCCTTTAGCGATGGTGTTTTAGCTCACACAGGTGATTGGGCCCTTAGTTTTATTCAGTGATATGATTTAGTGGTGAAAATTATTAGTGCCCCCCAGTTTTGACTGCGGTATCTTCTGTGCCCCCCCTAAATATTGTTCCTAGAGTCGCCACTGGCGCCCAGGCACACCCGGCACACCCCGTGCGCACGCCTATGGCTGCAGCATATATGCTCAGATTGATTTTGACAGGCGCAAAAACTGAACTGGAGACAATTGTGGTTCTTAATTCTGATTGGCTGAATCGCGTGAAAAAACTGTCTGCCCACCTATTTCTGCACGCAGCGTTAATGCGCGTGTTTTTGCGCGTCTTTTTTACGCGTGTTATTTTTTGACGGATGAAAAAATGCGCCCGAATTGTAATACCAGCGTTAATTTACGCGCGTTAACGTTTAACGCTTTGCACACAAATTAATGCGCTGCGCTAGCGTTTTTGCGCAAAGAATATAATAGAGCCTAATGTGTTGGGACAAAATCAAATGGCACGATGACCACAGTCACTTCTCTCAAATATCTAGGTATGTGGTTAGACCCAAATCTATCTTTGGGCCCCCACATCGAAAAACTCTCATCTAAACTTTACCCCAAACTAAGTGCCCTGTAAAGAAACAAATCCTGCCTGAGCCCCGCGGTAAGAAAGCAGATTGTGCAACAAATGCTTATGCTGGCTATTGAATACGGAGATGTAGTGTATGCAGCCGCCCCGCAAACACACCACCAGAAACTTACTACATTGTATAACTCATTCTGCCGCTTTGTGCTACAATGTAACTACATGACCCACCACTGTGACATGTTAAAAGCTCTAAACTGGCCGTCACTGGAATCTACAGGAAAAATTAAGGCTTAGGCACCATCTCCCACAAAGACCAGTTGTGGTCGAAACGTCGTTATTCTTGGTTCTGGAATAAATCCATTTAAATTTAATACCACGGTATCCGGAGTTTATTTATTGTTTTTTGTCACTGGAATCTAGACGCCCCCTTCAACTTTCCAACCTGGTGTTTAAGAGCTTTTCTGTGAAGCTACCACCCTACCTGAATATGCTGCTTCCCCCGGCAGTTCCCTCATCCTATAACCTCCGATCCAGGACAAGCACCTTACTTGCAATACCAAAAAGACAGTGGCTTGGTCCTCATTTTCCTACAGAGCACCGAAATAACGGAAGAACCTTCCAGACGCCATCAAATCTTCCCCCAGTATTAAGTCATTCAAGAGTTCCCTATTAACATACCTCAATAAGGAATGCACCTGTAAGCATGTAACATAATGACTATTTCCTACATATTTATTTTCTGTTAATCTGTATATTTGTGTTGTTTTTTTTAATATCTTGCATTTTATTACTTTGTATTTCTGTAACGACCAACATTTCAATATTTCAATATTCTTGAACCCAGGACATACATAAAAACGAGAGAAATCTCAATGTATCCTTCCTGGTAAAATACTTTATAAATAAATTAATTAAAGTCACATTGACAAACAAAGATGACGTGGCGAAACATGAAATAAGGGAGTGAAACCCTGAGTTTATAGGAGAAAAAAGCTTTGAGGGACCGACTGCGCCACTATAGAGAACACTAAGGCTAAGGTCAGACGAAAGCAGTTTTAACGTGCGTTTAGCCGCACTAAATCACGGCCGTGCTAGCAGCAAATGACGTCCAATGCCGGGCTGCATATGAAGAACGGCCGCAACGCAAGTGGCAAACGAACGCATTTTTTCGAGAACGTCAAACCGCTAGTACTGACGTACAGAGTGCGCTGCGTCCGCATAGCGGCGTGTGTGCGTGATTAGGAGACGTCAGACCCTGCTAAAGTCCGGCCAACATAACGTCCAGACACAAAAAGTGTTTTATTGATGATCCGTACAAAATCACGGACGAAAATGCGCATCGTATGACCGCTATCGCGTATTCCGTGAAAAAATACGTCCATTCGTTCGAACGCACTTTTTCACGGACAACGAGAAAAATGCGTTCGTCTGACCCTAGCCTAAGGTAAAAACACGTCATCACAGAAAACAAAAATAAAAAAGAATAGAAGAGACGTTATCTAATATTATTATCTAGTCATTTATATGGCACCAACATATACAGGGGGTATAATAAATAAATTAAGGTAAGACCTAAATGGACGGAGGAGCTTGCAAACTGTTGTCACACCATTAGGAAATGAATTGTAATAATTTATATTGAATTAATTACTATCAGCACAGCTGAATAAGCTAGAAGACTTTTTTCTATCGATCGGGTTCACATCCATCTGGCTTGTAAAGTCTTTTGGCTTGTAAAGTTCTTTGCTGGACGCTGCTGTGTTGGAGGAAAAGAACGACCTATTTTAACATTTAAAATTGAGCAAGTGCCTGTGCCCGCTCAATGTCTGTTACGGCGAGCAGGTAAAAACCTTAACAGTTTCCTTTTTTTTTTTTTTTTTGCTATATCTCACTGACCTGGCCAACCCAATAGGTTTCAGCTTAAACACAATTTATCATTATTATTATTATTATTATTAAATGACTATTGTTTAGCTGAATTTTGAATTTTTGACCTCCAAAAAGTGGTTTGGCGCTGCCCATACTGTCCCAATGGCAGCGCCTCCACTGGTTCTCACCTATGTCCTTAGTTAAATGCAGGTGGTGCCTTTTTTTTGGCCAGGCAGTGTACATATGATCCTAGAATAGATATAATAAACACAGTATATAGAGAAATGTCTGAATCGAGGTGTGTTGTAAACTCTGCTCAGGAGAATACATGCTAAGGCTTAACACCTTTCTGTAAATCTGCAACAAAATATCTTGGCAAAAGCCCATTTGACACATTTACTAGGTTTCAGGATGAATTCTTTACCGCTTTCTGTACCTGACCCACCGCGTGTGATATATACTGATCACTTTCTACAGATACGTGTTAACACGTATTTCTTGGCTCGGGAATTAATTAGGTGACCACTGTCCAACTCTTTCATTAGTAGAACTTAATTCTAGTGACTTAGTAGCAATGTGAACATCCTGATCAAAAAAAAGGATCGTCCTGAGGCTTCCTGGACCCCCTTCTGATCCTACATACAGATTACCCCATTGAAGTTTTTGTATTTATTATATATTGCGCTGTGTCCTCTGAATATTTTCTTGACTACCAAGACTGCGCAATAACCACACATGTTTTTTAAACCTGGGTAGATGCAACAGACAGATGTTTTGGGGGTGGAAGAATGAAGGAGAACTTAAAAAAAGTGCTAAATGCTTCCCTCTAGACATAGAAATATGGTAATAAAGTGTGAAATATTGAATGGAGCCCATGGCGGGCGAGATGTTACATTTTACAGGGGGGGGGGTAAATATTTTTAATGATGGAAAAATCCTCCATGGGAGGCGAGAACTGAAAATAATTAGTGACAGATAGTGATAGTGGGATCCAGCAAAGTGTGCAGATGAGTATGGAGAGGAAAGGGCGAGGAGAAATACAGCTTGAGATGTGACGTAACCCCCATAAGGGCATACAGAGTGACGCACCACAAGTTGTTATTACAGGTTGTTTAATATAATACAATTCCGCGGGGTCTGTAAATAAAGAAACGGACAGAAAATGCTACGCGTGGGTAAAAACAAGACGTTAGACACATTTTATCACAATTTTTATAGCGCCAACAGTTTCTGCAGCGCTTTACAATAACCAATGGGAAAGAGACAAAATTACAAAGAGAAAACCAGAAAGAAAATGTGTAGGGGGTGCTGCTCGTAGGAGCTTACAATCTAGAGGAGATGGGGGTCGAGGAAGACAAGAGGAGTTTTAGTGATCATCAGGACCATTAGCGCTAGGCTTGTGCACTGATTTTTTTTTCGGTTCGATTCGGTTCGATTTTTCGGATTTTTAAACTTTTCGATTCGGCTCGTTTCGACCGATTTCTGTTTCGATTCGGTTCGGCTCAATTCGTTTTCCGTGTACATTTTTTTTTCGGAATATCGACCATTTTTCGTATTTTCGTGTCACTTTGCTCGTTTTTTGTATCGACTTTTCGTAATTTCGGAAATTTTCGTTTTTTCTAAACGTCTGTTCTCATTTCAAAGCAATAAATTTCGATTTGACACATTTCAAGTCCATTCGAAAATTCCGAAAATATTTCGTTTCGGCTCGGAAAACTTTTCGGATCTGCCATTTTCGGATCTAAAAATTTTCGGAAATTCGGCCGCATCCGAAAACACGAATCGGGAAATTTCGTGAAAATTCCGAAATTCCGAAACCCGAAACGCACATCCCTAATTAGCGCCAATGGTTCAGAAATGGTGAGGACATGGTGACCTCAATCTTGATGTGTGAGTAGGTGAGCAGAGGGATGAGTTGCATCAGTGATGTGGTACGCTAATCTGAAGAGATGGGTTTTAAGGGATTTCTTGAAGGCCTGAAGATTAGGGGAGAGTTTGATAGGACGAGACAAGCCATTCCACAGGACCGGAGCTGCACTTGAGATGTCTTGGAGGCGCGAGTTGGCAGCGCAGGTGTAGACAGAGGACAGGTGGAGGTTGCCCACTGATCAGATTGATCTAGAAGGGATGTGGTTGTGAAATAATGAAGGCATGTAAGGGGGGGTTACATTACTGAGGGCTTTAAAATGGGTTATGAAAGATGATTCATGGTGGCGATGAAATATGGTTCGTTGTATGGCAGTTAATTTTGTTCTCAGGAATATTTGGCGTGACACATGTCATTTATTTATCTCTATAATGAGACCTGACCAAGCTGTATGGGTTAAGTCCCCCACCTCTCCACATAAAGGCACTCTATGACAAGTGTCCTTAAAATTCTATAAATTATACAGAAGATGCCAGAAGCGGACTATCAGACTTTACAATGTCACTAGTAATGTATCTATTTCTCTAAGGGGAAAATTTTGATGAGGATCTGCTGTTTCAGGGTTACAGTGACTATGCAGTGATGGGCTTCACATAGCCTGGCCAGTGCAATACAACTTTTCAAATAGGTGCTCTAAAATAACCTTTAGACCAGGGCTTACAGCCCCCCAGATATTGATTACTACAATTCCCAGAATTATTTGAATGTAATAGATGGCCAGGGAATCATTGGAGTTGTAGTTCAGAAACATCTGGGGGGGGGAGTTGAGAGTTCTGCTTCAGACTGCATCATTTGCATGTGCTGCTTTATACAGTCAGGTCCAGAAATATTGGGACATCAACACAATTCTAACATCTTTGGCTCTATACACCACCACAATGGAGTTGGAATGAAACAAACACAATGTGCTTTAACTGAAGACTGTCACCTTTAATTTGAGGGTATGTACATCCAACTCAGGTGAACGGTGTAGGACTTACAGCAGTTTGCAGATGTGCCTCCCACTTGTTAAGGGACCAAAGGTAATGGGACAATTGGCTTCTCAGCTGTTCCATGGCCAGGTGTGTGATATTCCCTCATTACCCCAATTACAATGTGCAGATAAAAGGCCCAGAGTTCATTTCAAGTGTGCTATTTGCATTTGGAATCTGTTGCTGTCAACTCTCAAGATGAGATCCAAAGAACTGTCACTATCAGTGAAGCAAGCCATCATTAGGCTGAAGAAACAAAACAAACCCATCAGAGAGATAGCAAGAACATTAGGTGTGGCCAAAACAACTGTTTGGAACATTCTCAAAGAAGGAACGTGGGGGGCGTGGCCTGACCGGCGACAGAGATGGATGCCTAGAGTGTGAGCTCCCGAATCCGCCGTTGACTTTTCCGCCCTAACGCATTCGATAGTGGATATGGTACGCTCATCTGCTCGCAGGACAACCAGGGGACCAGACAACACCCTTAAGGGGGCACCAACAAGCCCCATTACAGCGTATTTTGGCGCTTCTCAACCGCGGCCTACACCTCGCTCGACTGCCAAGATGGCGGCTCTTCCCGCGCCTCCGGAGTCATCACTGCTGGGAGGTCAGTCGGCGATACAGCGCCTGGAACAGCTCATAGCGGACTTACCCACCCGCGCAGAATTACCCACCAGAGCAGATTTTAAAGACATGCTTGACCAAGTACAAGCGACGTTTATGCAGGAGATAGCAGACGTCCGCACAGATATTTCAGCGATCGACAGGAGGGTGGCGCGCCTTGAAGAAACCACAGTAAACCGTCCCGTTTGCTCACATGAAGGCGACCCACTAGCAGCACAGCGCCTCTCGGACATGCATAGACGACTAGATGACCTGGAGAATCGGTCGCGGAGACACAATATAAGGGTGAGAGTAGTTCATGAAGGAGTTACGGAGGTTAAAGATTTTCTCCTGAGTGCATTTGCCCACATATTAAACGGCCCACCCTTGCCTCACACTGCCATAGACAGGGCACATAGAGCACTACGTCCCCGACCCGCAACAGATTCGGGCCCTCCACGAGATATTATATGCCACATTCCGGATTTTGCTCTCAAAGAGGCGATTATGCTGGAGGCCTGAGCACGCCGCAAATGGCACTTTGCTGACGAATCCTTTGAGCTATTTCAAGACCTCTCTCCACACACACTACTGGCCTGAAGCACGCTACGTCCTGTTACCCAGCTATTAAAGGACGCTGATATCCCTTATAGATGGGGGTTCCCCTTCTCCCTTCAAGTGCGCAGAAATAATATCTTACACTCGATCCGCACACCACTTGATGTGGAAAACTTCTTATCCGGACTACAACTCCCACAAGTTGAGATTGCTGATTGGGAGCGCCTACCCGTCGCAGCTCCGCCACCAGCACGCACACTGGATCTGTCCCGTTTTCGAAGATCACCACCGGCGTGGGGAGGACATGTGTCCTGAGAGTACCCGACCTACTCCAACTCAAGCCCGTTCCAGATCCCCCATATAAAGAAAAGAACACCATCCTGTTATGCGGGTGGTTCTGGGTGAAGACTATCTAGACCGTTCTTATGTTGTCACCTAGTGCGGCCACGGAGGTGATGGGGCTGAAGCTCACTGTTCGCCTATACAGCTCACAGCCTGCTGTTACTTGGCAGAGTAACTCACAATACTTCATTGTGCCCCGAGTATCTAAGCAGTGACTGATTTGTGGAGACCTGAATGCAAGGAGCTCTGGATTCCCGCACAGACTGCTACCTTTGGCTATTACTTCACAACGAGGTCGTTTGGATGAGAACTGAGGGCCAGGTGAGATGAGGTGGGTTGGCAGTAGAGAGGCTGGGAGGGAATGACGGTCACCAGCATAATAACTACGCACGCACAGTTATGACACTCAGACGATGACACCTTTCGCTTTCATAGACGCTTCTGAAGTTTGGCAAGACTGGATGCTGTTTAATTTGTGGGGTTCTAGACGATAAGTAAGGGGTGGGAGGATAACAAGGGATTGGGAGGGAAGGGGGACCGGATGACCTGGAGCATGAGGCGGAACGTTCTCCAGGGGGTCTGCTAAAATTATATCATTGTTACCCTTGGGACTCAGGCACTACGACTTTAGCGAAGACTCCAATTGTACGCTCGCTACTGATGATACTCTACACAAGCGCATTTTACCATTGCACAAAGACACGGGACGCATAGAAGGAAGAGGGAGGTGGGTTGGATAAATAGGGTGGTGGGTTGGATAAATAGGGTAGTGGGTGGGATTGTTCTCTTGCATGTATGCTAGTTTTATAATGTTCCTACAATGTTTGTTTTAAAGAATTTCTAAACCTTAACAGGAGCACCTGCAATGTAACTATAATTGAAAATAATTCACTCGCAAGTGTTGTTTTTTTTTTTTTTGAGGGGTCTTTCTCTTGTAGGTGGTAGACCCTATTATTTGCTGAGTTATATCTATCCTGGTTTGCTCTTTCCTACACATTGTACCTGCTTATATGTGAAGTTGCTACCTATCTTACGTCAGATAAGAACGCTAACCCGCCCAGATCTCCTATTTGGTTTAAAATATGTTGACATATTGAATGTTACCTGCCCTGATACAGATGAGCTGATTGCGATCTGATACATGTCTCCTCTCCTCCTGAGTATTTCTATGCCTGACATCCACGGTTTATACCCTGATGCACTGTTAGTCAATATTGGCGGATTTCGGGCTACCTCTCTGAGTGCTACACTCTAACATTTTATCACCTTTACACCTTTTTGACCGTGACATATATACACTGATGTTGTAGTGATCCAAGTCACTGACCAATCTCATTCACCCCCACGAGGTATAGTGCATCTACCCCAATTGTGGGTCCTCCTACCTGGCCTTTGGCATTGTGGTGGTGAGCGACGCCACGATTGGCGCACTTAGCGCCTCTTTGTCGTACTGACTCTTCTTTGGTCTCTATCACTGATTCTTTATTGTTCTTTATCCACTACCTCACTGGTCTTACCGTACTCCCCTTAACACCTTCTTTTTTCCTTTGGGGGAGGGGGGTGAGGGAGAGAGAAAAAATTCCCCCCCCTTTTTTTTTTTTTTTTGTAGTGGTAACCCACCCTTTTTACGAACATGTCACACACGAACTCTCCTTACACTCCTTGCAATTTACAATTACAATCCCATAATGTTCGAGGTCTTAACATCCCTGAAAAACGATCCAGACTCCTCCGTGACCTGAGGGCCTCCCGTGCGTCCGTTGCCTTCCTCCAGGAAACTCAATTTAGATTAGGGTCAGCCCCCACTCTGAAAGATACTTTTATCCGGTAGGATTCTACGGCAATTATTCACAAAGTAAATCCCGGGGAGTTGCAATTCTATTTTCCAAGGATGTTCCCTTTCTATTAGAAGCAGAGATGGCAGACGAGGGCGGTAGATACATTTTTGTTCGGGGATCCATCTTGGACACGACCTATACCTTTGCGTCTATTTACCTACCCAACAAAAAACAACATTCCTGTCTTACACGTATCATGCTCTTGCTGGATAATTTCCAGAAGGGGATCACGGTCTTAGCTGGGGACTTTAATGTGGCACTCGATCCTTTGGTGGACTCTTCCACGGGGGCATCAACCACACCCTCCCACGTCCTGCGTACAATTTGCCGGACACTGCATGAACATCGCTTAGTGGATGTTTGGAGAGCACTACACCCCACGGACCGTGACTATTCTTATTTTTCGCAGGTGCATAAAACCCATTCACGCATAGATTACTTTTTTATGCACTATCATAACCTCAACCTGTCGCGCTCAACGGACATCTTAGCCACGACATGGTCGGACCACGCACCGCTCAATTTGGTGATACAATCATCGTTGTTTGCCCCTAGGAACGACAGTGGCGACTGAATGTCTCGCTACTAACGGACTCTAATATCAAGGAGGAGCTTCACACGACGCTTGAACGGTACTTTGCAGAAAATTCTACCCCGGATACTCCTATACAAACGGTTTGGGAGGCACATAAAGCGGTCATAAGAGGCTTCTTTATTAGCAAAGGCACGGCCAGGAAAAATCTACATGACGATGAACGTAAGACTCTTCTAGAGGAGATTAGAGCGCTCGAACTCGAACATATCACGTCTAATGATGCCACGGTGTATCAAAAACTTATACAAGCAAGGCAAGCCTTAGACAAACTAGTAAGCTCCTCTCTTCGATTTCAAGCCATGAGATCTCGCTCATTTTTTGCTTTACAAGAAAATAAGCCTGGCAGGTTGTTGGCACGAATAATACGTGACAAACGCATCCAGTCTTATATACCTAAACTGCGCACCTCGGGAGGAGTCCCTGTGACTGACCCGAAGGCAATATCGGGGGAATTCCGGAAGTTTTTCTCTGATCTTTATAATTTGGATACCACTGAACCTACTGACAGGTCGTTAGATCGAATAGACGCTTTCTTACATCGTACAATTCTTAAACCTCTTGGCTCTACCGGGCGCGAGGCCCTGAGTTCTGTCATATCTGCTGAAGAAATATTGGAAGCGCTGAAGACGACCAAAAATGGGAAGTGTCCGGGCCCGGATGGCTTACCCATAGAATATTATAAGACCTCTTCTACCCACCCTGTTGCAACTTTTTAATGCTTTTCGGGAAGGGCTTACTCCCCACCCACATTCGTTGATGGCGACAATCTCTTTAATTCCCAAACCAGGGAAAGATCATGCTATATGTGGAAACTACAGGCCTATCTCGCTGCTTAATAGCGATATGAAGCTCTTACCACGAATACTGGCCAACCGCTTGAAACGGTTTCTTCCTCAGCTGATTAATCCGGATCAAGTAGGGTTCATCCCGGGCCGTGAAGCCAGAGACGTGACAATTAGAGTAATAAATGCCATTGCCTACTCTAGACGTATGGCACGACCATTATTGCTTCTTTCAACGGATGCCGAAAAGGCCTTTGATCGTGTGTCATGGCCGTTTCTTTTTCAGACCCTGAAACGGTTCGGTGTAGGGGAGGTCTTTCTGAACTGGATCGTGGCACTCTACTCGACACCGACAGCACGAGTTCGGGTAAATGGAGCCCTCACACACACATTCCAAATACATAACGGCACACGCCAGGGATGCCCGCTTTCGCCCCTTCTGTTCGCACTTAGTCTGGAACCACTGTTGTCTTCAATCCGACAGAATGGGGGCATTCAGGGGATCCAAGGTACACTTCATGAACACAAGGTATCTCCCTACGCCGACGATCTACTGTTCCTTCTACCTGATCCTGTGGGGTCTATGCCGGAGGTGGCTAAGGAACTTCGAGAATATGGTTTGCTATCAGGCTTTAAAATAAATGACACCAAATCTGAAATTCTAGCTATCTCTCCGAGAGGACACTGGAGGCGAGTACTAAGTGCGCAATATGCTTTTCGCTGGTGCCCCTCCTCGCTAACCTATCTTGGAATACGCCTTTCTCCTGATATTACGAAGCTGTTCACTTTAAACTTCACGCCGCTAGCTGAAGTTTTTAAGGCTGACATCGCACGATGGTCCCCAAAATTCCTATCCTGGATGGGACGCATTAGCGTCATTAAAATGAATTTTCTCCCACGTCTGTTGTACTTATTTCACACGATCCCTATTTGCATACCTTTATCCTATCATAAAGGAATACGTGCACTCTTCACCTCATTCATCTGGCCTAACTCTCGCCCCCGACTTAAATATGACGTACTCTGTAAATCGAAAAGAAGTGGAGGGTTGGCACTACCGGACACATGCCTATACTACTATGCAGCACACCTAACCAGAGTGGTTTATTGGATGACTGGATCACCTGAACAGAGATGGTTAGATCTACAGGAGGCGCAGGCCGGCCGCCCGATGTGGACCCTCCCATGGCTTTCTTGGGCAGCAGTTCAGCTAACAGCCAAGGAACTATCCCCGCTGGGTAGTACGCTCACTGTTTGGCACAAGATACGAACAAAATATGCTCTATCGACATACCCTTCACCTTTACTTCCACTGCGACACAACCCTGAATTCCCAGTTGAGATCATACAATCGTTAGCGACTCGCCTCACAGACTCCCACCACCTCAGAGCCCATCATGTTTTGCAAGATGGAGTGTTTATAACTTTGGAGACACACAAAGATTCGACCATCATCTTTGCAGAACGCTTTAACTTCGACCAGATTAAATCATTTCTTCGGAAAGTGCCGAATAATATGTCCTTGACTAGGTCACTTTCCCCCTTTGAGACACTCTGCAGACGAACTTTCCCGTTGGCACACAGCGTGTCCACGTTATATGGGTTGTTGAGTGACAGGGACACTGAGCCACCAGCATACATGTCACAATGGGAACGCACTCTGAACACCCCTATATCAGACGACGACTGGTCTAAGTCGTTGTCCCTTATGCACTCAGGTACCCCAGTCACCAAACTCCAAGAATCTTCCTACAAGCTGCTGACTTTCTGGTATCGCACTCCTGCGCTCCTAGTAACACTCAATGTTACTATATCTCCGATGTGTTGGAGATGCTCTACCGAAGTGGGCACATACCTGCATATCTGGTGGGAATGTACCATTATCCAAACCTACTGGAGGAAGATCCGAGACCTCGTGCAAATGACCACGGATGTGGACTTAGACTTCTCGCCTCAAATATTCTTGCTGCTCCAACTGCAGTTTTTAGTGGCTTCCATGAAGAAATCGGTGCTCTTACGCATTCTTCTGGTGTCCAGATCTTTGATTCATTTACTCTGAAAGTCAACCTCTATTCCCCCCTTAAAAACATTGATCGACAGAATGGAAATTTTGAGATCTAATGAAGAACTCGCCCTTTCTCCTACGAAAGCGGCACAACACTCTCAAGAGGTATGGTTTCATTGGTCGACGTACTGCTCCTCAGCGCAGTTCAAGGAGATCCTGGAGGAGGGTGACGGAGGCCGGGTGGATTCTGACATGGGACTGACTTAGGCCCTAAGACTCAGAGACCTACTGCTTAATACTCGATCCCGAAGATACTTTACACCTCATATGATTATAATACCACCACAACAACCCCTTTCCCCCTAAGGTTTGGTTACCACACATCTCCTACTTCGTTATTCTTCCAAACTACTTTTACTTCTCCCCTTCACCCCCCCCCTCCCCATAAATTTTTTCTTTTTTTTCTTTTCTCTCTCTCTTCCTCTCTGTCTCTTCTCAATCTCTGTATCTTTCTTCATCTCTTTTTTCCCTCATAACGAGACCGCCTCATGGGAATCACCTTTCACTCTTTTTCTGTATCTATGTTTATTCTCCTCTTCAATTTGAGGCTATGGTTTAGTTTTCATAGGACTTTTAATGGCTCGGCTGAGCCTTGATGTTGACAATCGCTGTGATAACACCTGTAAGATTATCTGACTATGTTCGAATAGATACACGTTTCTACCCTTAACGAAACAACTTACACTTATTTTATTTAGTTAATTTGTCTGCTGCTTAAAGTTGTTGACAAGTAATGCCTTTTAACTGTATTGTATACCCTTTGCTGCAAAATAAAAACTTTTCATTCAAAAGTAAAAAAGAAGAAACGCACCGGTGAGCTCAGCGACACCAAAAGACCCGGGAGACCACGGAAAACAACTGTGGTGGATGACCGAAGAATTCTTTCCCTGGTGAAGAAAACACCCTTCACAACAGTTGGCCAGATCAAGAACACTCTCCAGGAGGTAGGTGTATGTGTGTCAAAGTCAACAATCAAGAGAAGACTTCACCAGAGTGAATACAGAGGGTTCACCACAAGATGTAAACCGTTGGTGAGCCTCAAAAACAGGAAGGCCAGATTAGAGTTTGCCAAATAACACCTAACAAAGCCTTCACAGTTCTGGAACAAGATCCTATGGACAAGATCAACTTGTACCAGAGTGATGGGAAGAGAAGAGTATGGAGAAGGAAAGGAACTGCTCATGATCCTAAGCATACCACCTCATCAGTGAAGCCTGGTGGTGGTAGTGTCATGGCGTGGGCATGTATGGCTGCCAATGGAACTGGTTCTCTTGTATTTATTGATGACTAGCTTTTGTCCGCGTCTTCGCTCGCGTGGATTTTAGGATTTGTTAAAATAGTTTTTTAAAAGAAACTTGAGTTTTTTTGGTAGAACCCCCTTTCCCCCCCACTTGGGATTTTTGGAAAACTGTAAAACACTTTATTTTTTATTTTTCAAGAAGAATATAAGTGCCAAATTTCACACCTGTAACATCTTTGGTTTTTGAAATATAGGTATACTGATAAAAGTGTTCACATCTCTTTCCCCCACCCCCCTTAACTGGATTTTCAGAAAATGGTAAAACGTGGGGGGGTTTTTTGCACGAAGATTGTAAATATCGAATTTCACATCTGTAACATCATTGGTTTTTGAAATATAGGTATAGTGATAAAGGTATTCATCCCCCTTCCCCCCCCCCACTGGATTTTTGGACAATGGTAAAATACGTGTTGTTTTATTTTAAAGATGGATCTAAATACCAATTTTCACATCTGTAACATCTTCTGTTTTTGAGATATAGGTATCCTGTTGAAAAGTATTCACCCCCCTTTTTTCACCCACCACGTGAGATTCTTGGAAAATGGTAAAACATGTGTTTTTTTATTTTTCAGGAAGATTTCACACCTGTAAAATCTTTGGTTTTTGGAAATATAGGTATACTGATAAAAGTATTCAACCCCCCTTTTTTCCCCCTCCCACTGGATTTTTGGAAAATGATAAAATAGGTGTTTTATTTGTTTCTCCAGACAAATCTAAATACCAATTTTCACGTCTGTAACATCTTCTGTTTTTGAGATGTAGGTATCCTGTTTAAAAGTATTCACTCCCCTTTTTTTTACCCCCCAGTTGGATTTTTGGCAAATGGTAAAACACGTGTTTCTTTATTTTCAACAGATTGTAATTACCAAACTTCACACCTGTAACATCTTGGTTTTTGAAATATAGATATACTGATAAAGGTATTCAGACCCCTTTCCCTCGACCCCCCCCCCCTTATTTGGATTTTTGGAAAATGGCAAAACACTTGTTTTTATTTTTCAAGAAGATTGTAAATACCGAATTTCAAGTCTTTGGTTTTTGAAGTATAGGTATAATGATAAAAATATTCAGACCCCTTTCACCAGACCCCCCCCCCCCCAATTGGATTTGTGGAAAATGGCAAAAACCATGTTTGGTCTTTTTTAATGAAGATTGTAAATACCAAATTTGACACCCGTAACATCTTTGGTTTTTGAAATATAGGTATACTGATAAAAGTATTCAACCCCCCTTTTTGCCCCCCCAAGGAATTTTCAGAACATGGTAAAATACGTGTGGTTTTATTTTTCAAGACAAATCTAAATACCGATTTTCAGGTCTGTAACATCTTCTGTTTTGGAGATACAGGTATCCTGTTTAAAATATTTAAAATATTCAACCCCCTTTTTTCCCCCCCCCACTTGGATTTTTGAAAAACGGTAAAATACGTGTTTTTTTATTTTTCAAGACGAATCTAAATACCGATTTTCACGTCTGTAACATCTTCTGTTTTTGAGCTATATGTATCCTGTTTAAAATATTCAACCCCCTTTTTCACCCCCTTAGGGGCGGAGTTTCCAAAAATCCTTCCTTAGTGGCTGCCTACATCCTAAAAACAGTGCACCTTCAAAATTTCACATTCCTAGGTTAAACGGTTTCAGCTGGGCGTTGATGAGTCAGTCAGTCAGTCGGTCAATCAGTCAGTCAGTCAGTCAGGACTTTTTGCGTTTATATATATAGATGTGACTGCTTACAAAAGCAGCAGGATGAATTCTGAAGTGTTTCGGGCAATATTATCTGCTCCCATTCAGCCAAATGCTGCAGAACTCATTGGACGGCGCTTCACAGTGCAGATGGACAATGACCCAAAGCATACTGCAAAAGCAACCAAAAGAGTTTTTGAAGTTACAGAAGTGGAATGTTATGCAATGGCCAAGTCAATCACCTGACCTGAATCCCATTGAGCATGCATTTCACTTGCTGAAGATAAAACTGAAGGGAAAATGCCCCAAGAACAAGCAGGAACTGAAGACAGTTGCAGTAGAGGCCTGGCAGAGCATCACCAGGGATGAAACCCAACGTCTGGTGATGTCTATGCGTTCCAGACTTCAGGCTGTGATTGACTGCAAAGGTTTTGCAACCAAGTATTAAGAAGGGAAAGTTTGATTTATGATTATTATTCTGTCCCAGTACCTGTGGTCCCTTAACCAGTGGGAGGTACATCTGCAAACTGCTGTAAGTCTTAAACCGTTCACCTGAGTTGGATGTACATACCCTCAAATTAAAGCTGACAGTCTGCAGTTAAAGCACATTGTGTTTGTTTTATTCCAACTCCATTGTGGTGGTGTATAGAACCAAAGATGGTAGAATTGTGTCGATGTCCCAATATTTATGGACCTGACTGTATATATTTTGCAGATGCACTAATGTTCACGTCGGCGACGTTGCCAAAAAATCATGCATTTCCTGGGTTTTGCTTCCTATATTTGTATTTTTGTAGACTACAAAAAGAGAAAAAAATACCCAGGGTCAGGCGTCTATAGCACCCAAAAAAGACAAATAGAGATACTTATCAGCTGCTGCTAGGATGATATAGTCCCATATGTTCATTCCAATCCATAGGGAAACTTGAATCCAGAGAAGCAAAAAAGGAGATCAAACAGCGCTGCTGTAAACCAAGGTGCACTAGTGCCACCTCATTTATTAGAAAAGAGACCACACATACAGACGTTTCAGGGATACAACCCTTTCCTCAGTGCAGTGCCCCACTTTGTGTGGTCTCTTTTCTAATAAATGAGGTGGCACTAGTGCACCTTGGTTTACAGCAGCGCTGTTTGATCTCCTTTTTTGCTTCTTTGTATTTTTGTATTTGGTGGTGTCTGTATGCACACGATACATGTGTTTTATGATGTCTTTCGGCTCCTCTCTTCTTTTCTTTGTGTCGCCCAGCAGTGTTTCTTTTTGAACCCCCCATCTTTGCAAGCTCTGCGCCTATTGGAAGGACCCCCTCGCCCCTTGTAAAAGCCCCAGTGATAAATAAACCACTCATGGATTCCTCAACTAATTTACTCCTTTTGTCTATAAAATGTTTGCAAGACAATGAGCTGCTTAGCCTTCTCTGTCATATTGATTTCTTTGGCCATTTATTATGTATTTTATAAACTACAAACCAGTCTAAACAGGGGCCTCATCTCTGCAAAGTGCTAAACCTCATAATTATCACTGCCTCTGAACCTCTTGGTCACCAGCTCTTCTGTGACCTGCCATATTCCATATACAGCCTCTGATTTGGTTTGCTTTATACCTGTGTCTGATTGCTCATCATCCACCTCCTTGTCAATTCAGCATCTCATCCGGCTCCGGTGCTGGTAATGGACCAAGCATCGGCCCTGTGCTACAGATATGCGTCTTCACTTGTCAACAACATAATTGCAGTTTGTTTCCAATGCAAAGCATACATAGTTATTGCACAGAATTGAATCATAAAGTAGCAAAGAGAGAAAGAGAGAGAGAGAGAAAAAGGAAGAGAGAAAACGAGAAAGAGAAAAAGGAAGAGAGAAAACGAGAAAGAGAAAAAGGAAGAGAGAAAACGAGAAAGAGAAAAAGGAAGAGAGAAAACGAGAAAGAGAAAAAGGAAGAGAGAAAACGAGAAAGAGAGAGAAGGAAAGAGAGAGAAAGGGAGAGAGAAAGAGTGAGCGACAAAAAGAGAAAGAGAGAGAGAGAGAGGAAGATAAAGAGAGAGAGAGAGAAAGAGAGAGAAAGAAAGATGACAAACAAAACAAGAATAGATAGTTAATATATTATAGGTAGACACTTTGGTAGAGATACATAGTTAACCAGACAGATAATCAATATTTATTTATAAAGTATTTTTCCAGGAAGGATACATTGAGATTTCCCTCATTTTCAAACATGTCCTGGGAATAGAAAGGAATGTACAGATAATTGACAGACAATTGCATAAATTGATATATAGAAAACGAATGCAGGATACAATAACGACACAAAAGAGAGATATCAAAAAGGTTCGAAACCTAATGATAGTTATTTATTTATTTAATAAAATATTTTACCAGGAAGGATACATTGAGATTTCTCTCGTTTTCAAGTATGTCCTGGGTTCAAGACCATTGAATTGTTACAGCTGTTACAGAAATACAAAGTAATAAATGCAGGTTATTAAAAAACAAAACACAAATATACAGATTAACAGAAAATATATATGAAGGAAATAGTCATTATGTTACATGTTTACAGGTGCATTCTGTATATAGTCACTATGTTACATGTTTACAGGTGCATTCTGTATATAGTCACTATGTTACATGTTTACAGGCGCATTCTGTATATATTCACTATGTTACATGTTTACAGGTACATTCTGTATATAGTCACTATGTTACATATTTACAGGTGCATTCTGTATATAGTCACTATGTTACATGTTTACAGGTGCATTCTGTATATAGTCACTATGTTACATGTTTACAGGTGCATTCTGTATATAGTCACTATGTTACATGTTTACAGGCGCATTCTGTATATATTCACTATGTTCATGTTTACAGGTGCATTCTGTATATAGTCACTATGTTACATGTTTAGGCGCATTCTGTATATATTCACTATGTTACATGTTTACAGGTACATTCTGTATATAGTCACTATGTTACATATTTACAGGTGCATTCTGTATATAGTCACTATGTTACATGTTTACAGGTGCATTCTGTATATAGTCACTATGTTACATGTTTACAGGTGCATTCTGTATATAGTCACTATGTTACATGTTTACAGGCGCATTCTGTATATATTCACTATGTTGCATGTTTACAGGCGCATTCTGTATATAGTCACTATGTTACATGTTTACAGGCGCATTCTGTATATATTCACTATGTTACATGTTTACAGGTGCATTCTGTATATAGTCACTATGTTACATATTTACAGGTGCATTCTGTATATAGTCACTATGTTACATGTTTACAGGTGCATTCTGTATATAGTCACTATGTTACATGTTTACAGGCGCATTCTGTATATATTCACTATGTTACATGTTTACAGGTACATTCTGTATATAGTCACTATGTTACATATTTACAGGTGCATCCTGTATATAGTCACTATGTTACATGTTTACAGGTGCATTCTGTATATAGTCACTGTGTTACTGTGCATTCTGTATCAAGGTATGATAATAGAGATCTCAAGTGACTTTAGACTGGGGGAAGATTTGATGGCGTCTGGGAGGTTATTCCATAATTGCGGTGCTCTGTAGGAAAATGAGGATCGAGACACTTTCTTTTTGTATTGTGGTATTGCAAGTAAGGTGGAGGTTATAGGATGAGGGAACTGCTGGGGGAAGCAGCCTATTCAGGTAGGGTGGTAGCTTACCAGCAAAGCTCTTAAACACCAGGTTGGAAAGGTGAAGGGTGCGTCTAGTTTCCAGCGACGGCCAGTTTAGCTCTCTTAACATGTCACAATGGTGGTTCATGTAGTTACATTGTAGCATAAAGCGGAAGAATGAGTTATACAATGTAGTAAGTTTATGAAGGTGCGTTTGCGGGCAGCTTCATACACTACATCTCCGTATTCAATAGTCGGCATAAGCATTTGTTGTACAATCTGCTTTCTTACCATGGGACTCGGGCAGGATTTGTTTCTGTACAGGGCACCTAGTTTGGGGTAAAGTTTAGATGAGAGTTTTTTGATGTGGGGGCCAAAGGATAGATATGGTTCCCTGAATAAAGATGTTTAGTGAATCTCAAATCAAAGTAACTAAATAACGGGGGGTAACCCCAAATATGATTAAAAAATAAAGAACAGTGATGAGATTTGTTCGCAAAATGAAAGAAATAAGTTAAAACATAACATTTAATGTAGTAGCAGTATAAAAATCAACAAGACAAGTATTGTTTCTTTCTTTTTTGCGAACAAATCTCATCACTGTTCTTTATTTTTGGATAAATTGATAGATACATGCATAGATGGATGCTTAGATTGATATATAAATGCATAGATTGAGATATTGATATACTGTATATATATATAGATAGATGCATAGATTTATGGCCGCATACAATTATAGATGCATTAATAGATGATAGACAGATACATAAATTGACAGACACATGCTTAGATATATAGATAGATGACAGATAGATGCATAGATTGATAGAGACGTGTCATAATAGGCGCATAAATATATATACTGTAGATAGATACATACACCATACATACATACAGTAGATGTATAGATTGATGCAGATTTACAGATACAGTAGATGCATAAATTGATAGACGCATAGATTGATAGATGTATAGATTGATAAATGTATAGATTGGTTGATGCACATTTACAGATAGATAGATGTATAGATTGATAGATGAATAGATTGATAGATGTATAGATTTACAGACAGATGCATAAATTGATAGATTGATGCATAGAAGATCGATGCTATTAATTGCTTACTTGAAAAGCTTTAAAAATCTGTATAACAAAACGTTTTTGCCCTTAAAATTCTATTTCACAGTTACACATAGCTACTTTATGGCAGATGTAGTTAACGAATGTTCTAGAATCCGTTTTCGATACCGGCTGTAAAATCAGGAACGCTGTCATTCTTTCAGCAATTATGAAGAAATGTTCTTTGGAGTAATAAGTGTACAAAGTGTACGTGCAGGAAGCTGCTAGTAACAGAAACCATCGAATTCCTTTTAAAATGTGACAATTTACAACTTTAATCCTGGATTGGCAAAACTTCAATTTCCAGAGTCACAGGAATGTATCTGATAATGTCAGCCCCTAGATAGCCTGTAATTTGATTTCCAGTGTAATTTATTTTACAGCATTTTGATTTATACTCAAAGTTATAAAATTGGTTATCAGGCTAAAAACTGCTCTGTATATGTCAACGCTTATTTAAAGTTTTGCCTGCTGTAAATTCAGCCGGTAATTGCAATTATTGGGCAACCGAGGAAAAGCTCAGAAACTTCTGTAAACCTTTCCGAGGCACATGGGGCTCATGGGTCATGAATCATCATATATAGCATGTGGCAGGTGAGGTCATGGAGAGAGAAGAAGAAAGGAAAGAGAGAAGGAAGCAAAAAAAGAGGAAGGAAGGAAGAGAGAAGATGAGGAGGAAAGGAGAAGAGACAGGACAAGGAAGGGAGGAAGATAAGAAAGGAGGAAAAGGAGGACAAGGAAGGAAGAAGACAGAAGATAAGGAAGGAGGAAGAGAGAGGACGAGGAAGGATGGAAGGAGATAGAAGATTAGCAAGGAGGATGAGGAAGGAAATAGAGGAAGGAAGGAAGAGAGAAGATGAGGAGGAAAGGAGAAGAGACAGGACAAGGAAGGGAGGAAGATAAGAAAGGAGGAAAAGAGGACAAGGAAGGAAAAAGACAGAAGATGAGGAAGAAAGGAAGAAGAGAGGACAAGGAAGGAAGAAGACAGAAGATGAGGAAGAAAGGAAGAAGAGAGAGGACAAGGCAGGAAGAAGACAGAAGATGAGGAGGGAAGGAACAAGAGAGAGGACAAGGAAGGAAGAAGACAGAAGATGAGGAAGAAAGGAGGAAAAGAGGACAAGGAAGGAAGAAGACAGAAGATGAGGAAGAAAGGAAGAAGAGAGAGGACAAGGCAGGAAGAAGACAGAAGATGAGGAAGAAAGGAAGAAGAGCGAGGACAAGGAAGGAAGAAGACAGAAGATGAGGAAGGAAGGAGGAAGAAAGGATGAGGACGAAAGGAAGAGAGAAGATGAGGAGGGAAGGAGAAGAGACAGGACTAGGAAGGAAAATGGAAGATGAGGAAGAAAGGAGGAAAAGGGAGGACAAGGAAGGAAAAAGACAGAAGATTAAGAAGGAGGAAGAGAGAGGATGAAGAAGGAAGGAGAAGAGACAGGACGAGGAAGGAAAATGGAAGATGAGGAAGAAAGGAGGAAAAGGGAGGACAAGGAAGGAAGAAGACAGAAGATAAGGAAGGAGGAAGAGAGAGGACGAAGAAGGAAGGAAAAAGAGGACTAGAAAGGAAGGAGGAAGAGAGAGGACGAGGAAGGATGGAAGGAAGGATGGAAGGAGATAGAAGATTAGCAAGGAGGATGAGGAAGGAAATAGAGGAAGGAAGGAAGGAAGGAAGAAGATGAAGAAAGGAAGATCCCTCCACGATCACTCTGGGGCGCTGCATCATTTTGCGAGAGCGAGGACACGCAGAGCTCGCGGCCTGGAAGCACAAGCATCTATGAAATCCTATGGACTCCAAGAGCTGATAATTGCGGTGGTTTGGAAGCGCTACTGTGAGTATCAGGAACCTTAGTACTGCATTACGGGGCGAGGTACTGAGAAAGCACCTTCCATGTAATACGACGTGAACGTGGAGACGGTAGGGGAAAATCTACAAACACACATCGTCCTGCTTACTGGCTCCATGTTAGCACCCACATCGGAATAGGGCCCTGAATGTTTGCAGCCAGAGGATACAACAATCATTTTGCCTTTCTGTGAATATATAGGAATGGAAGAATGGAACTCGCGGTTATTTTACAGTAGTTATTTTCTAGTTAACCTGTATAAATATGGGATGAGAACGTTGGGCACATCTCAGCCTGTGATTGCGCATATCGATCTCTCTCTGCCCCATGCGGTAGGCAGGGAAAAGGAAATATTCAAGAATGCTAAACCAAGGAATCTGGGAAAGGATACTGAGCTAGATGTTCATTTTGGATGAGGAATAGGTAACTTTGGGTCAACCAAAGAAAAGTGACTCTAGGCTCATTCCTCTCAACTCTCATGCAAACATCGGGCCATAAAAATCAGCGATATATTGCAGTTTGTAACTCCAGACTTTGATGTATAAAGATCTATATCATTCTTCCTACTGTTCGGTCGCAGAAACCCCCTCGGATTCAGAAGCCTCTGCTAACAGTTACTTGTGATGCAATGCTTGTCCCCGTCTATCTGTTGCTCCCATGCTGTCTTGAAGGTCAATGCAAAGTCTATGTAGAAAGTGCAAAACCTGAGATTCTGCGTGTCCTCCTCAGTGACTCGGTATCAGTGAGTATTGAATCAGATGAACTATTCCAAGTATATGTTATATGTTTGATATATTATATATTATTCATGAGATATAATAAAATGCTTATTAACCAAATCCTATATATACAACATGAACCTGCAAAGTCTAAAATGTCGCACAATTTAAAGCAGCATGAGTAATAAGAAAACTAGCTAAATGTTCTTAATTCACTGTAGGGATAATTTTCTCTCATATTATATATATATATATATATATACTGCGTTGCCAAGAAAAAACTCACAACCTGCCACACAAGCCTGTTATGATCTAGGGTGGCTTCAGTTGGTCAGGTCTAGGTTCAGCAACGTTATGAGCTCAAAAAATGAGGTCACGTGACTCCCCGAATATATGGAATGAGCAGGTTTTTCCATCAATGGGTTTCTTCTTCCCTGGTGGCACAGCGGACATATTCCAAGATGGCAATGCCAGGATTCATCGGGCTCAAATTGTGCAAGAGTGGTTCAGGGAGCATGAGACATCATTTTCACACATGGATTGGCCACCGCACAGTCCAGACCTTAACCCCATTGAGAATCTTTGAGATAATGTGCTGGAGAAGACTTTACGCAGCGCTGCGACTCTCCCATCATCAATACAAGATCTTGGCCACAAATTAATGTAACTCTGGATGCAAATAAATGCTGTGACATTGCATGAACTTATCGATACGATGCCACGGCGAATGCGTGCCGGAATCACAGCGTTAGCGACAAAACCAGATATTACAGTGCGTATCACAGTTCCCTCATTGTAGGACCTATTTAAACCATGGAGTGCAGAGAGCTCCAGGAGGACGTATGTCCCATGTAAATGGGTTAATTTCATAAGAGCAGGCATTAGGTTAGGAAGGATAGGACCTGCTACAATGTAGTACATTGGTGTTGTGACAGGCTTATGCAATGTATGATGAGATTTTGTAACCAAATCCCCATCAATTATTCCGCTGCTCTGTAGTTGAGTTGGCATAATATATGACAGAACCAGGATGCTACAAAATTAGAAATTGCAAACATCATTTGCATGTCTTACCCAGAGTTCCTTGCTGCATATGGGGAATGTAGCACATGAGCTCTGTGAAGCAGTTCTCTGAATTGCTGGGATGTGTAAGTGTCTTCTGTAATAATAAACTTTTTTATATAGGGAGACCTGGGCATTATTACTTTATGGGGGGAGACCTGGGCATTATTACTTTATGGGGGGAGACCTGGGCATTATTACTTTATGGGGGGAGACCTGGGCATTATTACTTTATGGGGGGGGAGACCTGGGCATTATTAATTTATGGGGGGGACCTGGGCATTATTATTACTTTATGGGGGGAGACCTGGGCATTATTATTAATTTATGGGGGGGAAGAGACCTGGGCATTATTATTACTTTATGGGGGGGAAGACCTGGGCATTATTATTACTTTATGGGGGGAGACCTGGGCATTATTATTACTTTATGGGGGGAGAGACCTGGTCATTATTATTAATTTATGGGGGGGTGACCTGGTCATTATTTTTAATTTATGGGGGGGAAGAGACCTGGGCATTATTATTACTTTATGGGGGGGAGAGACCTGGGCATTGTTATTACTTTATGGGGGGGAGAGACCTGGGCATTATTATTACTTTATGGGGGGGAGAGACTGGGCATTATTATTACTTTATGGTGGGAGACCTGGGCATTATTATTACTTTATGGGGGGGAGACTTGGGCATTATTATTACTTTATGGGGGGAGACCTGGTCATTATTATTAATTTATGGGGGGAGAGACCTGGGCATTATTATTACTTTATGGGGGGGAGAGACTTGGGCATTATTATTACTTTATGGGGGAGACCTGGGCATTATTATTACTTTATGGGGGGGAGACCTGGGCATTATTATTACTTTATGGGGGGAGAGACTTGGCATTATTATTACTTTATGGGGGGGGAGAGACTTGGCATTATTATTACTTTATGGTGGGAGACCTGGGCATTATTATTACTCTATGGGGGGGAGACTTGGGCATTATTATTACTTTATGGGGGGAGAAGACTTGGGCATTATTATTACTTTATGGTGGGAGACCTGGGCATTATTATTACTCTATGGGGGGGGAGACTTGGGCATTATTATTACTTTATGGGGGGGGAGACCTGGGCATTATTATTACTTTATGGGGGGGAGAGACCTGGGCATTATTATTACTTTATGGGGGGAGACCTGGGCATTATTATTACTTTATGGGGGGGAGACTTGGGCATTATTATTACTTTATGGAGGGAGACCTGGTCATTATTATTAATTTATGGGGGGGGAGAGACCTGGGCATTATTATTACTTTATGGGGGGGAGAGACTTGGGCATTATTATTACTTTATGGGGGGGAGACCTGGGCATTATTATTACTTTATGGAGAGAGACCTGGGCATTATTATTACTTTATGGGGGGGGAGAGACCTGGGCATTATTATTACTTTATGGGGGGGAGAGACTTGGGCATTATTATTACTTTATGGGGGGGAGAGACTTGGGCATTATTATTACTTTATGGTGGGAGACCTGGGCATTATTATTACTTATATGGGGGACCTGGCATTATTATTACTTTATGGGGGGGAGACTTGGGCATTATTATTACTTTTGGGGGGGAGACCTGGGCATTATTATTACTTTATGGGGGGGAGAGACCTGGGCATTATTATTACTTTATGGAGGGGAGAGACCTGGGCATTATTATTACTTTATGGGGGGAGACCTGGTCATTATTATTAATTTATGGGGGGGAGAGACCTGGGCATTATTATTACTTTATGGGGGGGAGAGACTTGGGCATTATTATTACTTTATGGGGGGGAGACCTGGGCATTATTATTACTTTATGGGGGGGACCTGGGCATTATTATTACTTTATGGGGGGAGAGACCTGGGCATTATTATTACTTTATGGGGGGGGAGACCTGGGCATTATTATTGCTTTTTGGGGGGGAGACCTGGGCATTATTATTACTTTATGGGGGGGAGAGACCTGGGCATTATTACTTCATGGGGGAAGAGACCTGGGCATTATTATTACTTTATGGGGGAGAGAGACCTGGGCATTATTATTACTTTATGGGGGGAGACCTGGGCATTATTATTACTTTATGGGGGGGAGACTTGGGCATTATTATTACTTTATGGGGGGGAGACCTGGGCATTATTATTACTTTATGGAGAGAGAGACCTGGGCATTATTATTACTTTTATGGGGAGAGACCTGGGCATTATTATTACTTTATGGGGGGAGAGACCTGGGCATTATTATTACTTTATGGGGGAGACCTGGGCATTATTATTACTTTATGGGGGGGAGAGACCTGGGCATTATTATTACTTTATGGGGGAGAGACTTGGGCATTATTATTACTTTATGGGGGGGAGAGACTTGGGCATTATTATTACTTTATGGTGGGAGACCTGGGCATTATTATTACTTTATGGGGGGACCTGGGCATTATTATTACTTTATGGGGGGAGACTTGGGCAATTTATTACTTTATGGGGGGGAGACCTGGGCATTATTATTACTTTATGGGGGGGAGAGACCTGGGCATTATTATTACTTTATGGGGGGGAGAGAGACCTGGGCATTATTATTACTTTATGGGGGAGACCTGGGCATTATTATTAATTTATGGGGGGGAGAGACCTGGGCATTATTATTACTTTATGGGGGGGAGAGACTTGGGCATTATTATTACTTTATGGGGGGGAGACCTGGGCATTATTATTACTTTATGGGGGGAGACCTGGGCATTATTATTACTTTATGGGGGGGAGAGACCTGGGCATTATTATTACTTTATGGGGGGGGAGACCTGGGCATTATTATTGCTTTATGGGGGGAGACCTGGGCATTATTATTACTTTATGGGGGGAGAGACCTGGGCATTATTACTTCATGGGGGAAGAGACCTGGGCATTATTATTACTTTATGGGGGAGAGAGACCTGGGCATTATTATTACTTTATGGGGGAGAACCTGGGCATTATTATTACTTTATGGGGGGGGAGACTTGGGCATTATTATTACTTTATGGGGGGGAGACCTGGGCATTATTATTACTTTATGGAGAGAGACCTGGGCATTATTATTACTTTATGGGGAGAGACCTGGGCATTATTATTACTTTATGGGGGGGAGAGACCTGGGCATTATTATTACTTTATGGGGGGAGACCTGGGCATTATTATTACTTTATGGGGGGGAGAGACCTGGGCATTATTATTACTTTATGGGGGGGAGAGACTTGGGCATTATTATTACTTTATGGGGGGGAGAGACTTGGGCATTATTATTACTTTATGGTGGGAGACCTGGGCATTATTATTACTTTATGGGGGGACCTGGGCATTATTATTACTTTATGGGGGGGAGACTTGGGCATTATTATTACTTTATGGGGGGGAGACCTGGGCATTATTATTACTTTATGGGGGGAGAGACCTGGGCATTATTATTACTTTATGGGGGGGAGAGACCTGGGCATTATTATTACTTTATGGGGGGAGACCTGGGCATTATTATTACTTTATGGGGGGGAGACCTGGTCATTATTATTAATTTATGGGGGGAGAGACCTGGGCATTATTATTACTTTATGGGGGAGAGACCTGGGCATTATTATTACTTTATGGGGGAGACCTGGGCATTATTATTACTTTATGGGGGGGAGACCTGGTCATTATTATTAATTTATGGGGGGAGAGACCTGGGCATTATTATTACTTTATGGGGGGAGAGACTGGGCATTATTATTACTTTATGGGGGGAGACCTGGGCATTATTATTACTTTATGGGGGAGAGACCTGGGCATTATTATTACTTTATGGGGGGGAGAGACCTGGGCATTATTATTACTTTATGGGGGGGAGACCTGGGCATTATTATTGCTTTATGGGGGGGAGACCTGGGCATTATTATTACTTTATGGGGGGGAGACCTGGGCATTATTATTGCTTTATGGGGGAAGAGACCTGGGCATTATTACTTCATGGGGGAAGAGACCTGGGCATTATTATTACTTTATGGGGGGAGAGACCTGGGCATTATTACTTCATGGGGGAAGAGACCTGGGCATTATTATTACTTTATGGGGGAGAGAGACCTGGGCATTATTATTACTTTATGGGGGGGGAGACTTGGGCATTATTATTACTTTATGGGGGGAGACCTGGGCATTATTATTACTGTATGGGGGGACCTGGGCATTATTATTACTTCATGGGGGGAAGAGACCTGGGCATTATTATTACTTTATGGGGGGGAGACCTGGGCATTATTATTACTGTATGGGGGGACCTGGGCATTATTATTACTTCATGGGGGGAAGAGACCTGGGCATTATTATTACTTTATGGGGGGGAGACTTGGGCATTATTATTACTTTATGGGGGGAGAGACCTGGGCATTATTAATACTTTATGGTGGGGGAGACCTGGGCATTATTATTACTTTATGGGGGGAGACCTGGGCATTATTATTACTTTATGGGGGGGAGACTTGGGCATTATTATTACTTTATGGGGGGGACCTGGAGACCTGGATTATTATTACTTTATGGGGGGAGACCTGGGCATTATTATTACTTTATGGGGGGGACCTGGGCATTATTATAACTTTATGGGGGGGGAGACCTGGGCATTATTATAACTTTATGGGGGGGGAGACCTCGGCATTATTATTACTTTATGGGGGGGAGACCCGGGCATTATTATTACTTTATGGGGGGAGACCTGGGCATTATTACTTTATGGGGGGGACCTGGGCATTATTATAACTTTATGGGGGGGAGACCTGGGCATTATTATTACTTTATGGGGGGGGAGACCCGGGCATTATTATTACTTTATGGGGGGAGACCTGGGCATTATTATTACTTTATGGGGGGGAGAGACCTGGGCATTATTACTTTATGGGGGGACCTGGGCATTATTATAACTTTATGGGGGGAGACCTGGGCATTATTATTACTTTATGGGGGGGGAACCTGGGCATTATTATTACTTTATGGGGGGAGAGACCTGGGCATTATTATTACTTTATATGGGGGGGAGAGACTGGGCATTATTATTCTTTATGGGGGGAGACCTGGGCATTATTATTACTTATGGGGGAGACCTGGCATTATTATTACTTTTTGGGGGGGAGAGACCTGGGCATTATTATTACTTTATGGGGGGAGAGAGATTGGGCATTTTATACTTTATGGGGGGGGAGACCTGGGCATTATTATTACTTTATGGGGAGGACCTGGGCATTATTATTACTTTTATGGGGGGGAGAGACCTGGGCATTATTATTACTTTATGGGGGGGAGACTGGGCATTATTATTACTTTATGGGGGGAGACCGGGCATTATTATTACTTTATGGGGGGGACCTGGCATTATTATTACTTTATGGGGGGAGAGACCTGGGCATTATTACTTCTGGGGGGAGACCTGGGCATTATTATTACTTTATGGGGGGAGACCTGGGCATTATTATTACTTTATGGGGGGAAGAGAGACTGGCATTATTTATTATTTATTGGGGGAGGAGACCTGGGCATTATTATTACTTTATGGGGGGGGGAATTGGGCATTATTATTTATTTTATGGGGGGAGACCTGGGCATTATTATTACTTTATGGGGGGACCTGGGCATTATTATTACTTTATGGGGGGGGAGACTCGGGCATTATTATTACTTTATGGGGGGGAGACCTGGCATTATTATTACTTTATGGGGGGACCTGGGCATTATTATTTTTATATGGGGGGAGAGACCTGGGCATTATTATTACTTTTTTTGGGGGGAGACCTGGGCATTATTATTACTTTATGGCGTGGGGAGAGATGGGCATTATTATACTTTATGGTGGGGGGAGACCTGGGCATTTTATTATTACTTACGGGGGGGGAGACTGGGCATTATTATTACTTTATGGGGGGGAGACCTGGGCATTATTATTATACTTTAAATGGGGGGGAGACTGGGCATTATATTATTTTTTATGGGGGAGACCTGGGCATTATTATTACTTTATGGGGGGGGACCTGGGCATTATTATAACTTTTGGGGGGGGAGACCTGGGCATTATTATTACTTTATGGGGGGGAGACCGGTGGGCATTATTATTATTTATGGGGGGGGAGACTTGGGCATTATTATTACTTTATGGGGGGGAGACCTGGGCATTATTATTACTTTATGGGGGGGACCTGGGCATTAATTACTTTATGGGGGAGACCTGGGCATTATTATTACTTTATGGGGGGAGAGACCTGGGCATTATTATTACTTTATGGGGGGGAGACCTGGGCATTATTATTACTTTATGGGGGGACCTGGGCATTATTTAACTTCATGGGGGAAGAGACCTGGGCATTATTATTACTTTTTGGGGGGACCTGGGCATTATTATAACTTTATGGGGGAGACCTGGGCATTATTATTACTTTATGGGGGGAGACCCGGGCATTATTATTACTTTATGGGGGGAGACCCGGGCATTATTATTACTTTATGGGGGGAGACCGGCATTATTATTACTTTATGGGGGGGAGACTTGGGCATTATTATTACTTTATGGGGGGGAGACCTGGGCATTATTATTACTGTATGGGGGGACCTGGGCATTATTATTACTGTATGGGGGGACCTGGGCATTATTATTACTTTAGGGGGAGACCTGGGCATTATTATTACTTTATGGGGGGGACCTGGGCATTATTATTACTTCATGGGGGGAAGAGACCTGGGCATTATTATTACTTTATGGGGGGGAGACTTGGGCATTATTATTACTTTATGGGGGGGGAGACCTGGGCATTATTATTACTTTATGGGGGGGACCTGGGCATTATTATAACTTTATGGGGGGGAGACCTGGGCATTATTATTACTTTATGGGGGGGACCTGGGCATTATTATAACTTTATGGGGGGAGACCTGGGCATTATTATTACTTTATGGGGGGGAGACCCGGGCATTATTATTACTTTATGGGGGGAGACCCGGGCATTATTATTACTTTATGGGGGGAGACCTGGGCATTATTATTACTTTATGGGGGGGAGACTTGGGCATTATTATTACTTTATGGGGGGGGAGACTTGGGCATTATTATTACTTTATGGGGGGGACCTGGGGATTATTATAACTTTATGGGGGGAGACCTGGCATTATTATTATTTATGGGGGGGAGACTGGGCATTATTATTACTTTATGGGGGGGAGACTTGGGCATTATTATTACTTTATGGGGGGACCTGGGCATTATTATAACTTTATGGGGAGGACCTGGGCATTATTATTACTTTATGGGGGAGACCCGGGCATTATTATTACTTTATGGGGGGAGACCCGGGCATTATTATTACTTTATGGGGGGAGACCTGGGCATTATTATTACTTTATGGGGGGAGACTTGGCATTATTATTACTTTATGGGGGGAGACCTGGGCATTATTATTACTGTATGGGGGGACCTGGGCATTATTATTACTTTATGGGGGGAGACCTGGGCATTATTATTACTTTATGGGGGGGACCTGGGCATTATTATTACTTCATGGGGGAAGAGACCTGGGCATTATTATTACTTTATGGGGGGGAGACTTGGGCATTATTATTACTTTATGGGGGAGACCTGGCATTATTAATACTTTATGGTGGGGGAGACCTGGGCATTATTATTACTTTATGGAGGGGAGACCTGGGCATTATTATTACTTTATTGGGGGGAGACCTGGGCATTATTATTACTTTATGGGGGGAGACCTGGGCATTATTATTACTTTATGGGGGGAGACCTGGGCATTATTATTACTTTATGGGGGGGAGACCCGGGCATTATTATTACTTTATGGGGGAGACCTGGGCATTATTACTTATATGGGGGGACTGGGCATTATTATACTTTATGGGGGAGACCCGGGCATTATTATTACTTTATGGTGGGGGAGACCTGGGCATTATTATTACTTTATGGGGGGGACCTGGGCATTATTATTACTTCATGGGGGGAAGAACCTGGCATTATTATTACTTAATGGGGGGGAGACTGGGCATTATTATTACTTTATGGGGGGACCTGGGCATTATTATAACTTTATGGGGGGAGACCTGGGCATTATTATTACTTTATGGGGGAGACCCGGGCATTATTATTACTTTATGGGGGGGAGACCCGGGCATTATTATTACTTTATGGGGGAGACCCGGGCATTATTATTACTTTATGGGGGAGACCTGGGCATTATTATTACTTTATGGGGGGGAGACTTGGGCATTATTATTACTTTATGGGGGGGAGACTTGGGCATTATTATTACTTTATGGGGGGGACCTGGGCATTATTACTTTATGGTGGGGAGAGACCTGGGCATTATTATATATATGGGGAGAAGAAATATACCGGTAATTAAAATAAATGGCATCAATCAAGTGGCATGGCTGCATTAAGCTCTCGAGCAGGATCCTCTCTCCTACTGTTCTGTGTGTTTTTCGTATGTATATTTGTTACTCTGTCTCTCCCATTGTACAGCGCTACAGAACTTGTTGGTGCTTTATAAATGCCCCTAACTGTAATTAATTTGAAATAAAAATTTTATATGAATGAAATGGCGACTGGCTGCCTTGTGTGTGCTTAAAATGATTTTTTTTTTAAATATTAGTAAAAGTTTAAGTTGAGAGTACCCCTCCCCACCCCATAGCAGAAAAGGTAAAAAACGATATATGCAGTATTATCTACATTTTAGATGTCAAAAGGGGTTTGCGGCTCCCAGGGTTTTCTTTTTTGTGGGAAATGGGTCTAAATGGCTCTTTGAGTGTTTAAGGTTGCAGACCCCTGGTATATACCTTTGAAATGACTAATGGGATCACAAACATTCAATACATGATTTCCTATTAATCATGTGACCTCTGTTTGTTGTTGTTGCAGCTGTTACCTTGTTTTCGGTCGTGTCTTTGTCGCTCGCTTAATATTAACGTGATGTAGAATACCCAGTGGTTTTCCCCGCAGGGTCGCGCTGGACAAACTGGAATCTGAATGCTGAAACATGAGTTACAATAAAATACATACAGGGTTATTCAAAGAGAGGCGATCTGGCCCCGAAAGGTAACCGAACAGTGAAATTCAGCGTTCGGTTACCTTTCCTGGCCATTCGGCTATTCAGAGAGCAGGCAGTTCGCCAAATGTTGGCGAATTTCCTGCACATACGGTGCCTGTTCGAGGGCAGTGAATCCCCATAGTGAAGCAATGCTTCGTCTATTCAGAGAACACAAACCAGCAGAGAAAAGTTGCCGAAATGCCCTGCCATTCAGTGGTTTCATTCGGCAGGTATATTCAGGCGAATCCCATAGGCTTCAATGTTAAAAATATTCCTATTTTAATTCAATATCTAATAAACCGTTTATTATTATATTCTACAGTAAAATGTCTCTTTATTTCTCGAATAAAAAATTTAGGATCTTTTAGACATTTTTTGGGATTTATTTGGCAAACTTTTTTTCCATCATTGTTTTCTGTAACAGCCCTTTTTATTATCATTCATTGGATCTTATATGTAAATTTCAGACATTTTTGTTCAGTAGTTATTTTTGCAAACAGCGTTTCACTTTTCAAACTTTCAAGCAAATGTTTTGGTTTTTTTCAACTCGTTCGTCTGCGGTGTCGGGTTTTTCCGGCAGCTGCTCTGCGCTGTGATTGCTGGCGTTCTGCAGGGTTAATCCAGTTGTTTCTGCAGGTTTCGGTGAGTGTTCGGTTAGTGTTCGGCGAGTTTTGCGGTGAGTGTTCAGCAGGTTTGCGGCAAGTGTTCGGTGGGTTTGCAGCGAGTATTCCCTGCACTATGGGGGCCATGCGCTGCTTCCTGAATACACCGCAGGGTCGGCGAAATAGGATCGCTGAAATGCCCCGAAGTGCAGGGAACGAAAAGTCACCGAACGTACAGTGACTTTTCGATTCTCTTTGAATAACCCTGATAGTAACAGTGCGCAGACGCTTACCGCTAGACGTCATGATGTTACAGATGTTGAAGGTGTAGAAAAGTTTTCTTATTTCTAATGTAGTGATAAAATACGATATTAACCTAACTATCTTAAAAAGTACATGATCTACACATAAAAATCACGGGAGGTTCTGTCCTCTCATTAAGAGCGGGATCGGCGGAGATAAGTTAAATAACCTTTTAATTGGTTTTCGTGCAGCTTTTAATCAGTGTGGGGACTGTGGTGCATGTCTGAATTAATTATTTGCACATGCTGGGTGATCTCTGTGGATGGACAAAGCTGCATAAAAAAAGCAGTATATATTCCCATACTAGAAATTCCCAATACTTTTTAAAGGTTTCTAGCAGGCAGTATTAAAGTAAAAGTGTGCATATTGTCGAGGGAATCTGCTTTTTCATAAACGTGTTAACTTTATGACTTTTTAATTAAATGTGTGTCCTGCCTTGAAAAGCGCCGTATTAGCGTTGACAGAGCAATGCAAGACTTTTGCAAAACGGTTGGGAACTTCACATAGGTTTATATATTTATATATCACGAGTATAGTAGTGAGCAGTGATACCTTTTTTTATTGGGCTAACGTTACATTTAAAAGACAAGCTTTCGAGAGGATTCCTCTCTTCTTCGGGTCTGGAAGCTATACTGACAAAGGTTTCTATAGCTTTATACATATATATAAAATATATATTAGAAAGCGGTTGTCAAACTATGGCCCATCCAGATGTTTCTGAACTACAACTCCCATGATTCCCTGCCCATGTAGTGCATGTAAAGAATCTGTGAAGGCCACGGCATCTGGGAGGCTGTGAGCTTGACAGCCCTGCCCTAGAACATGCACAGAAAAAAAATGATGATAAAATACTGCGGGCCGGGCTCTATTCCATAGTTGGTGCTAATGGAGCATCTTGATATGTCAGCGTTAGCACTAGGAGATCTTTACGCTACAGCCTGGTGAAAAGGTTTTGCGCCTCGCAGCTTGCACGAAATCACTGCACTTTGCGTCTCCTATACTTAGCATGGGGAGCGCAATCTAATTTTAGCGTCTCGACAAGTGAGGTGTTCCAAGGTGCAAGCGCAATTTACCAACAGGACGCGACATGACAAATTTTACCACGTCCTGAAAGCTGGCGTTAAATGATTCTGCAAATGCAAAATCATTTAACTGCTCTAAACCCCCCCCCCTAAAAATCCCATACTCGCCTCTCATCCTGCAGCGAAAATGATGGCCCAATTGCCGCTTCCTCTTCCCGGTCGCATCCACAAGCCTGACAAAATTACGCAGGAAACAAAGACAAAAACTACGGGGAACTGCGGTGGTAGAGCCATAGATAGTGAATACACTGTAGTTTCATTGCATTTGATCACTTTAATATACATGAACTGGGCTGTTACTCCTGGCTGTTGCAGCCGCTCTGGTGAGTACAGGCACGATGCCATTTTTTCTGTATGTATGTATATTATGCTGTAACACAGGTTAGTCATTTTTGCTGCTGTTCCTTTTTCCGTGTTTTTGTTTTCAACCCCAAATGGGAAGTGCTTGGTGCGTGTATCAATAAAACCCACCATTTTTCTGCCTCTCCTTAGCTGAAAAGCAGCAGGAGGGCATGCAGTTATTCAGAGGAGCAGCTTTTGGTACATTGGTTAGGACTCACTCTACCGAGAGGTGCCTTGATATGGCGAGTGAGCTTACGCTTCAATGGCCATTTAAGCAAACTAAAACCTCTGACGCCATTTTTTCTGTACGTAATGTCAGTTGTCCCAATACTTTTGTCCAGATAGTTTAGATTGGGGACAGGAATATATTATTATTATTATTATTATTATTATTTTTATACAATCATTTAAGAAGGAAAATAAAGTAAAATAGAGACAGACACAAATAGATGTCGAGCTAATGTTTAAACAAGTAACATTTTAGGTTAATGAGCATTTAAAACACGCTTAGCATTTCTATAATACGCTTAGAGAATTACACATTTGCACTAATTTGAACGTAACATCAGATTAATGGCCCTGATGGGGGCTTTTTTTACGAAATAAAGGCTAATGGAAGGAACTCGATACTTTACTATATAAAGTTTCGTAAAATGTGATCTCACAGCTGTTACAATGCAAAGCAGATTGTAACCAGCTTGGGTGAAATTGATGCATGGTCTTATAAATTAAATTTCTTTGAAACGTGTCACTTTATTTGTACCATTTATCCACCATCTGCAAGTTTACACGCCAACTTCAATTCTTTCGAAAAATTTATTTTGCATCGCGGCAGCAATCGGAGGAGCTAATTGCCTAACGCTGTAAAATGTATTAAATATTTCCCCGCGCGGCGTTAAATGTAATGATTTAGGACCGAGATGACTACATAACAAATAGAGGGATTTCTTAAATTAATTTAGCGGCCGTAAAACAACGATAATCGAGAACATTGCTCAACCAGAAAAGGAACTGGCAGGAGAATGAAAACGTAACTAATCCCAATAATATAGAACAAATTATTTAAACAAATTGTTAACTTTGGGCTTTGCTTAAATTTATTCTGCGTAAATATTAAAATCCATTGTATGCGGAATAAATGACCCTGGAGTTCTTGCAGTGTGATCCTAAATAAATTAGGCAAACATTAGGATTAAGCTAATTTGAGAATCTAGACAAGAAACGGATGATAAAGAAATGATTCTCATGGAAATACGTGTAACGGATTATCCCAAAACCAAATGTTTCTTATTCTTCCATTCTGAAGATTTATAGTTACAGTTAATCCCCATGAAGGAAATCGTTTTGTGTTTGACTGCACGCAGATACAGATAACGCGGCTTTTTCTCATCCCAAAAGGGCAAATTGAGCCCCCACCACCCCATCAACATAATATAAATAGGTCTGTGTTATTTTCTATAAAACCCACATTTCATTCCAAAATCACTAGAAAAAAAAAAAAAAAAGTTGATTTTGGCCCCGAAATGTAACCCGTGTACGGTGACATGTCGGGGCCATTCGGCTATTCAGAGAGCAGGCAATTTGCCAAATTGTGGCGAATTGCCTGCATGTACGGTGCCTGTTGGAAGGCAGTGATATCCCCCATAGAGAAGCAATGGTTAATCTGTTGAGAGTCACCAAACAGCAGAAAAAAGTTGGCGATGTGCGCTGCTGTTCGGTGGTTTCATTCGACAGGTTTATTCAGGCGAATCCCATAGGTTTCAATGTTAAAAATACTCCCGTTTTAATTCAATATCTAATAAACCGTTTATTATTTTAATCTGCAGTAAAAAGTCTATTTATAGATTTTTTTTAAGGATCTTTTAGGCATTTTTGGGGATTTTTTTGGCAAATAAATTTATCCTTTTTTTTTTCTTTAAATTGTTTTTTCTCGTTTCTGTAACAGACCTTTTTATTATTATTCATAGGATCTATATGTAAAATCCAGGCATTTTCGTTAAGTAGGTTTTTTTTTGCAAACAGCGTTTCAATTTTGAAACTTCCTAACGTACTTTTTTTTTTGTTATTTTACCCCAATCGTCGGCTTGTCGGCTTTTTCCGGTAGCTGGTCTGAGCTGTGATCGTCGGCTCGTCAACTTTTTCCGGCGTGTTCGGCGTGGTTTCTCTGGCGGCTGCGGTGGGTTTTCGGCAGGATTGCGGCGGGTTTTTCCTGCACTCCGGGGATCCTGCGGTGCTTGCTGAATACACCGCAGGGTGGGGAACTTTGATTCCGCGAAGTGCAGGGAAGCGCGGGGAATGAGAGGGGACCGAAATCTCTCTGAGTAACCCCTATAGAATCAATTAATTCATTAACAAGATATTTGGGCATAGGAAATGAAGAAAAACGTAAGAATCTATTCACAGAGCACCGAAATCGTGTGCAATCTCAGTGCTGTTTCGCTGCAATTCGCCTCATTAAGGTGATTCCATTTAGCGAATGGTCAATGTATTTTGCTGAGTCGCCGAAGCAGTTATCCGACGTCAGCAAAAAACGCAGTATTGCACCGAAGAAGCATCGACAAATTCCGCCGAACTGCAAGAAAAAAGTGTGACTCTTATTCTGCTTAAAGGAGTATAAATCAATAATATGCAATAATTTTTTTTTCCAAATAATAAAAAAGGTCTTTTAACTCCTTGGTGCAGATGACTTGCGGGGAATGTCATGGGGATCCTGGTGCCCTGCTATATGCGGAGGACATTTCCCACACGTCATCCGCTAAGGGGGGACCTCCTTCCCTATACTTACCTCTCCCCGAGGTCCCATGGTTGACTGACTTCCTTGATGTCAGACCCCACTTTTATACCTCATCCCAGGGCACTGACGTCATCATGGCAGTGGCGCGATGACATCAGCTTCAAGCACTCCCCCACCGGAAAAGCCAGAAGAGCACCTGAAGGTGGGGTCCTTTGGACCCTGCTTCCTCCCGATCGGGAAGAGATAAAGGTTCAAGAGAGGCAGTGCTGGAAAGGTCACAAAGGTTAACCTCCATTCGCGGACTACTCCTGCAGGTGCCTGACATCTTGGATATCAGCCAAGTCTTCAGGGCCTCCCCCCATCCACTGACTTCATCGCATGGATGCAATGACATAAATTGAGGGAATTAACCCCTAGCTGCCATGGGATTTCCCATGGGACTTTCATTATACTAGTACAATAGACTGTGGAGGGGTAATCTAGTGTAGCGCTCACTCCCGGAGGAGCCGCTGAAAATGAACCACGGGTCAGTCTCCCCGCACTAGGGAATAAATATACTCCAGCACCGTTGTGGATTTTATAATTTATATAGTTTACTGAAGTAAAAGGCATATAATAAGACACGGTGTTCGTAGATATATTTATAGTATTTCGTATTGCGGTAAACGCGTAGCGGGAAAAAGAAATGCGAGACTTCGTATTTCTGGAAAAATATGCGACCGAGCAGAAAATACAATGCTTCGTAATTACGAGAAACGCGCAGCGGAAAAACAAAATAAGATGCGAATCTTTTCCCCTTTTTCGGATCTTAGGGAGTGAGTCCCGAACAGGTTAAGTCCCGATTTGTGAGTGTATGTGTGTGTTATGGTACCCGGGTACTATTCAACTGTCCAGTGAATCTTTTAAGCGATGTCTTCGACTAGTCAAGTTGGGGCCCTGTGGGTTTCAGAAATAAACAACAGCGTGCTTGCTTGAGCTTTTGTAAAACCGGCCTTGGAGGCCTCTCACCCATCCGTTGATCACCAAGGCTCCGCTGACCCAGGACGTCTCTCCGCTCGTTTCCTCGCTGGGATACCCGCTATTGGATCGATAGTCAGGCTCTCTGTGCTCCGGCCCGGACTTGTCCAGCTACCGCCTGCTCTCCCATCCAATGGACTCGCGGTACTCCTCACTTGAGGTCCTCAGCTTGTCTGGATAACAACTTGGGTGGTGATGGTCAATGGGTAAGGCTCCTTCTGGCAAGGCAGGATAACCCCACTCGAATCCTGATAGGCCACACCTGCGCTCCGGCCTAGTCACGGTTCCGCTCTGCAACACTGCGTCCTCTTCCTTGCACTCCCTGGCGCGCTCTGGCGCGTTCTCCACGAGGCTCAGGATGTACAGCGTCTGTGTCCCACCCACTTCCTGTCTGTTTGCAAAGCACGCCGGGAAATGTAGTCCCAATGTTCAGTGTCTCTGATCGCGCTTGTCTCCCTCCGGTGGCCAAAAATAGGTATTGCCACAGTAAGATTTCAACACAGCGCTACACTAGGTTTGCTTAAGGCCAAGGAGAAAAGGGTTACAGTAGTCAAGGTGGGAGATTATAGCACAGGCAGATAGAAAGGAGGCACTAAATGCACTGGATTTGAAACAAAGTGGTGACTCACCTATAAATCCCTGGGGATTTACAGGATCCATTATTACAGTCCAGGCAGTCACCTCACCCATTATTTAATGTATGGCCTAGCGGCCATGAACAAGTTTTGCATTTTGATACAATAAATTAAATAAATAGTGTTTGGATTATGTGATAGAAAATTTCCAACTGTTGGAAGATTTCCAGTTAACAAAACTTAAAATTCTATATTTCCATTTTTTTCAGCTTATTTGCCGTTTGTAATAAATAAAACCTGACGCGGAATCCGAAACTGACTCAATGGTCTTAGCATAAAAAGACGTCAAGTAAAATACCACTTCTCGAACACTTAAGCCTTATAAATAAATATTTTTTTTTTAAAAAAGCAGCAAACACAATTTAATTGGCATAATACCTTTATTCTTTTGGTTGTGTTGCTGTTTGTACAACTTATGCTCAGCCACAGACAGCGTAATGAAATGGCAGAGAGCTGAGAGGGAGAGGACGCAGCGGGGTGACTCTCGCCACCGGTAATGTTAAGATGGTCCTGCTGGGCAATAAAAAATAATGTAATCCAAAATGTAACTAGAGGAGACAAGTGATTAAGAGGAAGCTTCGGGTTGGAAAAAACTGAAGAAAAACATATATATTCTTTCTTTATACTGTATATAAATGCTGTTTTATTATTTTTGCATGATAAATTAAAATGTAAAGGATTTAGTAACCCCACCACGTAAGCCGCAATGTTCTATCTCATTGATGCAGGTCAGGGGCATCTCAAACCAGACCTGCTACGAGTGGGGCTTACACACCACACTGAAGAAAGGTATAGTCACAGCCAGGGTTGGTTCATCCATTAGGCCAATAAGGCAGTTGCCTAGGGTGCCATTAGGAGGGGGCCCACTCTGGGCTAATATAACGGTGGTCGATATGGCAGGCGTTATGTTCAGCCTGTGTAGCGATAGTGCTGACCTGGCAGAGGTGCCCTCCTGGTAGCCCAAAACAGTTGATAGCCATGAGAAGTTGATGATAAGCACCTGTGAGGTGGGGGAATCAGACATTAGGGGGTTAGAGAGATAGGTGTGTGGGTGGGAAGAGATTAGCAGAGAGACATTATAGGTGACTGAAATGGGAGAGATAGAAGAAGTATTGGGGGAACAGACACTATCTGATGTGGAATAGTGGGGTGTGGACAAAATTTTTATGCCTAGGGTGGCAGAAATCTGTGCACCAGCCCTGGTCACAGCCACCCGTAGCATTCGCAGGGCCCTGACCCAGCCTAATTTTTGGGGCTGCTTAAAATAAATTTAAGTATTACTAATCAAGCCCTGATAAGGCGAGTGATCTTGGTGATTACTAATATATGCCGGCATCTCCTGCTTGTAGGAGATGAAAGAAAATTAAGGAGGTTACTGAAACAAAACGACACCTGGTGCAAGAAGCATTAAGTGCTGACTAGAGCCTGCAGGGCCCAAGGGGCTCCAGTGCCATGCTTGCTCCACCCAAACTTCTGCAGAATCTGTCAGCACCAGCTGAAATCCCCCCAAAAATCAGATACAACCTCTCATCCTGCAGCCCGAACCGTGGCCCGATCTGCCGCTTCTGGCCGGCGGAAGCAGAGTGAGACTGAGGACTAATAGTTCCCAGTCTCCCTCCGCGAATCACTCTGCAGCCCGAGAGTGAGATCGTGCAGGTCACGCAGCCTGGCAGCACAACTCTCCATGGAGTCCTACAGATACCAGGAGGCGATACTCGCGGCAGCGCAGAAGCGGTGCCGCAAGTATCAGGGAGGTTAGCGCTCTTTTATGGCACAGGCTGCTGAATTAACGCCTACCACGCAATATGGTGCCAAAGCAGGGACGCTACAGGGAAATCTGCAGGTGCAGGTTTCCCGTTAGCATCCCCATTTTAGCGCTCCGCACGGAATAGTACATACTTGAAAACGAGAGAAATCTCAATGTATCCTTCCTGGTAAAAATCCTTTCTCAAAAAAAATAGTGCCCTTAGAGTATAGCGCTGCGCACTCTCTGGCCAGTTTTATTTATTTTGGATTTACTTTTGATCTGTTGATTCTGTTTACATTATTTCTTTCATTTCTTTTATTTTAAAGCCCAGAAATTAATAAGCATATGATTGGAGTGTTATTTACAGGGGTCCTCGTTAGACCTATCAGTAATACAGTTAATTAATGCCCACCCCACATGCGTTATGTAAATTCAGAGGTAGAGAAAAGCTGATAATTTGCATTCCGGCAGCAAAGGCAGGAGTCTTAGAGGAGCAGCTTATCTTTCAAGCAAGGCATCACAGTGCTTACAATTTGTCCACAGCTTTTTACCATTAACCCCGGGGTTTTTGGATACATTTACATTTTGATTAACATCCATCGCAGAGCTCTCCAGGTTGTGTTTCAACTATTCATTAGATGTTATTAGTGGTGATTAAAATTCATAGTGTTAACCTCTCGACTGCCAGAGGGTGAAAGAAAAACAGATAGTAATAAAAGGAAATTGAAAATATCGATTGGCCTAATCTGTAAAACAAAACATCCAATTGCTTCACCTTGTTATATTTACTTGTCTTTGCACTGCTGTGATTTAATTTGTATTCCTATGACAATACTAATAAAATATATATATTGGAAAGGCAACCTTCACCTTTCCAACCTGGTGTTTAAGAGCTTTTCTGGGAAGCTACCACCCTACCTGAATAGGCTGCTTCCCCCAGCAGTTCCCTCATCCTATAACCTCCGATCCAGGACCAGCACCTTACTTGCAATACCACAATACAAAAAGACAGTGGCTCGGTCCTCATTTTCCTACAGAGCACCGCAATTATGGAATAACCTCCCAGACGCCATCAAATCTTCCTCCAGTCTAAAGTCACTTAAGAGATCTCTATTATTATTCTTTATTTATATAGCGCTGAACAATGGGCACAATATAGACAGGGTTACAATACATTGAGACTGAACAACATTTTGACAAACCAGTACAGGAGGAAACGAGGGCCCTATTCCCGTGGGAATTTACAATCTAGAAGGGTTGGTGGTGGAAACAGGAGGAAGGGACTGCAAGGTGGGAATGATGGACTGGTGGGAGTGATGGACTGCAAGGTGAGAGTGATGGACTGCTAGGTGCGACTGATGGACTGCAAGGTGAGAGTGATGGACTGGTTGCGTTAGTGAGTCGGGTGGTAGGCTTCCCTAAATAGGAATGTCTTAAGGGAGCTTATGAAGGAGGGGAAACTAAGGGAAAGTCTGACCGTATGAGGGAGAGCGTTCCAGGGGATGGGGGCTGAGCGTGAGAAATCCTGCAGTCTATCATGGGAAGAGGTGATGCGGGGAGAAGCTAGGCGCAGGTCACTGATTGACCTTAGGGAGCGGGCTGGGGTGTATTTGGTTATTAGTGAGGACAGGTAGTGGGGAGCTGAGTTAGTGAGAGCTTTGTAGGTCAGGGTAAGGATTTTGAATTTAATTCTGCAGTGGATGGGAAGCCAGTGAAGGGACTCGGAGAGAGGAGCAGCAGAGACAGAGCGGCGGGTGAGTTGGATGGGGAGCCAATGAAGGTACTCACAGAGAGGAGCGGCAGAGACAGAGCGAGGGGTGAGGTGGATGAGCCTGGCAGAGGCGTTCAGAATGGATTGTAGGGGAGAGAGGGAGGCCAGCTAGAAGATTATTGCAAAATTCAAGTCGGGAGATTACAAGGGGGTCGTGGATGAGTTTCTTTGTGGTGTCAGTGGTAAGAAATGGCCAAATTCTGGAAATATTACATAATTGGTAGCGGCAGGAGCTGAAAAGAGATTGAATGTGGGGGATAAAGGAAAGAGCCGAGTCAAATGTGACTCCGAGACAGCGAACCTGGTTTGATGGGGAGATAACCAAGGGGAGTGATACCCTCAACCATGATAGAGAGGTCAGGAGGCAGGGAGGCATTAGTAGGAGCTCAGTCTTCAACATGTTAATCTTTAGGTGGTAAAAGGCCATCCAGGAGGAGATCCCAGATAAAGAGTCGCTACTAATATACCTCGATACAGAATGCACCTGTAAACATGTTACATACAGGGTTATTCAGAGAGCGATGAAAAGCAGGAGAATGACAAATTCTAGGTCAAAATAGCCGATTTGGAAAGTGAGATGAAAGGAGAATTTTTCTGGTTTGGCTATTTTGACCTAGAATTTTTCATTCTCCAGTCATTCTCCTGCTTTTCAAGCTCTCTGAATAATCCTGATTGTGACTATATTCCCTACATATTTATTTTCTGTGTAAATCTGTATATTTGTGTTATTTTTAATATCTTGCATTTTATTACTTTGAATTGTTACAGTAGGTACAGAAATGCAATGTTCTTGAACCCAGGACATACTTGAAAATGAGAGAAATCTCAATGTATCCTTCCTGGTAAAATCCTTTATAAATAAATAAACAATATAGACACACACTGTCTGGCCAAAAAAAAGTCACACACTCTAATATTCGGCTGTGTGGCCTTTTGTTGTGACTCTGGCACGCAATCGACGCGACATTGTTTGGGTAAACTCATGAGAAGTCACAGCATTTATTTGCATCCAGAGTGACATTAATTTGTGGCCAAGATCTTGTATTGATGATGGGAGAGTCGCAGCGCTGCGTAAAGTCTTCTCCAGCACATTATCCCAAAGATTCTCAATGGGGTTAAGGTCTGGACTGTGCGGTGGCCAATCCATGTGTGAAAATGATGTCTCATGCTCCCTGAACCACTCTTGCACAATTTGAGCACCATGAATCCTGGCATTGCCATCTTGGAATATGCCCGCTGTGCCATCAGGGGAGAAAAAACCCATTGATGGAAAAACCTGCTCATTCAGTATATTCAGGGAGTCACATGACCTCATTTTATGCTGAAACATATTAATCACTGCAGTAATTATCCAATAGAAGGCTCACAGCTATTGACTTGGTTACATCCATGTGCAGACTTTTTTTGGCCAGGCAGTATGTATATCTATATATATAAATCAATAAACCTTTTAGGATCTCCCACTGTAGTTTTTATACAGTGTCTTGTCTTTTCAGAACAACAGGAATCGTGTTGTTATTTCATGTTTCTGGTGGTTTTCTATATGATTCTGAGATATCATCTAGTCCCTACTGCTGGTTTATCAATATTTCATTCATTATTTTCCGAGAAGAGCAAACTCACAATCCAGTGTCTGTGCGCCTACATCATCATCATGGCACGTTATTACAGAATGTGTACATAGTGTATAGATCAAACAGCTGGAAGACCGAATCCATCACATTATGCCCACAGAGTCTCGTTCATTTTTACTACAGTCATGCTAGCTAAGCTTTTGGCGAAAAAGCATGATCAGAAAAGGCTGTGCCAGGGCGAAAGGGGAAGAGATAAAAGATATGGCTGGCTTTAAATAAAGAGAAAGAAATCAGCGAGCAACACACAATGTGAAGTCTAAAGGTAATTTAAAATCACCTGTCTGAAAAATTATATAATAGGAGAATTAGTTGCACCCTACAACCATACCTTGTGAAGCCCACTGCTACGTCAAAGTAACCCAAGGACAAGGGTTCCCCTTTCTTAATATTCACTTGGGAGAACTAGATACATTACAAAAGAGACAGCGGCCACTTCAGAAGCGCCAATAATAAATCAGCCTTGTTCTGGATTGTGCTTCCCAATATTTGTGTTCTTGTAACATTTAATAAAGATAAGTATTTATTCACAAAGCGCTGGTGATTGCAAACACCTGCGAGCACAAAGAAATGTTACATAAAAAGGACATAGAGACTGAGACCAAAACACAAAGTGCATTGCCACTGCTGCTATCCTGTCCTGGAGTCTATAGGAACCCAAGGTGAGTTGCACGAGCTTTGGACGAGAAGAGAAACCATTAATAATAACGAGTGACTCAATTGTTAATACTTGTGGCTCGGCCAGCATAGCACCCAGAAATGGGAAGGAAAGAGACCTAAAAGAATGAAAAATAAGCAAAGAAGGAGATGCGTTACAGATATTTAAGGGGAGGGAATGCACAGACCTTTGTTGAGGAGCCCAAGTCATTGTGACACATTCAGCACTGCGGAACTGAACGTTTCATTTGACAGAGAGGGAACAATTTCACTTTTGGCACCAGTTGGAGAACTGTTGAAGGATTCTCCAGGTTATATGTGGGTCTGTATTCATTACTCATGGGCTAGGATTAGGGAGGATTTTGAGTTTAATACATTACGAGGTGTTTCTAGGCAAGCCATCAGTCCACACTCTATGAAATACAAATGGCATACTGTTAAAAAGCAAGCTTGATGCCAAGTTACCAAACCTAGAAAGAGGCTCCGAGCTGGCCACACCCAAGAGACAATCACTAGCGGCAGAAGAGTTGATGCTTTTGAGATTCATGGTCCCAATGCCACCTTTATATCCATTTTAATACATTGTATGCAATGTACACTTCACAATTTACACAGTCATCACGCCACACTCCTACATTAACATAGTCCTGTCTACAGAGAAAGTTGTATAAACCTTCTTTATATTGAAATGATTCCGCTTTGCCCATGGCCTACATAATTCTACAGCCACCTCTGTCCCTAGGAGAAATCAACCCCCTCCAGTCACCATGCGGGCATAAGGAGTAAAGCAGAATTAGAGTCCTGCAATGGCAGGAAAACTATGTATTGCCATATTAAAGCGCACACATCATGCTCACAGCTGGGTGTCGCAATTGGCTTTCTCCTATAGGCCAACTCTTCTGATCCCTCCTGACAGGTAAACATCAGAAGCTCTGATTGGACCTCACATTGATGTCCCAATACCGTGCCAATGCTATGACCAAGATGGCGGTTCCATGTAGGTAAGTATGACAGGAGAGCTTTAAGGCTGGCCGTCCACTGGGTCCATATTTGTGCGACTAAAAAGTCATCCATATTCGTCTGTTGTAGTCAGACTAATCCCAAAACATGGAGGAGAACTCTTCCACTGCCTCTGATTTCCATTGGACCAGTTCAGATGACTTTGTTTCAAGACTAGCGATCTTTCCTATTTGAATGGGATTTGTCTGACCAGTCTTCGTCGGCATCAGCGGTCTGCCCGTCGGTTGACCTGGTTAATCCATAGTCGCTTGCATTGGACGACCTAGATCGTTTTAAAAAGTTGTCCATAGTTGGACGACCAAGTCGGTCGTGTGACTACAGACCCAATGGATGGCCAGCCTTAAGGAGGCCCTCTTTGATACTGATTATGGAACATGACAGGGCTGTCGTGCAGAAGTCGACCGATACGTTTTGTAACAAAGAGGAATTTGTCTGCAATTTTCACGAAGCAAAATGCAAAGCGCGCTCTGATTTCTGTGAAATAGCGTGTTTATGACAGAAATTATTACTTTTGTTGAATCAAAAAGGAGGGGGGAAAAAAAGACAACAATGAGAATGTATTATTCAAAACCAGAGAACATAATGCTCACAACACAGAATAACTTTCCAGATGTGAAAACCATGATGGGTAGGCGTGCATTATTCCAGCACTTCGGCAACATATTGTGATTATCTGTCATTTCAATTTAATATCTCGGCTTTTTGGATGATCTTCTTTATGAGATCCACATAAATCTAGACATTCTGGTACAATGTGCATATAATGACATTTTTTCATTTGATATTGCAATATATAATTCAAAGACATGAAGTCAATTTGATCTGTCTCCGAAAACGTAAGATTAAGCGTCAGCAGGTGGTACAAACTCCGTATTGATTACAGTGGAAATGGCAGATACTTTTTTCCTTACTTTTTATCACCTTCATTATAAAATCTGCCAATACAATGCTTTCTACTTCAGTGGATAAATGGGACGCAGTTAGATCAATCATTACCAGAACTGTCTATGAAAGTCACATAACTTCTGCCGTCTGCAGTTCTGTACAGCTGACACAATATTGTTTTTATTACAAAGAACCGAACATTCACTAGCGTGAACTTGCCCTGGTCTATTCACAACTTGATTTACCAGGCCTTATTAACCCCTCCACTACCAAGCAATTTTCCAAAAATAACAGTGTCAGGAACAAAAGAGTTTTTTTCTAAAAAAAATTTAATTGATTATACAATAAGAAATATTTTGGCATATTCCCATTGTATTTCTTACTGTAAATAGCCTATTTTAGGCAGTAGATGGTGCCATCAGATGCCAAATTGAGTTACAGACGTTACAGCTGCAGTTCAATTTTTTATTTTTTTCCCTGTATCGTATTGCTGAATGTCCGATGTTAGGGCATTCATCAGCCGATTTTACACAGTTTTAGCTCTTTGGGCATTATGTCCACAGGGATAAAACTTTGGGGGCACCTTCTGCAGCCCAAAAGAAAACTAAATTTGTTTGCATCAAAGCCGTCACAACCCGGCAGCCACTAGGTAATGCGGCCAGCTGGAGGGGAATGCTGGGGCGAATGCTGTTAATGCATTCAGACAGCTGCCCCAGCCTCTCGGATATTTATTTCTCTGCTCTATGGCAGAGGCAATATATGCTTTTACATATAAAACAAACAATGCCGCTGCACTAACTCAATTAAGGCAACAGATTCTGCCCCTTCTTTTGATTTGAGCGTAGAGAGAAACTGGTTTTTATTTATTTTTTAAAAACAATTTACAATTTTTTTTAGTTTGCCCCAAAAGGAAAATGTATAACGTAATTTTGCCATGTATTTTGTTGGGGGGGGGGGGGGCGCTCCGCATTTCTGTGCCTACAGGCTCCTGAGATGCTAATCCAGTCCTGCTGCTGAGCCACTTCCCCTGTGTGCTGATCATGTTTAAGGCTAAGGTCAGACGAAAGCAGTTTTAACGTGCGTTTAGGCTAGGGACAGATGAGCGCATTTTCTGCGGCCACCGTCAAAATGTACGTCGATGCGTGCGCACGCATTTTTTCACAGAATACGCTTAAGTGGTCAGACGATGCGCAATTCTGGACGTATTTCATGACGATGGGGTAAAAAGAAGTCTAGGGAAATCCGTCTGTTTGAACGTTATGTTGGCCGCACACTAGCAGCGTCTGACATCTCCTAATCACGCACACACGCTGCTATGCGGCCGCAGCGCACTTTGTACGTCAGTACCAGCGTTTAACGTTCTCGAAAAAATGCGTTCATTTTCCACTTGCGTTGCGCGGCCGGACTTTTGTGCGACCGTACTTCGTATATTGGCCGTCATTGCCTGTCATCTGCTGCTAGTGCGGCCGTGATTATGTGCGCCAGAACGCGCGTTCGCACTGCCTCAGTCTGACCCTAGCCTTAGCCGCACGAAATCACGGCCGTGCTAGCAGCAAATGACGTCCAATGCCGGGGAACATACGACGAATGGCCGCACGAAAGTTCGTCCGCGCAACGCAAGTGGCAAACGAATGCATTTTTTCGAGAACGTCAAACCGCTACTACTGATGTACAGAGTGCGCTGCGTCTGCATAGCGGCGTGTTTGCGTGATTGGGAGACGTCAGACCCTGCACACGTCCGGCCAACATAACGTCCAGAAGCAAAAAGGGTTTTATTGATGATCCGTACAAAATCACGGACGAAAATGCGCATCGTATGACCGCTATCGCGTATTCCGTGAAAAAATACGTCCATTCGTTCGAACGCACTTTTTCACGGACAACGTGAAAAATGCGTTCGTCTGACCCTAGCCTAAATGCGATTTGAAGTCATGTTTTTTTATACGACCCAGACAAATTATATATCCTTATTTTCATCAGACTTCGCAGTTTCCTAATATATCATTATTATATGTTTATGTCATGTCCAGTCAGAATGCTATAACAAATTTTTTTAAAAAGTTTGATTTTTCATACAGATTTCAATCATTTACAACGTGAAAAATTGTTCTTTTCACATTTTATTATCCAAACCTTTGTGGTTATATATTCTATGGGACACTGTTTATAACAAAAACAACAGACATGGGAACCTGTTACTGTATGGTTTTGAGAAAATAAGCGATTTTAACTAAAATTAGCTAAATTTTTCTCTTGTATTTTGGTGAATTGTGTTTTAAGAATAAAATTACTCTGTATAAAACAAAGATCTTGTTCGTGGCATCGAAAATGAGGTCAGCAGTTGCCAGGGGGCTTCACTAGTTTTCAGTCCGCCATTGTTACTGTGGAGCTCTGTGATTCGCTCATACACTGCACATTTCTGTGAGTTTTATTGCTGTGGAGCTCTGTGATACGCTCATACACACTGCACATTACTGTGAGTTTTATTGCTGTGGAGTTCTGTGATACACTCATACACACTGCACATTACTGTGAGTTTTATTGCTGTGGAGCTCTGTGATATGCTCATACACACTGCACATTACTGTGAGTTTTATTGCTGTGGAGCTCTGTGATACGCTCATACACATCGCACATTACTGTGAGTTTTTTGCTGCGGAGCTCTATGAATGAATGGTGAGTAATGTGTACGTTTTTTATTATCTATGAGAAATTTGACCTTTCAGAGTAAAACATCTCTTTGAAACCCATCCAGTTTAATTTTGGACAGCATAACGGGTTGAAGTATAATTGTCTTTCGTTTAATAGGAAAAGCTAAATCTAACAAAACATATCTTCTATCAGTGAACCTGTTCTAGAAGAACGTTTTTTTACCAGAAAAAATAAATTTCTCTACAAGGTCAAAAATGCAGAAGTGAGAACCTGAAAAAACGATGAACACTTTTCATAAGCAATATATATTTGACCAAACGTGAGAAACCAAGTTTGGGGTGATAACATACTGATTGACAGCTCTTGGCAGAAGATCAATATTTCCAGCAGGGTTTAGCTTTACTTTTTATGAACTCATTTCCATTTTCTTGTGGTTTAGCCTTGTTTAACCCCAAAGGAAATGATGATAAAAATTTATTGAGTTGGTGTTGGAGGAGGGTAAGGGGATAGAATTGAAGCCCGTGTTTTTAAGACTCCTGTACTAAATCCACAGGGGGCATTTGTAAAAAAAAAGATTATATTGGCCCCAGCATTTAAAACCACATATTTTTATGAAATAGAGAGATGTCATACAGCTTGTCCTTATCAAGATATATTACCAAGCCGAAAGAAAAGAAAGCAGAAGGAAATAGACAGAGACCACCAGAGAGATCGAGAGAGAGGAAGGGTTAGAGATAGAGAGGGAAGGAAAGAGGAATAGACCACGGGAGAAAGATAGAGTGCAAAAGAGAAAGGGATCGAGAGAGATATAGAGAAAGTGACAGTGAAAGAAAGAAAACAGAGGAAAAAAGAGAGGAGAGAGAAGACAGAGAGGAAGAGAGAGTGAGACAGAAAATGAGAGAGCGAGAAAGAAAATTAAGTTAAATTAAATTGGAAATGTTCTGAAATCTAAATTAGTGGCCATAAAACCAGCGAAGGAGAAAGAGACTGAAAGGGAGTTAGAGAGAATGAAAGAGAGCAAGGAAGATAAGAGAGAATGAAAGAGAAACGTAACGAGACAAAGAATGAAAGAGAGCAAGGAAGATAAGAGAGAATGAAAGAGAAAAGGAAAGAGACAAAGAATGAAAGAGAGCAAGGGAGATAAGAGAGAATGAAAGAGAAACTGAAAGAGACAAAGAATGAAAGAGAGCAAGGAAGACAAGAGAGAATGAAAGAGAAACGGAACGAGACAAAGAATGAAAGAGAGCAAGGAAGACAAGAGAGAATGAAAGAGAAACGGAACGAGACAAAGAATGAAAGAGAGCAAGGAAGATAAGAGAGAATGAAAGAGAAACGGAAAGAGACAAAGAATGAAAGAGCAAGGGAGATAAGAGAGAATGAAAGAGAAACGGAAAGAGACAAAGAATGAAAGAGCAAGGGAGATAAGAGAGAATGAAAGAGAAACGGAAAGAGACAAAGAATGAAAGAGCAAGGGAGATAAGAGAGAATGAAAGAGAAACGGAAAGAGACAAAGAATGAAAGAGAGCAAGGGAGATAAGAGAGAATGAAAGAGAAACGGAAAGAGACAAAGAATGAAAGAGAGCAAGGAAGATAAGAGAGAATGAAAGAGAAACGGAAAGAGACAAAGAATGAAAGAGAGCAAGGGAGATAAGAGAGAATGAAAGAGAAACGGAAAGAGACAAAGAATGAAAGAGAGCAAGGAAGATAAGAGAGAATGAAAGAGAAAAGGAAAGAGACAAAGAATGAAAGAGAGCAAGGGAGATAAGAGAGAATGAAAGAGAAACGGAAAGAGACAAAGAATGAAAGAGAGCAAGGAAGACAAGAGAGAATGAAAGAGAAACGGAACGAGACAAAGAATGAAAGAGAGCAAGGAAGACAAGAGAGAATGAAAGAGAAACGGAACGAGACAAAGAATGAAAGAGAGCAAGGAAGGCAAGAGAGAATGAAAGAGAAACGGAACGAGACAAAGAATGAAAGAGAGCAAGGAAGGCAAGAGAGAATGAAAGAGAAACGGAACGAGACAAAGAATGAAAGAGAGCAAGGAAGATAAGAGAGAATGAAAGAGAAACGGAAAGAGACAAAGAATGAAAGAGCAAGGGAGATAAGAGAATGAAAGAGAAACGGAACGAGACAAGAATGAAAGAGCAAGGGAGATAAGAGAATGAAAGAGAAACGGAAAGAGACAAAGAATGAAAGAGCAAGGGAGATAAGAGAGAATGAAAGAGAAACGGAAAGAGACAAAGAATGAAAGAGAGCAAGGGAGATAAGAGAGAATGAAAGAGAAAAGGAAAGAGACAAAGAATGAAAGAGCAAGGGAGATAAGAGAGAATGAAAGAGAAACGGAAAGAGACAAAGAATGAAAGAGAGCAAGGGAGATAAGAGAGAATGAAAGAGAAAAGGAAAGAGACAAAGAATGAAAGAGAGCAAAGAAGATAAGAGAGAATGAAAGAGAAACGGAACGAGACAAAGAATGAAAGAGAGCAAGGAAGATAAGAGAGAATGAAAGAGAAACGGAAAGAGACAAAGAATGAAAGAGAGCAAGGGAGATAAGAGAGAATGAAAGAGAAACGGAACGAGACAAAGAATGAAAGAGAGCAAGGGAGATAAGAGAGAATGAAAGAGAAACGGAAAGAGACAAAGAATGAAAGAGAGCAAGGGAGATAAGAGAGAATGAAAGAGAGAAAGGGAAAGAGACAGGGAGTGAGAATGAAAGAGAGAAAAGAATAATAAGAGAGAATGAACCAGAGAGTGAGAAAGAGAATAAAAGAGAGGAATTGTCAGGACCGTACCTGCCCGTTCCTGTGACATTACCTGCAAGAGACGGCTGCATGAAAGGTGCTGCCCTTCTGCACAGCACCAGTATCAAACAGTTAAAATCACATAACACACACACACCTCTGGTCACGTGATTCACCCATGTGCCCAATCAATAAAGGCTCCACACGCCCTCTGATCCTCGCTTCATTGTTGCTTCCTGTTCCTAAGAACAAGACCAGCTATACGAGCTCCTGAAAGACCTGCTTTCCCCTACCTACCCACCGTGTTCCCCTGCTCCAGGAGCCTCTTTGTTTCCCCTACTTCAAGACCCTCCAAGACCCACTGTGTTCTCCCAGGAACAACTGTCCTTCCCACCGTGCTCTCCCAGGAGCAATCACCCATCCAACCTCCTTACCTGGACACAAGGACAGCTTCCCCAATCACCCTCAGCCAAACCAGTAAGTCCCACTGTGTCCTGTCCCACAGCCTCCTGTCTGTCCTCCAGGAATACCTCTCCACCCATCGTCAGTGTGCACCCCTTTCAAACTGCATATTGGACTCATCACCTGAGAGGCTAGTACCTGCAAGGTATTAAACCTGACAGGAATTGAAAGAGAGAAAAGGAATGAGGGAGAGAATCAAGAGGGAAAAAAGAGAATGAAAGACAAAAGGAAAAGAGAGAGAATGTATGAGGGAAAAGGAAAGAGAGTAAATAAGAGAGTGAGGCAGAGAGAGCAAGTGAGAGAGGGAACGAGAGAGAGAATGAAAAAGAGGGGGAAAAGAGAGGAAAAAAGAAAGGAAGAAGTGAGAAAGAAAACAAGAAAGAAAGAAAGAGAAAAGAAAGTTACGCTGAAGGAGTATCAAAAAAGTTGCTGGAAAAGTTTTCAAAATGTCACATTTTCAGCCAAAGAAAACATTCCATTACTAACTCATGTGAGAACATTATACAAATAAGAGAAAAAGAAAGTGTGAGCCCGGGCAGCAGGAGAGTGATAAATAAGCATTTGGGGTGCAATGGAACGGTCACTGGGGGGACATTATATAATCCCCATTCATTTAAAAATTTCCATCACTTTTCCTGCTCTTACAGCGATCACAAGAGATCATTTACATTTTATTTCTTGCAGTATTTCAACACAAAGTCATTAATAATCTGTGTGGTCCCGGGTGCCTGACTTTCCTCTGGTGAAACGCGTGTCAGGCTGGGACCAATTAGCGCAAAAACTGTGATTTAAGGATTCCAAACCTCCTGATAGATGAACATTTGGAATTTCTCACGGCGGTGATCACGATCTGAAACCTCAGCGAGTCCCCTGCCTCATAGACTTTGGACTAAACGTGTAAATTAAAGATGAATTATTTGCTGAATGCTTAATTGGGTGTTACGAGACATTTTCTATATTCCTTGATATTCATGTATCATATTCAGCATGTGTCTATAAATTATTATTTATATAATTACATTGATATAAGTTTATATTTTAAAGGAATTGATCATTTTTGAGCCACACATCCCGAGCTCCACAGCCCTTTGTACTTGAAAGCCTCTTTACGTTGACCATTACAAGGTAACCCTGAATGGTAATCCTTCTCAAGACATATAACAGTCACAAAAATGTTTCTAAAAATTATTATTTTAGTCTAATGCGCCAAAAACTCAAAGACCCATGAGGGGTTATTCAGAGAGCACCGATATTTCACCAGAATTTTGGTGCTGTCTCTTTCGACGTACTTCGGTGGGCTTCAGTGATATCAATTCGCTGACCCTGTCGTGAATTCAACATTCTCCGCAGGTCCCCCGAAGTGCGTGAATGGGATCTGCCGATTAAGCCCACCGTAGACAGCCAACGATCCGCCGAATGCCGCCGACGAAAAAAGTCAATCACCCACCGAACACTGCGGAACTGGCAAAAAAAACCCCCCGAAACTCTGCAATTTTAATAAAAGCATTTAAAACAAAAAAAATGCATGAAAATGCATGGGAAATATTAAAAAAGGTCCTATAGAAAAAATAATAAAACTGTCTGTCACAGAATTTTATAAAACGCCATTAAAACAATGGAAATAAAAAATTTCCCCAAAATAATCCAGAGAAATACCTAAAAAAATTCTGCAAAAAATAAATAAATAAAAAAGCTTTTTTCAGCAAATGAAAAGAATAACCGGTTGAATAAAAGTGAATAAAAATGCAAATTCTTTTTTTCATTGAATCCTATGGGATTCGCCTGTTTAAACCTGTCAAATTGAATCACCGAAAATCAGGGCATTTCACTGACATTTCTGTGCAGTTCGGCATTCTCTGAATAAATTTACCATTACTTCTCTATGGGAAAATTTCAGTGGAGGTTTATAAATAATTGCATTTGTAAAAATAACATTTTTTTGTTAATTTTTTCATCCACTGGTAAATTTGATCAGTGTAAAAATAGGTTTCTTTCCGTTCAGCAGTCAGGGACTCGCTTTGCTCTACAGCAACCATCGACCAAATAAAAAATGAAACAAGGTGTGTCTGCAACGTGAGAAAAACGAGAAAACCCCAAGATCTTTTTATCTTATTTAAAACCTCATCACATTTAAATAAAATACATACATTTTATCTTTGTAATGTGCAATAGAACCATTACAATAATGACAGATGGCTGATCAGATGCAACAATCTAAATAAAACTTACAGGGTTATTCAAAGAGCCCCGAATAGGCCTCAAAATTGCACCGAACAGTAAACTTCCCTGTACGGTGCAATTTCGTGGCCATTCGTCTATTCAAAAACCTTGCAATTCGCCAAATATTAGTGAATTGCCAGCAAAATACAGTGCGTTTCGAGCGCAGTGAAATCCCCCATAGAGATGCAACGGTTAATCAATTCAAAGAACACCGAACGGCAGTGAAATGTCAGAGAAATGCCCTGATGTTCAGTGGTTTCATTCGGCAGGTTTAACCCTTTCACTGCTGAGGACGTGTGGGGAACGTCCTCATTGACTCCTAAGGAAAGATAGGGAGTTCCTTTGAACCCCGATAGGGAGTTCCTTTGAACCCCGAGCTAGCAGGGTCATTTTTGGTATCATTAGAAAGGCCAGAGCATGGCCTTTCCAATGATACCAAACATGACCATTTAAAGTAAAGAAAGAAAAATTTAAAAAATAATAAATAAAAAAGAAAAACCTGGGTTTTTTTTAAACGTGAAATTGCTCAGCAGTGAAGGGGTTAATCAGGCAAATCCCATAGGAATAAATGTTAAAAATATTCATGTTTTTATTCACTATCTATTAAACCGTTTATTATTTTAATTTGCAGCAAAAGTCTATTTATTTATTTTTTAAGATTGGAAAAAAATGGGATCGGCGCTGATTGAAGAGATAAATGACCAGAAGAAAAAAAAATATATATATTGTAATTATAATCCAATTGTAATTCATGAATGTTGTGTACCTAGGGTTGTAACACTCTGGGGTTTGGCAGCAGATAATTTGGTACCCTTATTGCAAAGCAAGCGCTACCATTGTTTCTTCTTATTTTTTTAAGATGTTTTAGTAATTTTTCAGGATTTTTTCGACAAGAAAAATGTAAAAAAAAAAATTAACCCCCCCCCCCCCTCGACGGTTATCCTAAGTGTGTCTCGGGGTTAAAGGTAACCCTGAGCCACATTTGGGCTCCATACATCACCTCTCCCTGCGCTCCCTCACTGATCCTCGCAGTCTCCTACGGCGATCGTGGCATTTTACTTCCTGGATTCCTTCTTGCGAAGAAGGAACTAGGAAGTATGAGGTCACGATCGCCGGAGGAGGCTGCGGGGGAGACATCGAGGGAGCGCAGGGAGAGGTGATGTTTCCAGCGGCATCCCAAGTGATACCAATAAAAAAAAATAGACCACTTTCGGACAAGAAATTTAAAAAAAATCAGACCGCCAGGGAGGTTAACCACCTGGCTGCTAAGGACGCGCTCAGCGCGTCCAGCCAAGTGGTTCTCCTGTGCTATGGACACGTTGAGCGCGTCCTAGCACAGGAGGCAGCAATCAGCCGGAATTCCGGCCGATTGCTACGCCCTCGGTACGGGCTGACATCTTGAGGTCAGCCCAGCACTCCGGGACCTCGGCGGGGACAATAGATGTCATTGCGCTAACGGGATGACATCTATTTCAGGTGCCCCCCCGTGAGTGCGGGGAAGGTGCCTGAAAGGGAGGGGGTGAGGACCTCTCACCCTCCCGATCGGCCAGGGGCAGCGGCTAAAGGCAGGCACCATTTGGAAGGGCACAGCCTGCCCTTCCAAACGGTGGCTGGCTTTAACCCCTTGGGGGCCGGATAATGATTCGGCACCGAAAAGCGCCGGATTGTGATCCTCTCCCGGAGCTGTCCGACATCTTGGATGTCGGCCAAGCTTCTGCGAACTCCCCCCTGATGACTGGCGTCATCGTGCATAGCGCGATGATGTCAGTTTTGGAGATAACCCCTAGCTGCCACCAATGGTGGAGATAGGGGGTTCCATTGAATCCTCTATCTCCCGATCCGTGGCAGCTAGAGGTTAATGTTTGGTATCGTTTGATCGGCCAGAGCCTGACTTTTCCAACGATACCAAACGTGACCATGGTAAAAAAAAAATTTAAAAAAAATGAAAAACAAAATGAAAAAAAATAATAATAAAAAAAATAAACAGTTTTTAAAATTTTACACTCTTAATTGTTTTTTTATTCTGGATTATTTTTTGCCCCGTTTGTCGGCTTGTCGGCTTTTTCCGGCGGCTGGTCGGCTGTGTTCGTGGTGTTTATCGGCTGTTTTGCAGTGGATTGTCGGATTTTTTTACTTTTTTTCCCAGTGGTTTTGCTGCGTTTTTTGCATTCATATCGGCGGTTTTGCTGCGGATTTTCGGATTCGGTCGACGGCTTTTCCCTGTACTTTGGGGACCCTACGGTGCATGCCAAATTTACTGCAGGGTTGGGGAATTTGATTCCCCGAAGTGCAGGGAACGAGAGAGCACCGAAATTCCGGTGCTCTGTGAATAACCCTGTATATGTTCTGTTTTATCACATTGTGCGTCTGGAATTGGTATGTAAATATATATATATATATATATATATATACACACACAAAACAACTGGGCTTCATGGCTGGAAAATCCCACCGTTTCGTTACGGTCTCCTAAAAGTGTCTTAAACCCTGTCTTTCTTGTCGCAAAAAATGCTTTGAAGGTCATGTCTGATTTTTAAATCTTTATTTATTGTCTTTTTTTTTTTTTTAAACAGCCTCATCCTTACTATATTATAATGCGTTTTGAAGCCGAGAGCTTCCTGAAAATACATAATTTGAAATTCCGCTATCATCTTACCCCGCGGTGCGGTATTTATCAGCCTGTGTTTACATCTGCAGGTACAGATAAGGTAAGAGAATAAAAAAAATATAGAAAAAAAAAACTACCCGACTAAATTATTAAGCCGGATTTTTTTTCTTTCTTTCGCTGAGCCAGTTTCAGCTGATTATCGCCTCTGGTCATTCAGTACTTACGCACCATAAGATAGTATTAATTTTCTTGTATTTCCTTCATCACTTTGAAGCGGCAAAATTGCTGGTCGGAGGCGCATTATGCCAGTCACACAGCGGTACGCGCTGCCATAGAATGAGACAGTATACGTAGAATTACATCCTTCCTCAAAGGGACCTCCGCTATCTCTTTTAAATTAGACAATTATGTTGTCTCGATAAGGGAATGATCAAAACACGTGTTATAACAATGGGAGGCCAGAAATGTAATATGTTACTGCGCCATACATAGGCATGAGGGTATATTTATTTTGACAAACACAGTAAGAAAAAAATAAATTTAAAAACGATGCAAAAAAATAATAGCCTATATGTCAGAGATATTGATAGATTATAATAGGATGGGATCTGGGGAATGCATCGAGAATTAGAAGTGTGCGTTAAGTGTAAAACACAACACACATTATTTTAAGAAAATTAAGAAAAAAATTAAATGATAATATTTCAGATTACATTTTTTTAACTTGTTCACTACCAGGCACTTTTTGTTGAATAAAATATTGTCATAATATTTATTTGGAACATTGGATGTGTAGTTTAGGAATGCCTGTGCCGCTCATACACCTCACCTCCCGCACCCCTTTGTCAATCTCTACACTGGCTCCCTGTTTCCTTTAGAATCCAATTCAAAATATTGGTGCTCACATACAAAGCTCTCCATAACCGCGCCTCTGCCTACATCTCCTCCCTTATTAGCAGGTACATCCCATCCCCACCACTTCACTCTGCCAATGATCTGATGCTATCATCTCCTCGTACCCGCACCCCCAACTCCCGCCTTCAGGACTTCTCCCGAGCTGCCCCCTTTCTATAGAACTCCCTCAATCGCAACATCAGACTTTCTCGTCTCTCCAGTCCTTCAAGAAGTCTCTGAAAACACATTACTTTAGAGAAGCCTATTGGCTCACTCCCTAATCCCCCAACTGTACATTTCTTGCACCATCTTCCCACAAAGCCCAGATGCGCCCCGCTGATTCCTGTTTTCCATTTCCCCCCAGCTAGTGTGTCACCCCTCTTCTCTTAGATTTTAAGCTCTCGAGCAGGGTTCTCTCTCCTACTGTTTTGTGTGTTTAACGTGTATGTATATTTGTTATTCTGTCTCACCCATTGTACAGTGCTAAGGAACTTGTTAGCATTTTATAAATACTGTAACAGTAACTGTAGTTAACAATTAAATGTCGCATAAAATGGAAACTTTGCATAGATTTTTTTTGCATGGGATTGTTATTCTGAGACAGTTAAAAGAATAAAATAATATAGATGGCATCCCTTATGCAAAATTTCACATTGGGTCTGCATTATCAGCATACAGGCAGAAATGGCATTTGTGTCAGATACAGTAAATGTGCTGCAGACAGATAATAAAATGGTGAGATCTCCTGCTTATGGGGGGTTGTAGTGATCATAATGGGATTATTTGCAATGCAATATCTGTATGTGCTGCATAATGCATGTGTATGGCAATTACAGCAACACCTTGTATCTGTATGTGCTGCATAATGCCTGTGTATGGCAATTACAGTAACACCTTGTATCTGTATGTGCCGCATAATGCCTGTGTATGGCAATTACAGTAACACCTTGTATCTGTATGTGCCGCATAATGCCTGTGTGTGGCAATTACAGTAACACCTTGTATCTGTATGTGCTGCATAATGCCTGTGTATGGCAATTACAGTAACACCTTGTATCTGTATGTGCTGCATAATGCCTGTGTATGGCAATTACAGCAACACCTTGTATCTGTATGTGCGCATAATGCCTGTGTGTGGCAATTACAGTAACACCTGTATCTGTATGTGCTGCATAATGCCTGTGTATGGCAATTACAGTAACACCTTGTATCTGTATGTGCTGCATAATGCCTGTGTATGGCAATTACAGCAACACCTTGTATCTGTATGTGCCGCACAATGCCTGTGTATGGCAATTACAGCAACACCTTGTATCTATATGTGCCGCATAATGCCTGTGTATGGCAATTACAGCAACACCTTGTATCTGTATGTGCTGCAGTGCATAATGCCTGTGTATGGCAATTACAGTAACACCTTGTATCTGTATGTGCTGCATAATGCCTGTGTATGGCAATTACAGCAACACCTTGTATCTGTATGTGCCGCATAATGCCTGTGTATGGCAATTACAGCAACACCTTGTATCTGTATGTGCTGCAGTGCATAATGCCTGTGTATGGCAATTACAGTAACACCTTGTATCTGTATGTGCTGCATAATGCCTGTGTATGGCAATTACAGTAACCCCTTGTATCTGTATGTGCCGCATAATGCCTGTGTATGGCAATTACAGTAACACCTTGTCTCTGTAATGTACAGGGATTTTCAGTCAATATATCTCACTGAATCTTATCCCTTTACAGCAGTGAGAGACCCCAGAGCTCTCCCTGTATTATGCCCTCTGCCTGGCTGCTGTAATACAACAGTAGTTTGTTGAGCTTTTGTTACAGCGAGGGTGGGGCTGCTCCTTGCAGTTTGCTTATAGCAATACAGGATGAAAAAGTGGGATCTCATGGATAATTTAATTTCCCCCCAGGGGCCCACTAATCTTTGATTAAAAATATAAGTAAACGGGATTCTATAGGCTACTTTTTGTGTATATACGGTACACTTTTTTGTAGTGAAACAGTTCATTAGAAAAAACTGAATAAAGATATTTCATAACGCTGTATTGTGAATCTTTCTATTAACCCTTTCACTAATGAAAAGCCTGTATTTCCAAACCTTTTTAAATGCAAGATCAGTGCTCTCCCTGGATTCAAAATGGCTTCCTTGCATTCGTTTGGATTGCCAACAATGACAGTCACAAAAACATTTGGATGTGATGGACTTTTTTCAACTTTTAATTCTCTGTGACTTTATTTTGACTCATGTATATATTATTTTTAATTGCTAATCCTCTAATTCCTTGAGTCACACAATTTTTTATTTTTTTTCTGGACAAAGTATTTTACCAGGAAAGATACATTGAGATTTCTCTCGTTTTCAAGTATGTCGTGGGTGGCGAGTATGTACCGTTATGTGTCTTGCCCAAGGACACTTACTGGAGAGGCCAAATGATAAGACCAAGCAGATCCATCTTGAATGGTGTATCGTCTGATTGATCCCCTGTCACATTGCCTCCATACTTGTTTTTAAGGATCTTGAGCTGGGAACCCCAAGAGGACTGTACACAGGGTTTTTGCTTCATCGTTAAACAACACATACAGGGTTATTCAAAGAGATCCGAATGGCTGGAGAAAGGAAACCGAACGCTGATTTTCAGCGTTCGGTTACCTTTCTTGGCCATTCGGCTATCCAGAGAGCAGGCAAATCCTGGCGAATTGCTTGCACATACGGTGCCTGCTCGGCACCTGTTCAAGGGCAGTGAAATCCCCATAGAGAAGCAATGCTTCGGCTATTCAGAGAACACAAACCAGCAGTGAAAGGTTCCCGAATTGCCCTGCCATTCGGTGGTTTAATTCGACAGGTTTATTCAGGCGAATCTCATAGGCTTCAATGTAAAAATATTCCCGTTTTAATTCAATATCTAATAAACCGTTCATTATAAAATTCTGCAGTAAAGAGTCTCTTTATTTATAGATTTTTTGAGGATATTTTAAGCATTTTTCTTTTTCTTTTTAAAAGTCTGATTTTTTTTTAAGTTTACTTATTTTTTCTGTAACAGCCCTTTTTATTATCATTCATTGGATCATATGTAAATTTCAGACATTTTCGCTCAGTAGTGTCTTTGCAAACAGCGTTTCACTTTTCAAACATTCAAGCAAACTGTTTTGCTAATTTATTCACTGCCTTTTCTGCGGTGTCGGATTTTTCCCGGAGGCTTCGCTGCGCTGTGATCGGCTCCTGCTCGGGTTTTCCGGCGTCTTCGACGGGTTAATCCAGATGTTTTTGTGGGTTTTCGGCGTGCATTCGCCAGGTTTTTGCCAGGTTTTCGTCAGCTTTCCCTGCACTTCGACAGCCCTGTGGTGCTTGCTGAATACACCGCAGGGTCGCCGAAATGGGAAAACCGATTTGCACTGAATTGAAGAGAACGAAAAGTCACCGAACGTGCGGTGTCTTTTCGAATCTCTTTGAATAACCCTAATAATTATATTAATTACTTGTGTATAGTAAAGGATAATTAACGTAACGCCTGTCTGTGTTCATTCATGTTCATTCAAGATGGCTGTTCGCACTGGATCAGTATCTGAACGATAAATAAAAATATCTAGACCTGTACACGTGACTTCTTTAAGGTTAATTTGAAGGCCTTCGGTTGAGTTTGTTTCTCCGGTGGAGAACTTTGGATGCATGAATTCAAGTAGCACGAAAGTTGAGTCTGCTTTCTCAATTTTCCTCTCTGGTATTCTGGTGTTTTAGAATGATTTAGAATTTGTGGTACCTTAATGATTAACAAGCGAGGTACGAAATAGAATTTCAACAGTCCTTGAAGTGCTCTTCATGACAAAAGTCCTGGCACAGAATGTAAATTTAACCGGAAAAAAAAAGAATTCATGATGTGGAGTATGCACGGGGAGGACAAAGCGTCTCAGGGAGAGGAAGTTTCCATGAGTTTGAAAATCAACGTTCAGAGACTCATTGTTCTGTAAATCGTTCTACGTCTTGGTAATAGAAAACAACGAACAATCAAATTAAAGGACACGGAAACGGATACACAAATATGGCTTATTAACTAAGGGGCGCACATGAAACCGAAGGTCACTGAACGATGAATTTCAACACTTGCAGGGTTATTCAAAGAGATTCGAAAAGTCACTGCACGTTCGGTGACTTTTCGTTCTCTTCAATTCGGTTCCTTTTGCCGATCCCATTTCGGTGACCCTGCGGTGTATTCAGCAAACACCACAGGGTCCCCGAATTGCAGGGAAAAGCTACCGCAAACCTGACGAAAACGAACCGCAAAACCCGGCGAATGCACGCCGAAACCCCTCAAAAACATCTGGATTAACCCGTCGAAGACGCCGGAAAAACCCAAGCAGGAGCCGATCACACGCAGCGAAGCCGCCGGAAAAAGGCTAGGGTCAGAGTGGGGCAGTCGGAACGCGCGTGCAGGCGCACTAAATCACGGCGGCAGTAGCAGCACATAACGGCCAATGACGGCCAATATACGCAGTACGTGCGTACAAAAGTGCGCTGACACCACGCAACCGGCAAATGAACGCATTTTTCTCAGAACGTGAAACCGCTGCTACAGACGTACAGAGTGCGCTGCGGCCGCATGGCAGCGTGTGTGCGTGATTAGGAGATGTCAGACGCTGCTAGTGTGCGGCCTACATAACGTTCAAACAGCCGGATTTCCCTAGAATTGCGTTGGTGAGTACCTGCGACTGTGCGACTGTGGTCGTCTGACCACTTAAGCGTATTCCGTGAAAAAATGCGTGCGCACGCATCGACGTACATTTTGACGGTGGCCGCAGAAAATGCGCTCATCTGTCCCTAGCCAAAGCCGAGACCGCAGACAGAGGGAGGTGAATAAATTAGCAAAACAGTTTGTATGAATGTGAAAGTAAAAAGCGGTTTGCAAAGAAACTACTGAGCGAAAATGTCTGAAATTTACATATGAGGTCCAGGGAATGATAATAAAGAGGGCTGTTACAGAAAAAATAAGTAAAGTAAAAAAAAAAAAAATAGGACTTTTTAAAAAAAAAAATCAGAAAAATGCTTAAAATATCCTAAAAAATCTATAAATAAAGAGACTCTTTACTGCAGAATTTTATAATGAATGGTTTATTAGATATTGAATTAAAACGGGAATATTTTTAACATTGAAGCCTATGGGATTTCCTGAATTAACTTGCCGAATTAAACCACCGAATGGCAGGGCATTTCGGGAACCTTTCACTGCTGGTTTGTGTTCTCTGAATAGCCGAAGCATTGCTTCTCTATGGGGATTTTACTGCCCTCGAACAGGCACCGAACAGGATTTGGCGAATTGCCTGCTCTCTGGATAGCCGAATGGCCAGGAAAGGTAACCAAACGCTGATTTTCAGCGTTCGGTTACCTTTCTCAAGCAATTTGGATCTCTTTGGATAACCCTGTTGGTGGCAGCTCGTCTATTCACTAAATTGTCAATTCTCCAAATACTGGCAAACTGACAGCAAAATACGGTGCAGTTCGCCAAAGATCAACACAATTCGTCGGTAGTGAAATTTTGCCATTGAAAAGTAATGGTTAATCTAAATCACAGAACGCCGAACTGCACCGAAGTGTCGGTGACATTTTCGGTGATTTTTGGTGGTTTCATTCGACAGGTTTAATCAGGCGAATCCCATAGGATTCAATGTAAAAAATATTATCTTTTCTAATGTTTATTTATTCAACCGTTATTGTTTTCATTTTCAACAAACCGTTTCTTTCTATTTATTTATATTTTTGAACACTTTTTATATTTTTTAGATGAAATTTCTGAATCCAAATTTTTTTTAAAAGGCTTTTTTTTTTTTTAATTCTGTAACAGACCTTTTTATTATGTTTTAAATGATCTTTTTTTATCATAGAGACACATTTTTATTGGTTTAACCAGTTCCATGCGGAGGACGCGCTGAGCGCGTCCTCCGCATGGCTCCTGCTGTGCGGAGGACGCGCTGAGCGCGTCCTCCCTTTGGGGCCAGCGTTCGGCCGGGTTCCGGCCGATCGCTGGCCCCCCCCCCGGTGCGGGCTGACATCCTCGATGTCAGCCCAGCATCCGGAACAGCCGCCGATGAAATTAGGTGTCATCGCGGCAGCGCGATGACACCTAATTCAGTCGCCCCCCCCCCCCGCATGTGCGGAGGAGGCGCCTGAAAGGGAGGGGGGGAGGTCCTTCGGACCTCTCTCCCTCCCGATCGGCGGCGTTGCGGGGGTTAACCCAGGCACCATTTGGAAGGGCACAGCCTGCCCTTCCAAATGGTGCCTGGCATTAACCCCTGGGAGCTGGATCGCGAATCGGCGCTGAAAAGCGCCGGTTCGCGATCCTTTCCCGGAGCTGGCCGACATCTTGGATGTCGGCCAAGCCTCCGGGAACTCCCCCTGAGGACTGGCGTCATCGTGCCAGTCCTACAGTTAACCCCTAACTGCCACCAACGGTGGAGATAGGGAGTTCCAATGAACTCCCTATCTCCCTATCTCCCCCCCTCCCTTTCAGGCGCCTCCTCCGCACATGCGGGGGGGGCGCCTGAATTAGGTGTCATCGCGCTGCCGCGATGACACCTAATTTCATCGGCGGATGTTCCGGATGCTGGGCTGACATCGAGGATGTCAGCCCGCACCGGGGGGGGGGCCAGCGATCGGCCGGAACTGGGGGGGCTCAGCGCGTCCTCCGCATGGAACTGGTTAAACCAATAAAAATGTGTCTCTATGATAAAAAAAGATCATTTAAAACATAATAAAAAGGTCTGTTACAGAATTAAAAAAAAAAAAAAGCCTTTTAAAAAAAATTTGGATTCAGAAATTTCATCTAAAAAATATAAAAAGTGTTCAAAAATATAACTAAATAGAAAGAAACGGTTTGTTGAAAATGAAAACAATAACGGTTGAATAAATAAACATTAGAAAAGATAATATTTTTTACATTGAATCCTATGGGATTCGCCTGATTAAACCTGTCGAATGAAACCACCAAAAATCACCGAAAATGTCACCGACACTTCGGTGCAGTTCGGCGTTCTGTGATTTAGATTAACCATTACTTTTCAATGGCAAAATTTCACTACCGACGAATTGTGTTGATCTTTGGCGAACTGCACCGTATTTTGCTGTCAGTTTGCCAGTATTTGGAGAATTGACAATTTAGTGAATAGACGAGCTGCCACCAACAGGGTTATCCAAAGAGATCCAAATTGCTTGAGAAAGGTAACCGAACGCTGAAAATCAGCGTTTGGTTACCTTTCCTGGCCATTCGACTATCCAGAGAGCAGGCAATTCGCCAAATCCTGTTCGGTGCCAGGCTGTCGCGATGACACCTAATTGGCCCGGTGGCGGTTCCGGATGCTGGGCTGACATCGAGGATGTCAGCCCGCACCGGAGGGGCCAGCGATCGGCCGGAACCCGGCCGAACGCTGACCCCAATGGGAGGACGCGCTGAGCGCGTCCTCCGCACAGCAGCAGTAATGCGGAGGACGCGCTGAGCGCGTCCTCCGCATTGAAGTGGTTAATGCAGCATATGAATCCGCACACTGCGGGGAAGCACCTCTCTGCGGTATAATTAATGCAGCATATGAATCCGCACACTGCGGGGAAGCGCCTCTCTGCAGTATAATTAATGCAGCATATGAATCCACACACTGCTGGGCAGCGCCTCTCTGCAGTATAATTAATGCAGCATATGAATCCACACACTGCTGGGAAGCGCCTCTCTGCGGTATAATTAATGCAGCATATGAATCCACACACTGCTGGGAAGCGCCTCTCTGCAGTATAATTAATGCAACATATGAATCCACACACTGCTGGGCAGCGCCTCTGCAGTATAATTAATGCAGCATATGAATCCACACACTGCTGGGCAGCGCCTCTCTGCAGTATAATTAATGCAGCATATGAATCCACACACTGCTGGGCAGCGCCTCTCTGCAGTATAATTAATGCAGCATATGAATCCACACACTGCTGGGAAGCGCCTCTCTGCAGTATAATTAATGCAGCATATGAATCCACACACTGCTGGGCAGCGCCTCTCTGCAGTATAATTAATGCAGCATATGAATCCACACACTGCTGGGAAGCGCCTCTCTGCAGTATAATTAATGCAGCATATGAATCCACACACTGCTGGGAAGCGCCTCTCTGCGGTATAATTAATGCAGCATATGAATCCACACACTGCTGGGCAGCGCCTCTCTGCAGTATAATTAATGCAGCATATGAATCCACACACTGCTGGGAAGCGCCTCTCTGCGGTATAATTAATGCAGCATATGAATCCACACACTGCTGGGCAGCGCCTCTCTGCAGTATAATTAATGCAGCATATTAATCCACACACTGCTGGGAAGCGCCTCTCTGCAGTATAATTAATGCAGCATATGAATCCACACACTGCTGGGAAGCGCCTCTCTGCGGTATAATTAATGCAGCATATGAATCCACACACTGCTGGGAAGCGCCTCTCTGCGTATAATTAATGCAGCATATGAATCCACACACTGCTGGGCAGCGCCTCTCTGCAGTATAATTAATGCAGCATATGAATCCACACACTGCTGGAAGCGCCTCTCTGCAGTATAATTAATGCAGCATATGAATCCACACACTGCAGGCAGCGCCTCTCTGCAGTATAATTAATGCAGCATATGAATCCACACACTGCTGGGAAGCGCCTCTCTGCGGTATAATTAATGCAGCATATGAATCCACACACTGCTGGGCAGCGTCTCTCTGCAGTATAATTAATGCAGCATATGAATCCACACACTGCTGGGAAGCGCCTCTCTGCAGTATAATTAATGCAGCATATGAATCCACACACTGCAGGGCAGCGCCTCTCTGCAGTATAATTAATGCAGCATATGAATCCACACACTGCTGGGAAGCGCCTCTCTGCGGTATAATTAATGCAGCATATGAATCCGCACACTGCTGGGCAGCGCCTCTCTGCAGTATAATTAATGCAGCATATGAATCCACACACTGCTGTGTGCTAATGCCACTTGAGGAAGACCATAAGGTTGAAACGCGTTGTGCAATATATATTTTTTAATAAATAGGTCGATTGTGAACTTTTTTACTTTCTATCGATATACATCCTTACTTCGCTTGAGGCCTGGGGAGATCGTATATCGTATTGCATTTCATTTCCTGGTGGAGTGCTGTCTCCATTGCATTGCATATTCTGGTGGAGTACCGTCTCTATTTCCATCTGTATGAGGCGAAGAGTTCCTGCAATATGTACGAGCTGCCAATGTATGAGCCAACTGTAAAATGGCTTTCCACCATGTGAGTTGATCAGCCTAATGCAAATTGTGGTGATACATTACAACTGATATACTGCGCAATGTATGTCCTATTTGCTTTCTTTTAGGCTCCACTCCATAGGAGGATTTCCATCCACTTCCTCTGAGCTACTTTTGCGTGAGGCCCCATCTATATTTTTTCGCCTACAGGGCTGCTTATACATGAGTGCTGTATTAGCACTAATGTATGGGTTTACAAAGTCATGATTTTCACTATTTAAATACCACAAAACATCATTAACCTCCCTGGCGGTATTCCCGAGTGTGACTCGGGGTTAAATTTCACTACCACGAATGGTAACCCGAGCCACACTCGGGCTGGATGCATACTCACCTCCTCCTGGCTCCCTCGCTGTCCCCGCAGTGTGATCGCGGCGAGCTGCTTCCTGGATGGCTCCCTGCGAGTCACATGGTGCAGGGGGGCTGGACGCAGCAAACGTCATTCATAATACTCACTGAATACAAATGGAAAAGTTTATGAACGGCCACTAGGTTGCAGTACAGGATAAGAAATAGACCATACCTCGTCTCACCCTTGTTCTCAGACAGATTTCAGTGTTTTTTGTTGTATTTTATTGTACATCATTTATTTGCATTATTTTGGATAATTATTTTTGGGATAATAAATTATTATGTCGTGTTTCAAACTTTATCAGACTCAGTGTATTTACTATTTTTTTTAAATTAATTAATTTATTTATAAAGGATTTTACCAGGAAGGACTCTTGATTGCACGGATTTCAGTGCGTGATTCCTAATTATTACAGGCTAACTATGTACAAAAACATGTTTCCTTTAAAAAAAAATTGATACGCTTTTACACACAAAATTTTGAAAAAATTAGACCGCCAGGGAGGTTAAACAGGCACTTCCTGTGCATTTTTCCTCATTCCTCCCAAAATCTGGATGAAAGCTTAGGGCCATTAATGAAAGTCTGATCATAATCAGAATAAAGTCACCAGTTGCTGTAGAATTTGATTGAACATTTGTGGGATACATCCATTGTTATTTCTCTCTAGTTGCCAGGCGAATCTTGCGAAACCTCACTCTTTTACTTTCTCCATACAGCAATCAGATCATCCACACATTTTCTGAATGAACTCCATTTCCCCACTCTGTTGTCCCATCCACCCTCCCACCCAGGCCCGGTCTTTAATTTCAGTTCTTTTTTCCAGCTGCTTCCACTTTTCACTCTGATTACCCTTACTAAGCCCAAGCTTCTGGTCCTTCCCATGCAATCCCTGCTGTATTCTTTCTGGCTACCAGCTCCACCTTCCCACTGCTCCCATTTGATTCACATACCTCTGTCCCTTAGATTGTAAGCTCACGAGATCTCTGCATGAGCACTTGTATAAAGTACTGTATTAACAAGACAGTCATGATGTCATCCTATGGGCAGGGTCGTTTCTTGCTAATGTGTCATTATGTCTCTAGTTTGTGCTCATTACGGAATTTGTTGGCGCTATATAAAAGACTGTTACTGAAACTTGTCAGATCAAAAAGCTTGATAGGGGCATGCAGGCTTTTGTATATCCACCCTCAGTACATGGACTGACATCTCTGTACACAACACTGAGAGGAGATTTAAAAATGAGAAACAGGCATATTTTAGTGGAGCATTTCTCTCACACGTCGGTGAAATCATAAGGGATGTTCTTGATTATCACAACTAAAATAATCATGAGAAAGGAAGTTAAAAGAGATGTAACATTCCTGGAACATGAAGCTAAAAGCCAAGTATCAAGCGTGTTCGGATTCAAGCCACGCAAAAACGATCCGTTTTCAGCTGTGAACCGAGCTGAGCATGAGAAAAACAGTTTGAGGTAGAGAAAGAGTTTGGAAAAATGCATAATGCACTCCTGCAAGAACAGCCATTGGATTCAATGAATAATCATCTAGGATATAGGGCATCACCTCACATCTCATACCTTTTATACATAGGAATTTCAATACAGGAGACACAAACCGACCTGCAACTTTCTATCAGTGTAATGCTATAGCACTCCCAGAAATGGGATGCCAACGGCTTAGGCCGGGGTCAGACGAGCGTTTTGATTCCAGCGATGGCCAGTTTAGTTCTTTTAACATGTCACAATGGTGGGTCATGTAGTAACATTGTAGCACAAAGCGGCAGAATGAGTTATACAATGTAGTAAGTTTATGAAGGTGAGTTTGCGGGGCAGCTGCATACACTACATCTCCATATTCAATAGCCAGCATAAGCGTTTGTTGTACAAACTGCTTTCTTACCGCGGGGCTCAGGCAGGATTTGTTTCTGTACAGGGCACCTAGTTTGGGGTAAAGTTTAGATGAGAGTTTTTCGATGTGGGCCAAAGGATAGAGTTGGGTCTAACCAGCACATACCTAGATATTTGGTTTCACTAAACAAACTTTATTGTATAGGCTGACAGAGTTTACTTCTTTTTACTTCTTGGTTTTAATCGGTAATTGGTACGTTTCATGAAAAACAAAGTTAATGCCAACATTGCATGAAAAGTACAATAAAAAGCAGGTAAAATGATAAAAGGACGATATGATCTCATGCAGCAGCCCAGCTGCCATTCAAACCTTTTACTAATCATTTCTTTTCAGAGTATCCATCTGTAAACTGTGTATTGTGCGGCTGCAATGAAACCCCTGAATGAAACCAAGGTAAATTCTATGGAATAGGTTAATTGATGTTCATTCTATTGAATGGCAGCGGAGCAGACGAATTATTGAGGTCTGTGGCAGAGGATAGAAAGTTCAAGTGGTTTGTAGGGTGAATTACAGGGACGAGAATGCACAATGAATAACAAGAACATATTCTGAACTGAAACCACAAGTTATAAAACATCACACGTCACTATGTTTACACAGTAACATTAACGGCAATAGTAACATCGCATTAAGTTACAACATGTTTCCGCGTTGGAATGGGTCTGTTTATGCTTAATAAAGAGAATTTTAAAATAATAAGAACATAGAGTATTTTGGGGGGGAATGACAAGCCAGAATATAATAGATGTCCCATCAAATAAATTAAATGTAGACATGTGTCTGCCAGGGGAGCACAGACAGGATATGGTGTAATTAATTTAGTGTATGGTTATACAAAAAAGGATGAGGGGGGTTAAAGACTATATACTGACTCATGCAATCCAGGGGGGATTCTATCCTCAGAAATTTGCCAAAAATGACGCACATTTCCACTTTTAGTAGGGAGAGAATATTTTATGGAACATTCCCACATGCCAGCGAACTAAAATACACGTATCAGCGGTTAAAACCAGTGGAAATCACCGCAAAAATAGAATTAATTGAAATAGAAAAAAAAATTGCCATTCTTCTCCCTATAATAGTTAAATATGTCTAATATGACTGGTAAATAGCCAAAGCTTTATGGGCCTAAGGCCAAAGAAGAACAAGATGAATGTCCTAGATTATCTGCACTGCCTGCCACTATTTTACTTTGTGCTATCTGTGTTTAATTTACATAAACCCACCACGAGTATCAAATAAGAATCAGTCCTGTGCTCTATGTCCCATTGCATTAGGGAAGCAGAGTACACGGTCAGTATTCGGGCCCACTTCATGCATGAAACACCAAAAAACTTGTTCTCTGCGCTTTGATGTCCACATTAACCCCTTCACTACCAAGTGATTTTAAAAAAAACATTGTCGGGAACCAGTGTTTTTTTTGAAAAATCAAGTTTAATTAATTATACAGTAAGAAATATGTGGGCATGTTCCCAATTAATTTCTTACTGTAATAACATATTTGGCCAGTAGATGGTGCCATCTACTGCCAAATTGAGTTACAGCCATTGCAGTGAACTACGGGCTGCAACTGTATCGGCTTGCTGAATGTCCAATGTTAGGACTTTCAGTTAGCTGATTTTACACAGTTTTAGCTCTTTGGCCATTATGCCCAAAGAGCTTAAACTTTGGGGGCACCTTCTGCAGCCCAAACGCAAATGGAATTTGTTTGCAGCAAACAAATTTCATTTCCTTTTGGGCTGTAGAGCTGCAGATCGAGATATCGGGGTACCGGATGGTGCCTTTGAAGCTCGAAATATCTCAATGTCGGTAGTGAAGGGGTTAAAACAAAAGGAGAGATTTTTCCCTTTTTTTAAATGGCCATTATAGTGTACCTGCCGTACGTTATAGAGATTTTTGATCAGTGCTTTGTTGTTGCTTAATTAATCCAGTAAACCATTTTCTGTTACAATTTACAAAGGAGTTTTGTGAGTCTTTGTAGCTCCTAATCTGCCTGCTCTTCTCATGGAGGTGGCCATGATTTCCGCTTCCTCTCCTTCATGGGGATTAAAATCTAAACTGTGTGATTGACAGCTCAACCCGGGACATCTCAGAGGGGGCAGAGGGTTGAGATAGCAAGGAGGCTTCTAATATTAACTCTCAAAGGCTCAGGGTTTTTTCCTTGTCTGACTGCTTATCTGCAGTGTAAAACACACATATATTATTATAAAGCACCACCTTTCCTCTCCAAAATATATTTCTTTAGCTGACACTTCCAGGTGGAGTCACAGCACTGTAGGGAAGGATATAGACATCTTAGAGAGAGTTCAGAGAAGGGCTACTAAAATGGTGTACGGCTTGAAGGAGAAAAGTTACCAGGAAAGGCTTAATGATCTTAACATGTACAGCTTGGAAAAAAGACGAGACAGAGGAGATATGATAGAAACATTTAAATACGTAAAGGGAATCCACAAGGTAGAGGAAGGGAGTATATTTAAAAGGAAACAAAGTAGCAAAACAAGAGGACATAGTCTTAGATTAGAGGGGCAAAGGTTTAAAAGTAACATCAGAAAGCATTATTTTACTGAGAGGGTGGTGGATACATGGAACAGCCTTCCAGTTGAAGTGGTAGAGGCCAAAACAGTAATTGAATTTAAGGAGGCATGGGATAGGCATAAGGCTATCCTAAACAAAAGATAAATCCAGGTAAAGTATCCATGTAATTGGGCAGACTAGATGGGCCGAAAGGTTCTTATCTGCCGACATTTTTCTATGTTTCTATGTTTCTATGTTAATAGTTGAATGATACTGAACATCTATATTTGTGGATACAGAGGGTTGGAGGGCAGCTCTGTCATATGCAAATGCTCTCTGCAGATTTTATGATCAGACAGCGGGCAGCTCTGGGGAGCATCTCCTGATGTAAGAGCCATAAATCATTAGCCAAGGAAACACATCATGCGGCATGCCACATCATTGAGGGCAAACAGGAAGCTCAGGGGTATTTCTTTACAAGGGTTTTCATTTTTTTTTTAAACTGCCCACCTGTCAGGAGTTTGGCTAAACACAACGTATTGACAGATTTGGGAGATCTGTCGAATGAGCTAAAGTAGTTTTGGGCATGAATGGTGCACTTCAAATCTTTAAGCCCACCTGCCATGTCAAGACGAGCCCTAACCTAAAGCCAGCAATAAAATAGAGAAAACGAGACAAAGCATGACAAGGTTAATGTTTACTTTTATTCTGTTTGGATTTGAGAATGAGTCCTTTGTTACTCACATAAAGTTAATTTTAGTGAGTTATAAAAAAAACAAACAGTCGATACTATTCAATATTAAGAATTTTGAATTATCTTCTGCGTTGCTGCCAACAAAGGCCAAAAATAACCGCCACTGATTTAACACAAATTTCATTTGGGCTGCGGAAGGTGCCCCCAAAGTTTTGGACCTGTAGGCATAACGCCCAAAGAGCTAAAACGGTAAAATCAGCTGCTCAAAGCTCTGAACTATCAGACTTTCAGCAGCCGCTGCAGGGAGGAAAAAAAAAACCTGCTGCGCAAACCTCTGTAACAAAATTTGGCACTAGATAGTGCCATCTACTGGCCAAATAGGTTATTTACAGTAATAGCTATTTATTACTGCAAAATTAATAAAAAATTAAGGGGTTAAACATAACAAAGCGTGATCAAGTCACTTGGTCACTCTTTATTATGTTTAAACAATATTTTTTTTTAAAAGACGCAAGAGCGCTGGCTCTCTATTGCCTTTATATACTGTATATATATGTATATATATATATATATATATCCTCCTGGAGCTCCCTGCTTCAAATAAAATCCTGCAATGGAGAACCTGTAGTGTTGAGAGGTTCACGGAATTGTTCAGGACTCACGCAGTGGAGCGTATTCAAACATTGGTGCATCAAAAAGGTATAAATATGCTCCACTGAAAGGATATACCTGTGAAAAATCACATTTAGGAACGTTTCATTGTGCATGTGCCATTAAAATAATACTTTAATCTAGATAAGACCAGCGTTTCCAGGAAGCGTGGATGTTTCAGGGAATAACCCCATGTTTAAGGCTGGGGTCAGCCGTACGCAGTGCGAACGTGCATTTAGCCGCACTTTATTACAGCCGTGGTAGCAGCAAATGACGTCCAACGCAGGCCCACACATGAAGTACGGCCGCACGAAGGTTCGGCCGTGCAACGCAAGCAGCAAACAAATGCATTTTTGCAAGAACGTCGAACCACTAGTACTGACATACAGAATGCGCTGCGTCCACATAGCGGCGTGTGTGCGTGATTAGGAGACATCAGACGCTGCTCATGTCCGGCCAACATAACGTCCAGACACCCAAAGTTCCCTGGTTTGGATCCGTAAAAAATCACGGCCGAAATTGCGCATCGTATGACCGCCATCGCGTCTTCAGTGAAAAAATGCGTTCGGACGCATCAACGCACTTTTGGATGGTAGACGTGAAAATTGCGTTTGTCTGACCCTAGCCTTATACAGGTGCTTTCCCACGCAGAGGATGTGCAAACTCCTCATTACTGCATCAAAGGGGCTGCACCTCCGCAACATATATGTGTATTAAACAATTAGCGATTAATTAAGGGAAGCCTTCAACACGTAGCAGAGAATACCATGTAGAGCGTGCGACCAGCATGACATCACAGATTATATAAGCATCTGCTGATTAAACAATTAGTTAATAATTAGTGAAAGTTTTTAACATCAAGCGGAGATTAATATTCAGAGTTTATCTGCCAGCGAGGCATAAATAAAGTAATTAATGGCTATTAATGCAGTGTGTATACAATGTGATTACGCTGTCAACACCAAGGTATGGGGCAATGTGATCGGAGAGTGTAATAAATGGCAATAATACAAGTAGGCTTATGTGATGTATGAGCAAATCATGAGAACAATCCCCTTTATTCTACCCGACCTAACGGTTTTCAAAAACATTCCTTCCAAAAAAATATGCAGGATCTATGTATTTATTTATATATTCTCAAAGGGAGCATTTATACAATAAATTATAAACCGTTATACAGGTTATACAGTATATGACTGTTTTCAAGAGAAGAATTAATTTTGTAACGTTGTGTTCTTTATTTGGATTGTGGTTTATACACTGCCTGGCCAAAATAAAAGTCACCACTGGATGTTACTCAGCCAATAGGTGCTCGCCTTCCATTGGATAATTACTGCAGTGATTAATATGTTTCAGCATAAAATGAGGTCATGTGACTCCCTGAATATCCTGAATGAGCAGGTTTTTCCATCAATGGGTTTTTCTCCCCTGGTGGCACAGCGGACATATTCCAAGATGGCAATGCCAGGATTCATCAAGCTCAAATTGTGCAAGAGTGGTTGAGGGAGCACGAGACATAATTTTCACACATGGACTGGCCACCGCACAGTCCAGACCTTAACCCCATTGAGAATCTTTGGGATAATGTGCTGGAGAAGACTTTACGCAGCGCTGCGACTCTCCCATCATCAACACAAGATCTTGACCACAAATTAATGCCGCTCTGGACGCAAATAAATGCAGTGACATTGCTTGAGAGAGCTCAAACGATGCCACGTTGAATGTGTGCCAGAGTCACAGCAAAAGGCGACACAACCAAATATTAGAGTGTGTGACTTTTTTTGGCCAGACAGTGTGTGTCTATATTGTTTATTTATTTATAAAGTATTTAAGTAGATAAATGCTGTGATATTGCATGAGCTTCCTGGAACACCAACTGAAGAAGCCATCCAGCGAAACGCATTCTGGTAGCTATGCTTTTAATGTTGGTTTTAATAAATGTATACTTTTTATTTACCACTGTTTACCATCGTTTCTGTCCAAGGAGGTTTTTGGAATTTCCTTTAAAATTCCATACGCATGTTTGACAGAGCCATTTGGGGCTCAGGAGCATGTGAGTTAAAAATGGGTTTGCTCTCTCTATTTCTACACTGTATGGTTGCAGTATTATGCAAGGGCACCGCTGGTATAAACCTATTTCCACCTATTGAGGAAGGCTCAACAGGATTTCCCAGGAGTAACTAAGGGGTTAATGGGTACCTGAAGGAACATTAAGACCCATACTGAAATCCAACCCAGAGCCAGATGTGGGCTCAATAAAATGTGAGTTGGATGTGCGCATATTCGATATCTACAATCCTGAACCTATGTACTGTGAAATCGTTGTTTCTGTCTTTCCTGCAGCATTTCTGGAAGACACTACCTATAGGGGGTGAATTTTTAGAAGGAATATCCGAATCCTGTATATGGACATGCAGTGTATGTAGTTTCTGCCAACCAGTGGGCTTATGGTGACTGGCGCTGCGTTGCTTCTTTTGTGTTTTACTGAATTTCATATTTAGACCTGGGTCTCATCCCCAAGATATCTCAGTATTATTTGCAAATATCCCAAAGCTGGAAAGAATCCCAAATTCAAAACACTTCTGCTCCCCAGTATTTCGGATAAGGGACACACAAGATGTATTAACCTCTTCACTACCAGGATCGAGATAACTTGGGACTTCAAAGGTACCATCAGGTTCCAATATAGAGTTATCTCGATCTGCAGCTCTGAAGGACAAAAGCAAATGAAATTTGTTTGCTGCAAACAAATTTCATTTGCATTTGGGCTGCAGAAGGTGCCCCCAAAGCTTTAGGCCTGTGGGCCTTAGGTGCTAAAACGGTTTAAAATCAGCTGAAGAATGCCCTGACATATTAGGCTTTCAGCAACCGATGCAGGGAACCACGAGCTACAGCTCAAACTGCAGTAACTCATTTTGGCCACTAGATGGTGTCATCTGCTTGCCAAATAGGTTATTACAGTAAGAAATACACTGGAAATATTCCCAAATATTTCTTACTGTATAATTAATTAAAAAATACTTTTTTTAAAAAAACACTGGGATCCTGACAATTAATTTAATTAAAAAAAAAAAATCAATTGGTAGTGAAGGGGTTAAACCCAACAGGTCTCCTGGATAACAGACAGATAAATGTCATAGTTTATCTTCAGTGCCATTCCTTGGAACAGAGCTACATGCAGCAGCTGAACATGCACAGTCCATCCTCTACACCAGTGTCAAATTCCGACCCTCCAGATGTTTATTCCCTACAATTTATTTATTATTTATAAAGGATTTTACCAGGAAGGACACATTGAGATTTCTCTCGTTATCAAGTATGTCCTGGGTTATTTCAAGAATTTCAAGAACTCCTTCATAGAATCATGAGAGCTGAAGTTCGGAAACGTCTGGGAAGCAGAGTTTTGAGATCCCTGCTCTACCCCAAGCATCACGTCTCCCTGACATTCCAAAATACAAGCCTTGATGTCCCTGAGAAGATCATTACTGCTGGACATTAGAAATACCCGTATTGCCTAAGAGTTAACCAAAGTGCGTAATACACACGTACGTATAAAAAAAAAAGGTGAAGAGCCATTCACAGCTGAATTTACTGGAAATGCCTCAATGAGGCACTCAGCGCCGACGGTCAGTGATGGAAATGCAGCTGGCTGGGTACGTTGTTACAGTCCAGCGTATGTTAAAGCCCAGGTGAGCGAGCGCAGATAGTGTCTTATCATGCCGTTCAATTAAGGTCCATTTAGAGCGCTCCGGCACGATGAAGCAATGAATACCGTTAATGCAATTTCTGGCTTGGCAGCAGCTTCGATATGTCTATGGCACTTAAATAAAGTTTGCGAGGACTTGTGAAAGCTGAAAGACGCACAAAGATGGCCTAATAGATGGCCTATTGTATCTCATCGCGGTTATGATTTTATGAACAATTTTCTCATAAGTCAAGTGTCATCCTTATAACGTTGCGCTTCCCAGAAACGTTACTTTGTATTCATGGCAGGAAAGTTTGTGCCGTTCTATTAAACAAAATAAATGCAACTTCCCCCCCCCCTTCCTTCCATAAGTGCTCTAACGGCGGCGTGTCCTCATAATGCCTCTCCCTTATTCCATTCTTCCTTTGATATATTAGGCTGATGCTTTATTAAATAGGCAGGCGAAGACAAACAATTGGTCAAGTATAGGATATTGATCTGATGAAAGCTTGTATTTACGAATACCCATTAAAATGTGCGATGCAAGATGTTCTGCGCGGCCTTCCCAAAGCCAAAAGCCTCCAAATGTAATTGCTCATTATCTCGGAAAGTTCCCATAAATCTGATCATATTCTTCCTCATCTTTACTTTTTTAATGTTTGCAGATGTTCCGTATCTTTTTTAAAGGAACATTTGTACTTTTTTTTTTTAATTGTACCTCAGGTCAGCATCAGGTAACAATACACAGTTGAAGCGAAAGAACTGCTTGTTCAATATGTCTGGAAAAAAATAACCAGTTCGGAAAAATACTTGGTAGTTTTAGACCCATGTTCAAAACGTATTCTGCTAAAATGCATTCAGAGTGATTAGTCATTAAAGACTGGTTTTGCTTAATCATAACGGCCAACATCTGGGCAGTCCATACCAGTCCAAGAAAGGAGTATCCAAACTTCTGTGAGTGTGCAGCGGGTTTGGGTCGAAATCCCTACAACCAGGTTCCCTAATGCCAACTTCCCTACACAGACAACTCCCTGACGGCCAACTTCCCTACACAGACAACTCCCTGACGGCCAACTTCCTACACAGACAACTCCCTGACGGCCAACTTCCCTACACCGACAACTCCCTGACGGCCAACTTCCCTACACAGACAACTTTCCTACACAGACAACTCCCTGATGGCCAACTTCCCTACACAGACAACTCCCTGACGGCCAACTTCCTACACAGACAACTCCCTGACGGCCAACTTCCCTACACAGACAACTCCCTGACGGCCAACTTCCCTACACAGACAACTTTCCTACACAGACAACTCCCTGATGGCCAACTTCCCTACACAGACAACTCCCTGACGGCCAACTTCCCTACACAGACAACTCCCTGACGGCCAACTTCCCTACACAGACAACTCCCTGACGGCCAACTTCCCTACACAGACAACTCCCTGACGGCCAACTTCCCTACACAGACAACTCCCTGATGGCCAACTTCCCTACACAGACAACTCCCTGACGGCCAACTTCCCTACACAGACAACTCCCTAACGGCCAACTTCCCTACACAGACAACTTCCCTACACAGACAACTCTCTAACGGCCAACTTTCCTACATGGCCAACTTCCCTGCACAGACAACTCCCTGATGGGCAACTTCCAGACATCCTAAATCCCAGCGGCTAACACTATCCCTACTCCCTAACCCCCTAAACCTAGCCTAAACCCTAACCCCCTAAACCTAGCCCTACCCCCCTAAACCTCTAAACCTAGCCTAAACCCTAACCCCCTAAACCTAGCCCTACCCCCTAAACCTATCCCTAACCCCCTAAACCTAGCCCTAACCCCCCTAAACCTAGCCCTAACCACCAAACCTAACCCTAACCCTAACCCCCCAAACCTAGCCTTAACCCTAGCCCCCTAACCATAACCCCCTAAATCTAGCCCTAACCCCCAAACCTAACCCTAACCCCCCTAAACCTAGCCCTAACCCCCCCAAACCTAGCCCTAACCCCCCTAAACCTAGCCCTAGCCCTAACCCCCATAAACCTAGCCATAACCCTAACCCCCCTAAACCTAGCCCTAACCCCCCTAAACCTAGCCCTGTTATTTTTAGGGTTAGCCGCTGGGATTATGGATGTCTGGAAGTTGGCCGTGTAGGGAAGTTGGGATGTCTGGCACTTGTTCTGTCTGGAAGTTGGCCGTCGGAATGTTGGCATTAGGGAACCTAGCTGTAGGGATTTTGTCCGGCACCCGTGTGCAGCATATCCACATACCCAGCAGGACTTGGTCTTCAAGTCGGAAATACTATGGACTGCTTGAGCGGATTGAATAAAGGAGTTATCTAACTCAAAAGAGTCGTTTGAGGTGTACTGTCTCAGAGTGGTTCGTGCAGGACGTAGGGATAATGCACTCGCATCCTTAGTAATAGCAGGTAGTCACTAAATGGATTCCGATGAATAAAGGGAGACAGAGGGCGCAGATTTTGATAATTACTCCAACGGTGATGACGGGTGCCATTGTGGCATCTGTGATGGTGCAGACTTGACTCGGGAAGCGTGTATCCTGGCAGGTGAATCACTCGTCAATACTGCTGCCCAGGTTACAGCCACGTCAGTCGTGGAGGACCATATGGTGGATTGAGGGATTTATGTCGATGGAGTTCCTTCACCAGAACTTGGTCTCCAGCTCTGAAAGGATGTGTTGGTTCGATAGAGGGAAACACAGAAGACAAAGACACATCACCAGACCCTATTCAATTTCTTTATCAATTGAGTCACGTAATGCTCTTGGATCTGTTCCAAATTCCCTGGTATCATAACTTGTAGCCCTTGCGTGGCCAATGGTGTGGGAAAAGGACGCCCCATTAGAAAGATACATATGGTGTCTGTGTCCTTTATTCCTTTAATATGCTTTCCCTATACAGACCACATGCCCTGATTATGTGATCTCTTTCTCCTACAGTCCTGCAGCCAGTTCACATCACACTCTGCCACAGCGCTTGCTTTTGGACACTGCTGTCCCACCCTCCCTCCTCATCCACCCACCCACCCAGTGCCGGTCTGAAATTTGTAGCTTACTTTCCAGCTGCTTTCACTTTGCAAATCACCCTAATTAACCCAAGGTTCTAGCCCTTCCAATGATATGTTAATCTGTATATTTGTGTTTTGTTTTTAATATCTTGCATTTTATTACTTTGTATTTCTGTAACAACTGTAACCACTCAATGTTCTCGAACCCAGGACATACTTGAAAACGAGAGAAATCTCAATGTATCCTTCCTGGTAAAATCCTTTATAAATAAATAAATAAATAATTCCAGGCTGGTCGTAAGTGATTCGGAACGAGGGGGAGAGCAAACCGAGCAAATTCCGATGCATTTTTGAATCCATTAACAGTTATCTTGGCTTTAACTGTCCATGACGGGGCTGTCAAACTCCCAGCCCCCAGATGTTGACGACCTAGAATTTGCAGAATTCTTTGAATGCAATAGATAGCCAGTGAATCATGGGAGTTGCAGTTCAGAAACATCTGGTGGGGCCGGAGTTTGACAACCCTGGTCTATGACTTCCATCTTCTGGTCTTCTGAGCTGAAGACAACCTGAGCCAGGTTAGTATTTTCTCCAAATTAACTTCACAGTGATCATTATCCAAACAGTATTGAGTTCCCCCTTATCAAGAATAAATCAAAATAACACAAGCAGGAATCATGGTTGGTGATCAAAACTGTATTAAAAAAGGAATATGGTACAGGAAGGTAGAATGAAGTGTGGACAGGTCAGACTCCGAGACCTTTGAGTCAAGCGTCACACTCTCTTTTTGAAGAAATGGACTCAGAATTGCTTCTCCCAGATGGATCAGTCAGCTGGCAGGTTTGGGAAGTGAGTATTTTGTGGTGCCTACACCTTTTTGTTCTTTTGTGTGAGACGTAAACTCCTCACTTTCTGCAGCTGGTTGCCAACCGGAACATCAAGGGACAATGTCCTCCACCCAGATGGTCCTGCAAATACATGGATGGTCCTGGCAAAAGCTGAGTTGGTAACGATAGGGTATGCTGTGAAGGGGACTTTGGAGAAGAGAACTCCTCACTGGTCAAACAAAATATTCCATTGCCAAAGTCCATTTATTGGTCCAAAAATATAAGTAAGAGACCCGGTTATCCAAAGCGTGATAATAGGTAGAGCTGTATGGACATTGTATATTTGTTATTTCCTTGTTCTAGAGACATGAGAGAAATATAGAGGTATAGAGACTACATACTGTATGAACAGAGGACACAAAACATGGTCTAAGTCTAACAGATCACAGAAAAACCCAACTTTGCCAGCTGAAGACATCGAGGAAATGATGCTTGCTAGTCCCAAACCCAGAAAGAAAAGTCAAGGAATGTGCTAGGAACGTTCAACTATTCTAGGTAAAGGGAGTCAGACATTTTTCAATTGTTCCATTACCCAGTAATAGCCTGGTCTTTGGCCAGACTAACATTGGGGCTGCTGCTCCAGGTCCATACACCAAAATAGGCATTAGATTAGTGGAAAATGTAGTATTTTTCCAGAGCATGAAGACTTAGCTGGAGAGCAGCAGAAGTTAAATGGGTTGGAATGGAAACATTATAGACAGAGATAGGGATCAGGTAGCCAAGCAATGGACCTGTGGAGTTATAGGGCAGAGATCCACCAAAACAATCAACTTCAGGCTCTTAAGTGGGTACAGGAACCGAAGTATGGAACGGCCATTTTGGTTTTTGTCCAAAATAAGCATAATGTGACCAAAGCGAGTGATGTTTCGATTAGTAGTAGAAATATCCAGGTTGACCAGGCAAAGGCAGCAGAGAGAATTCCAGAGGATTCAAGGCCTACAACCCTACGTTCCTGTACCTGTGTTACTGGCTAATTCACAATATTGTACTCAAGCTTTCTGGTACCAGGCATTTTGGGTTCATGGACAAGAAAGAACTAGCCATTACCAGGTGAGGTCTAGGGCTGTTTGGCAAGAGATGGAAAAGTCAGCAATCTGCAGAATGTCAATAACATTGTGAGATAAAAAGAAAACCCAGAAAAGATTTAGGTGCTGACTTCAATCATCCCGCATTCCTAAAAGAAAAGAGAATGTGTAAGGAGGCGATGGATGAGCGCTCAGACTATGCTGTTAAATTATTGACCTGTGACGACACAGCACATGGTTGTGAAGATTAAACAGATTACAGCAAGTCATGATTTAGGGTCAGGGATTCTTGTTTCTGCTACAAATCCCTCCTAATTGGCCCTCACTGCTCGACATTCTCCAACCTCACAAGTATTCTGTCCCTGCAAAGTGTATCAAAGCAAAGTGCGGTGGAATTAACGTTTTTTTCAGTATCTTCCGCACATTTATGTTTTACGTCTCCATAGATTAAATGCGAACATTCTGTCAGCGTTTACCCACAGTGAAATACGCCGAATTATTAGCAGGCTTCTTTCATTAACGTGAGAAGTGCGTAAAAAAAATCTGTTTAAAGCTCTTAAATATGTAAATGTTAAGACTTACTAAAGTCCGCAGTGGTTTCAGGATATAAACTGCGGGAAACCAATTTATTTGAGTTGTAATATGAAGATTATCCTTCTGACTTTAGAACAAAAATACACAAAACATATTGAAACTTCCCCGCGATGAAGGAAAGAAACGGATTTCTTTTTCTTTTCCACCCACTGCTTTTTACAATAATGCACAATTTACACTGTACAATTTTAAACTGATACAAGAAGTTAGTAAAAAAAAAGCATCGCCTGGAAAAAAATGCTGTCGTATAAATCACATTTTCAGATAAATTGACAAAAATAAAAAGCGTTTTGTTTGTAATAAATATTTTATTTTCTGATGTACCAAAAAAAAGTAAGAAAAATGAATCGATAAAATAAACTATGAGTGTTATTAAAGCAGCAGCACAGAGCTGAGCACATGTCCGGGCCCCGCACGATGACGGGCCCCGCACGATGACGGGCCCTGCAGGTGTAGTGTCAGGCTGTAATTCTTGCTGAATGCACATTTGAGACTTTTGGCAGCGCCCAGGGTACTTTGCGGGAACCCGCGCGCTGCCACATTAATCTGCAGCAGGGAATCCTCGTCTGTGTCACGTGTCGGGAATTTCCTTCTGTAAAGAGAAAATGCGGGAGCGGGCGAGAAACTGAGAGGAGAAGCTGCGAATCCTGAAATATGGCCAGAAGGACAGCACAGAGACGCATTTAGAGGGGACTCTGTGTCTCTCGTTGGCTGTCTCTCTGGTTGTAAATCTCTGTTGCTCTGGCTGTTACTCTTTGGTCAGCTGTCTGTTGCTGTCTCGCTGTCTGACTCGCTGGTTGTCTCATGCTCTCTCTAGCTCTTAGTGTTTGTGCCACTAGCTGGCTTTCTTTGGCTCAGTGGCTGTGGCTGTCTCTCTGCCTGGCTGTTTCACTGGCTGTTACTTTTTGGTCAGCTGTCTGTTTCACTGTGTCTCTTACTGTCTCACTCGTTTGATGGTTGTCTCTCTTGCTCTCTGTCTGGTAGACTGCCTCTCTCCCCTGCTAGCTCGTGGTGTTTGTGCCTAGCTGGCTTTCTCTGGCTGTGGCTGTCTCTCTCTCTGGATGACAAAGTGTCTCTCTGCAGGCTGTCACTCTCTCTGGCTCTCACTGTCTGGCTGTCCCCCTGGCTGTCTCTTTATGCCAATCTGACACTGCCTCTGAATGTCTGGCTGTGTCTCTGGTTGTCTGGTTGTCCCACTTGCTGGCTGTCTCTCCGGCTGGATGCTGGTCCCTATGGCTGTCTGTGTCTTGCTCCGTCTCCATCTGGATGACCTTTTGGCTGTCTCTCTCTCCCTGACTATTTCTCACTCTGGCTGGCTGTTGGACTAGCTTGCTGTCTTTCTCTCTGGTTATCTCTAGGTGTCTCTCTGCTCTCTCACTTCATGTCTCTTGCTATCTTTCTCTCTGGTTATCACTCTGTCTCTCTCTGGCTGTCTCACTGCCTGTCTCTAGCTATCTTTCTCTCTGGTTATCACTCTGTCTCTCTCTGGCTGTCTCACTGCCGGTCTCTAGTTATCTTTCTCTCTGGCTGCTGATATTTTTTGGTTTGTTTTATATGACACAGTTAAACCCTTGGCTAGAAACTTACACTATAGATATTAAGACAATATAAATACATTGAGACAGAGAAAGCCTCATTTCAACTGGACTGCGTGTTATTTACAAATATGTATTCCATGGTCATATAAGATGTATTCTATTCGCTGCCAAGCTACATTATGCTTTTCTTAAAGAAGGCTTGTCACATGATTACGAACCAATTACCAAAATACTTCCCTTACCAGACTGGATTTATTGAGTTACTGTAAAAACCAATGGACAATCAACGAAAGTCCTGCAAAATTGATGTTACATGTTACCAAGTTGACGTTTTGGAAGGAGATCTACACTGCTTGTCTATATGGTCGATATTTAAGGGCTCCTTCTTGTTTGAGGTGCCGAGAATATCACGAAGGACCAGCGTGGAGTGAAAATTGGGAGCGGCGTCACCTCCATCATATAAATGCCTGGTATCCTGAATTCCATTACTAAAATGCGGACTCTCAACTAGGCCTCATCGTAAAGCATCCACGCTATTGATGACTCCAGATTTCCCTATCAGTGTGAAAATCTACAGAACTGAACACTCAAAGAGCACATCAACTTTTGTCAGGCCCGGAGTCTATCCATTAGTGACAAAATCGTAATCCAAGGGTGACACGAGTATTGGCCAACCCCTCCAAAGACCATTAGGTCCAATTACCTTTTAATGAAAGGACCTGACCAGTTCAACCTACAATTCCCATTTAATTTGATACAATTCGCATCTGTTGTTGTTGTTGAGGAAGTCCACATTGGGCAGTATTGGAGGAACCTGAAAAGGAGAGTTGATGCATGTTCTAAGGAGAACCCATGTGCTTGGACACTTGGAAGGTTTGATGGACCGACCGCTCTAGATTTAAGCTGGCTGAATCTTTTAGGTGATGGCATTGGCCATTAGCCTTCAAGATGAGTCAAGTCTTGGAGTCCACGTGGCCCTGAAGTTTGGTGGCTGTTTGGAGGTATTTGAGGACTAGCAGCTTGAATACGCTAATTCTTTCAAACAGAAACGAGGAAACAAAATGCTGCGGGGGAGAAAGATGCCTCGATAACTTTGACAATCTTCTTTTTGAGAACATTTTCTTATTTTGAAGGAGAGAGAGAGGGAGAAAAACAAGAGACGAGTTAAAAGAAATGAGCTTAGAAAAATCCTCAGACGAGGATATTCTTTTGCCTATGTAATTGCCTGCAGCCAACCTTGTGTGAAAGCCCCCTTTGGATTACAGGATTTGTTGTATGCAAATTGAGAACTAAATGCATGGTAGCACCTTTCAGCTCTGCAATGCTGGAAATGAGTTTTTTAATAGGAAATTAGATTAGTAATATTTTAGTCAACAAAAAAAAAATTCTGCATGAAGATGAGAAAATTATTCAAGCAATCAGACTTCTAAATCCAAAGTATGAGCAATTGTCGAATGTGCTTGCTCGACTAGTCTCAGAAGAATGAGACGCACAGCTTTCTAAGGACACAGATAAAAGCGGGATCAGTTCGTATCGGCAGAGTTAAAGGACCCGTCGAATACAAACGCAAAACGGCTTTGTGATGAGCACCGGGGTGGAAACAGTAAGTACGTCTGAATGTGGAATTTGCCACCTGTGATAAACTCTGGAAAAATGTGCACGTTAACACGAAAAAAGAAAACACAGGAATCTAAATGTGTGGCAGTAATTAATAAGCTCACCGACCGAGTATGACAAAAGAAAACGCTTTGATGGAGCACTCCGAAATATCTGATTTATTGGTCTATATTTATCTGTTAGAGCGAAAGACACACATAAAAGACAGACAGACGGATAGAGAGATAGAAAGATGCCATAGATAGATAGATAGACGAATAGATAGAAAGACACACATAAAAGACAGACAGACGATAGAGAGATAGACGAATAGATAGAAAGACACACATAAAAGACAGACGGAGAGAGAGATAGAAAGACACACATAAAGACAGACAGATGGATAGAGAGATAGATAGACGAATAGATAGAAAGACACACATAAAGACAGACAGACGGATAGAGAGATAGAAAGATGCATAGATAGAAAGACACACCTAAAGACAGACAGATAGACGTATAAAGACACACATAAAGACAGACAGATGGATAGAGAGATAGATAGACGAATAGGTAGAAAGACACACATAAAGACAGACAGACGGATAGATAGAGATAGAAAGACGCATAGATAGACGAATAGATAGAAAGACACACCTAAAGACAGACGGATAGAGAGATAGAAAGACACACCTAAAGACAGACAGATAGACGAATAGATAGACGGATAGAGAGATAGAAAGACACACATAAAGACAGACAGACAGACGGATAGAGAGAGAGATAGATAGAAAGACAGTGGACTGCTAGACACACATAAAGACAGACAGATGGATAGATACATACAATGAAAGACAGAGGATAGACAGACATACCGACACACCTATAGAGAGACAAGAAGACAAATAGATGGATATATAGAGAGAGATAGTCGGATAGATGATTGGATAGACAGACAGATGGATAGATAGATGATTGGATAGACAGATGGATAGTGAATAGATGGATATATATATATATAGAGGGATAGTCAGATAGAGAGATGATTGGATAGACAGACAGATGGATAGATGATTGGATGGAGAGACAGATGGATGGATAGAGAGATGATTGGATAGACAGACAGATGGATAGATAGATGATTGGATAGACCGACAGATGGATAGATGATTGGATAGACAGATGGATAGTGAATAGATGGATATATATATATAGAGGGATAATCAGTTAGATAGACAGACACAAGGATAGATAGACAGATGATTGGATAGATAGATGATTGGATAGACAGATGATTAGATACATGGATAGAGAGAGATGGACAGATAGATGATTGGATAGACAGACAGACGGATAGATAGACGGACAGACAGATGGATAGATAGATGATTGGATAGACAGACAGATGGATAAATAGATAGATGATTGGATAGACCGACAGATGGATAGATGATTGGATAGACAGATGGATAGTGAATAGATGGATATATATATATAGAGGGATAGTCAGATAGATCATTGATAGACAGACAGATGGATAGATAGATGATTGGATAGACCGACAGATGGATAGATGATTGGATAGACAGATGGATAGTGAATAGATGGATATATATATATAGAGGGATAGTCAGATAGATCATTGGATAGACAGACAGATGGATAGATAGATGATTGGATAGACCGACAGATGGATAGATGATTGGATAGACAGATGGATAGTGAATAGATGGATATATATATATAGAGGGATAATCAGTTAGATAGACAGACACAAGGATAGATAGACAGATGATTGGATAGATGGATGATTGGATAGACAGATGATTAGATACATGGATAGAGAGAGATGGACAGATAGATGATTGGATAGACAGACAGACGGATAGATAGACGGACAGACAGATGGATAGATAGATGATTGGATAGACAGACAGATGGATAAATAGATAGATGATTGGATAGACCGACAGATGGATAGATGATTGGATAGACAGATGGATAGTGAATAGATGGATATATATATATAGAGGGATTGTCAGATAGATCATTGGATAGACAGACACAAGGATAGATAGATGATTGGATAGATAGAAGGACATATAGATAGTTAAAGATAGATGATTGGATAGACAGATGATTAGATACATGGATAGAGAGAGATGGACAGATAGATGATTGGATAGACAGACAGACGGATAGATGATAGATAGACAGACAGATGGTTAGATAGACGGATAGACAGATGGATAGACAGCCATTGTTTCTGTAAAAGGTAGACGTCATTGCATTGGGAGCGTCGCGGTGGCATGTCATAGTGCTCTATACATGAATAAAAGTATAAATAGTCACTTCCCATGTGAAGAAGTTTCTACAATCTCCTAGCATTGCTTATTCCCAGCGTGTGTAATTCAGGAGAAACTTTCGTTTTGCTACATTTGTTTATTTTTTTTTTTAGACTGTTGCTATTGTCGTCGCTGAAATCCTCAAAACAAAGTTTCTTAGATTAATCAGACGAGGGATTATTTTCAGTGAGACTTCGCTCTTTATTTGCACACAAGCCGTACAGATATTACCCGGGCGGCCTTGGCGGGACCCAAATAAAAAGCCTCCGCCTAGAAAGAATAAATCTATCCCTGTAATGGATAGGAAGGGGCAAGCGGTGATGTCTGTGAAATAGTGTTTGTTAAATGTAGAATTTTGTTTTGGGTAACAGAGTGCGCTCCATTAACACTACACAAGGAGGAAAGATGTTGTTAGTGCTTCGAGTTACAGCCCTTTCATGTCAAGAATCGTTAATGATCAGTCGGCCTGGAATGATGAATATTTATTGCTGGAAATCATGTTTAAACGTAGTAGCGAGCAGATTAGCGTGTCCTTTGTTTAGAAGCAGGTGTAGCGAGGTGTGTGGGATTATAGTGTAGGAAACCTGAATTAAATAATAATTTAATAAATTACATTGGTGCTTCCAGGCAAGAAGTAAACAATAATAAAACAAGCAACAAAGTATTAATCACTGTGGAGAGTCAACAACACGCGGAATAACACAATTCCCAGTGTTTATTAAACTTAATCTGTGATTCTGTCTGTAAAATACACACGGCCTGACCAAATAAAAAGTCACACCCTGTAATATTAGGTTGTGTCACCTTTTGCTGTGATTCCGGCACACATTCGCCGTGGCATCGTTTCAATAAGCTCACACAATGTCACAGCATTTATTCCCGTCCAGAGTGGCATTCATTTGTGGCCAAGATCTTGTATTGATGATGGGAGAGTCGCAGCGCTGCGTAAAGTCTTCTCCAGCACATTATCCCAACGATTATCAATAGGGTTAAGGTCTGGACTGTGCGGTGGCCAATCCATGTGTGAAAATGATGTCTCATGCTCCCCGAACCACTCTTGCACAATGTGAGCCCGATGAATCCTGGCATTGCCATCTTGGAATATGCCCGCTGTGCCATCAGGGGAGAAAAACCCATTGATGGAAAAACCTGCTCATTCAGTACTTTCAGGAAGTCACATGATGTTTTTGGGCACATAATGTTGCCGAACCCAGACCAGACCAAGTGAAGCAACACCAGATCATAACTAACTTGTATGGTAAGTTGTGACTTTTTTTGACCAGGCTGTATATATTGGGTTGAGGGTGTAGAGCTATTTCCAGCACTGAATAAAAGATTCATACAGCACTGATGAGTATGTTATACTTGCTCCCCCTAGTATGCGATGTAGAGGAGGCTGGACATGCCCCTCCCAAAATGTAAAAAAGATGTTTTAATTCATTCATGAGAGGGAAAAGGCATTGTAAGTATTACAATGGAGTGTAGCATTTTGCAGAAGCTGCATATATAGGGGAATGGTATAAAAATCACGATGCTACTTCAAACCCCATTCTATCGAGCACCATCTCGAATGTTTACCTCATGGGGGCAGCCATCTTGTATTCTTGCGCATGATATTACCTGCCAGCTTCAGAAGGAGGAGATAAATAGGGGTTAGTTTGGATTAAGGGCTCTCATTGTGATTTTTTTTCCTTTTAGCTTTCACAATTATTCCAATGCATGAAACAAGAAACCATTGTATTAATCGAATAGCTCTAAACACACGTTCTAGAGCTGACAGAAATCAAGATGGCCGCCCCTGTTGCTAAGCGAATGGGATGCTGATGAATCCAATTAACAAACAAAGCCCAAACACATCTCTTTCCTTTTCAAATACTCACTTCTAAAGCAGTAACATGATTCCACATATATCATGTTCTTTTGGCATGTGAAATCGTAAATCCCAGGTGTGGAAGGTGTATTTTTCCATATGGCTGAACATGGGAGCGCCCTCTTTTTTAGTCCCTCCATAAATCTATGTGTCGTGTCACTCCAGCCACAGAACAATATATGGCTGTCAGTTGGAGAGCTGAATGACAGGCACCTGGAATGCTCTTATAGGTCAATGGTTTGGTTTAGACAGGTAAATAAGGGAAGGGTTCATTGAGCGGCGCGCCCGCTGAGATTTGGGAATTTCTCAATTTATTCCCAGGTGGAAGTAAATCTTCAGAGGACCATTCCATGGATTCATGCGTCAGGGCTGGGCCTATTTCCTCCTATATGTGTATGACGCTGTGCGAATTAGATTGCTAAAGTGTGCCATTTGTGCTAAGGACCCACATAATGGGTTTATTTCACACCTGTAGCAATATAGCCACTACAATTAATTGATGGTATAATATAAATCAAAATTAATACAAACCAAAAACAAAAAAACAACAAACAAATGTCGGCAGGAACAAAGAACAGGTGATTGAATAACCCTGTATAAAACTTGTAATCCTGAGAGCGTGAAAAGCAGGATAATGACTGGAGAGTGAATAATTCTAGGTCAAAATAGCCAAACCAGAAAAATTCTCCCTTTTATCTCACTTTCCAAATCGGCTATTTTGACCTAGAATTTTTCATTCTCCAGTCATTCTCCTGCTTTTCACCGCTCTCTGAATAACCCTGATAGTCTTTTTTTGCCCTTATGTAATTGGGTAGAGACTGCTGACATCCTCTGCCCAATTATTATTAAATTTTTTTGGGTGATTTTACTCACCTTTTGTCCCTTGCCGCACGCAGCTCCTCCTCTTCTGCTGAGGGACTCCTGAACCCGGAAGTACCTGAAGCTTTTCTGCGCAATTTGCGCTCCTGCGCTATTCGCATAGAGTAGGAAATGCAAATTACGCACTGCAGCAGGTCTTGCGAACTTTATGTACGCAGGTTCCGTGGTGGCTGGGCAGCTCCGATACATCTGACGCTCTCCGAGACCGAACGCTAACGTGATTGGTTAATAGTGACTAGTAACCAAACTAATAACAGACAGCTGGTAAATTCGAATTCCCCGACTGCTGGTGATGCTGGGTGGGGTGGAGGAAACTCCTCCACTTACCTCAGTGTTTTCTACCAGTTCGGCTGGGCCGGGAGGGGGGGAGAAGGGGAGGCACGCCTCACATCCTGACCACTTCAAAATATAAAGTGGTCAGGATGTGTAGAGTGTTCCTTTAAGAAACCCTATATATAGAATGTACATCTATTCTGTTGATATGTTTTATCTCATGTAGCATACACTTTAAATATTTAATCAACCAAATCATTTGAAAAGGTATGTATATATTTTTTAAATTCACGCTTACACACTCACCAATTTCAGGTTTGCAACTCACATAATACTGAGCCTGTATATATACACTGGCTCAGTGCAGCAGCTTTCAGGTCACTAAAGGGTGACCCGATCTTCTTTCAGTGTGCTCCTTGAAATTACAGAGCGAGAGACCCCGTCACAGTGCAGATTTAAGTGATACTTCAAATAAAATGAAAAATGGCGCACTCACATTAGATGGAGCTGCTTCTTCTAGGTAATGGCCGGATAAACATGCTCTGGAAATTCTGTCGAGGTGTCCAACCTGTGTTTTCAATGCAGTGGAGTCCACGTTCTGGAATAACCTCCAGTAATGTAATACTTTATTAAAATCACATAAAAAAAATACATTAGCCAAAACATAAAAATATAATAGCAACTGGATCAAACAGAATGTGTTTTGCCAAAATAACTATTTGGCCAACTCAGCTGATAATGTCCATCTTTATACAGTGAGGGATTGCACAATGGGCTCGATCTTTCTGCCGTTTCACCTGTGACTTGTTTATATCAGGACTGTGTTATGTAAAAAGGAAGAAATACTCAGAGTGCATGAACAAAGGGAAAAAAACAAAAGCAACAACCCTGTCTGAGCATGATGAAACCACAGTAATAGTTGTCATGAAAGCCGCAGACCCATTACCAGTAATTAGAAGGGACAGGAGTAATAATACAAAAAGCCAGAGCGGAAAGAATCAGATTTATTTGTGACAACAATTAATTCAAAGCAGATTTGAGATTAACATTAATCCTTTCAGAAAACATGAGAAATAATTGATTCACTTTTAATTCAGAAAGAGTTGGCAGCAAAACGTGCAATGCTATTTTGGTTGAACTTGCGAAATGCGTGGATTCTCTCCTGATTCTCTCACTGCTATCACTAAAAAGAGATTTACCCACCTAATGTCCGGACTTTTTTCTATCATTGACCCAATATACATTGCCATGTGATCGAGCCCAGGAGTGGCCACTGGATTAGCCGGGGAAATGCCCAGCGTTCTGCACTGTCCATGGGCTGACTGGGGATTTTAAGGAACTTCCCAATGTGAGGCAACTGCTATGGCTAAGTGGACCATTGGGGAGTCAAATGATCCCAACATGTCCCAGTGACGGATCCCAGCATGTATAACACAGGGAGTGGGGCAATTATTTAATTCAAGATCTATAAACATAACATAGAATGCAGCAATTAAACCAAACCATGTATTCATTGCGTAGGATCATCACAGTTGAAGGGATACTCTATTAAAAAATTGAGTTTCCTGTTCTATTGCCCTTAAATAATTTGGCAGGTGTTGCCGACTGTTACTGTAAAATTATTTTAAAAAAAAATCTGGTTTTCTATTTTTTCAGGTGACTTTCGGAGACGTGGAACTCCCTGAAGCTCTCCTGCGCGCCTACAAAACTAGCGCAGCGTAGAAACTGCAAATTGTGCCCCGCTAGGAGACTTGAGCAATCTACGTATGCAAGTTCTCTGTAGCGCTTGTGCAGAGCAATGGATCGGAGCATAGATCCAACCCTTGGGCCGCCAATCTGAAAACACTAGCTACCAGCAGGTGGTCTCAGAAGGAGACGTTGCATGATGTCTGTGTGCTGACGTCAGTAGTGACTGATGTAGTAACCGGCAGCCAGGAAATTCAAAATCCCGGCTGCTGGTGATACTGGGTGTGGTGGAGGAAACTCCTCCACTTCAGCCCCTTAGTCACCAGATCATGGCAGGAGAGAGGGTGGGGAGAGAGGGTGGGGAGAGAGAGGGAGACTCTAAAGATCCTCACCACTTTAAAACTATAAAGTGGTCCGGATGAGTAGTGTGTCCCTTTAAATATTCACAGCTACGGCAGATTCACGTTAAACAAAATAATAATTTTCCTAAACACAGTAATCTAGTTACCGCTTATGTTAGTTTTCCTTTAAATAAATTCGAGGTACGAAAGTATCCCTATATTTACAGTGACAGCGGGGGAGGGGGGCTCTGGGTCTGTGCGATTACTAATCAACCCATTCCTGTAAAAATGTTGGATTATAAAACTCTCCGGGAAAGTGGCAGGTTTTGGCTGACCCGTACTCCATAATTACCCTGAGCGGACTGATTTCTTGAAAGCAAAAGTTACTTAGTACCCGTTATGATCCTGATCTCCGCGTCCCGTACAAAGCGGAGAATTATTCGGAGTCTGGCAAGTAACGAGGTGATTAGACATTCTGGGCAGACCGGCGCAAACATTAAGTAAAACACTTTTCAGCCGCTCTGGTTTCTCAAACATCACTTAGTCGTGACAAATTCCCTTACATCTGATCTTGGCGTCGGCCCGCATTGCCGCGGTGCCCTGGCAACCATTTGTAAAGCATTAAGTTGTGCCCCGCGTCCAGCGTGTCATGTTTGTTTAGCACATTTCTTTGTGTTTCACTCGCTGCCAAATTCGAGCAAAATGGAAAACTTTCGGCCTCGTTCTACATTATGTCGGGCACCATTCCATGTGTATCAAAGGGACGTAACAGGACTCCAAATATATCTTCACAGTCTTAATGGGGACCATTTACCGAGAAAGAGAAGAGACAGCTTTATAAGGAATAGAAGAGAGATAAATCAAAGTCTCAGGGAGACAAGGGTTTGTAACAATAGCAACGGCGACATCCTTATACGTGGAAAACCTTTAACAGGAGAACCAGAGTAAGAAAATGTAATGCAAAGTAGCTGTGTATCTGCAGGATTGATCAGATCGAGCAGAATATATGGTGTTAGATTAAACACAAACATTGATTCAGTAATATACCGCTGTGCAATAACTGATACATACACCACTGTGCAATAACCGATACATACACCACTGTGCAATAACTGATACATACACCACTGTGCAATAACCGATACATACATCACTGTGCAATAACTGATACATACACCACTGTGCAATAACTGATACATACACCGCTGTGCAATAACCAATACATACACCACTGTGCAATAACCGATACATACATCACTGTGCAATAACCGATACACCACTGTGCAATAACCGATACATACACCACTGTGCAATAACCGATACATACACCACTGTGCAATAACCGATACATACATCACTGTGCAATAACCGATACATACACCAATACATACACCACTGTGCAATAACTGATACGTACACCACTGTGCAATAACCGATACATACACCACTGTGCAATAACCGATGCATACACCACTGTAAAATAACCGATACATACACCACTGTGCAATAACGGATACACCACTGTGCAATAACTGATACGTACATCACTGTGCAATAACTGATACACCACTGTGCAATAACCGATACATACACCACTGTGCAATAACCGATACATACACCACTGTGCAATAACCGATACATACATCACTGTGCAATAACCGATACATACACCACTGTGCAATAACCGATACATACACCACTGTGCCATAACCGATACATACATCACTGTGCAATAACCGATACATACACCACTGTAAAATAACCGATACATACATCACTGTGCAATAACCGATACATACACCACTGTGCAATAACTGTTACGTACACCACTGTGCAATAACTGATACGTACATCATACACCACTGTAAAATAACCGATACATACACCACTGTAAAATAACCGATACATACATCACTGTGCAATAACCGATACATACACCACTGTGCAATAACTGATACATACACCAATACATACACCACTGTGCAATAACCAATATATATACCACTGTGCAATAACCGATACATACACCACTGTAAAATAACCGATACATACATCACTGTGCAAAAACCGATACATACACCACTGTGCAATAACCGATACATACATCACTGTGCAATAACCGATACATACATCACTGTGCAATAACTGATACATACACCACTGTGCAATAACCGATACGTATACCACTGTGCAATAACCAATATATACACCACTGCGCAATAACCGATGCATACACCACTGTAAAATAACCGATACATACACCACTTTGCAATAACCGATACAAACACCACTGTGCAATAACCGATACATACACCACTGTGCAATAACCGATACATACACCACTGTGCAATAACTGATACATACACCACTGTCCAATAACTGATACGTACATCACTGTGCAATAACCGATACGTACACCACTGTGCAATAACCAATATATACACCACTGTAAAATAACCGATACATACACCACTGTGCAATAACTGATACACCACTGTGCAATAACTGATACGTACATCACTGTGCAATAACTGATACACCACTGTGCAATAACCGATACATACACCACTGTGCAGTAACCGATACATACACCACTGTAAAATAACCGATACATACACCACTGTGCAATAACCGATACATACATCACTGTGCAATAACTGATACATACACCACTGTGCAATAACTGATACGTACACCACTGTGTAATAACCGATATATACACCACTGTGCAATAACCGATACATACACCACTGTGCAATAACCTATACATACATCACTGTGCAATAACCGATACATACATCACTGTGCAATAACCGATACATACGCCACCGTGCAATAGCCGATACATACACCACTGTGCAATAACCGATACATACATCACTGTGCAATAACCGATACATACACCACTGTGCAATAACCGATACATACATCACTGTGCAATAACTGATATGTACATCACTGTGCAATAACCGATACGTACACCACTGTGCAATAACCGATATATACACCACTGTGCAATAACCGATGCATACACCACTGTAAAATAACCGATACATACATCACTGTGCAATAACTGATACACCACTGTGCAATAACGATACATACATCACTGTGCAATAACTGATACATACACCAATACATACACCACTGTGCAATAACCGATATATACACCACTGTGCAATAACCGATACATACACCACTGTGCAATAGCGATACATACACCACTGTAAAATGACCGATACATACATCACTGTGCAATAACTGATACATACACCACTGTGCAATAACTGATACATAAACCACTGTAAAATAACCGATACATACACCACTGTGCAATAACCGATACATACATCACTGTGCAATAACTGATACATACACCAATACATACACCACTGTGCAATATCTGATACGTACACCACTGTGCAATAACTGATACATTCACCACTGTGCAATAACTGATACGTACATCACTGTGCAATAACTGAGACGTACACCACTGTGCAATAACCGATACATTCACCACTGTGCAATAACTGATACGTACATCACTGTGCAATAACTGATACGTACACCACTGTGCAATATTTTATTGTTTTTATATACTGTGCAATAACCGATACATACACCACTGTAAGCAATACTGTGCATACACCACTGTGCAATAACTGATATACACCAATACATACACTGTGCAATAACTGATACACCACTGTGCAATAACCGATACATACACCACTGTGCAATAACTGATACATACACCAATACATACACCACTGTGCAATAACCAATATATATACCACTGTGCAATAACCGATACATACACCACTGTGCAATAACCGATACATACACCACTGTGCAATAACCGATACATACACCACTGTGCAATAACCGATACATACACCACTGTGCAATAACCGATACATACACCACTGTGCAATAACCGATACATACATCACTGTGCAATAACCGATACATACACCACTGTGCAATAACAGATACGTACATCACTGTGCAATAACCGATACATACACCACTGTGCAATAACTGATACGTACATCACTGTGCAATAACCGATACATACATCACTGTGCAATAACCGATACATACACCACTGTGCAATAACCGATACATACACCACTGTGCAATAACCGATACATACACCACTGTGCAATAACTGATACACCACTGTGCAATAACTGATACACCACTGTGCAATAACTGATACGTACATCACTGTGCAATAACTGATACACCACTGTGCAATAACTGATACACCACTGTGCAATAACCGATACACCACTGTGCAATAACCGATACATACACCACTGTGCAATAACCGATACATACATCACTGTGCAATAACTGATACATACACCAATACATACACCACTGTGCAATAACCGATACATACACCACTGTGCAATAACCGATACATACATCACTGTGCAATAACCGATACATACATCACAGTGCAATAACAGATACATACACCACTGTGCAATAACTGATACACCACTGTGCAATAACCGATACATACATCACTGTGCAATAACTGATACGTACATCACTGTGCAATAACTGATACACCACTGTGCAATAACTGATACACCACTGTGCAATAACTGATACACCACTGTGCAATAACCGATACACCACTGTGCAATAACCGATACATACACCACTGTAAAATAACCGATACATACACCACTGTGCAATAACCGATACATACATCACTGTGCAATAACTGATACATACACCAATACATACACCACTGTGCAATAACCAATACATACACCACTGTGCAATAACCGATACATACACCACTGTGCAATAACCGATACATACATCACTGTGCAATAACCGATACATACACCACTGTGCAATAACCGATACATACACCACTGTGCAATAACCGATACATACACCACTGTGCAATAACCGATACATACATCACTGTGCAATAACCGATACATACACCACTGTGCAATAACTGATACACCACTGTGCAATAACTGATACGTACATCACTGTGCAATAACCGATACATACACCACTGTGCAATAACCGATACATACATCACTGTGCAATAACTGATACATACACCAATACATACACCACTGTGCAATAACTGATACATACACCACTGTGCAATAACCGATACATACACCACTGTGCAATAACCGATACATACACCACTGTGCAATAACCGATACATACATCACTGTGCAATAACCGATACATACACCACTGTGCAATAACCGATACATACACCACTGTGCAATAACCGATACATACACCACTGTGCAATAACCGATACATACATCACTGTGCAATAACCGATACATACACCACTGTGCAATAACCGATACATACACCACTGTGCAATAACCGATACATACACCACTGTGCAATAACCGATACATACATCACTGTGCAATAACCGATACATACACCACTGTGCAATAACTGATACACCACTGTGCAATAACTGATACGTACATCACTGTGCAATAACCGATACATACACCACTGTGCAATAACCGATACATACATCACTGTGCAATAACTGATACATACACCAATACATACACCACTGTGCAATAACCGATACATACACCACTGTGCAATAACCGATACATACACCACTGTGCAATAACCGATACATACATCACTGTGCAATAACCGATACATACACCACTGTGCAATAACCGATACATACACCACTGTGCAATAACCGATACATACACCACTGTGCAATAACCGATACATACACCACTGTGCAATAACCAATACATACATCACTGTGCAATAACCGATACATACACCACTGTGCAATAACTGATACACCACTGTGCAATAACTGATACGTACATCACTGTGCAATAACTGATACACCACTGTGCAATAACCGATACATACACCAATACATACAACACTGTGAAATAACCGATATATACACCACTGTGCAATAACCGATACATACACCAATACATACACCACTGTGCAATAACTGATACATACACCAATACATACACCACTGTGCAATAACTGATACATACACCACTGTGCAATAACCGATACATACACCACTGTGCAATAACCGATACATACATCACTGTGCAATAACCGATACATACACCACTGTGCAATAACCGATACATACATCACTGTGCAATAACCGATACATACACCACTGTGCAATAACGATACATACATCACTGTGCAATAACCGATACATACACCACTGTGCAATAACCGATACATACACCACTGTGCAATAACCGATACATACATCACTGTGCAATAACCGATACATACACCACTGTGCAATAACTGATACACCACTGTGCAATAACCGATACATACACCAATACATACAACACTGTGAAATAACCGATATATACACCACTGTGCAATAACCGATACATACACCACTGTGCAATAACCGATACATACACCACTGTAAAATAACCGATACATACATCACTGTGCAATAACTGATACATACACCACTGTGCAATAACCGATACATACACCACTGTGCAATAACCGATACATACATCATTGTGCAATAACCGATACATACACCACTGTGCAATAACCGATACATACACCACTGTGCAATAACCGATACATACACCAATACATACACCACTGTGCAATAACTGATACATACACCAATACATACACCACTGTGCAATAACCGATACATACACCACTGTGCAATAACCGATACATACATCATTGTGCAATAACCGATACATACACCACTGTGCAATAACCGATACATACACCACTGTGCAATAACCGATACATACACCAATACATACACCACTGTGCAATAACTGATACATACACCAATACATACACCACTGTGCAATAACTGATACATACACCACTGTGCAATAACCGATACATACACCACTGTGCAATAACCGATACATACACCACTGTGCAATAACCGATACATACATCACTGTGCAATAACCGATACATACACCACTGTGCAATAACCGATACATACATCACTGTGCAATAACCGATACATACACCACTGTGCAATAAACGATACATACATCACTGTGCAATAACCGATACATACACCACTGTGCAATAACCGATACATACACACCACTGTGCAATAACCGATACATACATCACTGTGCAATAACCGATACATACACCACTGTGCAATAACTGATACACCACTGTGCAATAACCGATACATACACCAATAATACAACACTGTGAAATAACCGATATATACACCACTGTGCAATAACCGATACATACACCACTGTGCAATAACCGATACATACACCACTGTAAAATAACCGATACATACATCACTGTGCAATAACTGATACATACACCACTGTGCAATAACCGATACATACACCACTGTGCAATAACCGATACATACATCATTGTGCAATAACCGATACATACACCACTGTGCAATAACCGATACATACACCACTGTGCAATAACCGATACATACATCACTGTGCAATAACCGATACATACACCACTGTGCAATAACCGATACATACATCACTGTGCAATAACCGATACATACACCACTGTGCAATAACTGATACATACACCACTGTGCAATAACCGATGCATACACCACTGTAAAATAACCGATACATACACCACTGTGCAATAACTGATACACCACTGTGCAATAACTGATACACCACTGTGCAATAACTGATACGTACATCACTGTGCAATAACTGATACACCACTGTGCAATAACCGATACATACACCAATACATACAACACTGTGCAATAACTGATATATACACCACTGTGCAATAACCGATACATACACCACTGTGCAATAACCGATACATACACCACTGTAAAATAACCGATACATACATCACTGTGCAATAACTGATACATACATCACTGTGCAATAACTAATACATACACCACTGTGCAATAACCGATACATACATCACTGTGCAATATACATTCATATATACACACACTGTGGGCTGGTGTCTGTTGGGTATACATGTATCTGATGCCTGTGGTGTATATTATTTATATACAATATACCCCACAGTCATCAGATACATGTATACCCAACAGACACCAGCCCACAGTGTGTGTATATACACATGCCCTCAGAGTGTGTGTATGTGTAATATATATATTATATATACATACATACACACACTTACTTCAGACCTCACTGTGTGTGTATGTGTAATATATATAAACACATACACACACACATTGCCCCATTGCAGACCTCAGTGTGTGTATGTGTAATATATATATTTATATACACATACACACACACTGGCCATTTCAGACCCCAGACCAGACATGGGGAGGCTGTCCGAATGTTTTAACGGCATTCGGACAGGCCCTGAAGTAGCGCAGCCAAAGACGATCCAGATCAAAATTAGACAGAGGTGGAGTGCAGAGGCTGCCAAAACCAGAATGAACTGGTTTTGTATATAAAACCAGCACATCCTGCTTTTTGAAACACTCAGTCCTTTTTTTAAAAAAAATAAAAAAATTATTAAATAGTTCAGAAGAAAAATTACGGTTTTAAACAAAAATTATATTTAAAACCTATGGGATATGCAGTTTCATAGTAGTGATTGGTCACCTGGTATTCCTTTTTTATTTACCTGCAGTGTATGGATTCTACATGTTGCAGGGTGACACTTTTCATACAATGCCCATCAGCTTGAATAAGTGAAACATGGCCAACCTGGTAACCAGGCCCGGTGCTTCCACTAGTCAAACTAGGCAACCGCCTAGAGCACACTGCCACCTAGGGACGCAGACAGCCCCAACCCAGTTCCATGATTGTACCCCCGTCCTCATTGTTTGCTTGTGTAGCAGTGGCAGCTGGCAAAGCGGACCCTTGCTAGCGACGCAGAAGGTGGGTGTCTTATGATGATGTGCAGGCGTCACCAGATGACGTGCGGCGCCACAAGAGGCAGATGAAAGAAAGGCACAGAAGAAAGAAAGGATAAAGAAAAGCACGAAAGAAAGAAAGAAAAAAGAAGAGGCACAGAGTGAAGAAAGAAAAAGATACAGAGGAAAGAAAAGAAAGAGGCAGAGGAAAGAAAAGAAAAGAAAGAGGCAGAGGAAAGAAAAGAAAGAGGCAGAGTTAGAAAAGAAAGAGGCAGAGGAAAGAAAAGAAAGAGGCAGAGGAAAGAAAAGAAAAGAAAGAGGCAGAGGAAAGAAAAGAAAGAGGCAGAGGAAAGAAAAAAACCAAATGAAAGAGGCACAGAAGAAAGAGGCACAGACCGATCCTGGGCCCTACTAGCGGAGGGGTTAGATGGGCACCGAACGACCGTGTGCGACCCCTGTGCACAGTATGTCCCCCCTGCAGTTTGTGTCCCCATGCACAGTGTGTGTCAGCCCCCCGTGCACACAGTGTGTGTGTTCCCCCCGCATTTCAACAGTTGCCAATTTTTTCGGGGGGGGGGGGGGCGCAAGTAGCTGGTCTTGCCTAGGGCGCAATATAGTCTAGCACCGGCCCTGCTGGTAACCCTAGTGTCTGCATATTTATGTATTTGTTAAGTCAGTAAGCAGATGGGAAGGCAGAACATGTTAAAAGAACCTGCAGCCTCCATCTGCCACTTCCTTTGACCTTTCCCAGATCAAAATCAATCCAAATCACTCCCCTGATCAGCTTGTCCACATCCATCTTCTCTCCAGGGATTTCAGATGGCTGCGATTTTCCCCTCAAATGGAAGGCATCGCACATCTGATGGCATCTTTCTCCGTCGCCTGAAGTCTGACGTCAGATGTAATGGACGATGGTCCATTCACCTGCATGTTGCAGGATAGAATCCCCTGCACCTTTAAGGAAGGGGGACATGACTGATGGCCTGGGCCGGATGGTCAGATAAGGAAATATGGAGCCATTGGTTATGTGTGTGCAACATTGTTTCACTTACCTATATATGCATCGGTGGTGGGTGTGTTCTGTCTCTTGTTCCTGGCCAGCTTCAACGTTGCATCAAGGAGATTAGATTCTGTGGGAGAGAAAAAACGTGGTGTTTAGTTTGGTGATTGTTGCTGAGTTTTCTGCTGTTATGGCTTCTACTTCGGTGGATGCCTTGTTGGATTAGCTGAGAGAACATGCTGCTGCTCGTGGTGCAACTCTGCAGGATCTACTTCAGGATGCGTTGGTGCCAGCGCGGGAGCGGTCTCCTGAGGATCCGGGGGAGCCTCGACAATGGCGGAGAGAGCGGCCGTCCAGACCTCCGGTTCGTCTGAGTCCTAGTCCCCCCAGGCTTCGTGGAGCACAGCAGCTGGATGGTGGCGTGGATGGGCCTGATGCGGATGCCCAATCTTCTGAGGGATCGATGGTCCGGGATACGCCGCCGAGGGAGCTGCGGTCTGGCCTGCGGAGGAGGGTGAGCATGGGGAGCGCTGCGGTGTCTCCACCTTTACTTACAGGTGCGGCTGGAGGTGCGGACCCGGCTTCGAGTGAGCGGCGTAAGACCCCCTCCTGGGCCCGGGCAAGATGGCCGACGGCTGCAGCGCTCGAGGAGCCTCTTGGAGCTGCGGCGCTTCCGGTGGCCAGAAAGAGAATGACTTGGAGGTCTGAGTCCGCCCCCAAGCCCCCTCCTGCTCGGCGCAGGGCTGTGGCGTCACGGTCGAAGGGACGGGCACGCCCACAAGATGGCGGTGCCCATGCTGGGGACGGAAATGCACGGAATAGAGCGATTTCGGCGGCTGCAGCATCGGCTTCTTCCTCTGCGGTGGCTGTGGACGAACGGCGCAAGGAGCGGCTGATTCTGGAGGTCGATCGGTGGCTCGTGGGGCCCGGGATCGGCGCTCTCCTGCCGGGAGTGGCTGGGAATCCAGGTCCGGGATCTTCGGGATGCAAGGAGGTCGGCTGGTCGGGGGTTTCCTGGGCGTCCATCGCCGTACCCGTTTGGTTCCTGTTGTTCCGGTGGATCCTGGACGATCATCCCTTCTGGTGGCACGTGAGTCTGATCTTGGTGGGGCGGTTTCTGGCTTGCAGGGTCGTTCGGTCCCTGCTGCGTCAGGTAGGATGGAGGGGCTAACAACGGGGTTCATGGAAACCTTGGTTGCAGCTTTCAGGCAGTGGCAGGATGGGGCGCCGGCGGCGTCGCACGCGGCTGCGTCTGGATCACCTGCGGGTGTTGCTTTGGCTGGGGGCGCGGCGCCGGTGCTCGCTGTTGCGTCGGCCGCTTTAGGGGTCCCTGCTACGGCTCCCGTGGTGAGTCTTCCGCTGGCCCCTGCTCCAGTTCCAGCCCCTGCGGTGTTTGGCACGGCGTTACCTGCTGCGGCGGTGGTTTTGGCTCCTGCGGTTTTTAGCGGTCCTGCGACGCCGGTTAGTGTGGCTCCAGTGCCTGGGGCGGTTGGTGCGGAGGTGCGCTCTTATGGGGCGTGTGATTTGTCTCCGCTGGGCTTGACGGTTTCTGCTGAAGTGCGGGAGAAAATTTGGAAAGGGAGTACGTGGACGTGCTCACTTTGATTTCCCCGGATAGGGAGACGGTGGATCGGCCAAAGCGTATGGATCCTTTACCGGGTGACAGGGACAAAGAGAAAGTGAAGCCGTTGCCGCAGACCTTCGGCAATTGGCTTCAAGGTTTTCTGGCGTATAGCGCGATTTTGTGCGAGCGATTTCCGGAGCGCGGCATAGCTTTATTTTCTTACTTGGATCTGATTTGGGGGGCTTTGCTGGTTTAAATATGACAACAGTTTCGGCAGAAGATGGCGGTGCGGCCCGGGCTCCGTTTTGATTTGCAGGATACCAATCTGTGGTTGCTGCTCATGACGCCGAACCGTCCGGTGGTGTCACCCTTTCCTGGATCCGCTGTGCCCAGAACCCCAGGAGCGCCAGCGGGTACCGGAAAGGGGTGGTGCTGGCTCTTCAATGAGTCCCAGTGCCGTTGGGCCGCTAATTGCCGTTTCAAACATGAGTGTTCTTCCTGTGGGGGATCCCACCCGGCATTTCGATGCTTTAGAAAGGAACATGGCTTGGCCTTTAGGGCTTCAGGTCGGGGTAAGCCTGATAGAAGGGTGATGGTTCGGGCTATGGTTCCTTGGCTAGACAGGTACCCCAATAGACGATGCACGGAGTTGTTGTTGGTAGGTTTTCGCGACGGTTTTGTTATTCCGCATGTGGCGTCGGATTTTCCTCAGTTTTCTCAAAATTTAGTTTCTGCGCGTCAGCGAGACGATGTTGTGGCGGACAAGTTGGCCAAGGAGGTTCGGTTGGATCGGATGGTGGGTCCTTTTGTGGAGTTCCCCTTTTCTAATCTTCATGTGTCTCCACTGGGCATTGTGCCCAAGAGAGAGGAGGGTAAGTTCCGCATGATCCACCAGCTTTCCTACCCGGCCGGTCTTTCTGTTAATGACGGGATTGTGAAAGAGGGATGTCGCGTGCGATATTCCTCTTTTGACGAGGCATTGCAGATTGTTCGGGAGACTGGTCCTGGTTGTTTGTTGGCGAAAGCGATATTGAGTCAGCGTTTCGTTTTGCTGCCAATTCGGCCGGACTGCTACCATCTGCTGGGGTGTTCGTTTCGTGGGGCATTTTACTACGACCGGTGTCTCCCAATGGGCTGCTCGATCTCGTGTTATTATTTTGAGTTATTTTCTTCATTTTTGCACTGGGTGGTGTGTCGGCGCGCTGGTCGGAATTCGGTGGTCCATTATTTGGATGATTTCCTGTTTGTGGGACCGGCGGATTCGGGCGACTGCGCCGCGCTGCTGCAGATTTTCCGGGAGGTTGCCGGAGAGTTTGGTGTGCCGTTGGCTGAGGAGAAGACGGAGGGCCCGGTTCAATCGCTTGCTTTTTTGGGCATTGAAATCGATACCGTCCTCCGGGTTTTCCGTTTGCCGGCCGACAAAATCCAAACCTTGTTGCGGTTGGTGGGGAGGGCGCAAGGGTTTGCGAAAATGCGGCTTTCGGAGATTCAGTCGCTATTGGGTCACCTGACATTTGCGTGCCGGGTGATGTCGATGGGATGGGCTTTTTGTCGCAGGTTGTCTCTGGCTACTGCCGGGATACGCTCGCCCCACCACTTTGTGCGCATCTCTAGTGCTTTGAAGGCGGACCTGGTGGTGTGGCACTCCTTCTTGCTTCAATACAATGGGCTGACGTATTGGCAGGAGGCGGACGAGGACCATCATTCCCTCGAGCTTTTTGCTGATGCGTCTGGGGCGCATGGCTTTGGTGTATACTTCCAGGGCGCTTGGTGTGCCGAAGCGTGGCCCCCGCATTGGGCGACGTCTGAATTGGTGAGGAATCTCACGTTTTTGGAACTCTTTCCATTGATTGTGGCCTTGGAGCTGTGGGGGGAGCGTCTGGCTAATAGGCGGGTGGTGTTCTGGACGGACAACATGGGCGTGGTGCAAGTGGTGAATCATTCGTCGTCCGGTTCCCCTCCCGTCTTGGCTCTTTTGCGACACCTGGTGCTGCGCTGTCTGGAGCGAAATGTATGGTTGCGGGCTCGGCATGTGCCGGGTGTCCGGAACGTAATTGCTGACGCTCTCTCCCAGTTCCAGTGGGACCGTTTTTGGCAGGTGGCTCCGAGGGCTGCGACACCCTTTCCTCTGTGGCTCTGGACCCTCGCTTCGCCGGGCTGAGAATGTTGCTGGAGGACTCTTTGTCGGGTGCATCGTGGACTGCCTACTCTCAGGTCTGGCGGGGGTGGGGTTGGTGGCACGGGAGGAACGGGGGTGGCTTACGGCGGCAGACCGGAGGTGGCCACCTTGATTTATTTTAATTCCCTCCGGAGAGAGGGGGCTCTGGTTCAGGAGCGCCAAGGTTCTGACTGCCCTGTCTTTTTTGTGCAAGGCGCTGGGGTGGGAAGATGTGGGTCGGGATTTCCTGCTTCGCAGAATTGTTTCAGGTTGGAGACGGACGATGCTGCCTGATGTTCGGCGCCCGGTTTCTGGCTCTATGTTTTTGGATTTGATGGAGGTTCTGGTGGGGTCTGTCGCGATCTTTTTGAAGCGCGATTATTTCGGGTGGCATTGCCTTTGCTTTTTATGGTGCCTTGAGGGTGGGGGAGTTGGTTGCTCCGAACTCTCGGACCCATTCGGCATTGCGTTTTTCCCATGTCTCGGTGGCTGCCGCACAAGTACAGGTTTTTATTGCCAGGTCGAAAACGGATCAGTTGGGTAGGGGTGTACTGGTTACGTTGGAGGCGGTTGGGGGACCTGGGTGTCCGTTGAGCCTCACGCAGGAGTATTTAGCGGTGCGTCCGGAGTTGGCTGACTCCTTTTTGGTTCACCTTAATGGTGTTCCTCTGATCCGGTATCAATTTTCGGCTGTGTTTAAACAATGCGTGCGAGTGTTGGGTTTCGACCCGGGATTGTTTGCTTCTCATTCGTTTCGAATTGGCGCGGCGACTGCGGGTGCATCGGACGGCATGATTCGGCGGTTGGGCCGGTGGCGCTCGGATCGCTTTTGCTCGTATGTTCGTCCTAACTTTTTGTAATTGCAGGTACTTCCCCGCAGTTGGTCTGGATATTGGGTCATTCCTTCGTACATTGGGCGGCCGTGCGGGCTGCACAACGGCCGCATGGCAGGAACCTTGGTTTTTCGAAGGAAGCAGTGGAGATTTGCTGGTTGGGTATCCGGGGTTTGCGTTGGGCTCGGGTGTCGAGGGAATGTGAGATTTTGGTGGGGATGGTCCCCAGGGAGATTATTTTAGTGGTTCATGTGGGGGGGAATGATTTGGGGATTGTTATTTCAGTGGACCTGATTCGGGCTATGAAGCTGGATCTGGCCCGCTGTTTTGCTAGATTTTGGGGTTTGTCGCTGGTGTGGTCCGATATTATTTCTCGTCCTCGTTGGGAGGAGATGGCGGCCCCAAGGGCAATTGACAGGGCCAGGAGGAGGGTAAACAGGGAGGTTTCCAAGTTTGTTAGGCATTTGGGGGGGGGGGGGTTGCGATCCGTCACAGGGAATTGGAAGGCGACAATCGGAATGTGATTCGGGGTGATGGTGTCCATTTGACGGACATTGGTCTGGATATCTTTTTGCTTGGTTTGATGTCTGGAATCGAGGAGGCGCTGTCTGCGGTGGAGCGCAGGGGCAGCCAGTAGGAGGCCATGGTGCCCCTGGCGTTGGCATGGTTCCTGGACAGCGGTGCTTTAAATTGGCTAAGCCGCCTTCGGGTGTGGCATTAACGAGACGAGCCCCGCTTGATCTCGGTCAGGCGGGGTGACGAGCTCCTGGTTTTGGATCGGTGAACTGCCTATTACAGGAGTAATAGGGCGGATATCGGAGGAAAAGCACTGCTGGATTACATGGTGTAAATATTTAATAAAGCTGTGGCCCTTGCCCTTTCCAGTTAAGAAGTTGTTGTGTCTTCTTTATAATTAAGGGTTATGGGTCAAGGAGGTCCCAGGTTTAAGCAGTCACGGTCAGACGACGAGAAGCGATATCAGATGACCGCACTATCGCACAAATACGGATCCAGTGGACGGGCAGCCTTATTAAGTATGAAACTGCCAGCCATCCATCGTCTTTACTTGCGATAAGATGGCCGGCAGAGCGAGGTGACCAACACAGTGAATCATTCATCGATAGCCAGCAAACCTGGAGGTGTTGTTTTCTGACCTCTGGCTTGAGCAGACAGGCTCATCCACTGTGTCGTCCACCAATAGCCAGCGCTCCCCTCAAACGAGCTCCTTTACGTCACTGCAGAGGCGTCGCGTGATTCTCCTCACACTGCAGTGACGTCAGGACGGTGCAACAATGAGGTGAGGCTGGCTGTTGGCGGACGACGCAGTGGATGAGCCTGCTTGCTGGAGGTTAGAAAACTACACCTCCCGTCATGCTGCGCGATACAGATGTCTCCAATATATATCGCAACCCCACCAATTTTAAAGGTAAAAAAATTTTGTCACCAAAATCTAGCGGTATACTCGAGTATCTACAGCTGGAATGCAGAGTCAGTAATAACTTCTATTTATGGTGAAACGTACAGTAACTAGCTGGTCGTCGGTCGCCCACACTTCTGATTACCAGAGAGGTCTGTTGCAATGAAAGTTCACGATCCTTAAGGCCTGGAGGGACAGACATGGAAACCTCTTTCTTCCAGTAGGAGATTGGTGTCACGTTTAGTTTCACGGATTAGGACTGGAAATCTCAATCGGAGCTGCCCTAAAGGGGGGAAACGGTCAGGATCCGGCTTCTTAAATAGGATGGGACACATTTCACAGAGACCCCCCGTTGCGCTGTCTGTTCCTCGGGCCTGCGAGGTATGAAATATATTGAGATAATGAACAGCGATCGCCGGAAGACTGGGATAGCGCATCAATATTATATCCACAGTAATGCACATGGACGTTTCTATGAACACTTCCCTCCATTGTCATGGAATTGTATGGTGGAACGCTTTACCAGTAAGACAAAAGAGCGTTGAATTGTGAAGATTAGAAAAGCAGATATGTTGCTTTTATTGTCCTTCACAGATACGTGATCTCAGCTTCCGATCGCAGGCCCGCACGTTTCCTGGGCAAACTACAGAGGCCATTAACTCTAAAAAAGGGAAAAGCGCAGTTAAAGTGCCGCCATTGTTATCTTAAGGCTATGTTGTCCAGCACTTTCAGCCCAGGATAACACACTTGTGTCTGGTGCACGTCAGGCAGCCTGTCCTATGGTTTATTTTCCTTAACGACACAATACCAGTAGCTGTAGCTTACTTGTGCAATAGAGAAAAAAAACACATTATGAAACACATTATAAAACACATGCTGATGGTTTTTTTCTTTGTTTGAACTAATTGTGTGTAAAAAGAAAAAATTAAAGTTCGTTTTTTATCTCAGATTTCAATTGTGTGGATTTTTTCCATGATACACCATTTACCAAAATCTTAGATAAGGTTCACGTTACAGCTGTGGAAAAAGATAAAACAGTAGTGAAGAGGCCATGCGCTGGAGGAGATAATGTTTAGAGAAAGCTAAGGGGGGAAACAAATAAGGACTCTGGTTCCATGACAGCACTCTTTGACTAACCCTTAAAATATCACACAATGGATGCACCCAGTTACACATATAGAGGAAAATATCACACAATGGATGCACCCAGTTACACATATAGAGGAAAATATCACACAATGGATGCACCCAGTTACACATATAGAGGAAAATATGACACAATGGATGCACCCAGTGACACATATAGAGGAAAATTCACACAATGGATGCACCCAGTGACACATATAGAGGAAAATATCACACAATGGATGCACCCAGTTACACATATAGAGGAAAATATCACACAATGGATGCACCCAGTTACACATATAGAGGAAAATATGACACAATGGATGCACCCAGTGACACATATAGAGAAAATATCACACAATGGATGCACCCAGTGACACATATAGAGGAAAAGATCACACAATGGATGCACCCAGTGACACATATAGAGGAAAATATCACACAATGGATGCACCCAGTGACACATATAGAGGAAAATATCACACAATGGATGCACCCAGTGACACAGAGGAAAATATCACACAATGGATGCACCCAGTGACACATATAGAGGAAAATATCACACAATGGATGCACCCAGTGACACATATAGAGGAAAAGATCACGCAATGGATGCGCCCAGTGACACATATAGAGGAAAATATCACACAATGGATGCACCCAGTTACACATATAAAGGAAAATATCACACAATTGATGCACCCAGTGACACATATAGAGGAAAATATCACACAATGGATGCACCCAGTGACACATATAGAGGAAAATATCACACAATGGATGCGCCCAGTGACACATATAGAGGAAAATATCACACAATGGATGCGCCCAGTGACACATATAGAGGAAAATATCACACAATGGATGTGCCCAGTGACACAGAGGGAAATATCACACAATGGATGCCCCCAGGGACACATACAGAGGAAAATATTACACAATGGATGCACCCAGTGACACAGAGGAAAATATCACACAATGGATGCACCCAGTGACACATATAGAGGAAAAGATCACGCAATGGATGCGCCCAGTGACACATATAGAGGAAAATATCACACAATGGATGCACCCAGTTACACATATAAAGGAAAATATCACACAATTGATGCACCCAGTGACACATATAGAGGAAAATATCACACAATGGATGCACCCAGTTACACATATAGAGGAAAATATCACACAATGGATGCGCCCAGTGACACATATAGAGGAAAATATCACACAATGGATGCGCCCAGTGACACATATAGAGGAAAATATCACACAATGGATGCGCCCAGTGACACAGAGGGAAATATCACACAATGGATGCCCCCAGGGACACATACAGAGGAAAATATTACACAATGGATGCACCCAGTGACACAGAGGAAAATATCACACAATGGATGCACCCAGTGACACATATAGGAGGAAAATATTTTAACTAAACATACAAGAGAAAAACAAAGCACATGTGAGATATCAGCAACATAACATAAACACAATAAGGACATTCCATTTTTGATGGTAGTGGCCCTTTAAGTAGATGAGTACAGCTTATTTATATATTTCCGGCCTTCAGTTTGATCTTTACATTCTTTTTATTTCTCTAATACAAATCTCTCCCAACATGGCAAGGTATTCGATCAGGATAAGAGTTGGCGGTTCTAGCAGGCGCACAAAATGCTCACGTGTCAGTACCCTATGCATTGATGAAAGGGCAGGCATGCCCCCCAAATGGGAATGTATATCCATGAGACATAGCCTCACCGGTGTTATGCCCAGAGCAGAAGATCGCAACGACAGTGTAGCTACATGTATACAAGTCCTTATGAAGGCTGGATTCAGGTTTTCTATTAAATACCTAACATGTACAGCTGAGTCTAATGTCCACTGAAATCTGGGCATATGGAGAGCTTCAAGGTCAGCAATACAAACCTACGGTCAGGATAACAGCCTTGAAATCTGTCACCTGGCTGTGTTCGTCAGGTGCTGTCCTTGGTGCTGAATAGGTTAAGAGCACCAAAACCAGGGGGATTCTATATCTTTTTTTTTTTTTTTTACCCTAGTCTAATTCACCCGTTTCACATTCGGAAGTAAAATAAAAATGAAATATGAAATAACGAAAAAAAAAAAACGAAAGACGAATTGATCCGAAAACGAATTAGCAATAAAAACAAACTAACCAATCGATCCGAAATAAGAATCTTGGCAACATAACAAACGCACCGAAACAAGTTGAAAAACGGAACGAATCGATCCGAGACAAAATAATTTTTTCCGTTGTGCACATGTCTACTGGCAACCATTGGGTGGGAAGGCTCCAGAGACCGTACAGCAATTCTCCTTTAAAGCTGATCCAGCAGTCCATAAATAATCACAAGTTCATATATAATTTTCTTCATTAAATTTTCCTGGACCCTTACTTTGTTATAAATAACCGCAGTGCTCAAAAACCCGGAAAATAACAAATGCAAAGTCCCGGCGCAAATCAGTAATAATAATTTGAATCGCTGCTCTGTTTGTAACAATTTTAATCATTTCACGTTAAAAGAAACCAATTTAGTAATTTTCTAAATGATAAATCACTTTGAAAAGGTATTGTTCTGCATAAAGTCATTTATAATGTCAAACACAAAACACTGGCTTCACGTCCAAGGCTGTTGCGTGGTATTTTTGCATTATGTGTCTTCATTGCTCAGTCCGTTGTTTGTTCGCTATCCAGTGAATTCAGAGGTTTTTTTTCTTTCTTGTAACCAAGCGGTTCTTCCACTGCCTTGAAGCATTTGTTCGGCGTGTGCACATTACAAACAATTATATATGACAAAGTGAGCCTACAAATGGATAATGGTGCCGTAGGAAGATGTTATGGCCTCACGGAGCTGTCTCAGGAGTCACGGTCATACGCTTGTTTTTACTGCTCATATTTGCCACACATAATGTATAGCTTTATATCACCAAGGTGCAAAATCAATCGTGTGGCTGCAAATTTTGTGTCTGTTATCAGCTATTCTGCCATATTTTCACAGTCCTCATTCCCTTGTCTTGTGAGCACTAATCTGCTTTCTTATTGCATCTTGTCCATGTGGATTATTACATTGCAATTTTTAGGGTTGCACCGATACCACTTAAGACTGAGTCTAAGTACCGATACTTTTTTCAGGTACTCACCAATACGGAGTACGATACTTTTATTTAATGTCATACATCTGGTAATTGCAGCCGCACTGGTAGGGATTAGGCGCGATGACGTTTTTTCTGCGTGTATTCCAATACAGCCCAATTTACCCAACCAACCATACCTTAATAGTCCAGGTTATCCAACCATATCGTGTAAGTCCAGGTTACCAAAACAACCATACCTTGATAGTTCAGGTTATCCAACTGACCATACCGTGATAGTTCAGGTTATCCAACCAACCATACCGTGATAGTTCAGTTTATCCAACCAACCATACCTTGATAGTCCAGGTTATCCAACCAACTATATCTCATTAGCCCAACACCTCAAGCTCGCTGCCTTGGTGTCACTTTTGATTCTGACCTAACGTTCTCACCACACATCAAGACAGTGACCAAATCATGTTACTTTCAACTCAAAAAAATACCCGTGTCCACCCCTTTCTGACGCAAGACACCACGAAGGTGCTGGTTTATGCTCTTGTCATTTCACGACTTGATTACTGCAACTCACTTTATTGGCCTCCCCAACTCCCGTATTGCCCCTTTGCAATCTGTAATGAATGCAGGGGTCAGGCTTATTTTTCTCACCAAACGCACCTCGTGTACCTCCCTCTGCCGGTCCCTCCATTGGCTTCCTGTAAGTTTCAGGATACAGTTTAAAATACGGATGCTCACGTTCAAAATGGCTCAATAACAACTCCTCCCTACATGTCTTCTTTCGTCCGAAAGCACGTCCCATCTAGACAACTCCGGTCAGCAGGCGATCTCCACCTGTCATCGGTCTACACACGCACAGCCATCTCTCGCCTCCAAGACTTCTCAAGGGCCGCTCCAGTCTTGTGGAATGACTAACCTCGCCCTGTCAAACTCTTCCCTAATCTTCAAGAAATCCCTCAAAACCCATCTTTTCAGATTAGAGTACCACATCACTGATGCAACGCATACCTCTGCTCACCGACTCTGATTGAAGCTGATTCTATGGCTCCACCATTCCCAAACCACTGGCACTAATAATGCTGACGTCCAGTAAAATTCCTCTGGTCTTCCCCCAACCCCTCTAGACTGTAAGCTCCTATGAGCAGGGCCCTCTACACCTCTTGTTTCCACCATATGTCCATTTATCTGTATCTCATTCCCTTTGGTTATTTTTTAAGCGCTGCGGAAACTGTTGGCGCTATATAAATGATGACAATAATAATAATAATACCTTGAAAGTCTAGGTTATCCAACTAACCATATCGTGTTAGTCCAGGTTATCCAAACAACCATACTCTGATAGAACAAATTACCCTTCCAGCCATATTCTAGCGTAGATTACGTAAACCCGTGATGGTGATGTACTGGATTCAATAACATGGAGCACCTCCCAGCACTGTACAGATGTAGATTACATCGTTGTTACAACTTTTGTTCTGTTAAGCATTAGTCTACAGTAAAAGAAAATTACTAAAGGGCCATATAGATCCAGAACTGTCTTTTATTCTTATGATATATATATGTACAAGTATAAGGCGGAATCACTTTTTATTTTGTCCTGTAAAAAAAAAATAATAATAAAAGAGCTGTTGCTGTCCCATATCACTGTGCTTACATTAGTAATAATTTTAAACACTGTATAACATCAACAACAAAAAAATCCATTAAAATACAGATACATGTGCTCAACAGCTTCACATATTAAAAAAACAGGTTATAGTGAAAAGTAAAATGTGCCAGTAAACCATAACTGCTATAGAGTCTCATTTTATTTCATTACTAGACAATTTCATGATTTTTTATTTTTTTTTGCCGTCCGTTAACATGATAGGCTTTCCTTGGTTAGTGAAGGACTTGTAGGCACTTTGTTGGACAGAGTTACAAATCTGCTTTCTCAGCAGTGCAAAAAACAGTCACAAGAACATGCTTACCATGATGAAGAACATCCTTTAATGCAGTGCCTTTGTTTTAATTTTTAAAGCATCAGATCATGGTTCGGTGCATCATACACAAGCTTGCTTTCACATCTGGCGAAACTCAAAGATTAACGACAGTTTAATTGTGGTTTTATGGTATGAGAAAAGGGGTGGCAGTCATCGAAGACCCAACAGAAAACTCATGGAAACCCGTAGGGAATGAGCAGAGATCTGGTAGAATGTAGGAAATGTAAGATTGTAGCCATGATAGACAAGTGGCTGAAACGAACCGAGTACTGTAACAATGATCAAGAGCGAGCCTCGAGAATCTGTGTAAACTCAACTAATGGATGTAAAATGTGAGTACAGCTGATACGAGTAGTAACAACAGTAAACATCGGCCGAGCATACTGAGAATGTGGATGAACGTTGATCGATGGCTGTAAAATGTGGGTACAGGTGATAAAAGCAATCACAAAGATGGAGAGAGAGAGTGAGCTCTGAGAACATGGGTGAACTTGACCGCCGGCTGAAATATATTGGTACAGGTGATGGTAACGATAGTAAACATCTGCAGAGAGATCCGAGAATCTGGGTGAACTTGACTGATGGCTGGAAACAGTGGGTACAGGTGATGAAAGCAATTACAAAGATGGGCAGAGAGCTCCAAGAATCTGGTTTTACTTTTAACAGCTGTTAAAATTGAGCTCAGAGAATTTGGGTGAACTCGACTGATGGCTGTTAACAAGTAGGTATAGGTGATTAAGCAATAATAAAGAAGAGCAGAGAGCTCAGAGAAACTGGAAAAAACGTAACGGATGGCCAAATATAGGCAGTTGGTGACGCTGGCATTAATAAACACGTGCAGAGAGGTCCAAAAATTGGGTGAATTTTATCATCTGCTTAGAATGTAGGCAGTAGGTGAATTATTGGGAATAATGTGGGCAGAGAGCTCAGAGAAGCTGGGTTTACTTAACTGAAGGCTGTAAGAATGTAGGCAGTAGGTGAATTATTGGGAATAATGTGGGCAGAGAGCTCAGAGAAGCTGGGTTTACTTAACTGAAGGCTGTAAGAATGTAGGCAGTAGGTGAATTATTGGGAATAATGTGGGCAGAGAGCTCAGAGAAGCTGGGTTTACTTAACTGAAGGCTGTAAGAATGTAGGCAGTAGGTGATGCTGGCAAAAATGAACATGGACATAGAGCTCCGAGGTCCTGTGTTAATTTAATGTGAGAATCTTGGCAATAGGTAATTTGGTAATAATACAGGCAGACCACTCCGAGAATCTGGGTGAACTTAACCAATGGTTGCTAGAATATAGGCGGAAGGTGATGGTAACCATAATAAAGAAGGTCAGAAAGCTCAGAGAATGTGGGCAAGTTCAAACAAATGATGGGTAAAAGTGGGCACATGGTAGACATTAAAGACATGGACGGAGGGCACTGAACATTTGATACACAGCTGGTAGAACCATCAGTGAAGTGGACCATTATGGATTGATTGTTGTGGGACTGTGGGTGGGACTGGTGGCCACGAGATCCTGGCAAACACAGACTTGTACGTGTCTAATCACAGGAAGCGGTGGGCTGAGGGCGCCAAGAGTGACGGATATATCGATATGGCGTAAAAGCTATGACGCTGGACGTGTTGTGTTTGCGTGGATAAAAACTGAAGATGCAAGTAACGTGGCCTGGCTATTGAGAAACACACGTGCATATAACTCCATTCTCATTTTGGGTATGGATTGATCATTTTGGGTTTGTGTGACATAACTTCTGTTTCTGAAGAACGAACACTGACCGCAATAACATTATTAAAGCTTTTATTCTGAAGCTGTAATTTGTGCTTCGTTAAAAACGGATATCGACAAATTCAGATCAAAACAGGAGGCGGCATAAACTAGTTTTGTTAAAAAAATTTATGTTATTAAGGCCTCACTTCACCAAATAAAGACTTTGTACCTCAACAATTCAAACGACCCTTAATTGCCGAATGAACTCAGAGAGGAGTAATCATTTATCTGCGATGTTCTACCCTGTAGTGCTGTAGGGTCCTAGTTAGGTAAAACATTTCCCACATTGCACCATGGCCCTTCATAATCATTTCATTCTGAACCCGCTTGCCTATCCTCACCGTACACTCGTCTACAGTTTCCACCAGGTAAAGATATGCGCGCCAAGCATGATCTGTTGCTTTAAATCAGATACACATATATATATTTTGTATTTAATCTGGCAAGATTTCATAACACTGTAACAGTTTTCCTCCATTTACCTTCCATTCACACATTGTCAGCTTCTTGTTACTACACATGACATGTGGCGTACGGAAGCGCGTAGCAGGATGTTCATCAAAACCTGTTGAAAAGCTAGAAGGTACTTAGCTCCATCTACACTGACACAAATCTCATTTTATTCTCTCTTTTTTTTTTTTTTCCCTTTGCGATTGTTCAGACGGTCTCCTCGAATCTCCTGACGATAAACAAAAAAAAATACACGTAGTAGACAAAATCTTGGGGACGTTCTTAGAAAATCTGCACGACATAGGATACATTCTAGAAAAAGAAAATAAGCAACATTGTAGAATTAATGGAAACATGAGACTCCCCACTCCTGTGGCTTTAAACCAGGTAATATTCATGACCCTGTCAAGTAATTTATACACGATTCTCTGAGATGAAAGGCAACAATAAGACCGTGAAAACGTCGGATTCGACACAACCAGCATCTCATACATAAATGCTAGGAACACAAAGAAAAACATATGTAGTGTAAATGGCTAAATCACCAATAAGGGGTCGCATAGTGTAGACTTAATACTTCGTCCGACCGTTCTAATATATATGTAAAAAAATTAATTGAAAAAAAGTGGTGTAGAAATCCCAAATTCAGTCGTTTTTCCATGATATGTAAAAAAAGACAAAAAATCTGCATAGCAAAGCACGTCCGACTTAGCAAAGCACTTGAAATTAGGTTAAACGTGGGATAAACTTTGTAATTCTTGAGGGGATTTATTGAATTAAAAGTGGTGATTGTCTCATGGTGAAAACAAACTCCTTCCATGAAAGTAACCCTTCAGATCACGAGGAGGACATGGGCTGAATAAGGTCCACTGTCGCTTTGCCCACACCGCTAAAGGCACTGAAACAGACACACTATGTACCACAGTGCCGTCCATTTAGAAAAATACAATGTATCTCATGAAAATATTCTTTATTGCCTTGCTTCTCTCCGACCCCGTCAACACACGTTCTCTCAGGAGTAGAACTGACGTCCCTGTTCTTGTGATGGCAACCTGCTCAGCCTCGCTACCTGAGATGGAGATGGCGGGACGTCTTGCCGGAAGGGGCCTTTGGGTTGTGCGTAGTTGGGGTCGGAGACTTTTTTGTACGAGTCATAATTGTTGGATCTGTCCAAGGACACTTTCTTTTTGAGTTGTTGCTCTTTGCGTCTTTGCTCCTGCCGGAGCAGCTCCTGAGTCTCCATCATCACTCGGGCATTGAAGCCGTGTCCGCTGCCCATGTAGCCGTTCCGGGATCCTTGGTAGCTGGAGTACCTGGGGTTCTCCTTCGCGCTCTGGAAGCCTTCGCCGGGAGGGTACGCTTGGTCCCAGGAGTCTTGAGAAACCGAACTGGGGTTTTTTCTACTTTGCCTAGACAGAAAGATAAAAAAAGAAAAAAAAAAAGAAAAAAAATGGAAAATTAATTCAACATTTTCACTAATGTGTTGTTAACCCTTTCACTAACAAGTTCTTTTCCAAATAAGTACGGTCACGATAGAGGTTTTTGGTAAAAAATTTTTTACAGATACAAGTTTTTATAAAGCGCTAACAGGTTCCGCAGCGCTGTACAATGGGGGAGCACAAACATGAAACATACATGATAAATAATTACACATTAAGAATTATTTGGGAATATTCCCAATGTATCTCTTACTGTAATAACCTATTTTGAAGGCAGATGTCGCCATCTACTGGCCATAAGGTGTTATTACAGCTCAGGGCTCTGTGCAGGATTAGCTGGAGAAAAGTCTTTTAGAGGCATTACCCAACTGGTTTTAAAAAGTGTTAGCACCTCTGGCGTCATGATTAGGGAGCTAATACTTTAGGGAAATGTTTTAGAGCTCAAATGCAAATGGAATTAGTTTACAACAAACAAAGTTTCATTGGCAGTGATAAAGCATAGCCCCAGATTGTGATAACATGATCTCAGGCTGCTACTGAAGATCATGTATACACAATCATGCTAGTGAAGGGGTTCAAGGATGAATTAAAATTTTTAGCCAATGTGTGTTTTTGGGTCTATTCCTATCTCATGCCTCTCTACCTCCCTGAGGGGTTAAAATAATAGTGATAATTCCCAGCTTGGGTGAAACACAAGCACTTTGGATTTGTCCTTAAATCAATTTGGTGAAACGAGACTAACAAAATAATATTGTTAAAAAACACTTTAATTGGCTTATCATTTATTAAAGCAATGGAGCATCACTACCGCAAACACACGGCGGTACTCCGGGACATAAGCATACCTCTAGATGGTAAATTGTAAGGGCGCTCTACACCTTTTGTTTACGTCTCCATACACTTGTAATTTTTGTCACTTTCAATGCTCATTTTATAAAGTGCAGGGAATATAAAGCTGCTGCACAAAGGATGATAATAATTATTATTAGGGTATAAGGCGGTGGCAGCCGGATCCGTAGAGAATGTTATTTCCAAAAAAACACAATGGCCAGAAAATATAATTGCATGCAAATTGGCACCTAGACGGAACCTGAAACCTCACCACCCTAAATCTGTTTACAAAGGCTGATACAATGCTGCAAATTGCAGATGATAAACTCCTTTTCATAAAAAAGTACAAATCCTGCTATTTTCCTTCTCTAATCCCTATGTAGAGTGAATGCTAGAAGTTTAAAGGAGCTTGAAAACTCTTCCAGAAGGAAAGCGACGCTCCCTTACGCAGAAACACGCTCTCCTTCTATACGTCAAGTCGCCAATGATTGAACTCGTTACGTGTGCGCGTAGAGCGTCCGCCGCGTTCCCTTTGTGTGTACACTCACAGAGAGCCTTCCCCCACATATATATACACCCACATACATCCGCTCATTCATAGAACTCTACACAAACGCTCAAATACATTTCTTATACGTTCGTAAAACGCAGAATTCTGAAGAATGTTTCATAGTGGATATTTCTGTAGACGTCGAGTCCGCTCTTCCTGCAGCTCCATTAAAGATATAATACAGCAGGCGGCGTGATGGAAAAATGAAAAAAGAAAGACTTTTTTCCCAGTGCACAAGGGTCAAGGCTGAAAGTACAGCGATCGTTTGATGTACGGGAAATGCTTTCTATTAAACAACAAGCTTGCAACAAGAAAAAGCCTGTGGCACAGTGCAACAGTACAGCGCACTAGTACAGCGCGAGGCACATTCTTTTTCTTTTCTTGCCGCGGTGTCTAATGGCTTTTCCTCAACATGCCGGCGCCATTACTCAGAAGAAAAGCTAGCAATCCGTTTCCTGCACTGTGTGTATAAGTCACAAATACGATGAGCGCGAGGCGAGGGCGCCAACTGCAAAATGATAGCGTTTTATAACGCGAGCGGCGTGCGTGTCATTTAGACTGTGCACGTGGGGATACCATAACAACATCCTCAGTGAATGCAGAGCGCGCGCTGACACATCTGTTCACGCTACGCTGTATGACGGAGGGAAATCAGCAAACCGCTAGTTTAAATTTACTGCAGCAGTAAAATGGTGACATCACTAGATAGATGAAACAACTGCATGTATTGCATCATCAGATAAAAAATATCTTGTATATGGTCTCTTTACCCACTTATATCAACATATTCTACAGCAGGGATGAAAAACTCCGACCCCCCCAGCTGTTGCTGAACTACAACTCCCATGATTCCCTGGCCATAAACTGCATTCAAAGAATTCTGGGAATTGTAAGTCACCAACATCTGGGGGGCTGGAATTTGGGGAACCCAGTCTATAGAAGAGCTGAACGAAGAATAAAAAAGCAGTACAAAAAAGTGACAGGGTACACGTGTCGGCAAACGAGCGCGAACTCTACGGGCCCTATTACATTCCTCACGCATTTGTGTTTGCGCGCGCAAATGAGCATTTGCGCGAGGGGCAAAACCGTTTGCGTGAACGTCGTATTTCAACGTTCACGCAAACGATGCGCGTTATCGTTTAATGCGGATGGACCTGCGCGAGCGTGATGAACTGTGCGCGTCCTATACTTAACATTGTGAGCGCGAATGCATTCGTGCGCTGGTACGCAGCTGGTATTACAAGCAATGCGCAACTTTTTACGAACGACGTTTGCGTGCATAATTTTAACGTCTTTGAAAAGCTGGTGGTAACTGCAAATCGGAACGTTCTGGCCGAAACGAAAAACACCAGCACCAAAAAAAAATACAGCAAAGTATAGTTACACATTCTACACATACCCAAACAATAAAATTGTGAATTTGTGCGTGTTTTTATTATTGCTGCAGCATATATACTCAGATTTACTTTGACAGGCGCAAAAACTTAAGTGAGTCAAGGTAAGGTAAATTGATGTCAATTAAGGTTCTTAATTCTGATTGGCTGAATCCCGTGAAAAAAAACAGTCCGCGCACTGATTTACGTGCGCAACGTTACTGTGCACGTATTACTCTTCGTTTTGCGCGTCGTTTTTACGAATGTTATTTTTGGACGGCTGAGAAAATGCGTTCGGATCGTAATACCACTGTTAATTTTCGTGCGATAACGCTTAACGCTGCACGGACGAATTTGCTCTAAGAGTGTAATAGGGGCCTACATGTATAGGAGCCTGAGGTAGATATTGCTGCAGACCATCACTGCTATACGCTTAATAAATGCATCTGGATACAGTTACTCAGTGATCATCTCTCCTCCCATGTAATACGCCAGTTTTTTCTTGAGATCCTTCGCCTCAACTGCTCCTGGATTGTAAGCTCACGTGATCAGGGTAAGTCTTCACCTCTTGCTGGCGTTTTCTTTTCCCGCTTCGCACCCCAAACTTTAAATTGTAAAGATCTGGGAAAATGCTGGAGCGATATAAAGGATTTAAATAATAATGCTCCCATTAACCATAATTAAAGCATCGTGTCATGCCCTTGGACTAGAAACTGCGTGAAAATCTATTTGGCCGTGAAGCCGTCAGCCTTGTAGGCAAAGGATTATATGAAAGGCGTGCGGCTTCAAAGACCACGGCTGCCATGAGGTTGTTAGACAAGTTACACGTCTCTCTCAGCAGCTCTGATGGATTTATGTGCTTTGACCCACTTCGAGCAGCCTATAAAGACCCCGTTCCCATTGCTCCTGGCATTTCCCTCCAGAATGGCGTCCCGACAACTGCGTCTGGGCGGCCTTCTCCCTCCGCTGCCAAGCCACATTAGGTCTCGGTGCGGCGGGATGCGGTTCTGCGAAAGGACTCCTGCAGAGCAAAGGTCATTGAAGTTCACTGAAGTTCTTGCCCGGAGGTTTACAAAGCTCGGCGTGCTCCCAGAACCCTTTTCTGATTCTTTGAAGGTCGGCCTTAGAAGCGAGACTTTCTGTGGAACCGCCAGCAGTCGAGAAGGAACGCTTCAGACAGGTTGTGTTTTTTTTTTCTTTCTCCTTCATAAGATCGGGCTTTCTCCGCAAGGGATTTAGGATATAATTCTCCAGTCGGAGAAATAAATCAGGAGGTAGAACGTGCCCTGACAAACACAATAAGCCCACCGAAAACAGATACCGGAGTGACATTCCATTGTAATGAACACACATGCAAGCAAATGCCTTTAATGAACATTATACTAATAATTATCTCTGTACGAGCATTTCCAACCATGTGCGGATTGTCCAAGGTTATCTCCATTCACCTGCTGCCTATAACACAAGCGTTACACAAAGACACACTCACAAACGCTAAGAGAAGTCTTACTATAGGAGTGAGTGTCAAACAGTACACGGGTATCCACCATTGCTGCAACAAATAACTACAGAGCTGTAAAACACGGACTGACGTTATTCTTCTGTAAAATGCGTGAACGGTGGGCTTTCTTTAACCACTGGTTTGCAACATCAGTGAATATACTTTGGGGATTTTAACGTTGCGATCTCCGTAGACCGCCCATACGAACTACGGTGAAAACAACGCTGGACAACTTTCACCGAAACACCAGCGGAACCTACCCTGAACAGCTACACCAGAAACTACGTTGGAAAGCACATTTATACCAACGACAAGGACTACGCTAGGCAACTTTGGCAGAAACTGAGATGGAAAGAGCAGAGAAAAGAATGGCAAACTAGCGAGGGCAGATCTGTAAACAGCGAATACATCATAGTTTGGACGTAGCTGCTGCACATTTTGGTTCACCGAAGTAAAGTCGTCATTCTTGAAAGACCAAATATTAGTGAATAACCGCTTATGGGCACTATTACACTCTGCGTGCGCAAAAACGCATTAACGCGAGGGGAAAAACCCTTTGCGCTGAACGTCGTATTATGACGCTCGCGCAAAAGATGCGCATTAACGTGAGTGACCCTGCGCGAACCCTGCGCAAGCGCAAGTTTGCGTGCGCATCCCATACTTAACATTGTGAGCGCAAATGCGTTCAAGCGCTGGTACTACAATCTATGAGCAAATTTTTACGAACAACGCTTGCGCGCATAATTTTAACGTCTTTTAAAAGCTGGTGTTAACGGCAAATCTGAACGTTCTGGCCGAAACCAAATAAACCAGCACGAGAAAAAAAATACAGCACAGTATAGTTACACTTTCTACACATACCCAAACAATAAAATTGAGAGGTTCTGCATGTTTATTTTATTGCTGCAGCATATATACTCTTGATTGATTTTGACAGGCGCAAAAACTTCAACAGGAGACAATTGTGGTTCTTAATTCTGATTGGCTGAATCGCGTGAAAAAACAGTCCGCCCACCGATTTCTGCGCGCAACGTTAATGCGCGCGTCTTTTTTACGTGCGATATTTTCAGACTGATTAAAAGATGCGCTCGGATTTTAATACCAGCGTTAATTTACGCGCGTTAACGTTTAACGCTGCGTGCAAACAAATTGCGCTGCATGAGCTTTTTTGCGCATGTAATAGAGTCCTATATGTTTATTGGAATAATACATATACAAAAAATAAATTATTCCTGCAAAATGTCACTATAAAACTATAAATGGGCAACAACAAATAGCACAGAGAATAGTTGTGAAGGAGGATCAAATAAAATCCCACTACGGGATAAGGATACTCCCAAACACGCTGCAATGTCTCCCCACCAACAACCTGCGTCCTTAGGTGTAGGAAACATACAGAAGCCATGTATAAAAAGTACAGATAGGGTTGTGATTCTTCAAAAAGCTACACTGGTGTCACCTGTGTTTAATGCATGAGATGAGCATCAAAAACAAGCATTTTGAGTGTGGAACCCCTCTTCAGGGTATGTCTGTGGGCGTCACATTGAAGAAGGGGTCCACTCCACACCCGTAACGAACAGACCAAAATGCCTGTAGTCCCAAGTGACTGTATTAGTCCATCTCTATACAAATATTTTGCGGCTTAGAAATGATAGCAATGTTTTTCTTGCTATTGGTCTATAAGGTTTTCCTCGTTCAAATCATTAAGAAAAACCTAGAAAAGCAGGATATTAGCAGTAAGGCGTCTGATGAGAAGGGGTTGGGGCTGGCGTTCTATTCCGGAGGTCGCGTCTCATCGCATTTCCATTGATATCCTTTAGCTTAATTTGTAATCACGTTAGGTTATCGTTTTTCCATTAAAATTGGGGTCTTCTGATCAATAAGTCAACTCGGGCAAATCCGAGTTATGATGCCAATATATTTCCATTAATGCAGGTGGAATTACTCGACTAAACGCGCTCACTTTGCAAAAAGAAAAATAATAATTCAGCTTCTTTCTGGTTTTGAAAAGCGAGTAAATAAAAATAAATACACACTTGGCGGTCCCAGACAACGAATCGGATATTCCACAGCAGCGTTATAAATTCACCAGGCACAGACCTGAACGCAGGGAAGAGCCCAGAAATCATACAGCTTATGTGGCGCCAGCACAGCCAACGCTAATAATAAAACCTTAATTAATGCAATGATCCTAAAATAAATGATGTGTTGGCAAAGCCAAGATCCACTGAGACGTCGTCCAAAAACCTACAAACACTACTGAATTACGAAGACTGAATCAATGGGCTGTATTTTTCCCCAAATTTATAAAGTACAGTGATTAGCAGAACAAAATGCGAAAAATCAGCTACGCTTCCTAACAGCCCGCCACCCCACCCCACATTTCAGGGTTAGATTAATATAAACGTACCTGTTATTGAGATATACAGCTTATATATGTACATATACACTCATATAAACACAAATGTGAGCAGATATTTCATGTAAATGATACCATACAATACCTAGATTTCTGAGCTATTCACGCATTTTATTTATCCGTCTGGATTTTACAAACCAGCAATGCACTTCTTTACCACTTATCAAATATATACACTTATTAATGTCCCCATCCCCTTGAACCTTTTACAGGTATCATGGTGGTATCTCGTGGATGTTGGGTGGTCAATCTTGGTGTTGGGTTGTCAGTCGTGGCATGCCATTCTAGGTGTTGAGTTTAGTCTTGGTGTGGGGTGGTCATTCGAAGCAAGTCAGCCTTGTTGTTGGGTGTACAGTTGGAGCATGTCAGCCTTGGTGTTGGGTGGTCAGTCGGAGCCTGTCAGCCTTGGTGTTGGGTGGTCAGTCGAAGCATGTCAGCCTGGGTGTTGGGTGGTCAGTCGGAGCATGTCAGCCTAGGTGTTGGGTGGTCACTCGGAGCAGGTCAGCCTGGGTGTAGGGTGGTCACTCGGAGCATGTCAGCCTGGGTGTTGGCTGGTTAGTTAGAGCAAGTCAGCCTGGGTGTTGGCTGGTCAGTCGGAGCATGTCAGCCTTAGTGGTGGTTGGTCAGTCGGAGTATGTCAGCCTTGGTGTTGGGTGGTAAGTAAGAGCATGTCAGCCTTGGTGTTGGGTGGTCAGTCGGAGTATGTCACCCTTGATGTTGGGTGGTCTGGAAGAGCATGTCAGCCTTGGTGTTGGGTGGTCAGTCAGAGTACGCCAGTACAGTTGTTGGGAGGTCAGTATGAATATGTCTGAGAATGCGTGTATTTGGTCGGTATGACAGTGTATGCATGTGCTTCTCTGTAAGTTGGTGTATATAATTTTTATTTCCTTCTTCCACAAAGTCTAACCTTCGATATTATTGAATAATAACCCTGTGGGAATTTAATGCAGTGTATTTGCAGAAGATGTGTGAGCTGTAATTTGCTAACTCTGCGACAGAACACCAAATAGGAATACAGATTTTCAGTAGCGTGTCCTGCCGTGTCACAGAGATGTTTAATGGGCTACGTTTCCAATGCTAGATACAGGAATTGATGTTTCAGGTAGGACACCTTGTTTAATGCAATTCAAATTTGAAAATACATCGAGAAATATGTCAAACCTTCCACCCATCATTCAGTCCTAAAAAGGTATTAACGAGGGTGTCAGGGCATGAACCAAGCAAGTCATGTTTCTGTGTTACCTGGGTAATGAGCTGTACTGGCGCTGGGCTTGCTGGAAGCTCTCTCGCTCCTCCTGTCTTTGTCTCTGCATCTGAACTTCAACAGACACTGAATGCCGCCCGGTCTGGTTATAGCTTGTGTTGTTTGGCTAGAAGAAAGCAAACAACGCAAATCTTAGACAAAAACAAACCCAAACCAAACGAAATACGGTCACCAAGCAAGCTGGGAATGGGTGGAAGTTGTGGACACAGGGCTACGTTGTCTTCTAAAGATCTTTTGATTGTTCTGAATATTTTTTATAATGAGAATTACTTATACAATTTAAAGGCACTAGAGACAGGGTCGTTACTGGGAGACAATCACAGGGTCCCTAGACGATTATCGACGTGAGTTGCTGCCATCCCTCAGATACACAATCTATAAGAAGCTGCAAAACCAAAGGATCGTAGTCATTACAGTAATTGGAGTAGAATCCAACAGGACGAGAACGACCACGATTCTAGATGATGGAATCTTCTACATAAAGAGAATTGCTGATTTATGTCATCAATATATCAGAAAGGTTAATAAATCCCCACCCAGGTAAGAGAGACCCCCATGGACATATAGTCCAATGGACAGGACATCGCAAAAGCCGGATAGGTCTTCAGACAGTTTAACGATTTCGTTTATCTAGAAAAAAATGGCAGCAACACTCCAATACCAACCATATCGCAGGCAAGGAAAGGAGGAGACCAGGTGGCTTCATGTGCTTCATGATCGGTTAAACATTGTATTTTTCTTTTTTTCCGCCTAAAAAGCTAAATTGCTGAAATACACACCTTGTTATCCTAGAGATGAGGAGTGTATATGAGAAAATATATATATACGCATAACGCCCTGACATTTTAAGGGCTACAGATGTCTGTGAAATACAGCGGGTATTTTCTGCACCTGCACAAACATCACAACTCAAAGCAGGTTATAAATATAAAGGGACCCTAACATCTGACACATGACACCTACTCACAGAGCTTAGGTCTGTACAGATTGGAGAGAGATTTATTCTGATTCAAGTGGGAAGAAAGGAAAAGCGTAAAACAAAACGATACAGGCACAGAACACTAGAGTATCCATCTATGAGCAGGTTCGGGGACACAAGTACCAGCAAGAATTATTTTATGCCCGACGCGTTCCTTTGATTATATACACGGAAATCGAAAAATAAAATTAAGAAAAACCAACAAACACATAGGGAATTAAAAATATGTATGTGGCCATAAATCCTTAGGCCTCTTGTAGAAAAAGCTATTTCCAGACATTTCAGATGACCACATGACCCATGGAGTCCATTTCCATCAAATACGTTGATGTGTAAATGTTTATTATAGTTCAGAGACTCCTTGATGATGGTTTTCATAGCTTCGGAGCTGCACCTCCCATGCCAGATCTATCGAGGTGCCCAAAAAAAAAAAAAAAAAAAGGGGGACATTAAGATGGAACAGAAGGACAAAGGATTTTGGCTTATAATGGGGTCTGTCCATCCTCAATAATACTTTGGAGACTGTGCTTGATCAAGGGCTTCACAGGCAGGGAGCTGATGGTTTGGGTTTCCCTCCGCCCCTTTCTTCTCCCGTCCAGTCGCTCCTCTGCCCCTTTCTTCTTCCCCCCCGACACTACAATGCCCCTTTCTTCACCACTCCGCTGCCCCTTCTTCTCCCCTCCCATCCCTCGTCTGCCCCTTCTTCTCCCCTCCCATCACTCCTCTGCCCCTTCTTCTCCCCTCCCATTACTCCTCTGCCCCTTCTTCCCCCTCCCATCACTCCTCTGCCCCTTTCTTCTCCCCTCCCATCACTCTTCTGCCCCTTCTCCCCTCCCATCACTCTTCTGCCCCTTCTCCCCTCCCATCACTCTTCTGCCCCTTCTCCCTCCCATCACTCTTCTGCCCCTCTCCCTCCCATCACTCTTCTGCCCCTTCTCCCCTCCCATCATCTTTCTGCCCCTTCTCCCCTCCCATCACTCTTCTGCCCCTTCTCCCCTCCCATCACTCTTCTGCCCTTCTCCCCTCCCATCACTCTTCTGCCCCTTCTCCCCTCCCATCACTCTTCTGCCCCTTCTCCCCTCCATCACTCCCATCACTCTTCTGCCCCATCCTCCCCTCCCCACTCTTCTCCCTTCTTCTCCCTCCCATCACTCTTCTGCCCTTCTTCTCCCCTCCCATCACTCTTCTGCCCTTCTTCTCCCCTCCCATCACTCTTCTGCCTTCTTCTCCCCTCCCATCACTCTTCTGCCCTTCTTCTCCCCTCCCATCACTCTTCTGCCCCTTCTCCCCTCCCATCACTCTTCTGCCCTTCTTCTCCCCTCCCATCACTCTTCTGTCCCTTGTCCCTTCCCATCACTCCTCTGCCCCTTCTCCCTTCCCATCACTCCTCTGCCCCTTCTTCTCCCCTCCCATCACTCTCTGCCCCTTCTCTCCCCTCCCATCACTCTCTGCCCCTTCTTCTCCCCTCCCATCACTCATCTGCCCCTTTCTTCTCCCCTCCCATCACTCATCTGCCCCTTTCTTCTCCCCTCCCATCACATCTGCCCCTTTCTTCTCCCCTCCCAATCACTCCTCTGCCCCTTCCTTCTCCCCTCCCATCACTCTCTGCCCCTACTTCTCCCCTCCCATCACTCATCTGCCCCTTCTTCTCCCCTCCCATCACTCCTCTGCCCCTTCTTCTCCCCTCCCATCACTCTTCTGCCCCTTCTTCTCCCCTCCCATCACTCCTCTGCCCCTTCCTTCTCCCCTCCCATCACTCCTCTGCCCCTTCCTTCTCCCATCCCATCACTCTTCTGCCCCTTATCCCCTCCCATCACTCTTCTGCTCTTCTTCTCCCCTCCCATCACTCTTCTGCCCTGCTTCTCCCCTCCCATCACTCTTCTGCCCCTCTTCTCCCCTCCCATCACTCTTCTGCCCCTTCTTCTCCCCTCCTATCACTCTTCTGCCCTTCTCCCCTCCCATCACTCTTCTGCCCTTCTCCCCTCCCATCACTCTCTGCCCCTTCTTCCCTGCCATCACTCTTCTGCCCTTCTTCTCCCCTCCCATCACTCTTCTGCCCCTTCTTCTCCCCTCCTATCACTCTTCTGCCCTTCTCCCCTCCCATCACTCTTCTGCCCTTCTCCCCTCCCATCACTCTTCTGCCCTTCTTCTCCCCTCCCATCACTCTCTGCCCCTTCTTCTCCCCTCCCATCACTCATCTGCCCCTTTCTTCTCCCCTCCCATCACTCATCTGCCCCTTTCTTCTCCCCTCCCATCACTCATCTGCCCCTTTCTTCTCCCCTCCCAATCACTCCTCTGCCCCTTCCTTCTCCCCTCCCATCACTCTCTGCCCCTACTTCTCCCCTCCCATCACTCATCTGCCCCTTCTTCTCCCCTCCCATCACTCCTCTGCCCCTTCTTCTCCCCTCCCATCACTCCTCTGCCCCTTCTTCTCCCCTCCCATCACTCTTCTGCCCCTTCTTCTCCCCTCCCATCACTCCTCTGCCCCTTCCTTCTCCCCTCCCATCACTCCTCTGCCCCTTCCTTCTCCCATCACTCTTCTGCCCCTTATCCCCTCCCATCACTCTTCTTCTCCCCTCCCATCACTCTTCTGCCCTGCTTCTCCCCTCCCATCACTCTTCTGCCCCTCTTCTCCCCTCCCATCACTCTTCTGCCCCTTCTTCTCCCCTCCCATCACTCCTCTGCCCCTTCTCCCCTCCCATCACTCTTCTGCCCTTCTCCCCTCCTATCACTCTTCTGCCCTTCTCCCCTCCCATCACTCTTCTGCCCTTCTCCCCTCCCATCACTCTTCTGCCCTTCTCCCCTCCCATCACTCTTCTGCCCTTCTTCTCCCCTCCCATCACTCATCTGCCCTGCTTCTCCCCTCCCATCCCTCGTCTGCCCCTTCTTCTCCCCTCCCATCACTCCTCTGCCCCTTCTTCCCCCCTCCCATCACTCCTCTGCCCCTTCCTTCTCCCCTCCCATCACTCTTCTGCCCCTTATCCCCTCCCATCACTCTTCTGCTCTTCTTCTCCCCTCCCATCACTCTTCTGCCCCGCTTCTCCCCTCCCATCACTCTTCTGCCCCTCTTCTCCCCTCCCATCACTCTTCTGCCCCTTCTTCTCCCCTCCCATCACTCTTCTGCCCCTTCTTCTCCCCTCCCATCACTCCTCTGCCCCTTTCTTCTCCCTCCCATCACTCCTCTGCCCCTTTCTTCTCCCCTCCCATCACTCATCTGCCCCTTTCTCCATTCCTGTGGCTTTTCTGTCCCCATCTTACCCCCCCATCGTTCCTCTGCCCCTTTCTTCTCCCATCGTTCCTCTGCCCTGTTCTCACCTCCCACTTTTCCTCTGCTGCTAAAGCACCAATATCCCTTATGTTAATTTCACCCTAAATGGGAGGTATATGTGTATAAAGCCATATTAGCTGCTGGATTGATGCTACAAAGTGCCTTTTACGGTTGTATAGCGCTCCTGAATGTCACCGTCTTACGACCCGATGTGCTTTTTGTACTAGAAGTCAGGGACAGGCCTGAAACTTTTTACGTGTGCTGGTCAGAGCACAGCGAATGCACAATGTCAGAGGTACATTAACAAAGCAGGGCTGGGGCTAATTGGAAATATATAATATGTTCGGAAGAGAGAACTGAATTCTGGCCATTGTGTATCAAAATTACAAACTCTAATTCAATAGCTGAAGAGATGTCCTTGAATGCGTTTCCGCCTTATATTTTAAGGTTGCCAGGGGGAACCTGCATCCATTTTCCCCCCGTTATTATTATTAATAAAAGAAAGCAATTGGGAGCGGATTCATTAATTCAGTCAGAACGTAAAAATACTTTTTGTGTACCCCCTGTGTAGTGCACAAGCATAGATTGAAAAAGCAGTATTCTGAAGGGCATTATGACTCTCCGCTCGGCTAATGTATACACGCCTGTGCAGAAATAATAACCGTTCAAGTAATGGTCGACCACAGATTGAGATGTTCAAGGATACGCAACCCCACACAAAACACCACGCTGCCATTAAACTTCAAATATATTCTTTGCATCACAAAGTTATCTTCTGTGGGCTGTTTAATGTCAGAGCCCAATAGCCCCCAAGCAAAGTGGGAAACGTTATTTCTTTTATTAATGTTTCATTTTCTGAAATAACATGTTACAAAGTGCTCAGCGGGAATCACTGTGCCAGAACCAGCAGAATAGACAACGTGTGGCCCAATCACGCCTGGGAGGGGGGGGGGGGACGTGAAAATGAGCGAAATAGAAATAAGACCATAAACAGGGACCAAACAGGTGTTATTTCCATTTAAAAAGGACCGATCATAAATAATTCATACAGATATACAGATTTCTTGAAATTTTATGTGCATGCAAAATAAATACAGTGGGGCAATAAAGTATTTAGTCAGCCACCAATTGTGCAGGTTCTCCCACTTAAAAAATTAGAGAGGCCTGTAATTGTCATCATAGGTAACTTCAACTATGAGAGACAAAATGAGAAAAAAAAATCACATTGTCTGATTTTTTAAGAATTTGCAAATTATGGTGGAAAATAAGTATTTGGTCGCCTACAGTAGAAGAAACAAACAAGCAAGATTTGTGTCTCTCACAGACCTGTAACGTCTTCTTTAAGAGGCTCCTCTGTCCTCCACTCGTTACCTGTGTGAATGGCGCCTGTTTGAACTTGTTATCAGTATAAAAGATACCTGTCCACAACCTCAAACAGACACACTCCAAACTCCACTATGGTCAAGACCAAAGAGCTGTCGATGGACACCAGAAACAAATTGTAGACCTGCACCAGGCTGGGAAGACTGAATCTGCAATAGGCAGCAGCTTGGTGTGAAGAAATCAACTGTGGGAGCAATCATTAGAAAATGCAAGACATACAAGACCACTGATAATCTCCACCGATCTGGGGCTCCACGCAAGATCTCACCCCGTGGGGTCAAAATGATCACAAGAACGGTGAGCAAAAATCCCAGAACCACACGGGGGGACCTAGTGAATGACCTGCAGAGAGCTGGGACCAAAGTAACAAAGGCTACCATCAGTAACACACTACGCCGCCAGGGACTCAAATCCTGCAGTGCCAGACGTGTCCACTTTAGCTCATTAAAGTGGTCAGGCTGCGTGGAGTGCCCCCCTTCTCACCTTGTTTTCGTGTTGACTTCATGTCTACTTGACCTCTCGAAGCAGTGTTCGTTTGAGGAGAAAGCAGACATGGGCTTAAACTGCGTATGCAGCCTCAATCCATCACTCTGACCAGGTGCTCGCGTACCTTGTGTGTGAAAAGTATGCAATTTGCATACGTACGTACGAAAGTAATATATACTACTCAAATTGCATATAAAAAAAAGTAGGTGGGGCAGGGGTCTATTTTTTTTCATAATATTCCTTTTAAGTAAAAACAAAAAGTATTTTTTTTCGATTAATCGACAAAATAATCTGCCAACTAATCGATTAGTTGCAAATAATCATTAGTTGCAGACCTAAAGTAACGGTTTTACAATTTATAAAAATATATACAAACTATATATTAAATTTATTATTATTATTATTTTTTTTGTAGAAGCCTGGCTGTCTCCTGGACACGGGATGGTAACGCCGCTCCTGGAATATATCTTTGCACACAGTTAAAATAGTGGAAAAGCCGCTGTTAAAGTATCAAGTTAATGATTAAAGACCTGATTTATAACTGTTCATGCTTTGAACTGTACAGCAATACATTACCCGTGATTACCGTAATGTCTAACCAGGACTTTCTACAGGGCACTTAGAAGAAAGAGAGACCTAGAAAAAATTGAATAGTACATTATATTATATTTCAGTGTCTGCGGCTGTAATTTTAAGGGAATAATGTAGATTGTATTTGTGTCATTATGGCCGAGCGCTCAGCCGGATTCTCTTCTAAACCAGGAGGGGGGTTATTTATATTGACCATTCTGTGGTAGGATCAAAATGATAAAAGCAGGGGCTATTTCACACCTTCCTCTTATTTACCAGGACTCTAGTAAGAAAAAATAAATAAAGATATACTGCGCCTGACATTTAACACTGCTGCCCTTGTAAGCATCTATACTATAAAACAGTAAGGGCTGGCGTGTCCGTCGCCAAAAAACCCTTCTGCGCATCCAACGGCCGCGGCACGCGCACAGCCGGCGTGCGCGAGGGACAAAACAAATCCGATCCATTGGAGAGGCGCACAGCACAGAGCCTCTCCAATGGATCGGATTTGTTTTGTGCATCTCCTCCGTGCCCGGCCTGCATCTCCTCCGTGCCCAGTCTGCCAGCCATATTACCAGTCTGATGTGCACATTACCAGTCTCCCATGCACAATACCAGTCTGCCTGCCTTAATACCAGTCTGCCATTGCACAATACCAGTCTGCCAGCAATATTACCAGTCTACCATGCACAATACCAGTGTGCCATGCACAATACCAGTCTGCCAGCAATATTACCAGTCTACCATGCACAATACCAGTGTGCCATGCACAATACCAGTCTGCCAGCAATATTACCAGTCTACCATGCACAATACCAGTGTGCCATGCACAATACCAGTCTGCCAGGCATATTACCAGTCTGCCAGCCTTAATACCAGTCTGCCATGCATAATACCAGTCTGCCATGCATAATACCAGTCTGCCATGCATAATACCAGTCTGCCATGCATAATACCAGTCTGCCATGCACAATACCAGTCTGCCATGCACAATACCAGTCTGCCATGCACAATACCAGTCTGCCAGTCATATTACCAGTCTGCCAGTCATATTAACAGTCTCCCATACACAAAACCAGTCTGCCAGCCATATTACCAGTCTGCCATGCACAATACCAGTCTGCCAGACATATTACCAGTTCGCCAGCCATATTACCAGTCTGCCATGCACAATACCAGTCTGCCAGCCATATTACCAGTCTGCCATGCAGAAAACCAGTCTGCCAGTCATATTACCAGTCTCCCATACACAAAACCAGTCTGCCAGCCATATTACCAGTCTGCCATGCACAATACCAGTTCGCCAGCCATATTACCAGTTCGCCAGCCATATTACCAGTCTGCCATGCACAATACCAGTCTGCCAGCCATATTACCAGTCTGCCATGCACAATACCAGTCTGCCAGACATATTACCAGATGGCCAGCCATATTACCAGTTCGCCAGCCATATTACCAGTCTGCCATGCACAATACCAGTCTGCCAGCCATATTACCAGTCTGCCATGCACAATACCAGTCTGCCAGACATATTACCAGTTCGCCAGCCATATTACCAGTCTGCCATGCACAATGCCACCTGCCAGCCATACCAGTCTGCCATGCATAATACCAGTCTGCCAGCCATATTACCAGTCTGCCATGCATAATACCAGTGTCTCATAATACCAGTGTGCCTAAATAACAGCCTGACATGCCATGCAATATACGCATAATGTATACGCTACAAAAAAAATGCCCGCCCAAGCTCAACAAAATCTAAGGGGCCCCATGAGCTTACAATCTAAGGGGTCCCACGAGTTTACAATCTAAGGGGTCCCACGAGTTTACAATCTAAGGGGTCCCACGAGTTTACAATCTAAGGGGTCCCACGAGTTTACAATCTAAGGGGTCCCACGAGTTTACAATCTAAGGGGTCCCACGAGTTTACAATCTGAGGGTCCGGTTCCCGTGAGTTTACAATCTAAGAGGGAAGAGGAACCTGCTCTAATATATACAGTTGTGTTCAAAATTATTTAACCCCCACTGAAATTGAGTGTTTTGGCCAGTTTGACATTGATTTTGATCATTCAGTCATCTTGCTTACAATTAAATCAAAGAAGCACGTGTAGGTCAGACAAATATAACATAACATTTATAATGAAATAACCACAAATGTCTTTTCTGTGCTCACATCATTATCAGTTTTATTCAACCCCCAAGTGACATTCAATCTTAGTACTTAGTACAACATCCTTTTACAGTTATAACAGCTTTTAAACGTGAAGCATAGCTTGACACAAGTGTCTTGCAGCAATCTACGGGTATCTTCGCCCATTCGTCATGGGCAAAAGCCTCCAGTTCAGTCACATTCTTAGGCTTGCGCACTGCAACTGCTTTCTTTAAGTCCCACCAGAGGTTCTCAATCGGATTTAAGTCAGGTGACTGCGATGGCCACTCCAAAATGTTCCAGCCTTTAACCTGCAACCATGCTCTAGTGGACTTGGAGGTATGCTTGGGATCATTGTCCTGTTGAAAGGTCCAACGTCTCCCAAGCCTCAGGTTTGTGACGGACTGCATCACATTGTCATCCAATATCTCCTGGTACTGAAGAGAATTCATGGTACCTTGCACACGCTGAAGCTTCCCTGTACCTGCAGAAGCAAAACAGCCCCAAAGCATGATTGACCCCCCGCCATGCTTCACAGTAGGCAAGGTGTTCTTTTCTTCATAGGCCTTGTTCTTCCTCCTCCAAACATAGCGTTGATCCATGGGCCCAAACAGTTCTAATTTTGTTTCATCAGTCCACAGAACACTATCCCAAAACTTCTGTGGTTTGTCCACATGACTTTTGGCATACTGCAGTCGACTCTTCTTATTCTTTGGAGACAGCAAGGGGGTGCGCCTGGGAGTTCTGGCATGGAGGCCTTCATTACGCAGTGTGCGCCGTATTGTCTGAGCTGAAACTTCAGTACCCACATCTGACAAATCTTTTCTCAGTTCCTCAGCAGTCACACGGGGGCTTTTCTCCACTCTACGCTTCAGGTAGCGCACAGCAGTCGAAGTCAGCATCTTCTTTCTGCCACGACCAGGTAGCGTTTCAACAGTGCCCTTTGCCTTGAATTTGCGAATGATTCTTCTCTCTCTTGGTATGTTTAACATCTTTGCAATCTTCTTATAGCCATTGCCCTTCCTGTGAAGAGTAATCACCTCTTCTCTTGTCTTCCTGGACCATTCTCTTGACTTCACCATGTTTGTAACCACACCAGTAAATGTCTAGAAGGAGCTGAGTATCACAGTCATTTTAAAGCTGCCTAATTGGTGCTTATTATGCTTTATTGCTGCTCCGTGACATCCACAGGTGTTTTCAATACCTGATTGAAAACACTTGAATGAACCTCTGTTCTTCAGAGTGGTAGTCTTTAAGGGGTTGAATAATTGTGTCAATGAAGAATTCACAAAAGAAACATTTACTACTGTATTACAAAACCAATTGATGTCATTTTAGTTGCATATGGTTCTTTAAAAAGTCCTTGTAGGATTTCATTCTGAATACAATTACAAATGTACACTAAATTCCCTAAAACCCTTTACAGCATTGGGGGTTGAATAATTTTGAACACAACTGTAAATGCCTTTCTAATGCGCTGTCAGCTGTGCGCGCACCCATCACAGCTGCTCAGTCGGCCCTCCTGTTGCGGATGGGATGGCGATGGACGAGTTACAAACGTATTTATATAGAGAGATACTCTTGGATAGGACATTGAAAAAAAACTATGTGGACGTGAATTCTGAGCTGGCGACAACAACAATAGACTGCCCTCTGGGCAGGCTTTCCACCTAGTAATGACATAAAATAATAATAATGCACCCTTTTATTTAGCCCTGGCAGTTATACCTTACCTCACAGTACTCCACAATAATACACTATGGGGTGATTTATAATCAGATTATAAAATAAAAAAACACAACACCCCAAAAGAGAAAAAACACTCAAAAGAAAAAAAAAAAATTCAACTCATCAAAATGAAAAGAAATAACACCTCCAAAAGAGGGAAAAAAACAACACCCCGCCCCCAAAAAAAGCAAATCCCGCCAAAAACAACCCCCCAAAGAGAGGAAACAAAAATTAAAATAAAAACCCAAACGACCCATCAAAAAGGAAAAAAAAAAAAAAAGAAGAATGAAGGGAAATAAATCAAATCCCCCAAAAAGACAAAAAACTCTAAGAACAAAAGTATAACTATAAACCACCCCCCCTCCATTAAAAAAAGGGGGGTTGGGGAAAGAAGAACCTAATCAACCTGTCAACAAGAAAAATGAACCAAGAAAAATCCCCAAAAAACAATAATTGGAAAAAAGACAGAACCAAAACCAAAATACACCCCATCAAAAATGATTTAAAAAAAAAAAACAAACACACAGTTTTTTTAAAATAAACTCTATATATATGTACATGTATAATCCAGACATGGGACATGAACAAAAAAAATTATAACTGGTAACTATGTTTAAAGTCATAATTTAGGCGCCTTACATTAACCATGGTATATCTCCACCAGGACACAAGAGGTCCAGACGCAAAGGACAGAATATCAATTTAAATGGGATTTGCATTATTTTATTAGACCTGAGTTACGAATATTAGTTTACGAACAACAAGAGCGGCCCAAGGGTTGTTGAATTATCTGCAGAATTAATAGACAGCTGCTATCATGGCTTGCCATCAGGAGGTGAGGGGGGGTTCAAGATGTTTTGCCGTGTCTGTGGATCACGACACAAGGCTCCATGCTCGGGGACCGCGCACACAGGTGGCCATTCCACCAGGTCATATTGAGCTATCATCCTTTCCAGGGAAGCCACCTGCACCACCGCATGAGGAGATTCAGGAAAGAGGAGAAGTAGAACAGCAATCAATTTCAAACATCGGGATAAAAAAAAACAAAACGTCGCTTTTAACATAATAAGTTAATGAAAGGTCCGTCTATGTCCGGGTCTTATCACAAGCACAATGATTGTGAGATCTTTCGAGGTTCATGGACTTCATTGTCCATCTCTGTGCTTTCACAGAAAGCTGTGTTTTGTTACGACGCCTCTCGTGAGAATATGTAAATAACGGTAACTCAGGAAGGAAACCCGCAATTTATTGTTATTTTATGACAAATAGCCTCGTACTGCAGGTGCTCGGCCGCTGCCTGTGTCCTGAAACGTTGGGGTATCCTCCACGGGACCCAAACGGTCAGACTCGCTGCCGTTTCCACCGCTCGGAAACTCGATCTTGTGCACCGGTGGCCTCTCTGGGAATCTTAAAATAACACCAGGTTTTTATACTGGGCTATTTGTTATACTATACAAAACTGACTCAACAAGGAAACGCTGGGAAAAACATGAATAGTGACCGCGTATTGATGAAATGTCTTACAGCTTTTAAATTATGGTGTTTTTTTTTTATTCATCCTGCAAATGTGATTTTTAAAGTTGGGCTTTCTGAGGACATTTGATTTGTGCTTGTAAGGTCGGAAACTATGTTTTGAAACCAGCTAAACATGTCAAGTAACTAAAAATCAGATTTTATTTTGGTTAATGAACATAGATGTGATTAAACATATGAAAACTCGGGGAGGGGGGGAAATCACAAATATATGTTTCTTTATTTATTTATAAAGGATTTTACCAGGAAGGATACATTGAGATTTCTCTCGTTTTCAAGTATGACTTGGGTTATATATATATTTACACTGCCTGGCCAAAAAAAAGTCACACACTATATATGGTTGTCGTGCCTTTTGCTGTTATTATGGCCCGCAGCGCTGCGTAAAGTCTTCTCCAGCACATTATCCCAAATATTCTCAATGGGGTTAAGGTCTGGGACTGTGCGGTGGCCAATCCATGTGTGAAAATGATGTCTCATGCTCCCTGAACCACTCTTGCACAATTTGAGCCTGATGAATCCTGGCATTGCCATTTTGGAATATGCCCATGCAGGGGTCAAGTCCTAAAAAAAGAAGTGTGGGAAATCACCAATATTTCTGTGAATTCTGGTCTCAAAGACTACCGGAAGCCGCAGCAGCTGCAGCAATTCTTAATGTATGAGATTGCCATTGCTCTCGCAAAGACTGAGAAATTGGCATTCTCATGTCTTCCCAATGTACTTAAATCCAGGAAAAACCCTTAAATATAAACACTTTTATAAAATTGTGTCTATATAGAAAGGTATTGCAGCTTCTCAGTATATCAGCCAAAAGGGAACTGCGTTCCTCCTGCAAAAATAGTGAGAAAACTGCGTTCCCATGCATTGCTGCAGGACCTGACCCTGTGCCATCAGGGAAGAAAAACCCCATTGATGGAAAAATCTGCTCATTCAGTATATTCAGGGAGTCACGTGACCTCATTTTATGCTGAAACATATATTTTTTTTGAGAAAGGATTTTAATCACTGCAGTAATTATCCAATGGGAGGCGAGTACCTATTGCCTGAGTTACAGCCAGACAGGGACTTTTCAGGGGGCTAGGCAGTGTATACAAACATAAATAGTCTCCTCCGCCATTTCCCCTCCTCCTGATTTTCAGGAGAGAATTTCTGGAAACCTCACTTTACAGATTCCATCTCATGGTAAGTTTAAGGAAGATAGACAAGCATACATTCTTGAAAAGAATACACCCTGGGGTATTCATCAAATGGGGTGATTATAACATTATCCATTGCTATCGATCAATACATCTATTACTATAACTATTTTCATGCACTAAAAACACAATTACCTGTCCAGTTACGCACCTGCATTTTAACACATTGTTAACTGATTTTTATTACTTCGCTTTCATCCCAAGATATTTATTTTATACAGCACAGCTTCTCCGATCAATGCTAATCCCGTGAGAATTGAAATTATTTAAAAATAAAATGAACACGGAGCACAATGCTCAATATGGCGGCTGTGATCTCTGTGGTCATCGCAACTTACAAATATGAAGGATGCATTTTATCGGGAAATATCCTCAATGAAGCTATCGCCATGGAAACCCCCTTCTGAATCCATCGTTCCATTATACTAAAAGAACAATTTGTTTTATGTGATCTCTTGAAAAAGAGACAATACCCGCAAAACTAAAGAAAAGAGGCAGAGGTAGAGTTTGGGATTGTTGAAAAAACACAAAAACGTTTTCACCAATACAGTGTCTGATGCAGAAATCCAATTCCGAGGGGTTTAGGGAGATTATCATGCCACATGCGATGGGCAGCAATAACATGGTTTAGTTGCAACCAACAACGAAAAAATAATGTTCATTTTCTTGAAGTCTGGCCTCACTTTGCGGCGTCTCGAGTGTAATGTCCACTTTCTGAACACGACAATTACTTGTAATTAAATTTGTGCGGCCGTCTAAAACACACGGTATGTTCAGACTAGTGTGCGCAAGGTTTACACAGTGTGGAAACCCGTCAGTCATCCGTCCAACCGGAACATTAACCATACTGAGAAAACAGAGGGAATTGGAGAAGCCACGGATTAATTGGTCACGGCTGCCGTGGAAGGAAAGCGTTCTAACTACCCCAAGTGGAGAACACACATAATATTACTTACTTTCCACCATAGAAAAAGCTTCTATTGACGAAGCATAAAACGCGCGCCGCTGTGTCAATGGTTACTAAAAGAACTTTTCGGTGATTTTAAAGCCATTTTATTTGGTTATTCCAGCGTGCCGGCTTTACAGCTCACTTTGGCACTCAGAAAGAGAAATCATGGAGCAGAGGGTCTGGGGTCTGTGCCACATCGCCCAGTGTTAGGAGTAAAAACATAGGCCCAGTTTCTTACACACAAATACAGGAAACCCTTGGATTTTTTGCATATTTTAGAGAAAATGGTATTTTCTAGCTCCCAAAACAACTTCTATATCCATGGGGCAACAGGACAAACAAGTGCAGGGTCATGCGATTCTCCCAAAAACTATCTGCTGGCTTTCCTCAGTTACAGGAGACTGGAATGGCACATCGACGCGTTCCCGTTCATCTTTCTATTTCCTAATAACTGCGAGTAGGACGATATCTTACAAAAATAAAAGCAAGGCTGGCTTCATGAGGCAGTTACACCTCTTACAGCTGGGATCAGTAACCTTGACCCCTCCAGGTGTTTTGGAACTACATTAATTATTTTCATCATTTATATAGCGCGTTTAGATTAGTATTTTAGTATTTCGTTTCCGCGGCGCTTTACAAAAACCAAAGGGAACGAGATACAGATCAGAAACAAGAGATGTAGAGGACCCTGCTCATAGGAGCTTACAATCTAGACTGAGCAATGGTTCCCAACTGCGGTCCTCAAGTCCACCTACCAGGCCAGTTTTTAAGGATTACCTTGGGGAAATGTAGACTGAATCCTGCATTCACTGAGCAGCAAATCGTATCACCTGTGCTGTGCTTCAGATATCCTGCAAAACTGGCCTGCTAGGGGGACCTGAGGACCGCGGTTGGGAACCACTAGTCTAGAGGGATTGGGGTTGAGGAAGACAAGGGGGGGCCATATTACGTGCATCACACTAAAACGGGGACGCTAAGGAGGAAAACCTGTGCCTGCAGGTTTCTCCTTAACGTCCCTGTTTTAGCAGGATACTGCGGTGCAGGTTTTAAACCAGCAATCTGCCCAGTGACACGGCGCTACGCCTCAGGATGCTTGAGGCCACGCTAAGCACTGCCGTGAGCATCCCCTCAATGGAGTCCACAGGACTCCATTGAGCCTTCCACTGCTGGTCACATGGCCTGCAACATCTTGCCTCTCGCGAGATCCGGCTGGTTAGCAGAGTGATTGCGAATGGAGACTGGGGGACTTTTCCCCCCAGTCTTCCTCTTTTTTTTTTTCTAACCAGTTAGTGTTTGGATTATAATATAGTCGACCTGCGCTCGTGTGGCCCTCCCCATCGATCCATCAGAAAGCTGCGATGGATGCAGGGAATTGTTGTCACACAGACGCACTCAGTGCGCTCGTGTGACCGCAGCCTAAATAGGTATTTTCATTACAAATGGAGGAAAATATATGAATTATCCTGGCTGGATGTTGCAGCTTTATTCTTCCTACAGATCTTACTTCTAGATATGCAGCTTGTTGGAAAGCCACATTTTCCAGGGGCTCAAGTAAAGTCAAATCTTTAATTGGGTATGCACAATATAAAATTATATTTACACATATCAAAGTGTCAACACATGACTACAAAAATGTGTGCTTTGGTGTTCACCTCGAACATTAAAAAAAATAAATATATATATATATAAATTAAGAAAGAGCGTTGTGTTGTTTTAAGTAAAAGGGATACATGATATTCCTTTTAACATAGGACAGATGGGTGAGGCAAACAAATGAAATCATTCATAATGGCCAACATGCTGGGTTAGCAGGAAGGTCATGGGTTATAAGGTCACACTTACTTTGCTCCATGACACCTTGAGGACCAGGAATACCCTCCGGAGTGGATCTTATTGACAAATACTCTCAAACACTATTAGATAATGGACGGGGAAAGCACTCACCCAAGGTTGTTCGAAACTGTATGTCCGCCTGCGATCGTCTACGTCGTCTTCGTGCCTGGCTTGCTGGAACTCATGTCGAAGGCGCTGTATCCGGTCATGATTGCTCGGAGTTGATCGATTGCTGAGATAGAAATGAAAAAAAGTGAGAAATGATACAATAAATCTGAGAATCCACTCTGTCATTCAAGTGACACATTATAACCGTTTAAAAAATAAAAGTAGATCGTTTACATCACTCTCCACTGCTAAACCAATCAGGCAGCAGATCAGACTGCGGCAGCTTCTTCCATAATTATTCAGCCCCCCCTCCTACCCCCTTCCCAAGTGCAGGGGCTTAGTACTGCTTGGAACCTGAACCTATTGTGCTCAGGTTCAGGGTGTTTGGGTCCTTCAGGAACCAGCTACCGGCAATATCTTTCGACGCGTACGGCATGAAGAGTCAATGGATAGGCTGCCTTCCAGTGGTCATGTGACATGCTGCAGCTTACAGAAAGCATGTCATATCCGAAGCGGCAGCGAGGGAGCCCAGCACTGAAATCTGAGTTTAAAAGGAATCTAAAGGGTTAAATGCATAGGTATCTCTACAGGGGGCAATACCTCCCATAGTCTGGCCTTTCCAATGATAACCAACATGACCATATTCAGTGTAAAATAAAAATCATAAATGATAAAATAAAAACATAACTTTCTTTTTTTCACAGAGATTAAATGGCTCAGCAGTGAAGGGGTTAATGGTCAGACACTGTATTACTTTCATTAACCCCTTGGTTTAGTTGTATATTAAATGTTAAAAGGCAGGCTTTGTCCCTCACATTATACAGTTTTTTCCTTCATTAATGGCATTTTAAGGGTTAATAGGCAGGCTACATTCCTCCGTGTATTCATTTTAGGTTTTCCCTGGATTCATGGCATTTTAGGGGTTAATAGGTAGGCTACAAGTCTCACAGTGTACACATTTCATGTTTCCCCTTTGATTAATGGGCAAGCTACATGCCTCACTGTGTATTCATTTTATGGTTTCCCTGGATTAATGGCATTTTAGGGGTTAATGGGTAGGCTACTCTGGGATTTTAGAATCTTCTTTATATATATATTTAACCCTTTCACTGCTCAGGACGTGTGGGGAACGTCCTCATTGACTCCTAAGGAAAGATAGGGGTGGAGATATCTCCCGACTGTTGGCAGCTAGCAGGGTCATGTTAGGTATCATTAGAAAGGCCAGAGAGCATGGCCTTTCCAATGATACCAAACATGACCATGTTTAAGGTAAAGAGAAAAAAAAAATGTGTATTTTTACGACGTGAAATGGCTCAGCAGTGAAGGGGTTAAATCTTTTCAGTGGTATAATTTAGTGGTGAACACTAGGCCCCCCCGCCGTTTTGACTGTTGACTGTGGTATCTTATGTGCCCCCCCTGGATATATTGTTCCTAGAGTCACCACTGGTGAAAACGAGGAGCGTACGGAGTACCCCTTTAACATCCTATAACCCAGGAGCCATGGGTCCAAAGGGTCCCAAATCAAGATGGCCCAACCAAATGCAAGACGCTTGAAGGGTAGGAGAGCGTGCAATATATGTTAACACTACACAAAAGTTTTCAAAACTGAATGCCCAACAGTACCTTTCAAATACATAAATATATATACATATAATAAAGTTTATTATTGCAGAGGTCATTTACACATCACAGCAATTCAAAGAACTGCATCACAGAGCTCGTCTGCTACATTCCCCATATGCAGCAAGGAACTCTGGGTAAGACATGCAAATGAAGTTTGCAATTTCTCACTTTTTTGCATCCTGGGTCTGGTTTAACACATTGCCATTGCAATGCCATACTAAATGGCTTTATTTATTTTAGGGATGCACTGATACCACTTTTTTAAGACCGAGTACCGATACTTTTTAAAAGTACTCACCGATACCAAGTACCGATACTTTTCTTTAATGTCATGTGACGCTTTCCAATAAGAACAGACCATATAAAAATGTCCCCAGCTCACATGTATATCCCCCCCGATATATATATCTATACTGCCCCAGCTCACACATGGATATTGCCCCAGCTCACACATGGAATTGCCCCAGCTCACACATGGAATTGCCCCAGCTCACACATGGATTTGCCCCAGCTCACACATGGATTTGCCCCAGCTCACACATGGATTTGTCCCAGCTCACACATGGATTTGCCCCAGCTCACACATGGGCATGCCCCCCAGCTCATGGGTATGCCCCCCAGCTCATGGGGATGCACCCAGCTCATGGGTATGCACCCCAGCTCACACATGGGCATGCCCCCCAGCTCATGGGTATGCACCCCAGCTCACACATGGGTATTGTGGCAGACTAGATCTATATTTCTATCTCTATATAATGGTCTGCCTGTATATATGTGTTTATCTCCTCCATATAGAGTTATGTTCATATTTTTGTCTGACCATTTGGTAAGTTTATCCCTGGGTTCACAGCTGTAATGTAATCAATATGTTTAGCTTTCTCCCTTGGGGGGAGGATATAACACGTAGCTGTAAAAAGGGAATTTCTTTTGTACACTGACAGAGATCACACCTTGGCAGACAGGTCGGCCCCAAGAGATGGGCACACCATCTTCAAAGACAGGAAGCACATCCTTGATCTCCACGGGGGGTCTGGAGGGAAGAGGGACGCCTTTAGGCAATTAAAGATTAATTGACAAGCTACTGAGCATGCTCTAGAGAGGGGCATTCTGGGAATTGTAGGCAAAAGCCCTGCCAGCTAGGAGGCTGGACGTAGAAAAAAGCCAGCCCTATATATATTCTGAATCAAGCATGGCTCAGGGCTGATCACTTGGGGATGCCTTCTAAAGAGGATTGATCGGTCCATGTTCCTATCTCCAGACTCCAGGAGGCCATAGAGGAATAGTTCTTCGTAAGTTACGCTCTATGGTTAAACCTTTTTCTTTTTATTGCTGTGTATTGTATAAGTAATTGATTTATTCTAGTTATGATTTTTTATGTAACTAAGCACTGATTTTTCTATCCTAAATAAACCAAAAAATATTAAAGTTTTGACTCTGGCTGATCAAATCCACGCTAAGAGATTGGGAGAATTGCTATTTGCCTTAAGCTCGGTTATATATAAGAAATTGCGTGTTGCGGTCATCAGGAAACGGCAGGGAATTGTGGGAATTGTAGTCACTGTCCGAGTCTAGGATAGTGCGGCTGCTAAGCCCTGCGTCTCCTGTTGCGACGCGCATCGTGTCCGTGAGGACTGGTGGCAGCGTTGCTAATAGAATAAGAAAGTGAGTTCCAGGATTGTGGGAGACGTAGTTATTTTGCGCTTCAGGAGAAGACTTGTGCTGCGTTGCAATCCTGGGATCAGTATATCGCGCTCTACGTGCCTGTCGTGAGAGGTAGTGTGGCCGGGACAGGTAGAGAAGTGCGCGTAATTATCTGGGTCTAGTATAGATAGATAGTGCGCGGCTTAACCCAGCGTCCTTGCGCAGCAGCGCGCGTAGTTAAGTCGTGACAGGTATGCCCCCCAGCTCATGGACGCCCCCCAGCCCATGGACCCCCCCCAACGATATTTACCTTCCTGGGCGCCGCCGGGAATGTCTCTGCGCGTGCGTTCGTTGGAAGGACCCCAGCCGCGACGTGATCACGGCTGGGGTCCTTCCAACGAGCGCACGCGGGGAAACTTTCCCGGCGTCGCCCAGGAAGGTAGTATCGTCGCGGAGAGCAGCTGCAGGGCTTGTCTGAATGCTCTATCTGCATTCGGACAGGCCCTGCAGCTGCTTAGTGTGTTTATACTTACCTTCCTGGGCGACGCCGGGAATGTCTCCGCGCGTGCGCTCGTTTGAAGGACCCCAGCCGTGATCACATGGTCCCACGTGGTCGCGGCTGGGGTCCTTCCAATGAGCGCACGCGCGGAGACATTCCCGGCGGCGCCCAGGAAGGTAAGTATCACAGAGAGCTCCAGGGGCGGCTGTCCGAATGCCGATAGAGCATTCGGACAGCCGCCGCAGCCCCTCGGATGCCGGCAAGCCGGCTCAATGCCGGCTTCCGTTATCGGAAAAAATATCGGGGGGTACTGCACGAGTACCAAGTACTCCTGCAGTACCCAGTATCGGCCCCGATACCGATACTAGTATCGGTATCGGTGCAACCCTAATTTATTTATTTCAGCAAAGGTCAGGTTTATGCAACAAGTCACTGCCACTCCTGTACAGCTGTTTTGGGCTTATTATGCCCTAATCAGCAGGATATAGGTCCAGAAATATTGAGACATAGACACAATTCTAACATCTTTGGCTCTATACACCACCACAATGGAGTTGGAATAAAACAAACACAATGTGCTTTAACTGCAGTCTGTCCGCTTTAATTTGAGGGTATGTACATCCAACTCAGGTGAACGGTGTAGGACTTACAGCAGTTTGCAGATGTGCCTCCCACTTGTTAAGGGACCAAAGGTAATGGGACAATTGGCGTCTCAGCTGTTCCATGGCCAGGTGTGTGATATTCCCTCATTACCCCAATTACAATGTGCAGATAAAAGGCCCAGAGTTCATTTCAAGTGTGCTATTTGCATTTGGAATCTGTTGCTGTCAACTCTCAAGATGAGATCCAAAGAGCTGTCACTATCAGTGAAGCAAGCCATCATTAAGCTGAAGAAACAAAACAAACCCATCAGAGAGATAGCAAGAACATTAGGTGTGGCCAAAACAACTGTTAGGAACATTCTCAAAAAGAAGGAACGCACCAGTGAGCTCAGCAACACCAAAAGACCCGGGAGACCACGAAAAACAACTGTGGTGGATGACCGAAGAATTCCTTCCCTGGTGAAGAAAACACCCTTCACAACAGTTGGCCAGATCAAGAACACTCTCCAGGAGGTAGGTGTATGTGTGTCAAAGTCAACCATCAAGAGAAGACTTCACCAGAGTGAATACAGAGGGTTCACCACAAGATGTAAACCATTGGTGAGCCTCAAAAACAGGAAGGCCAGATTAGAGTTTGCCAAACAACACATAACAAAGCCTTCACAGTTCTGGAACAAGATCCTATGGACAGATGAGACCAGGATCAACTTGTACCAGAGTGATGGGAAGAGAAGAGTATGGAGAAGGAATGGAACTGCTCATGATCCTAAGCATACCACCTCATCAGTGAAGCATGGTGGTGGTAGTGTCATGGCGTGGGCATGTATGGCTGCCAATGGAACTGGTTCTCTTGTATTTATTGATGATGTGACTGCTGACAAAAGCAGCAGGATGAATTCTGAAGTGTTTCGGGCAATATTATCTGCTCCCATTCAGCCAAATGCTGCAGAACTCATTGGACGGCGCTTCACAGTGCAGATGGACAATGACCCAAAGCATACTGCAAAAGCAACCAAAGAGTTTTTGAAGGGACAGAAGTGGAATGTTATGCAATGGCCAAGTCAATCACCTGACCTGAATCCCATTGAGCATGCATTTCACTTGCTGAAGACAAAACTGAAGGGAAAATGCCCCAAGAACAAGCAGGAACTGAAGACAGTTGCAGTAGAGGCCTGGCAGAGCATCACCAGGGATGAAACCCAGCGTCTGGTGATGTCTATGCGTTCCAGACTTCAGGCTGTGATTGACTGCAAAGGATTTGCAACCAAGTATTAAGAAGGGAAAGTTTGATTTATGATTATTATTATTCTGTCCCATTACCTTTGGTCCCTTAACAAGTGGGAGGCACATCTGCAAACTGCTGTAAATCCTACACCGTTCACCTGAGTTGGATGTACATACCCTCAAATTAAACCTGACAGTCTGCAGTTAAAGCACATTGTGTTTGTTTCATTCCAACTCCATTGTGGTGGTGTAAAGAGCCAAAGATGTTAGAAATTGTGTCGATGTCCCAATATTTGTGGACCTGACTGTATATATGTACCCGCACCCCCAGCTCTCCTATGGAACTCCCTCCTTTGCAACATTAGACTCGCCCCGTCTCTCCAGTCCTTCAAGAAGTCTCTGAAAACCCATTACTTTAGAGAAGCCTATCAGCTCGCACCATTATCTCCCCACTGTCCTTTCCTTCTCCTCTTCCCATTCAGTCCTCCTGCAACCCACCACTTCACCTACCCTATTCAGTCTTACCTAATGGATCACTCCTCTCCTCTTAGATTGTAAGCTCTCGAGCAGGGTCCTCTCTCCTACTGTTCTGTGTATGTATATTTGTTATTCTGTCTCACCCATTGTACGGCGCTACGGAACTTGTTGGTGCTTTATATTTACTTGAAACTGGTCTATCTCCACATTTTATCACACACACTCAACTATATATGTGTGTGTCTATATTTATGAGGCACACAAAAACATTTTGCAAGAGAAAAACAGGAATAAATGGTGCGTAAATTTATTGACGCAGGTAAGTATACATATATATACCCACACATGCGCTATTTATTCCCATTTTTCTCTAGCAAAATGATTTTTTCCCCCCACCTGCAATACTTCATGATAAAACCTGTGCAGCTCATGACATTTAAAGCTCCACACCTCAAACTTATTACTTGCTCATGACAGACCATAATAAAACCGTAATCCACATCTCTTCATGTCATACCCTGGTTATATTGCAGAACATAAACGCCTGAAATACCTTTAAATAAGACAGACTGACATTTCCCGTGTAGGAACAGCTATACTCCGTCTCGCAAAAATTATTTTAAAGCTCTAACACCGAAACGCCGCTTTTTTTTCCTCCTGCTCCGTTCATAAGATTTTTCTATTCTTTATTTTAATTAACTACATGTGGTTTTTATTACAATTTCCCAGTCCTTTAGTTTAATTACCCTTCATTTAGAGGCCATTAGAAACGAGAGAGCCCCCCCCTCCCTCACCCACAAAATCTATATAAACTATATCCAAAATAATAAGAAAAAATAAATAAATAGAGTGAAAAGCGAAAGTTGGTGGGCTTTTAAAACGCTATTCATCTGCGAGGCGTAAAATGCCGGCTGGATTATTAGAAGCAGCGAATATGTCAGTACATTCAATTTGTCTCTTTTCACCAATCAATGGGATCAGGACAGTCATCAGTTTAGCTTCCGGCATCGAGGCACACTGACGGAATACATCTTTACATTAAAATAATGCAGAAATCAACTATTATAAGGAAAACAAAACACAGATATTTGTACTTAGAGGCTCTGTACTGAAAAATCAAACGAGGATTAACACACACACACACGTATGTGTCCAGAAAAGTAGAATGCACTCAAGGTCTTGCAGAAAACTTGAAAAAAGTAATTAAAAACATTCATTTATTAAGCAAACATGATAAAATCCTGTAGACAGATGCCAACGTTTCGGCTCCCTAAGAGTCTCAAGTAACCTTGAGAAAGGGTCTTGGGGAGCCGAAACGTTGGCATCTGTCTACAAGCGTCCATGCAAAGACTCCCCATCAAAACGCTAGACACGCATTGACGGGACTGCAAAGCATTGTCCTCCATTGGAGGATCGAGCCTTGCAGCGCTGAGCGCACTAACTGCGTTCAGCGAGGTGGTCAGTCAGGTGTCGAGTGGAAGGAAGGTCCACTCTCACGGACGTTCCCTTCACTCTTACTACCGCTCGTCTGACCCCGGTGTTCTGTCAATCGAGCGAACTTGCCATAATGGCGAACCGTGTCACTCCCGGTGCACCTACGTCACCAAAAGTGAGCTGGATACAGCATCCGGAATGGCAGTGAAACCTCTGATCAGCTGCAGATAGGAAGGAATTAGTTCCTCATACACCAATCCAGGGCCCGCCCACTGCAGTCACGTGATGCAAACCTGCTGTGTAACTCACGAACATCCAACCCTGCGCTCTGTATAACACACGACCCCCCTCCCACGGCTGTGTATAGCGCACAAGCCTACCGACTGTGAGCCGCACACCCTGAATATATAGAGGATGTGTGTATTTAGAGAGTAGCCAGTGTGTATTTAGAGATTCCTCTATATATTCTAGGTGTTTGGGTCACAGTCAGTTGGTTTGTGCGCTATACACAGCCATGGGAGGGTGTTGTGTGTTATATGAGGAAGTAATTCCTTCCTATCTGCAGCTGATCAGAGGTTACACTGCCATTCCGGATGCTGTATCCAGCTGATCCGCCTCACTTTTGGTGACGTAGGTGCACCGGAAGGGACGCAGTTCGCCATTATGGCAAGTTCGCTCGATTGGCAGAACACCGGCCTTAGCCTTCCTAATCTAATACCTGCACTTAAGAGATCAAGGTAAACATATACAGAAAAAAATAAAAAAAAATAAAAAGACATCCGCCAGCGCTGCTCTGAATGTGGTCCAGTAGTGCGACCAGTGATATTTCTGGAGAGACAGGTCAAGTACAAACATTTTCGGGTACCGGAAACATTCTACAGTATACAGCACAGTAGAACGAGGAAGTGCTGGGGTCAATTCCCACGAAACCATTGTACCTTACCTGTTTGCCCAGTGAATCAACGGTCACACTTGTGAACCACATTTATAGCAGTGCTGGTGGCTCTGGTCTTTTTGGGAGATCAAACAACTGACCGTGAGCATTTAATTGTATCGCCGGGACCGTGTGTGTATACACACTCACACATAAGCCCATCTGGGCAGGTCCCTCTACACCAGTGTTTCCCAAACCTGTCCTCAGGACCCTCAATCAGGTCAGGTTTTACAGACTGAATCCTGCAATCACTGAGCAGCAAATCCTATCACCTGTGCTGTGCTTCACATATCCTGCAAACCTGACCTGTTAGGGGGTCCTGAGGACAGGTTTGGGAAACACAACTCTTGTTTTTTGTTCCTATGTTTGTTTTAATTTTGCCTCGTTCCTATTGGTTATAGTAAAGCGCCGCAGAAATGGTTGGCGCTATATATGATAATAATATGAAGCTGAAAACAAATGAATACAGTCCGTGCTCCATCCGCACCTCCCACAGGAAGGAAGAAAGGAGATCCTGAAATGCTGCCCAATACTCTCCATGGGAGTTGCAGCCATCCATAAAAATGAATGTGGCTGCGTGTACATCTCCCCGGCAGCTTCGACTTCCTAATTTGAAGTAATAAATGAGGTGGTTTAGCCTTTAAAGGTGTATTGTGACAACTGATGGCACTGTATAAAGGATTGTGATAGAGGATTGTGTTATAACACGGCAACATATTTTTTTTTTATGAAAGTATTTTACCAGGAAGGATACATTGAGATTTCTCTCGTTTTCAAGTATGTCCTGGGTGGTGAGTATGTACCGTTAGATATCTTGCCCAAGGAAACTCACTGGATAGGTGCTCTTGCTGGGATTGAACCCATGACTCCACAGGCTCTCTCCATGCAGAGTAGTGACATTACCTCTACTCCACCCAGCCGGGGAAGAATGCCAAACGCGACGAGATTTTACGATCGCCAACGCTACAGAAAATCCATGCTCCAAATCAGGTTCGTAAAAACTCACGCACCCCCCAGATGTTCCTCGAATTCTTTTGCTGTAAAAGATGGCCAGAGAATCATGGAAGATGTAGTTGAGAAACATCTGGTGGCGTTGGAGTTTGACAGCCCTGCTCCAAACATTGCTGTCCTGGCATTTCAGAAGATGCAATGGTTAACCCTTTCACTGCTGAGGACGTGTAGGGAACGTCCTCATTGACTCCTAAGGAAAGATAGGGGGTTCATTTGGCAGCTAGCAGGGTCATGTTTGGTATCATTAGAAAGGCCTGAGCATGGCCTTTCCAATGATACCAAACATGACCATGTTTAAAGTAAAGACAAAATAAATAAAATAATAATAATAATAAAAAAGGAAAAACGTGTTTTTTTTAAAGACGTGAAATGGCTCAGCAGTGAAGGGGTTAAAATCAAAAAAAGAAATCTATCTAGACATCCTAAAATCAGAGATTACAGAATTAAATTCACGATCGACTCGTGTGCTGGTCAAGTCCTCTCGCTTCTTCCCAAAGATCCAACTGGACATCAGACAAAACAACGCAAAAATTAAAAGAAGAAATGTATTTTTATTTTTTTCCTCTGAAATCACAAAAGTTTGCTATTGATCGCAGGCGGATCCTTTGAAGTTTACAAGAAGGTGTCAGTTAATCCCGCTCTTCCCAAAGGCAAAGAATTCACCGGCCGACCAACAAAGCGAGAGTTCAAAAGTTCTACCATGAAAAACCGTCACGTTGTTTACAACAGAAACGAGGGAGAACATTCCTAGACGGCCAATTATATCCACTGAATAATCGTAATAATAGTAAAAAAAACAACTTTTAAATTAATGAAACAAAACATGGCTGGGGTCGTTATGTGGAATGAAGTCATGAATAGCGACGTGATTATTGATATGATAATAAGCCGGGGATCTTAAAAGTGTTTTATTTATCTTCTGCCGCGTGCCGGCTCCTTGAAGCTTTAGATTGCCATCATAATTTTCTTTTTTAATTACCATAAAAGCCAAAGTAAATTGTTTAATGTGAAAACATAAAGATATTTTATAAGGCTCCGCGGGGGTTTAAGTCGTAATGCAGCTAAATTTATACCTATACATCCGGATAATTATTGAACGCAGTAACGCGGCGGCACGACGCAACTTTTTACTCGCCGTGGGTAAGAAGAGAACGAAAAAGAACAAAAAAAAAAAAAACTTCGAGCAGAAAATAAAACAAAAATAGGGAAGATATTGTTTTTCTGGCAGATTTCAATCTAATTTCCTATCAAGCGTGTACACAATTTAAACCTCGCAATTGATTTAGCTTCGTGTGAGTCTAGCATTACGTGCAATCATGAACGAAAGGAAAAAATAGCGCAGGTAACCCAAAAATTGCAGAGAAGATAAGTTACTTTACACGGGATTGCGGTGGGGCGAACCGACGACACCCGACACTGGGCTCTATTAACTTCTTCGCGCAAACATTAACGCGTGTGCAAAAACGCATTAACGCGAGGGGAAAAACCCTTTGCGCAGAACGTCGTATTACAATGTCCGCGGAAAAAATGCGCGTTAACGTCTACTGCGGGTGAACCTGCACAAACCCTTTGCGAGCATAATGTACGTTGCGCGTCCTATACTTAACATTGTGAGCGCAAATGCGTTTGTGCGCTGGTACGCAGATGGTATTACAATCTATGCGCAAATTTTAACGGACAACGTTTGCGCGCAGAATTTTAACGTCTTTGAAAACCTGGTGTTAACGGCAAATCTGAACGTCCTGGCCGAAACCAAATACACCAGCACGAAAAAAAAATACAGTAAAGTATAGTTACACATTCTACACATACCCAAACAATAAAATGGAGAGGTTGTGCGTGTTTTTATTATTGCTGCAGCATATGTACTCAGATTGATTTTGACAGGTGCAAAAACTGAACGGGAGACAATTGTGGTTCTTAATTCTGATTGGCTGAATCGCGTTAAAAAACAGTCCGCACACCGATTTCTGCGTGCAATATTAATGAGCGCGTGTTTTTGCACGTCTTTTTTACTCGTGCTATTTTTTGACGTTTGACAAAATGCACACGGTTTGTAAAACCACCGTTAACGTTTAACGCTGCGCGGAAAAAAAAAAATAGCGCTGCGCGGACGAATTTGCACGAAGAAGTTAATAGAGCCCACTTTCTTTTTGCAGTTGTGATGTCCGACGCATCTTCGTAAGAGACAGGGAGGTTTTTTCTTTTTTTTTAATTTTAATTTTGTTGCAAGGAAGCTCCAAATAAAGAGAGGGGATGTGTCCTCAGAATTAAAAACAGGAAAAAAGGAAAAAAAAAAAAAAGGATTATCGCTTGCACAGTGCAAAATTACCCACGAGGAAGAGGAGAGACAGAAATAAAAGGGTAATTTGGACATTTTGAAATTAGGTGTAACAAGATATGTAATTGCAAAGCGAGTCACACTACGTTTTTACCCATAGTGCACTTTCACTGAAGTGGATGCTGAGATTGCCTTCGAAAAAAAGGTATAATTTTCTGTAATCATTTTTTTTTTGGTGTTCGAAGCAATTATGGCTCAACTAGGGAAAAAAAGCATGAAGAACAACAATGACACCGGGTCCTTGAGGTTCGACCTTTGTTTCGGGTTGTGTTTGACCAGGTGGATTGCGGAAAAAAAGAGGGGGGGGAGCAGATGAACTCCAGCAGGGAAGCGGTCAATAAGAAAATCAGCTAAATGGCGTACAGAGATCGTCGCTTTGTAGCATAAGGGAGGATTTAACACAATGTGTAAAGAAAATGTATTGAATTATTACAGCCATCGCAGCAGGAGGATACATTTATGGGTCAACGAAATGTATAATCCAAGCTATCTACGTTGTGACTGGTTAAGCTCCATGTCCTCCAAGATACAGAGTCAATCCTTCATGTGAATGAGGTTTCTCGCTACAATGGGGGCTTATATATTTTTTTCAGATAGAAAGCGGTAAATAAAAACAAGAAAGATTTCAAGAAAATCTAGGAGGAAGTTACAGTGAAAAAAGAATGATGCTGTAGGAAGAGATAGAAGCATCAGCTGTTGCTTGGTCCTCCTAAACCAACGTAGAAAAATAAAGGTTTCAATAAGGTAAGCTGCCACCGATATACGTTGGGTTTCTTACAGCAAAAAAGAAAGACAATTACTCCCCAGTATTGGCAAACATGTAGAAGCTGCCAAAACCATGTGCTCTGGAAGAGTTCCACACACGCTACCTGTAAGTGGGTTGACGACAATGTAAGTTGACATCTCGGGCAGTTTAACGGGACAACACAGTAACATTCACTGTGTATTAAGTATCTCCAGGTTTCAGAACCATGAGAAAAATCTACTAGCCCTGTTACCAAAAAGCCCAGTAACTCTAGAGAGGTTTGTAATGGGGGGTTGCATTGACCAAAATGGGGTTCTACGGGTTAAAGTGCACTCGACATGCATAGTGCTGGGCACCTCCATTGCCCTTCTCCAAAAGGGCTGCTCTCCTATTGCGTAGCAGTGAGCACAGGCTGCTCTGATTGGACCTCAGTTGGCTGTGCCAATGCCATTACCAAGATGGCGTCGCCCTGTAGTAAGATCCGTGCACTTTAAAACAAATCTTTAGATTTCCCATCAGTTCTTGGCACTTTGTATACCGTTCCTTCTGCCTGCCAGTTTCACCACGGTGCACTGGCAGCTCGGCTAATTCCTACAGAAACTGGGGTAAAGTGGCCGGGAAGAGAAATGTGAACGACAGCGCATGTTACCCTACATTAAAAATGAATAAAAACATATTGCTTGCCAGGACGCACACAATATGCTCATCGATCCGATAATTCCACGCGAAAACAGCCCGACGGCTACAATTACGAAAGTATCTATTATTTATGAAATAGCACAATTTAATCCTGTATATTTAGCTTTCTTACAGCCGTAGTTCAAGAACGAAAAAAGACAAAACAAAAACTATTGGCATAGTTGGCGTATCGTCAGACTCAGACGCCAAGAGCAGGATATCTTTTTACACAAAACAAAGCGAGGCAGCAGAAGGGATTAATTCCAGGGCTTTTTGTACAAAATACCAATGTATCACTAAACGCCAATGTCAAAACCTCACCAGGCAGTACATCATTCTGTGAATTATTAACGGCCTGCACTAATGAAGAAGCTTCCTTCGTTAAATATTTATGCTTCATGTTCCAAGATGTTTGCCAGCCGCGACAGAAGGTGTGTATGATAATCATAGCTTCCAGGTCGGGTTCTCTCCCTTCCATTCTCCAACCATTTATTTAAGCGGAAGACTCTGCTCTTCCACTGTTTTGACCAGTCAGATGAAAGACCTCATACCGGCATCACACCATCTGATGCCCCCCAGGGAGGGCCAGGGGTCAGAGGTTGCCCTCTGTTAATGGCAGCACGAGGCTGTAAAACACAGGCCTCTTTCCAATTACCATTTTCAATTAGTCTGCAAGGATCAATGGCCAGACTAAAAGGGCTTTAGAAAACGTATACACATTATAGAGGAGTAACTGGGTAACGTTTACAGTCCTAGAGGGAACGACTATGAATATAAGAAGTATGCTGGCCTGAAGTGTGACGCAGACACCAGGAGCCAACTTTGTGACACGCCAGTATCTCTGCATGCTTGCACATAGAGAGGAACAGTAAGGGTCACCCACTGCTCCCCCAGAGCCTGACACATATTTAAAGGTGCATGCTAGGGGCAATCCCCACAACATACATTTCAGAAGGTCAAAGGCAGACGTTTCGAATTTTAGGATTGTCGCAGGAGGAGGAGCCAAAGACTTCATGGTTTATTTAAGGCCATTACTGTAAATAAAAAGGTAATTTAGAACAAGAGGAAAGTATCTTATTCACATCAAGTGACATCTAGCGGCATTTATTATAGCTTAAAAGGATATCAAACTATGCCCCTCCCAAAAGTTTCTGAACTACAACTCCCACAATTCTCTGACCATCAATTGCAGTCAAAGAATTTTGAGTATTGTAGGCCATCAACATCTGTGGGGCCAGAGTCTGAGGTCCCTGGTTTAGAGACTCATTGATGAGAGTTTTTTATTGCGTTACGCTCTGCTGTATGTCTATACATCCCCAAATATACAGAGGCTTGCAGTAAGCAGAATACATACAAGGTCCATTAAATAATCACAGTGCCCCCTCCTATTGGATAGTCTTTGCACAACCCATAAATTCCACATACTGCAGGGCAGCACTTCCATTTCCTGTCTATTGTCAATCAGCATTTGTAGAAGTGGTAGGTAACCAGAAAAAACATGGAGGTCTCTGTCATTGTACGCTGTTTGGAGGCCAAGGAAGACCCGAAGATGAATCGCTTTCTTTAAATTTCCATTTAGGGGTGTTCATCATAGTTACATAGGCTGAAAAAAGACATGCGTCCATCTGGTTCAGCCTCTCACACAACACCTAGTGCTGTTGATCCAAAAGAAGGCAAAAAACCCAGTCTGAAATGCTCGCCAATATACAACAAACTGGGAAAAAATCCTTCTTGACCCCAGAATGGCAGTCAGATTTCTCCTTGGATCAAGAAGCTTTTCGCCACATATTAAATATTATAACCCTTAATATTCTGTGTCTGCAGGAAGTCATCCAGTCATTTTTTAAAAGTCTGTACAGACTCTGACCCAACTACCTCAACAGGCAGAGAATTCCACAGCTTTATTGTTCTCACTGTAAAATAACCCTTCCTAGGCTTTAGGCTGAATTTCCTTTCGTCCAGTCTAAATAGGTGACCTCGTGTCCTGGTCATTCTCGGCCCTTCAGACGTTTTGAAACCTCCCATGATAAGTTACAGTTATAAGTATTTATAAAGCGCCAATAAATGCCTTGGCGCTGTACAATGGGAGAGACAGAATAACAAATATACATACACGTAACACACACGGAAAAGACACGGAACAGAAGGAGAGAGGACCCTGCTCGAGAGCTTCCAATTTATGAGGAGAGGGGTGACCCATTAGGTGAGGGTGAATAGGGTAGGTGGAGTGGTGGGTTGCAGGAGGGCTGAATGGGAACAGGAGCAGGAAATGACAGTAGGAGATCAAGGAGCGAGCTGATGGGTTTTCAGAGACTTCTTGAAGGACTGGAGACGGGGAGAGTCTGATGTTGTGGGGAGGAAGTTCCATAAAATAGGGGGGGCTTTGGAGAAGTCCTGAAGGCAAGAGTTAGGGGTGCGGGTACGAGGAACTGATAGTATCAGATCATTGGCAGAGCGAAGTGGTTGGGATGGGATCAATAGAATGGCTGAGTCTCATGGAGTCTCAATGTAGTTCCAAAACATCTGGAGGGCAAAGGTTGAACACCATTGTGAGTAAAACCTAACCTTGTGTGCACTACGAAGAGAATAAGACCGGTGTATTACTGGGAAAAGGTACCATATTGTACTGGAAACCACATCTGAAGGTGGCAAGACCAGGGGGAACATGAGCAGGAGATAAAACATTACAGCAGGTGAAAATATTGCCAGTTAAAGGGAATCACGGTGATCATTCTATGTGCGTCACAAGGTTAGCGGAGATTCCCCTCCTGAGCGCCACAGGACTTCAGTCAGTGACATTAATCCATTATGCTCCAGCGCGTGACGCCATGGACAACAAGGAAGCTTTCATAGCTCTAGGTTTACAAAACGAGGACACAAAATAGTCTATTTTTGAAATAAAGAGAGGGTAAAAAGAAAAAAAGAGTCTCGATGTGAACAGAGCTGTGCTGTGATTCTCCGTAACGAAGCCTCCTCAGGGAGGTGAGAAAAGGATTGCCGGAGGTAAGGCGCTTTATACTTTGTAGCAACTGGGTCAGCAAGGGGAGAACTGGGGCAGGAGGGATGCTCTCTGATAATTCTGTATTCAGATCTGGAAATGTCAGATCGTGTCTTCGCGTGGCAACAAGCGCTGGGAATCCATTTACCCAAACTCGGTAAATATATTCCACAAAGCATCTCAATAATGCATATTCCTCCTTTGTATTAAAGTTGGAGAGGCCGGAGGGAAATGATCAGAACGAGCAGACGGATCCTCGTGTATCGTCAAACCGGTGACTCGCTCGCTGGAAGAACTCGACGGCTTCCGGAGACCTAATGCATTTCAGAGCAGACACCCCCCCCCCCGCGGCATCACAAACGTCGTGTGCAGCGAATACTTCTGATATTATTAAAGTATCGTAATCGCCGCCAGGGCACGAGTGAAACGGGAACGGCACAGAATTTGTGAAACGGGGTCAATTAAGCCAAACCAAAAAAATGATGCGTGCCAGGGGATTTAGGAGGGAGCTGTATCAGCAGGAAGAAAATACAGTATCAGGAGGCATGGCTGTAGAAAAGAAGAAAAAATGAATAATAATATTATATATTTTGTGGTGGAGGGCAAAAAATGAGATTAAAAGCCTCCACGCTGCAAATAAGTTTATTATTGCAGAAGCCATTTACACATCACGGCAATTCAAAGAACTGCATCACAGAGCTCATGTGTTACATTCCCCATATGCAGCACAGAACTCTGGGTAAGACATGCAAATGACATCTGTCTCACTTTTAGGCTTCCTGGGTCTGTTTTTACACAGAAACCTTAAAATTAATGCCACATCATACTAGATGGCTTCTTTTTTAGCAGAGATAAGGTTTATGCAACTGGTCAAAGCCACTCTTAGGACAGCGCGGTGCTTAAAAGTGAGACAGATGTCATTTGCATATCCTACCCAGAGTTCCTTGCTGCATATGGGGAATGTAGCACAGGGGCTCTGGGATGCAATTCTTTGAATTGCTGTGATGTGCAAATGGCGTCTGTAATAATAAGCATAATTAATTACTGCGTGGAGGCTTTTTATCTCACTTTTTGTCCTCCACCACAACCCTTGTAAGTACTCTATATATATATACACCTGCATCAATAGTAGAAAAAAAAAAACGCCATTAGAACGTACATATATTATTTCATAGAAATAAAAAAAGATAAATCCAGGTCAGGCTCCACAAGACTCCCTTGTATGCCGGAGGGGACTAGATCTGGTAGTCCACCATAACAAGTCATTTAGATGATTGAGGGATCCAAACGGGACTGGCCATGTGCACTCTGGCTACATCGCCAGCCTTGCTCTTCTTCTCCGTGTGAGTTGCATGGATCCTACTGTGCTCGACAAGGCTCAAACTGTTATTAAAAAAAAATTATTATTTGATATTGCCCAGGTGCTCCGCGACATATGCGCTGCACGCACACACGCGCACACACACACACACACACACACACACACACACACACACACACTTCCATATTTATTCAACATCCATTGCCCCTTCCAATTACTGCCAATCACTCCATTATCTGTACTCTTCGGGGTCTCACCTGTAATTATTTTAACAATAACGCGCACAGATTAGTTTTCCCGTTCGTCTGCAAGCTGGGCGCAGTAAATGCTAGAGGATTACTGGATCTCATTACAGTAACTGGAAACCATTCAATTTGCAAAACCTTACAGCGGCTCCTCCAAACGTTTAATTAAAGCAGCCAAAAGTCAGAAGGTGCAGAGGCTAAAATGTAACCCGGCCTCGACGGCGAAACGGGAATATTAAACAATACGCCGAGAACCAGCACTCTAAAAACCATGCACTCTGTATATAGGGATAGAAAATCTATAAACACTAACAAAACATACATATGAAAAAAAATAAAAAATATATATATAAATCATATTTTTACTAAAAACTAGCACTATTTATCTGTACGTACGAACCCGCATCCATCATACATCTATATAGAACAAATTTACTTGGAAAATGATGCGATTAAAGACTTCCAAGGTGCCCGTGACTGCAATGCCCATTCCCATTAGTAGCTAGGCATCTTTTATTCCCTGGTGCACCTGCAATAAAAATCTTAAAAACTCTACTTTGGTCCCAATGACACAGTATGTGCACCCTGCATGGCTTCCAGGAGATTACCACAATCACGGTTTTTTGTGCAACAATATACAAGTACCTAAACACAAACAGGTCCCATGATACCAGTCATGCCAAGGCAGCATCAACATTATTATGATCATCATTTATAAAGCGCCAACAGTTTCTGCAGCGCTTTACAATAACCAAAGAGAACGAGTTACAGATAAGCGGACATAGGATGGAACACACTGTGCACTGGAGCTGCATACAGTCGTTCGGTGCCCATCTTATCCCTCCCTTTCTTTTCTTCCATCTGCCTCTCTTTTTCTTTACTTTGCCTCTGGTGGCGCCTGTGGGTCACCATAAGACACATATCTTCTTTGCCGCTAGTGGGGGTCCGGAAGCCGACAATGTCAGCTTTGCGAGGCCCACTGCCGGGTACACGAGCCGGACAACGAGGAGCGGGTACAATAGTGGAACCCTGGTTGGGACCAGCTGCGCCCCTAGGCAGCAGTGTACCCTAGGCGGTTGCCTAGTTTGCCTAGTGGGAGCACCGACCATGAAAAACCAAACAAAAAAAAAACAAAACACACACATGAGAACAACCCCCTACCAAAAAAAATTGACCACTGAAATAACTTAATATGTATTTTTAAAGACCACTTGGGTCACTTAATTACATTCTTAAAGACCATTATGAAATGTGTGTTTATCAAATTTCAATGTATTTAACAACAAATACATATGACTATTTCACTTTTAATGTGGACATTTACAAAGATCTGGGTAAAAGTCCATACCCGAAACATTGATAGCACTTTGAATTTTTCATTTAAATATGCTACGAAGCATCAGAGTACTGTCCACTCTGATATATAGTGCCAAAAGTATTTTTTCAGCCCGGCAGAAGACATTTAAGTAGAATTTTTTTTAAAAAAAATTTTAATTTATACTTAATCTGTAAACTGATGGGCGATGAATAGAAAATGCATTAGAATAAGATGCCTGATACAAAGGCCAAAGTGTAATTGTGGTAAAGCGAGTGAATTGAACTGCAGACAGAAAATTGGGAGAGAAATAATGGTTAAAATAAATATATAATAAAGTTTATATATATATATATATATATATATACACACAGCCTTGAAAGGACGACCTTCAGAATTCGATTCTATTTCATTTTTAGTAACTGTTCTGGAGCATGTTTGCTATAATCCGCACAAAACTATGGCTGCCGTCCTGTGGACATATTATTTGCTTCGAAACATGACTAGCTTAGGTCAGACCCCAGGAAACAGATGATACAAATGGCCATTTTCGGGGTCAAAGCTATAATATCCCTAAGAGCCGATGCCAGCGTGAATCTCTCTATTACCCCCGCCGGTGACGCTTCTCTACGCAAAGCGGCATGGCTCCCCAGTGACTAATAATATGTATGCGGGCAGATGGTACCTTCTGGTACATCATCTGAAACAAGGTAAATGTTTCCTGGAATATAGCAATTTTCCATCAGTCGAGCTTCAAATTATCCTTCCACTTGACCTTTAGGGAGTAATCGCTGCAGAAATAAGCTGTTTGACTAGAAAAATCCTCGATCACCTGGGTACCGGTAATCAGGCGTTCTCTTTTGCTCGATTCGTGGGGAACGTATATTACTTAAAATTAGCGGCTCAATAAAATTAAGAAGTGGGACGCCGATGCGGACCAGATGCTGCTATAATCAGAGTAACATTAAATTCGCAGTAAGTGGGGGACTGGTGGATAAGAGAAGCGGGATTTTAAATAGAGGCCGAAACAGATAAGCTGATGGAATGGAAGAAAATACTTCAAAATTCAGTTTTTTCTTCTTCTACCTAAAATTTGAAATCCCCATGTAATTCTCTGCTTGGTTAAGAACTCTTCTTATACTATAAAGATGTGTTCACCACAAAAACCCCAGTAAATGGACGGTCTAGGACATTGACGGTGAACTTTGGTACCCCAGATGTTTCGCAATGCCTGTTTTGTTGTTAGTTGCAGAGTCGTGTCCGATCCAACGCGACCCGATGGACAACGTTTCTCCAGGCCTTCCTGTCCTCTATCATCTTCAGGAGTCGATTTAAGCTCACGCCAACTGCTTCAGTGACTCCATCGAGCCACCTCATTCTCTGGCGTCCCCTTCTTTTGCCCTCAATCTTTCCCAGCATTAGGCTCTTCTCCAGTGAGTCCTTCCTTCTCATCAGGTGACCAAAGTATAGGAGTTTCATCTTCAGGATCTCGCCTTCTAAAGAGCAGTCAGGGTTAATCTCCCCAAAGACTGTACGATCTGATCACCTTGCAGTCCAAGGGACTCGCAGGCGTCTTCTCCAGCTCCATAGTTCAAAAACCTAAATTCTTTGTCGCTCAGAGCCTTTCTTATGGTCCAACTTTCACAGCCATGAGGGGACATGTAATTTCAAAACATCTGAGTGCCGAGGTTCGCCATCACTGGTCTAGGACGTGTTCATCTCAAATCCCAGGTAAACTGAGTGTTTTCCACCCAACCAGACAGACAGACCATGGAGATCTAACTCAATATGGGTCACCTGTTACAGGTGGAAATCCAGGCAAATGATAAATACTACCAGATCTTGGAGTAGAGGTTGCTAATGAACCACATCATAGGGATTGCGGGCCGCATTTTTAGATCCGATGACCTCATGGATTATCGAACATCTGGAATGCTCAGGAAGAATGCTACATCTACCATTCCATTGGAATACTCGGCACTGTGCTCTGCGGGGTACTGTGCACAGGCCAGCTATGCCGTTGAAGTGGGGAAAGCATTATTTTTCCCAGTGTCTTTTCTTTCAGAGATCCAATAAAGTTGAAGTGTATGGGTGTATAACAGAGCTGTTCTGTAGCCAAAGTCATGGTCAAACAATGCATTTGAGCCTAAACTGCTAGAATATGTATGTAGTTTGCATTTCAGGCTCTTGGGGACACAGCTCTGATATTACCCTATCAGGGCGATACAAGGTGGAAGAAGATGCTGAATGTATTTTATTGGCAGGGGTCAGCCACCTTGCAACTGCAGATGTCTTAGAACTACGTCTCTTTGCAAACCTAATGAGCAGCTGGGCAAATTAGGCAAAACATCCCTAGTACAGCTAATCCTAAAAATGACATGATCATAGCGGACAAATACACAGGATTGGCGTTTCCGACGATGTCCTGCCAGTCAGTGGCGTAGCGTAGGTTGTCAGCGCCGGGGCAAAAGGAAAGTATTTCACACACGGCACCAACCTGTGGACACGTTAACACACACGGATTCCCTTCCACTAGTAGAGTATTGACCCCCGTTACCCCACAAACACATGTATTGTATATTAACAAAATACTGATATCATAAAAAAACACACATGCCCCGCCACTGCTACGTCACCCTGTCCCAGTATACCCTAGCATAGTTCCACTCTTACACGATACCCTGTCACTCTCTCCCTCCAAGTACCCCCAGTCACTCTGTTACCCAGTCACTCTCTCCCAGCACCCCCAGTCACTCGCTTAGTACCCCCAGTCACACTCTCCCAGCACCCCCAGTCACTCTCTCCCAGCACCCCCAGTCACTCTCCCTCAGTACCCAGTCACTCTCCCAGTACCCCTCTCTCTCAGTACCCCCAGTCACTCGCTCTCTCCCAGTACCCCAAGTCACTTTCTCTCTCCCAGTAACCCCCAGTCACACTCTCTCTCCAAGTACCCCCACGTCGTCCCATTACCCCCAGTCATTCTCTCCCAGTATTCCCAGTCATTCTCTCACCGAACCTTCAGTCACCCTCTCCCTGTACCGCCACACCTCACTGTGTGTGTTGTTCATGCTGCTCTGGTGTCACACAGTGTCGTCTACCTGCATGGAGTTGCTGGTGGCCCGGGTTGGAGCTGTTCAGGGGGCTTAGTGGGGACCAGATTTTAAATGTGCTGCAGGGCAGGAGCCTCCCTCCCTCCCTCCTTCTTGTTCAGCGGCTGCAGGGCTGCCAGCGGCACGGGACTGGCACGCAGCTTCAAGGGGGGCTGAGAAGCGTGGTACAGGGTATTCTGTCAAATAATGCTATGCTGCTTCATGTAACTCATGTCAGCGCTAAGGAGGAGTGAGGACAGGACCTCCTGGTTCTCCTTCCGGACGCTGAGTGATAAGTCACCGCCGGCACTGCAAAACTGGCAGTTGCCCGTGCAAGGGTCTCTCACGGACACCAGCACTGACCCCTGCTGGAAAATATTAGTGGTTCAAATTTCTTTTGACATTTTGCACCCCTAAGAAAATTGCACCCAGGGCGACCGCCCCGAGGCCCCCCCCACTACGCCACTGCTGCCAGTCTAAATGTTAGTCAGGCATAGGGGATGTACAATATGGTGGACTGCAGTGCCTAGGCAAGAATTGTACAGGGCATCAATAAGTTACATTCTATAGGCCCTGTTTGGATCTCTAATTAGACAAAGTAGGCATGTGCCTACAGGTGCCCACCATAGAGCAGATGGGGAAGAAAAGGGGGGGTGAATACAGCCCTGCCAATGACTCATGCCAGTGGATTGGATGTTTATGAATCAGTCACCCTTCCTGCCACTCCATATATTTTTTTTAAATAATCAGGAACTCAAAGGAGCTATAAACACCTTCACCCGGCAGATTATTGTACTAGATGTAGTCAGCGGCGGACATGATCAGTGGGGGCTCCCCGTCTGCCGCGCAAAGAATTCTCCAATGGCAAATATAGCTACGCTCACTGGAATTGCCGCCTTCGTTTAAGTCGCACGGAAGTTAAATATTTCCCACCGACGCTCATCTACTTAACCTCAGTTGGCAATAACAATCCGTTTCATAAAAATACATTTATAAACGCTGGAAAATGAACCAATACATCAGCGTTTCTGGCAAACCTTCAATAGCTCATGCATAATTTAACGGCGCAACAAATCACTTCCTTTACACTCTTATTTAATAACAATTCTCCGCTGGAAATTAAATCTCCTTGTCTAACGCGATTTAAGACGAATGCTAATATGAGCAAAACCTTTTAGCAATATTTCATGTGTTTTAAAACGGGGGGAAAAATAAATCATATCATAGATACAGTGTATAAATATATACTACAGTGGCAGGGAAAGCATCTCACCCAGAGAGTGAGCGGCTCACCGGAGAAGAAACCCCACTGCCTGTTACAATCAAGGCCACTTTATCACCGGCTGCAAACTGCTACTTTAAAACAAATACATATTTTTTTCTAGGGAAATGTATCATTTGCTTTGGTCCTTTTTTGTTGCTTATTGATTTGATGTTGTATCGAACACGTATCTGCAAGCGAAATAAAACTAACGAGGCTTTGCATTGCTGCACTGACAATTCTCTTGCAAAGCCCCGTTATAAAGTGCGTCACTTAGAAGGAAGAGCTACAGACCAAAAACTACAAAATATATGATAATTAAGGGATGCACCCATACCAATACTTTTTTCAGGTACTCACCGATAACGAGTACAGATATATATATATATAAGTATTTTACCAGGAAGGATACATTGAGATTTCTCTCGTTTTCAAGTATGTCCTGGGTGGCGAGTATGTACCGTTAGGTGTCTTGCCCAAGGACAATTACTGGAGAGGTGCCCTGGCCGGGATTTGAACCTGTGTCTCCACGGTTATAGAGCTATGATGTTATCCCTACTGCACCCAGCTGGTCACATTTAAACGGTTTCCAATAAATAATTTTGGATTTTGCTGAAAGCCTGTCCAATTTATGTTAATATTGAAAATGTATGGCCAGAAACACCACGTACCCACTGCATATACCCTGACCACACACAGACCACAGAAATATATATATATTTACACACAAACCCCCACACACCAGACACATGTATAACTTAGACATCAGACCCCAGATACATGTATACCCAGACCCCAGATACATGTATACCCAGACATCAGACCCCAGATACATGTGTACCCAGACATCAGACCCCAGATACTTGTATACCCAGGCACAGACCTCAGAATCATGCCTAACCCACACAAACCTCAGCAATATGTATACCCCGCGTGTTCCTCCAAGCACCAGCTGGACGCATGTTCCTCCAACCGGCCATCGGCTTGTGAAGGCTGTGATGCGCTCTCGCCACCCTGCGAGATCTCGGCTGGAGGCCTTGTCAAAGCCCTCACAGGCTGGCGACCACATGCAGGAATTCATGGCCAACCGGAGGGGAATGCTGGTGGAATGCTGTTTAATGCCTTCTGGCAGCAGCTCCAGACCCTCGTATATCGCCAAGCCAGTCCAGCACTGGCTTCCGGGTATCAGTAGGGATATCAGGGCATTTGCATGAATACCAAGTACTCGTGCAAATGCTGGTATAGGTGAATCCCTAGTTAATATATATATGTACATGCACTAACTTTTCACCCCATCAAGTCCTCTGTAATTATTACATGAACAGAACAAAAAAAAAAAAAAAACAACACACAAGCAAGTCTTCACTTTCATCAATAATAATGGAGTCTAGCAGAGAAAAGGTTTCATTTCGATGATTTTTGAGACTGGAACAGCTGAGCTAATGGAGAACAAAGATGGCGGCTTCCAGGCGCGGTGTGCGGCGAGAGAGCAGGAACGTGGCCGCCTTCCATTAACTACATAAATAGAAAATAAACCATTTTGCTCATTTTTAACGATTAGTTTCAAAGTAAACTACTTTATTCGTTTGTTCAACGAGAAGCAGAAGCAAGCGGCCTCGCAGCGTGTTTTCCAACAGGGAGGTGATCCGGAACATTAACATCTGGTTCGCATGACGGCAAATTAATAGTCACAACATTCCCGATCACGGCCTGGCGGCTGATGTGCGCTGTGGTGTTACTGAAGCCCATGTTCAAGCCTTTGCCCTGTATCAGAGATCTCATAGTCTGTCTCCTTGGGTGAACTACAACTCCCATGATTCTCTGGCCATCTATCACATTCTGGGAATTGTAGCCCACCGGGGGGGGGGGGCCTGGAGTCCGAGGTGCCTGACTAAAATCTAATGGCCCTGATGTGGCTTCAAGAAGAAAACCAAGATCTGGACTTGCACAACCTTGTAGATTGCGGCCTAATAGACCAACTTGAGGCAGCCTGGTCTTACTTTTGGCTTTCTGGGGCAGGGGTCAGTAATGGCAGCACCACTACACATATTCGAGAACTACACGCCAATCTTTAGGGAAGTGTAGTTCCAAAACATTTCGGCGCTGACGAGGGGTGTTTTTGCAAAGGCCAACAATGCCTAGAACTACAGATTGGAGGGGGCGGCAATATATTATATATATATATATATACACACACATATATATATATATATATATATATATAACACATGCAGAGTGAGACAGAAAGTAGTAACAGGGAGAAAGTTACAAAGTATAAGTACGCCCCTTTTGCAGACTGCTGACCTGCAAAGCCAAAACGCAGGAGTAGTCTATAGGGTCTATTCACAAAGCAATTTCTGTGCTTTGCTCTTCGCCTCACTTTGGCGACTCAATTTCGCCCGAAAACATGGTGAATTCTCTATTTATCGAATGTTCACTGTATTTTGCCGAAAATAGAGCCGCCAAAGCAGTCAGGGAAAACCGCCGAATTGCACCGAACTGAAAAGAAAAAACCCAAACTCCTTGTAGGAGTTTAAATCAATAAAAAGTATTCGAAATGAGTCTGAATAATAGCAAAGGTCCGATAAAAAAAATAACAAAAAAGGGTCTGTTAAACAGAAATAAGATAAAATTAACAAAGCAAATTGTTAAAAAATCCAAAAAGCTCTTTTAAAAATTAAAAAAATAAGACCGCTTCATGTAAAAAAAAAAAAAAAGAATGAATCTTGTCGCAGTTTGGTGTTCTGTGAAGACATGATAATCTTCTATGGGACAATTTCGATGCCGCCGAACGGTAACAATTTTTTTTTTTATTTAAAGATTAGGAAATATACATTGAGATTTCTCTCGTTTTCAAATATGTCCTGGGAGGCGGTGAATTGCACCATATTTCTCTCAATTCAACTGTAATTGCCGATTTGACAGCTTAGTGAATAGGCGAAATGACCCAGAATTGCACCGTTCAGTGCAATTTCAGGGCCAATTCGGAGGTTAGTGAATAACCGTTTAAGTGTCTTTTCTAACCAACATCCCCCTTAGTCATGCCAAATTCTTCCCGATTGTGCTGTAAGCAAACCCCCAAATCAAAGCATCATGCCCTGGACGTGTTGCTGCCCAGTAAAGCGCAACAGCCAAGGGATTAATTGTATCAACTTCAACAGACGCCAAGAAGGAAGTAGCTGAAATCTGCACAATCACCGTGCGGCTCCCGATTTTGTATATTTCAGTGATGACGGGAAGCAAAACTTCATTTAAAACATCTGCTTCACCCCTTTATAAAGAGATAATCCCAGAACAGGGATCTCAATCTCTGCCCCCCCCCCGATGCCGACTGCCTACATTTCCCAGAATTCCTTGAATGGAACAGATAGCCAGAGAATCATGGGAGTTGTAGTTTTGAAACATATGGGGGGGGGGGCCGAGTTTGAAATCCCCGTTCTAGAATGTTATAAAATAGAGGGGTGTGATCATAATTTATTTAAACTTTAACACTGACTTTGCTCCTTGAATGAAATGTTTACCCCAGCCCATTGCGCTAGATGCATGGTGACAGCAGGTTAAAGTCACGAAACATCTCAGGTTCTAATAAATATAATTTTCCAAAATTAGATAAAAAGAAAGTTTATTACTACAGGAGATTTATATAATGTATGTAAGGTCCCAAAGGAGATGCTTGGAATGATTTTATTATGATAACACACTCTACAGTTTGCTGACCTTGCTTTCTGTAAAACAATTTAGTCTGTTTTATAACAAAAAATAATTACATTTATTAAATAAAACTATTTACTAAGAAGCCATGATGTATTTACACCACCGAGATCAAAAGGATTGGGCATAAATCACAGGAAAAAAAAAAATCTGCAAAGAAACTGATTTAAATAACTGCCTGCTATCACAAAGAATGATATAAAAGAGCCAATTATTTAAGAAGCACTGACAGTCTGTGGCGCATTAGAACTCAAAGAAAACAACACACACAAGGACATGCTAAATACGCAGACAATGTAACCCATAGGAGACGCTGGGAAATCACTCCATATCCATCAATATGTATTGGATGCATTATTTCAGAATGGGTTAAAAAGGGAAAAGAAAATATATATTTTTTAATAAGGAACGGTCCCCCATTATTTGTAGACTAATCAGCAGGGAAGAGGGAGAGTTGGGGCGTCAGCCTGGCAGACTGATGTGATCAAGGAGCAGTCTCTTCCAGGACGGTTCCGGGTTCTAACGAAACATCACAAGCGCTTTAATCTGAGAGGGGGCACTGGGATTCCCCCCATTCATTCGACTGGAGGGCTCATGCAGAGCTGTCACTTCTCATACATGGCCAGCGGTAGGAAACTGGTTCACAAGAGAACGCAGACGTTTCATTTCATTTCTTGGAAAGAGCAGCGATACCAAGAGCGGAATGACAACTCATTGGGCCCCCAATGTAGTGTAGGGGCTCAGCTGAAAGGACAGGCCTCACCAGGATTTAGGAGGGCCCTCGTGGGGCCCCCTTCTAGATGCAGGGCCCTCGGCACAGCCCAAGAGCCTGAATGGTCAGTCCACGCCTGCTGCTACTTTAACATGGACTGAGAATATAACAAATGCTACTTAGGGTTAGGGTCACCAGATCCACCATAAACGCCAAAAATAGCCACTTTAGGGTTATATTTTAAACAAGGGCTGAATAAAGTTAAAGGTAGATCAAATCCTGACGTGTCCAGCTCCATCTATGTCTGACCTTCAACCTGATTATCCACATGGGTATCCACCTGTGTTCATTTTGTCTTTCCAGGTTTCTGGGCATTTCTGTCTCCCATGTCTCTGCCCATTTCCCTGTGTGTTACTCCTGTCTCCCTGTGAATCCCTCTTTCCAACCGTCCCATGCGGGTCTGTGTCTCTCTAGGTGTTCCTGTGCATTTCTCCATGTCCTTGTGTCTCCTACTCCTTTCCATTATTGACATTGCTGACCCATAACCTCTGCTGGTATTGCGCAGGTTCAGACCACTGGCTCTCAGAGTGTCCTGTGAGACCCCCCATACTGCAAACCCCAGTGTTCAAGCCTCCCAGGGAAGCTCCAGTACCTAGGTCTGACATCAGAAGCGCCCCTGTTCCTAAGGCTGAACCCCAGCCACCCGGTGGTCATGTCAGGTATATTGGTATTCCCACTAACTACTATCCCCAGGCCTGCTGTTCACGTACCAGATGTGACTCGCCGTGCTACGGGCGGCCCCCTACTATGATCCACTAAAGGACTTCCTACCTTTCTGTGATTCCTCCGTGGACGATGATTATGACCGAGAATGGGAGTCTGGTAACGCAGACCTGGACAACCTGCCTACTCTAGTAGAATTAGTGCTGGCAGCCGAGCAGGAGAGAAGAAGTGACTATGTGGGCACTACCATGCCCAAGATATCCAGCGATGAGGAAGAGATACCCATCCTGGAGGAGAGTGTTCCCTATGAGACTCCGGCTACTTACCTGTGTGGAGCAACTCTTGTTAAACCACAAGGGCAAGGAGACTTCAGAGGAAGGACCGTGCCCAAGCTGCTGTAAAAACACATCAGCACTACCATCTCCACCCCAGAAAGTCTTATCACCATGGAACCCCTGGCAGAAGGGTTCATATATGGATCCAATGGGACAGTTGTCCGGTGCTCTGACCTTCAAGTCTTCCAAAACATTAAGAGCACCTGGAGGTCGCTCCTTAACCTCCCTAGCGGTGTTCCTGAGTGTGTCTCAGGGTTAAATTTCACCGCTGAGAGCGGTAACCCAGAGACACACTCAGGCTGTATACATCACCTCTCCCTGCGCTCCCTCACTGATCTCTGCAGTCTCCTCCGGCGATCGCGACGTTTTACTTCCTGGATTCCTTTTTGCGAGGATGAAACCAGGAAGTAATGAGGTGGCGGCCGCCGGAGGAGGCAGCTGGAGGACATCGAGGGAGTGCAGGGAGAGGTGATGTATCCAGCGGCATCCCGAGTGTTGCTCGGGGTTACCGCTTCCAATATTTTAACCCCGAGTCGCACTCGGGATACCGCTAGGGGGGGGGGGGAATAGACCGCTTTAAGACGCGGTTTTTCACAAAAATTAGACGGCCAGGGAGGGTAAGGGGGGGTATGTTATAACCCTGCTGCTGACTGCACCGTGCTCGCCATTCACGTTCAGGCAGCACATGTAAAGTGCTGCCCCATGCTCAGCACTGATATCCTGAAACCGTTAAGCATAGCAAACACACACCACACCCTACTGCCTGAATAAAAGTCCACTCCTCCCCTTCCACCAATGCTTCAGCATTAAGGTGCAAAGCTGTGCTTGAAACCAGACGTGCTTCCTGAAGCTCCCTGATCCACTACTGAACTCCCGTGTACCAGACCCCCTGCTTTGCCCACCGATTGCCACCTTCTCTCAACCTTTGACCTACGGACCCCTCCTGTGACAATTCTCTTGGAATACCCACTTGTACCTTGCCTGGAGTCCCCCTTGTGTCCTGTCTACCACCCCAAGGTACATTTCCAAGTGTCTCCAAGAATCCTGGTCCCTCCTGTCATTTTACCTGTGTGTCCGTACATACTGGGTTCAGACCACCCTCAACCATTACAGTGTCTCTCGTGCTCCCTCTCTCCATTTTCCTGCGTTCCTCTCGCACGCTCTCCATTTGCCTGTGTGTCGGTCTCGCTCCACTCCTTGTATCTCCTGCACTCTGTCTCTCTCTGTATCAAATCACTGCATCTCTGAATATCTATTTATCGCTATCCATAACCGCAGCCGATCTCCTCGTTCTCTCCCTTTTCTATATGAGCTGATACATGCAATATTTGTCAGGAGGCTGAATGCCTTTATTTGGTAGCAAATTCATCTTTTACAATGGCGTTTACAGACAACAAATCAATTTGCTGGCGAAAGTGCAAAATGGGAGTTTAGTTTAAGGTCGACGTCCTTATTTGGCGAGCGGGGAAGGTGCCTGCTCCACTTATTCAAAGCGAGAGGCGGCTTAAGGAGCACAGAGCAGGAACATATCTAATAACACAACCCTGCAGAGAAAATGGATTTAATCAAGTCAAATCTCACCCTATTGCTTCATTCGTCTGGGCAGATTAAATCCTGCCTGCAACCGTGGGAGCTAATGTGGACGATGTGATGGGTGCAAGTCCTACGGTAGCGAAAGATAAAAATAAAACCTATTCTAATATTCTATGCCATTTTAATGTGACAAAATTGATTGGGCAGCAGAAATATATATAAAATGAATCGTTCCTGCACTCGAGGACTCCGCTCTCAATGGCTCGGTGCTTCAGTCAGTGAACAGCTATAAAATCGTAAAGGACTGGCATCCCTAAGACTTCTTAATGTTTATTCACATAGTCAACGTTTCAGAAATTACACATTCCCTTCATCAGGACACCACCCCCCATTCACAAGTGTCACCCAACTAGGTGGACCATGTTAGGGGGGGGGGTCTATGGTGGTCCAGTTTCCCCCTTTCAATCCTTACGTCCCTCTTTTTCAGAGCTCTGCTCTATGTATTTTTTTTTTTTTTTTGAGAAAGCATTTTACCAGGAAGGATACATTGAGATTTCTCTCGTTTTCAAGTATGTCCTGGGTGGCGAGTATGTACTGTTAGGTGTCTTGTCCAAGGACACTTACTGGAGAGGTTGCTCATCGTGATCGAACCCATGTCTCCACAGGTTCTCTCCATGCAGAGCAGTGATGTTACCTCTACTCCACCCAGCCGGTATTAGGTAGATTAGGGATATATATTAGGGATATATTTAAGGGACTCCTCCACATAATTTGGGTGTTCGGGTTTCTTTCTAGGGGCTCCGTCATACATTCATAGTAAGCAGATATCTTTAGGGGGTACCCTCCATATATTCAGGGTGTTCAGGTGTCTTTTTAGGGTCACCTCCATATATTTGGAGTAGGTGGGTGTCTTTTTAGGGGTTCCTCCTATATATTCAGGATGTGTGGGTGTCTTTTTAGGGTTGCCTCCACATATTTGGGGCGTGCATGTGTCTTTTTAGGGGCTCCTCCATATATTCAGGTTGTGTGGGTGTCTATTTTAGGGGCTCTTCCATATATTCAGGGTGTGCGGGTGTCTTTTTAGGGGCTCCTCCATATATTCAGGGTGTGAGGATGTGTTTTTAGGGGCTCTTCCATATATTCAGGGTGTGTGGGTGTCTCTTTAGGGGCTCCTCCATATATTCACGGTGTGAGGATGTGTTTTAGGGGCTCTTCCATATATTCAGGGTGTGCGGGTGTCTTTTTAGGGGCTCCTCCATATATTCAGGGTGTGAGGATGTGTTTTTAGGGGCTCTTCCATATATTCAGGGTGTGTGGGTGTCTCTTTAGGGGCTCCTCCATATATTCACGGTGTGAGGATGTGTTTTAGGGGCTCTTCCATATATTCAGGGTGTGCGGGTGTCTTTTTAGGGGCTCCTCCATATAATCAGAGTTTATGGGTCTCTTTTTCGTGGCTCCTCTATATATTCAGAATGTGCATGTGTCTTTGGGGGGCTGCTTCATATATTTGGGGTGTGCGAGAGTCTTTTTAGGGGTTCCTCATATTTGGGGTGTGTGGGTGAACAACATAACTGCAAAGCAATAAAACTCCAAGCAATGAGTCTGTAAATGATCAATGTGAGAAATCCCGGTAAAGAATTAGCTTTTCTTCACTTGCATGTTACAAAGCTGCCACCAATAGGCTTTGAATCATCTAAAAAGTCCCAGAATGGTTTCATCAGTAGCCCCGCCTCCAGCGACTTTTCCTACAATAGAAGTTTCATATCTATTTCTGCACTCACGTATAACAGAGATCGATGCTTGGGCTGCTAAGTTTCCAACACTGCAGGGGCTACGTTTTTGTGAACACTTTCAGCACAAGGACACAATACCTGCTTTTATGGAGACGTTGCACAAGACTGATGCCCCGAAAATGAAGAGTTCCATTTATTGACATCCATCTGTTTGACCTTTTTATTGTGATGACAATTGACCCCACTCATTGATTGCTTTAAAGTGAGAGACAAAAGCAGTCATTGCTGCTTTCCATGACAGATGACAGAGACCAGCGGCTGTCACATCCTTTCTACATGTGCCATCATCAGCCTTAAAAAGGCGCCACTGACACTGGAGGCACCGATGGCATCAGCAAAATGTGTCAAGCATTACATGCCAAAAGGTAGAGAGCCAAAGGAGGCCTCACTGCTCTTTTACAGCCGTAATACCTACAATCCTCAGCCAATAAACACCAGTGACTTTTGGTAAACCAAAAAAAGTTAAAAGGGATGACAGTGTAGTTCTGTAGCGCCCTCAGATGTTTCTTAATCATGTATCACACACCAAGAGAGTTTCCATTACCCCTTTTATATTGAAGAGTGATGGGAGCCTCTTCCGTAAGACCCGCTTTAGAAGCATTTCTACGAATCACATGGAAAAGAATGTAACATCCCTCATACAAGGAGTCAGGAGGACAATAGCCCTGAATGCTTTGACAGCCTTCAGGTCTGACCTCCTACAAGTGCCGTGGGGTCAAAATGTCACGAGTCGAATGGCAACACGGTCAGTTGAGATGACCATTAGCTTTTCTGCTACTCCTACGCAGAGACATCTAGTTTTCATCCACTTATATTTTCACTTAAATATGCAGGATATGTAAATAAATTTAAAAAAAAAAAACGACAAAGAAAAGTGAAAAATAATGTAAAACACCCAACAAGTTAACAGATACTGATCAGAGAGACAGGACCAGCCGGCCAGTAATGGAAAGCCGAGTTTTTTAGCTCGAGTCGCATAATAAGGCAGTTCAGGATTGTTGCCAGTAAAGTAGGAGCAGTTTCATAGGTTTATAAGTATCTTTTATTTGCCATTTTTTTTCGGATTCAGTCCGCCCTTTCTCATGTACATAGTCTATAATGCTCCATTGGTTTAATGCGCCTCTTGATGTCATTTGGACTTTCAGAATCGTCTTGTGTTTTGGTATCGTCTGATTGACCATATTTATCTTTTCTTCAATGTCCGAAAACCTCTGCTAGGAAAAGATTTTTTTTTTTTTTCCAGAAAGGATTTTACCAGGAAGGATACATTGAGATTTCTCTCGTTTTCAAGTATGTTCTGGGTGGTGAGTATGTACCGTTAGGTGTCTTGCCCAAGGACACTTAATGGAGAGGTGCTCTAGCCGGGATCGAACCTGTGTCTCCTACAGTCTCTCTCCACAGTTATATAGCAGTGATGTTACCTCTACTCCACCCAGCCGGTACTGGGAATGAATTGTTCCTGGTTCAACATAATCACCGCCTACTAGTAGGGCAATTATCCAACAGACAGGGCCGTCTGTTCCTCATGTAAATTTTTATTATGTATCATGTCTGTACACCCTCATTGTAAAGCGCTGCGGATTCTGTTGGCACTATATAAGGCCGTTGTCAGACGAGCATACTAGGTGCACCCGTATTGTCGTGCATACTAGTGTCTGTCGCAGTGTTGTGAAGCTGCAACGGGGCTGATCACACGCAACAAGCATCCGCCCACAAAGCCTCTCCGTCGAAACGCTAGACGTGCGTCAACAGGGCTGCAAAGCACTATCCACCATAGGAGGATCTCGCTTTACAGTGCTGAGCGCACTGACTGCGCTCAGCGAGTTGTCCAGACGGGCGTCGAGTGGAAGGAACCCACTCTCATAGATGTTCCTTCCGCTCTGAAGTGCACTCGTCTGGCACCGGCCTTAAAGTGACTGTAACTGCACTCAGAATTCCCAATGCCATCACCATTTATGATCTCCACCACTGATGATCACGTCACAGCTCTTGAATCAACTTTAGAGTTAACTTTCTAGGTTGCATAGTTTTTCGCTTGTCCTGTAGTTGCTCAAACCTTCTGTACGCAATGAAAGTAGAGAATTTTGATGCTCAAGATGATGTAGATGTTCCTGGTCAGATGGAAATTCAGAAGAATCCTCTACATTTTGAGGGTTTTAAGCAAACTAACCTTCAAGAGATAAATGCCCAGCACTGTCAGGAGAAGATCCAGGATGCAAGTGTGTACCCACCACTACACCCTGAAACAAGCTGATGTGGACAAAGCCATGGTCTGAGGTCTAGTCGGCCAGACAGAGTTCCAATAATAAAGTGATGGGATTATATTGGTGAGCTGTGCAGCTCTGGCAAAAGTAATTAAAATACAGTTGTGTTCAAAATTATTCAACCCCCAATGCTGTAAAGGGTTTTAGGGAATTTAGTGTACATTTGTAATTGTATTCAGAATGAAATCCTACAAGGACTTTTTAAAGAACCATATGCAACTAAAATGACATCAATTGGTTTTGTAATACAGTAGTAAATGTTTCTTTTGTGAATTCTTCATTGACACAATTATTCAACCCCTTAAAGACTACCACTCTGAAGAACAGAGGTTCATTCAAGTGTTTTCAATCCATGCCAGAACTCCCAGGTGCTGTCTCCAAAGAATAAGAAGAGTCGACTGCAGTATGCCAAAAGTCATGTGGACAAACCACAGAAGTTTTGGGATAGTGTTCTGTGGACTGATGAAACAAAATTAGAACTGTTTGGGCCCATGGATCAACGCTATGTTTGGAGGAGGAAGAACAAGGCCTATGAAGAAAAGAACACCTTGCCTACTGTGAAGCATGGCGGGGGGTCAATCATGCTTTGGGGCTGTTTTGCTTCTGCAGGTACAGGGAAGCTTCAGCGTGTGCAAGGTACCATGAATTCGCTTCTGTACCAGGAGATATTGGATGACAATGTGATGCAGTCCGTCACAAACCTGAGGCTTGGGAGACGTTGGACCTTTCAACAGGACAATGATCCCAAGCATACCTCCAAGTCCACTAGAGCATGGTTGCAGATTAAAGGCTGGAACATTTTGGAATGGCCATCGCAGTCACCTGACTTAAATCCGATTGAGAACCTCTGGTGGGACTTAAAGAAAGCAGTTGCAGTGCGCAAGCCTAAGAATGTGACTGAACTGGAGGCTTTTGCCCATGACGAATGGGCGAAGATACCCGTAGATCGCTGCAAGACACTTGTGTCAAGCTATGCTTCACGTTTAAAAGCTGTTATAACTGTAAAAGGATGTTGTACTAAGTACTAAGATTGAATGTCACTTGGGGGTTGAATAAAACTGATAATGATGTGAGCACAGAAAAGACATTTGTGGTTATTTCATTATAAATGTTATGTTATATTTGTCTGACCTACACGTGCCTCTTTGATTTAATTGTAAGCAAGATGACTGAATGATCAAAATCAATGTCAAACTGGCCAAAACACTCAATTTCAGTGGGGGTTGAATAATTTTGAACACAACTGTATAAGGCCAATTTGCGCTAAGCTTCATCGCAAATGCCTGCCCGTCATAAGGTGTGGGACATTTGGGAGTCTTTGGGGGGGGGGGGTAATGTTCTCTAGGCCTTCATCGGGCATCGACCAGTATTGCTATTGTGAAGGTTTGAGGGTTTTGCTGATGTTGCCCTTTGTTGGGTCCAGGTATCTCCTCCCTTTGCGGGTTGTCGTCCGGTGTTCCTCTGGTTGTCGCTGTGCCTCTGTCTCGTTTTGTACGTTGCATGTGAGTTGTGTTTCCATTTCCTTTGTTATCCTTTCTCTCTCCCACTCTTTGTGCCCTTTTCCGCTTCTATTTTCTTTCCTTCCCCCGACTCTGTGGATTTTCGGAGGCTGCATATTGAAAAGTTGGGTCTGTGGTGGGCTGTACCTCCCGTTATTTGGAATGCGCTGTACATTGAAATAGAAGGCCAATTAGTTGAGCATTAGTAATTCTGAAACATGTGTATTTTGGTGAAGAAATATTTCACTTTCCAGCTGTGTGAATGAATAACTCTTGGTTAATTTCACACAGAAGAACCAATATAAACAAATACCTGATGATAATCAGCTTGACTAGGACATGTAGGACACGTGTATGGGCGCCCGTCTTGATACAATCATAATCTCCATTCAACTACTTAGATTTGAGGAATTTGTATCATCTGCCGGGGCAGAAAAAGAATAAAGACTACGTGAAACTTCAAAACTGTCATTATTGAATAAAATACAATGCTCTGAATTACCAAAGCTGATCAATCCCGCATTGATCCCGAAGCCATACGAAGACTCGAGCTGTTTTACTTCATTTAGTCTTACAGTTTACAAACTGGACGCAGCTCTGGAACACCACTCCCTACAAAGAGCTGCTTCAACGTCCCAGAGAATCAATATCTCCAGCCACATGCTTTATTACATGCACAAGGGCTGTAAATTACAGCAATCGCCTGCAAATGAGCATGTTCTATTACCAGGCAGTGTTGGTTACACATGCACACGCTATGCTGATACAGCTCTATGACGCTGCGTGGGGTTGGTTTACAAGCTCTCACCACATAAGACAGTAAAGAGTATCTGTGGCACTTTATTCCGAGAGAGAATTCCATAGATCAACAGCAAGAAACATCGCCCATCCTACACCAAAACACAGAGTTGGTTGTGATAATTGTTACAGTAATGTGCGGTGTGTCTTACTATCAGAGCTCCACAGCAATAAAAAAATCACAGTAATGTGAGGTGAGTATGAGCATGTCACAGGGCTCCACAGCAATAAAAATCACAGTAGCGTGCAGTGTGAGCGTATCACAGTAATGTGCAGTGTGTATGAGCGTGTCAGAGCTCCATAGCAATAAAAATCATAGTAATGTGTGGTGTGTATGAGCGTGTCACAGAGCTCTATAGCAATAAAAATCACAGTAATGTGTGGTGTGTATGAGCGTGTCACAGAGCTCTACAGCAATAAAAATCACAGTAACGTGCAGTGTGAGCGTATCACTGAGTTACATATCCATTTAGTGTGTTACGCACACATTGATGAAAGCAGCGCCTCTCCTAGATATACCCATATTCCTAATTTACTATCAGCAAGAGCGTAGCTTTGCTTCTATATCTAGGACAGGCAGCAGCCCAATCCACATACACAATATATCCCTGAATAGGCGCCATACAAAGATTTACCCCACCATTTTTTGTCTACGTATCACAGTAATGTGTAGTGTGTATGAGCGTGTCAGAGTTCCACAGCAATAAAAATCACAGTAATGTGCAGTGTGTGTGAGCGTATCACAGTAATGTGCAGTGTGTATGAGTGTGTCAGAGCTCCACAGCAATAAAAATCACAGTAATGTGCGTTGTGCTTGAGCATATCAGAGCTCCACAGCAATAAAAATCACAGTAATGTGTGCTGTGTGTGAGCGTATCAGAGCTCCACGGCAATACAAATCACAGTAATGTGCGTTGTGCTTGAGCATATCACAGAGCTCCACAGCAATAAAAATCACAGTAATGTGCACTGTGTATGAGCGCATCACAGAGCTCCACAGCAATAAAAATCACAGTAATGTGCAGTGTGTATGAGTGTATTACAGGGCTCCACAGCAATAAATCACGCAGCAATGTGCTGTGTGTATGAGCGTATCAAAGAGCTCTACAGCAATAAAAATCACAGTAATGTGCGCTGTGTGTGAGCGTATCAGAGCTCCACGACAATACAAATCACAGTAATGTGCGTTGTGCTTGAGCATATCACAGAGCTCCACAGCAATAAAAATCACAGTAATGTGCAGTGTGTATGAGTGTATTACAGGGCTCCACAGCAATAAATCACGCAGCAATGTGCTGTGTGTATGAGCGTATCAAAGAGCTCTACAGCAATAAAAATCACAGTAATGAGCAGTGTGTATGAGCGTACCAAAGGAGTTAAATAAAGGTAATTGAGACTGTAGGCGAGTTGTAGGCCACTGTTGTCTGGGCTGTAGAGAAGAGAACTCGGTGTGAATTCTGTTGTGAAGTAGAAAACCAAAAGTGCTAAAATAACAAATTATAGGATGACCAGAGAGTAGGAGGATGAGAAAAATAAAAGAAACAATTAAATTCCAATTTCAAATGATTTTTTTCTATGCCTAAAAAATGTAAATTGTCCTAAATCCCATGAAGAACCAGTTTAACGATCACATAAGTGTTTTTTCTCTTGACCTGCAATTCACTTCTACGTGTACTCCAGATAAATATGATCTGACAAACTAATGACTTGCATGTGTAAGTCATACACTCAAATGCACTTCCATCATCACGGAACAGAAAAAAGGGAAGGAAAGTACCAAAACTTTCCTGGTATTTCTAAGCATTTCACCTTCCCTGTACTGCGGAGATCGAAAGGTACTGGAGGACCCTGAATTACCATAACCTTCCCTCAACCATAATTCTCTTTAAATGTATGGAGGAGCCCCTAAAAAGAGGGGCAATGCCAGAGAATTAGAGTGTGCGGGTATCTTTTAGGGGCTCCTCCATATATTCAGGGTGTGTGGGTGTTATTTTAGGGGCTCCTCTATATATTCAGGGTGTGTGTGTGTCTTTTTAGGGGCTCCTCCATATATTCAGGGTGTGGGTGTCGTTTTAGGGGCTCCTCCATACATTTGGTTTGTCTGGGTGTCTTTTTAGGGTCTTCATATATTCAAGGTGTGTGGTTGTCTTTTAAGGCGTTCCACCATATATTTGGAGTGTGCAGGTGGCTTTTGAGGGCCTTCTCCGTATATTTTAGGTGTGTGGGTGTCTTTTTAGGGGCTTCCCCATAGAGTCAGGCTGTGTGGGTGTCTTTTTAGGGACTACTCCATATATTTGGGGTGTGCAGGTGGCTTTTTAGGGGCTCCTCCATATATTTGGGGTTATGTCTTTTTAGGTGCTCCTCCATATATTTGGGGTGTGCAGGTGGCTTTTGAGGGCCTTCTCCGTATATTTTAGGTGTGTGGGTGTCTTTTTAGGGGCTTCTCCATAGATTCAGGCTGTGTGGGTGTCGTTTTAGGGGCTCCTCCATACATTTGGTTTGTCTGGGTGTCTTTTTAGGGTCTTCATATATTCAAGGTGTGTGGTTGTCTTTTAAGGCGTTCCACCATTTATTTGGAGTGTGCAGGTGGCTTTTGAGGGCCTTCTCCGTATATTTTAGGTGTGTGGGTGTCTTTTTAGGGGCTTCTCCATAGATTCAGGCTGTGTGGGTGTCTTTTTAGGGACTCCTCCATATATTTGGGGTGTGCAGGTGGCTTTTGAGGGCCTTCTCCGTATATTTTAGGTGTGTGGGTGTCTTTTTAGGGGCTTCCCCATAGATTCAGGCTGTGTGGGTGTCTTTTTAGGGACTACTCCATATATTTGGGGTGTGCAGGTGGCTTTTTAGGGGCTCCTCCATATATTTGGGGTTAAGTCTTTTTAGGGGCTTCTCCATATATTTGGGGTGTGCAGGTGGCTTTTTAGGGGCTCCTCCATATATTTGGAGTGTGCAGGTGGCTTTTGAGGGCCTTCTCCGTATATTTTAGGTGTGTGGGTGTCTTTTTAGGGGCTTCTCCATAGATTCAGGCTGTGTGGGTGTCTTTTTAGGGACTCCTCCATATATTTGGGGTGTGCAGGTGGCTTTTTAGGGGCTCCTCCATATATTTGGGGTTATGTCTTTTTAGGTGCTCCTCCATATATTTGGAGTGTGCAGGTGGCTTTTGAGGGCCTTCTCCGTATATTTTAGGTGTGTGGGTGTCTTTTTAGGGGCTTCTCCATAGATTCAGGCTGTGTGGGTGTCTTTTTAGGGACTCCTCCATATATTTGGGGTGTGCAGGTGGCTTTTGAGGGCCTTCTCCGTATATTTTAGGTGTGTGGGTGTCTTTTTTAGGGGCTTCTCCATAGATTCAGGCTGTGTGGGTGTCTTTTAGGGACTCCTCCATATATTTGGGGTGTGCAGGTGGCTTTTGAGGGCTTCTCCGTATATTTTAGGTGTGTGGGTGTCTTTTTAGGGGCTTCCCCATAGATTCAGGCTGTGTGGGTGCTTTTTAGGGACTACTCCATATATTTGGGGTGCATGTTTCTTTGGCTTCCTTCATATATTTGGTAGTCTTTTTAGGGGTTCCTCTCTCCATCTATATTTAGGATTCGGAGGTTTTGTATTTTTTAGGGCATCATTCTCATCATGGCTTTTGGGGTCTATTTTGTAGGTTCTTTTCTATACTCTCATCTGTTTTGGGTGTCATGCAGGTGGCATCATATTTTGGGGTGGTGGTCATGTCTTGTTGGTAATGTCTTAGGGGCTTCTCCTCATATTATTTGCAGGGGTGGTGTTTAGGAGGGCTCTTCTGTGGGTATATTTGTTTAGCCTTCTCTTGGGTGTCTTGTTAGGTGTCTTCATCCATATATTTGGGGTGTTTCTTTTGTGGCTTTGGTCTCACCATATTATTATTGTGTGGTGCAGGGTCTTTTTTAGGGGCTTCTCCATATTTTCAGGCTATACGTGTTTTTTAGGGTTCTCCGATTCATGTGGGTGTAGGGCTCTCATACATTGGTTTGTCTGGGTGTCTTTTGGGTCTTTCCATATATTCAAGGATGTGTGTTGTCTTTTAAGGCGTTCCACCATATATTTGGAGTGGCAGGTGCTTTGAGGGCCTTCTCCGTATATTTTAGGGTGTGGGTGTTTTTTAGAGGGCTTCTCCATAGATTCAGGCTGTGTGGTGTTCTTTTTGGGGTTCCCATAGATTCATGTGGGTCTGGACTCCTCCATATTTTGGGGTGTGCAGGTGGCTTCTTGAGGGCCTTCTCCGTATTTAGGTGTGTGGGTATCTTTTAGGGGCTTCTCCATAGATTCAGGCTGTGTGGGTGTCTTTTAGGATCCTCCATAATTTGGGTGTTGTGCAGGCTTTTGAGGCTCCGTATATTTTAGTTGTGAGTTCTTTTTTTGGGCTTCCCCATAGATTCAGGCTGTGTGGGTGTATAACAGAGCTGCAAAGCAATAAAACTCCCAGCGATGAGTCTCTAAACCATAACTGGTGGTTGAAATGATATTTTTGTTTACATAACAACCACATAAAAGTGTCAGTGTAATGATAACATGCATTTCAGTAGGTTTTGGATATGGGGAGCATGTGAGTATCAATGTTGCCCTCTACCCTGTCTGTCCTTACTTCACACTGTGTCCCTGTGAGTTGTGATGATGGATACACATCTGTAAGTTTGAGGGAACACACAAACCCTTCTGGAAGTGAGGTTAGATTGTATCAATGTCTGATAACTGAATGACACTTTCATGTGCATAATGGATCACAGACCTCAGGCCGCTGCTGGGGGTGAAAAGCTTCCAGCTGTAGGGCAAAAAACTTTCCTTATGCTTCAGTAACCTTTCATGGGGGGGGGGACATCTGAGGGGTCGCGGCTTGGCCTCCCATAGAGCAGAATCTGACGGCTCCTTCATGTGACTTTACCGTCACTTTGCTGGTGCTTTCCACAACACTTTGCAATAAGGAGCGGGGGGGGGAGGAATCAACAAATTTAGGAATCAGACACAAAAGGTGTTTCCAATCAGGTCCTCAGATCCCCCTAGCAGGCCAGGTTTGCCAGATATCACAGCACAGGTGATAGGATTTGCTGCTCAGTGATTGCAGGATTCAGTCTGCATTCCCCCAAGGCGATCCTTAAAACCTGGCCTGTTAGATGAACCTGAGGACCACGGTTGGGAAACATTGATGTAGTGGGCCCTGCTCACAGGAGCTGACAATCTACACGAGTAACACTATGCACTTTGGCGCCCGGGCAGGTTGGAAGAAAATGTAATGCAAAGAAAGCGAAGAGAATTGATGAAAAAACAAAAAAAGCCCAAAACAACCAACTAAAAAAATCCTTGCTGACAGGTTAGATCGTAAGCTCTTGTGAGCAGTGCCATCTACTTGCGTATTGATGGCGTTTTGAAATTTTCTTATTTTTGTTTTTCTTCATTTTATTCGGTGATCCCACGCATGCAATGTTGGTCCATTATGGCTGGGGTCAAACGAGCGTTTTGAAGAGCGGAAAGGAATGTCCTGTGAGCGGACGTTCCTTCCGCTCTGACGCCCATGTGGCCACCTCGCTGAGCGCAGTTAGTGCGCTCAGCGCTGCAAGGCTCAATCCCCCTACGGAGGATCGCGCTTTTCAGCCCTGTCAACACACCTCCTAGCGCTTTGACTGGGAGGCTCGCTGCACGGACTCAGCAAGCGTGCGCAACAGCGTGTGGCCGGCCTCGTCGCAGCGTCACAACGCTGCAACGGACACCAAAAGGCATGTCAGTACAGGCACACATAGTGCGCTCGTCTGACCCCAGCCTTAAAGCGATGATTATGATAAAACAGGAGAAATCTTCAGAAAAGGAAGATATTTGTGTTCCCAGACCTCCAACAGCAGTGACGGCTAACCTCAGCTCTGGTTGTGTTTATGAACTACGGGCCCTATTCCAAGTTTGGTGTAGACTTAACTCCATAGACTATAATGGCTCTGGATTATACCAACCTTGGAAAAAGGCACTACATTTCCCAGGATTCCTGCCAATAGGCATTTTAGCCAGATAATTCTGAGTTCATACGATTTTAAAGGGCACCAGTGTAAGAGGAGGCTTCTAGGCAGGTCTTGGGCCTCCATGGATGGAAACGTAATGTCTGCCGTACTTCGCCAGGTTTGGCGCCATATGATCCTCTCTTCTCCCTCCCAGTCATTATTTCGCGGCACATCGCAATGAATCTCTACGTGGGACGGGCATCGCGTCTTCTCTCTTTATACATGCAGCAACACGAGATTAATAGGCAAGATATCAATTTAGACATTGTAAACCAGCCGCCTGGCAGATATATCATCTTCCTTCCGTTGCCGCAGTCGCGCGCCCGGCGTTAAGTATGGAAGGAATTAGAAGCGATGCCGGTCCCTGCGGGTCCTGGCTTTATTCAGATGATGGAGCTCATTTCCACATTCTGTCACAGTGATTTGTTGTCCATTTCACACCCGCCTCCCACTAATAAATCACAACAAATTAAAAACAGACAGGAATAAGGCTCTGCTTTCCAAAGATTGTCTTAATAACCCCTAATAGGACCCCCTCCCCTTGATTTGAGCTGTGCGGTGGCAGTGGCGCTGGACTGGAAGTTACCGGTGCTTTAAACTCTCCAGGTCCCGTTTCCCTTTCTTGTCTCCACCTCTTTGGTCATCTTAAGGAACATAATTTCTTTACAAGCGGTGAAATCCACAGGAATGCACCCCAGCCTCCTTTTTATTAGCCTCATCGCTCTCCCTGATTAGCCTGTCACTGGCCACATCCAGACACCAGGAATGTCCCCCTCTTTGTACATTTCAAGGGAATTCCTTTAACCCAGAAAGTGGAACAGGATGAACAGTCACCACTTAGATAATTACCAGACTTTGCAATATGCTAATGGCATCCAGGCTCTGAGCCTCCCCTTCCAAAATAAATGAGGTCAACTGTCCCCCGGGCGGACACCCAGTGGTGCTGGCTCACCAACATCAAAGAAAATGTAATGTGTTTCCATTAATAGAGATACTACATGTATCAAAAATTAGGTGTGACGCTCCATCCCCAGGACACACCTGCCAGGTGCCCCTTATTCACGGGAGACAGTCCTTACACTGACCCTAATCCCTCATTATATTCAGAGAGTGCAGGTGTATATAGCAAAGCAATAAAACTTCCAGCAATGAGTCTCAAAACCCGGGACCTAAAACTCCGGCCCACGATTCTCCGAATTCTTTGAATGCAATAGATGGCCAGAGGATGATGGGAGTTGCAATTCGTCAACGTGTGGCGGTGGGGGGTGGCTACAGAGTTTGAGACTGCTGCTCCATACTACAATAAACGTTAGAAAGTCACTTTCACTTTTTTAGATGACATTTTTAATTACAAAACGTTGGCTATTTATGTTAAGTTGATAAGAAGGTCTAAGGCTTTGGCTCCACCTTCAGCAAATTCCCTAAAGCAGTGACGGCAAACCTTGGACCCCAGATGTTTCTGAACTACATGTCCCACGATGCTTTGCCAGCCTTATGTTTGAGCAAGCATGATGGGACATGCAGTTCTGAAACCTCTGAGGTGTCATGGTTCACAATCACTGCCCGAAAGTGTCCCTCCCTGAACATATGAAAAGTTGAGCGTTATTTTAACCCTTCCATATAAAAGCAAACCACGCACAGCCTCTCAATAAGAAAGTAAAATAGAAAGCACCAGGAAGGGAGCCAGATAATGGGGTTTGAGGCCAGCCTCTAGCGGCACGTTCGGAGGAGGTGGTAGCCGTGCATCACGAGGTGCAACCTCCACGTCTCGGATGGATTTTCGCATTGGAGAGACATTAATCTGCATTTGTGGGTTCTGAGTCTTCTCATTGTCCAGCTGCTGGCCTTTAAGACAGATGCGGACCCCGAGGGATCGCCATCGAGTCCCCCCAGTCCTGCCAATAAATCACGATGCAGCAGTTTAAGAAACCAGTGGGGACAATACACAGACAGATGGATGTGAATGGATGGCTGGGGGCAAGGACCAGAATGGGGACAGCACAGGATTTTACTTTTAATGTTGCATTTAACTATAGCTCTTCAGGCATCAACAAAAGTAAAAGACCCAGATGGGAGCCGGAGGTCTCTGACCACCCTGCGCTACGGCCAGGATACACAAACAATGGTTACGAAGAGCGTGTGTTGGACAGTTCTCCAAGGCCTCTCCTCAGTGTTTCACCGCTCTCCCCACAGATTGTAAGCTCTTGAGCAGGGTCCTCTTTCCCACTGCTCGGTGTTTAACTTGCTTGTACATTGGGTTGTTTTGTCCTACCAGTGTACAGCGCTGTGGAGTTTGTCGGTGCTTTATAAATACTTGCGATTGTGCACACTACGGAACATTTATTAATAGAAATTGATTAACACAACATGAAATACAGACGTTTGAATATAATCAAGCTCATTGAAAGATACAGTTCACTGTCATCCTGGCTATCTGAAATGAGAGCAGGAGCATCCATAAAGTGTAACTATGAACCCAAATGGGGGACCAATTTACCCAGCATTAGAAAGACAACAACTGTTGTTATCAAGATCCTGATTACGATTAGTAACGCTTTGCATTACAATGTAACTACATGACCCACCATTGTGACATGTTAAAAAGCTAAACTGGCCATCGTTGGAGTCTAAACGCACCCTTCACCTTTCCAGCCTGGTGTTTAAGAGCATTTCTGGGAAGCTACCACCCTACCTGAATAGACTGCTTCCCCTAGCAGTTCTCTCATCCTATAACCTCCGATCCAGGACCTGCACCTTACTTACAATACCACAATACAAAAAGAAAGTGGCTCGATCCTCATTTTCCTACAGAGCACCGCAAATATGGAATAACCTCCCAGACACCATCAAATCTTCCCCCAGTCTTAAGGCTAGGGTCAGACGAGCGTGATTTCTACAGACTGTATGTCCTTGCACACGGACGTACGTCAGTACGGAAGACACAGTAGTGGCCACACAGTCCGTTTATTTACTGATGTATATTTTGACGGATGTAGGAGAGAAAATAAATTAAAAATCAAAACCATTTTGTCCGTCAAAAATGCTGGACGTATAAATGCAGTCCGTCTGACCACGTTCCATCACTCACACACAAAGCTATGCGGACGTTGCGGACGCAGCGCACTTTGTGCGGCCGTTCTAGGAGTAGTACGTTCTTACCTGCCTTGCGTCCGTGGCCGTTGTGCGTCCGCAGTTCAGTGCAGACGTACTTCATGTGTCAGGCTGCAATGGGCTTTCTGTCATGCTATCACGGACGTACTTTTAGGCGCAATCACGGACGTGAACACTACGCTCGTCTGACCCCAGCCTAAGTCACTCAAGAGCTCCTTACTGACATACCTCAATACAGAATGCACCTGTAAACATGTAACCTAGTGACTATATACAGAATGCACCTGTAAACATGTAACATAGTGACTATATTTCCTACATATTTATTTTCTGTTAATCTGTATATTTGTGGGGTTTTTTTTAATATCTTGCATTGTATTACTTTGTATTTCTGTAACTGTAACACTTCAATGTTCTTGAACCCAGGACATACTTGAAAACGAGAGAAATCTCAATGTATCCTTCCTGGTAAAATCCTTTATAAATAAAAATAAATAAATAAATATATATGATGATAGATTTGCTTTTGTTTCAGATCTGACCAAAGCCATCCACTCCTCACACTAACTCACTCTTGTATTATCCTCCCATCCGCCCTGCTCGGAGTTTACTTTTATGCTGTCTGCCTCCAGGTGTTTTCAATCCTTCATACAGTGTAATAACTCCTTCACGCCCTATGCAGTTTCTACAGCCTTTTCATGGTCTCTCTGACCATCAGCTTCACACTCACCTTGCTCCCTAATTGACTCAGGCCCCTCGTGACCTTTAGATTTTAAGCTCAAAGATCGTTTAACAGCAAAAGTGCTGTAAATGCCATATTGTTACAAGGGAAGGGACCCCCTATAACCTCTGAATTGATAGAGGGAATAGGCTTGATTCTGCCCATTTATAAGGGGGTTCAGAATAATATATATATTTATCATACACGCAATTTTTGGGAATAACTCCATTTTACAAAATTAGCCAACAAAAAAATGTTAACACAGACAGGCTGGTAATGTCAGAGTTGGAGGATTCATCACTGTAAATGGCGCAGTGTTCATTCCCCCTATTCCTAAAGGACAGTACTGTCTCGTAACCTATGGCATTTTGGATTTTATATTAAGGCTCTCTGAGTATCTATGCAGTAAATGTCAAGTTATGTAATGTAATATAGCACGTTCCCCACCAAGGTAACCAGTACAATATACAAACCCAACGCACACCATCCTGTGAACAGGGAGAAAGTTCAGGATATCAATTGAGCAAGTGTGTTTCTTTTCCCAAAGACCACCATGACGACTAATCAATGGAGAGCACGACTGTGTTGTTCCCCCCTCCCGACCTTTTGATATTACCCAGGGCCCAAGGATGAAAAAAACACCCTGATGATGAAAGGTCTTTTCAAGATGAGAAAAATTTGGCTCATCAAGGAGAGAGGGGAGCAGGGGGTCTGGAGAGTGAGAGTTCTTCACTGTATATTACATGATCTTCATAGCATGGAACACAGGGCGGTTTCTGGAGCCTTTTGTATTCATTGCCCTGAAAGTGATCTAATGTAGACGCGTGTGTTTGATAACGAGCTCTACGGAGCTTTGCAGGAGTCTGACTTGGTTTTGCAGCTTATTTATATAGAAGTTACTATGTACACCAGGGGTCCGCATCATTGGTCGTCGGGATGTTGTGGAACTACAGTCCCCATGATGCTCAGTCAACCTAATGAGTGACTAAGCGTCATGGGAGGTGCAGCTAGAAGACATTTTGAGGGCCAAGGTAATAGATCTCCACACTCCTACTGGGTCACCAGGCCAGAGTTTAAGGAGAAGATATTCCATTGGGGAAATGCAGACTGAATCCTGCAATCACTGAGCAGCAAATCATATACTTGGAGCTTCAGATATCTGGCAAACCTGGCCTGTTAGGGGCACCTGAGGAACAGTGATGGGAGCCACTGACTTAGATGATAGAACAGAGACAAAGCAATGTCATGTGACATACATTATTAGTGTGAGGGTCATGATTCAGTTCTCAATAACAAAACTCTCATCCCACGCTTTAGTCTATGTAACCAATTTGTTACACATTTTCCCATTTTTTGTATCAATATACTCTGGATATAACTATTTTTATCTAGTTGCATCTCCATTGATCTAGCATACCGACGTGGTCCGTTGCTTGTTATATTTTGGGTTCCTTGTAGTACCCGTGCTCGTTATCGCATTAAGGGTTTAGTAAGGTACATACATCCTTTAAGGCTGGGGTCAGACGAGCGTAGTGTTCACGTCCGTGATTGCGCCTAAAAGTACGTCCGTGATCGCATGAAAGAAAGTACATTGGAGCCTGACACATGAAGTACGTCCGCACTGAACTGCGGACGCACCACGGCCGCGGCAAACGGACGCAAGGCAGGCAAGAACGTACAACCACTAGAACGGCCGCACAAAGTGCGCTGCGTACCGCAAAGTCCGCACAGCTTTGTGTGTGAGTGATGGAAGGTGGTCAGACGGGCTGCATTTATACGTCCAGCATTTTTCACGGACAAAATGGTTTTGCTTTTTAATTTATTTTCCCTCCTACATCCGTCAAAATATACGTCAGTGATAAACGGACTGTGTGGCCACTACTGTGTCTTCCGTACTGACGTACGTCCGTGTGCACGGACGTACAGTCCGTAGAAATCACGCTCGTCTGACCCTAGCCTTAAACGGACGGCGCTGCTATGAAAGCTGAACATGCAAAGACCCAAGACATGCATTTGACCCAAGACATGAGAAAAATGGATTTAGGAGATAAAGAAGATCTTCTCAGGAGATCAGAAAGTGATAGAACCTCTTGAAAGTATAATTTCTGGCTCAAATGTTACTTGGTGACAAGATGACAAGGTCAGTGAAGCAGGAGAGAGTGGGATCTGGAGAACATGATGCCTCTGGCCTCATTCTCAGTCTTTCGCCTTCTGATGGATGTAAAGGGCAGATTGTTTTGATTTCGGAGTCTATGAATCCCAGACCCCCCCTGAAGACCGCAGGGCCAGGAACGAGGAGGTTAAAAAGCTTGGTCTTGCTGGGAGTGATGCCAGAACTTGGGCCGTTTGATCTCCAACACATCGAGTGGGTTTTTCCTGTGCTTAGGCGGACCCACCTGTCATCAAGGTGGCTGTGTGGAAAAACCTTGACTTCTTATCGCAGGCAGCTTTGAAAGTGTTCTAAATCTAATGTAAAAAGACACCGCACCTTCTCCATTTATATGTGCCTCCAACCTCTGTCCTCCTAAGGCTGGGGTCAGACGAGCGTGATTTCTACGGACTGTACGTCCGTGCAGTACGGACATCGTCAGTACGGATGACGCAGTAGTGGTCACACAGTCCGTTTTTTCACTGAAGTTATTTTTTGACGGATGTAGGAGGGGAAAATAAATTACAATGAAAAACCATTCTGTCCGTCAAAAATGCTGGACGTATAAATGCAGTCCGTCTGGCCTCGCTCCATCACTCACACACAAAGCTATGCAGACGTTGTGGACGTGGCGCACTCCGCACGTCCGTTCTAGCAGTATTACGTTCTTGCCTAACCTGCGTCCGTTTGCCGCGGCCGTTGTGCGTCCGCAGTTCAGTGCGGACGTACTTCATGTGTCAGGCTCCAATGGACTTTCTTTCATGCTATCACGGACGTACTTTTAGGCGCAATCACGGACGTGAACACTACGCTCGTCTGACCCCAGCCTATAAAGCTGCTGCTCTTCAAGCCGCATCAATGAGAGCATTATGGATTTTACTTCCCCTCTTTACCAACACAGAGCAAAAAGTGTTAATGGTTTATTTTAAATCCTAGTGATTCTTTCCCATTGGATATAGTAGATAATAAAAGACTATGTGCCATATTACAATGTTAATGCTAACGTCAGCGTTCAGCTGTGTGAGCGTTAACGTTGGCTTTGGTGGCTCTGGCGCGGGCCAACGATATTACAATCCAAACGCTAACGGGTTAAAAAATCCGTCCGTGATTCGGGTCTTGCACTTCTCAGCACGAGGTTACTGTACTTTTGCGCTCCCTCTGCTTAACATGGGGAGTGCAAAGTGTTAATTAGCGTTAGGATTACAAAGGCCGAACGCCAATTACGTCCTGCTGCGATTAAGGCCCGTGTCAGACGAGCGCAGTGATTACGTCAGTGTTGCCACACATTTTAACGTCCGTCGTGGCATAAAATTATGATCTATAGAGACCCACACACGAAGTACGTGCACACCGAACTGCGCACGCACAACACCCGTGGCACCGGACGCAATTTAAGCAAGAATGTCAAACCGCTAGGACGGACGCACAGAGTGCGCCACATCCGCATAGCTTTGTGTTTGAGTGAAGGAATGTAGTCAGACGGACTGCATTTTTGACGTCCAGCATTTTTGACAGACAAAATGTTTTTTCATATCATGTATCAATTTTTTCCATTTTACATATTAATTTTATTTCCCATCTGCATCAGTGGAAAAAAACCAGACCATGTGGTGTCTACAGTATCATCAGTCAGAAAGCATGTCAGTTGTGCACGGACGCACAGTGTGCTCAGAATGCGTTCGTCTGACATTAGCCTTACTCGAAAGTTACCCACAGCTTCTGCGGAATCAGTCAAAACCGGCTGAAAAAAACCCCAAAAATCACATACCTCTCATCCCGCGGCGAGAACGGCGACCCGATCCGCTTCTTCTGGCCACCGGGAGCAGAGTGAGACTAGGGGGATAAAGTCCCCCTTGCCTCCCTTTGCGATCACTCCGCGGACCTGCTGGATCTCGTAAGAGGTGGAATCCTGCAGGTAATGTAACCAGCAGTTAAAGCCTGAGGCTCAGCGCTGCATTACGTGGCAGGCTGCTGGTTTAGCGCCTGCCCCGTAATATCACACTAAAATGGGGACGCCGAGGAGAAACCTGCAGGCGCAGGTTTTACTCCTTACCGTCTCCGTTTTAGAGTGAACATTGTAATATTGATATATATATATATATATACACACACACCTGTTAAAATTAAGGCAGAGGACAAAATGTGAGATTAAATTTCTACATATCCAAGAAAATCAGAGACTTGCTTTGCCCACAGAGCGCATTTGTTGCATTCCTTACATGCAGCAATGAACTCTGGGTAGGACATGCAAATTAAGTTCACAACTGTTCACTTTATTATACATCAAAAGTCAGCTTTTACGCAGACACCCTCCTTGCCAGTGCAGTGCCATACTGGATGGCTTCAAGCATAGGTCAGGGTATGCAACAAGACACTCCTGGACAGTGGCTTTGCATTATTATGCCCTCATCAGCAGGAGACAGGTTTGCATTTGTTTTCCGTAATGAAAATAATATACGAGTAATAATCTTTTCATATTTTAGGCTCATTAAAAGGTTATAGTGCAAGAAAAATGTCTGCAAATTGCCAAGATTGATCAAATATAAACTCACAGTAAAGGATTGACAGAACAAGAAAAACCGAAGAAAAGTGAAATCAATATATATATAGCAAAAACGCCAGCACTCCAGGGATTTTTCAAAGATAATTCCATTTATTCGTCCATAGACATCAACGTTTCAGCTCACCAAGGAGCCTTCATCAGGACAGACATGAAGGCTCCTTGGTGAGCTGAAACGTTGATGTCTATGGACGAATAAATGGAAAATCTCTGGAGTGCTGGCGTTTTTGCTATATTGATATTAACTGAAGCCATCGCAGAAGCACTGGGTGAGGTTAAATCTTTGTGGTCGAGCCCGGTCCTCCTGTTGTCAACTGATGCTGAAAAGGCTTTTGACAGAGTGCTGTGGCCATTCATGAGGCTGACATTAGCTAAGTTCGGACTGGATACCACCTTTCTCTCCTGGATTGATGCTATTTACGATAACCCAACGGCGAGGGTTCGGGTAAACGGTGCTCTTACAGATAGTTTCCAAGTCCGGAATGGAACCCGGCAGGGTTGCCCGCTCTCGCCTCTGCTCTTTGCACTCACACTGGAGCCCTTGTGGTCTTCGATTAGCCTCAATCCACTGATCACTGGCATCCGTGGCCACTCCCTCCATCACAAGGTCTCTGCTTATGCGGATGACCTACTTTTTATGCACACAAACCCAGTGGTCTCCCTTCAGGAGGTGGTAACGGAGCTGGATACTTATGGGGCACTGTCGGGACTTAAAATCAACATGAATAAGTCAGAGAACTTGAATATTTCCCTACAGGGCGCTGACAGGGCAGCACTTAAGCACTGGTTCCCATTCAGGTGGTGTGCAGAGAAACTACGTTACTTAGGCATATGGCTTCATGCGGATGTCAGTAAGATCCCTTCCCTTAATTTCCTGCCTATTTTATCGGTTATACGCCAGGACATGAGAGACTGGTCTTCTAAATATCTCTCATGGCTGGGTAGGGTTGGGGTTCTAAAGATGAACGTCTTGCCCCGCCTTCTCTACCTTGTCCAGACCATTCCTCTGCAGGTTCCTAGAGGTTGGCTCGCTGAGGTGCGGAAATTGTTCTTGAATTTTGTTTGGGCTGGTAAACGGCCCCGCCTTAAATTTACAACCATGTGTAAGCCTATCTCCTCAGGAGGCTTAGCATTACCTGATCTAGGATCATATCTGTTTGCCAACCACCTCACTAGACTTCTGGATTGGATGGATCAGGGTTCTACCCGTAGATGGCTGGACCTGGAGTGGGCGCTTGCAGAGTGCCCCCTTTGGGCGTTACAGTGGCTCCTCCAGAGACATGTGCCCTTGTCTTCCAGACGGGCCACTGCAGTGGGATGTACACTCAGATATTGGCTTCGGGCCCGCCCCCTTTTTGCACTTTCGCCCTCTCCTTCGCCTCTTCTTCCCTTGTCACACAACCCAGCGCTCCCGAGTGGGGTTTGTGCCTCAGTGCGCCTTCGCTTCACTACCTCTTCGTGTCTCAGGGCGCATCATCTATTCGCAGATGGGCAGTGGATTCCGCTGGGGGGAGAAAGGAGACTCCAGCGCCTACATTTGCGGAGTCTTTCAATTATGCACAATTGCGCTCTTTTTTATGTTCTCTACCTGATAAATCAGGTCTTCTGAGGCACCTCACTCAGTTTGAAAAATATTGTGTCGGGGATCACTCTGACGCGCAGCCTCTCCACCTTATACTCCATGCTACAAGCTTTTTCAGCCGATCTGCCCTCTTTTGTGGGAAGATGGGATGACATGTTAGGGGACAATTTACCCGAGAGACACTGGGCAAAGACGTTCTATTTTGTTGCGTCGGGCTCCCCGGTTTCCAGATTCCGAGAGTCCTCTTATAAATTGATTTCGCTGTGGTATACTTCTCCAGTGCAGACGGCGCGTTTCTGTACCTCAGCCACTGATATCTGCTGGAGGTATAACTTGGTTAGAGGCACATACCTCCATATGTGGTGGTCTTGCTCGCGCATTCGTCCTTTCTGGGAAGCTATACGGAAGCTGGCGTGTCACTTGACAAGCCTGGATTTAGCCTTGGACCCTAGGTTGTTTTTGCTTGGCCAGATAGATTTGCAATATAAGTCATTTAAACGATCTATCTTGCCATGACTGTTACTGGCGGCAAGGTCAGTGCCACCTCTATTCTGGAAATCCGATCTCGCTCCCCCTTTGCGCGAAGTACTATTAAGGATGGAGCTCATACGGTCGGCAGAACAGTTACTGTATCCCACAGACAGGTGGGACGAGATCTTCTTGTTATTTGGAGTTAGTCTTTGTTAGTCATTCGATTTGTTTGCTCCCCTAATTATGCGTTAACCTCGCCTCTACCCACATGTTTTCTGGTCCTTATAGGTCTGGGAGTGATACCCCAATACTGTGGGGCGCAGGGGACGTATTTGTTACGGCTCCCCCCCCCTCCCGTGGGTGGGGTGGGAAACTGCCGTTGACTGCATGGGAGTGAATTTCTAATGTGATTACAAGCACTCTACATGGCACTTGGAGAAATACATACTAATGTATGGTTACGTAGAGTGATTGCTTAAGTTGTGACAACTATTCCTCGTTTTTTGTTTCTTGTGTTTTATGTCAAGCTCTCCCTCTTATGTTCTGTATACTATTTTTGACCTTTTTGAAAATAAAAATTTTCATGCAAAAAAAAAAAAAAAAAATCTTTGTGGTGAACCGTGAGTGCAGAACCTTCGTGTTATATATATATATAGGCAAGTATAGGGCGCACTCCAGGACTTAGGTTATAAAATAACTTGTAATAATTAAAATAATTTATTGGGTATACATTAAAATAATGTGCCCATAGGCACCAGCCTATATAAAAATGTAACAGAATAGAAACCTCTGACCGAATATTCCATAGAGGGGATAAAGTAATATCTTGTACGCTGGTTTTTAATACGCCTATTATAAAGCAAAGAAGTCAATGAAAGTCCTGCATTCTCCCACCCAGGTCCTATGACGTAAAGCTGAAGTATGGGGATGGATGGGGTCTGGTCTGGGACAATAAGTTACAAGTTGAAACCAGAAAGAAAAAAATAAATAAAAAAAAAAAGGATCCAGCTCTTTAGATAATTAAAGTGCTTTGGCCCACTAACCCATTGATTTTTTTTCCCTTGTAAAGGTAGCTCAATTGAAATGTTCAGAATAAATCATGCGTTAAAATTATCTTCCAAAGCAAGGGCTGAGTGCGTATTGATTAATAATTATTTGCACTAACAGACTCAACTATTGCAATATCATCAATTACGGTGAAATTCCGGCAGCATCTGTCACGAAGATCAGCAAAAGTGGAAATAGCCTCTGCACCCAGCCGGCACGCCGAAATATAGCTGTGCCTTCCTGTATCGGCCCAATAGTTATAAATAAATTAATTAAAAAAAAATCACCTCTCCCCCCCCCAAATTTTTTTATTTAAAAACGATTTGCTTTTAAAAAACAACTTTTTCTGCAGGTTATTCATTATTTAATCCCAATTCATGACCAAGAGCCAAGACGGAAGAACGAGAGATGGATGCAAAACGCCAAAAAGATGGAGTCATGGAATGTGGTGCACAAAAAAGTGACACAACTAAAGGGCAAAGAACACTGAAAAGGCACAGGAAAGAGAAGACGAGGGGGGAGGAAGGGGGTGGGGGGACGTGGACCTACTTAAATTGTTAAAACTAGAGGCAATGAGTAATAAGAATGATATTACATCCAAACGTCCCAAAACGTTATGCTAAGCCGGTGAGGTGCGATGAATCACTGCCGAGAGGTTATCCATCACAAGAGTTTCCGCAATCTTAATTAGGCCACAGTTGCAACTTTTAACTGCTGTAACATGGAACATTCGGATCAGTTGAGGGTCTCAAATTAGCCCCCCAAGTGACTATGAAAGACAATTGTGTGCAGGAGCCGGATCAAATGGAAAGGATGGAGCTCATTTGCTTCTTTTATATCCCTCACGGGACGTCAGACGGGAAAAGAGCGAGTGAAGACCCTGGTGAAATGCAATATGCAGCCTATGTCTTCTCTTTCAGCCACGTCGCCCCTCGTATATTGGGTTGCGGGTCTGATCAAAGACAAACTTTGAAACGAGTAAAAAATGTAAAGTAAATGCTGCCATCTGTGAGTATTTTCTCAAGGAAAGACATATGCCCCTGCTTTAAGCATCCCGTGGCTACGATGTCATCACCACAAATGGTCTTAACTGGAGACACATTGCTCTCTGTGGTTTCCATTACAAAGATACGTAGGAACAAGGACATCTCCATGCATGTTACATGTAACATAGCGCGTCATGAGGCTCTATCTTAACTCTTTGGATAGTGAACAAAGCATCGTTCGGCTAACGCTGCATTGTGTATCCATCAATGATATTGTGTAAGAGGTCATTTGCACAGCAAAAAGAACATGAATCTCTCAATACATGTGTATTACATTAGATAAGAGCTCTTACTATTGCCACGTTACCCAATGAGGCCTTCATTACATTTAGCATCGCCTTTGGCTTGATGTTGACCTGTCTTGATGCCTCTCTAGATATCTGGGGGCTTTGCATATGTCTTTTACCAATGTTCGAAATATTGGACATAACGCAACCCATTCTCAAGATATGAGAACACACACCTCCAACTCAATAAAAATGAGAGAAATCTCAATGTATCCTTCCTGGTAAAATCCTTTCTAAAGAAAAAAAAAAATAATAAGGTGGAATTCTTAGGAACGTTTAATCCACTTTTCTTACCTTAATTTGGACTATGTATGAAAATCCCTGACAACACTTATGAGGGTTATGGGACTGATTGACTTGCTTATGTGTGGGAACTGGCTGATGCAACTTGTATAAAGGATGTATATAAATGCACTAGTATAGGGGTGGCACTGTAAACCATGAAGATAGGTGGTAATGGTGGGCACTGGTAAAGGGGTGGCAGTGTAAACCATGGAGATTGGTGGAAATATTGGGCACTGGTAAAGGGGTGGAAATGTAAACCATGAAGATAAGAGGTAATTTTTTTTTTGAGAAAGTATTGTTACCAGGAAGAATACATTGAGATTTCTCTCGTTTTCAAGTATGTCCTGGGTGGCGAGTATGTACCGTTAGGTGTCTTGCCCAAAGACACTTACTGGAGAGGTGCTAGTCGTGATCGAACCCATGACTCCACAGGCTCTCTCCATGCAGAGCAGTGATGTTACCTCTATTCCACCCAGCTGGTAATAGCGAGCACTGGTATAGAGGTGGCACTGTAAACCACAGAGATAGGTGGCAATGGTGGGCACTGGTAAAGGGATGGAAATGCAAACCATGGAGATAGATTGTAATGGTGGGCACTGGTAAAGGGGTAGCAATGTAAGCCATGGAGATTGGTGGTAATGTTGGGCCCTGGTAAAGGGGTGGCAATGTAAACCATGGAGATTGGTGGTAATGTTGGGCACTGGTAAAGGGGTGGCAATGTAAACCATGGAAATAGATGGTAATGGTGGGCACTGGTATAGAGATGGCAATGTAAACCATGGAAATGGGTGATAATATTGGGCACTGATACAGATCAGGTGATGCAAACCATGGCGATGGGTGGTAAAGATGGGCACTGGTATAGAGGTGGCAATGGTGAGCACTGATAAAGGGGTGGGGTGGTTTAAACCAGAGATATGGGCGGGGATGGTGGGCACTGCTAAAGGTGTGACAATAAACAATAGAGATGGGTGGTAATGGTGGGCACTGGTAAAGAAGTAGCAATATAAAGCATGAAGATGGCTGGTAATAGTGGGCAAAGGAAAAGGGGTGGCAATGTTAACTGTGGAGAAGGGTGGTAATGGTGTGCACTGGCTAAACGATCACAACAGACTACAGGATAGGAGCCGAGCCAAGAGGAAGAAATTACTTACAACAACCATGGAGGAAACCACACAATATTATTTCTGGAAACAGTGTGTTTTTTGTCAGTGGGGCGTCTCATTACCCAACAGCTGTATCTGTTTAGTGTTTACACCACCTCCTCTCAAAGGGGTATACATCAAATGGAAATCTGCTGAAAACAATCCCAACATATTGTAATGGCACATAATGAGGGCTTTTTATAATCCTTCCACATTCATTTTTTTGCTCGTGTTGTCAGGAGAGATTGATGCGAGCCTGCACTTCCATCTTTATTTGCATGCGCCAAGGTCCCCCGTGTCTGACCCCTGGAAAACGGCGGATAGCGGCGGCGGCGGCCACAAATTGCACAATGCGGATATAAAGGGTTTCGAATTCCCGGTTCAGAATCCCCTCGCTTGTGTAAGCGCGGATTTATCTCCCACATGAACAATCACTGGTGAAACAGGAAGAATGTGCGTTTTACATTTCTTTTTCAAGCGGTGACAGCTTCGACAGAGCAGCAGATTTTCAAGACGGGCAGGACAGCTGCGATACGGCACAATGGGAAGAGTCAGCACATGCACATCACAAACAAACTGGGGGGATAGGGGAACAACAACAAAAATCATTCTAAAAGCAATATAAAAAGGAAAACCAAACAGAGTAAGCTACTTAAGGACTCTCCGCAGCCGGGTGTCAGTGAGTTAACCTGCTCCAGTGATACTTTATTACTTTAAGTAGCAGAATCACTGTGATGAGATGCTGGAGCTCATGTTGGAGGGCGGCGCGCTGCAGGTACCCAGAGTGTAAAATAAAACTGACAGCATATAGCACCGTCAGCAGAATAATGTGAAACACCTCACAGCACATGAAAGAGGGGGAAAAACCAAAAGGATAAGCGGATAAAATGTACTATAATTGTATAAATTTTACTTTAATCATCTTTTTAGAGCAAGTTTATTTATTTGAAAGCTTTTTTAATTTTTAAATTCCTGGATTCGCGCACACTGCACGTCCAACTATACCAGGGGTCAGCAACCTTGGCTCCCTGATGTTTTGGGAACTACATTTCCCATGTGGCTCAGTCATCCATTAGGCTGACTGAGCCACATGGGAAATGTGGTTCCCAAAACATCAGGGAGCCAAGGTTGCTGACCCCTGAACTATACCATTATAAATAAGAGTAATTGCGTCCGGGCCACTCTAAACAAAGAGCAACTGACTTTTTTTTTTTTAGAAAGTATTGTTACCAGGAAGGATACATTGAGATTTCTCTCGTTTTCAAGTATGTCCTGGGTGGCAAGTATGTACCGTTAGGTGTCTTGCCCAAGGACATTTACTGGAGAGGTGCTCTTGCCGGGATCGAACCTGTGTCTCCACAGGCTCTCTCCACAGTCATAGAGCAGTGATGTTACCTCTACTCCGCCCAGCCGGTATTACCATTACCATCTGCTATCACCCAGAAAGGGCGGCCAGTACTGGAACGCCAAGGAAGTCTCCTCTGCACAAGAGATTTAGCCTGGTTAGGCCTCATCAGGAGGGCGTGGTATTAGGAGGTACATGTCTGGATGGATTACTTTATACACTCCACCAGTACCGGCTGGGTGGAGTAGAGGTAATGTCACCGCTCTGCATGGAGAGAGCCTGTGGAGTCATGGGTTCGATCCCAGCGAGCAACCTCTCCAGTAAGTGTCCTTGGGCAAGACACCTAACGGTACATACTCACCACCCAGGACATACTTGAAAACGAGAGAAATCTCAATGTATCCTTCCTGGTAAAATCCTTTCACAAAAAAAACTCACAGTGAACAAGACCATGTCTATGATAACACATTCTCATAGATAGAAGGTAATCCAGATGTGGACCCCCTTGCCTGAGGTCTCGGCTATACCCTCCTGACGAGGCCTAACAAGGCTGAAACAATCATCGGGGCTGCTGTACCCATCATGCAGAAGAGACTTCCTTGACATTTCAGTATAGGCCGTCCTTTCTGGGTGATCCTGGACTGATTTGCACATGGTATTGTCTTCTCTGTGATATCATCTTTGAGCCAAAACTTTCCTATGAGGGGGGACTTACTCGACATAGGACAGGCCACTAGTGCCGCTGCCCCTACTCCATGCTCTCATAGTCATGTGCGATTCCTAGTGAAAAAACCATTGACCCCATTCCAAAGTTGGTGCTAACTTAACCAGAGCTGTTGTAAACTTACCAGAGCCATTATAGCCTATGGAGTTGTTAAGTTTGCACCAACTCTGGATAAGTTAGCACCAACCATGGAATAGGAGGCCCCCCCGTGTCCAGCTGGAGACTTTGGATAACTAATCTAGAGCTCAGATTTCCAATACATTGTTTTAAAAAATAAATATATAAAATATATATAGCACATGTAATAGACATTACCATGCTGCAAGCATCGCGGCAGTAGTAATACTCCGTTACAAATCTCATTAATAGGTACTGGAGAGTCCCGGTTACACATACCGCGAGGGCTGGAGGCGAAGAAAAACATACATATAAATAGCATTAATTCCAGACGCTTTTTATTTTCAACTTTAACATCATTTTTACCCGGCAGCTTAGAAGTAAGTTCCTGACGTTAACAGGCAATAAAGAGGTTAACCCAATCCAGACGAGCCGCCGTTCCTTCCCGAGGCGATTCAGAGCAGTTTGCCAAGAGATCTTTTATCTCCATTGGTAATGGTGATTTTTTTATCTCCTTTTTTTGTGCGCAACTCAGCAATTGCCGTACAATCTTTTTCCAATTCGTATGTATCAGAGGCCGATTGACTGATGAGGAGACGCGGCGGACTAATTTAATGCGGAGAGGCGGCGCGGCTGTGCGCGGTGAGAAGCGTGCCCTGCAGTAAGTAGTTAATAGGTTTTCCAATTGTGCATAGAGAAGACAGACACACTGGGACCGGCCGCGCGCGTGTACCTGCCGTATGAGTACACGTTACAGGTCACCGCGCCGAGTGATGGGAACAGAGAAAGAAAACACAATCCTACTGATCAACCTCACAGCGTTGGAAACGCCTCGTGTGCGACTTGTACTATCCTTAAAAAGCAATTAACTTTTTTAACCTTCCCTTCTTTACTAGATACAAATAAATAGGTTTCCCCAGTACAAAACAGCATTATAAGAAAAACAGAGCAGCAAGCCTGCAACTTTGTATCCATGCAGGAAATCAGCTATGAGAATCTCACTAAATACCTGCCCATTCTCCCTACTTAGGAGGAACAGTCCCTATTTTGGACCAAAAACACTCTTTTCTCTCCCACTATTAGGTTCTCATCCATATATTCAGGGTGTGGAGGCGTGAAGCTATAAAACGGCCTGTAATAAGTCTCTATAATAAACGTTGTTAGAATTCACTTTGAGTAAAACCAAGATACAGTACTTTGCTCTTGTCCTAGATTGTGAGTTCCTATGGGAATAGGGCCCTCATCTCCTCCTGTACTGTTTGTCAAATGTTGTTCAATGTATTGTAACCCTGTCTGTACTGTGCTTATTGTACAGCGCTGCGGAATATGCTGGCGCTTTATAAATAAATAATAATAATAAAAATAATAATTCCATTTTTTGGGTTTTAGAATGTAAGCGCCTTAGGGGGCAGGAGCCTCCATACCGTGCGTTTCTGTCTAGCTACGTCCTGTCCTGATTTACTGCAACCTCTGTGCTGTGGAATATGTTGGCGTAATGCAAGTAACGAATAATACATTAATAGATCACATGGGTAGTGATGTCATGTAAAAAATTGAGTGACTGAGTAGCCTCCTCTCTCATTCCTCTTCCGCTGACAGTCCTTGGAATAGCTATGCCCCTTCTTTGGCCATGTAAAATGTTATCCCTGGTTTTTTTTTGGAGGGGGGGGGGTTTCTGATGCGCATCAGACTTTGATACCAATTCTCATCATTCAATAAAAATTTTATTCAAAACATTTCTAGTTTTATTTTAAATATTATAAAAGACAAGAAGTAAACAAAACCAAAATATCAAAAGACCCCAGTGTTCTCCAGGGACGTGACTCTTTAGATGAGAGTGCACGTACCGAATCATAACCCTTTCCTGCCGCGGGGCGTAATATATGCCATGCAGTGGGTAGGCCTTAACACTGTGGAGCAGCATAACACACCTCGCTGGCGACTATGGCCTGTGACAGCCCCGACTACCAGATGGCAAGCGGCATTGGTTCAGGCCATCCCCCTGCAGCCAATGACACGTGTCAGTTGTGTAGGTGGGCTGGAGGGAGGGCCCGCTGCAGCAGCTGGCTAGCGGGGCGTACTACTATGTCCCGCCAGTAAAATGTTTTTGAAAACAAACACTACTCATCCTGACCACTTTATATATATATTTTTTTAATTGAGACCGTATTTTACCAGGAAGGATACATTGATATTTCTCTCGTTTTCAAGTATGTCCTGGGTGGCGAGTATGTACCGTTAGGTGTCTTGCCCAAGGACACTTACTGGAGAGGTTGCTCATCGGGATCGAACCCATGACTCCACAGGCTCTCTCCACGCAGAGCAGTGATGTTACCTCTACTCCACCCAGCCGGTATATTTTTTTAAATGGTCAGGATGCGTGGAATGCCCCCTTCCAGCCCTCCTGTTTTTGCTAAAATTATGGATGAAATGGACAAGTTTCTTCCACCCCGCCCAGCAACCAGGAAATTTGAATTCCCAGCTGCCGGTTACTACTTGGTTACTGCTGATGTCTGAACGCGGGGAACATGTCGACGTCACCATCTCCGAGACCAATTCCGTCAGCCATCCGTCTTTGAGAGGCTGCGATGAATCGGAGCTGCGAGCATCGTTCTGCGCAGGCGCTATGTTATTTGCGTACGTAAAGTAAGTAGTAGAAAAAAAGAAAAAAGAGTCCGGACTCCTGAGCGTACAGATAGGGAGAGCCGCAGAGCAATAAAATGTGCTGGAGCCAGAAAAGAGAACACAGACCTCCGATCTCTGCCAAGGAGCATTAGGTCAGGGGGACCACATCCTAGCTTTTTATTTCTGCTCACTTTACATCTTATTTCAGATTTTGGCATCCAGCACAGGAGGGGGGGGGGGGGGAAGAAGCTTAAACAATGCCGCCCCCCAAATAAAGTCATCTGAAGGTTTTTTTAACTTAAAAATAAAAATGGAATATTGCTGAACGTAAAAGTCACGTATCACCGTGTAAATGTTTCGCCTGGATTCCAGTAGAGGCTTAGCGTTATCTCTCCATTCCACCGCTTTCCTGGAGTAATTGATGCTCCCCTATTCCACATAAACCAGGGCACGGTGCTATTGTGCAGCGCAATCTGACGGCTCGCAGACAGGAAGCCGCGTTCAGACCCAGATCAATAGACTTGTCAACAGTAAGCAGCTTAATCTAATTCTGCCCATCTCATCTTGGAGCACAGAGTTTGCAATTCTGCTGCCGGGTCCTTCTGGCAGGAAACGTGTGTTTTGTTATAAGGAAAAGTTAAGGAGTTTAGAGTGGTGGCGCGCTCATCCTGCCGCCCCTCCAAATGTTTATTCAGTGACATGCCAACTCCAAACGAAGGAAGGATGGCAAAGGCCAAAGGGAAGAGCAGTAGTTGTAATAAAGCACGAGGAAATACTTAAATGCCATTCACGCCTTCAACAACAGCATCTCGGAAAGTGCAGGGACCTTCTGATGTCCAAATACTGCATGCACTTATCAGCTCCTGTGAAGCGGATCATAACCAAGTCAGGCATCAGTGGTTTATTACATTTTTGTATCTGCTGATGTATTTATGAATTTTAGGAACAACAAAAAAAAAAAAAAAATTGAACGAAAAAAAAAAAAAATGAAAAAATTATCCTCGAAAAAATAATACGAACAGTGTATGGGTTTTTCATTTTTCCTTTTCCATTCGGGCAGCTGTCCATCGGCCGACCTGGGACGCTTCCAGTGGACGACCCTGATCGGCCGATGTCGTTGTTCGTCGTCGTTCGTCGTTGGGTGACCAAGTCGGTAGTCTGACTATGGTGCAAGTGGACGACCAGCCTTAGGTTTTAGAAAGGCTGCGTTTGATCGGAGCTGCGAGCATCGTTCTGCGCAGGGCTACCAGCCGAGAGCAGCCAAACTGCGGCTACTTAGGACATACAACAAGCCCAGGAAGGTGAGTGTTGGTGGCTCGAGGACTCACACAGAAGGTCCAGGTGGAGGTGAGCACCTGAAAGTCCTAAATACACTGGGATGTAAAGCATTTCAAACATAAGCAGACTTCTTATATATCACGCGGCACATTTCTGAATCGCAGAGCAAGGTCTTGCAAATCTCTGCAGATATCCAACATGGTGCACGGAGAGAGGGAGAGCCCCTCCTTATACCACGACCCCTGTCAAGGTCAAAAATGATTGCAGTGTTTGAAGTTCCCCCATTATCTTTCTTATACTCAAAAAACGTTTATTTAGATTTCTCTAAAACCTACTCAAACCCTGTCCGATGGGTGTAAACAATAGAAAAGTACGGATATAATCAGTAATCAGTAGCATCTCTGCCCTGACGAATTGTGTCTTCGATTGCTGGGGAGACATCATGAAGTCAATGACCTCCAAGAGCAATAATAAACAAAACAAAAATGTCAAACTGTGGTTCTGGGAGAGAAAGAAACCAGACACGAGTCCTGTGCTAAGAATTCAAGTAAATTAGTGTAATTAGCAAAAAGAAATAAAAATCCAACCCCGCCCCCCCTAAAAAAAAATACCCTTTCAAACCTATGCTGCTTAACAAGGACCCCTACAAATAAACAACCAACATGAGTTAATCACTGTCCACAGTAGTTTGCCGTCATTGTAGTGACGATAAAGGTCTGCGATCCCAAGAGGAAAATTCAAACGGTGTCCGGAGACAATTCATTGACGAGACTTTCCCTTTCATGGAAATGCCGAAGTTTATCATTGTTGCAATGACAGTAAACTACAGGGGGTTTGTTGGCAAACCCACCCCAAGTCTTTCTCTCCCTTAGTGGTGGATGTCCCCATCTGGTTCTCCTGAAGGTCTCTTCTTATTCCATAGGGGTTACTTATAAAGTGAATTAGTGGAGAATGATACAATTATACGGTAAAATACTCAAGCTCTTTGAATAGAAGATTTAAGAAAATTTGCCAAGACAAAATTCTTGGCCTAGAATTTGCATTTTCCCTTCCACGTGAAGAACCTATCACTGTTTCTCCCAAATAGTTTTCAGAATTCAGCACATTATAAACCAGGAAAACATATGGAAGTTACACAGTAAGAGAAGAAATCCTGAAAAATTCATCATAAACAGAAGAGTAAGTACCTGATTAGTAATCTTGACATAAACCGTAATGTTTGGAGCCGTCATGGTGTGCAGTCTGTTCTGAAAGCTCATAAATAGAGAAACACACACTTCAAACTTTCCTCACAGACATTTCCCTAAGTAAGAATGGTCTAATGTCCCAAGCAGACCCCGCCATTGACAAAAAAAAACAGGGAAATACATCCAACTGTCACCTTTGAGCAGTGGGTTTCAGTCAATTTGACCATTCAAATGTGTCTCTAGTGATCTGCTTCGCCATCAACACTCAATATATTTCCAGTGCTAACCGCATAACAGGACACTATGCAGATAGATACAGAAGTAAATGCCTAGACAAGGTGTGGGTCCTATGAAAATGTAAAGGAGGACATGGTAATGGTCATGGGAACAGGTGACGGTCACAAAGACGAAGCAAGTGTCATAAGAAGAGGAGAAATCTTTGGTTGTTGAAAGTGATGTGTGCAAGTCAAGGCTGCATGAGTATGGTGGTTCTAAAGTAGATATGGTGTTGGTTATATAGGATGGAGGAAGATGGCCAAGTTGAGAAGACGAAGGTCATGGAAAGATGTTAAGAGTCTTGTAGACTCAGCAAATATGGGAAGGATGGTGAAGGTTGACTGGATGAGGTGGGGGACCATATGGAGAGGTGGACTTGATCACACAGACAAGATTAAGACGCATTAGCATGCTGAAGGGGAGAGTCGACACAGTAATGGCCACATGGAAGAGGTAAACTTGGACATGTTCATGGTTGAGTGTACAATGTGCAGGTTGAATGAGCATAATTATGGGCAGGAGGACAAAGTCAAAATCTCTTGGAATGTGTATAAGGCGGACACATTAATACGGACAAGGAAAAGGTCAGGTGAGCATGTTCAAGGTCAGCTACACAAGACAAATGTTGTGTGGACATGGCAACAGCCCCATGATTAGGATGAAACTGACATAGAAAAACACGAGGGGGCTTTGAGCGTCCAAGCAGAGCTCTGGAACCAAAGTCCTAATGTTCTCCGTCTAGCCATCCGCAGCAAAGACGTTCAGAGGAATACAATATGGGTTTCTTTTCATATTACCGAAGGGAGGGGTGTCCATCAACCAAAGTGTCTATGGTTCAAGGTCAAGATGTATATACTTAGTGGGTATGTTTACATCTGCCATGCTTTACCGCTTTCAGAAAGAATAGATCTAAAGTGTAAGATAACCCCCTCTCACATGGCAGACGTTAGTCATTGAAGGCGCTCCATAGGAGCTAGAAAACTTTATAGTTCCCCTGTAATTGTTTGAAGGCCTCTAGCAGGAGATTTCAAATCCCCAAACAGCTTCAGTGTTAATTGCTAACCAAGGTAAACTTACTTGATTGCAGTGAATAGCAACATTTGAAAGTGATTACCCAGAGTATTTTACAAAGCTCCGCACGAACAAAGAGACTTCATTATTCGCTATGGGAAGGGGATTTTGCATACCTTACCTCTGCGCTGTCAAATGGGGCTAATTATAACAAGAGAGGTTAACCACATAAATGTTTAAAATGTGAGACGTGTAACGCGGGTAATTACGCGTGCTGTTACATGGCTTTAAGAAATTCCCTTCTCATTACCGTCTCAAATTCCAGGGAGTGAGTTGTGGTAATAATTTGGGGGGGTTGATAATAATGAAGATTGCTAATGATTATATTTGAATTTTTGACTTTTAATATTGGTAACGTAAAGAAAAACGTGTTGTATAGACCTTCATAATATTCCTTTTCTTCCCTAGTCAGTCACTAGAAACTTATAGATTGTCATTCATCACTTGGGACGGCAGGCGTTCGACTTGGCCTGTGTCCAGCCTCGCTAGCACATGGAGAAGACATTGCATGTCTGGACAGCTCACTGATTGGCTGGAAAAAGACAAACCGCTAGTCCCTCATCCCTTCCCCTAACCCCCATTTCCACACCGGGTTTTATTAGTTTTCATGTACACAGCATTCTTTTAATGTGTAATACTTAAATGTGTAAGTTATTAATTTCTAGAAATCTATTCAAAGACAAACAATTGAACCTGCGACTCTGATACTGCATTGGGAGTACTAACCACTGAGCCACCATCCTGGCTTTTAACAATGTGAAAGTGCATACCGTACGTTAGGCCGGGGTCAGATGGGCGCAGTAGGTGTGCGCTTACTGACGTGCCTCCCGGCGTCCGTCACAGCGTTGTGATGCTTCGACGGGGCCGGTCACCCACTGTAGAACGTGCCCGAATTGCGCGTGCTACAAGCGGCCGTGCAGAAAGCCCCCCCGTCAAAACGCTAGATGCGCGTTGGACATAGCTGCATAGAGCGATCCTCCATAGGAGAATCTTGCTTTGTAGCACTGAGCGCACTAACTGCACTCAGCGAGGTGGTCAGATGGGCGTCCGAGTAGAAGGACGTCCACTCTCACAGATGTTCCTTCCGCTCTGCAAAACGCTGGTCTGACCCCGGCCTAACAGGGAGCCAACACCATGGCATTCGTTTGGCTGTTTCGCCTATACTCTTTGCAGGTTCACATAATTCGAGTTTTTGCAGCTCATTTTTTTAAATTAATATTCAAATATCAGATCTACATTTTAAACCCCAAAAAATACAACGGGGAAGCGAATAAAGCAGCAAAATTTGGGAAAAATGTGAACAGAGGAAAAAAAATCACAGCGGCATTATGTAATTATCTTGCGTTAATCCTATGCATAAAAGATATTTTGTGGAGGGGGAAATAATGCACAGGTGTGCGCAAATAAAAATAAAGTGCTTTTGTACCAGTAGCATCTGAAATTATTGCCAGGTTGAGCGATAAAAAATAAAAACCCTCAATAAACAAACCAGAAATTGCAATCACGTGCCTTTTCTCCCCATTCTATATATAAATAGTAAGACATTTTTCTGGGAGTTAAAAGGTTTCGCTTAATCTGCTTTATCGCACTTAATCCTCTAATTTAATTCAATGTTCATCATGATTTTCTCATGTCATAAGCCTGGAGATATTGGAAAATAGTGTATTCTGTCTGCAAGTTTCCAGGCAGAAGTTTGGGAAAGTACAGACACCACCACTTACAAGAGCTTAGAAATGTCTTCACTTTCATCCTGAGTAAGAGGCTTATTTATTTTTTCTGGTTGACAGGCGATGTACGGAGGAACGATCAATGCGACCACGGTCCGGGGATAAGAATGGTGCCTTTTGGAATATAGAGGAGGTGGGGGGGAGGAGGTTTCTCTTTTGGGATTTATAAAATTGACATATTTTATAAATTGTTATAAAGTAAATTTCCTCGAGGGACCCCTGGGCTCTGGGAAAATGTATAATTATGAGCAGTCATCCTCTCTGTGCAAGGAAAAATAAGAACAAATTCAGCCAAGGAAGCCAGGAGGCTTTGAAATGAGTCCACATGCACTATAACAGAATGATATGTATGAGATGAAAAACCGAAAGGATGATCTGCTCCCTTTCCAATGGTTTGACCAAGCAGGTAGAACGGTAACGATGAACGGTTTGACCTGAAGCCTCAGGATATTAAAGACTATAACTATAGGGGTTGTTTACTAAGCTATACAATTCACTGTAGCTGCGAACAATGATAAAAATCAACATTCTTGCAAATGCATTGAACTTCGACTTTCCGCAGAAGCCAATGTCAACACCGGAGTCAGGTGAAGTTTATGTCCATCCAGTACTGGCTCGATGGAGTAGAGGTAACATCACTGCTCTATAACCGTGGAGACCCGGTTCAAATCCCGGCCAGAGCACCTCTCCAGTAAGTGTCCTTGGGCAAGACACCTAACGGTACATACTTGCTACCACACAATATCGGCTGTGGAGTCCAGTGGTAACGTCTCTACCCTTCAACCATGGAGAAGTCAACATACCATTCAGCACCTTGCTCCAATTCAACTGTGGAGAAGTCTCAACTTTAAGAGAAGCGGGTTCCAACCTAACCACCAGGTCGCTGATCTACAATCATGGAAAGACGACCTGATCCCAATCAGAAGACGCCACCAGCGAGTGTCCTTGGACAAGACACCTAACGATATGGATGAGCCTACCTCACAAAAATACTTGTACATCTCATAGATTGTAAGTTCCCTTGGGAACAGGGTTCCCCTGAATCAGATCATCATCCATGTGTGGTTTTCTAATGTATCAACTCCTTGTACACTGATCTTGTAAAGCGCTAAGGAATTTGTGGCGCTATATAAAGGATATATTATAATAATAATGCGAACAATGGTACCATTATTGTTCTGCAAAATTAGCATACAACAGCTATTCTCCATTTAATGTAGTTCCACAGGGAATATTCTTTGGTAGTCTTAGAACTCCATTAAAAAGGGGGAAAAAAACAAAACCATCTAGACAACTTAGACTGAAACAGCAGTGGGAACTACGGTGAAATCTATGCTACATAGCTTCGGCAGAAACACAGGGGCGAAAATACACGGAGATCTACACTAGAGAGTTTTGATAACTACCATGGAAAGAATGGTGAAAACCTACGGAGAGCTACAAAAGGTAGATCCCCATATATATAGTGAAGTCACCAAAGCACTTGACCCACCATAGTTCCCTGAAGCTTGAAGTAACACCGCCATCTTTTTTTTCTTTCTTTCCAATTCAAAATGTGAAGCGTAACCACCATCATTCATACCTCAATCTACCCATTCCTGGTTGAGATGATCATGGAGCTATGAAGTTTTCATATTCAGTATTGACTTGACAATACTTAGGACAGTTGGCCATTTTCAGATTAACTATGGCACCTCTGTTTTTTGTGGAATTACATGTCTCGTGATGCTCAAGTAGTTTTAAGATTGCCGAGTATCGAGGGACCTGTAGTCCAGAAAAGCCGTTGATCAGCTCTAGTGTCGGCACAGGAAGAAATCTCCCTTCCAATAGTACATTATCTCTTTGTTAGTGAACTGTTCCAGTAGCCTCACATCTCATGTTTATCAATTGAATGAATAATGTATCTATTTTCATGTCATTATGCCAAAGGATACGGTATTCTATTCCACGTATGAATAAATGTATAAAATCCATTAATAAAATCACTGTTGCTTTTCAAAGGCTCTGAGGTAACAGTAGAGGGTTACGGTACTTTACTCATGTATTCTTGCATGACTTTCATTTACACTTGGGTGAGAGGGTCCAGTGCCACCGCAAACAAAAAAAAAAAGAGAGAGGAAGGCAAACTGAAATAATGGACCATGCCACTCGAGCTAAATATCTTCTTTGATGCCACACCATCAGTGAGACAGGACGACAGGGACTTGGGACGGGACAAAAAGCAGCAGGAAAAAAAAAAGGAGTAAGGATAATGAGCGATGTGATGGGCATTGGTATGCATATTATGTGTGGTGCACTTATTTGGGCGTAAGGGATTTGCCCCTAGCTCTCCCCTTTGTGGGAGTCACGATTACATGTGATAAGCTCTTTCCCAGTGTTCGCCATCCAGTCCATTGCATAGCTCCATCTTATGCACTTTGAGTGTTCCAATTTACCCTACGATGCCTGTTGTGTATATGTTTTTTAAGTCTAGTATCTGGGAGTGTTAATTGTTTAATAAAGTTAATTCTGGGCTAGCCACTCCACGATTATCAGTTGACAGGCTTTGCCGTCTGTTATACTGGATTTTTGAGTCTACATAAATATGAGACCAGAGTAAACAGCTTCTGGTAAGTGCTTGGACAGTGGAAAGTCTGTGGGAAGGGACCTGGATGTTGAGGGTAAGCGACCCAAGAAGACAGATGAGAAGATGTCTCCCGACTAAGTAGAGCATGTAGGTAGGAACCTGTTGAGTAATATACGGAGTCAGAAGGAGTGAAAGCAGAACCAAAGTAATAAAATATCTATTAAATTGGCCCATAACTCTCCAAAAGAAGAAGAACCAATGTTCAAGGGTAAGCAACAAAGAAAAAGAGCTTGGCACCATAGTGACCTTGACATGTGCATTGAATCGGCCTGTTATCCTCATATCTTTGTCCAGAAACACAGATGTGAACTACTCTGGGGAGGACACTACTTTGTTCAAAATGTGTTGCTTTTGCCTGTCATTCTATGTATCGACAAACTCCTCTACCTTCATTTACTACAATGTTTCCCAAACCTGTCCTCAGGACCCATTAACGGCCAGGTTTGCAGGATATCTGAAGCACAGCACAGGTGATATGATTTGATGCTCGGTGACCGCAGGATTCAGTCTGCATTTCCCAAGGTGATCTGCAAAATGTGACTTGTTAGGGGGTCCTGAGGACAGGTTTGAGAAACACTGATCTATTATGGTTTTGAAGATCTGAGGAGAGTCAAATTCTACCTATAAGATTTCAAGGACTCCTAATGGAGAAATTATAAAATTTTTGGCTCACCCTTTCCCCAACTATAGTAACTAGATCTTCACATCTGATCGAGTTCACTCCAGGTATCACATCTTGACAAAGTATCAACGGGCTAGAATTTTTAAATTTAGAAAACCTACACTTTCTTAAATTTTAAAACCCATCTCTTTTTTTTTTCTCCTCGGTAATCCGTTTAAACACAGTATACATACGGATGAAGTGCTATTGTCTATCAGGTGCCACGGCGTCATTTTCTCTTTGTGACAGGCACACTTTAATAATTTATTCTTGTCACCATTACCATGTCAGTAGGATACACTTAAAGGTTCAGATGCCAAATGCGAATCTGTGATCTGGAGGCCTGATGACTGGGAGAAGTCTCATTATGCTGATTGATTTAAAGAAAATCAGCATATTTACATCCCCAAAAAACAAAGTCTCTGATTTGGATTATATCTATTAAAGAAAGAAAAAAAAAAAGACTAAATGAGCCTCTTACATATGCAAAGCGCCGACCTCCTTAAAAATGGAGTTATGATCTTTCGGCTGGCAAACAAGATATCTACATAATTCATTCAGAGGGGAGGATTAACAAAACCATATAAAAGGTTCGTCGTGGTTTAAATTCTTCGGGATGTCTGGCTATGATGCACGAAGGGGACGCTGTGGCAAGAGACGGCCGGGAGCCGCGTTCGCTGGCCGTGTGACCCCCGTCTGCAAATGGATCTATTGTCTTGACGTCCTCAGATAAATGACTTGCAAATGAGAAGGAATACTGTATTTTTTAATGGTTCACTGGCATCGCCTGTTATTTGGACGCAAGGTTAAAAGTGCTGGGAGAACTTTCTAAGGTTATTGAAACAAAATTATTAACACAGCTTTATAAACCTTCGCTTTTTATCCTCTCCAGCGCGCTTGGCCGAATTACTTATTGTGACCTTATTCTAACAGGTTGTAAATCACGTGTGTGACTTGATGAAAGGTGAATATTGTGAATAAAAGCATTATCAGGGCAGATGCCCGATTACCTCTCCTACAGCGCATGTTAATCTGCTTGTTTGTAGACTTTTATTGTCAATTAAGACATTTTAGAAGGTTCTGAAGGTAATAATTTTGGGATATTATACTTTATATAGCGCCACATATTCCGCAGCGCTTTACAAGATCAGTGTACAAGGGGTTGATACATTGGAATACCACACATGGATGATACGGCCTGATTCAGGGGGTCCCCGTTCCCAAGAGATCTTACAGTCTAAAGGAGATGTACAAGTATTTTGTGAGGTAGGCGCATCCATATCGTTAGGGGTCTTGCCCAAGGACAAATCACTGGTGGTGTCTTCTGAGTGGGGTCAGGTCGACTTTCCATGATTGTAGATCAGCGACCTGGCGGTTAGCTTGAACCTGCTTCTCGTAAAGTCGAGACTTGCTTCTCTGCGGTTTTATTGGAAGAATGTGCTTTACGTGATTTTGACTTGCTTCTCCACGGTCTAAGAGTAGAGACGTTACCACTGGACTCCACTGCTGATAGTGTAATAGGCAAGTATGTACCGTTCGGTGTCTTGCCCAACGACACTTACTGGAGAGGTGCTCTGGCTGGGATTCAAACCCGAGTCTCCACAGTTATTATATACACATAATAATTATGAAAATGTTGTACAAACAGTCTGTGTGGTGCTCCCCAAATATAAAAGGGTATATACACATTCTCATAGCCAATACAAGCATTAACTGCCTTAATGACGCGCTAAGAAATTCTTTCATAAACCTCAACATAGCAATGTTGGACATTTGATGGTTGTTACTTAATGGAATCCTCCACCAATTGATCCCGCTGATGCAAGCTGGAAGTTTGGAAACAGACAGGATGCTTGGACCATTCTGGCTCATTATTGCTTCCCGACTTTCATTCCTTGTTGCCGAACAGCTGCACAGGTTGTCTAATGAGCCTAGAAAATGAATCATAATTATGGTGCGCTCGTTAACCCATGATTAATCCGTGTGTGTTCGAGACTAAACATATTGTATGCGCTTCACTCTTCACGGTGGTTTCAGTCAGCCTAGGGTGGAGGTCTTCAACCTCAGCACTGAAGAGGTCCATGGAAAACATCTCATATGAAGTTCAGACTGCATAGAAATCTGCATCTGGGGTAATCCTAGCCTTTTCACATTTTTGGATACAAACTATTGTCATTTCGGGTTTGGGTAATAACCCAAGTCCAACATGCCAGGGTTTTCCTGTCCCCCCGAGAGCTGGAGGGGCCACTTTACGCAGACATGTGTACCAATTAATCTCGTTAAACAAAAAACTGCTTACGGAGAGGGAAAAAATATACAAAGGATGCTTATACAGAGGATGCTTTACCAGAATTCCAACCCAATTATTAGAACCTGTGTGACGGAAGAACATGCCTGGTGGTGGGGGGGGGGGGATATGCCCAACAGAAATCAAGTCAGAGTCTAAATTAAGATTAATTATTACGTGGCCGATAAACTGATGGTCTCGTTACATCCCAAAGCAGGCTATCAGAGGCTGGTGTCTTAACAGCTGCCTAAAGCCACCATGGGATTTTACACAATGGCTGTGCAGCCTCCGAACACCTGTTAGAAGTGCGCAGTTCATTTTTCTTGCTCCATGAAACGTCAGATGGGATTTAAATGGATTTATTTCCTATTTAGTACGCCGTTTCGTTTAACGCAGGAGGAATTAGTGATGACTCTGCTCGCGATACGTGCCAGGAGCCACAGACAACCGCCGCATCCCAGTCCTGCTCTTTACTCCAACGGATCCTGTAATAATACTAATAACAATAGTAATGATCGCGTCGGGATTCAGCCTGGACAAAACGCATGCGACTCGCCAGCCATAAATCACTCGAAGAGAAACATTAATACAAACCATATTCTCCGGTAACTGTTGCTTAATAGAAATATAAACGGAGAGCCGTGTCAAACTCCGGCCCTTCAAGAGTGTAAGAGTTGATTGATATATGGTGATTAAGGAACGTATAAACTCATACGCCGCATGCTGCGCCGTGTCCCTTAACACTTTGTTAAATTCATTTATAAAGTGTTCGTTCAAGTTGAACTCCTTTCGAGGAAGCACAAACCCATCCAGCTGAAAAGAGCGAAAAGATTAGGCTGAGAAAACGCAGCCATATCCCATTCCAGTGCGGAACCCTATAGGTTTATAGCAATAAAAAAACAAAGGTAATGTTTGATACATAAATGCATTGTGTTCATCAGTGCCAACTCTGGCAACTGTGTGTACCGACATTGCAGCGCGCGCCACATTGCTGGTACACACTACACGGACCATGTGGGAGGTACCGATGAGAAATCTGCATCATGTATGTATGCCAGGTCCTCTCTAGCATCACCAGGCACTAACCAAGCCTTTACTTTGCTCAATAAGGTGCGTTATAGTCACAGCGACAGATTGCCCTTACGGCTGGACGTCCATGGATCCGTATTCATGCGACAACGACATCGCAGAAAGTCGTCCATGTCGTCAGACCAATCCAACAACACTATTGTGAATGTACCGTCGTCCATTGTGTCAGACTTGCGACTTCCAGCGACTTTTGAAGTCTGCTGCAGACTAGCGGATCAGACCAAAAATTTTGGAAATATCACACAAGCAACACAGACAGCCAGACGATCAGGGAAGGAGATGGATGCTGAGAAGTTGATTAGGGGAGTTAAAAGCGCTATTGTATTTGATTTTTTGATATTTAACCTCCCTGGCGGTATTCCCGAGTGTGACTCGGGGTTAAATTTCGCTACCATGAACGGTAACCCCGAGCCACACTCGGGCTGGATGCATACTCACCTCCTCCTGGCTCCCTTGCTGTCCCGCAGTGTGATCACAGCGAGCTGCTTCCTGGATGGCTCCCTGCGAGTCACATGGTGCAGGGGGGCTGGACCGCAGCAAATTTCATTCATAATACTCACTGAATACAAATGGAAATGTTTATGAACGGCCACTAGGTGGCAGTACAGGATAAGAAATAGACCATACATGTCTCACACTTGTTCTCAGACAGATTTCAGTGTTTTTTGTTGTATTTATTGAATATCATTTATTTGCATTATTTTGGATAATTATTTTTGGGATAATAAATTATTATTTTGTGTTTCAAACTTTATCGGACTCCGTGTATTTACTATTTTTTTTAAATTAATTAATTAATTTATAAAGGATTTTACCAGGAAGGACTCTTGATTGCACGGATTTCAGTCCGTGATTACTAATTATTACAGGCTAACTATGTACAAAAACACGTTTCCTTTAAAAAAAAATTGATACCCTTTTAGACACAAAATTTTGAAAAAATTAGACCGCCAGGGAGGTTAAATGTATATTTTGTGTATGGGAGATGGGTGGGACTCGCCATGTGTGGATAGGGTACAGGTCCTTTTTTAGCTGCGCAAAGGGATTAAAATTCACACGCACCGAAATAGCTTATCCATTTTCGCACACAAAGGACTGCAGTGTTTCCAAAAGCAGAAAGCAATATTAAATGGTCTCAGAAAAAAAGAAAACAAAAATAAACGTTTTTTTTTTTTTTTAAATTAAGCATTTTTATTTTGCAAGCAAGAATACACATACAAACTGGCAAAGCAGGCCTCGCAGGACCTAACAGGCATCAAATATACAGAAAGCATGAGGGGGAGGGGAGGATCTCATAGGGAAACAACAAATTCTCGAATAGCAGAGGGGGGAAAACAAACAAAACAAGCCCCTGCCGGGGAACTACAGCGAGAAGGTCTTCAGTGTCCTGAAATAAAGGGGTGTCTCAGTAAAGTAAAATATAAAAAACTCTGCCTGAGATAACACAAAAAGTCATTTAGAATAATAAACGGGGAGGGAAAAATAAAATGGGAAAGTGGCAAGGGCCAAAGCTGTGCCTTCCCTGGTTCATTCCTGCGAACTCGCAGCAGGGCCAGGGGAACAAGTGGCACTAGGCCCGGGTATTGGGGGAGGGGCAAGACAGACGCCAGGCCACGCTGGCATACCCCAGGGAAACCCGAGAATGCCAAAAAAAAAAAAAAAGATACCCTCATAGTGTCTCAAAGAAACAAAAGCATCCCCAGCCGTGGAGCAATGACGTTTAGACAGCGAAAAGGTCCCAAGGTGTAATCTCAGCATAGGGTGGGGGGAACAAAAATAAACTTCTGCAGGGTAAGAAACAGAGGGGGGGGGGGGCGCACAAGGAGATCTCCCTGGAAGAGAGCTGACCACAACGAGGATGAAGAATAGTCCCGCTGGATAATAAAGTACAAGACACTTCAGCCCGTGTCCAGTAACCGGGGGCACAACAGGCAGCTCAGCCCCAAGGGATGCGTTCCGTTTCCGAGAAGGTCTTCGTGCAGTCAGGTCATGAGGAGGTCCGGCTGAGGCCTCAGTCAGGCCGCGATAGCGAAGGGTGAGCTGCATTCCCCTAGTGCAGCATCCAGTAGCTCATCCGTCTCAGACCACACCAGAGGGTCAGCAGCAGGCGATTCCAAAATCAGCACGGCTTCCAGTCCTGCGGTGACCAGTCCGTCCCCAGCACCCCGATCCTCAGCTATGGCGGGCAAGCCCTCCCCACCTCCGGCAGGTAAGGCTTCACCTACCACGGGTTCAGCAAAGGTCTCTGCTTCGGTTCCCCGGCCACTCCACAGCACAACCATCAAACGCCACCAGGAGCCTCGCAATAACGGGCTCCCCTCAGCCTCCGGCAACTGGCTCAAACAGCCCTCCAAGGCTTCAAGAGCATCTCCCAGGTCTCTGGTGTGGAAGGAGCGCAACAGCTGCCACTGTTCCGCGTGCTCCACCACCAGCAGGAACAGCAGTCACGTGCAAAAGACGGGGGCCATCCATCCTTCGAGCCCGCGACAGCAAATCCTTCATATATCTTCATAGAGGGAGGACTAGTGAGCAAGGTACGGGTCATGCAGATCTCAAAGGCAGCAGGGTAGGCCGCAAAATGGCCGACAGCCATCCAGACCAGACAGTAACACCTCAGGTGTGCTCGGGGGGGGGGGGAGGGACAGAAACGGGCCTCGGAGCAACCCACGTAGTGGCCAGCCCCGCAGGAACTCCAAAGTGGGTTTTCTATTGTAGAAACTCCGGTAAAATCGCTGGAATCAGGAAAGTCTTGCGGAGCTCCACCAGAGCACATCGGCTTCCATGCAGTGACAGCCACGCCCCCCCCCCCATAAACCCCCATAAAAATTTTTGGGTCCATAGTCGCTGATCGCTAGTCTGATGCAGTGGACAACCCTAGTCAGACCAAGTTGCCCGACCAATATCGTTCCTAGTCTGACGACCAAGTCGGTTGCACGACTACGGATCCAGTGGACGTCCAGCCTACAGGGTCAAAAAGGTTAGAATAATCTAGGGATAGGTTGGTTTTCCATTAAATGCGTTCACAAATTCCAGTTCACACGTGTTGAAAGTATTTTACAGACATAACTGCGCAACTTTATACGATGACTAAATGGTTACAGACGTGGAAGCTGACAGTCTTTTGGGGCTTTTTCACGGTAAATGAGAACATAAAGGATATTATTAAATATAACTTGATATTCATGGAAAAGTAAAAATAAAAAAGGAGGAGGGATAAGCAAACTATTAAATCTCAAGTCTGGATGAAAGCAGTTTAAGGCTAAGGTCAGACAAAAGCAGTTTTAACGTGCGTTTAGCCGCACGAAATCACGGCCGCGCTAGCAGCAAATGACGTCCAATGCCGGGGAACATACGACGAACGGCCGCACGAAAGGTCGTCCGCGCAACGCAAGTGGCAAACGAATGCATTTTTTCGAGAACGTCAAACTGCTAGTACTGACGTACAGAGTGCGCTGCGGCCGCATAGCGGCGTGTTTGCGTGATTGGGAGACGTCAGACGCTGCACACGTCCGGCCAACATAACATCCAGACGCAAAAAGGGTTTTATTGATGATCCGTACAAAATCACGGACGAAAATGCGCATCGTATGACCGCTATCGCGTATTCCGTGAAAAAATGCGTCCATTCGTTCGAACGCACTTTTTCACGGACAACGTGAAAAATGCGTTCGTCTGACCCTAGCCTTACTGGAGCGGTTTCTTACAGATATAACGTATAAAAAATGTGGATTACTTTAAAAACAAACAGAAAGACTATTATTTGCCCGACAAAAATAGGAATAAAACAGAAATCACAGCAGAGTTAAAAAAGTGTGAGTGTACCATCACATATTGATTAGGTCAACATATCAACCATTAAAAACGTAGAAAGCCCCATAAATGTCAGCCCATTGGCATTTCTATAATCCTCCATGTTGACAGGAACATGACAGCAAGAAATGCCAACAGTAAAATACCAACTGGCGAGCACCGCGTTTAATACCACTGGTAAATGATGGGACACACACACACATTATGTCTGCCCAAACATCAAAACACCACTTTTTAAGTATCTCAATATTAGAAGAGATGTTTAGTTTTCTGAAAAGCAAACTTTCCAGAGATACATTACATATGGTTATATGCGTACATAAAACATTTCACCCGCGCCAACATCATCAGCTACAACATAGCTTTCCAAATTGTGTGTCGCGACACATTAGTGTGTTATTGGCACTAGGTAGGTGTGTCGCACGTTGGGCGACGATGTGTCCCAAACTTGCCCTCTCCTTATGGCTGCCTACGCAACTTTTCTAGGTATTTGTGCGAGCGCCGGCACTTGCAGGGTTATCCAAAGAGATTCGAAAAGTCACCGCACGTTCGGTGACTTTTCGTTCTCTTCAATTCGGTTCCTTTTGCCGATTGCATTTCGGTGACCCTGCGGTGTATTCAGCAAACAGCACAGGGTCCCCGAATTGCAGGGAAAAGCAGCCGAAAACCTGACGAACACTAACCGAATGCACGCTGAAAACAAGCAAAAACATCTGGATTAACCTTCGAAAAAGCCGAACAGGAGCCGAATCACACAGAGCCGAAGCAGCTGTGACGTAGAGGAGGCAGTGAATAAATTAGAAAAACCATTTGTATGAATCTGGGAAAAAGAAACGCTGTTTGCAAAGAAACTACTGAGCGAAAATGTCTGCAATTTTCACAGGAGGTCCAGGGAATGATAATAAAGAGAGCTGTTACAAAAAAAATAAGCAAACTGAAAAAAAAAAAAAAAAAAAATCGGACTTTTTTTAAAAAAAAAAAAAAAACAGAAAAATGCTTAAAGTATCCTAAAAAATCAATGAATAAAGAGACTTTTTGCTGCAGAATTTTATAATGAACGGTTTATTAGATATTGAATTAAAACGGGAATATTTTTAACATTGAAGCCTATGGGATTCTCCTGAATAAATTTGCCGAATTAAACCACCGAATGGCAGAGCATTAGGGGAACCTTTCACTGCTGGTTTGTGTTCTCTGAATAGACGAAGCATTGCTTCTCTATGGGGATTCACTGCCCTCGAACAGGAACCGAACAGGCACCGTATGTGCAGGCAATTCGCCAGGATTTGGCGAATTGCCTGCTCTATGGATAGCCGAATGGCCAGGAAAGGTAACCGAACGCTGATTTTCAGCGTTCGGTTACCTTTCTCAAGCAATTCGGATCTCTTTGGATAACCCTGATAGTCTCTATGGGCGCCTAGCATTTAATATTAGCCAGGCTTCCGTTGCAGTACATTTGTGCGGCTGAGTCCTTTTAAAAATGGGTGCACGCCATCAAGGAGCACTATGGAAGTCTGGCAGATGATTTTCCAGGTTTCCACATAGGAAGCATAGATGCGCAGCAAATAAGAGGAGAGCTCTTCAACCACCATGCATCCCGCCAACAAGCCCAGCATGGCAGTCAATACTATTCAGGTGCGCTTTAATTTTATTTTTTAATATATATATATATTATATATATATATATATATATATTAGAGCCCCACTCAGCTCTGCTTATTAAATTTATGCCCACCCAATATTTACCATCCGGGCTAATTATTTTGTAAAATAGTCATTTAGGACCTACATTTTAGGTAATTTGTACAAAAGGTTTACTCCAGACGGCAAATATAAAACTATAATATTAAACTAATATTGCAATTCTAACATTAAGTTATAAAACCCGTCCGGAATTAATTAGAAGTTACATTAATTGCTGTTGGAGGGTTATAACTTACATATAATAGATTCAGCTATTGAAATAATATCATAAATAACAAGCTGGAAATGTATGTTATTATCTTACAGATTATACATTTTTAAAAATATAAGTGAAAGGTTTCCATGCGATATATTGTGTCCCCATACATTTCATTACTGTATGTGTCTGTATCTCATAAGGTGTTCGTTTTAACTTCTGGTCTATCAAACTGAATAACCGTGTCACAAAATGATTCATGTCTAAAAAGGTGTGTCACCAACAGGTAAAGATTGGAAAGCTCTGACCGTCACCCCGTGCCTCATCACCTACACCCTAACCGTCACCCCGTGCCTCATCACCTACACCCTAACCGTCACCCCGTGTCTCATCACCTACACCCTAACCGTCACCCCGTGTCTCATCACCTACACCCTAACCGTCACCCCGTGCCTCATCACCTACACCCTAACCGTCACCCCGTGCCTCATCACCTACACCTAACCGTCACCCCGTGCCTCATCACCTACACCCTAACCGTCACCCCGTGTCTCATCACCTACACCCTAACCGTCACCCCGTGTCTCATCACCTACACCCTAACCGTCACCCCGTGCCTCATCACCTACACCCTAACCGTCACCCCGTGTCTCATCACCTACACCCTAACCGTCACCCCGTGCCTCATCACCTACACCCTAACCGTCACCCCGTGCCTCATCACCTACAGCCTAACCGTCACCCGTACCTCATCACCTACACCCTAACCGTCACCCCTTGCCTCATCACCTACACCCTAACCGTCACCCCGTGCCTCATCACCTACACCCTAACCGTCACCCCGTGCCTCATCACCTACACCCTAACCGTCACCCCGTGCCTCATCACCTACATCCTAACCGTCACCCCGTGCCTCAACTACACCCTAACCGTCACCCTGTACCTCATCACCTATACCGTCACCTCGTGCCTCATCCCCTACACCCTAACCGTCACCCCGTGCCTCATCACCTACACCCTAACCGTCACCCCGTACCTAATCACCTACACCCTAACCGTCACCCCGTGCCTCATCACCTACACTCTAGCCATTGTCCCATATCCCATCACCAATAGTCTAACCATCACTCCGTGCCCCATCTCCTATACCTTAACCATCACCCTGAACCATTAGCCTATACCTTAACCATCGCCTACACCCTAACCAAAAAGTACTAGCATGTCCCATTCGTGTTTGATACCACACCTGATCCTCACATTTAAATGCCATTATACAGCAACAGCAGAGAAATTCTAACACTTCATTTATAGTCAGAGCAACTTGTTTTCAAAGGTTCAAGAACACCAGCAAAGAATAAAAAAATAATAATTAACATGAGCGCAGTGTATGCTGCCGAGGCTTTCAAAGATATCTTATGGTGCCATCAGACCTTGGTGTCCTAGAAGTTTGAGTCTTCCAATGGGTCGTCACATTTTAACAAGAGTTTTCCATATTTTTGAGCTTCCCTACAGCCAAAAGACGAAGGCTAAAAGTCAATTCAAAGGCATTCTTTTGATAAATTCTATACTTTGGATTATTTCCCAACCGTGGGTCCCGGGACGCCCCACTATGTCATCAACGTGCCGCAAATATTAATCTCATCCTTCAGTGGTGATAAAAGGTAGCAATAAAGAAAAGAAAACATTCACGTCTCTATCTCTCTAATTGGATTTCCGTGTTACTGGCGTTAATACAATTATAAAATATCGAGTGCTCTTATTACTGAAAGTCCAAATTAAATTCATATCCTTGAGAGATGGCGGGATAACTGCTCGCAGCTTATCTCCCAGAAAGGAGGCCTAAATGATAGCCAGCACTGAAACACAATGACCCACAAATCCATCTACACAAAGGGTTACACAAAAAGGTGAATTTGGGAAGAATTTTAATGTTTTTTACACCAATATAATCAAACTTAGACTACCAGTGCTTAAGGAAGATTTTTTTTTTTTTTTTAGCTATTTTGGCCTAAAATTTGCATTTCAATCCTTAGGGAATATCCCTTGCAGTGTTTAAAGTGAGTAGGGATAGACCACCCAGACCCTTTGTTAAAAGGGACCCTTAGTCACAACAGCAACCCGGGCAAACTTGCCTCTTCCCTTAAGACTGTCCATCAGTAGCCGATGGACAGGCTTGTGGTGGTTGGGTTTTCTGGGAACAAAAATTAGATGCCTCTCTAGGCACCTTGAGGAAGGGGTGCATCAGCTATAGCGTCCTGAGGAGGCTCAACACTGTGAAAAGATTGTAAGGGGTTGCTATAGCTCTCGTGCAAAGGAAACTTCCTTGGTATTTCAGTTCTGGTTGCCCATACTGGGTGATAGTAATGGCACCATTGAGCCAAACCCTTACAAGACCTGAGCGGAACCCACCATAAGGCAGGCAACCAGTGGTGCCGGTCTGTTCTCAGTGGTCCCATAATTTTGTTTTCGCTCGCTATGAGAACAAAACTTACCTCCATATGGAGTCGGCTGGTTGTATGAGCCTGCAACTAGCCTAGCCGTAAAGTCTCTCAATGGCTCAATCAGCTGTGCACGCGCTAGTGTCGTACAAGCCATTTATCCGGTGGTCTAGCGACATCCTGTATTTGGAAGCACGGGCACTTGTAAGCAACATATGCTGGATACAAGACGAGTTTAAACACTACGTAAAAACAAAAATGGGTGGATGGTGAGCCTTTAAGCACGGATCAGAACTCGATGATTGGCATGCATATGGGTGCACTAGGCATTGCTTGAGCTCATGTGTCCTGCAGCTGGACGTCTGAGCAGAGGAGTGGATTTGAAAAAGTACTGGAAAAAAAAAAAAAAGGCCAAGAACGTTTAAGGTAGGGATGAAGAAGCTCGGTGAGTTCCTGATGGACTCATTAGGAAAATGCCCTAAGTTTACTGAAAGGCATTATAGAGACTAAATGCACATGCCTTGCTCACTGCTGGGTCCCACCATTGTCGGTTTCCTATAGGCTGACTCTTCTGATCTCACTTGACTGGCAAACATCAGCAGCCGTGATTGGACCTCAGATTGCTGTGCCATTGCTTTCAGCAACATGGCGGCACCCTGTAGGTCAGAATGACAGGTGCCCTTAAATACTGCAATCACAGCGTAATTCGTTATTTCGACTTTAGCAATTTGTGAGACCAGAGAGAAAAAAAATCTGGTGGCTGAGAGACCAGATACGGGACTTTAATGGCCGATGCGGGACACTTCTAGCAAGTTTATTATTTGAAAGCTTTATTTATAATTTTTTTTACTGAACATATGGGACATAAAACCTCTAACAGCACAGCAAGGCAGGCTGGTGAGTTCACTGCGGTGTGTGCTCATACCTTACTCAGGTCAGGTTCTATCCCGGCAGGTAGAATTCTTCCATTGGTAAATACTGTATCAAAGAGAACAGCGTCCGTTACAACCAGAAGCCAACTGGGGATTCTGAATAAATGCAACAGTGATGCTGATTGCATCAAGTCCCGAAAGTCAAGGCCCTTCAGAGTTTGAGTTACAAAGTTTAGGATTTGTACACCATCATGGAATCGCTCATGTGTAGGAGACACATGGGCCTCTGCCCTGTAGAAAGGATACATTTAGGAATGGAATCCAGGAGCAGAAACGTCTCCTTTTAGAGCAGGTCGCAGGACAGTCACCACGCCACGGTCCTTTACGGGCACGTTAATAATGCCAATATATTTTCTGTCTGCCGAGATAAAGGGATTATTTTTTTTCCCTCTCTAAGTTCAATTTTCTGCTAAGGAGCGGCCCACGCTGTTTAAATGGAGATTGAATAGCCTGTCCTATTGCCACAGAGCTGAGCGTACGCAGTAATCCGGAGGCACTGATTGCTAATTTCGCTATATAAACTACGTGGAGCGGCAAGGACTCGGCAATGTAAGACGACGCTGACTGGGCCACTCATACTTCCCGATGACATGGGCACGGCTTTACGTTCTGAAGTCGAATTAGCGCGGCTGACGAGCAGCAGGGCCTGGAAATGAAGTCCAAAAAAAGCAATATAAACATAATCACGCTATCCAAACATATACATTACTAACAGTAATTTGGCCGACATGCGCCGCACTAAGACAAAGGGGATTATTCACCAAGGGGTTAATTTGAAAGGGAAGTGTACATTTCAGGACAATATTGCAGAGCGCAATGTATATTTGTGATAGGAAATTGAAGATTTTTTTTAATTTGGCCATTTTGGCCTTAATTTTGCAATTCTCCACAAATTAATCACTTACTGAATAAGCCACAAGATGACAGAGATATCTGGTTATTGCATTCGTGAAGGGGAGCGAGGGGGATATTTCATTCTTTATATATCTGTCCACATATATATGATGAATTTGGTATGTTTCTCTCTATTACATATATACACACACAAAATACAGCAACCAGGAGGGCAGCACTCTTCATGTACTAAGCATAACATTATGTGCTGCAGTCCGGATCACTGTGTTGTACATGAAAAGGGCTGACAACCCACCACTCCCCGCTACGTGATCTATCACAGGTTCTATTTAACCTTGAATCGCTGGGAGCCACATGAAGGATTCTGTCCTCTGTGAGCGAGTTAATCCCATAAATGCAGACATTAGGTGTTCAGCGAAGCACCTGTCATCGATGGGATACATTGATGCTGTGACAGGCTTATGCACGATATGATCATTGCTTATCCAAGTAAGGGATAAAAACCTGTTAAGAATCTTTACATTGTCTGATGTTTGAGATGGTGTGATTTGTGGAATGGAGTGCTCTCATCTTGGCTTGGTGTGTGTACACACACACACACACACAACCAGAATTCCTGCACATACACACACCTAAGAATACGAAAATGTGAGAGGCAGACAGTAATAAGCTGTATGTTTCTTAGGTTTGTTGGCATCCATAAGACGCACTGGGTACCAATCGCTACGTTCTCTATATATCACGGCCTGGTGGTTGCGGAGCTGATTGTGTTCCGTCTCCGTGTGACTGACACATGGCAGGATGCGGTTTGAAAAGCCGCCGTCCGCCTCTCATTACGCTACGCTCTCCAAGCACCCGAAAACAAGTTGCGGAACAGCTGCGCGAAGCCGCTCCGACACATCTGTCAATTCACAGAGTTTTGATGGAGAGGCAGCAGGCGCCCTATAAAAATGGATGAGCCAGACAGAAGAAGGAAAGAGAAGAAACCATTTCCTTAAATAACCGACTCACCTCACAGCGAGAAAATAAATATTTATGTTACACATTTCCAACCGACTCTCCACAGCGTTCAGTCCCTTTATTAAACCATGGGAGAATGGCACCCGGTATGACGGCGAGAAGTGCTCCTGTGGATTCTGGGTAGCTCTCTCTAGACTCTGATGTCGCCGCAAAGCAAGGAAGGTACAAATTACTGTGACACTCAAAACACCTTGACCACTGAAATTGATCATGGCGGCAGAAATCTGCATCCCCCTTCTGCCTGCTATGGAGTGCTGAGAATACTTCAGGGGAGTCAATGGGGAGCACTAGCAATCACCAGCTGACCTTGCAATGCCGTAAAGCCTTCACCAGCTGAACTTGCAATGCCGTAAAGCCTTCACCAGCTGAACGTGCAATGCCGTAAAGCATTCACCAGCTGACCTTGCAATGCCGTAAAGCATTCACCAGCTGACCTTGCAATGCCGTAAAGCATTCACCAGCTGACCTTGCAATGCCGTAAAGCATTCACCAGCTGACCTTGCAATGCCGTAAAGCATTTGCCTGCCAACCCCGTATTGCCATAAAACATTCGCCAGCCAACCCCCTAAGGCTGTTAAGCATTTTCCCAGCAGGCCCCCATAATGCGGCAAAGCATTCGGCAGCCAATCCCGTAATGCCATAAAGTATTCGCCAGCCAACTAATGCTGTAAAGCATTCTCCAGAACATCCGTAATGCTGTATAGCATTCACCAGCCAACCCCATAATAATGCCATAAAGCGTTCACCAGCCAAACCCCTAATGCCGTAAATCATTCAGCAACTCACCCCGTAATGCCGTGAAACATTCATCACCCGACCCTGCAATGCCATGAAGGATTCATCAGCAGACCCCATATTGTCTCTTAATTCAGAAACATCTGATTGGCTGCCTAATTGGCCGAGTCGTGCCCATGCAAATTATCAATTGTTGATCTGAAAAGGGTGTCAAAAGCACCTTTATTGAAAAAATCATGTTCAGGTTGAGCGTAGCCTTTCTGGTTTTGCCTCTATAGAGCTTTTCTTTTTGCAAAAGTTTGAATGTCCCAGATTAAAAACGGCACACAAAAATAAACCAAATACAAGATGCCACCGGTTCATCACACTTGAAAAAGGAAAGAAAAAAAAAAAAATGTCAAATAGCCATTTTTAATTTTTTATCCACCCCAAATTATTTCTGAAATCTTCAGAAACAGGAAAAAAAAAGGCACTTCTTCCCACTACAGATATGTGATTTTCTTTTGCTGTTAATAGACGATTTCCACTGCCTGCGACCTGGCTCCAAAACCGGTAGCTGCGGCTAACGTGCGTAGCCGGTCTCCTAGCAACAAAACCAACATGCAGGTTCTTACCATTGTCGCAGAACGCCATTGCATTTTAATACAGAAATTACTGAAGGTCTACTAAAAATAGGAGCGGAATTTATTTTTTCAAATAGTCTTACCATTTTCTTACATCTCAAAGCTTTTAGAAACTTTGGAATGGAAAATTAAATGAATTTTTCTCTTCAGTATGCGGGTACCCCGTCCTTCCGGCTACTGAGCCCGAGCGGTACGGACACGACCCCTGTAACATTTAACACCACGTCACTGGGTAGAAAATGGATATTCTGATGCTCATCTATACTTTAGCACTAGCTGCTCCCTTGTAAATTTTATAAAATTCAGTTTAATGTGAATGTCCGTTTATCCTCAGTATTCATAAAAGTGAGCATTTTATAGGGCGTACATACTGTATCAGAAAACACAGACGAAAGAGAGCTGCATTTACACATTATACGCTTATTACACCCTCCATATGCTACTTAACACTTTGCATGTGTTTTCATTGTTGGACCAAGAGCATTATGGGAATTCAAATGCTGCAGTCCGACCAGGCCTGAAAGTGAAGCTAGTACAGATACGACGTGGGTCTAGCACAACTTCAAGGAGAGCAGGTGCACCAAACCCTGGAGACACCAACTCCCACAGCACAGTCCAAGAACAAAGGAGGAGGACCAAAAAGGGCAGGTTTATTGGAGATAAATGACAACGTTTCGACATTACTTGAGCCTTTCTCAAGCATCGAGAAAGATTCACATGGAGAGCTCAAACATTTCCAATAAATCTGCCGTTTTTGGAGGTGGAGTGGCCGGTCCTCCTCCTTTGTTTTTGAAGGTGAAGCTATGACTTCAACAGAGGGAACAGCTTTTCATTCCTTCAATTTAAAAGCTTCACATATCTCTGCCCCTTTCTCCTCACCCTCTATTGTTAATCTGCCCCATTCTCCTCACCCTCTATTGTTCATCTGCCCCATTCTCCTCACCCTCTATTGTTCATCTGCCCCATTCTCCTCACCCTCTATTGTTCATCTGCCCCATTCTCCTCACCCTCTATTGTTCATCTGCCCCATTCTCCTCACCCTCTATTGTTCATCTGCCCCATTCTCCTCACCCTCTATTGTTCATCTGCCCCATTCTCCTCACCCTCTATTGTTCATCTGCCCCATTCTCCTCACCCTCTATTGTTCATCTGCCCCATTCTCCTCACCCTCTATTGTTCATCTGCCCCATTCTCCTCACCCTCTATTGTTCATCTGCCCCATTCTCCTCACCCTCTATTGTTCATCTGCCCCATTCTCCTCACCCTCTATTGTTCATCTGCCCCATTCTCCTCACCTCTATTGTTCATCTGCCCCATTCTCCTCACCCTCTATTGTTCATCTGCCCCATTCTCCTCACCCTCTATTGTTCATCTGCCCCATTCTCCTCACCCTCTATTGTTCATCTGCCCCATTCTCCTCACCCTCTATTGTTCATCTGCCCCATTCTCCTCACCCTCTATTGTTAATCTGCCCCATTCTCCTCACGCTCTATTGTTAATCTAAGTACCGGCTGGGTGGAGTAGAGGTAACATCACTGTTCTGCATGGAGAGAGCCTGTGGAGACTTGGGTTCGATCCCAGCGAGCAACCTCTCCAGTAAGTGTCCTTGGGCAAGACACCTAACCGTACATACTCGCCACCCAGGACATACTTGAAAACGAGAGAAATCTCAATGTATCCTTCCTGGTAAAATCCTTTCTAAAAAAAAAACAGCCCCATTCTCTTCACTCTCTATTGTTAATCTGCCCCATTCTCCTCACCCTCTATTCTTCATCTGCCCCATTCTCCTCACCCTCTATTGTTAATCTGCCCCATTCTACTCACCCTCTATTGTTAATCTGCCCCATTCTCCTCACCCTCTATTGCTAATCTGCCCCATTCTCCTCACCTCCCATTGTGTTCCTGTCCCATTTTTTTCCATGTGTTATAAATAATCAATGCTGACAAGGTTAACTTTCTAGTGAGTGTACTTTGGGGCTTGGGCCTGGAGCTGCAGCTCCAAAAGTAAAAATGTTAATCTAGATCGGATTCTCTGGATTACTATGTAGACTAAAACAACTGCAACAAAATAAAAAAACACCACACATATAATTAATCAGAAGGCATGTGGATTAAGCCAGGTCATACAAGGGACGGCAACCGTCTATACACGTATTTGTTAACCCCTGAAAACCTTGCACAAGACGCACTCTGGACTAATGCTCGCCATATGAATCACATTTAATATTCACACATCGCGGTGCGTTCCATCGCACAACATGTAGATTAAACTGCATCATTTGTGTAAAAAGGACCTTTACGACAGGTGACCGCTCCACTCTAAATTATGTTACGAAAGGACCTGAGTAGCTGTGGCGTGAAAACGATAGCAGATGTTTAAGCGGCATTCATTCGCCCCGCTAAGTGCTGCGTCCAAACAACTGTAAATCTGATGCACTAAATAGCCGCGAGCTGGATTAGAGCATCGAAGAGAAAACACACGCACGGTAATTGGTCAACTAACGTCAATCACCCGTCGGACGGTTCACTGACATGGAATCGAGCAAAAATGTACAATTTCCAGACTTATTTGGTTGAAACAAAGACAAGAAAATGGCATGAAAACACACACACAAAAAAAGGAATTGTCCTTCAGCTTGGATCATCGTTGGCGTCTTAAGAGAATGACCGCGTCCTCCAAGAAATGGGAAGTGAAGCGTTGAGTACAAGGCGTGCATGGAAATGAGAAGTTGCTGACGAACATGTACACAGTGTTTCACGCCCAACAAAGTATTCTGTGCAAAATAACACAAAGGAATGACACATAATCGTTATCCTGGGGGTAAAAACCAGACAGGCTCACATGTGAAATTAATATTTTTTTTTTTACAGGAACAAAGCACATGCATCCATGTTGTTTACAATGTGAGTGGCGTAAATCAAAGCAGGTAAGGCTAGGGTCAGACGAACGCATTTTTCGCGTTGTCCGTGAAAAAGTGCGTTCGAACGAATGGACGTTTTTTTTCACGGAATACGCAATAGCGGTCATACGATGCGCATTTTCGTCCATGATTTTGTACGGATCATCAATAAAACCCTTTTTGCGTCTGGACGTTATGTTGGCTGGACATTAGCAGCGTCTGACGTCTCCTAATCACACACAAACGCCGCTAGTGGACGCAGCGCACTCTGCACGTCAGTACTAGCGGTTTGACGTTCTCGAAAAAATGCGTCCATTTGCCACCTGCGTTGCGCAGCCGGACTTTCGTGCGGTCATTCTTCGTATGCTGCCCGGCATTGGACGTCATTTGCTGCTAGCACGGCCGTGATTTAGTGCGGATAAACGCACGTTAATACTGCGTTAGTCTGACCTTAGCCTAAATGTCAAATGGTGAAGCAGGTTGAGAAAATGTCCTCAAAGGACTCTCTGCAGAATTGCCTTCCACCATACTGGTGGCGTTCACTGTGCATCACCATCTGGATTTCTGCAAATTTACTTACAGGGTTATCCAAAGAGATTCGAAAAGTCACCGCACGTTCGGTGACTTTTCGTTCTCTTCAATTCGGTTCCTTTTGCCGATTGCATTTCGGTGACCCTGCGGTGTATTCAGCAAACACCACAGGGTCCCCAAATTGCAGGGAAAAGCTGCCGCAAACCTGACGAAAACTAACCGAATGCACGCTGAAAACAAGCAAAAACATCTGGATTAACCTTCGAAAAACCCGAACAGGAGCCGAACAGGAGCCGAATCACACAGAGCCGAAGCAGCTGTGACATAGAGGAGGCAGTGAATAAATTAGAAAAACCATTTGTATGAATCTGGGAAAAAGAAACGCTGTTTGCAAAGAAACTACTGAGCGAAAATGTCTGAAATTTTCACAGGAGGTCCAGGGAATGATAATAATAGGGCTGTTACAAAAAAAATAAGTAAACTGGAAAAAAAAAAAAAAAAAAAAAAAAAAATCGGACTTTTAATTTTTTTTAAAAAAATTCAGAAAAATGCTTAAAGTATCCTAAAGAATCTATAAATAAAGAGACTTTTTGCTGCAGAATTTTATAATGAACGGTTTATTAGATATTGAATTAAAACGGGAATATTTTTAACATTGAAGTCTATGGGATTCTCCTGAATTAACTTGCCGAATTAAACCACCGAATGGCAGGGCATTAGGGGAACCTTTCACTGCTGGTTTGTGTTCTCTGAATAGCCGAAGCAGTGCTTTTTCATGGGGATTTCACTGCCCTCGAACAGGGACCGAACAGTCACCGTATGTGCAGGCAATTCGACAGGATTTGGCGAATTGCCTGCTCTCTGGATAGCCGAATGGCCAGGAAAGGTAACCGAACGCTGATTTTCAGCGTTCGGTTACCTTTCTCAAGCAATTCGAATCTCTTTGGATAACCCTGTATGTCTAATGACTCAAAGTCTGTTGCAGCCAGTATAGCTCCATCTTTTGTGGGCCAACAACTTCTGAGTGGCCCACATAACATTCGAAAAGAACAGGTCCAACAAAGCAGAAGGTCCACCTGCTGAGCTAGAGGTTTTCAATTAGCTACATAATCTTTTCTTTCAACCTTGCAAGACATAAGATGTATTCCACCTTGCAGCAAAAGTTTACTTTATATCATGCTGCATCCCACCACAAAGCAAGAGCTCTTTTTGTGATACAGTGCATTAGTCAATATATACAGTGGCAGCTCTTTGTGATACACTGATCAAGCAGTGACAGCTCACTCTGATCTGCTACATTCCACCATACAGGGACTGTTCACTATCAGGGTTATCCAAAGAGATTCGAAAAGTCACCGCACGTTCGGTGACTTTTCGTTCTCTTCAATTCGGTTCCTTTTGCCGATTGCATTTCGGTGACCCTGCGGTGTATTCAGCAAGCGCCACAGGGTCCCCGAATTGCAGGGAAAAGCTGCCGCAAACCTGACGAAAACTAACCGAATGCACTATGAAAACAAGCAAAAACATCTGGATTAACCTTCGAAGAGGAGCGAACAGGAGCCGAAAAGGAGCCGAATCACACAGAGCCGAAGCAGCTGTGACGTAGAGGAGGCAGTGAATAAATTAGAAAAACCATTTGTATGAATCTGGGAAAAAGAAACGCTGTTTGCAAAGAAACTACTGAGCGAAAATGTCTGAAATTTTCACAGGAGGTCCAGGGAATGATAATAAAGAGGGCTGTTACAAAAAAAATAAGTAAACTGAAAAAAAAAAAAAAAAAATCGGACTTTTATTTTTTTTTTAAAAAATTCAGAAAAATGCTTAAAGTATCCTAAAAAATCTATAAATAAAGAGACTTTTTGCTGCAGAATTTTATAATGAACGGTTTATTAGATATTGAATTAAAACGGGAATATTTTTAACATTGAAGTCTATGGGATTCTCCTGAATAAATTTGCCGAATTAAATCACCGAATGAATAGCCGAAGCAGTGCTTTTTGATGGGGATTTCACTGCCCTCGAACAGGGACCGAACAGGCACCGTATGTTCAGGCAATTCGCCAGGATTTGGCAAATTGCCTGCTCTCTGGATTGCCGAATGGCCAGGAAAGGTAACCGTACGCTGATTTTCAGCGTTCGGTTACCTTTCTCAAGCAATTCGAATCTCTTTGGATAACCCTGTTTAACTACATTCCACCATGCAGTCAAAGCTCACTTTGTGACACACTACATTCCACCATGCAGTCACACCTCAATTTGTGATGCACTGCATTCTACCATACAGTGACTGTTCATTTGAACTACGTTCCTTCCACTAGTTCACTGTGATACGCTACATTCTTCCATGGAGTCGCAGTTCACTTTGTGATGCGCTACATTCCTCCATGCAAAGCTCTTTGTGATACGCAACATTCCACCAGTCACACCTCACTTTGTGATACGCTACATTCCAGTCAGAGCTCACTTTGTGATAAGCTGCATTCCAACAGTCACACCTCACTTTGTGATATGCTACATTAGTCACAGCTCACTTTGTGATAAACTACATTCCACCAGTCACACCTCACTTTGTGATAAGCTACATTACAGTCACAGCTCACTTTGTGATAAGCTACATTACAGTCACACCTCACTTTGTGATATGCTTCATTCCAACAGTCACACCTCACTTTGTGAACCGCCATGTTCAACCATGCAGTCATAGCCCTTTGAGATATGCTACATTCCACAATGCAGTAATAGCGCTTTGTGATAGGCTACATTCCACCAATCACTCCTCAGTTTGTGATGCACTACATTCCACCAATCACATCTCACTTTGTGATATGCTACATTCCACCAATCACACCTCACTTTGTGATATGCTACATTCCACCAATCACACTTCACTTTGTGATCTGCTACATTCCACCAATCACACCTCACTTTGTGATATGCTACATTCCACCAATCACACCTCACTTTGTGATATGCTACATTCCACCAATCACACCTCACTTTGTGATATGCTACATTCCAAACACACTTCACTTTGTGATATGCTACATTCCACCAATCACACTTCACTTTGTGATCTGCTACATTCCACCAATCACACCTCACTTTGTGATCTGCTACATTCCACCAATCACACCTCACTTTGTGATATGCTACATTCCACCAATCACACCTCACTTTGTGATATGCTACATTCCACCAATCACACCTCACTTTGTGATATGCTACATTCCACCAATCACACCTCACTTTGTGATATGCTACATTCCACCAATCACACCTCACTTTGTGATATGCTACATTCCACCAATCACACCTCACTTTGTGATATGCTACATTTCACCATTCATTCACAGCTCACTTTGTTGCATCTCATCAAAAAATAAGCTCATTTAATGTCACACTGCACTACACTTTCGGATCAAAATACACAATGTACACTGGCTGCACTTCATCATGAATTTAAATTTATCTAAAATATTAATGGAATGTCGTAAGACGTTTACATTTGTCAGGTCAGACCAGGACCAACCAAGGCTGGCATGCATTTATCATAGCTTAGGGACCATACATTTATCATAGCTTAGGGACCATAAATGATGCCAATACGTTCCAGCAAACATTTAGAGCAAGGTGAGAGGCAGCCGAGCCTCTTAACCTATTGTTATGGTAGATAATTATCGATAGCAGCAGTGCAATGGGCACATAGGGGGTGAGGAACTTTGCTGGACAACTGGACTCAAGCATAAAAATCCAAAGAAACCCTGCCAATAGCAAACCACAGTGTTAACAAGGGCCGGGTATACTAAGCAACTCGTGCAAAAGTGGGGCAATCGTCAAGGAAACCAATGCATGGTCCATTGTGACTGCTCGAATTTAGAATTTTAACCCAGAGAGGCTTTCATACATGATCCCCAATTAAAGTCAGGAGAATGATGATGTAATGAGCCTTCAGCTGTCACGGAGTACAAGGTCGAACCAAGACGATGTGTTTTGAAAGATTGTGTCTGTACTGCCGGAGGAGCGCAAGGCGTCGAGCCTCCACTGGAACATTCACGAAGAAAATAATCCGTAGCGGGATTTCCATAACACAAAAACCTAATGACTACTCGGGAATCATAAAAACCCACATCACGAATAGAATTCATTCTGCGCGTATTCTTTTTTTAAATAAATTGAATGTTATTTGAGAAAGGTAAGTATATTCCTTGATGTGCCACATCAATGTCAAGAGCTGAATGGAAAAATGAAATAAGGATGAAAAATATTTATTTTATGTTAATGCTCAGCGAGTACAAGCTGGCAGCTCAGCATAACTGCCAATGAATACTGGATATAAACAGCAGATTATCATTCTGCAAGGTGGTGATTATGGGTTTTTCCCCTTTCTCTTTTTTTAGGCAGTTTCCAGAAAGGAGAGAAAAAAAAAAAAAAGCACAGCGGTACACAATTTAAGATAAATAGGTAATAGGAAAATATTAAATGCTTTAATCGGGGATGGGTAAAATAGGCCATGTAAAAATCTCTCAGGGCAGCATCGAACACGATTAATTCATGATGGGGGGGGGGGGCGGAAATTAGTGTGATGAATAATCTGCCCTTCCAATGTGAGGAATCTACGTGCAGGTGTCGTGCACCGAGCCTGGCACGCACTGTGCATGAACATAGCAAGATATGAAGCGATTATTACATGACCAAGATCAGAGCAAACAGATGGCAGCTCCCATCTGTATCGTGTAATAAGCAGGGGACTGCAGCTCCCATCTGTATCATGTAATAAGCAGGGGACTGCAGCTCCCATCTGTATCATGTAATAAGCAGGGGACTGCAGCTCCCATCTGTATCATGTAATAAGCAGGGGACTGCAGCTCCTATCTGTATCGTGTAATAAGCAGGGGACTGCGGCTCCCATCTGTATCATGTAATAAGCAGGGGACTGCAGCTCCCATCTGTATCATGTAATAAGCAGGGGACTGCGGCTCCTATCTGTATCGTGTAATAAGCAGGGGACTGCAGCTCCCATCTGTATCCTGTAATAAGCAGGGGACTGCAGCTCCCATCTGTATCCTGTAATAAGCAGGGGACTGCAGCTCCCATCTGTATCATGTAATAAGCAGGGGACTGCGGCTCCCATCTGTATCGTGTAATAAGCAGGGGACTGCGGCTCCCATCTGTATCATGTAATAAGCAGGGGACTGCGGCTCCCATCTGTATCGTGTAATAAGCAGGGGACTGCGGCTCCTACCTGTATCGTGTAATAAGCAGGGGACTGCGGCTCCTATCTGTATCCTGTAATAAGCAGGGGACTGCGGCTCCTATCTGTATCATGTAATAAGCAGGGGACTGCAGCTCCCATCTGTATCATGTAATAAGCAGGGGACTGCGGCTCCCATCTGTATCCTGTAATAAGCAGGGGACAGCGGCTCCTATCTGTATCGTGTAATAAGCAGGGGACTGCGGCTCCTATCTGTATCATTGAATATGCAGGGGACTGCGGCTCCCATCTGTATCCTGTAATAAGCAGGGGACAGCGGCTCCTATCTGTATCGTGTAATAAGCAGGGGACTGCGGCTCCTATCTGTATCATTGAATATGCAGGGGACTGCGGCTCCTATCTGTATCGTGTAATAAGCAGGGGACTGCGGCTCCTATCTGTATCGTGTAATAAGCAGGGGACTGCGGCTCCTATCTGTATCGTGTAATAAGGAGGGGACTGCGGCTCCTATCTGCATCCTGTAATATGCAGGGGACTGCGGCTCCTATCTGTATCATTGAATATGCAGGGGACTGCGTCTCCTATCTGTATCGTGTAATAAGCAGGGGACTGAGGCTCCTATCTGTATCATTGAATATGCAGGGGACTGCGTCTCCTATCTGTATCGTGTAATAAGCAGGGGACTGAGGCTCCTATCTGTATCGTGTAATAAGCAGGGGACTGCGTCTCCTATCTGTATCGTGTAATAAGCAGGGGACTGCGGCTCCTATCTGTATCATTGAATATGCAGGGGACTGCGGCTCCCATCTGTATCCTGTAATAAGCAGGGGACAGCGGCTCCTATCTGTATCGTGTAATAAGCAGGGGACTGCGGCTCCTATCTGTATCATTGAATATGCAGGGGACTGCGGCTCCTATCTGTATCGTGTAATAAGCAGGGGACTGCGGCTCCTATCTGTATCGTGTAATAAGCAGGGGACTGCGGCTCCTATCTGTATCGTGTAATAAGGAGGGGACTGCGGCTCCTATCTGTATCGTGTAATAAGGAGGGGACAGCGGCTCCTATCTGTATCGTGTAATAAGCAGGGGACTGCGGCTCCTATCTGTATCATTGAATATGCAGGGGACTGCGGCTCCTATCTGTATCGTGTAATAAGCAGGGGACTGCGGCTCCTATCTGTATCGTGTAATAAGCAGGGGACTGCGGCTCCTATCTGTATCGTGTAATAAGGAGGGGACTGCGGCTCCTATCTGTATCGTGTAATAAGGAAGGGACTGCGGCTCCTATCTGCATCCTGTAATATGCAGGGGACTGCGGCTCCTATCTGTATCATTGAATATGCAGGGGACTGCGTCTCCTATCTGTATCGTGTAATAAGCAGGGGACTGAGGCTCCTATCTGTATCATTGAATATGCAGGGGACTGCGTCTCCTATCTGTATCGTGTAATAAGCAGGGGACTGAGGCTCCTATCTGTATCGTGTAATAAGCAGGGGACTGCGGCTCCTATCTGTATCGTGTAATAAGCAGGGGACTGCGGCTCCTATCTGTATACCCCAGCTGGGTACTGCTCTGCATTTACTCTTCGTGGATTTTCGGCAAATTTTATGAGTACAACGTAATGTATCGCATATTACGGACTCTCCGTCCAGCCGGCACATGTATTCCTAGACAATACGGGAAGTTTTAGAATAGTTCAGAGCTCGTAGAAAAATGCTTTACATCGTTACCTCTGACTCGCGGAACTTTCTAACAATCAGAGACTAACCCAGGAGACGGATCCGGCTCACAATTAGTTTCGCAAACGTATCCCCTCACTCGTTTTCTGAGACATTATTCTGCACACGCGGGAATACATGCAAAAATTCCACTTTAAATGGAATAATCCCCGACTGCTATTATTTCGCGAACAGAAATGATTAGTGTCCGAGAAAGATAAGCTGATTAATTATGGATTGGAGGAGTATTAGCGGCACGGGTTTCTGAGACGGGAACTTATTCCACTTTAACCAGTATAGCTCCACAGGCTTGTCTCCATTAATTTTAAGTGAAGCACTGCAAGAGGGGGACAAAAACTAAGAATAAAGCAGAAAATACGCATAGCTTATACCTCTTCTTATGCCTTCAGGCATTGGCAGTTTAATTGGTGGAAAAATGCCAATTAATGGTTAATATACCAGAGCAGAATGAATTCTGGAGTTTATATAAACTTTGAAAATTCACTTATTTTGCCCTATTTCCTTTATAAGTCTCTGGCAGGTCACTACTTAGTGAATCTCCCCCTTTCTAGGGCAGAAATTAAGAATAAATCGTAGGATTAAGGGCCACGTGTACGGTGGATGGGAAACGCCAGCAGGGGCTGGAATGATACATAAAGGACGGGTATTAAACCACGGAATTCATCACAGCATAAAGGCTAAATATCTAAAAGGTGATTAAATTCACCAAATCCAGACGGCTTTGTGTGAAAAGGGCACCGGGAATAATGATAACTGCGATTTCTAACAAATATTGTATTTAATGGACTAGTTAGCATTAATTTATGGAAAAATGGGACGATCGACCAGAAAGATAATAAAAAATATTATTACTCCTACAGAATTGCGAATCGTGTGAATGTGCCCTTTGTGATTCTTGGGGCAATGAAGAAGTGCTTTGCATAGGCCTCTAATTAATATTACCATAGGAGGTCACAGGCAGCCACGGAAGGTTTTAATTCACATTGGAGAGAGGGGAAAAGGTCGCTTTATTCTTAGAAATTTTAGAATTAACCCTCTGCTTGTTAGGGAGGTTTGCGATGGGTTGTGAACCAGGCATTGCCAACATCATTCTCAAAGGCAGTGGAGTCAAACTTTGCTCCCCCCCCCAGACGCTGATGGGCCTGCATTTCCCAGAATTCTTTGAAAGCAATAGATGACCAGAGGATCATGGGAATTGTAGTTCAGAAACATCTGGAAGGCCAGAGTTTGAAATCCCCGTCCATACGAATATTCAGCTCAATCACTTACACATCTCCCATGCAGCCCTATATAGGACGAAAAATCCTTTTTGACCCAGTTTCCTCCTTTCTCTTGTAATATATCCCTTTTTAGGGGCTTCCTCCTTATATTTAGGGTTGTTTGGACAGATTATAGAGCTGCACAGTAACAAAATTCCCAGTAAACAGAAACCGTGTATAAACTAAGGCCGGCCGTCCACTGGCACCGCAATTGTGCGACGGTGCAATCATTCGATATCATCTGAAGTCGTCCGACCGATCCTACAACATGCAGGTGAATCAGCCCTCTTCCACTGCATCCGACCACCATCGGACGACTTCAGACGATTTTATGCGTTTACAACAGATGTGCGATCCTTTTAATATCAATTGATTTTATCGGACGATGCTGGGACGATCTGCTACAAGAGAAGTGACAGCCCATAAGATTCAATGGAAAAAATACTCATTTTTATTTAACCGTTTATTTTTTTAATCCGCAGTAAAAAGCCTATTTAATGATATTTTAGGATGTATTTTATATATTTATTTTTAAGGTATTTTTATTAGACGAACTTTCGGGTTCAGATTTTTTTTTTTAAAAAAAAAGACCAGGCTTTTTTTCCCCACTCGCATTTTTTTTTTTTTTTTGTGTGTGCCGGCTTCAGCTTTGCTCTCCCTGGTGCTGAAACATAATTCAGCACCAGGGAGAGTAGGGTAATCCCCCCTTGCATACTGGCACATTTTTTTTTCACACCAAGCCGGCTGTGCAGGATGGGGGCAGTCCTTGCTGCTGAAACTTCATTTCAGCATCAAAAACAGTTTTATCTGTCCCAGCAGTGTTTTTTTCCAATCGGTGGCCTGTCCATCGACCGATCTGGGTCATCCACAGATTCTTCCAGTGGACGACGCTGATCGGCAGATGGCGTTGTCCGTAGTCGAGTGACCAAGTCGGTCGCCCGACTACGGTGCCAGCGGACGGCCAGCCCAATACAGAATGTTACAATCCTCACGATACTTTTTTTTGTTCTAAATGACGCTTCCAAATGATTTGGTGACAGTTTAAATGACTCGGATAGGCCGTGAAATTGTCCGAAAAGTATTGTTCATAGACCACACCTCTAGTGACATTATCCACTGTCCGTTTAAAGTGTCACTACCACCAAAAAATGAAATGTCCTTAATGTGTTTATTTGATGTTGCTGATTCTTACATGTGCTTTGTTTTTCTCTTGTATGTTTAGTAAAGAGAATATTTTCCTCTATATGTGTCACTGGGTGCATCCATTGTGTGATATTTTCCTCTATATGTGTCACTGGGTGCATCCATTGTGTGATATTTTCCTCTACATGTGTCACTGGGTGCATCCATTGTGTGATATTTTCCTCTATATGTGTCACTGGGTGCATCCATTGTGTGATATTTTCCTCTATATGTGTCACTGGGTGCATCCATTATTAGCTACACATTGGGGAAAATAACCAAATCTGAAAGTTAAAATATTGAGTTTAAACACACAAAAAATAAATCAAACATAAAAGTAAAAAAAAAAAAAAAAATTAAAATAGGAAACAAGAGAAATGGGAATAACAGATTTCTTAATAATGTCTGCGTGCCGTAATTAATGAGCCCACTGGTGGTCTGAGAAAAAAAAAAAAACAATCAGCAGGTTGTGATGAAATATTAAAGCGAGTGATTATTGATGAAAAATGAACTCGTTTTTTTTAAAAAAAAAATCACAACCTTTAAAGCACAGGCAGAGCTCGGCAGCTAATTAATACCGCTCACACGCCTTCTGCCGCGTCCTAGTAGGCATTTGGAGATCTTGGTAACAAAGGCTTTTTAAGGTCATATTTCCATATGAACCAAGTCTGATAAGAACACAGGAAAAAAAAAAAAAAGTTATACAAAATAAGTACAAAAAAAAATACAAGCGCTCGCACTTAGCGGGAGACAGCGGGGCGCCCGATTAGCCTGGATACTCATAATCACATTCATCAGAAAGGGCGACTGGCAGTTACCCTTGCAGCAAGGGTGTGACTACAGCTCCCATGATGCTCGGCAATAAGCAGAAACATAAAGTGAGGATTTCGTGAGCTGGTTGAACGGTACATACTCACCACCCAGGACATACTTGAAAACGAGAGAAATCTCAATGTATCCTTCCTGGTAACAATACTTTCTCAAAAAAAAAAGAAAGTTCTAGGTCCGTTTCTGAATCATTGATTCATTCGATTAATCTTGCGACTTGCGTGTGTTCGGGTAACATTTACCATCAGTCCGCATTCACCGCCACATGTCTCATAGCAGTCAGTATACCCAGGACATACTTGAAAATGAGAGAAATCTCAATGTATCCTTCCTGGTAAAATCCTTTATAAAAAAAATAAAAAAATAAGCACAGCGACGATCCACGTGAAATCTCTACTGCAGAAATTCCGATGGCGGAACGAAAGGAAATTTCCGTTGCGTTCTTTCTCAAACACCAATATTTCTATTATATGATTGAAATGTATTAGGAGGTTATATGTAAGCGGTTTGTTCTGTCGTGGTTGCCGTGTGATGGGCTACATTTTAAAAGTCGGCATTTGCATAGACTGATGGTAAAAAAAAAAAAAAACAGAAAAAAAAGAAAGGAATAAGAATCATAGGGCTGTAGCTAGGGCTGGCCAATTTTCTTGATTTTCACATTTATCCCGGCATGGAATCAATTTTACTCGTACAAAATCCAAGGAACTGGGATTCTTTAGAATTGACGGAGCATCCGTCTGACCATCGGTAAAGCCGGTGGTTTCCATACCGGTCGTTCCTCCACTAACAGAGTCTTCGACTGATTTAATTGTAAAAAATGCTGCTGTAGACTGTACCGGGTGAGTAAATTACAGGGAACGGGTAGGAGGACACTCAGATCTGGAGAGGACTGGTTGTTGCAAGACAAACCAAAACATCAAGGTGGCATGACAAGACAGACCAAGCATACTATCGACGATCACATTGAACGAATGTTATATACGTTGGTTATTTACGAAGATGCTAACAAATAAATCTCAGAGCAAAGTGTTACACAAGGACACTGGTGGATATTCATGGCACACGAACCTTCACAAGGTTGCCCCAGAAGTTTTATAAGGTCCCAATCTGCTAGGTTATCACTGGTTTATCTTCCACGGCAAGACGATTTTATAGATTTCCTGTTCTTTGGTTAATGTATGAACTTTTAATGGCACATGTAATTTATTCCAAAGTAATAGGACTGTGACGGGGGTTGAGCCGAGCACCTGCAATGCTCCAGGCCGATATCTGGACTTCATTATCCTCCAATACGAGGACAACGAAGACTGTTTGCGGAACGGATGGGAGAGATGTTGGTTTTGGAAGAGGTTTCCTGATTGGCTGCAGCAGATAAATTAATTTGGTGGGGAGGAAGGAAATAACCGAGGGGTACATAAAATTTCTGCCTTATCTGTAGCTTTCTGGCTTGAAACATGTTACACCCAGAGCTATTTTCCTCCAACTATGAATGAGAACCTGGAAGACCAGCACTAGCCAAGGTTTTCACCTGCAAAACTAGAGGAAACATGTATGTGAAACGATTGGGTGAATATAGGGTTGCCAGATAGTAATGTGTGTCCAGGAAAATGTGGCCTATTTCATGCAGAGGGGAGCGCAGGGAAAAGTGCTGCCCTGCAACATGTATAATTCATACGCTATAGGAAGGAAGGAAATCTTGGCGGTTCATCTGTGATTTCTTACTTGCGTTATATGGATTCTACATATTGCAGGGTGGCTCACCAGCATGAATAAATATGCGCCCAGGAAAACATGGGCAATCTAATAACCCTAGGTGAATATAAGCGTTTGGCGTAGAACATGGCTTCCACTTGCTTCACCATCCGAGGTCTCCTAGGATTTCTGAACCATTGGCCGCCAAAACCTAACATGAGCTGAAATCGGAAGATCTCCAAAATAAGGAGGACCACTGTATAGACAATAGATCGGATCATCACAAAATACAAAGAATCTAAACCATGATATCCACCCAATAATGTATCTGGCCCATATTATGTGGAATTAAACTGTAATCCCTTGTTTGATGGCTGAGGCTTAACCTAAGGGAGATACTTCGTTTATTTTAGTTTGAAGCAGATGTTTTGGGAAAGAAAACAATGGAACCTTGTGAAGAACTTAATCCCTAATGTAGGTTCTCAAGATGTCAGAAAAGACGACCTTGTATGCGTGAATTCGCTGCGCAACAAACAAATACAGTCTCATGGTAATCATTATTTTAATTGACGTTATCCAAGTAGACAACCAGAAATCATTCTTCACACACCATCAACTGGAGGACACATAACTGCAATGTGTTAATGGAATGCATGCAATTATAAAGTTGATTTGTCTTATCAAATCATCTGTCCACAAAATCTGTTGTTGTACAGACAAGGGTGGTAGGCGAGATTGACTACAGGAGGTTTCAGTACCAACTCAGTGATTGCCGACGAGGGTCATCTATGCAAATCAACGATGTCCTTGAGCCACCACAACAGAATCAATTTAGCCAATAGGAGCCGAGCTCGCAGGTGACGGAATGATCCACTCCTATTGGCTAGGATTTAGCCAATAGGAGCCAAGCTCCACAGGAGACGTAGCGATCCAGCGGGCGAGCTTGTGGCCGAGTGTGAGGAGCCCCAAAGAGGAAACAGCAGGCAAGGACAGGGATCAGCAGGCCCCGAGTGGCTTTTCTCCTCACCGTCACCGCAGGGATGTGCACACCATAGGCCCAGGAGGACAGTGCAGCCCCCCTCCCGGACATGGGCCCTGTAACACAGGAGCTCTACTGGAGCATGGAGGCTGGTGGTGTCCTACCGGCGATGTGTTGCCCTGCTGGGCTCCAGACACACCGCCATGAACAAGGAGGAGAATGCACAGCTCAGGTAAAAAGGTCAGTTAATAATCAGTCATTCGAACATGGGCCCTGGAGGTCCGGCCGGCCTTCGGGCCCAGTTTCGGATTACTGATTTTCAGCTGATCTTTTTTGGCCGTTTTTTCCTTTTCGGCCAAAAGCACCATTTTTGGCCAATAATGTCGGTGGCCGAAATTTTAGTGCATCCCTAGCTACAACACAAGCATTGAAGGGATTAAGCCTGCTAGTTATTGACTTCAGAGACTATGTTTGTGGATGACACAATGTGTCCCCTGGGTCATTGCTAGTTGATGATTATCCATTTCCCTCCGTGAGAATTGGCATGCGTATTCCACATCTCACTCTGGTTCTGTAAACCCTATAATCTGCAGAACGACACGTGGGTTGTCCAAATAAAAAAGGTAATTTTTCTTTCACTATGGGTTTTTGGGCTTGAAAAGTGATATTTGCTTCCTGGAGATCTGCACAGGTGAGGAAAAGGTGTGGACGCTGCAGCAGGTACCGGTCTGGATCACAAGCTAAAGACCAGTCCTCTCTGGTTCTTGTTCCCCTCAGCAAACCAGGAGTTTTGGAAACTGACAAGATGTTGAAAATAAACTTAGGTAACAATAGGAGAAAAACTGAAAAGGAATTGGAAAAAAACTCAGCATTTTTCCGTCTACTGTTTCCTAAAGTGTCCAATCTATGATGAGGTCCATACACTTCCCGTAAATGACAGCACGCTATGACTATAATAATATCTTCAATTTATTAGAAGGAAGCAGAACTGCCCATTAAAAAAATGATATACAATATGTGGGGGCACCAAATGACTGAAAGTCAAGTAATGAACACTGTTTGGCTAAAGTAATGTGAAACAGGTACGGGGTTTTGATGTTTATTTTCCCCGTCCTTCTATACAGTCCTGCCCGGGGCCCAAGTAGACCCATTTCAGAATAATTTTGGCTCATGGAGCTCACAAAAATAACCCCCCCCCAGTGTTTACCGTATGTAACAGACCTCCACAGCAATAAAACCCACAGTAATGTGCAGTGTGTATGAGCGTATCACAGAGCTCCAGAGCAATAAAACCACAGCAATGTGTGGTGTGTATGAATGTATCACAGAGCACCACAGCATTAAAACACACAGTAATGTGCAGTGTGTATGAGCATATCACAGAGCACCACAGCAATACAACTCACAGCAATGTGCAGTGTGTATGAGCGTATCAGAGCTCCACAGCATTAAAACTCACAGTAATGTGCAGTGTCTATGAGTGTATTACAGAGCTCCACAGCAATAAAACTCACAGCAATGTGCAGTGTTTACTCACTAAATTGAAACTTCATATATAGCTTAATAGAAAAATTTATAATTAAGAATTATCCAGTAATTTAATGTATATAGTTCCTTGTGTATATGCTTGTGATGGGGCCCATGACATTTCTAACACTGTGTGAAAACCATAGTTTGCTCTCGCGCATGCATATATAAATTATATACACTTAGCCCTCCAATTGTACTACAATGGACAATCCGACCCTCCATAACACTCCTGACCTGGAGTATACTATGAGACAGATAAAAAAAAAAAAAAAAGGAAAATAAGAAATCAGAGTTCACAAAAGGTCTCCCTTTTAAAACGGCATTTTCCCAACAGTGCTAAAACGCACAGAAAAAAAATATGTGATTACAGCGTTTATCTGTCCATTAAGGCATCTGTGGAAAGCTAGGGGTGGCTAGCCTACTATTTGAGGGTGATTTAGATTTACTGCAGCTTGACGGCGATTTTGTTTCAATTATACTTTAAGGACAATACACGTCGGGTGTCTGGTGATCGAATGGAGAGGGCCATTGGAGATCCATCCATTGTAATGCATGTGTCTGGCCCGCAAGGAGGGACAAAAATGTAAATAATTACTGAGGTTTACATCGAATACCCCACAATTTGTATGAATATAGCTAAAATGTCAAGGCCACCAGCTCCACACTCCCCCTGCTCCCATTTGTTTCACATACCTTTGCCCCTTAGATTGTAAGCTCACGGGATCTCTGGCTGAGCCCTTGTATAAAGTGCTGCATTGGCAGGACAGTTATCCTTCGGGCAGGGCCGTCTCTTCCTCGTGTATCATTATTTATTAGGTCTCATGTTTGCGCTTCCCCATTGTAAAGCACTGCGGAATCGGTTGGCGCTATAGAAATGCTGTTGTAACTGTGTATATAACGAACACAAGAAAAAACGGCTTAAAAAGCATGGCGGGCTACTCGGGGCCTGCTCCAGAAATCGTGAAAACACGGAAAAAAAAAAATAGGAATGAAACTCAGGCCCCACTCATAATCTAAACACAAGATTTGGTCGAACTTGAGGGCTGGAGAGGTCTGTGGCCATACAGAAAATAATACAGAATAATGATAAATATAAGGACTTTTCAAACGTATAAATTTCATGCAATTAGATCAAGAAAGATCAAAATGTAAAAACGCAGAGGGCTGCAAACTCTGGCACTGGAGGGAAGAGATGTCAGACCCGAAACACCACCACTACTCCCGTTCGTCATCAAAAAGTCTTTGAAAATTTGGCCCTTGGGTTAAACATTTTGAAAATCTCCAATTAAAAAATGCCACGAGCGCATGGTGTCTGCCATGTTTACCTACGTGCTGCGCCGGTGCTCCGGCAGGATTGGGCATCCGCCGGAAGAGAGAGATCGCAAGGCAGAGGCGACTAATTAACTAAAAAGGGTGATGGAAAAAGTCATTTACAGCGAGATAAAGATGCTCTGATGTACGAGAGGTTCAAAGTTATGTCTTGCAGATTAAAAGGAGGCTCATGAACACTCGGCACGTACTTTAACCCCAGAAGACCACAACCTACAGTAGCAGTTCCATAAATAGTGCGTTCACTACAGTTTAACCGGGTTTCCCATCAGAAAGACACGTGGGGGAAAAACAAGAGAGTCAAAACAGCTGCATTTTTAGAAAAGATGCTCAAATTCATCCACAGTCGAATCGGATCAGCTGCAACTCGGATGGGCTAATTCCACCATGGCCGATTTCGATGCACTGGCCGAGTTGGAGACATCTTCGATAGCTAGGGTTAGGATAACAAATTAGGGTTTGGACAACGTAACCATTTGTGCTTGCTTTAAGGTTTAACCCTAACATTCTGCTCATGTCAAAACCTTGACGCAGAATCTGTTGCCTAAAGATGAAGCAAAACGTTGGGGTTTAGTGTTAACCCTAACAGTAACCACAATTTCTAACCCTAGCTATCAAAACGGACGCTCCAAATTATGCCTGAGCGTCAATTCTGAACCATTTCACTATATGTGATCCACCACACTTTTTATTTTCATAGTTAAATAGGCCGAAAAAAAGATGTGCGTCCATCGAGTTCAGCCTTTCACATCACCTACTGTGGTTGATCCAAAAGAGGCAAAAAGCCAAGTCTGAAGCGCTCGCTGTATATGCAACATACTGGGGAAACATTCCTTCTTGACCACCAGAATGGCGTCAGATTTCTCCTCGGATCAAGCAGCCATTGTTACAATTTTAGAACTCTGAATATTGTGTTTTTGCAGGAAGTCATCCAGTCTGACCCAACCACCTCAACAGGCAGAGAATTCCACAGTTTTACTGTTCTCACTGTAAAAAAAACCCTTCCAAAACGTTAGGCTGAATTTCCATTCGTCCAGTCTAAATGCGAAGTCCTCGAAATAAAACCACCATTCTTCCAATAAAACACTACTCATGGCACAGTGTTCACTTCAGTAAGTCGTACTAGCTTGGATGAACGGAAAGTTCCCGTCAGAGCCCACGTTATCCGGTCGGTGAGATCCAATCTGTTTTAGGGAAGTTCTCGTCCCTATTTTTTTTAATTTTATTTTGATTTCGATGAGTAGAGCGTAAATATGACAGCGTGTGCTAGAATGCTTATGTCAGTAATTCCCTCGTTCGTTCTCCTGAGCCGCCGTCTTTCTGCATCCAGTGATCGTTATAAGGGGCTGTGAATCCATATTGTAATTTGTTTTTTTATCCTGATCAACATATGTTCTTTGTGCCGGTGATCGCACAATCTGCACTTTTGTAGTCTACCGCACGCATTGTCTAGGTGACAGCTAAAACTGAAAGACATGCGGAGCCTTAACCCTTTCATGGCAAGATGAGGTATATCAGAAAAGCTTAGGATGCTCCATAGAGCTTTGATGTAGATTGGGATAAGGTTTTGGGATCTCTAGTGCATGGCATGAAACAAGTGTGTCACACAGCCATCAGTCAGCCTTTGGGATGTGTAAGGACAGTAATCAAAAGCAATGCCCATTTAAATGCATATACTGCCATTCTCTAGATCACAGGTTCCCAACCGCGGTCCTCAAGTACCCCCAACAGGTCAGGTTTGCAGGATATGTGAAGCAGAGCACAGGTGATATGATTTGCTGCTCAGTGATTGCAGGATTCAGTCTGCATTTCCCCAATGTGATCTGCAAAATCTGCGTACCTGAGGACTGTGGTTGGGAACCACTGCTCTAGATTGTAAGCTCCTCTCTGCAGGACACTCTATACCTCTTGTTTATGGTTCCTATGTTTGTCATTTTGTCTCGTTCCCTATTGGTTATCGGAAAGCGCTGCAGAAACTGCTAGCACCATATACAGTGGATAGCAAAAGTCACACAGCCCTGTTACAATGTCAAAAATGAGACAAATCTAAATCATTTCAGAACTTTTTCCACCTTTTAATGTTACCCATAAACTGTACAACTCAATTGAAAAACCAAACTGAAATCTTTTAGGTGGAGAAAAAATAAAAATCTGGTTGCATAAGTCTGCACACCCTTACACGAATACTATGTATTAGCACCTTTTGATTTATTCCAGCACTCCGTTTCTTTGGGTATGGGTCTATCAGCATGGCACATCTTGACTTGGCAATATTTGCCCACTCTGCAAACACACTCCAAATCTGTCAGATTGCGAGGGCATCTCCTGGCCACAGCCCTCTCCAGATCATCCCACAGATTTTCCATCGGATTCAGGTCTGGGCCATTGCAAAACGTTAATCTTCTTCTGGTGAAGCCATTCCTTTGTTGATTTGGATGTGTGCTTTGGGTCGTTGTCATGCTGGAAGATGAAGTTCCTCTTTATGTTCATCTTTCTAGTAGAAGCCTGGAGGTTTTGTGCAAATATTGACTGGTATTTGGATCTGTTCATAATTCCCTCAGCCTTCACTAAAGTCCCAATTCCAGGTGAAGAAAACCAGCCCGTCGGCATGATGCTGCCACCACCTTGCGTCACTGTGGGTATGGGGTTCTTTTGGTGATGTGCAGCGTTGGTTTTCCACATAGCTTTTGGAATAATGGCCAAAAAGTTCAAGCTTGGTTTCATCAGACCAGAACACATTTTCTCACGTGCGTTTAGGAGCCTTCAGATGTGTTTTTGCAAAATATATGAGAGCTTGGATGTTTTTCTTGGTAAGAAAAGGCTTACGGCCTGTCCCTCTACCCCATAGCCCAGACATATGAAAAAAACAGGAGATTGTTGTCACATGTACCACACAGCCAGTACTTGCCAGATATTCCTGCAGCTCCTTTAACGTTCCTGTAGGTCTCTTGGCAGCCTCCCTGACCAGTTTTCGTCTCGTCTTTCATCACGTTTGGAGGGACGTCCAGTTCTTGGTGTTGTCACTGTTGCATTATATTTTCTCCACTTGATGGTGACTGTCTTCACTGTGTTCCACGTTTTATCTAATGTCTTGGGAATTCTTTTGTAACTTCTCCTGACTGATACCTTTTAACAATGAGATCCCTCTGATGATTCGGAAGCTTCTCTGCGGACCTGGACTTTTAATGCAGGATGCGACTAAGAAAATGTCAGGGAAGACCTACTAGAACAGTTGAACTTTATTTGGGGTTAATCAGAGGCACTTTAAATGATGGCAGGTGTGTACCGACTCCTATTTAACATGATTGGTTAATTCTGAACACAGCTACATCCCTAGTTATAAGAGGGTGTGCAAACTTACGCAACCAGATTATTTTAGGTTTTTATTTTTCCTCCACCTAAAAGATTTCAGTTTGTTTCTCATTGAGTTGCACAGTTTATAGGTCACATTAAAGATGGAAGAAGTTCTGCAATGATTTATCTTTGCCTCATTCTTTATACATCACAGAAACCTGCCATTGTAATGGGGGGGGGGGTGGTGGTGGTGGTGGTGGTGGTGGCGGCGGCGGTGGTGGTTAACTGTGCCTTTTAAAGCGCACTTCAGGCTGAGCACCATGGGACGTAAAGTTTACAGGTATTTCCAGGACAGTGATTGGGGCTTAAAAGCTTTTTAAATATTAAACTTGCCCTATGCATCATGGGAAAAAGTTTACAAAAATAGTCAGCATCAATAGTTACCAGTGCCGGCCATACAGCTCATTAAATCTCATGTCTGGATCAGCATCGTAGGGAATACTCAGCCAGGCGGGTGCCGGACAAAATCCCTACAGCCAGGTTCCCTAATGCCAACATCCCGACGGCCAACTTCCAGACAGAACAAGTGCCGGACATCCCAACTTCCCTACACGGCCAACTTCCAGACATCCATAATCCCAGCGGCTAACCCTAATACTAACACCCTAACCCTAGGTTTAAGGGGGTTAGGGTTAGGTTTAAGGGGGGTTAGGGCTAGGTTTAAGGGGGTTGGGTTTAAGGGGGTTGGGTTTAAGGGGGTTAGGGCTAGGTTTAAGGGGGCTAGGTTTAGGGGGTTAGGGCTAGGTTTAAGGGGGCTAGGTTTAGGGGGTTAGGGCTAGGTTTAGGGGGCTAGGGCTAGATTTAGGGGGGTTAGGGCTAGGTTTAGGGGGTTAGGGTTAGGTTTAGGGGGTTAGGGCTAGGTTTAGAGGGGTTAGGGCTAGGTTTAGGGGTGTTAGGGCTAGGTTTAGGGGGTTAGGGCTAGGTTTAGGGGGTTAGGGCTAGGTTTAGGGGGGTTAGGGCTAGGTTTAGGGGGTTAGGGCTAGATTTAGGGGGGTTAGGACTAGATTTAGGGGGTTAGGTTAGGGGGGTTAGGGCTAGGTTTGGGGGGGTTAGGGCTAGGTTTGGGGTTGTGTTGTTAGATTTAGAGGGGTTAGGGTTACTGCTAGGTTTAGGGGTTAGGGCTAGGTTTAGGCGGGTTAGGGAGTAGGGCTAGTGTTAGCCGCTGGGATTTTGGATGTCTGGAAGTTGGCAGTCAGGGAGTTGTCTGTGTAGGGAAGTTGGCCGTCTGGATTTTGGCATTAGGGAAAGTGGTTGTAGGGATTTCAACCCAAACCCCAGCCAGGCAAGATCACAGATTGGTGCACATTAGGTAGCGCCATTGCTGCTCTATAGCCCTTTAAGGACCTGCAGGCAGATTGCTGTTGGGTCTCCTGCTCTTATTTTCAACATGAAACATAGAAATATTGTCTAAAATCACACTTTATTTCAATTAAAGTTTTTTAAAAATACATAAAAATTTATACAAAACATGGTGGAAGGTTTATGCATATAAAAATATATATACAGTCTATATGACAATGTTACCAAGATGGTGGAAACCTGTGTCAAGCAAGGCCTTGGCTCTGTGCCTACCTGTCTACAGATGGGGACTTGGGGTTTCTGGGCTTCTTTACTTGAGCATAAAGCGCTTCGATTTGCTTGCCGTCTCTCGGACTCTGGGGCCTGCTGTTCAAGCTCATCGTGCCGCTGCTAGGAATAGAGTCATAGTTCCCCATGTAGGACGGATCGTCGAGAGAGGAGCTGTAAGTCTTGGCATACTCCTGGATCTCTGCGTAGTCCTTCTCTCTGGCTTGCCTCTCCCGGAGCTCTCGGGTCTTTGCCTGGATCCTGGAAACCAAGAAAAAAAAAATACAATGCAGTTATATAACCTGAAAAGCTTACGGTGCAACACAGCAGAGAGAGAAAACATACAAAGTATCTATAAACATTGCGGATTAGTCAGCAAACTTCACGGAAGCTTCTCCTGCTGCTGCTTTGATCACTCTTGTGAAACGCCAGAGCTTGCTGAATAGCCCCATGATATATATATATATATAGATATATATATATATATATATAAATAAAACATACCTAGTATACAATAACCGATTCACACTATGTTGCACATCCAATACAAAAGGAAAGCTACATTCAGTAATACAGCAAATGAAGAGCCCGTACAAGGAACCCAGCAAAATGCCTTGAAAGAGTTTTGTCGCACATTGTTCTAAAACCTACAAAATATTCTCCATCCAAGGGCTCAACTTAATTCTCAGCAAGTCGGCAGGTAAAGATCTATGTAAAAAGGAAGTGCGCACTGGACAGTTTTTCTCCCTAGAATATCAGATTATTCAGTCAACCAGAATTGAAAACCGAAAAATTATGTTTTGATAAAAAACTGGCCAATAAAAAGCCAGAGAAAGCATATTTGTATTTCATCCATGACACTTGAATGCAATACATTGTGTGTATTTATACAAAACGTTGATATTTTGTGCTCGTCTTGTTGTTTTTTTTTTTTTAACTTAAGGGGTTATTCAAAGAGAGCCAAATTTGCCACCGAACGATGAATTTCCCCATACAGTGCAACTTCGTGGCCATTCGGCTATTCAGAATCCTGGCAATACACCAAATATTGGCGTATTGCCAGCAAAATACGGTGCAATTTGGTGACAGTGAAATCCCCCATAGAGAAGTAATGGTTAATCTATTCAGAGACACCGAACAGCAGAAAAAAGTTGGTGAAATGTCAAAATTATCGATCCTTTAGGTCAACAGGTTTAAATAGGCCAATCCCATAGGTTCAATGTGAGAGAGGAAAAAAAGTTGTGTTTTTATTAATTTTTTTATTCAACCGTTTACACTTTCACAGGTATTTTTCTGGATTTTTTTGGCAAAATGTTTGATTCAGTTTTTTTTAAAATGCTGTTTTTTTAAATTCTGTAACAGACCTTTTTATTATTATTATTCATAGGACCTTATTATTTCCATGCATATGTTTTGGTTTTAAACGCCTTTTAAAAATGGTGAGTTTTTGTTTACCCCTGTTCGGCGGCTTATCTGATGTGGTTATCCACGGTGCTGAAACGTAACTCCTTGGAGACCTGTTTTTCTTTTAGAAAAAGATGGAGCTCCTGTTGTATTAAATACATGTAATAGCACTTTTTGGACAGGAGGAGGAGCCCTCTGGCTGTTAAGCTTAAGGTCTCTAAAATGTATTTTAGGAAGGTTACATTACCGTTCACACTGTCTGTACTGGAAAGTTTTCCATAAATCCACTGGGTCCTGTAAGTGGCTTTATAGAAAACAACTTGGAAGTGAATGGGTTAAAGGCTTAGAAACAACTCAACAACACTCCTAATTAAGCACGTCGTCATTATAATTATCTATACAACGCCAGCATGAACTTGCAAGGTACAGGACATGGTCCTTGATTCTTATTTACCCTCAGAGCTCACTGTGCATCATGGGACTTGTAGTTCTGAAACCACCAGGACTCTGAGCTGCCACTGTTGACCCATGTGAAAGACTAGCAGCAAGGGAAATAAAAAACATCTAAACAAGATGAATTCACTAAAACCCTGCGTCGTCACATTCCTGTTTTACTGTAAAAAGCAAAGCCCAGAGTTCATGCCGTAGCTTCAGGCGTTTCTCTTTGCCTTGAACCTTCGATGATGCCGTGTGATTGAGCAAATGAGCAGGAAAGTGGGATTTCTTTCTTTTTTTTTTATACATCGTCAAGATAAGAATATGTTCCGCTCACCTCTACACGTGACGGATTTTAAAGGCACGCGCCTGTCTTTCAAAGACCGAAAGAAAAAGAGAAAGTAGACGTCAAGCCTGACGGATAGCGAATGCACAGTATACCCCGGCGCTAGGCTGATGGACCATTACCGCACCCGCTGTACGGCGGAAAAACTTCCAGCAATTAGATACGAGCTGCTGAAACAGCTTCTGTGGCGCGGGGAGCGAAGACGGCGCTCTGACAGCTCTCGGTTTGCACGCTCGACTCGTCTGTGTTTCTACCTAGTGTCGCTCGGATTGATGGGAATGCTGAAGAGAGGGTGGGAGATCCGCGGGGGCTACACAGACAGCAACCACCGCAAAGGGATTCGGGAAACTTGAATATCACCGTTGTAAGAGATATCCCTGTTATGCCTTTGAGTGCCATGGCGGCTGTGTGTGTGTGTGCCAGGGATGGACAGGCTCTTCATAGACGGGCAATCTAGGCCTGCGTAATCTTACGTTATCATATTTGCAGATTGATACCAAGCGAGCGATGGTTCTATGTTAGAATTCACTGTCAGTGCAGCGATCAACCCACTGTGATCCTCTAATAAGGATTCATATATTATCTATATGATGGAAACCACATGCCGTGCATTAAAAGCCACCATAACTAGAGGCATAATTAGTATCGGTAACATTTTCTTCTATAACTATTTTGATTTATGGTTTTATAGAATTTTTTTAAATCGATTTTACATATTTTATATTATAGGTTTTAAATAATGTATAAATGTATTCTATATTATATAAAACAAAATGTATAATTATAGATTTTAGATTTATATTTATTTTATGGTTTTATAGAATATTTTTTAAACATTTTACATAGGTTTTATACAATATACATGTTACATGTTTTATGTAATACCAGAGAGTGATTCGTAACGCCAAATGTATCATTCAATGTATCAAATGGATTTATTTAAATCCAATGTTTCAGTTCACGTGGAACTTTTATCAAGTATCCTTGGATATAAATAATTTGATACATTGCATGATACATTTGGTTTTGCGGATAACTCTCTGGTGCTGTATTCACAATGGCCTGGATGGATCCTGCACCCAATTTGAAGATTATTTAGGCTGGGCGTCCACTGGCACCGTATTTGTGCGATCATCCGATATCGTCCGTCCGATCCAACAACATGCAGGTGAATGGACCATCGTCCATTGCGTCCGACGTCCGTCTTCCGGCGACGGGTAAAGACGTCATCAGATGGGTGATGACTACTATATCACTCGTTTGCGTCGCATGTATTTCAGCAGATCAGAGAATATGGATGTGGAGAATCTGATCAGGGGAGTTATAAAAGCATTTAAAATAAACTATATCAGGGATCTCAAACTCTGGCCCCCCAGATGTTTCTAAACTACACCTCCCATTGTTCTCTGGCCATCTATTGCATGCAAAGAATTCTGGGATTTGTGGGACTAGCCCTGTTTGTGTAGGGGAGAGGGGTAGAGCAGGGAAGGATCCTTGATTGATTGTAAGCTCTTGGGTCCTCTCTGCTACTGTTCTGTGTGTACTTGTATGTATATTTGTATTCTGTCTCATCCATTGTCCCACAAAGGACTAAAGTGTTTAAAAAAGCAGAAGAACTGTGTTCTATATGTAAAACCAGTTCGTTCTGGTTTTGGCAGTCTCTGCACTCCACCTCTGAAATCTAGCTGATCGTCCGTAGTCGTTCAGATGGATCGTTTGCAGTGGAAGACCCTCGTGGGACCTAATCGGACGGCCAACGTTGTCCATAGTCTGACGAACGCATCGGTCGCCCGACTACGGTGCCAGTGGACGCTCAGCCTTAGAATCTTGTTGAGCTGGAATGCGGGGGCTCTCCTTATTAGTATTTACATGTTTCATATAATTATATAAACATAAAACTGTTATTTTAGGTTTATACTGTAATTTTATACATATACACCTATTATTTTGGTATTAAAATATATACACACACATACTAGCATACTAGGGACAGACGGGTATTTTTTCAGAGCCAATACCAATCATCTGCATCCTTTTAGTTATATATATATATACACACACACACACACACACACTCACACACACACATACACCGGTAGTATTCTGTACATTTTTAAAGTGGTAAAAAATATATAGTGTAGATTTGGTAAACTGTGTTAGTCCAGATGTCAAAATCAGAGCATAGCAGTGCGTAATGATAATTAAAAAAAGGCATCACTTCCCACTGCTATACTCTGGAAACAAAATGAAAAAATATATATATAATCTGGCTTTATACCATTAACTGAATGTGTTTAATAAAATTGTAAACAGTGCACCATGCCGGTTTCATTTATTCAGTTCAAGAAAAAAAAAAGGGTTTTATTTAACCCATTCACGTTACGGGGGAGTGCTATGCCGTCCTCGCAGCGGTTTGACCGAATGCCGCAGAACGGCAAAGCACACCCCGCTCGCTTTTATGACCAACCTCTCGTCCACCCCACGGCCGGAGCGCGTAATTTTGCGGCCGCGGGATGGCTGAACTAATGTAGTCTTCCTTCAGTCAACGACGCATGTGGCGCCTCGGTGGGCCTCAGGATGGGCAGGAGAGCCGCGGAGCGTGCTATGATGCCCCGCCGGCGTTAAGACACTCCTGTTAGGAACCACCCGCCCAGTGGGAAGGGGTTAAGCTTTGATTTTTAACAAACAACATGGCCATGTCTAGACTCTGGCCTTTGCAATGATACATGACACTCAGCTGCTCATTAGGTTTGCAGCGTCTCATGGGAAATGGATCTCCGTATAATCTGGAGGGCCAAGGTTGCTGACCCCTGCTGTAGGGATATACAATACCAGAAATACAGGGGTCCAAATGACCTCTGCATCTCCTGGATAGGGAATTCCTTGCCAGATAGGAGGGAAGCTGCATTTCTGCTGTCATTGCGGTCGTGAGCAGTGAGCAGGAGAAGTCCTACAGTGACGATTGACAGCCAAGATATCAGCATGCTGTGGGAGAAGCCCCAAAACAGCGCCGGATTGGCAACGATCAGCAGGACTTCCCGTGTTGCGGCTGCAGTGCGCAAATGTGGCCAATTATAGTCAATATCCGCAAATAAAAGACCGACACAGATTATCAGTAATCTCCTGTATATCCGCTACCGATAGTCTATCCCTAACATATACATTGTATTCATTTCTTTGGGTGCAGTCATGCTGGATGTGCAGAATTAGAATGCCTTGGCCACGCAGTAGATGATCACTCTTCATCGAAATATCACAAAACTATTGTGAAATGAACAGCAGAGCCACGATACGATAAAGGAGGCGGCAAACAACTCCACCGGCTAGCAAAAATCAAGACATTCAGTGAACCAGTGGAGAATTTAACGTTTCAAGCCAAAATAATCAGTATGATGGATTGACAGACCTGGAAATGTAAAAAAAATAAACCTGCCTATTTTTAGCATGTAATAATATGAAATCACCACTTAGTAAATAACCCCCTTTAGTGAGCTTTTCCTTAGAGAAGGTGAACTAAATAAATGTTCTAAGCTGAAGAGCGTGCAGCTCTGGAAAAAGCACGGATTATGTGCATCACTACATGACATCTGCCATATAAAGATTTTATTATGCCGGGGTAACGAGTTTCAATTTGAAAAATATGCACTTAGTGCTCCGAGTCGATGCAATAAAGTGGAGGCAGAGGGGGCTCGGGGCTTCCCGGGGCCAGATTAGGCCAAAAGGGCCCAAGAAGAACCTTGTTTTACAGCATCGTAAAATCTCCATCTATGGATGCAGAGTAATCAGACCGAACGTATTAGATTAGAGATCACGGTGCGTTTGGATTTCTTGCTCGCAACATTTTGAATAGCATCACAAGGGATTGTTGGCAGACAAGAGAATGGATGTAAGCTTAATTCGGGTGACTTTATGGTTTACCAAGGCCATTTAAATAAAAAATATTCCGGAAGAGTATGACACCTCCATCACAAAATTTATTTTACTTATTTCTGGGGGGTTTAGTGCTCTATAGCTCTGTCACAGTCACCCCCCTACCCCTTAATATGTGGAGAAACCCCCAAAACCAGGAACATTGTGATGGAACGACGGAGGGTTCTGTTCCAGTATAAGGACGGATTCCCATAAACCGGGACACTTGGGAATTATGTTTTTCAAGATTTGGCTTGCAGTGTGTAATATGCGTCTCCCACCACAGATAACCATTTTTTTTTTGCTCCCCATGCAAAACAAACAAGAAAAAAAAAAAAAAAAAAAATCACAATTCCCAGAGACACAAATGTGCATTATACACGTTGTATCAACAGAACTTTTCAAAGGAGGGAAAGAAAAAAAAAAGAGAAGAAATAAAGTCATTCATCCAGGTGGATAAACCCCCCCAGTGATGGAGCACAGCAGGTTTAAGACAAGACCCTGGAACATGACCTATAAAGGGGTATTAGGTTACCAGCTGCCTGCTGGACCAAGGCTGAAATATAAAGAACAATATTTGGACCAAAGAAGAAAAATATTGACTTTGCCGGCCTCTCTCAGGGGGGTTATATGAATGCACTGGCGCTCGGCACACATGTAGCTAACGGGCAGGGTTCCACATGGTTAAAGCAGGGAGAGGAGACCAGGAGCACAGGCCTATATATCGGTGCTGTCCTAGGTTCTCCCAAATTCTGGGACCCCCCCCTTCCTCTCCCAATGAGCCACTCTCCCAATCACAAAAAAAAAAAAAAAAAAACCTCACCAGAGGCATGCTGTGAAGGGAACATATTAACCCCTTGGATATCAGGCATTGAAACTCCTTGTAGTTTTTAGGTTTCCCAGTAGATTTACCAACGAAAACATTATACAACAAGGAACTACCTTCCCATGATGCCGTGAAAGGTCAATGATGGCACTGCTGATGCTCTTCAACCACATTTCTCTGAGCATCATGGGAAACCTAGGTCTTGCAAGCATGCAGTTAAACGCCATGATTTCCAAGTAGATTAGGATTATCGCACCTCGACAAACCAGAAGATTCTGTTTCAGGTGAGAAAACATCCTGAGATACAGCCAGGAAGATCAGGGTAATGTTCCCGCAGCTGTCACTGAATCCACATTAGTAGGCTCTCTGCCGCCTGATACAAACCATTTTAATACGAGACGTTTGTCGCGGCGCTCGCCAGCCCTCCTCTTTATTAAAATGTATGGTGTTTTGTGATAGGGAATCACCGGAGTTCATTCCGTCATCCTCTTTCTATGCATTAGAGACTCACCTCTTAGGATGGGGATCACAGCAGAGAATGCTCGCTGTGCCATACAGTGTTATGTCTGTTTACCCCCGAGGAATTGTACGATGCAGGCCTCTAGGGATGTTCATACGCAGATCAATTTAATTTTCTGCACTTAAATATCAGACCCATCGCCAGGAGCAGTGAGCACGCCGCAGCTGGGCTCTTCTGAAGGACAATACTATGGAAGACCATCTAACTCTTGGATGCGATTACTGAGATCCCGTACAGGTCACCGGGGGAATGACAAATCAGAGACACACTCTCGCAGCTCCTGTATTTTAAGATGTGGAGACCAGGCTCTGTGCACCTCTAGTTTCTGTCAAAGATCTCACCCTGATGTGCTGTCTATTCATGAGATAAGCCAAGAAATGGCGCTGAGTTATTGGAGCCTATCAATTGGCCACTTCTTGGTCTGGCAAAGGTCCTAGGACCAGCCTGGTGGATTGACAGCCGAACCAGCAGCATGGAAATTTAAGGCAAGGGGTTTGGACCTTGTAGCTTCAAAGCATCTGGAGGGCCATCTCCCATGATGCTCAGGCACTCAGTTTTGCCGAGACCCAAAGGAAATGTAGTTCCAAAACATTTGGGGAGCCAAAGTTGCAGACCAATAATTAAAAGGGATCGTTCACCAACATTCGTCGTTGCAACCATGATGCACGTCAGCTATCCAGGGGAGGACAGCTCAAAAATAGCACGCAACATTGCTTCAAACAACAGCACCACCATTGTTCTTCTATAGAAAGAGAGTCAACTGTAGCCATTTCCCCATTTAACATTGTATGTGACAGCAGTGAATGTACTTCGATGATTTTAAAGCGGCGATCTCCATTGGACTCCAGTAGACACACTGGTGAAAATAGCAGTCAACTTTGACACTATGGTGGAAACCATTGTGAAACCTACGATAAACAAGTAGGGTAGAAACTATGGTGGAATGGCCGGTAGAAGCCACAGAAAACTACGCAGCGAATGACGCCGAAGAACTGAAGGAGAAAATACAGTGGAATAAACCGAAGAGTACAGAGAATGTGCTGGCAGGTTCCAAAATAAAGACTTCACCATACCTGATCCATCGTTGTCCCCAAATTAATCTACAGTACTTTGGATGATAGTACGGTGGTCGCTGAACAAACGCTTTGCAGGAAAGGTCAAAACTAAGCATCGGGTTTGCCAACATAGGGGCGCAAAAGTGGCTTGGCTTATTGCTGGGATATTTCCATTCAAAACATCCAAAAATGATTAGGGTGGTGGACACCTTTAATAAAAAGATGGCAATAGGAGGTCATTCAATGCGTTTGAAGACACAAAAACCACAAGGTGCAAGAGCAAGTCCATCTCACAAAATGAAGGCCCAAGTGGGAAAAAGTAAAATATTGTGCATTAAGAGGCTTGACCCCATGTAATATCAACCCTGCATTAAGGCAAAAACAAAAACAACAACCTAAAAACAAGAGACACAAAAGGGTATAGAGACCCTGCTCACAGGGACTGACTCCTCTGATGTCATGTCTCAAACTTGCGGTCTCGGATAATTTGTAGAGTCGGTCCCTCCTGGCAGATCGGAAAGGAGAAATGCTCCAGAATTCCCGTTCTCAGGGTCCGGACGGCTTTTAAATAATAAATGTGCGCAAAATATATGAAAAAAGCCCATCATTCAATCAATGGTAAGCAGCGTGATCATTAATACGTTTGCCCAGCCTGCAATCAATACGAGCGAGTACTACAGCAAACACGGGTGCAAGCAGATTATTATTATCAGAACGTCGGTGCTAGGGGCTGGTATTCGCCTTTTTTTTTCTCTTTCAATAAAATGGTGGGTTTAATTGATTTTTTTTAATGGACCATTTGCTTGTTCTCTCGGCCCCCATAGGATTTTTTTGTTTGATGCGGCTTGCTCGCTGTAAATTCATTATTGCAAACCCATTTCCCAGAAGTATTACATCATTAAAGAAATAAAGCCTAGACGAGAATGAAAATATACATTAAATGGGTGATCCTAAATGAACTTGTAAGTGCGAGAAACCAGTTAACCAGGAGTAGATTAGGTTTCCTTTTTTCCTCTTCTTTTCGCTCTATTAATGAAGCATTAAGGAGCTGTCGCCGCTACGTGGTGAAAAGGAACGGCTGCCTCACTTGCCGTAACACGCTTTCCTCTGCCGATCCTTCGCGACAGGTTGCAGTGACATCCAGTAAAGAGGGAGGATTCCCATCCGTAGGAAGACTAAATGGATATCTGGAAGATTATATTGTCCTGTCTCAAAGATGTTCTTATCTCAGCTATGCGTATCCAGATCCATCGAACACAGAGGTCCCTGAAGGACCACAGTTACCTTTCGATGACCGTGACCCAACACTTTAAAGTCAGGTTCTACAAGAAATGGAATTAGGTTTTTTTAAAAGTTCTTTTTTATTCCCACAAACGAAGATTAGTCCAGAGCAAGGCCTCAGGTGTCCTCTAGTCATATATCCAAAGGGTAGATGTGTAAAGGGTAATAGGGTGACAGACAAGGCTGGCATGTGGACAGTTATACCTTTCCAAAAAGACCTGCTCCGTCGACAAGATCACATTAAAGCCGCAAAACGTACACCACGTCAACAGCAGCGGACATCACAAGAGGTGTTCAAGGACCTCACAGCACATAAACACAAAACATAATTCCAGATGCAGAATGAGCAAACGCATGCAATAACTCAACTAAAAAGGAGAGAAAAGTCTAAACATCTCAGCAATTTTCTATAAACGTTTGACCTTTCCAAGACACAAGAATACAGAAATAAAAAAAATTAAAAAATTTACATAAAAAAACCACACAAAAAAGGAAAAAAGAAAAAACATAAAGCGACTGAGATTTTGGACTTGTGTTTTACGGATATATATATGTAAAAAAAGTAAAAGGTATGGCAATGGGAAACGTGACGCCCAGGTAAAAAAAACAAAACAGACTCCGTCGTTCAACATAAAAAGCCGCGGGTGCAGTAGATCGTGACATCTACCTCTCCTGCTCTTGTCGCATTCGTATTCGCTCATCTTCTGAGGGGTGGGCTTCTTGCGCCTTCATTTTCCATGATCCCCTGTGATCAACCTTGTCATCTTTTCGATGTTTGCCAAACCTGTCAAAGAACAAGGGGGAATTCTAAAACCCATCTGCAAAGTGAAAAGGTGACCATAATCGTCATCGTGGGTTAAACGGCCCCCTTCCATACGTATTAGGCGTTAGTCACCTGTTTATTAAGAGCATCATTTTTGCCGAAATGTAACAAAGAGAGAGCAGCTTGCGATTGGTTAATCGGCGTGGTAGGGTGCAGCGGGCATTCCGTGGGCGCCGTGCCTGTCATGCAGGTTAACGTGTTAGTAAGGTACGAACAAATACCAAGTGCAGAGATGGGTTATAGTGCAGGAACGTGCTAATAAATATTGCAACCACATATAATGAAATCACGTTGAGTAATTAAAGTTACAACATCAGGTGCTGATATAGTGTCAATATAAAAGCATCAACATGGCTACCGGCAGGATAAGGACCCGCACATTCGTCTTTAACGTCAGACCTGGCATTACTCGCCAGTCTAATGCTTCTTTTATATTTCCTTTATTTAAGCAACAACAAAAAAAAATCCCCTCTGTACAGAGTGGTGTGTAGCGCACAATGATGTAAGTTAAGCACTATAGAAATGCAAGTGTACGGTTCTGAACTCCTCCGTTCAGGTCGCTATTTTCGCCCCAGCTTCTGCAGGGGCATCACTTCTGGTGAGGAGCCATGATTACAGTGCCTTGCTCAGGGGGGCCGAACAAGGACCCAGCCGAAGCTGCTTCCCCGAGGCAGGGTAGCTGTCCCCCCGCTAGGAACAGAGAGTGTGATTATACCTGAATCCAAAGCCAGAGATAGAACTTTAAGGGTGAAAGCAGAATGAAGCTTTATTACGGAACTCTGTTTATACAGAGTTTTTTTGGGGGGGGGCACACTAAGGGGGAACACACCTGGTTCCGGCCTGTCTCCTCTCCGTGCTTCTCTGCCTCAAGTGTGCTTCTTCAGCATTGCTTCATCCTTTCCCACTGCCCTCTAGCTGACCCTGACTATGTATCCAAAACAGTAAAGTGACAGCACAAACAGGCCATAACGATATATACACTATATTGCCAAAAGTATTCGCTCACCCATCCAAATAATCAGAATCAGGTGTTCCAATCACTTCCATGGCCACAGGTGTATAAAATCAAGCACCTAGGCAAGCAGACTGTTTGTGAAAGAATGGGTCGCTCTCAGGAGCTCAGTGAATTCCAGCGTGGAACTGTGATAGGATCCCACCTGTGCAACAAATCCAGTCGTGAAATTTCCTCGCTCCTAAATATTCCACAGTCAACTGTCAGCTGTATTATAAGAACGTGGAAGTGTTTGGGAACGACAGCAACTCAGCCACGAAGTGGTAGGCCTCGTAAACTGAGGGAGCGGGGTCAGCGGATGTTGAGGCGCATAGTGCGAAGAGGTCGCTAACTTTCTGCAGTCAATCGCTACAGACCTCCAAACTTCATGTGGCCTTCAGATTAGCTCAAGAACAGTGCGCAGAGAGCTTCATGGAATGGGTTTCCAAGGCCGAGCAGTTGCATCCAAGCCATACATCACCAAGTGCAATGCAAAGCGTCGGATGCAGTGGTGTAAAGCACACCGCCACTGGACACTAGAGCAGTGGAGACGTGTTCTCTGGAGTGACGAATCGTGCTTCTCCATCTGGCAATCTGATGGACGAGTCTGGGTTTGGCGGTTGCCAGGAGAACGGTACTTGTCTGACTGCATTGTGCCAAGTGTAAAGTTTGGTGGAGGGGGGATTATGGTGTGGGGTTGTTTTTCAGGAGCTGGGCTTGGCTCCTTAGTTCCAGTGAAAGGAACTCTGAAAGCTTCAGCATACCAAGACATTTTGGACAATTCCATGCTCCCAACTTTGTAGGAACAGTTTGGAGCTGGCTCCTTCCTCTTCCAACATGACTGTGCACCAGTGCACAAAGCAAGGTCCATAAAGACATGGATGACAGAGTCTGGTGTGGATGAACTCGACTGGCCTGCACAGAGTCCTGACCTCGACCCGATAGAACACCTTTGGGATGAATTAGAGCGGAGCCCGAGAGCCAGGCCTTGTCCAAAATCAGTGTGTGACCTCACAAATGCGCTTCTGGAAGACTGGTCAAAAATTCCCATAAACACACTCCTAAACCTTGAGGACAGCCTTCCCAGAAGAGCTGAAGCTGTTATAGCTGCAAAGGGTGGACCAACGTCATATTGAACCCTATGGATTAGGAATGGGATGTCACTTAAGTTCATATGCGAGTCAAGGCAGGTGAGCGAATGCTTTTGGCAATATAGTGTATATATATATATATATATAGTATTGAATAACCAAGGAATAACACACTGATGAACAGTAAGTAAGCTTTCTCTCGCTAGCAGAATGGTAAGTGGATTACAGACACTGGAACACAGTCCCTCTAGAAAATGTGACTCATCCCATATTCTGTGAATGGTGTTTTGAGTCTGATGCCTTTTGAATCATAGTATTTTTCCATTAGGAGGAAAAAAAACACAATCCCCCCCCCCCCCAAAAAAAAAAAAAAAGTTACCCCTTTGTGGAACTAAACTTGGCAGGTTTTCTTAACCAGAATATCAGACTATGTGAGGTTTAGTGCGGGTAAGATTAAAATCCAATATATATCCTTCAAAGTGAAAGTGTTCAAAGAAAGAGAAAATATGTTCATGGCAAAGACTCTTCACAATGGTTTTGTATTAAGCTATAATGCACATTCTTTGTGCTCTTTTTTAGTGTATATTTACAGATGCTGTTCATTTATTGATGTTCAAATTCAGGAAGTATTAATTATCAAACCTCAATTAAAGTTCATGTGACGAGTGACACAAATAAAAAAATCCAAACAAAATATAAAAACTAAAATAAATGTTTTTATTTCAGGAAGCCCACAAGAGGACAGCGCTTGCCCCGGCCGTCCACCGGGTCCATATCTGTGCGATCATGTGCGATATGGTCTGTCGTCGTCCGACCGATCCCACAACATGGAGGTGAATCAACCCTCTTCCACTGCATCCGACTTCCATCGGACGACTTTAGACGATTTTTTATGACTACAACAGGCTAGCGATCCTTGCAATTTGAAGGGGATTATGTCAGATGAAATCGGACTATCTGGCACAAGTAACAGTTACAAGTATTTATAAAGAGCCAACAAGTTCCCTAGCGCTGTACAATGGGTGAGACAAAATAACAAATATACATACACGTTACACACAAACAGAACAGTAGGAGAGAGGACCCTGCTTGAGAGCTTACAATCTAAGAGGAGAGCGATAACATGAAAAAGCTGAACTGTATAGTTAAACCGTCGTGCCCCCATAGAGAAGTGATTCAGACCATAGGATTCAATGTAAAAAAATATTTTTTGCGCTAATTTTTATTCTCAACGGTTTATTTTTTTCATCTGCATCAAAATGTATTTTTAGTTATTTATTTATTTTTAACAGTATTTATCTGGATTTTTTTTTAGGCAAAATTTTGGGCTTCCATTTTTTTTTTTTTTAAGAGACCAGACTTTTTTTTTCTCTCACTGAACATGACTTTTATTTTTTCCTTCCGGCTGGCTGCATTCAGCATTGCAGTCCTTAGTGCTGATAGCTATTTCAGCACCAGGACAGGGGGTTCACGCCCACCTGTAGCCTTCAGCGAGTTTGTCATTTTTGCAGCTTCGGCTGCGCTGGACGGGGGCTGTCCTTGGTGCTGAAACTCCGTTTCCACACCAAAGATAGGTTGTTTTTTTATTTCGTTCGGTGACCAGTCCGGCCGCCGACCTGGGTTGTCCACAGATCCTTCCAGTGGACGTCCCTGATCAGCTGGTGGCGTTGTCCGTAGTCGGAAGACCATGTCGGTCACCCGACTATGGTGCCAGTGGACAGCCAGCAGTGGGCAAAGGTCCTGCAGTAACCAACGCGTCTGTTCAAAACCATCAAAGAAACCAGGTTTTCTTAGCACCGTTCCTGCATTAAATGGGTTAAAGGCTTCCTTAACGCTGACGATTAGAAATAAAGGGAAGAGGAAAAAAAAAAGGACAAAAAACAAATAAAATCTCAATTTAATCTGTTAAATGGGCTAAACTTGCTGTGTTACTGATGAGATCATTGTAGCCTGCCAAATTACCTACGGATTTCATTAGGATGGCGAGCTATTGAAGAAACATCCATTAGTTGATTAATGAAGAAAAACAAAAACTGATTAAGACATAAAAGTTCCATAGTGTTAAATTGGGTATGAATGGGAGACCGAGAGAGAAGAGGGAGAGAGGGGAAAAATATAAATATATATCTGCTTAATTTATTAGCCAGCCAGTGTATTTTCGGCGTAATCTCGCCGTGATATTACAAACAGCAGCTGTTTTAATAATGATAAGCCATTGCTAAGAAAAATAAATCCAAAGAAGAAAGGACATTAGCGAAGAAATGAAGATTTATTTTGCCCATTGGCTGGGAGATAAAAATTAGAATAAATGCTGCTGGGAGGGACGTGGTTAAATAATATGATGCATGGACGCTTGAAATACAGAAGGACGGTGCGCCCTGCAACAGCTACATGTATTCATGGATCGATGGACCTCCCATAGCTGCAAACAAAACCCCAGTACCCACCCCGCATTCAAGTCCATTCCTTGGTAGTATTTCTAAATCTGGTTTAACCTCCCTGGTGGTAATCCCGAGTGTGGCTCGGGGGTTTAACGTTCAATGCTGAAAGCGGTAACCCCGAGCCACACACGGCCTGGATACATACCTTTACCTGCGCTCCCTCGCTGACCTCCACGATCGTGGTGTCCGACTTCCTGGTTCCCTTCTCCCGAGAGGGGAACCAGGAAGCATGGAGTCGCGATCGTCTGGAGTGTGTGACAGCGGGGGACAGCGAGGGAGCACAGGTAAAGGTATGTATCCAGGCCGTGTGTGGCTCGGGGTTACCGCTTTCAGCATTGAACGTTAACCCTGAGCCACACTCGGGATACCGCTAGTGGGATTAAAAACGTGGAACGATTCTGACATATAAAATATGCCAGAATCGTAACGCCAGGGAGGTTTAACCCTTTCGCTGTTGAGGCATTTCCCGCCTCTGTGCTGAGGTCATTTTTACCGATTTTGCTCATCATGTTTAAACATGTTTTGAAGGCTTATTTTAGTATATGACCCAGACATATTATATATCGTTCTTTCCATCAGACTCAGCAGATTCATAATATGTCATTATTATATGTATACGTCATGACCTGTCTGTATATTATAACAAAAAATGCAATAATATATGAATTTTCAATAATTTACAACGTGTAAAGTGTTTTGTTTTTTTCACATTTTATCATGCGAGCAATTGCGGTTATATTTTGTATGGGGTGCGCTTGTTAAAAAAATTAGAGATGGGGTCTCGTTACATTTTGTTTTGGGGAAAATTACGCGATTTTTAACAAATGCACCGCATACAAAAATCGTTATGGCAGCATAATTGTTCACATTATAATTGAAATGGGAACAATATTGCTGCATTAACAAACCAAAAAAAGAAAAAAAACCACTTTTTTTTTAATATTTATTTATTTTTTTAAAACTTTTTTCATACTCATGTTTGGTATCGTTGGAACGGCCATGCTCTGGCCGATCCAACAATATCAAACATTAACCCCTAACTGCCACGGATCGGGAGATAGGGGGTTCATTGGAACCCCCTATCTCCACCATTGGTGGCAGTTAGGGGTTAACTCCAGGACTGGCGTCATCGTGCTATGCACAATGACGCCAGTCCTCAGGGGGCAATCCCGGAAGCTTGGCCGACATCCAAGATGTCGGCCAGCTCCGGGAAAGGATCACGAACCGGTGCTTTTCGGTGCCGATTCGTGATCCAGCCCCCATGGGGTTAATTCCAGGTACCATTAGGAAGGGCAGGCTGTGCCCTTCCAAAGGGTGCCTGGATTAACCCCCGCAACGCCGGCGATCGGGAGGGAGAGCGGTCCGAAGGACCTCCCCCCTCCCTTTCAGGCGCCTGCTCCGCACATGCAGGGGGGCGCCTGAATTAGATGTCATCGCGCCGCCGCAACGACATCTAATTAGCCCGGCAGCGGTTCCTGGTGCTGGGCTGACATCGAGGATGTCAGCCCGTACCGGAGGGCACAGCGATCGTCCGGAACCTGGCCGATCGCTGGCCCCAAAGGGAGGACGCGCTCAGCGCGTCCTCCGCAAGGAACGTTACCTGCGGGTGGACGCGCTCAGCGCGTCCTCCGCAGCGAAGGGGTTAAAGTGTAATTAAAAATTATTTTTCAAAAAAAACACTTGTTTCTGACAATGGTCTTTTTTGGAAAATCCCTTGGTAGTGAAAGGGGTTAAATATATACCGAATGTTTATTAGGAGCCCAGATATATTCTACCCACTTCAATGCATCAAGATTGTCTAAAACTCTACAATTTTATAGTTATTATATAAATATGTAAATTTTTTAGCTTTCTGACTGAATACCACATTTCTTCTTGTTTTATCCTGCCTTTGCCCTGTAACCCAATATCAATCGCATCCCTCCACTCTTTCTCGTACAGCAATAAGGAGCAGAAACTTGTACCCCTGATTTGAACAAGGAAGCCAACGATCATGGAGCGCAGTCTGCTCTGCAGCCTTCAGCATACTGCAGACAGGATTAACTATTTGCAGACTGGATATATTAAGGTTTAATGCATCACAAAGCAAAACAATGAATCTTTAATGACAGAGTTTGTAATGTCAGGGCTTGTGTTTTTAATGATCTATTAAGTATGTAACATCAGTTGCAACAGCTTGATGGCACTTCCCTTCCATTCAGGTGAATGGTGCCACCATCGCTTCTACCTCTCAGGCTCGTTGCCACATTCAGTCGCTAACCAAATCCTGCTACTTCCACCTAAAAAACATTGCATGTGTCCGACCCGGTCTTAATCATTAATCTACTAAAATGCTCAGCCAAGCTCTTATCTCCCGCCTTGACTACTGTAACCTCCTCCTCTCTGGCCTTAAGTGATCCCAGATTCTCCCTCTGCAGCCTGTTATGAACGCGTGTGCCAGGCTCATCCACCTCACCTCCCCTCCCGTCCCGTCCCTTTGTCAATCTCTATAAAGGCTTCCTGTTTCCTTAAGAATCCAATTCAAAATACTGGCGCTCACATACAAAGCTCTCCATAACAGCGGCCCTGCCTACATCTCCTTTATTAGCAGGTACATCCCATCCCGACCACTTCGCTCTGCCAATGATCTGATGCCATCTCCTCGTACCTGCTCCCAACTCTCGCCTTCAGGACTTCTGCCACCTTTTTACGGAACTCCCTCCCCGCAACATCAGACTCAACCCGTCTCGCCAGTCCTTCAAGAAGTCTCTGAAAACATTACTTTAGAGAAGCCTATTGGCTCACTCCATGATTCCCCCACTGTACATTTCTTGCACCATCTTCCCACCCAGCCCACATGCACCCCACTACTTCATATTCTCTATTTACCCTCACCTAGTGTGTGTCACCCCTCTCCTCTTAGATTGTAAGCTCTTGAGCAGGCTCCTCTCTCCTACTGTTCTGTGTGTTTAACTTTATGTATATTTGTTATTCCGTCTCTCCCATTGTACAGCGCTACGGAAGTTGTAACTAACTTCCTTTGTTATCCTCAGAATAATAAGAGCATAAATACTATCCGCATGGACAGGGTCTCGGTAGCTGCTTATTATCAGGGTGATATTTGTGGTTTATTTACATTTCGTTCACATTAGGCCAATAATGGGCAACATTGACGTCCTGGGTGTTTCTTAACTACATCACTCAAATTGCCCGTCTGGTTTATAAGCTCATGGCGTATGGCAAGAGACATTACGCTGAATTTATCCAGGGTTAAACATGTTGGGAAAAGCCAAGACCTTCTAAAGGGCTGTATCAGCGGTGACTTGCTTTGCGTGGTCGCTGGGTGATGCTCACGTCCCTTGCCCCGAATGCAAAGCTGTGTTTTATGTTAATCTCATTTTTTTTTGCCGTCACGAGTAACACTCCATTAATCGCTCAGAGTCCTACTAATTTTGCTTGGTGTGGAAGGTATTATGAGAGGGGATTAAAGAACAATTAAGTTGTTGATGGCAATTAATGCCGTATGACTGCCTGATTGCTAGAAAATGAAGAAAATATCGCGATGGAGGACGAGCAAGGACAACATCCCCAGAACTATAATTTGGTCTGACATCTGTTAATTTGCTGCGGATTCGGCTTTCTCAGCGGTAATAATCTGGGCGGTAACAAAATAGCTTGTACTTACGCGGGACTCTCCGGCCCTTTACCAGAGGGACTCTGAAAAGAAGTTAGCCGGCACAGTAACACAGCGCTCGGTGGCAAACACCGCTCTGCACCATGGCTCTGGATAATGGGAATTAATGTGCACATCAAGAGAGGATTGTCACCAAGGATAATGGACAGATACCTCGATACTCCCTAGGTGAGCGGCGTACAGGTCGAAGAAATGCTTTCGTACGATTAGAAAGCCTTGGAACCGAATTACTGGGAAGAAAAGGTGTAGAAAAAGAATAAAAAAAAAAAGGACCATTTTTTTTTGTCTGTCTGGTAGTTCCCAAATTATTATTTTTTTTAAACATTGCGACCCTCTTCAAAAACACGGCAGCCCTTCTTTCAAGAAAGTGGTGCTTGACAACAGACTGAAGCCACACAGGTTATTATTATTTTTTTAACCTTTGATATTCTGGTACTGCACTATATAGTTTTCATTATAGATTGCAAGCTCTTGTGAGACCAGGCCACCCCCCCCCCACCTCCGTACCTCATTTCAAACATCTCAAATTTTTATCTGTGATTCGGTGTAACATCCTTTTGTTTCTTGTGAAGTAATGGCGGAAAAGACAAAGCCGCATAAATGAAACCGATAACAAAAAACGACCAACTGCGACCCTAGTTCCGCCCCCTCGGAGCCTTTCCTTGCTACTCAAGTCCAAGGGGTTAATCGTGATGAGCGTAGAAGCAGCGCGTGTCTATCAGATTACAGATCCTTATTAAAGATGGTAAAGACGGTTTCAGTTTTATCCTTATGGAATATTTTATTGAATATTTTTGTTATTAGCGAAATATATAAATATTGTCGTTTTGTAAAAATCTTGTGATAAAGAAGAGATGGAGGATAATAATCTGTCTTTATGCTGCGCAGGCCGTGGTAAAAATGACAGCATCGCTACCCTCTTCTAAATGCGATGATATAAACACACAGGCATGATAGGAGCTAATAGTTAATGCAGTGCCGGATCATGGGAAACCCAGCGTGCCTTCTGTACGGGGAGATCGTTTAACTCAACGCGACCTGTGGTCACCCAGGGACAATGAGTCCACCCTGAAAATCAATCTTTGAACCGGCGTGACCTGCCGCTCGACAAGCGTGGATTCCAGACACAACGGCTCGCATGGCGACTTCTAACCTCACTCAACGGAGACTCCGCGATCAATTTCTTCTTGACAACACACACAACGTGGCCTTAATAACGGTATTAAAAGCACCATAAAATACCCCGCGTGGCACATATTGAACGATAGCATCCTAGATTGTTAAACTATATTAAAAAAAGAATACGAAATGTATTTATCAATATAAATTGTAAGACATGTCACTGCCCTGCTGGTCTACGTCCACCAGAGCCCAGATCTGGCTCAGCTTAGCGACACCACCCAGGGCATCTAGTGATCATTTCTGGAAGGCACACCATCAGAGAATGGAGAGTGAACTGATGGGGGGGGGGATCCGTTGGATTCAAGTAGAAAGCCTGCCATTTATTGCAGAATAGGGCTGAAAACCTGTACGTTGAGTTATGGATGCTATGGCATGGCACACTAGTGTAGATGCCACCTGTCACCAAGTGATTTCATGAAGTTGTTTGACTAGGAGTAAAGGACAGGGGAAATAATTCCGAGTCTGTCCTTTAAAGTGTTGAAAATGTCAAAAAACAAGTGGTTTGAACGGGCCATATTATCACTATTTCTTCCAAGTGGTATCCATGAGACCTCACTTTAAAGAAACACCAAGACTATCCTGGGCAAACAGCATACTGACGCTACGCTCGAGATTTTGATACTTCAAAATAAGATTCCATGAATGGAATTTGGATATTATTGAGACATTTCAGCAAACACGTCTCTTGAGTCTCCAGGCTTAACTTTGCTCCGCGGTGCTGCCATATTTAAAACCTCTTCGTTCAGAACCACTTACCCAAACGAAGTCCACGACCTATTCACATGGAAGAAAACCGGCAAGAGAATGTTTTTGGGACGTCCAGCTCTGTCACCTGATAATCTGTGCGCATGCACTTGCTCGTTACCTGCATTGGTCTTGGGTCAAAAAAGTGGAGTTTCAAGTCGTAAAGTGAGCCTAGATATCGGGCGGGTGGAGTGAGAAGCGGCCATTGCGATGTCGGCTTTATACACAAAGAGACCTTGCTACACGGAAGTGTTACATTTCAAAAATCGTGGTAATGATCATGAGGATATTCTTTTCAGGCAGACTTGTGGCACCCGAGTCTTGTGTTCCTGTCTACCTTACACGCAGTAGTACATGGCCCTGACAGTCAACGGTGAGACACATTTCTTTATATCCATCAAGTCTACCGGCGGCACAGAATGGGATAAGTGTTCTCAGCGAGGGATCCTCCTTTTATTGCCGGCACCACAGAGGTTTTAATAATATCATAAGATTGCTTGCACCACCATCTCTTCCACCTTAAAACCATCTCTGTGACGCTGTCTACGGTCTTCCCTTGGTGTCCGGCCACAAGCGAATTGAGAGCGGGAGCTTCTGAACGCTTCTTAGCGTCTGTCATGCCACGTAGGGATCCGTCTTGCGTCTGCACTCAACCATTTTCTTTGGAAGATGGCGGCGCACAAAAGGCGTTCATTAGCGAGATGCGGGCCTGAGCTTCCCTTAGGAGACCTCTGCCCTCACGTGAAAAAAGATTAGAATCCAGATTAACCACCGCCATGCCAAAATGCGAGGCAGAGATGAATCAGAGAGTTTACTCAAGGAGGCAAAGTTCTCACGCCGGAGTGTTTGAGCTTCCATTTACCAAAGGCACGCCAGGTCCTAATCCGGACATCGAGAGTGTGTTACGAGACCTTGGTTAACGTGAACGTCTGTAGCTAGGACCACAGAAAGCAGGGAAAGAAGTAAAGCCTAATGAAAGCTATATATTTCCAGTCTGCGGTTTACTTTGCTCTGATTAGATGTGCTCTGCCATTATTGTTCTATAGCACAATAGTGCAAATTACAAATTGCATTTGGCTGGAGGACCATTACCGCCATAGCCGTGGCTGCCTGAATGACTCTGATAATAAGTACAGACGGATTGCGCCCCGAGCAGCCCGAATGATGATACGGGTCAATCGGAAACATTTCTTCAAGCAGCCTTCATTAAATCCACCAAATCGACGAGGTCAGGAGCAGGAGGGAGGAAAAAGAAAGAAGAAAAAAAAAAACAACTACAAACTGCCGTACGCAAAGTTGTATCTTCAGCACCGAGAGACGCGGCGTGTGTTACATCTGATGACGCCGGAGACGTAATCGAGCGAACGTGATATCTGTCAGTCACGTGACAGAAAAACAATAGTCTTTAGAGATTTCTACACATGACTTGGTATATGTATACACGTAGGATTATCCTGCAGCAACACATGTACCCTGTGTCGTCGTGCACGGATAAGTGCGTGCCAATAGCGTCAATCTGGAAACAAAGTTATAAAATATTTAATCTATATATTTTCGTGTCATCGGTCACGGCTTCCTCTATTAGCGCTTGAGGAAGCCGTGACTGATGACAGCGAAACACGTGTCGAGCGTGTCCTAAGGATGCATGTTGCATTTTAACAGGTTTTAAACCACCGGTGGCGAGAATATACTGCATTGTTTTTGGAAGGTGGTACTCCAGTATGCCTGCTACCTGCATGAATGTTATAACAGCTTGGGGAGAGAGTAGAAATCTTTTGAACAACATGGCCCTAATCTAGAAGGTCTCATAGCATATAGCCGGCTATCTTCACTCCCCACCTCACCCCCCTCTTATTTAGACACATGCGCATGTGTGGTGGCATTAGTGCGTGGTATAAGTGCCTTGACAATAACTGTATCTTGTCCTAGGAGTCTATCACTGCAATATGGTTGTTACTGGTATGATTATGGGTACAGCACCTAGGGAGAGAGCAGAAATCATCGGAATAATAGGGCCCGAGTACAGAAGGTTTCATAACATATAGTGGGTTATTTTTACTCTCCATCTGGAGGTATGTGCATGCGCGGAGGCATCTGAGCCTGGTATAAGTGTTTTGACAAAGTATGGAACCCTGCCATAAAAGTGGCTGTAGGTCACCACACATGTTACTTAGAGGTGGTCGACTCAGAGCATATATCGCCCTTCTAGCACGTAATCATAGATATACAGTGTCCCGGTTGGTACTCATTTTTTTTCCTACTTCCTTCTTTTCATTATACTTTTTTTTTTGACTTGCACAATAATGGTTTTCTTTTATATTTAGCTCGTACATACATTATTTACACAAATATAGTTGGTTATTATTTGCACAGGTAAACCCGGTAGCCGGGAGACCGGCAAATATCATCTGAGCCTGCTCCCCAAGTTCAATTGTTTTTCAACGCGGTATTGCCGCAGAGTTTTACGTCTGTCGTAGCATAGAATCATAAGCAATGGAGACCAACACACGAAGTACGTGCGCACCGAACTGCGCACGAACAACGCAAACGGACGTAAGTTAGGCAAGAACGTCAAACCGTTAAGACTGACACGCAGAGTGCGCCACATCCGCATAGCGTTATGTGTGCGTGATGACACGAAGTCAGACGGACCGCATTTGCGACGTCCAGCACCTTGACGCACAAAATGGCTTTTCATATCACGTTCCAATTTTTATCCTTTTTCTTATTAGTTTCCCAGAATTCCCTTTTTTTCTACGTCCGTCAAGAAAAACAGACCATGTGGTGTCTACAGTATCTTCCGCCAGTATGTCCGTCTGTCTGTTATGCACGCACGCAGAGTGCGCTCAGACTGCGTTTGTCTGACTCTAGCCTTAGTCGACTAAATCTAGACTAAAACTAAATGGCGTTTCAGTCAGAAGACTAGGACTAAAACCAAATTAAAATTTGTTGTCAAAATTAACATTGAGTAAGACAAAGCACTGGGAACTTGCGCTGGAAAGAGCCGGAGGACGTGAAGGCGCACATTGTGGGCAAGTTGCACGATACTGACAGATCTCTTAAATAGCAGGGAATGCTCAAGGGCTTTTCGGTCTTCATTCTGCATGGAGCGTGCGAACAGAAACTTAACAACTCACAGCAGCTGAGCCGGCATTTTATTAATTAATACCTAGAAGATACAAATGCTAATAAGCTCGGCAGCGCGAGGGAAGACGGGCAACGTTGTATACTCACCCTGCAAGTAACAGACTTGACGCAAAGAACAAAAATGTGCCCAGGTGCACCGTGGGAGCAGAGGAAGGGGGCCCGAAGCCGCGTTACTTTCTCTGGCACGCACGCGGTTAATATGTACATCTGTCACGGGCCCCGCCACTGCATCCCAACAGGTCTCATTAGCTGTGCATGGAAAACATGTCAGCATTTTCATTAGTGCAACAACAAATTAAAGCGCCAGGAGTGTTTAGAGGATATATAGGTACACAATGTAACAGATTATAAAACATATCTAGCTTCCAATACCTCACACCAAGACTTAACCCCTTAAGGACTAATGACAAAAAACTGTTGCATCATAAAAGCACTGACTTAAAGGACCCTTAGTCCTTAAGGGGTTAATGAGTCCAGGGCCAGACAACCACAGGCCAGGACACTACCTCTAGATCCTAATTTTCTGCAGAAACCTACCTGCAAACCGTCTGCCGGCTCCTGCGCATGTGACGTGGGCCGATACATTTATCTAAAAGTTTGTCCGGTCCTGCTTTACATACTTTGCAAATAAACCAGTGAAAGACCTACCACTTCTAAACAGAAACATGTGAAAACGTTTAACCCCTCCACTCCATGTCTTAACTCTAGACCTGCCACTTTCCAGTTTCGTGTTCAACCAGACACACAGTTTTTTAATGCATTATTATAAACGGGAAGGACTTTGATACGGGCGGCCAGAACTGTAACCCACGAGACTAACCACGCTACACATCAAAACTGTGACCCGCGAGACTAACCGCGCTACACATCAGAACTGTAACCCGCGAGACTAACCGCGCTACACATCAGAACTGTAACCCGCGAGACTAACCGCGCTACACATCAGAACTGTAACCCGCGAGACTAACCGCGCTACACATCAGAACTGTAACCCGCAATCAAAACTGTGACCCGCGAGACTAACCGCGCTACACATCAAAACTGTAACCCGCGAGACTAACCGCGCTACACATCAGAACTGTAACCCGCGAGACTAACCACGCTACACATCAAAACTGTGACCCGCGAGACTAACCGCGCTACACATCAGAACTGTAACCCGCGAGACTAATCGCGCTACACATCAGAACTGTAACCCGCGAGACTAACCGCGCTACACATCAAAACTGTGACCCGCGAGACTAACCGCGCTACACATCAGAACTGTAACCCGCGAGACTAACCACGCTACACATCAGAACTGTAACCCACTAGACTAACTGCGCTACACATCAGAACTGTAACCCGCGAGACTAACCGCGCTACACATCAGAACTGTAACCCGCGAGACTAACCGCGCTACACATCAGAAATGTAACCCGCGAGACTAACTGCGCTACACATCAGAACTGTAACCCACTAGACTAACTGCGCTACACATCAGAACTGTAACCCACGAGACTAACCGCGCTACACATCAGAACTGTAACCCACGAGACTAACCGCGCTACACATCAGAACTGTAACCCACTAGACTAACCACGCTACACATCAGAACTGTAACCCACTAGACTAACTGCGCTACACATCAGAACTGTAACCCGTGAGACTAACCGCGCTACACATCAGAACTGTAACCCGTGAGACTAACCGCGCTACACATCAGAACTGTAACCCGTGAGACTAACCGCGCTACACATCAGAACTGTGACCAAAAAACAAATGATGTTATTTACTAACCTCGAAAATCGACCCAAAATATTGCACAGAATGGTGAATTTCACCGTAGGTGCAATTCGTCTATTCACAAAGCTGTCAATTCTCCAAATACAGGTGAACTGACAGCAAAATAAGGTGCAATTCAGCAGCACTGAAATTGTCCCATTGAAAACTATTGATTTGTCTATTCACAAAATGCTGAATTTTACTGAAATTTCAGCAAAATTATTCAGTGTTTCAAGTCGACAGGTTTAAAAAACCACAGGTGAATCTCATAGATTTCAAGGTTCAAAAAAATAATTTATAAAGACAGTTTTCTTTAATTTTTGCGAAAATCCTTTTTATTAATTTGCCATTTTGTATTTTTTTTAGAAGACTTTTTAATTATTTTACTAAAGGGCCTTTATTATTATTTGTACACATTTTTACTGCATTTTTGTTGATATAAACTCCTATTAGGAGATTAGGAGACTACCTCTCTTTTGCTTTGCAATTCCGTGGACGTCGCCGAAGCATATTCAGCAGTTGTCACCGATTTCCAGTAACTGCTTCGCCGACACCCAATTTTGGCAAAATGAAGGGAATATTAGCTAAATAGTGAATTAAACGAATTTTCAGCGAAATGGAATCGCCGAACTGAAAAGCGTGAATAGACCCCAAAGTCTCCGAAAATGTATCTAGTCCATAGATTGGTGAAGTCCAAACCAGTAGTTTATCAGAGGATCTTACATGTCACAAAACAGACCGTTCACAGAGCAGTACAGTCTATAAAATAAAATAAAACCGTATAGTGCTAGCTATTAGTGTGGCCTCTAGCCTCTGGTATTGGGGAGAACTTAATGTAGACATACGTCTCACGTAAACACAAGAAGGGCACTTCACAGATCGTGCCGGCGGTCTTTGATGCAACATATCTCAACACTCCGATGATCTCAATCATGGGCGGTAAATGGCACATGGATCGCCACGGTAAGTATTACTCCAAAATTGTGAATAATTGGGGGATAAACTGCGGTCGTAGAGCAAAAAAAACTGACCCTCACACTTCATTACTCTATGGAGACTCTCTCAACGACAAAAAAACTACTTGTGCTCATGTGAGATTTATATATATGTATATATATAAATCTGTTGAAGTAACCTTTGCTTTTCTGCATTAAAACGTGTATGCAATCTCCACTGTGCGCTGCATTTTTTTGTACGCGTGCGCACTGCAGCATCTAGCCACTTACCATTTCTAGAGTGCGGAGATCTGGGAACACATATATAAAGCCCGAAAAAAAGAAGAAACCCCCCCCCCTCCTGAAAAATGCTTCATGTAATGCAGCTGAGAAAATGCCACACAATACTGAACGAGTAGTGGCTCCAGGAAAAGCCTTCCAGCGGAGAGGATCAAGGATGCACGGGACCATCACTTGGCGCCACGATAATGAGTCACAAAGTTGCGATTGTAATTCCAAGAATGAAAATCACTACGGTAGTGTTCAACATTTATAGTGACCTGCGCTTTATCTGTCCCCAAGTGATTTTACAACCATGAAATACACCTTCATCTCCCCCACACAAAGTCACTGCTTACTCTGACTTAATGGAGTCTGTTGTCACAGATCAATGAACAAGCCAATCAGAAAGCCGCAGCGCCATTGACTTTTATTGTATCTGCGCAGAGTAAAAGGCAGGACTGTCAATGTTAAATAAAAATTAAAACCAACAGTATCAGGACTCAAAAGAGCTGAAAAGCAGGCCACGTCTTATTCCGAGAAGACAATAACCATAAACATTGAGCGTTATGGAGATTACTCGCAATTTGCATAAAAATTCTATGATTATGGTTATGGCGCCATTCGATTAAAGTTTATGAAATAGATAATGACGGCGGGTTACATGAGAGTGTGCTTAAATACACATAGGATTACAAGAGCCAGGCTCCTTCTCCACCAGATGGCCTGATAGGGCTGTCAGCCCAGGACAGCTACGCTGATAAAAAGGGTAAATCCTTAGGATTTCAGGCCGTCCTACCCTGCATAAATCTCTCGCTCTCAAGAGATAAACTCTGTGTTATTTATTCAATAAACTTTCGCTTGTGGTAAGCAGGGAAGAAGTAAAATTGGTTGTTTAAGAAGGTCACGGGGGTAACCGGTAACGAAAAAGGACGTCAAAAGCAAAATGAAACCTCTGCTACGCGCTGTGATACCCAGGACATACTTGAAAACGAGAGAAATCTCAATGTATCCTTCCTGGTAAAATACTTTGCAAATAAATAAATAAATACATTCATACACACTGCACATTATGGTATTACTGCTGTGGAGCTCTGTGATACTGTATTGTGAGGTGTGCATGACTGAGTATCACAAAGCTCCATAAGCAATAAAACTCACAGTAATGTGCAGTGTGTATGAGGTTTACAGAGCTCCACAGCAATAAAACTCACAGTAATGTGCGATGTTTATGAGCGTATGAGAACGCTCCACAGAAATAAAATGCAATGCAATGTGTGGTGTGTATAAGCGTATCACAGAGCTCCACAGCAATAAAACACAATTAATGTGCAGTGTGTATGAGCGTATCACAGAGCTCCACAGCAATAAAACACAGTAATGTGCAGTGTGTATGAACGTATAACAAAACTCCACAGAAATAAAACACACAGTAATGTGCAGTGGTTGAGCCATCACAGAGCTCCACAGCGCTAAAACTCACAGTAATATGTGGTGTGTATGAGTTTTATTGCTGTGGCACTCTGTGATACACGCATACACACCGCACATTACTGAGTTTTAGCGCTGTGGAGCTCTGTGATACGTGCATACACACCGTACATTACTGTGAGTTTTATTGCTGTGGAGCTCTGTAATAAAAACGCACACACACCGCACATTACTGTGAGTTTTATTGCTGTGGCGCTCTGTGATACGCTCATACACACACACCGCACATTACTGTGAGTTTTATTGCTTTTTTTTTAACACACTACACTTCTTCGGTGTCAGAATGACAGATTTTTGCAGTTTAGAGCCCAGAGGATTATTTTTGTAAACGTCTATACATTTCATGGAAATTATTCATAGTATAACATTTCTATAGGAAAAGCATTTGGGTTCCTGTGAAATTGAGCCATTAACCCTGTATGTGCCTGTAGAGTCTGCTAGGACTATTTCTGCATAATTGTAAATTGCAGTATCCGGTGTCTTTACGCGTGCATTCACAAACACAGAGGAAAATTTCACCGTACACTCACAGCGTGTATCTGTATATCCACACACATGTACATTACGGTACTGGAAACGAGTCCGTGTAATTGCTGTTTCTCCAGTGAGCAGCCGATTCAATTGAATCCTTATCAGCCGCTTTCTGTCATGCACAGATTCGCAGACTTTGCTGCCATGAATGGGTAACCAGCCTTTCATGTTTTTAGCCATGCATTGTTTGAAGTTGAATAGACTCGAACCTTTAATTTTCACTCAATTACAGAAAGAAGAGCAAAAAGCAAAAAAAAAAGAAAAAAAAGAGATTTCACATTTTTCTACATAAGCCGAAATGAAAATTGACTAAGAAACTCAGAACTGTCAGGAACATCTTTGGGGAAAAGAAAAAAAAAAAAAGATTAGCTTTTGCAGTGATTATAAAATAGGTGTCATCTTTGACACGCGCGTTCCTGAGAGCCTTCTGGAAAGGGATGTTAAGGGACGTCAGAGAGGGTCTGAGAAGGTTCAGCTGTCATGCTTCGCACCTCCTCTCCAGCGCTTTGTAGTCAGACGCTGCGATGAGAATGTCAAAGGGTCTCTATTTAAGCCGGCTGACACCGAGAAAATGAAGAAGAAGAAAAAATACCACGAGAATATGTTATTAGCCACTATGAACTTGAGGAACAGGCCGGAATGACACAATTTCTGGAGGAAAAGAAGAAGAAACAGCCAAGGAACCCAACATAGAAGACGTAAAAAATAAATAAAACCTTCCGGAAATACCACGTTTTATTCCATCACTTGATCTGGTGTTTAATCATTGGGCCGTGCAAGCGCAATAAATACAGAGGTCGTAACGGACTACGTAAATTACATTTCCCCTTTCACCCCGGGGACACAATACATAATCTATATTGGCTACGATCAGGGGTCAAGTCGAAAGGGAACGCAGTTCCTCCACTATTTTTGCAGAGGGAACTCAGTTCCCATACATTACATACACTATAAAGCTTGTATTCAGGTGCTCAATTATAGATTTCCCTCTTAAATCTTATATTTTTTTAGAAACATCATATTTTGGTGCTACCACACTAATTTTTATAGGACTTGACCCCTGGCTACAATATTCTAGCCAAAGCACCCACCCCGGTACACCTCATGCTGCTCCACGTTGGAAGTTAGAACAAGATGTCCGGGGTGGCAGAGAGCTCCAGTCTTCCAGACATTGGTATCTGTCCAAGTGGCCTAAAAGTGCCAGTGACCCTCCCCCCCTCAGAGGATATTCACCCGGTGACTCCCCAGGTGGGATCATTAGCTGGCCCTATAATTAATACAATTACAACTGCCCACCGGGGCCTCAAATGATGGAATCCATCTAGAATGCCATTATACTTTTATCCCACACAAGTACACTTCTACATTCACACACACTTGTTTACTGCGAGAGATGCATGAACCTTCTTAATTCACACAGGCTGATGGAAACGTAATATAGGGCCCTCATATCCTCATGTATCCTCATGTATCTGCTGGCAGGAATACGGATCTGCCTCCTGTATGTATTGTAGAATTGTCCTGTTTTAATAAATAAATAATAATAATAAAATGGTGTATAATCTCATAGGATTATGAATTTCTGGATAATCTATAGATCGGTTAATTAACTGTCACTGAGAGTTTATTATTTTATTATGCATATTATATTGTATCGTTATTTTTAACGCATTTTTGCATTTTTTGTCAACCGTTGGGAATTGCTAGATTTCTATTGAAATCACAAGAAGAGTAAAGTCTGATTCGGATTCATTTTCAGGAATGAAGCAACAATAAGTTGCAGCTGAAAACCGAGCACGGCAGAAGAGCTACGTGAACCCAAGCGTCAATAGCTGCAGAGCTCCATGTAACGTGCGGCACTATATACATCTGACACTTCTATTTTATACAGGCCAAAAGCCCACTGGCACACGTATCATATTAAAACCACTCGAACATAAAACAGCATTTGATCTTCCTAAGCCACGAGATCAAAGGCACACGAAGCCGCCATTGCGATTTGGGCCTTACGTCCTGGAGCCGACGAATAATCGCATCGCCTTTCACGCCAGCACGGCCGTATCGTACATACTGAAGATTTCCCCGCACCCCCACGTTTAGATTTAATAATTGCTTTAGCTGTTCATATATATTACGTAGAGATGGAACCACCTCTTTGGAGTTGCGCTTCCAGGACAGCTCGTGAGCCGCGACTTGCTCATAAGCCGATTTCGTCAGGGTGGGGGCCCATGGAACATACATTTATAAAAATAACCTAGAAACGAGGTGTCAGATGTTCAACGTATCCTCAGCAAAGATCAAGCGAATGCAGAAATACAGCGATATCCAAAATATTGACCTGGGAGGGACAGGCAGGACAAACCCACCTCTCATTAGGATACCTGGACGCGCAAGACACACCTCGTGCGCACGTTTATGACCAATATTACCGCAGCAGCAAAATCCAGCTCCTCCGCGCAGAGGTACTTTGTATCAGCCAAGAGCCAGCGACCACAGACGCATAACTACACGTATATCTGTCGAAGCTAAGTAACAGTCTTGTGGCTTTCATTCCCTCGGAGTTAAGATCCAGACTAATAAAAGGTCAAACAAGGAGCCCGGGGGCCACGTGTCATCTTGACAGAAGAGTCTCTGACCCGGTTTTTGTGAAGCAAGAGCCCTAACCCCGATTTAAGAGGGCGCTGTCAGACAGCGAGACTACGTGCTTCCCGGTGAGGATACAGCGCATACACTGACACCTGTCATAAAGCGGCCGCGTCTAGATGGCGAGCGCAGAGTAAAATAGATGCGCGAACAATGCGCACACACACACAGTCAAAGGGGAAAAGGAAGAAAAGATTTAAAAAGACGCAGGGAAAAAAAATTACTCTATCAGAACGTACACACTTAAATATACATAAAACATAATTGGATAAAGAGCAGAGCGCATCAGATCTTACATCATGTTTATTGCAGATTGCGCTGGAATGGCATATTAATGTGCGCATCAAATGAATAGGATTCCAGCGAAAAGTCATTTTAACGTCCCGAAGAACGCGGCGTATATTAAGACGTCCATTACTATTCTCCTCACTTTATCTGCGCCGACACCAAATGAATAAACGTTTGGATTTACGGCACCCCCATTTCAATCGCGCCCCCCCCCCCGGAGGTTTCCCTGGAATCCACTTTCTGCTGTATCTAGCCTGGAAGCCGACACTTTACCAAGCGCCATTCACAATACAAAATAAGTTTTCACAGATCTAAAGGTATATATGCTCGTTTGTCTGCGTCACCAATTGGCCCATTCCTAAAATAATAAAATTGTAAAAAATTGTGTTTAGCCCACCGTTTGTAGAGCGCTGCAGTATATGTTGGAGCTCTAAACAATAAAGCACCATATCAGAGCGTTGAATAGTTAAGAGAGGCCATATTTACGTGGGATTGGATTTGAGGGGTAAAATCTATTATTATTTGCCTTAGAAAGTGCTAGTATGGGACCATTAATGTAGGACACACCTAAGGGGTATAAACAGATTCCCCCCCCCACAAAAATAAATGAAATCTCTTCTAAAACAGAACAAAATATGCAAAATCCTTCAAATGACCAACGCAAAGAATACCAAATACCAAAACTGAATGCTGTCCAAAAACAGAATCATGGGCTCTGACGTCTCCATCCTGGAAACATTGTCACCAAAAACGTGAAGTGCAGCTGCACGTACTGATGGGTGTGTGTAGTAACACTGGCAAGTGATTATTGGGCAGGGGCTGCCACATTCAGCCACCTTGCATGGCAGCAAGAATATGCCGAAAGCAACGCTGGCACGCACCCAGCATTGACAATGTACCCCCACCTGCATCCACTATGCCCTCGCTTCCTCCCTTTGACGACGCAGACAAGTAAACACGTGTGATTAAATCAATAGCGCTGTCTGAACACTGACATCACGTGGAATCATCAGTTTACATAAAAAGAAGCCAAAGGTGATTACAGCTAATATTACAACAGATACGCCATAGGAAAAAGCATTTAAATGTGCGTTGACACCTAAACAAAACAAATGACATGTGTCTGAGCAGATAAAAGCTTGATAATTACTGGAAGAGCAGTGTGTGCAACAATTTTAGAAGCTGCTACATTCTAGAAAGGAAGTGGCTAATGTCTACACCGAAGGAGCTGCTGCTCGGGAACATTGTGCCGCCGGGGCAGGATTACACAAGTCCGCACAGATATGATGCTGGAAAGATTTATATTACTTTATTACTACAAATTTAAAAAATAAAACACAACACACGAAGGATAAGAAATCCTTATCCAGTAATCAGGTTCTAAATTTAATGCAAAAAGCATAAGGTATACAAGCATATACAGTTAGGTCCATATATATTTGGACAGAGGCACAATTTTAGTTTTTCCCAGTATTTACCAAAACATATTGAAGCTATAGTTATTTAATGGATATGGGGTGAAAGTGCACACTCTCCGGTTTAATTTGAGGGTATGTACATCCAAATTGGAGGAAGGGTTTAGGAATTACAGCTCTTCAGATTAGCCACCCCCCTTTTTTAAGGGACCAAAAGTAATTGGGCAATTGAATCAAAAGCTGTTTCATGGCCAGGTGTGGCTACTCCGTTATTTCTTCATCGATTAATCAGGTAAAAGGTCTGGAGTTGATTCTAAGTGTAGAATTTGCATTTAGAATCTATTGCTATGAACCTACATCATGCAAAGGAGCCGAACGCGCAAGAGAAACAGAACTTTTAAGGCTTCAAAAACAAAACAAATCCATCCAAGATATAGCAGCATTAGCGGCGGCCAAATCAAAAGTTTGATACATTCTGAGGAAAGACTAACGCACTGGGGAACTCAGCAACATAAAAAGGCCTGGACGTTCACAAAAGACAACAGTGGTGGATGATCGTAGGATCATCTCTGTTATAGAAAAACACATTCACAACATCCAGGAAAGTGCAGGACACTCTCCAGGAGGTGGAGGTATCATTGTCAAAGTCTACAATCAAGAGAAGACTTCACGAGAGCAAATACAGAGGGTTCACCACAGGATGCAAACCATTCATAAACCAGAAAGAATAGAAAAGCCATATTAGACTTTGCCAAAAAACATCTAAAGAAGCCAGACCAGTTCTGGAAAAGCATTCTCTGGCCGCATGAAACTAAGATTAATCTGTACCAGAATGACGTGAAGAAAAAGTGTGAGAAGACTTGGAACAGCTCATGATGCAAAGCACACAACGTCATCTGTAAAACATGGTGGAGGCAGTGTGAGGTGGCATGGGAATGCATGGCTTCCAGTGGCACTGGGTCATTGGTGTTTATTGATGATGCGATAGAAGACAGAAGCAGCCGGATAAATGCAGCAGTGTTTAGAGATATACGGTCAGTCCAGATTCAGCCAAATGCAGCAAAGTTGATTGGACGGCGCTTCACAGTACAGATGGACAATGATCCAAAACACACGGCAAAAGCAACACAGGGGTTTTTGAAGGAAAAGTGGAATATTCTGCAATGGCCGAGTCAGTCACCTGATCTCAACCCAAATGAGCAACATTTCACTTGCTGAAGGAAAAACTAAAGGCAGAAAGAGCCACAAACAAAGGACAACTGAAGACAGATGCATGTAGAGCCTGGCAAAGCATCAGAAAGGAGGAAACCAAGTCTTTGGTAATGTCCATGGGTTCCAGACTTCAGGCAGTCATTACCAGTAAAGGATTCTCAACAAAATATTAAAAATGAACATTTTATTTATGATTATATTCGTTTGTCCAATTACATTTGAGCCCCTGAAAATGGGGGGGGGGCTGTGTATAAAATGGCTGCAGTTCCTAAAATTTGTACTTTATATTTTTGTTCAACCCCTTGAATTAAAGCTGAAAGTCTGCACTTCAAATTCATTTGGATTTTTTGTTTTAATTTTATTCTGGTGGCATACAGAGCCAAAAGCATGAAAAGTATGTGTCCAAATATATATGGACCTAACTGTATAAGGATGATATACAGCGAGGCATTTAATGGATACTTGCATCTGCTACATTGTGACTGTAAGAGGAAACCAGCATATAGAAATGCCTTCACAGGAGAAGTAAAAAAATAAAATCAATGCAGAGAAGTAAACAGAAAAGCAAAAAAACACCAAAAAAACCACGTTAACGAGAAGAAGAATCCGGGCAAACGCCAACGTTTCGGCATGTATACATGCTTCTACAAGGATTACAAGGCAGGACTTGACATGAGAATCTGAAGGCTCAAAATCCACGTAATCGTGATGGTGTCCCATCATACCATTTGACCGTGACACGCGGTGATGGTGCATTGAGTCCCCTTACACCATCACTTTGGGGCAATAAAAAAAAAAAAGAACTTTACACTGTGGCCTAAAGTGATGGAAAAATCAATACTACCCTCCATCGCTCTTGCTAATCAAAATGCAATTTTGTGGCGGTTACAAGAAATAGATTATAGGGTACGAAGGGGAAAGTGAGAAAGCGAGACAATGCGGGAAACATTTCAGGTAGTATGAATAATGCAAGGCTTGCTACAGTAATGGCCTCTAATTTAATCCCCCACTAACAGTGGTGTCAATCAGGTCTCACATGATGTACAGTACAAGCGCCCGGCCTCCTGCTCAAGCATCGAGAAGGAACACCCCCCCTCAGAAAATAGGGTGTTACTGGAGCCCAGGGAATAATATGATCCCTCTCTGCCCTGTCAAGGTGCCCTATGATGCCCTGCAGGCAAAGCATGAGCGCACAGCATTACAGGCTGTGATTTTATGAGACGTTCGGATAAACAGCCCAATTGTTTCCTCTGGCAGTGTGTTTCATCGGTTACCTGGTAAGTACCAGAATAGGAGCAGGAGGGTTACCCATCTACCCGTGTTTCCGGTGCCTTCTGGTTATAGCTACCATCCAGTAGGCGCCCGCTGGCGATTCCTGCTTCACAGAGGCTTAAAATATTTAATTTTGTTTAAAGAGCTGACAGTTGCCTATATGAAGAATCAGTAGCCATCACGCTTGAAACCTCACAGGGCACAGAACGAGGAGATGGGCACCATGTGTACATGTCCATCAGTTTCTCAAATGACAATTCAAAAGCTTATTTTAGATCACTCGCATATCATTGTGCCATTTTTGCACCCGTTAACCACACTGCACAGACCCACCACCTTGATTCCTCTAAAGCAGGGGTCAGCACCCTTGGCCGTCCAAATGTTTCAGAGCTACATTTCCCACGAGGCAGAGCATCATGCGAGACCCTTACTCTAAGGATTAGAGCTATGGATTCCACCCCTGATACCGTTACCAAACACAGGGGTTTTTGTTGTTACTGTCTAACAAATCCATTTTTCCTCCAAAGAGCACTCTGCTTCTGTCCCTGACGACGCTGCGATGATCAAGTATAAAAACATAGAAGGTATTAATGCACCAAAATACAATGAATAATAGGAGCATCCATAAACGGCAATAAGTCATGGCGCTGTCAGTCAGCGCTGGGGTCCTTGGCCAAGTTGCAGGGCATGAAACGGTGATTCTTCTCCGTGGCACTTTGAGCCTTCATTAATTACATTAAAATAATGCATTGTTACTCACACGGGGATGAACTAATGAGGCATTTGTCTGGAAGACTTCCTGCGATGACGTACAAGAGCGTTTGGATTTTTATTTTAGCTGCTAGGATGGATGGATGGGTGTCTAGAATCGCTTTCACTGCTGGGGCCTCCAGACTATAGGAGCACCGGATGGTCTTTAACGTGAAGGGCCATAACCACGTCGACAACCGCAGCAAACTGAACCTAGATGTATTAATCATTTAAACCAGGGGCTGGTAACTTTGGCCCTCCAGGTGTTTTGGAACTATATCTCCCATGATGCTCATGTACTCAGCAGCATGGTGGAAACACCTGGGAAATGTAGTTCCAAAACCCCGAGGGCCGGGTTGTAAACTCCTGGTTTAAACGGACTCGGTGTCGCTCGACCTCAGTGTACAGCCCACGGAGAGTGACACACTGCCAGACCCAATGGGATTTAACGGGTTAATACAGAGACATCTTACATTCAGCACTGGATTGTAATTAAATTTGTGTGTGTAAATATGATACGCACTGCTGGACGAGGGGAGCGGAAGGTCATGTTAACACACCGAGTGGACTCAAAGGGGACTTAACTACAGTCCCCAAGGCCATCAAGCCTATGACTACATTCCAGCAGAGACAATAAGGTATAACAGTGCAAATATATAAAAATATTAAGAGGGGGGAGGGGGCAAATGTAGCGACAATCATTTAGTATGGAACGTCTATTAATCAGCTTTTCACTGATTGTGTATCGGCGAAAAGCTCTTCCAAAGACAGCTGACCGCCACCATCATCATGCGGTCTCCAGCGGGGCAGCACATCTCCCTAATTCCCTGCCCGTCAGTCATAGAAACATAGAAAAATGTCGGCAGATAAGAACCTTTCGGCCCATCTAGTCTGCCCAGTACATGGATACTTTACCTGGATTGATCTTTTGTTTAGGATAGCCTTATGCCTATCCCATGCTTGCTTAAATTCAATCACTGTTTTGGCCTCTACCACTTCTACTGGAAGACTGTTCCATGTATCCACCACCCTCTCAGTAAAATAATGCTTCCTGATGTTACTTTTAAACCTTTGCCCCTCTAATCTAAGACTATGTCCTCTTGTTTTGCTACTTTGTTCCCTTTTAAATATACTCCCTTCCTCTACCTTGTGGATTCCCTTTACGTATTTAAATGTTTCTATCATATCTCCTCTGTCTCGTCTTTTTTCCAAGCTGTACATGTTATTAAGCCTTTCCTGGTAACTTTTCTCCTTCAAGCCGTACACCATTTTAGTAGCCCTTCTCTGAACTCTCTCTAAGATGTCTATATCCTTCTGGAGATACGGTCTCCAGTACTGCACACAGTACTCCAAGTGAGGTCTCACCAGTGCTCTGTACAGTGGCATGAGCACTTCCCTTTTCCTACTGCTAATACCTCTCCCTCCCTACACAACCAAGCATTCTGCCAGCATTTCCTGCTGCTCTATTACATTGACTACTTACCCTTAGATCCTCTGAAATAATAACCCCTAAATCCCTTTCCTCAGATGTTGAGGTTAGGACTGTATCAAATATTCTATATTCAGCCCTTGGGTTTTTACGTCCCAGGTGCATTATCTTGCACTTATCCACATTAAAACTCAATTGCCACAGCTCCCACCATTTTTTTCGTTTACCTAAATCATTTGTCATTTGGCTGATCCCTCCAGGAACGTCAACCCTGTTGCAAATCTTTGTGTCATCAGCAAAAAGACATACTTTTCCATTAATACCTTCTGCAATATCACTAATAAAAATATTAAATAGAATGGGTCCAAGTACTGACCCCTGAGGTACCCCACTGGTAACAAGCCGAATAAACTCTGAATAAACTCCGAATAAACTCCATTTACCACAACCCTCTGTTGTCTGTCACTCAGCCACTGCCTAATCCATTCAACAATATTGGAATCCAAGCTCAAAGATTGCAATTTATTGATAAGCCTTCTATGCGGAACAGTATCAAAAGCCTTACTGAAATCTAAATAAGCAATGTCTACTGCACCACCTGTGCCTATTATTTTTGTTACCCAATCAAAAAAATCAATAAGATTAGTTTGGCATGATCTCCCTGAGGTCATGGCTTGCAGAGGAGAATTCTGCGAGACTGACAAGAAGCCGGGAAAAGTGAAACGCATAGGTAATCATGCCTCACTGGCTCCATATACACCAAATTGAATGCCAAGCTGAGCCAGTAACAGCCAAAGGGTGGTGGAAAAATTCAACTCACCAGCCATACTTGTATTATGGCTCTGATCAACTGTACACGGGAAGCATATGTCTGGAGGCAGACAGGTGAGAGGTGGGACGGATTTACGCACCCCTAGTGCATTCACTTCCTATATTTGCATTGTTAGCGATGTGTAGGCGTGCGGAAGGAAAAAAAAAAAAAAAGTATTTGCGTCCTTTGTGAAGAAATAACTTGATGTTTTGGTTACTCGACAGAAGAGAACACAGGAAAAAAACATGGCGGCTTTGATCCGGACCATGCATCGGAACCACATAATGCAATCCCGCCCTACACTCACGATGCAAAGCATTTGGATAAGCTGGACACATGCACGGCTAAATAATTAGTTGTTAACATAGCATTTTAAACAACCATGCCTTGTTCCATGTGTCCACCTACCTGAACATATCTCCCAGGCCCTTCAGGACGCCCCCTTTCTTTGCTTTATTTTTATCCTTGTCTCGGTCTTTTTTCTTCGCCTTTCCACTCTTGTCCTTCTTGCCCTTTTCTTGGCCGGAGCCGTTCACCTGCCTGTCCAGCGAGTAGGACGGCTGGTCGCTGGCCGTGGAGACGGATTCCCGGCCGGATCTGGAGCTCTCCTCCGTGTCTTCTTCCACTAAAAATAGACAACATTCGACTATAAATGATGGAAACGCACATCTAGCTTTTTATTAGAACCAAAGTAAACATCCCCCATCACAAGCAAGAGCATCTGCCTGCACACGACTCTAGAAGTTCTCCGTACAATGTAAACACACCAAACGATTTAAAAAGACGTGGAACATTTAAAACGACCGTTTGGATCCACGGGAATGGTGACCCAATGCTACTGTGTGACCTTACATGTCCACCTCCCAAAAACGTGCCACTGCAACCGTGCACGACTGAAAGTACCAGACGGTTTGCACTCTGACACCTACCCCACTCTGCAGAGCTGTTGATTGGATCCAGGACTGATTTATAAATATCTGTGAAGGTATGGGAGTCAAGGTTAGACCTGGAGTACATCAATAGCGCCGAACTTAATTACAAGCTGAGATGCTAGAGCTTGTGAGATGTAAAATGCTCAATTGCTGCAGGTATGTGGCTAGTGAAATGCAATGTGATTCTGCAAGAAATAAACAGTGCATCCCAACTAAAAGCGCATATATAAATATTATTGGTCATTAAAAGGACTTTCTAAGAGCCTCAACCCATCTTCAGAAATAAATGGATCTAGCGACTCTTCACGGTGGTTGCCCACCCTGTCCCTGCTTTACTTTTATGCTGTCCTCCATCAGGTGTTTTCACTTCTTCATATACCTTATTAGCGCCTTCACAGCCGGCAGAGCTGTCTCATGGTCTGTCTGGCCATAAACTTCACCATTTGTTTTAACGTGTATTTGACAAATAGATTAGTTGCTGCAGGGGGCATATTGGCTAAATGGGGCATTTAGTTATTAGGCCAAATTTGTGTTACCAACCTATACGAAGAAGACTGATTGCATTAAAGCATCTGCAAGACACTGTATCTGCAGCGGAATTAAGGTACATTATAAAACCTTTTCCTTTTTTTTCCTTTTCATACTTAGTTTTTTATAGCAGGCTTTAAAATAAGACACGGGGGGGGGGGTCTTTTCACAAACCACAGAAACTGAACGTAATTTTGGTACGGCTCATTTCGACCAATTAATCGATAATGAGAATAGTTGACAACTATTTTCATTATTGATTAGTTGGCGATGAATCAATTAGTTATTTCAGCCCTAATATACACACACAGTGCAACAATGTCAATAGCCAGAGTCATTTTACTTAAAGTATTGTCTCATCGTCTGATTTTTCCATCTTTCCGCTGCAGATGCACTATATCCAAATATGAGATTATAATTAAACTTATCATACCCAGGGCTATTTGTGTATATTTTATGTTAATATGAGGGAATGAGAGCAGCAGCCGCTGTCAACTCTTACGGACGTCACATTACGCTCTATAAGGCCGGGGATCTCTCTCCAGCGCAGCCGGGATTTATGGAGAAACAGCGGATGAGAGTTTGGAGAACTGAAGCAGTAGATGCACCCCGCGGTGTCTGCTGGAGGTTCATAAGACGTTAGCAGCCAGCTGGATATCAGAGATACTAAAAAACCCTAGGAATGGGCCAATTTTGAAGTTTTTGTTTTTTTTACACTCTGCAGCAGAATCACGATTATATCGCTTGTGCTCGTCTTCCAAGGAGGAGGGGGCAGAAAAGCTTGCTCAGTGCTTCTATGACCAGGAGGCCAAAACATCCCAATCTGCTGCTTTATAATGTGATTAGCCGGAGCTTTTCAGCCTCCGCGTATTTAAAAGACACGATTTAGGAATAAATCCGGACTGAATTAACACAGGCAATTGTTTTTTTTTTTTAAAGAAGCCCAGGCTTATTGTGAGGTCCGTAAGCTTGCGGCAGAACGTGGGACGGGAGCTTACTGTTGCTCCAAACCCACATTTGGTAAAATAAAAGAAAAAGGCTTTGTTAACTTTAATCTTACAAAATGTTGCTTGTATCTATTACAACCTCACAATATTGCATCAAAAGCTATTAGCACGGATTGGATACTCGCATTCCTTCTTTTTGTCTTTTCCAACAAGTTAACCACGTCATGGTGGCCACATGGACCAGTTATGGCCTTTAATAGTAAAATGTGCAATATGAAAGAATTCCCACTGATTATGGCAAACTACGACCTGTTAAATCAACATGTGGCAGCGACGTTCAATGTATAGGAGTCCCGAAAGGGACTTGGAACAGCAAAGGGCATCCAAAAATTCCCCTGAACTATCCATGTTGACTAACACGTCTCAATATTTTGCCACTGCATTTGATCTTCCCTCTCAGCTGACTTTAATGATCACCCCATCCAAATGACCAAGCTGTCTACGGTGGAAAAACTCCAACTGATTATGACAAAATACAACCAGCTAAGTAAGGGCTGGGTGGCATAGAGGTAACATTCCTGCTCTATAACCGTGGAGAGAGATTGTGGAGACGCAGGTTCGATCCCGGCAAGAGCACCTCTCCAGTAAGTGTCCTTGGGCAAGACACCTAACGGTACATACTCGCCACCCAGGACATACTTGAAAACGAGAGAAATCTCAATGTATTCTTCCTAGTAAAATACTTTCTCAAAAAAAAAAAAGAAGTTAGTTCTACAAGTATTATCTGTGCTCAATGGGCTTCTAGTGACTTCACCGGTAGAGACCAAAGTCTTGTGGAGATCCAAATGTCTGTTAGATCATTCGGAGCTTCAGAGCCATGAAGACATTATCTGAAAATCCACTTTAGTGACCCCCTCCCCCCCGCCTATCCGGATGACAACCGACAATGGCAAAGCACAACTAGTTCGTTCAAAACATATCATCAATACTCCATGTTCAAGGGCCTCTGAAGGAGTCACTGTTGAAGACCAAAGTATTGTGAAGATTCAAAGGTCTACTGGATCATTTTGGGGCCTCTGAGCCATGAAAGCATTATCAGAAAATCCACTTGAAGTGCCAGTGTTGAGGGTCAGCCTATCTTTCCATTGAATTAGACCTCCCCTTTCAACAGACTTTAGTTATCTCTCCCCTACCCAGATGACCACTGATTGGGTCAAAACACAAGTGATTAGATCTATGAGTGTTATCAGCGCTCAATTTGTATGGGCCTCTGGTGGTGTGATTGATGGAGACCATACTTTGTATAGATCCAAAGGTCTACTGGATCATTTGGGGCCTCGGAGTTATGAAGAAATTATCCAAAAGTCTTCAAATGTCAGTTTTGGGTTGTGCATCAGCACATTTTTCCATTGAATTAGACCTTCCCTCCCGACAGACTTTAGTGATCTGGCCCCTACCCAGACGAGCACAATTAGGATCACTTTACACAAGCCAAGGTTCGGCCCCGGAGACCGGCCTGCATGGGCTGACATTTAGCCGGCTTTCTGCATGAAATCTATGGCTAGACACAATATAATCTAATTTGTTACCATTCATGAAGAAACTTCCCCCATTGTGCGATGACCTCAGCAGAGGTAATTTAATAATTTAAATAGACATGTCTTGGGTGGAGATGGGGAGGGGGGCGAGCACAATGGTGTGTATATAGTGCCCGGGTCTGGCATTCACAGAAGGCAGCTAAGGGTGGTGGGTTTGGGTGGGTGGGGGGTAATTGTGATTGATTATTTCGGCATGATTAGCCAGCACGCCAATCCTTCAAAGTACGTTTAATAGGAGAAATGCAGGAAAGTGACATTTCCTCCAAAAACTAGTGTGCCGAGCTTTCTTCCTACAAATCCTGTAATTACTGTGAATGAGAGGAAACCGAGACAATGTTTAGTAATCCCAAAAAAAGATCTATGAATGCCTAGGTCTGTATGGGGTGACCGGCACAGACTGGGCAAACCATAACAAAAAATAATGATTAATTCAAAAGTATTTAGTATTGGGATTTCCAGATATAGATTTTAATGTATATTTAAGAAGTATAAAAAATACTTTAAATTCACAAAATGCCCATGGTTTACAAGGCTGGCGCTGACTGTACAGCACGGTGCGGTGTAATATATTTGTGCTATATAAATAACACATAAATCAAATTTTAAAATCCCGTGGCTCTCCAAGTAAGCGGCGTAGCGGCAGGTTGCATAATATAAAGCAGTTTAGCGAGTCCATTCTCACACTGATATAATGCACCTCAGGGCCTATTCTCTCGCAGATGGAAAATATTAAGCTCATCACACAGTCTGTTCCTACACGGAGGTGATATGATGCACCTCGGAGAGTCCGTACGCACACGGATAGAACGCACCTTTGGGACGCTGTTCTCATACTGATAAAACCCCCTTCGGGAGTGGAATCTGATACAGATATACAGCACCTTGGAGAGCTTCTTCACATCGCAATGGTATAAACCAGAGTGACTATACACGCTCAGGCCATGGACTAAAACAGTGATGGCTCCCTATGACCTTCATGAACTACAGGGCTCGTGATGCTCTCTCATCCGTCAGACGGGATGTGCATCATGGAGACATACAGAGCATCGGGGTTTGCCATGTTAGTCTAGGGGAGATACCCTCACTCTGGACTCACTCCACCACAAACTACAGAATTGAGTTTGGGGTTATCTCCATACTTCAAGAAAGCAAACATCGTCCTCGGGTCTCTGCTGCTCTGCGGAGAATGAAGGGACACACAGCTTTAGGAAATATGCAGGGAATTGCTGGGTCGCCTGACCCGCACTTATTTTTTCATTTTGATAAAGGTCTAGCCACATGTGAATGACTGGCTGGTGGTTCATGTCTGTGGATGTACACGTGACATGTGGCAAAAAAAAAAAAAAAAAAAAAGGTCTGGTTAGTTGTTCATGCATGTGGATGTACAGGAGTTATGGACCGGCTGTTCACGCATGTGGATGTACAGGAGTTATGGACCGGATGTTCATGCATGTGGATATACAGGAGTTATGGACCGGCTGTTCATGCATGTGGATATACAGGAGTTATGGACCGGCTGTTCATGCATGTGGATATACAGGAGTTATGGACCGGCTGTTCATGCATGTGGATGTACAGGAGTTATGTACTGGCTGTTCATGCATGTGGATGTACAGGAGTTATGGACCGGTTGTTCATGCATGTGGATGTACAGGAGTTATGGACCAGCTGTACACGCATGGGGATGTACAGGAGTTATGGACCGGCTGTTCACGCATGTGGATGTACAGGAGTTATGGACCGGATGTTCATGCATGTGGATATACAGGAGTTATGGACCGGCTGTTCATGCATGTGGATATACAGGAGTTATGGACCGGCTGTTCATGCATGTGGATATACAGGAGTTATGGACCGGCTGTTCATGCATGTGGATGTACAGGAGTTATGTACTGGCTGTTCATGCATGTGGATGTACAGGAGTTATGGACCGGTTGTTCATGCATGTGGATGTACAGGAGTTATGGACCAGCTGTACACGCATGGGGATGTACAGGAGTTATGGACCGGCTGTTCACGCATGGGGATGTACAGGAGTTATGGACCGGCTGTTCACGCATGTGGATGTACAGGAGTTATGGACCGGATGTTCATGCATGTGGATATACAGGAGTTATGGACCGGCTGTTCATGCATGTGGATATACAGGAGTTATGGACCGGCTGTTCATGCATGTGGATATACAGGAGTTATGGACCGGCTGTTCATGCATGTGGATATACAGGAGTTATGGACCGGCTGTTCATGCATGTGGATGTACAGGAGTTATGTACTGGCTGTTCATGCATGTGGATGTACAGGAGTTATGGACCGGTTGTTCATGCATGTGGATGTACAGGAGTTATGGACCAGCTGTACACACATGGGGATGTACAGGAGTTATGGACCGGCTGTTCATGCATGTGGATGTACAAGAGTGACTAGTTCTTCAAGTATGCAGCAGTGCGTGAGTGACTGTTCATGTATATTTATCAGTGATTGGCGGGTTGTTTATGTACGTGTGAGTGTGTGTAAATGACTGGCTTGTTGTTTATGTGTGTGTGAATGAGTGACCAGCAGATTATTGATGTGTGTGATTTGCAGGTTTGTTTTGTGCATGTAGGAGCGATTGGCTGGCTGATACTTCATACTGCAGTGTATTCTCTGTGACTGGCGGGGTGTTTATGTGCTTTTGCATGTGTGGTAAGGCACATAAAATGTGTTTTGTCGAGGTTGATAGAACGCGCTGTGCTTTTCTGTCACTTTATGATGTTGTGTGGTGACATCGCAACAGATCTGATAGCCACACACCAATAGCGACCCAAAAATGTACATGGGAATAAACACACCAACACTCACCTGGTTCCTTCATTCCTAGAATTTCAAATCAGGAAGTATCAGAGAGGCAGGCTCGGCCTGCCTCTGTCAGTCTCATAGTACCTGGGTATTATCTTTTTTCCACGACTAGAGTTTTATAAAACCATAAGAAACAAGAGTATTTCATGTTTGAAAAACAGGTCGTTTGGTGAACTTAAACAATGGACAACCACACAAACGTACCCGCTATGTCTCTGCTGGTGCGTTTGTCCATTGTTTAAGTTCACCAAAGGATAGGTTTTTCTGTTTTTCAAACATGAAATACTCTCGTTTCTTACGGTTTAATAAAACTCTAGTTGTGAAAAAAAAAAAAAAGATCATAATATCCAGGTATTACAATCTATTAGTCCTGGTGAATAAAAGGGAAAAGACAGGAGCGGGGGAACAAAACAAAACAAAAGCTTTCATCTTCTTGTCTGCGGCATTCAGAAAACGAATAATTCAAGGCTCAGCCACCTTAGCACGTCCAGAAATTATCCTAATGTTATTTTAAGTGTCCTTCCTTCTTCACACCCCCCCCCCCCGCAATAAGCCATGGATTACTTACACGTCTCCATGCCCTCATCATCGTCATCAGCGGCAGGTGGTTTATCATAGGACTTGTCAATGGCGGCTCTGAAGCTCTCGTTGCAGCCGCGTCCCCGAATTATCCGCGGGCGTGGGCGATGGAAAGGAATGTCACCGTTCAAAGTCACCTCCGCCACCGCTGTCTGCAGACTTTCTAATGAGCTGGATTTCTTCAGGCCTAATGAAGGCCCTAAGTCTCTGCTCGGGGAACCTTGGAGGTCAAAAGGAAAAGTTAATTGGGATTAGTGCGGTGCTCGGCACGCTCAATTATTCAAGTCCTCAGTAAAATTCAGTAGGGATACACTTCTATTACGCACAGAACGTTACAAGACTGAGGAAGTGTCGTAAATACATAAACTGTAATATTTAAATCATACGTATACAGCAATTAGGTCACGTATAAAGGGCAGACGTTGTTTTATGGTTACCAGACGCGAAACAAAAGCATGATTCACATTAGAGGCAAGTGAATTCTTTATCGCGCAATATGTTTGCAGGCAGTGGGCATCCCCATCCACCATCTATAAATACAATAAACCGCGGAATTGATTATTTCAATGGAAACATTCTGCTCGAGTCGCACAATAAAGGAAGCAGGACAGCCATATACTATATATACAGTTAGGTCCAGAAATATTGGAACAGCGACACAATTCTAGCATCTTTGGCTCTATACACCACCACAATGGAGTTGGAATGAAACAAACACAATGTGCTTTAACTACAGACTGTCAGCTTTAATTTGAGGGTATGTACACCCAACTCAGGTGAACGGTGTAGGATTTACAGCAGTTTGCAGATGTGCCTCCCACTTGTTAAGGGACCAAAGATAATGGGACAATTGGCTTCTCAGCTGTTCCATGGCCAGGTGTGTGATATTCCCTCATTACACCAATGACAATGTGCAGATAAAAGGCCCAGAGTTCATTTCAAGTGTGCTATTTGCATTTGGAATCTGTTGCTGTCAACTCTCAAGATAAGATCCAAAGAGCTGTCACTATCACTGAAGCAAGCCATCATTAGGATGAAGAAACAAAACAAACCCATCAGAGAGATAGCAAGAACATTAGGCGTGGCCAAAACAACTGTTTGGAACATTCTCAAAAAGAAGGAACGCACCGGTGACCTCAGCAACACCAAAAGACCCAGGAGACCACGGAAAACAACTGTGGTGGATGACCGAAGAATTCTTTCCCTGGTGAAGAAAACACCCTTCACAACAGTTGGCCAGATCAAGAACACTCTGCAGGAGGTAGGTGTACGTGTGGTGTGTCAAGTCAACAATCAAGAGAAGACTTCACCAGAGTGAATACAGAGGGTTCACCACAAGATGTAAACCATTGGTGAGCCTCAAAAACAGGAAGACCAGATTAGAGTTTGCCAAACAACACCTAACAAAGCCTTCACAGTTCTGGAACAAGATCCTATGGACAGATGAGACCAAGATCAACTTGTACCAGAGTGATGGGAAGAGAAGAGTATGGAGAAGGAAAGGAACTGCTCATGATCCTAAGCATACCCACCTCATCAGTGAAGCATGGTGGTGGTAGTGTCATGGCGTGGGCATGTATGGCTGCCAATGGAACTGGTTCTCTTGTATTTATTGATGATGTGACTGCTGACAAAAGCAGCAGGATGAATTCTGAAGTGTTTCGGGCAATATTATCTGCTCACATTCAGCCAAATGCTGCAGAACTCATTGGACGGCGCTTCACAGTGCAGATGGACAATGACCCAAAGCATACTGCAAAAGCAACCAAAGAGTTTTTGAAGGGACAGAAGTGGAATGTTATGCAATGGCCAAGTCAATCACCTGACCTGAATCCCATTGAGCATGCATTTCACTTACTGAAGACAAAACTGAAGGGAAAATGTCCAAAGAACAAGCAGGAACTGAAGACCGTTGCAGTAGAGGCCTGGCAGAGCATCACCAGGGATGAAACCCAGCGTCTGGTGATGTCTATGCGTTCCAGACTTCAGGCTGTGATTGACTGCAAATGATTTGCAACCAAGTATTAACAAGGGAAAGTTTGATTTATGATTATTATTCTGTCCCATTACTTTTGGTCCCTTAACAAGTGGGAGGCACATCTGCAAACTGCTGTAAGTCTTAAACCGTTCACCTGAGTTGGATGTACATACCCTCAGATTAAATCTGACAGTCTGCAGTTAAAGCACATTGTGTTTGTTTCATTCCAACTCCATTGTGATGGTGTATAGAGCAAAAGATGTTAGAATTATGTCGATGTCCCAATATTTCTGGACCTGACTGTATATCTATGGGAAGATGAAGGGATTTACGGATTAAGTCTACCCTTCCCACACCGTTGGTTTCATAGCTTGCGTTACTACCATACCAGTCACTGTTTCGGACACATAGAAAACAGAGGACCAGGCAATCGGGGTGGACCATGAAGGAGCTTTATTACATGGATGTCATCAATACATTTCGGCTCAGGCATGTGCCTTTGTCAAGTACCACTTGAAAAAAGTATGCATCCGACCTGGAACGTTGTGATGACATCCATGTATTAAAGCTCCTTTCATGGTCCATCTTGAGTGCACGGTCCTCTGTTCAGTCTACACAATATGGTGTCTGAGCCTCCCCAGCGTGTGTGGCACCAGTGACTTGGACCCTTTGGCAGGCCAGTACTGTAGCTCCTTTTTGCTTTGGACCATTTCTGACACAAGCACTAGAAATCCTGACCACGAATGATATGGCAACACCTCTTGTTCTCCTCCACGCCAACTCCTCTAGACTGTAAGCTCGTGTGAGTAGGGCCCTCTACACCTCTTCTATCTGGATCCGAAGTTTGTCATTTTATTAAAGGGTACACCAGACGTGGAATGGCTTTATTGCTGCATCTAGAGCATGAGCTTCACCCTCTCAACGGGGCCCAATGACAGCCATGACACTTTCTGAGCTTTGCAGTAGCCTTTTGACTGTTGACTGTCGGTTATTATTATTATTATTATTATTCTTTATTTATAAAGCGCCAGCATATTCCGCAGCGCTGTACAATAAGCACAGTATAGACAGGGTTACAATACATTGAACAACATTTGACAAACAGTACAGGAGGAGATGAGGGCCCTATTCCCGTAGGAACTCACAATCTGGGAGGGTTGGGGTTGGAAACAGGAGGAGAGGACTTAAGGTGAGAGTGATTGATGGTTGCGTCAGTGAGTTGGGTGGTAGGCTTCCCTAAATAGGAATGTTTTCAGGGAGCGTTTGAAGGAAGAGAAGTTAGGGGAAAGTCTGACAGTACGAGGGAGAGCGTTCCAGAGAGTGGGGGCTGCGCGTGAGAAATCCTGCAGTCTATCATGGGAAGAGGTGATGCGGGGAGAAGCTAGGCGCAGGTCACTGTTTGACCTTAGGGAGCAGTTAGATTGGGGATCAGGCTCAAATGAACTGAAACATCAATGATACTTGAGTGGGGACCAGTGAACAGGCAAAGCTTCAGAATTACTCCAAGCATTACTCCGTACTCCAAAATGACTTACTATGAGATAGCCAGGAAACCAGATTCCCTTGACAACTTAGAATGAATCTCCGGAAAGGACTAGGGCAGAGATGATGCGCCATGAGATATTTAAGAATCCCAGATTCAGTGATGGCTCACCAAGGATCTCCAGGACTGCCTAGGCTAGTGAAGGGCCACCAAGGATCTCCAGGAGCACCTAAGCCAGTGGTGGCCCACCAGGGATCTCCAGGAGCATCTAAGACAGTGGTGGCACACCAGAGATCTCCAGGAGTGCCTAAGCCAGTGGTGGCACACCAGGGATCTCCAGGAGCGCCTAAGCCAGTGGTGGCACACCAGGGATCTCCAGGAGCGCCTAAGCCAGTGGTGGCACACCAGGGATCTCCAGGAGCGCCTAAGCCAGTGGTGGCACATCAGGGATCTCCAGGAGCGCCTAAGCCAGTGGTGGCACACCAGGGATCTCCAGGAGCGCCTAAGCCAGTGGTGGCACACCAGGGATCTCCAGGGGCGCCTAAGCCAGTGGTGGCACACCAGGGATCTCCAGGAGCGCCTAAGCCAGTGGTGGCACACCAGGGATCTCCAGGAGCGCCTAAGCCAGTGGTGGCACACCAGGGATCTCCAGGAGTGCATAAGCTAGTGGTGTCTCACCAGGGATCTCCAGGAGCGCCTAAGCTAGTGGTGGCACACCAGAGATCTCGAGTAGTGGCTAAGCCAGTGGTGTCTCACCAGGGATCTCCAGGAGTGCCTAAGCTAGTGGTGGCACACCAGAGATCCAGTGGTGGCACACCAGGGATCTCCAGGAGCGCCTAAACAAGTGGTGGCACACCAGAGATCTCGAGTAGTGGCTAAGCTAGTGGTGTCTCACCAGGGATCTCCAGGAGTGCCTAAGCTAGTGGTGGCTCCACAGGACAATTAAATCAGGCAGGGGTGCAAGGCACGATTTCCAGGATACCTATACTAGAGCATGATAAACAAGACATTTTTAAAAACATATTTAAACTAGAGGAAGCAGGTGGATTATTTTACTCTTCCCAGGAGTCACTACAAAAGTGATGGGCTAGCATTGGTTTTCCAAGAAAAACCATATTCCCCAGAACAAAAACTATTTGACAACCCCATGGGTGGCAAAATAAACCAAACCAATATTTGACGAAGGGAATTTTAGAACCAATAAATCTGGCGTTGTTAACACATGACTATGGTACGCGGCATCTAACGTGCAGACAACTTGGGTTTCGTCACGCATTTCTCCAGCAATCCAAATACGGCAAACATGTTTTCACAACATTCTTAGATTTTACAAACCCTAATTAAGAAGAAAAAAATCTCAAATTGTAAATTTAATGGGAATTTTAAACCGCCAGAAGAATTTAATCGTATTAAAATAAACTCATTAATCTGTGGAAATGGAAACATAAAGCCAAATGTAAAGGAAAAAAATATATAGCACAATAATCTCAGGAGAAATAAGTCCAGGAGAATATTATACCATCACGAGTGGCCAGTAAAGGTTCTCCTAAATATTCTACAAATTAAATGATTTTATTATCCCTTTTTTTCACTTGACTTGGTCAGTAAACACAGCTGTACCTCTTTATATAACACGTGAAGATAATTAAAATTGGAAATGATTTTCAGTTACAGTTATTACTTAAGTATCAGCATTAAAATGCCACTGGAGAGGTTTATTGGGACTTGACCAAATGCATGTGGCTGCCATTTCCTGCAGGATCACACGTTGGGCTGCAGGATCACACGTTGGGCTGACGGATCCTTCAGTGTTTTCCTGAAGAAATTTCCTGTACAATTTATTCATATGGATGGGCAGCGCATTAAAAACGCAACACTGCAGTATGCAGAATTCAAATGCTTCAGGTGGGTGGAGTAGAGGTAACATCACTGCTCTATAACTGTGGAGACACAGGTTAAAATCCCGGCAAGAGCACCTTTCCAGTAAGTGTCCTTGGGCAAGACACCTAACAGTACATACACCACCACCCAGGACATACTTGAAAATGAGAGAAATATCAATGTATCCTTCCTGGTAACATACTTTCTCAAAAAAATAAAAAAATAAAGTTGAGAAACCAACGCGGAATCCAAGGTGAGAACGTTTTATCAGATGACAAAAAATGCCACGAAGAACAACAGTGAAGTGTCTCACACCAAGCGGTTTCAAACAACCATTACTTTAGAGACAAGTTGCTTAGTGTTTTAGTCCATTGACCTCTTCCATCATCTAGATTGCAAGCTCACCGGTCCACATGCTTGTTAAATACAATACAATAATAACCAATGAGCTCCTGGCCAGGCTTCCCTGTTCCCCATCTACTGCAATACCTACATCTAATCTAGAAAATCTTTATCTATGGACATGTGAATTTTATATTATGAAATCTGAAAGCAAATAAATACAAGAAGCAGCATATACACATATATATATACATATATATATTCTGCTTGCCTCTTGATTGGAAACACATAATAACTGTATAAATTAACATAAATGCCTTTAATTAAGAGGTGGCATGACTCCATAATTAGAGAGATCACCTGGTATGGATTACACAAAAAGCACAGCGCTACTCTGCATGGCTGCACAAAAGGATGCAAAGAGACCTCCTCCCCTTCCCAGGGAAGCTGAGCTGTCAGTGTCTGATGGGGTTTTTGTGTTTTCTGCTGAATTAAACGAGAGGGAGAAAGGGCCGAGGGTGACCCTGGCGGACCAGGAAGCTTACTTCGGCCTCGCTAAGTGCCAACACGGAAGGCATTAAATAATCGTCCACGCTAAAGTGATTGGACGACATCTGTACCTCCAAGCAGTATAAATGAACCATGCGTGACCGCCGCCAAGCGTGTCTCGGCTCTCTGCAAACCTGCACGCTGAACTATAAACATCGGAAAAGACTAGACAGTCCAAAAATAATAAAAAATCCAGAGAAAATAATTAAAGGCCCATTACGCCACCTTTGTTTGGGTTTACGTTGCTTATCAGTTCAATTGCGTTCAAGTGGAGGCACCAGCCACGTTTCCACGACTGACCCGGACGTAAACAAAAGCTCAAATTTATGATTTATTAGTATAATTCTGACACCTCGCTCCCTTTCATGCCTGCTTTCTACGTAGGACCAGCTCAAAATCTCTTCCTGTGACATGTACTCACCTCAGACCCGGACGGGGAAAAGAAAAAAGAAAAGAAAAAAATAATAATCAAAAAAACACCCCCCCCCCTGCCTCAAAAAATAAATAAAACTTGCATTTTTTTATCGACTTGCGTGGGATTGTGCAGGGAGTGGCCGCTCACTTCAGTTTATTAGAATATGTATCCCTCTCGGAGCAGGTGGCCCTGTGGTTAAAGACGTGACCTTTGACCTGGCTGGAGCCCTCTGGTGTCCTCCATAACACTGCTAATTTGTAACTCTAAAAGCAGGGTTTGCTTGTTATTGATCGATGCTTGGCAAGCTCGCGCATTCTCATTCGCCGACATCTATTTATCAATATGCATCTGTATACGCTTTGTCGAAAAGTTGCTTTAAAGACAAAAAATAATATATAATTATATTGGATTAAAAAAAAATCCTCTAAAAATATATTTACTTATGTAAAAAGTCAAAGCTGACCAGTCAACTACAAACATACCAGAGACGCGTAAAACCTCAAAAAAAAATAGGTTTCCATTTAAAAGATAGGACGAGTTATCAGACAGCAAAAGATTTAAAAAATACAAATTTATCATTTTTAATTGATGTGCTTTAATTTTTTTTTTCCTTTTGTTATGAAAGCGCAATAATTGTGAATTGATTTAAGAAAAAAATAATAAAAAGGGGAAAAAAAAAGCAGCAGCCTAATCATAAAATGGGAAGAAAAAACAAAAACAAGGGACAAAGCCAACTTGTGTTCTACTAGAAGGAATTATAAAAATAAATATATTGGCGGAAAGAAAATGTAGTACATGTTGAAATTTAAATATTTATATAGTTATGAAGCGTCGGTAAGCAGGGCTCTTGACACCGCTGGATTCGGCTTCATCAAAATGTCATTTTATTTGCTATTTTGTGTTTTGATTTATGGTTAAAGCTCCGTGGAAAGTGTTGGGGTTGTACAATTGAGGGTAATCGAAATAAAGTATATATTTGATTTGCTCCTTTTTTACTTTAATAAATGCAAGGTGTTTCCCCCCCCCCTAAAAAAAGGGGTAAAGGGATTGGTTACAGGTCTGTATTAATTGCAAGGCCTCCCCTGTGTGCATAGCAAATTGCCCTGTCACTGTGTCTGTCTTTGTGCTGCCGTATGTCAAACTGTGAGTGTAATCTTATTTACGCCGCACGCCGCCACCATCCCTGGAGCAGTGTCGCCCTCTATCTGTTTATCTATCTAATTGCTTGGAGAAAATACAGAAAATCAAGGGAAAAGAAACAAAAAACCACAATGCAAGTCTAAAACCACCACCAGTTACTTATCCAAGTTCAACGAAACCGAAAGAGTCTTCAGCTTAAATTCTGCCAGATTGTAATCTGTTCTTCTAACCTTGTCCCCCGTCCCCCCCGTTTAGTTTGTACAGACAGACTGTATTTTAGTGCTGGACAGGGCTCACTCGATTCCTACAGATGATGTGCTTCATTCTGTACAGATATATACAGGGCAATCGCGGTGGAAGAGAAGACATTTAAATATAGCATATGTAAAGTAATAAAAGGCGCGCGTCTTGCTGTAACAGCCGTCCAGGAGCGAGTCTCGTTGCTCACCTTGACCTATGCTGAAGCCATAGAAGGTCTCCTATGAGGGAGCCTGGGCTAAAGCAGACTTTACATGCAAAAACAAAATAATCATGGACTTTTTGCAGGTCTGATTTGCTCGGCCGTGTAGAGGTCATTCATTGACGCTATGGTGGGATATAACTAACCTCATTATCATCCTCCTTACATTTAACAGCTGTGAGAGAATGAAGGAGTGCGCGCGCAAGAGAACGAGGGCGCCGGAAAGAGAACGAGGGCGCCGGAAAGAGAACGAGGGCGCCGGAAAGAGAACGAGGGCGCCGGCAAGAGAACGAGGGCGCCGGCAAGAGAACGAGGGCGCCGGAAAGAGAACGAGGGCGCCGGAAAGAGAACGAGGGCGCCGGAAAGAGAACGAGGGCGCCGGAAAGAGAACGAGGGCGCCGGAAAGAGAACGAGGGCGCCGGAAAGAGAACGAGGGCGCCGGCAAGAGAACGAGGGCGCCGGCAAGAGAACGAGGGCGCCGGCAAGAGAACGAGGGCGCCGGCAAGAGAACGAGGGCGCCGGCAAGAGAACGAGGGCGACGGCAAGAGAACGAGGGCGCCGGCAAGAGAACCAGGGCGCCGGCAAGAGAACCAGGGCGCCGGCAAGAGAACCAGGGCGCCGGCAAGAGAACCAGGGCGCCGGCAAGAGAACCAGGGCGCCGGCAAGAGAACCAGGGCGCCGGCAAGAGAACCAGGGCGCCGGCAAGAGAACCAGGGCGCCGGCAAGAGAACGAGGGCGCAAGAGAACGAGGGCGCAAGAGAACGAGGGCGCAAGAGAACGAGGGCGCAAGAGAACGAGGGCGCAAGAGAACGAGGCGCAAGAGAACGAGGGCGCAGGCAAGAGCGAGCACGCTGGCAAGAGAGAGCCGCCGCAACAAGCGCGAGTGTGCACAAGAGCGCATAGAGAACGTGAGAGCGCGCCAGAGAACGTGAGAGCGCGCCAGAGAACGTGAGAGCGCGCCAGAGAACGTGAGAGCGCGCCAGAGAACGTGAGAGCGCGCCACAGAACGTGAGAGCGCGCCACAGAACGTGAGAGCGCGCCACAGAACGTGAGAGCGCGCCACAGAACGTGAGAGCGCGCCACAGAACGTGAGAGCGCGCCACAGAACGTGAGCTCGCGCAACAGAACGTGAGCGCGCGCAACAGAACGTGAGCGCGCGCAACAGAACGTGAGCGCGCGCAACAGAACGTGAGCGCGCGCAACAGAACGTGAGCGCGCGCAACAGAACGTGAGAGCGCGCAAGAGAAGGAGCGCGCAAGAGAAAGAGCGCGCAAGAGAAAGAGCGCGCAAGAGAAAGAGCGCGCAAGAGAAAGAGCGCGCAAGAGAAAGAGCGCGCAAGAGAAAGAGCGCGCAAGAGAAAGAGCGAGCAGAGAAAGAGCGAGCCAGAGAAAGAGCGAGCAAGAGAAAGAGCGAGCAAGAGAAAGAGCGAGCAAGAGAAAGCGCGAGCAAGAGAAAGTGCGAGCAAGAGAACCTGCAAAAGAGTGTGCAAGAGGAAGCAAGTGAATGAGAGTGCATGAAGCCGAGAATGAGAATGCGAGCGAATGACAGTGTGAAAGCGTGCAAGAATAAGAGAATGAAAGTGTCAGAATGAGACGGCGTGAGAGCAGATCACAGAGAATCAATAGGAGAGAAAAAATAATGGGAATATATAGAGAGAGAGAGGGCGAATGATGAGATAATGAGAATAGAGTGTTTGCGAGTGAGACAAAGTAAATGTAAACATTTTACGAATATATTTTGGCTTGGACAAAACCCATGTGTGAGCTCTTACCCCCAGGGGGAACGAATTTGACTAAATTCATGTTCAAATAATAGGGAAGTTTAGCAAGTTTCATGAAAACCACAAATCTTGCTGAGGAGAACCCAGATTTAGGGGTAACGACCCTCTCTTCCTGCAGGGTGGAACGCTCCTCCTTATAATGCTATTACAGGGACACCGGAAGACGAGGGGAGGACGGGGGGGGGGTTCTCGGAGCCACATGGAACGCCTCACTCGTTCAGACTGAGTAATGTTCCCACATAACAGCGGTTTAAGACCAATTAAAATAGCATTTTAAAGGTCAGGAGTCATCTTGAATTAATAAATCAGTAAAAATAATGCATAATTACAGAAGGCACATTTATTGCAGGGGAGAGACGTACATTCCTGAGAAGTCATTTTTCATAGTTTGATCATTGAAAGAAACCTGTTTAACGGCGTAATTTATGGACTAATGGCCGTCCAATAATTCCTCCTTTTAAAGTAATGTATGAGGAGGAGGGGGGGGGAGGGGGTTACAGGTCTGATTTACTAATCTTTGGTGACGTGGAGCAGGAGAAATAAAAGGTCTACGGGTAATCGAGATTTAACTCCATTGCTGCCGAGTTCCCTCAATCGCTCGGGGGGGGGGGTCAGAAATCAATATAAAACCTGTCCCTCTAGAGAGAAAATGAAAGAACAGAAAGACAAAGCGACACTGACCACGCCAACGTCATCAACTCTTAATGTGAAACAAAACCGCAAACACGACACATTAAAGAGGTGCGCAGGGCCCAGCTACCAGCGTAAACCATACCCCAGCTTTGTAGGCTTAGAAGCTCACAATCTATGGACAAGGAGCTATTTGAAAATAAAAAGGAATAAAGGCCGGCGTCAGAGAGAGCGAAAGGAACGGCCGCGAGAGTAGACCTTCCTTCCACTCTGACGCCTGTCTGGCCACCTCGCTGAGTGCAGGTAGTGCGCTCAGCGCTGCAAGGCTCGCCTATAGACTGTGCGCAGTGTTTTCTACCATTTAGGCCGCCGGCACACGAGCGTATTTACAGCTCATGTGCGCCCGCAATTCCCTGCGTCCGTGCGTTTTTGACGGGGAAAGCCATCCACCGGACGTGAAAAAGCCCTCCCCGTCAAAAAGCTAAACGGACGCTGACAGGATACAAAGCGCGATTCTCCATAGGAGGATCGCGCTTTGTACGCTGAGCGCAGAGAGTGGAAGGAATGCCCACTTTCACGGACGTTCCTTCCTCTCTCTGTTAACGCTCGTGTGCCGCCAGCCTAAGACGTCAATCAGATTCTGTGGAATTATTTTACACTTTTTTTGAGCAGACTGGCAAGAACAAAGCACAGGTCAAAAAAAAGTTTAGATAGCATTTTGTTTTTAATTTCTAAACAAACATGTATATACACATCTAGAGCCTGGAATTATTATAGAAAAGAGAAAACCTAATATACACTGCCTGGCCAAAAAAAACAAAACACCACCTGGATGTAACTCAGCCAATAGGTGCTCGCCTTCCATTGGATAATTACTGCAGTGATTAATAGGTTTCAGCATAAAATGAGGTCATGTGACTCCCTGAATATACTAATGAGCAGGTTTTTCCATCAATGGGTTTTTTCTCCCCTGGTGGCACAGCGGGCATATTCCAAGATGGCAATGCCAGGATTCATCGGGCTCAAATTGTGCAAGAGTGGTTCAGGGAGCATGAGACATCATTTTCACACATGGATTGGCCACCGCACAGTCCAGACCTTAACCCCATTGAGAATCTTTAGGATAATGTGCTGGAGAAGACTTTACGCAGCGCTGCGACTCTCCCATCATCAACACAAGATCTTGGCCACAAATTAATGCCACTCTGGACGCAAATAAATGCTGTGACATTGCGTGAGCTTATCGACACGATGTCGCGGCGAATGCGTGCCGCAATCACAGCAAAAGGCGACACAACCTAATATTACCGTGTATATGATAGAACAAATGTCAATATAGGACAATAAATACTTAACTTGTTAATTCAGATCTGGTCTCCCTGGGGGTATTCCACGTCTCCACAACAATCTCAAGCCACATAATTCACAAAAGGAAGCCACAACGATCCTAAAACAAGGAAACACGCAGCCATCGCGTGTTTCATTCAAAGTTACGCTATGGTTGCGTGTTTCCTTGTGTGAATTAAATGTAGAGGATAGAGCGAGTACATTCAGTAAATGACGCCGGATTCCCCCGGGGATCACCTCACCACTGAGCAGCACATACTGTCTACAGTCTGCGATTGTCAGGATTAATAGACAATAGACGTTGCAGAGCCATGCGTGAGCTGCCGCCGTCACGCGGACATGCAGTCTTACAGTAAAGGTACTTTCTGTTTTTAGCCAAATTCGGGGGCCAAGTTTCCATGGCAACAGCATGATATCTTACCTGGATTGCGGTCAGCCAATGCACTGATCTTAGCCTCGTCAGCTACTGTTAAAAAGGTAAATGTAATAAGGTTAGCCCGGTTAGTGCCCACATTCCACATGCAACACAGACACATTATTGCAATATTAAGAAGCATTGTCAGAGCACCCCATGCAGACACTTGACCCCCCTGGGAGTCTTGAGAGTTTGAGGAATAATCGGACCCCCTGCATGCAGACACATCTCCTGTTATTGGATGTTAAAAGGAGGATTAAAACCTTTCATTATCCCCAGAAGTTGCTCATGCCACAAGCGGATGGTTTCAGTTCAGACACACGCAGCAGGGGTTACAGTGGCAGATACGTGGCTTTCTGTCTTATGTCGAAGGAATCGGTCCACGTGCATCACTGCTATCAGATTGTCCTCCGTTCATCGTCCGTCACGGATTCCACGCATGTACATCGCCTATGGCAAAGTGTGACATCTTTGTGCTGTACCCGCCAACACCCGTACATAGGTTAGTACCGGCTTACGGAGAAATTGGTCATCTGTATATTGTGATGAACCAGGTATGAGAGTAACAATATCCTTAGAGAGGAGCGGCAGAGACAGCGGAGGGAGGAGTGCATGGGGCAAAACGCGAGAGTTGGGGGAGCAGGAATAAGCCACAATAAAAATGCATATAGTGCGATGGAGGTAAAGGGTGCAAGTACCAAGGTAAAGAGTGGGAACAAAAAAGGACAAAGGATGAAGCAAGGGAAGAGTGAGGCGTGAGAAGTGGATGACGGGACGAAAAAAAAACACTGTACTGTGTGAGGAACCTGTATGTATATTTGTTGTTCTGTCTCCCTCTGTACAGCGCTACAGAACTTGTTAGCGCTTTATAAAAACTTGTAACTGTAACACTGGGCATAACGGCAATGGTGCGGCAGATGCAATGGGGGCTGTGGCAGGAGCATGGGAGGAGAGATGGGAAAAATGTTAGGAGCAGGAGAGGGGCTCTGGAGTCAAAGGCAAGAACATGGGGGGATGGGGATAATAGCAGGAGAGGCGTGATGAGGACAATGGTGTGTGCAGGGAAGGAGTGATGAGGACAATGGTGTGTTGCAGGGAAGGAGTGATGAGGACAATGGTGTGTTGCAGGGAAGGAGTGATGAGGACAATGGTGTGTGCAGGGAAGGAGTGATGACATTAATAGCATGAAAAGAATGGGGGACAATAGCCGGAAAGAAGCGAAGGGGACAATAGCAAGAAAGAAGCGAAGGGGACAATGGTAAAACCAGGAAAGAAGCGAAGGGGACAATAGCAGGAAAGAAGCGAAGGGGACAATAGCAGGAAAGAAGCAAAGGGGACAATGGTAAAACCAGGAAAGAACGATGGAAAGAAAGGCAGGAAGCAGGGGAGGAGTGATGGCAATAATAACAGTAAAATAATGACTGGGCAGCGGCAGGGAACATTGGCAGGAGCAGGGGAGGAGTGAAAAGGACAATGACAGGAGCATGAAAGAAGATATGGGAAGAAAGGCAGGAGCAGGAAGGAAGATATGGGAAGAAAGGCAGGAGCAGGAAGGAAGATATGGGAAGAAAGGCAGGAGCAGGAAGGAAGATATGGGAAGAAAGGCAGGAGCAGGAAGGAAGATATGGGAAGAAAGGCAGGAGCAGGAAGGAAGATATGGAAGAAAGGCAGGAGCAGGAAGGAGATATGGGAAGAAAGCAGGAGCAGGAAGGAGATATGGGAAGAAAGGCAGGAGCAGGAAGGAAGATATGGGAAGAAAGGCAGGAGCAGGAAGGAAGATATGGAAGAAAGGCAGGAGCAGGAAGGAAGATATGGGAAGAAAGGCAGGAGCAGGAAGGAAGATATGGAAGAAAGGCAGGAGCAGGAAGGAAGATATGGGAAGAAAGGCAGGAGCAGGAAGGAAGATATGGGAAGAAAGGCAGGAGCAGGAAGGAAGATATGGGAAGAAAGGCAGGAGCAGGAAGGAAGATATGGGAAGAAAGGCAGGAGCAGGAAGGAAGATATGGGAAGAAAGGCAGGAGCAGGAAGGAAGATATGGGAAGAAAGGCAGGAGCAGGAAGGAAGATATGGGAAGAAAGGCAGGAGCAGGAAGGAAGATATTCATTAATAACTATAATTGTATAACTGTATTTCCTTGCAGTGAACACGGGCCCTTCACCCTGCTATGAAATAGATGCATTGTGTCACAGCCTGAAGCGTCCCCTAAATGCTTTTTCTATATCTATACAGAGTATGTAGCTATATTCCCGATACAGACATATACAATATAGCGGAGCATCAGCTGACTGACAAGCTATGTCTTGTCTGTGGACTTCGAGCTACACCGAGAGAACGCAGGCCGTTTGCAGCTTTCAAAATGTATCGAGACCAAGGGCTGCTAGGCATCGGAGGATACATTTCTACATTTCGGGCAGAACGCGCACATTGCTGTTTGTTATAACAGTTAAATTCTGCATTAGGAGCCATTTAATCTTATTATGGTTGTGCAGTAACACCTATCATTCCTCTGGCTCTGCAGTCACTTTGCTTTGCTAAGTACTCTGGAGCAGACAGTCAATTAAACTAATAGCCACTGCCATTAAATCCAAAAGTCAACATTTTGTTTAAGCTGTAATGAGATTAATGTCAGGGATCTGGCCGGTAGCGTGGCACGGCAAGACTACAGACATGAGCATTTGTATAATATAAAACACATAAAATGAATAATGACACTATATATAGATAATGTACCTATTAAAATTGAGGACAAAAAAAAGTGACATTAAAATCATCCTCTATGCAAATTATGAAAGTATAAACCACTGCAATTAACATTAAGACGTTGGAGCAAATCAGATATCTTTTGCCCACGAAGCTTCTTTGCTACACTCCGAAAAAAAGCAGGGAGTTCTGGGAAGGACATGCAAATGAGGTCCACAATATTCAATTTTTTGCATCAAAAAGTCTGCTGTTGCATGTGAGGTCTCTACGCTAATTAACGCAGACTTTTGATGCAAAGAATGGAGAAATTGTAGGCTTCATTTGCATATTATACCCAGAATTCCCTGCTACATTCAGAAGCAAGGTGCAGGAGCTCTGTGAACATGTAGATATCTTATTTTACAACTCTTTCGCAGACAAAGTAAATGAGCACTTTAGAGTGTGTGTGTGTGTGTGTGTGTGTGTGTGTGTGTGTGTGTGTACACACACATATAAAGAAAGATATGGAGGTTGGAATCGTCTAACCCCTACCCATGTGACCCTTAATGTTCAATTCTATGATGTTGCTCAGTAAAGTGTCCAGACCAGAAGGAGAGGTAAACGCTCGAAAGCTTGTCTTTTAAATGTAACATTAGTCCAATAAAAAAAGGTATCACCATGTACTACTATATATATATATATATATATATATATATATATATATTTACAAGGGTTGTGGTGGAGGACAAAAAAAAAAGAAAGATAAAAAGCCTCCATGCTATAATGAAGTTTATTATTGCAGCAGCCAGTTGCACATTACAGCAATTCAAAGAACTGCATCCCAGAGCTCCTGTGCCACATTCCCCATATGCAGCAAGGATCTCTGGGTAGGAAATGCAAATGACATCTGTCTCACTTTTTTGCATCCTGGGTCTTGTTTTCACACAGAACCCTTAAATCAATGCCACGTCATACTAGTGGCTTTGACCAGTTGCATGAACCTGATCTCTGCTAGAAGAAAAAAAAAAGCCCTCTAGTATGGCGTGGCATTGATTTAAGGGTTGTGTGTGAAAACAAGACCCAGGATGCAAAAAAGTGAGACAGACGTCATTTGCATGTTCTACCCAGAGTTCCTTGTTGCATATGGGGAATGTAGCACAGGAGCTCTGGGATGCAGTTCTTTGAATTGCTGTGATGCGCAAGTGGCTTCTGCAATAATAAACATATATATATTACACAAACCTAAAGCTCAAAAGATGCTCAGCATTTACTTTGTATACAATTTCTCCATTTATTATCCTCTACGATCTAGAATGAGAAAGATTTGAGGCAGAGGTGGTTTTGGGTCTTATTTTTAGCAATATGTGCTTAAAATACCCCAGAATTGCTGTGGTCCATTTGTTATCAGCGTTTCGGTGACCTTTTGCATAAATCTCTGCTTATCACAGAAGCGGCAGACGTCGCGCAGCTGGTTAACGCACCTATAGCTTAGGAATCCCTGCCTGGCCGGAATCCGCCAGAAAAACTAAAGCGAATAAAATGATATTTACAGAATTAATCTCAATGTAAAGCTGCACAAGAAGCTGCTGGGCCGGCTTTATCGGTGAACTTGTCACGACTGATAAATCCATACTTTTATTTTTTCCCCTACTCTGGTGCTGCAAGAGAAGCGATGAAACAGACATCGCAATCAGTCTTCGGGGAGGCAGCAGCCGCTGAGGCCGTTTAATAAAGGCCGCGAGGTGTACCCGGATGTGTTTACTTTCCCCGTGCAATTTCAGAGTCTATCAGCAGCAAATACACAAATAAAGGGAATCCGTCACGGAAATTAGACATCACATTTGCTCAACCTAAAAAGCGTATGGCAGAAAATGGAATTCCTCCTATGCAGCGGCGGTACAATATTTTCGTATATTTAAAATAATTATATTTATACCATCATCTATCTTAAAGCTCGTCTGCCGCAGAAATGTCACAGCGTGGGATATTACAGGTCGGCAGGATCTCACCTGCGCACTGTGCTAGGGAAACTGCTAAGCCTGGCGTCGCGTGGCATTAATGAAGTTTCACAGAGGCTCGCACCTTCGTAAAACGTGATTTCAGGACGAAATTCGAGTTACAGGGCGAGCGTCCCTCATCTGAAATGCGTGGGAGCAGAGAGGATTTCGGAATATTTGTATAGAATAATGAGATATCATGGAGAAGGGATCCAAGTCTGAAGACAAAATTCATTCAGGTTTTATACACACACACAGACCGCCTGAAGGTATTTTTAATCATTATGTCCCCTGTCACGAGGTCAGGGGTTGGATTTTACACTTGGGGCATTATGTTGGCACTCAAGAAACAATGGATTTTGGAATATTTGGATGAGGGATACTCAACCTGTCTATTGGAAATCTCAGAGCCAGAGCTCAGCTTGCGTCACTGTAGCGAGCGCGTGATAATGTATAAGTCGGCATACAATGCCATTAGCAGAGAAGGGAAGAAGCCTTTAAAACTATCCATTTTAGTTTTTTTACATTTAATGTATTTAAGTAACAGATCTACAAGCTAATCCATAAAGAGCCCTCAGGCTACTAGGGGACTATACAGGGAGTCCTCCGTGATTCTCGGCCACCACCCTGTAAAGAAAGGAGACAGGCTGAGCCTTATGGAGATCCTGGAAAGTCCCGTCTGCTACCACAGATTTTACTGCATAATCTAATCCGGACACAAAAACTATTATTTATAGCAGTTTCCATAATCTGGATGGAAAAGCAGATAAATAATTCCTAATCCGTGCAGGGATGACCCGTCCCTCCAGGTCCACTGAATGAAGGACGCACATACAGCGGATTGACTTAAAAGTGAGCAATATGCGCCTTTAATACCTAAGTCCATGCTTTTGGATTTTCGCGTTTTAACGAACTCAATTTGACTGGCGTCTCCAAATTGCTTCGTGCGCTTTTCCGACATGCTCTGGCGTCCAAATCCTTCTCTCTGGAAGGCGAGTGATGGATCGACATCTGGACTCAGCGTGCTGGGGAGAAAGAAAGGACATAAAGGTAAGAAAGGAAAACATCACCAAGTGTGAGTAGCAGCGCTCCCTCTAAGCAGTCACAGTGGAGCGAGTAGCAACGCTCCCTGTAAGCAGTCACTGGGGAACATGTAGTAATGTTCCCTCTCAGCAGTCACTGATTGCATATAGTAACTTTGCCTCTATGCGGTCACTGGGCGCATGAAGCAAAGCTCCCTGTAAGTGGTCACTAGGTGCATGTAGTAATGTAAGCAGTCACTGATCGTATATAGTAACTTTGTGTTATGTCCCAAGGTCCCTAAGCGGTCACTGGGTGCATGTAGCGATGCTCCCTGTTAGGCTAGGGTCAGACTAACGCAGTATCAACGTGCGTTTAGCAGCACTAAATCACGGCCGTGCTAGCAGCAAATGACATCCAATGCCGGGCAGCATACGAAGAACGGCCGCACAAAAGTGCGGCTGCGCAATGCAAGTGGCAAACTAACACATTTTTTCCAGAACGTGAAACCGCTAGTACTGACGTACAGAGTGCGCTGCGTCCACTAGCGGCGTGTGTGTGTGATTAGGAGACGTCAGACGCTGCTAATGTCCGGCCAACATAACGTCCAGATGCAAAAAGGGTTTTATTGATGATCCGTACAAAATCACGGACGAAAATGCGCATGGTATGACCGCTATTGCGTACGGACAACGCGAAAAATGCGTTAGTCTGACCCTAGCCTAAGCGGTCACTGGGTGTATGTAGTGATGCTCCCTGTAAGTGGTCACTGGGTACATGCAGTAATGTTCCCTGTAAGCAGTCACAGATCGTATATAGTAACTTTGTGTTATAGAAACATAGAAAAATGTCGGCAGATAAGAACCTTTTGGCCCATCTAGTCTGCCCAATTACATGGATACTTAACCTGGATTTATCTTTTGTTTAGGATAGCCTTATGCCTATCCCATGCTTGCTTAAATTAAATTACTGTTTTGGCCTCTACCACTTCTACTGGAAGGCTGTTCCATGTATCCACCACCCTCTCAGTAAAATAATGCTTTCTGGTGTTACTTTTAAACCTTTGCCCCTCTAATCTAAGACTATGTCCTCTTGTTTTGCTACTCTGTTTCCTTTAAAATACACTCCCTTCCTCTACCTTGTGGATTCCCTTTACGTATTTAAATGTTTCTATCATATCTCCTCTGTCTCGTCTTTTTTCCAAGCTGTTAAGATCATTAAGCCTTTCCTGGTAACTTTTCTCCTTCAAGCCGTACACCATTTTAGTAGCCCTTCTCTGAACTCTCTCTAAGATGTCTATATCCTTCTGGAGATACGGTCTCCAGTACTGCACACAGTACTCCAAGTGAGGTCTCACCAGTGCTCTGTAAAGTGGCATGAGCACTTCCCTTTTCCTACTGCTAATACCTCTCGCCCTTATATCCCTAAGCGGTCACTGGGTGCATGTAGCGATGCTCCCTGTAAGCGGTGACTGGGTGTATGTAGCGATTCTCCCTGTAAGCGGTCACTGGGTACATGTAGCGGTGCTCCCTGTAAGCGGTCACTGGGTGCATGTAGCGATGCTCCCTGTAAGCGGTCACTGGGTGCATGTAGCGATGCTCCCTGTAAGCGGTCACTGGGTGCATGTAGCGATTCTCCCTGTAAGCGGTCACTGGGTGTATGTAGCGATGCTCCCTGTAAGCGGTCACTGGGTGTATGTAGCAATGCTCTCTGTAAGCGGTCACTGGGTGTATGTAGCGAGGCTCCCTGTAAGCGGTCACTGGGTGTATGTAGTGATGCTCCCTGTAAGCGGTCACTGGGTGTATGTAGTGATGCTCCCTGTAAGCGGTCACTGGGTGCATGTAGCAATGCTCCCTGTAAGCGGTCAGTAGGTGCATGTAGCGATGCTCTCTGTAAGCGGTCCCTGGGTGTATGTAGTGATGCTCCCTGTAAGCGGTCACTGGGTGTATGTAGCGATGCTCCCTGTAAGCGGTCACTGGCTGCATGTAGCGATGCTCCCTGTAAGCGGTCACTGGGTGTATGTAGCGGTGCTCCCTGTAAGCAGTCACTGGGTGCATGTAGCGGTGCTCCCTGTAAGCAGTCACTGGGTGCATGTAGCAATGCTCCCTGTAAGCGGTCACTGGGTGTATGTAGCGGTGCTCCCTGTAAGCGGTCAGTAGGTGCATGTAGCGATGCTCCCTGTAAGCGGTCACTGGGTGTATGTAGCAATGCTCTCTGTAAGCGGTCACTGGGTGTATGTAGTGATGCTCCCTGTAAGCGGTCACTGAGTTTATGTAGCGAGGCTCCCTGTAAGCGGTCACTGGGTGTATGTAGCGTGGCTCCCTGTAAGCGGTCACTGGGTGTATGTAGCGATGCTCCCTGTAAGCGGTCATTGGCTGCATGTAGCGATGCTCCCTGTAAGCGGTCACTGGGTGTATGTAGCGAGGCTCCCTGTAAGCGGTCACTGGGTGCATGTAGCGATGTTCCCTGTAAGAGGTCACTGGGTGTATGAAGCGGTGCTCCCTGTAAGCAGTCACTGGGTGCATGTAGCAATGCTCCCTGTAAGCGGTCACTGGGTGTATGTAGCAATGCTCTCTGTAAGCGGTCACTGGGTGTATGTAGTGATGCTCCCTGTAAGCGGTCACTGGGTGTATGTAGCGATGCTCCTGTAAGCGGTCACTGGCTGCATGTAGCGATGCTCCCTGTAAGCGGTCACTGGCTGCATGTAGCGATGCTCCCTGTAAGCGGTCACTGGGTTTATGTAGCGAGGCTCCCTGTAAGCGGTCACTGGGTGTATAGTGATGCTCCCTGTAAGCGGTCACTGGCTGCATGTAGCGATGCTCCTCTGTAAGCGGTCCTGGGTGTATGTAGTGATGCTCCCTGTAAGCGGTCACTGGGTGTATGTAGCGATGCTCCCTGTAAGCGGTCACTGGCTGCATGTAGCGATGCTCCCTGTAAGCGGTCACTGGGTGTATGTAGCAATGCTCTCTGTAAGTGATCACTGGGTGTATGTAGTGATGCTCCCTGTAAGCGGTCACTGGGTGTATGTAGCGAGGCTCCCTGTAAGCGGTCACTGGGTGTATGTAGCGAGGCTCCCTGTAAGCGGTCACTGGGTGTATATAGCGAGGCTCCCTGTAAGCGGTCACTGGGTGTATGTAGCGAGGCTCCCTGTAAGCGGTCACTGGGTGTATGTAGCGTGGCTCCCTGTAAGCGGTCACTGGGTGTATGTAGCGGTGCTCCCTGTAAGCAGCCACTGGGTGTATGTAGCGATGCTCCCTGTAAGCGGTCACTGGGTGTATGTAGTGATGCTCCCTGTAAGCGGTCACTGGGTGTATGTAGTGATGCTCCCTGTAAGCGGTCACTGGGTGTATGTAGCGATGCTCCCTGTAAGCGGTCACTGGCTGCATGTAGCGATGCTCCCTGTAAGCGGTCACTGGGTGTATGTAGCGATGCTCCCTGTAAGCGGTCACTGGGTGTATGTAGCAATGCTCTCTGTAAGCGGTCACTGGGTGTTGTGTGATGCTCCCTGTAACGGTCACTGGCTGCATGTAGCGATGCTCCCTGTAAGCGTCACTGGGTTTATGTAGCGAGGCTCCCTGTAAGCGTGGGTGTATGTAGTGATGCTCCCTGTAAGCGGTCACTGGGCTCATGTATGCTCTCTGTAAGCGGTCCCTGGTGTATGTAGCGATGCTCCCTGTAAGCGGTCACTGGGTGTATGTAGCGATGCTCCCTGTAAGCGGTCACTGGGTGTATGTAGCGATGCTCCCTGTAAGCAGTCACTGGCTGCATGTAGCGATGCTCCCTGTAAGCGGTCACTGGGTGCATGTAGCGATGCTCCCTGTAAGCGGTCACTGGGTTTATGTAGCGAGGCTCCCTGTAAGCGGTCACTGGGTGTATGTAGTGATGCTCCCTGTAAGCGGTCACTGGCTGCATGTAGCGATGCTCTCTGTAAGCGGTCCCTGGGTGTATGTAGTGATGCTCCCTGTAAGCGGTCACTGGGTGTATGTAGCGATGCTCCCTGTAAGCGGTCACTGGCTGCATGTAGCGATGCTCCCTGTAAGCGGTCACTGGGTGTATGTAGCGGTGCTCCCTGTAAGCAGTCACTGGGTGCATGTAGCAATGCTCCCTGTAAGCGGTCACTGGGTGTATGTAGCGGTGCTCCCTGTAAGCGGTCAGTAGGTGCATGTAGCGATGCTCCCTGTAAGCGGTCACTGGCTGCATGTAGCGATGCTCCCTGTAAGCGGTCACTGGGTGTATGTAGCGGTGCTCCCTGTAAGCAGTCACTGGGTGCATGTAGCAATGCTCCCTGTAAGCGGTCACTGGGTGTATGTAGCGGTGCTCCCTGTAAGCGGTCACTGGGTGTATGTAGCGGTGCTCCCTGTAAGCAGCCACTGGGTGCATGTAGCAATGCTCCCTGTAAGCGGTCACTGGGTGTATGTAGTGATGCTCCCTGTAAGCGGTCACTGGGTGTATGTAGCGATGCTCCCTGTAAGCGGTCACTGGCTGCATGTAGCGATGCTCCCTGTAAGCGGTCACTGGGTGTATGTAGCGATGCTCCCTGTAAGCGGTCACTGGGTGTATGTAGCAATGCTCTCTGTAAGCGGGTCATGGGTAGTAGTGATCCCTTGTAAGCGGTCACTGGGTGTATGTAGCGAGGCTCCCTGTAAGCGGTCACTGGGTGTATGTAGCGAGGCTCCCTGTAAGCGGTCACTGGGTGTATGTAGGGATGCTCCCTGTAAGCGGTCACTGGCTGCATGTAGCGATGCTCTCTGTAAGCGGTCCCTGGGTGTATGTAGTGATGCTCCCTGTAAGCGGTCACTGGGTGTATGTAGCGATGCTCCCTGTAAGCGGTCACTGGGTGTATGTAGCAATGCTCTCTGTAAGCGGTCACTGGGTGTATGTAGTGATGCTCCCTGTAAGCGGTCACTGGGTGTATGTAGCGATGCTCCCTGTAAGCGGTCACTGGGTGTATGTAGCGAGGCTCCCTGTAAGCGGTCACTGGGTGTATGTAGTGATGCTCCCTGTAAGCGGTCACTGGCTGCATGTAGCGATGCTCTCTGTAAGCGGTCCCTGGGTGTATGTAGTGATGCTCCCTGTAAGCGGTCACTGGGTGTATGTAGCGATGCTCCCTGTAAGCGGTCACTGGGTGTATGTAGCGATGCTCCCTGTAAGCGGTCACTGGCTGCATGTAGCGATGCTCCCTGTAAGCGGTCACTGGGTGTATGTAGCGGTGCTCCCTGTAAGCAGTCACTGGGTGCATGTAGCAATGCTCCCTGTAAGCGGTCACTGGGTGTATGTAGCGGTGCTCCCTGTAAGCGGTCAGTAGGTGCATGTAGCGATGCTCCCTGTAAGCGGTCACTGGGTGTATGTAGTGATGCTCCCTGTAAGCGGTCACTGGGTGTATGTAGCGAGGCTCCCTGTAAGCGGTCACTGGCTGCATGTAGCGATGCTCCCTGTAAGGCTAGGGTCAGACTGAGGCAGTGCGAACGCGCGTTCTGGCGCACTTAATCACGGCCGTGCTAGCAGCAGATGCCGGGCAATGACGGCCAATATACGAAGTAGGGTCGCACAAAAGTCCGGCTGCGCAACGCAAGTGGAAAATGAACGCATTTTTTCGAGAACGTGAAACCGCAGGTACTGACGTACAGAGTGCGCTGCGCCCGCTAGAGGCGTGTTTGCGTGATTAGGAGACGTCAGACGCTGCACACGTCCGGCCAACATAACGTCCAGATGCAAAAAGTGTTTTATTGATGATCCGTACAAAATCACGCACGAAAATGCGCATAGTATGACCACTATCACGTATTCTGTGAAAAAATACGTCCATTCGTTCGAACGCACTTTTTCACAGACAACATAAAAATGCGTTCGTCTGACCCTAGCCTTAGCGGTCACTGGGTGTATGTAGCGAGGCTCCCTGTAAGCGGTCACTGGGTGTATGTAGCGGTGCTCCCTGTAAGCGGTCACTGGGTGCATGTAGCAATGCTCCCTGTAAGCGGTCACTGGGTGTATGTAGCGGTGCTCCCTGTAAGCGGTCACTGGGTGCATGTAGCAATGCTCCCTGTAAGCGGTCAGTAGGTGCATGTAGCGATGCTCCCTGTAAGCGGTCACTGGGTGTATGTAGCGAGGCTCCCTGTAAGCGGTCACTGGGTGTATGTAGCGGTGCTCCCTGTAAGCGGTCACTGGGTGCATGTAGCAATGCTCCCTGTAAGCGGTCACTGGGTGTATGTAGCGGTGCTCCCTGTAAGCGGTCACTGGGTGCATGTAGCAATGCTCCCTGTAAGCGGTCAGTAGGTGCATGTAGCGATGCTCCCTGTAAGCGGTCACTGGCTGCATGTAGCGATGCTCCCTGTAAGCGGTCACTGGGTGTATGTAGCAATGCTCTCTGTAAGTGGTCACTGGGTGTATGTAGTGATGCTCCCTGTAAGCGGTCACTGGGTGTATGTAGTGATGCTCCCTGTAAGCGGTCACTGGGTGTATGTAGCGAGGCTCCCTGTAAGCGTCACTGGGTGTATGTAGCGAGGCTCCCTGTAAGCGGTCACTGGGTGTATGTAGCGAGGCTCCCTGTAAGCGTCACTGGGTGTATGTTGTCGGGTATATTAGAGAGACAAAGAATTTAAAATGGATGCTTGTAGCCATTTTGTTTTAAAGACAGTTTTCTTTTTCAAAATATTCTCTAGGTTTAGAAATGAACAAGATTTTTTTATAAAGTTCATTCCTGGGTTAAGAAGTCCCAGACATGAAGGAACCTAGAATGAATGTGAGATAATGCTAAGACGTGTTATAAGTAAATTTATTGGTCTATTCTAAGTTTTTAAAACAAAAGAGATTTTGTTTCTTTTGGGTATAGGAATAAGAGTTAAAGCATTCTGTAATATAGAATTATATTCACAAAATATATGTTTATAATCAAGGTATATTTTATTATAATTACAGTATGAAATATATACTCCAAAATATTGTAGAAAGTATATAATTGGTAATTAATAAAAATTACTAAAGAATAGATTCTGTGAGTTAACCAGGAAAGAATTTAGCTGATAAGGCTCTAAGCAACCAAAAGGGAGGAGAGCTATAAATCTCAAGACAGTCTAGTTAGAAGACAAGGTTCTTTGTTAAGCTAAGTCTGACCTTGTGACCCTAGATAAAGACCGAGAAAAAGAAATTGGGGAATTAATTGGAATTAATATAAGAAGTGCAATACTGCCCTCTACAGGATAGTAAAAATAATGATTTATATTATCATTAATATTAACTGTGTGGCTATAATAAGCGGGAAAAAGTTTTTGGTAAGTCAGTCAGAGATTCCAGGGGAGAGAGTCACATCACCATGCGCTCAGACATTCATTATACATGACACTCTGAGAAGTCGGAGATCAGACGGAGACTCACATCAGACTCACACCACGATGCACTCAGATCCCAAGACATGAGGCAATTAATATTCTCACCAAATCTCTAACTCACATGCATTGATTATCTAATATCGATAATTTTCACATATTCCAAAACAAAGCATCACATAGAAAATTCCAAGGCAGACTCATCAACATCCAAATTGGACAGGTAATGTATGAAATAAGGAATTAATGTAAAGATATATTTGTAGAGATTTTTGCAACGTAGACTGAGACTTCTCGGATAAGGTTAAAATCCAAATTCTAAGTATTTTCTATTCTGCAGATAGAAATATGAAGAAGTGGATATAAGGATTTATTCCTAAAGACATGTTGCAAGATTGATACCAATATATATTGAATTTGGAAAGTATTGTGATTAGAATTAATGAGCAAGGAATTATATAACTACAAAATAAAAAGCAAAAGATTAGAAGTTTAATTCTCGAGATTAGGGGAGGATTCACTAAATAAGTTTTATTACTTATCATCAAATTAGCTCATCTTTTGTTGATCCATGTAGCATAGAGATATATATATATATCTATAAGAGCTGGCTGGTTAAACATTGTTTGCTGGGAATTGCATGTTGTATTAAGCAGAAATGTTTATTAACCATTTGTGTATTAGTTACTAACTGAGAAAATAAATGATATTAATCATATATGCAGTTACTAACCGGAGATACATATATTGTGAAGCTAGTTTTTATATGCTGATGGAGTGTGGTTTATAAATTGTTGTTCATGATATGAGATTTGAAATTCTTTTGTATACGTAATAAATATATATATTTTTATCCGATTATTGATTATTGTATTTTTTAAAACAAAACACAGACAATTAAAAGAATTCAGGATAATTTCTAAGAGATATAGACGATTGATATTTGTGTCTCGTATAAGTTTCTTATGAAATAATAATCCCTGATATATTGGAGGCGACTGCCGAGGTAGGTCCAGTAAGTCCAATATAGACATATTGGAGGCTTGGCTGATAAATCCAATATATACAAACATGTTGTATTCACGTGCAGAGATTATATCCGACAATGTAGCGAGGCTCCCTGTAAGCGGTCACTGGGTGTATGTAGCGATGCTCCCTGTAAGCGGTCACTGGGTGTATGTAGCGATGCTCCCTGTAAGCGGTCACTGGCTGCATGTAGCGAGGCTCCCTGTAAGCGGTCACTGGGTGTATGTAGCGAGGCTCCCTGTAAGCCGTCACTGGGTGTATGTAGCGAGGCTCCCTGTAAGCGGTCACTGGGTTTATGTAGTGATGCTCCCTGTAAGCGGTCACTGGATGTATGTAGCGATGCTCCCTGTAAGCGGTCACTAGGTGCATGTAGCGATGCTCCCTGTAAGCGGTCACTGGGTGTATGTAGCGAGGCTCCCTGTAAGCGGTCACTGGGTGTATGTAGGGATGCTCCCTGTAAGCGGTCAGTAGGTGCATGTAGCGATGCTCCCTGTAAGCAGTCTGTGTAGCATCATGGGAGGTGTAGTTCTAAACCATCAGGGATCAGCTCAGCTCTGGAATTGAAAAACTGGGAGATGAAACCCCCACCCCCCCACAAAACATACAATCGGGGAGCAAATCTCTCCTACCTATGAGAAAAACAAACTACTGCAGAGCATCACAACCGCGAGGATATTTACTCCTTTAGAATATTTGTTACCTATAAATAAACATTCCTGAAAGAAAAAACAATTTGCTGCTCGGATTTTGTCATTTATTTCTATCATTTATTGAAAACCCCACTTGAGCCGAAGAGCTGGGCATCCGCGAGCCGGCACTGTCACCGCCAGCCGGGGTGTGTATGGTTTGGGGACGTATCTGGCGCTTATGTTATGATCGGTTCCTTACAGTGAAATGTCACACGCGGACTGACGAAAGGTCATCCTGTAATCCTCAAATAATCACAGACTAACACGCCAGCTTCATCAGCCGCGTGGGATTCTCAGATTGCTGAGGGAAAGGATGCGCGCGCTCCATGCCGAGCAGCACCAACCACCATGCATTCATACGCCATCAAGAGCGATATAGACACCAAAAAACATTGATCTTCAAGAATTCTAAATAAAAATCATTTTAGCTCATTTATTGTCCATTAAATGTATATGTTATGCAAATGTATCTATACACACAAAGACACAACTACCTGTATCTGTGACAATTAATGTGATACCAATTATTCATTAAATGGTTAATATCGGGGATATATAATGCATCCAATCTCTCTCTCATATATACACATTTTTTTATACGGTATATCATACCAAGGAAAGGACACTCCATATCAAAGATTTGTAAGAATTTTAAAGAGGTTACCATTCGGATCAAATGGAGATCTGGTTACATAATATGATTACATGATGCTTACGCCTGTCACAACATCAATGTATCACATTTTTATACACTGTATTTACACACTGTATCACAATTAAGCAGTTGTACGCGGGTCCCATAGCATCCTGCATCAATGTTTGGGAGGCCTGTGTGACCTCTTGCACGTGTGCGGCGATATTGAACGCGTTAAACTGGAAGCTGAACTGTGGGAACGGCCGTGATGTCTGTGAAAGTCACCTTGAGCGGCTTATTACCAAATGTGAATATTAAGCTCCGGCACATCAGCAGATTCATCTTCCTTACTCCCAATTATGAAACATTCATCAGACTTCTGCAGGCGCCCGGCCCTCTCCAGGAGCGATTTGGGGAGAGAGGGGGGCCTACCCGCCCAGTGACCCCGCATGTTATTAGCATTCCTGGTATTAATGCTCTTATTGCATACACTTTGTTTTCATAATATTTTCATGAGGGATTAGCGAGATAATGTCACCGTGGGCTGCAAGCTTTTCCCTCCGTGATCCGGAACAGCTGCCGGCCTTGTTTTGATAACCGGGTCTCTGTCCACGGTGCGAGAGCTCCACTTCTCCAGATCCCAAGGGAGAACTCGTGCCGAGCGCAGAGAAGCCACGGCCTACTTTATGCACCTTAGCCACGTGGAAATTCGGGCATACGGCTGTATTTCACCCGAGTTTATTATATACACCTAGATTATAAACAGAGCCGGATTAAGATCTCTATGGGCCTGGAGCTGAATATTTTGGTGGGCTTCTTTTGGAATTTAGTGAAATGACAACATATTTTAGGCTATTTAATATTGCATATATAGGTAGATCTAACCAGGCAGATACTGTGTGAGTAAATTTCCATTCGGATTTCAATTATCACAGCGTGTAAAATTATTTTTTCCCATTTTATCATCCAAACCTCTGGTTATATATTCTATAGGGAATTCTTGTTAAAAAAAATAAATAAATGGGAACCTGTAACTGCATTTTTCTGAGAAAATATATAATTTTAACCAAAAAATTTGATATTTCCCATGTGCTTTGGATAATGGTGTTTTATGAATAAACTGACCTTGCTCCCAGCGTGGGAAAGGACAAGAGGAGTAATGGCAGTGGTATTGCTAATTTTATACGTGACAAATGGACAATACCATCGCTTTGGAACAAACAAAAAAAAGTTTGTTTTTTTTTTTCTTTTAGATTTTACATTGTCATTTTTGGTATCAATGCAAAGGCCAGACTCTGTCCTGTCTGACACCTCAGTTGACCTTGCGAGGTGTAAAGCTTAGTGGCGCAGGGTTCTAAAGCCCCCCCCCCAGTGCACTTCGCTACAGTGTGGCGGTTTAGGTTCTTGATGCAACAATTCATAATAATGGATTGTACCATCACCTCCACGCTTGTTAGTGACAGGAAAAATGAGATGGCGAGTTACAGCAGCATCATTGTTCCCTTTATAATTGAAAAATATTGCTGTGTTAGAAAAAAAAACAAAGAAATTATTTATTATTTTATTTTTATTGTTACATACAACCTGGTCATGTTTGGTATCATTGGAAAGATCATGCTCTGACCTTTCCGGTGATACCTCACATGACCCTGTAGCTACTATGGAGGGGGAGATATAGGGGTCCAAATGCCCATCAATGCAAATTTATCTTTTCTGTGGGCCTATTCTGGGGCATGGGCCTGGAGCTGCTGCTCCATCTGCCCCTATGTTAATCCGGCCCTGATTATAAGGTCCCAAGGGAACAGGGAGCATAGATTGTAAGCTCTTGAGCAGGGTTCTCTTTTCCCATTCTTCTCAGGGTGTATGTTATGTAAATTCGGCTGTTTTTCCACACCCACTGTATAGCGCTACAGAATTAGATGGCGCCTTATAAATATCTGTAATTCAATAGGGACCTCTATCGGTGGGTGAAATACTGACTTGCCTTTTTGATGTATTGTAGAACTGCCTTGTCTTTACCCATTGTATCTTGGTACAGCGCTGCAGAATGTGTTGGCACTTTATCTCCATTTACTGTTTCACTGGTGTCTGCAACAGCAGTGAATTTACTTTGACAATATGTCTTGATCGCCATAGATGTCCCAAACTAGGGGTGCACCAAAATACCGGCCACAGATGTTTTCGGCCAATAGAAAAAAATGTGGCTGAATTTTTTGCGCCCCACTTCCGGTTCACTGCCTCGAGTGCAGTGTTCGCTGCCTGCAGAAACGCCTCCTCTACCTGCCCTCAGCATGAATGTAAGGGCATTACATCGGCGACATGCCCCACATTGACGATGCCGTAACGCTGACCTTTCTGATAGCCGGTTCGAAGTGGCAGCTCAGTGCACAGCGAGCCAAGCTTCTCTCTCCGGGTCTCCCCCTCCCCATTTGCTTTTTTTCTCCCCTCGGACACACAGACATGCAAAGAGGAGACAGAGGGGGTGGAGGAAGAGAAAATCCTCAGCCAGCAGAGCTACTGGACCCGACAGCACCAATCCCTCTGTTCCTCCTCCCTTATCCCACATTTAGCCTCCCATTCCTACCAACAGCAGCATCATCCCCAGCACATCCTGAATCCAGGGCACAGGCTGCCAGCACGGCCCTGAGCATGGCACCAACTGCCTCTGTGCCATCTCAGGTCCTCAGCATGGCACCCACTGCCACTCTGTGCCATCTCAGGTCCTCAGCATAGAAACATAGAAAAATGTCGGCAGATAAGAACCTTTCGGCCCATCTAGTCTGCCCAATTACATGGATACTTTACCTGGATTTATCTTTTCTTTAGGATAGCCTTATACCTATCCCATGCCTGCTTAAATTCAATTACTGTTTTGGCCTCTACCACTTCTACTGGAAGACTGTTCCATGTATCCACCACCCGCTCAGTAAAATAATGCTTCCTGATGTTACTTTTAAACCTTTGCCCCTCTAATCTAAGACTATGTCCTCTTGTTTTGCTATTTTGTTTCCTTTTAAATATACTCCCTTCCTCTACCTTGTGGATTCCCTTTACGTATTTAAATGTTTCTATCATATCTCCTCTGTCTCGTCTTTTTTCCAAGCTGTACATGTTAAGATCATTAAGCCTTTCCTGGTAACTTTTCTCCTTCAAGCCGTACACCATTTTAGTAGCCCTTCTCTGAACTCTCTCCAAGATGTCTATATCCTTCTGGAGATACGGTCTCCAGTACTGCACACAGTACTCCAAGTGAGGTCTCACCAGTGCTCTGTACAGTGGCATGAGCACTTCCCTTTTCCTACTGCTAATACCTCTCCCTACACAACCAAGCATTCTGCCAGCATTTCCTGCTGCTCTCTTACATTGACTACTTACCCTTAGATCCTCTGAAATAATAACCCCTAAATCCCTTTCCTCAGATGTTGAGGTTAGGACTGTATCAAATATTCTATATTCAGCCCTTGGGTTTTTACGTCCCAGGTGCATTATCTTGCACTTATCCACATTAAAACTCAATTGCACCCACTGCCACCTCAGGTCCTCAGCATGGCACCCACTGCCACCTCAGGTCCTCAGCATGGCACCCACTGCCACTCTGTGCCATCTCAGGTCCTCAGCATGGCACCCACTGCCACTGTGCCATCTCAGGTTCTCAGCATGTCACCCACTGCCACTATGCCCTCTCAGGTCCTCAGCATGGCACCCACTGCAACTCTGTGCCCTCTCAGGTCCTCAGCATGGCACCCACTGCCACACTGTGCCCTCTCAGGTCCTCAGCATGGCACCCACTGCCACACTGTGACAGCATTGTCACTGTGCCATCTCAGGTCCTCAGCAAGGCACCCACTGTCACTATGCCCTCTCAGGTCCTCAGCATGGCACCCACTGCAACTCTGTGCCCTCTCAGGTCCTCAGCAAGGCACCCACTGCCACTATGCCCTCTCAGGTCCTCAGCATGGCACCCACTGCAACTCTGTGCCCTCTCAGGTCCTCAGCATGGCACCCACTGCCACACTGTGCCCTCTCAGGTCCTCAGCATGGCACCCACTGCAACTCTGTGCCCTCTCAGGTCCTCAGCATGGCACCCACTGCCACACTGTGCCCTCTCAGGTCCTCAGCATGGCACCCACTGCCACTCTGTGCCATCTCAGGCCCTCAGCATGGCACCTGCCACTCCGTGCCATCCCAGGTCCTCAGTGTGACAGGAACCATGGTCTTCCGCCTGTCCCTGACTCTCCAGACACCCTCTTGCCAAGATCAGCCCGGTCTCTTGAGTTGCTTGGAGCTCAGTGCCTCGAGCAGCCTGATCTGCAGCTCCAGACCTGCTTAGTCTGAACCTCTGCCTTGGAGCCTCTTTGCATTTCCAGAAGGCCGTTCTGTGCCTTCTGAGGTTGAGTGTAGTGTAGCGTAGCTGTAGGAGACACCAGACGAGCTGTATGTTCCAAGAGGATTCTCTCTTTATGGAAGGTTTCACAGGGATAGTTATACAGGTTACAGCAACCCAGGTTCAAACTTCCCCGCCCACTCCAACAGTTCTGATTGGTTGGTTCCAAAGACCACTGCAGGCTTCCTTCAGGTCCTCTTCAGGCTTCACTTAGGTCCACTGGATTTATTTAGATGAAGTCTTGCCCCCACAGTGACCACACACACAGTGATTTACATACACACACACAGTGATTTACATAACCCATTGTAAAGGAAATCAGATAGTGTTTGGCTGAGACAATGGTAACCCTGAACCTTTCAGACATGTAAACAGATAACACAAAGACAAAGACATCTGAGAAAATCCTTTTGCCTATTCACAAGTTACTCAAAGTTGTTTACGTTTACGAAAAACCACATTTCTATGCTCCCATTCACATACCGTAATAAAAGTACTTTTAAAACTAAAGCTAATCAATTTACACTAAACTCAAACTAAAACCAAGCAATTTACAATACATTTAAAATCACACCATATAATATAAATGAACATAAAGACTCTGAGTTTAAAGCGTGGAGCGCTACGTCAGTTCCATGGCACTCAGCATGGCACCCAATGACTGACTATGCCATCTCAGGTCCTCAGCATGGCACCCAATGACTGACTATGCCATCTCAGGTCCTCAGCATGGCACCCACTGCCTCTCTATGCCACCTCAGATCCTCAGCATGGCACCCACTGCCTCTTTATGCCATCTCAGGTGATCAGCATGGCACCCACTGCCTCTTTATGCCATCTCAGGTCATCAGCATGGCACCCACTGCCTCTCTATGGCATCTCAGGTCCTCAGCATGGCACCACTGCCTCTCTATGGCATCTCAGGTCTTCAGCATGGCACCCACTGCCTCTCTATGGCATCTCAGGTCCTCAGCATGGCACCCACTGCCATTCTGTGATACTTCAGGTCCTCAACATGGCACTCACTGCCTCTCTATGCCATCTCAGATCCTCAGCAGGCACCCACTGCCTCTCTGTGTCATCTCCGATCTCCACCATGTCACAGACACGTCACAGGCTGCCAACCTGCCCAGAATTCTACAGACAGTCCCTAGTTTTCATACCCTGGTGGATTTCTATAAAAGGTATGGTCATTTATTTTATTGGCGTGTTTTTCAATTCCGATTTGTTTAAGTTCATGAGAATACTTTAAAAATGTGTAAATTAATTGAATTATATTAAAAAACAAACTATTTTGGGGAAAAAATAATAATTTTCAGCAAAGGGCATCAAGAACTTTAGGTCCAAAATTTATTTTGGTGCTCCACTACCCCAAAACAAATTAAGGTGAAAACAACGCTGGACGACTTTGAAATAACGGTGGAATTTATGTAGAAATCTACACTAACTAGAACTGAAACTTCCCATCTAAACCAGAGGCTGAGGACTACCCTGAGGAACTTTCGCAGAAAGAAAGAAAAGTTTGAAGTACAAAGAATTAGGGTGCAGTGAATTCAACGTAGTTCGCCAAAATTAATCTACTGTACTTTCCATAAAGTGAATAACCCAATTACTGAGTGAGAGGAGGAGAGGGACGGAAACATAAAACATGGTGCAGGAACTGACCGACATAAAGATACCTGAGACCCAGAGAGGCCGCCACACAGTGAAAGGATGGGGAGGAAAGTACAAAGAAAGAATTCACAGAATATGCTGCCACAAAATGCAAAACACAATGAAATGTGGGTGTAAGGCAGCCAGCACACGAGCATACTGTGCTGCGTCTGTTACGGACGCACTTTTTCACGGGAGATATTGTGAGTACTGCATAAAGTGCGTCCGTAATGTCTGATGTCTCCACACCCTAGGAAAATACATGGCAGCGTTGTTTCTGCGTCCGTTTAGCTTTTTAACGTCGATGTTATTTTTGCGTCCGTGGCTTTATTCTTTGCCCGTCCGTGAACAAGTGCGCAGGGGCTTTGTGTGGTGTGTTTAATGGACTCCTTTATAAAGCTACGATGGACGTCAAACAGCACGGTCAGACGGACGCAAAATGTTTGCTAGTGTGCCGCCAGCCTAAAAATACACTCTCATAGTTTCCCGCACTCTGATTATGGAGTGAAAAGCAGATTTACGTCCGGGGAGTGCAATAAAATGTGATATGATTACAATCTGCTGCTCTACTGACAATTCTTCACCTTGACACATCAGGACCCAACACGACTTCCATTAGCCAAGCTGACATGCAGGCGCGTTGTGGCTAAAAGCACTGTGAACTTGGATTTTAGGGAGAATGCTCCCTTAACAAGGAGCTTGGCAGGTTCCCCCAGCAGTGCTGTTGCTGCGGAGTTCAGTGCCAGTTCTGCGGGAGCGCTGCTGCTTGAAGATGAACTTAGAAACGCTCCGGCTTCCAAGTTCTGTTCGAAGCGCTGGCTCCCGGAGTAGGAATCGCAGCTCGCCGGGACCTGCCAGGAACAGAGATCTGCTTGTAAGCTTTATCATCCGTCTACTAAATGTATTTAATAATAAGAATAAAAAACACGGGTAAAACCAAGAAGGAGCGCCCCCAATAAGCACAATTTAAAGAACACTCTGGCTGTAACGCGTCCCCTTTATAGCTGGCAGGTCATTATGGAAAAACCAGAAACATCTTGAGGGATTTCAGAGAGCAGATCCTAACATCGCCAATTTGTTTGGATTTATATATTTACAGGATAATATTAGAGGTTAGAGGCCGTATCCCGAGCGTTAATTACTGAATGAGACAAAGTATCCTTCAAAGCGCCTCCATGAAACTCCTAACCGGTGACTGCTTGGCTTTTTCATGTACATCCTATACCAGTGATGGCACACCTTGGCATCGCCGATGTTTCTAAACTACAAGTCCCATGTTGCTTGGCCAGCGTTATGTGAATCATCTGAGGTGCCAAAGCGTGCCATCACTGTCCTATACTTTCAGGTCTATTCACTAAAAGGTGAAAAACAGGAGAACTGGCAGGAGAAGAGAACAATCTAGACCAAATACCCGATTTGGAAAGTGAGATAAATGGGAGAATTTTTCTGGTTTGGCGATTTTGACCTGGAATTTTCATTCCTGCCAATTCTCTTGAGGTTCACCTTCAGTGAACAGACCCGTTTGTATAACATGCACAAAAGTGTCCGTAGAACGAGAATAACATATGATTCTAAACGTCTTGCAATTCTGAAAACCCAAATACCTCCGAGCGTAGGACTCGCTCTTCATATGTTTTTAACCGCTCTCCCATCCTCCTATTAATCCACCTTTGTCCCGTCTTGCGTGTAATTGTATCTTTCAGCTCAAAGTAGCCAAAAACAAATACGAGTAAGGCTTACATCAGGGGTCAGCAACCTGAGTTAGGTTCAATACCTCAGCTGCTGCAAGTGCGAAGTTAGCAACTTGCCATTGAACTTAGCACTTGCAGCGACCCGAGGAGATGCTGCGAGTAGCTGAGTGTGACATATTAAAGATGGCCGCCGCCATGAAGCAAGTAACAATTCCGTACAGCAATGTTAATTTTGAGATTTTTGTTCACCAAAGCACAAAATATTTATTTATTATTTACCCCTGCACATAGACATGTATTACAGCTCAATTTATATTTTGTTTCAGAAGTAAACATAACGTTTATTCAATAAAAACTGTCATTTGTGGTGTGTGCGTACAAAACGGAATTGTGCTGACTGCTTTTCTTTATTATATTTTGTCCGAGTGATATGAAAAATAATCTGCATCTTTCATTAACAAATCGGCCATTTTGGATTCAAAATTCACATCAAAAGGGTTCAACGACACTACTGCAGCAAACTGAATTGCTGCGCTGCAGAAATTCAGCAGCTGCTGAGGTATTGAACGGGCCTCTGGCCTGCCTGATGTTTCAGAATTGCCTCTCCCACGATGCTCAGCCATTCATTAGGAGATGTAGTGTATGCAGCGGCCCTGCAAACACACCTCCAGAATCTTACTAGATAGTATAACTCATTCTGCCGCTTTGTGCTACAATGTAACTCCATGACCCACCATTGTGACATGTTAAAAGAACTAAACTGGCCATCGCTGGAATCTAGACGTATCCTTTACCTTTCCAACCTGGTGTTTAAGAGCTTTTCTGGGAAGCTACCACCCTACCTGAATAGACTGCTTCCCCCAGCAGTTCCCTCATCCTATAACCTCCAATCCAGGACCTGCACCTTACTTGCAATACCACAATACAAAAAGAAAGTGGCTCGATCCTCATTTTCCTACAGAGCACCGCAATTATGGAATAACCTCCCAGACACCATCAAATCTTCCCCCAGTCTAAAGTCACTTAAGAGATCCCTATTAACATACCTCAATACGGAATGCACCTGTAAACATGTAACATAAAAACTACATACAGAATGCACCTGTACAGATGTAACATAATGACTATATACAGAATGCACCTGTACACATGTAACATAGCGACTATATACAGAATGCACCTGTACACATGTAACATAGCGACTATATACAGAATGCACCTGTACACATGTAACATAGCGACTATATACAGAAAGCACCTGTAAACATGTAACATAGTGACTATATACAGAAAGCACCTGTACACATGTAACAGAATGACTATATACAGAATGCACCTGTACACATGTAACATAATGACTATATACAGAATGCACCTGTAAACATGTAACATAGCGACTATATACAGAAAGCACCTGTACACATGTAACAGTGACTATATACAGAATGCACCTGTACACATGTAACATAATGACTATATACAGAATGCACCTGTAAACATGTAACATAGCGACTATATACAGAAAGCACCTGTAAACATGTAACATAGTGACTATATACAGAATGCACCTGTACACATGTAACATAATGACTATATACAGAATGCACCTGTAAACATGTAACATAGCGACTATATACAGAAAGCACCTGTAAACATGTAACATAGTGACTATATACAGAATGCACCTGAAAACATGTAACATAGTGACTATATACAGAATGCACCTGTACACATGTAACATAATGACTATATACAGAATGCACCTGTAAACATGTAACATAGTGACTATATACAGAATGCACCTGTAAACATGTAACATAGTGACTATATACAGAATGCACCTGTACACATGTAACATAATGACTATATACAGAATGCACCTGTAAACATGTAACATAGTGACTATATACAGAATGCACCTGAAAACATGTAACATAGTGACTATATACAGCATGCACCTGTACACATGTAACATGAATTCTCTGCCTGTTGAGGTGGTTGGGTCAGAGTCTGTACAGACTTTTAAAAAGCGACTGGATGACTTCCTGCAGACACAGAATATTAAGGGTTATAATATTTAATATGTGGGTAAAAGCTTCTTGATCCAAGGAGAAATCTGACTGCCATTCTGGGGTCAAGAAGGAATTTTTTCCCAGTATGTTGCATATTGGCGAGCATTTCAGACTGGGGTTTTTTGCCTTCTTTTGGATCAACAGCAGTAGGTTATGTGGGAGAGGCTGAACCCGATGGACGCATGTCTTTTTTCAGCCTATATAACTATGTAACTATGTAACATAATGACTATATACAGAATGCACCTGTAAACATGTAACATAATGACTATATACAGAAAGCACCTGTAAACATGTAACATAGTGACTATATACAGAATGCACCTGTACACATGTAACATAATGACTATATACAGAATGCACCTGTAAACATGTAACATAGCGACAATATACAGAATGCACCTGTACACATGTAACATAATGACTATATACAGAATGCACCTGTAAACATGTAACATAGCGACTATATACAGAAAGCACCTGTAAACATGTAACATAGTGACTATATACAGAATGCACCTGTAAACATGTAACATAATGACTATATACAGAATGCACCTGTAAACATGTAACATAGCGACTATATACAGAAAGCACCTGTAAACATGTAACATAGTGACTATATACAGAATGCACCTGTACACATGTAACATAATGACTATATACAGAATGCACCTGTAAACATGTAACATAGCAACTATATACAGAAAGCACCTGTACACATGTAACATAATGACTATATTTATTTTCTGTTAATCTGTATATTTGTTTTGTGTTAATATCTTGCATTTTACTACTTTGTATTTCTGCAACAAGGTTCTTGAACCCAGGACATACTTGAAAACAAGAGAAATCTCAATGTATCCTTCCTGGTAAAATCTTTTATAAATAAATAAATAAATTAGGCTGTCTGAGCATCATGGGAAATGTAGTTCCAAAACATGCAGGATTTAAAGCTCAAGAAAATTTCTTTTGATCATTGCATGAAGTACGCCTGAACAATAACGGTGTACACCACCCCGAGAGCAGGGGGAGTGAAAAAAGAATGATAAAGGGTAGTGCTGGATGTGTCATCTTTTTCTGGCCAATACCGGAAGGAGACAGAGCTCATATGAATGAAAGCTGGTTTGGGAACAGGGTCCTCTATTCCACCTGTGTCAAAGGGGTCAATGCATGTCTCATTCATTAAATTACTTTATTGTGTGTATACTGAAACAAAGGACTGCGGACAGATTTGTGTCTTTGTACAGCACCACTATATGTGCCGGCACGTCATAAAGTACTCTGTAGCTGGAATACAGAAATACAAAATGTTCCCGGGGGGAAAAAAAGCAATTTTTTTTTGCGTGCCAACAGTTACAAACATCTATAAAGCGCCAACAAGTTTCGTAACGCTGTAAAAAGGGAGAGACAGAATAACAAATATACATCCACAATACAGTAGGAAAGAGGACCCTGCTCCAGAGCTTACAATCCAAGAGGAGAGAGGACCCTGCTCCAGAGCTTACAATCTAAGAGAGAGGACCCTGCTCCAGAGCTTAGAATCTAAGAGGAGAGGGGACCCTGCTCCAGAGTTTACAATCTAAGAGGAGAGGGGACCCTGCTCCAGAGCTTACAATCTAAGAGGAGAGGGGACCCTGCTCCAGAGCTTACAATCTAAGAGGTGAGGGGACCCTGCTCCAGAGTTTACAATCTAAGAGGAGAGGGGACCCTGCTCGAGAGTTTACAATCCAAGAGTAGAGAGGACCCTGCTCCAGAGCTTACAATCTAAGAGGTGAGGGGACCCTGCTAGAGAGCTTACAATCTAAGAGGAGAGGGGACCCTGCTCCAGAGTTTACAATCTAAGAGAGAGGACCCTGCTCCAGAGCTTACAATCTAAGAGGAGAGGGGACCCTGCTCCAGAGCTTACAATCTAAGAAGAGAGAGGACCCTGCTCCAGAGTTTACAATCTAAGAGAGAGGACCCTGCTCCAGAGCTTACAATCTAAGAAGAGATAGGACCCTGCTCGAGAGCTTACAATCTAAGAGGAGAGGGGACCCTGCTAGAGAGCTTAGAATCTAAAAGGAGAGGGGACCCTGCCCCAGAGCTTACAATCTAAGAGAGAGGACCCTGCTCCAGAGTTTACAATCTAAGAGGAGAGGGGACCCTGCTCGAGAGCTTACAATCTAAGAGGAGAGGGGACCCTGCTCCAGAGTTTACAATCTAAGAGGAGAGGGGACCCTGCTCCAGAGCTTACAATCTAAGAGGAGAGGGGACCCTGCTAGAGAGCTTAGAATCTAAAAGGAGAGGGGACCCTGCTCCAGAGCTTACAATCTAAGAAGAGATAGGACCCTGCTCGAGAGCTTACAATCTAAGAGGAGAGGGGACCCTGCTAGAGAGCTTAGAATCTAAAAGGAGAGGGGACCCTGCTCCAGAGCTTACAATCTAAGAAGAGATAGGACCCTGCTCGAGAGCTTACAATCTAAGAAGAGAGAGGACCCTGCTCCAGAGTTTACAATCTAAGAGGAGAGAGGACCCTGCTCCAGAGTTTACAATCTAAGAGGAGAGGGGACCCTGCTCCAGAGCTTACAATCTAAGAGGAGAGGGGACCCTGCTCCAGAGCTTACAATCTAAGAGGAGAGGACCCTGCTCAGAGCTTACAATCTAAGAGAGAGAGGACCCTGCTCCAGAGCTTACAATCTAAGAGGAGAGGGGGCCCTGCTCCAGAGCTTACAATCTAAGAGGAGAGGGGACCCTGCTCCAGAGCTTACAATCTAAGAAGAGAGAGGACCCTGCTCCAGAGTTTACAATCTAAGAGAGAGGACCCTGCTCGAGAGCTTACAATCTAAGAAGAGAGAGGACCCTGCTCCAGAGTTTACAATCTAAGAGAGAGGACCCTGCTCCAGAGTTTACAATCTAAGAGGAGAGAGGACCCTGCTCCAGAGCTTACAATCTAAGAAGAGATAGATTGTAAGCTCTCGAGCAGGGTCCTAAGAAGAGAGAGGACCCTGCTCCAGAGTTTACAATCTAAGAGAGAGGACCCTGCTCGAGAGCTTACAATCTAAGAAGAGAGAGGACCCTGCTCCAGAGTTTACAATCTAAGAGAGAGGACCCTGCTCCAGAGTTTACAATCTAAGAGGAGAGGGGACCCTGCTCCAGAGTTTACAATCTAAGAGGAGAGGGGACCCTGCTCCAGAGCTTACAATCTAAGAGGAGAGAGGACCCTGCCCCAGAGCTTACAATCTAAGAGGAGAGAGGACCCTGCTCCAGAGCTTACAATCTAAGAGGAGAGGGGACCCTGCTCCAGAGCTTACAATCTAAGAGAGAGGGACCCTGCTCCAGAGCTTACAATCTAAGAGGAGAGGGGACCCTGCTCCAGAGCTTACAATCTAAGAGGAGAGGGGACCCTGCTCCAGAGCTTACAATCTAAGAAGAGAGAGGACCCTGCTCCAGAGCTTACAATCTAAGAGGAGAGGGGACCCTGCTCGAGAGATTACAATCTAAGAGGAGAGAGGACCCTGCTCGAGAGATTACAATCTAAGAGGAGAGGGGACCCTGCTCGAGAGTTTACAATCTAAGAGGAGAGGGGACCCTGCTCCAGAGCTTACAATCTAAGAGGAGAGTGGGGACACGCTAGGTGAGGGTGACATTAAAAGTGTGCTATCCCTCCTCCTGACCACATGTGATGGGGGGGGGCATAGGATTAAAAATATTGTATAAAAAGCCTTTCAGGCTGTGCGTATAAGGTGAATAAAAACCATAAATGAATTTCGTGTTCAGACTTTGGCCTCCTATTCAAGATATTTATAGGCAGATATTCCAAAATCCACAAAGATCCAAAACACTCCTGGAATCAGCATTTCAGATAAGGGATGCTCTGCCTGAATAATAATAATAATAGCATATTGATGCTCTTAAACGTAGACAATGTTTCCTACAGGTTGTAAATAACCTTTCCACACGAAGCAGGACGCGAGTCGCATAGCGGCCGCAATAAGCGCAGACGGCGTGTCTGGAGCATTACGGGAGTCCGAGCCTTTTAATATTTCAGATAAGCTTTCATTTTTAATGCTGGGAAAGTTACCATTCAGCCGAACGCTGCAACATGAGATGATAGAGTACACGTTGCGTTCTCATCAAATAATGGAATGAATATATATATACACAGAGAGAGAATTAAAAGAAAAAGCTTTTTAAAATATATAAAAGCCATTATCTGGCCTGAAGCGGGATGTAGTTACTTAATATAAATAAAATGATTCGCCATTAAGGTACGCGGAAAGCTCCCAGTAACACGCGGCAACCCCAGCATCGAACAGATCTCATCACTCTCAGCCAAATAAATACAGAGCACCTGAATAAATGAAACCCGCGGTTCTGTTTGCTGTTCCTTGTAAAGCCTGTAGAGTATTTAGGATGCTAAAAGGATAACCTAGCATAATGGCAAGGCTGCAAAAGGGATTTGTGATGAAGAGCAGTACAGCCTGGTGGGACTTGTAGACAACAAAGGCAAAAATGTCAGGAGGGTGGCGGTGGTTCAACATTACAAAGCAGCATCCTAAACATCTAAGCCTGCACCCATAGTAGCAGATGGGAGTATCAACAGTTAGAAGAATGGATAGAAATGGCTGGCTGGTATGGTGAGAGTTGGAGTCAATTTTACTAGCATCTTGACGTATGTTCAGTGATGGCACACCTTGGCAGCCCAGTTCATTTGAACTACATGTCCCATGATGCTCTACCAGCCTTATGTTTGACTAAGCATCATGGGACATGTAGTTCTGACGCGTTTGGGGTGCCAAGGCAATCACTGCTATAGGTATTCAGTTTATACAGGGAAGTGGTGGGTTAATAAACAGTACTGTGGCTGACCGAGTGTTATGGGAAACGGAAAGGGGTAACAAAACGCACACAGATCCGGTGTGGAGGGACCGATCGCAGCATGCCGGCATAATAACTCGCTCCGTTCACACTAATTATCACCCCAGCCTTAGGTGGTTCTTCCACAGCCAGGTTTATTTTGCTTATTAATGTACATAATTACCAGGCTTGCAAATTAATGCATAATTCCCCAATTACACCAGGAGGGCCGCGGTCTTCAGCCTGCTTAATAATCATCAGATTCATATTGACGCACGCAGCACCTGCAAATATCTGGCGGATCCATAAATTAAAAGGTGGTTTGTGTGAGTGCGGGCACGGGCGTTTCTGGAGGTAGACTTGCTCTCCTTAGAACCAAAAGTGACAAATGATGATATTTAGGGTTCCTCTGGGGGATACAGGAGACCGTGATACACTGGCGGATCCAGAGAGGGGGCACCCCCCTCCCAGCTCCCGTCCATATGTAGTTGATAAAGGGGACCTTTCGAAGTTTGAACCCCTTTATCTCCAGTACCACACATTCTACATTGACGATTGAGGAGTCATTGGAAATGCCAGATTCTGACCATTCCAACGATACCAAACATGGCATGTGCAATGTAAACAAACAAAAAAACTTGCAAGAGGAAACTTTTATTTCTCTCAATTTTGTTTAAAATTGTGTATTGAAAGATGGGAAGTGAAATGGCTCAGAAGCAAAGGGGTTAATTTCTATGCATTAAACCTCTGAAGTTCACTTGACAAGGCTATTCCATGGATACACTCGGAATATGTAAACTTCTATAGTGTGTATATTGCATGTCCAAGCCTGTGCGTGCATCTGTGACTGTGTATTTGGTATATATATATATATGGATGTGTATGTAGCTATGTATGTGTACGTGTCTTTTGAGTGTGTGTGTCTGTACACAGCTGTGCGTGAGTGTGTACATAGGTGCAAAACTCCCAAATGTCCCTGTTTTTAAGGGGACAGACCATATTTGGGGACCTAATCCCCCTTATTTTCTAATGTTCCATCTTTTAGGAACTGCCCAATATATTCAGGGAGTGCAGGTGTATAACAGAGTTGCACAGCAATAGAACTCCCAGCAATGAGTCTGTAAACCATAATAAATGCAAATAAGATAAAACATTTTTAACCTAAAATGGCCAAATAGTTTGTGACGCTGCTTATAAAGTTTACGAATAGCAGAGTTTCTGAGCCTGGCTTTAGTGACTTCCCTAAATGTGGGTCTGTGTGTATAGCCATGTATCAGAGTTATATGGCTGTGTATGGGCATCAGTGCATGTCTGGACCTGCGGCATGTGATTGCTTGTTTCTCAGTATCCGAGCATGTGCCAGAGTGCAGAGCATTGCTGTATGGTGTCAGTCAGGTGACAGACCCTATCGGCAATATTCTGGGGAGAGTGAGTGTGATGAGCGCAGCCTGTGTTTAGGTGCAACTCTCCCTGTCACTACGAACCCAACTCCAGCTCTTTAGCCAAAGCTGGTAGAGGTTCCCCCCCTCCCAAAACCTGTGTCTGGGATCCACCCCTGCCGCGATACAAAAATGGACAAAAATAAATAAATCCCATTGTAACACATTGCTAAAATGTGGAAAAATTAAAGTATGCATCTAGGAAGCTCCTGTGTTCACCGAATGTTGTATCTCCATTATGTCATCAGGTTTCTTCTGCAAAAGCTAAAAACTAAACGCTCACATCCCGAAGCATGCTGGGCAACCTTAACAGACAGATTTGCATGAGGGGGGGGTGGCTTATACAGGCCGAGAGTCCCTCATCTGAAATGTTTCGAACCAGACAGAGTTTGGATTTGGGATTGTTGGAATATTTTCATATAATAAATGAGATATCTTGGTGATGGGACGAACGTTTAAACACACAAATTAATTTAGGTTTCATATACACCTTATGCCAAGTTTCAGCAACCTTGGACCTCTGGATGTTTCGGAACTACCGTACATTTCCCAGCCAAGCTAGGGAGTGCTTGAGCATCATTGGAGATGTAGTTTCAAAACCTCTGGAGGACCAAGGTTGCTGAACCTTTCCTTATATACACAGCCTGAAGGGCATTTAACATTCATAATCATTTTGTCCCCTGTCACATGATGTTAGGGGTGGGATAGGTTTTAACACTTATGTCAAAGCTCAGAGATTTTGGATCCAGTGGGGAACTTGATGTATTTATGATAAGGATCACTTGTCTAAGCCGCTGGATGAATTGGACAATCGGGGAGGAGAACGGCTCACCTTTCTGTAGATTCGCTGGTAACAGTTTTGGGCCAGGCAGCGCTCGGGTCAGTTATGCATCCAACATCGTCGTGCGAGCTGGAAGACGAGTGGTCGGAGAGCTGGGAGGGCAGCGTGACAGCTCTGTCGTCCTCGATAATCACAGTGTCGTCCTGAGGCATGTTCACAGTGGGAGAGAGCTGGTATTTACCTGCACAAAGCAGAAGCTGGGAGTCAGTACAATCAGAAGCAATAAGTTAGCAAGTGCAGATAGTTACATCAGCTGCCAGACATAAACCAAAGCTCACCTAACCCTAAATACATTACAACACAAACTATGTGTTACTTTGGGAACTGTACCTTGTGTGTTAGTCCCCTATACAGCACATTACAACTATATGCATTAATATCAACCTTAAAATCGTCCACCCACACACATCTACCCTGAATCCCAAACATTACGTACCTTTAAATACTGCACCTACACACGCAACACATACCCACATTCCCAAACATTCTATACCGTCAAATAGTCCATCCACACACACATACCCTCAATCCCAAACATTATATACCGTCAAATAGCCCATCCACACACACCCTCAATACAAAACATTATATACCTTCAAATAGCCCATCCACACACTCATACCCACATTCCCAAACATCCTACCTTCATATAGCCCATCCACACACGCATACCCTCAATCCCAAACATTATATACCTACAATATCCATACAAATTTACCATTAACTCCAAACATTCTATACCATTAAACAGTCGACCCCCTGCAGACATACCTCAAGTCCAAAACCTTATTTCCCTTCACATACCTGAATAACTCAATAACCTAAACATTATCTTGGCTAGATTTGAAATTCGGTAAACAAAAACCCTCACCTACATTAGACACAAATGAATATATTATACACCTTCAAACCCCTTGATATACACATGCAACATGTAATGTGCACAATCACCAGTGTAATACCTTTAAATAGAACATAAACATATACCCTCAGATTACATTTTACATACGTTCAAATATACTTACCTTATGCACACACCCTCCTCCTCCGCATTATATACTACATATCTTACATTTGCTCAGCTATACGATCCACCTTGCATACCATCTCATACATCACACCCACTATACTGTCATTTACCCCACAGGTGTGTAACATTGTACATTACACCTTGTATAGATCTCCTGCACTGCTTAGCACCATCCTGAAACTCACAACCCCTCAAGTACAAACATTGATCCACACCGCACGCCAGCATGACTTCCAGAACAATATGCTCAATTAAGTAAAAATCTGTATTCCAGCATGGCAGCCGGCCGAAAGAAAAAAATGGGCACATTGTGGGTCCCTTACCGAATCTGTGTATTACGGAACAGGGTAAGTATCCCTTATCTGGAATTCCAAAATCTGGATTTATTTTTTTTGAGCACACACATGACGCCAAAAGTGGAAAATCCCACCCTGACCCTCAAGTGCCAGACACAAAATAATTAAATTATATATAGTAGAAAATGCCCTGTAGACCGTGAATAAAGTATATATAAAACTAGAAAAAAAAGAAGAAATTGATCGAGTCAGCGCTTCTTTCAACCACCGTGTCTTCTTCCTTTCTGTTTATATATATTGGGTACCTTTAAATAAAACAGAATGCTGCCATAGTGTAGTAATTTTTGGACCACAATAGGAATATAAATGAAAGAAAGGAATGCACTCACATTTCCATGTGTCTAAATCAGACACCAGATAATCCAGACAGCCGGCCATATTAGAGGGAACGCCAAATTTCCCACATAGCCCGCAACCCTTTTGCTCTGATAAATTCTGGACGAAATTCTTCCTCAGTAGGTGGAAGAGAGGGAGTTAGCTCGCGAAACGCGTTTAGGTGTTTCGTTTGTATTGTTTGTTTTAATAAATTAGCCTTGAAAATACCTCCCAGCATCCAGAATTTATTGGAGCAAAAGGGTTGCGGGCTATGTGTGAAATCCGGCGTTCCCTCTAATATGGCCGGCTGTCTGGATTATCTGGTGTCTGATTTAGACACATGGAAATGTGAGTGCATTCCTTTCTTTCATTTATGTTCCTATTGTGATCCAAAAATTACTATGCTATGGCAGCATTCGGTTTTATTTAAAAAAGGTACCCAATATATATATATATATATATAAACAGAAAGGAAGAAGACACTGTGGTCGAAAGAAGCGCTGACTCGATTGATTTCTTCTTTTTTTTGTTCCATATTGCTGGTGGGTTTGGATATACCACCTAACAGAAAGAGACAGCAGCTGATTCGACCCATAGAATTTTATCTGTGGACTTTACATGGACTAATTATATCCATACATATCTACACTTTTGTTCTGAATACTGGGTCATTGACACCTCCTCTAGGTGGCACCATAGATACAGGCTTTTTTGTCTATAGTATATAAAACTAGGGCTGCAACTAATGATTAATATTATTTTCATAATAGACTAGTTGGCCGACTAATCGATTCACTGGATTAATAAAAAAAAATTTGATTTGCAATTTGCGTAGTGTACACGTCGTTTTGTACATACACAAATAATGTATCTCGCGTAACTTGGGTACTTTTCACACACAAGGTACGCGAGCCCCGGTCAGAGTAATGGATTGATGCTGTGTGCGGAGCTCATGTCTGCTTTCACCGGGAATGAACGCGAACAGTCGTATATAGACATGATGACAGCAAGCAAAATGGAGTGTAAAGGTGGGGGGCACTCTATGGATCCTGACCATGTTAAGAAGCTAAAGTGGTCAGGATGTGTGGTGTGTCCCTTTAAAATTATTTCATGAACAAACTGAGTGGGGGGGACTGGAGATGAGGAGTGAGATTGCGCAAAGGATCAGACCTGAGTGTGAGAGGAAAGGAGTTTGGGCAAGAGACTGGACCTGAGTTTGGGAGGGAGTTTTAAGGGAAGGGCCTAGAACAGAGAGGGCGAGGCAGGGTGGGTGGGGTGGTGGCATAAAACTCCAGCTCCAAGTAAGGATAAAACGCCAGCGGTAGAGCTCCTCCACCCAGTGACAGCACCCCCCAAGTCTGTGCTATAGTTCTGCTACTGTTGTAAACTAAATAAAAACAAACTTGTTATGTTTGACCTAACCCTAGAACGAAACCATACTGAGTAAAGCAGAGGCACGTCTTCTCCAATCAGCTCCAAAGTAGTGTCTGAGGTTAATAGTGTGTGCTATACACAGACTGATTAACCGATAATGAAAATAGTTGGAAAGGCTCTCATTATCGATTTGTTTAGTTGTTTCAGCCCTGAATAAAACATAAATGAGTCGGGTGTTCAAAAATGGATGCCATCCCTGAGATATCTCATTTATATGCAAATATACCAAAATCCGAAAAACTTCCGCTCCCAAGCACTTCAGACACGGGATGCCCAGCCTGTGTCGCTCTGGCTTTTTATTCTGTTTTGACACTTCTACTATATTCATATAATTTGTTGTTGTGATTGGAAGAGGCATTCCTTGACGTTGATGCTTGGTCCTAGATATCCATTTATTGGTTGCACCAAAGGTGTAGGTGTGTGTTTCATGATATTCCTGATTTTGCAAAAATGTTAAGAAAATCTCCCCAAATTGCAGGGAAATGTGGCAGCCAGCAAACCCTTTGTGATCTTAAAACAGAAACAAAACATAACTCCCCAACTCTCTGTGTTGTCAGGTATTGGTGAGCATTTTTTGTGGAATTCCCATTCCTCCCATTCTTTAAATGAAACCAGTTTGCTCTAATGATGGAAATAATGATGGCCTCGTTTTATTTTGATTGCTCAATTATATTTAAACCTTCCTGTGCCTCCCGCGCCCCCCCCCCCCGCAATATGTCAGCCACCGGCTCGGATTAATGAAACGGTCTAAGGTACCAGTCAGGGGTAGGAACGCAAAGGTTATGCAAACTGGCAATTGACAGCAGTAAAACGATTATTAATGGGTTTCGATACGGAGAAACAAAAAGAGATCGGGGTCCCGGGGGTCATTATAAAACAGAAAGCTGGCCCAGCGCCTGGAGAAACAAAAAAAAACAAAATACAAATATAAGCACAGCCCTGGCAGACAGATGTTATAGCATACACGGGGCAGACCTGAAATATGCCTGTATTGAGTGGGGGGGGGGGGTTTGGACGCCGACCATCTCTTTTCTATCGTTATTCTGTAAATAATGGGCCGGAAACACCTTGGCCCTCCAGATATGTTGAAGCTACATCACCCATGATGCACAGCCACTCATGGGAAATGTAGTTCCAAAACATGGGGGGTGCAAAGAGTCAAGAGGAATTCAGAAAGAGAGGATCGCACAGAGCAGAATCAGGGTTCAGAGACCTGACTGGTAAAGAAGTGTCTGTGTCGGAGTCAGGAGGGAGAAGGCCGTGGGCTTTTCTTGCAGAGAGGATTAACGCGCTACAGGCAGGAAATAAATAATGGGCGTGCATTAGAAGAAAGAAAAAAAAAAAATGTTTTGAAACGCGAAACGGATTAAAAAAAAAAGGTTAAAATCTGGTAGACGGTCCCTGTGGCAGATCCCGCTACTCCGACTGATTAGATCCGTCGCTGGAATCTTCCTTGCGCCAAGGAGAAGTGTGGTTTTGCTCCCAGCCCCTTCCAGTCACTTGTCAAGACACAGTGTACGGTGAAAAGAATTGATCTTTTTAAAGGAAAACTGGGCAGCCTTTATACAACACAGAATCAGATAAACCCGCGATCCCCAACCGCACATCCTGCCCTCCCCAGACATCCTGGTGCGGCAAGTCGAACACCATTCTGGTGTATCTGCTCCCAGCCACAGCCCATTATGGTGCCACTGCTCCCAGCCACAGCCCATTAGGGAGCCGCTGCTCCCAGCCACAGCCCGTTAGGGAGCCGCTGCTCCCAGCCGCAGCCCATTAGGGAGCCGCTGCTCCCAGCCGCAGCCCATTAGGGAGCCGCTGCTCCCAGCCACAGCCCATTAGGGAGCCGCTGCTCCCAGCCACAGTCCATTAGGGAGCCGCTGCTCCCAGCCATAGCCCATTAGGGAGGCGCTGCTCCCAGCCATACAGTTGTGTTCAAAATTATTCAACCCCCAATGCTGTAAAGGGTTTTAGGGAATTTAGGGTACATTTGTAATTGTATTCAGAATGAAATCCTACAAGGACTTTTTAAAGAACCATATCCAACTAAAATGACATCAATTGGTTTTGTAATACAGTAGTAAATGTTTCTTTTGTGAATTCTTCATTGACACAATTATTCAACCCCTTAAAGACTACCACTCTGAAGAACAGAGGTTCATTCAAGTGTTTTCAATCAGGTATTGAAAACACCTGTGGATGTCACGGAGCAGCAATAAAGCATAATAAGCACCAATTAGGCAGTTTTAAAATGACTGTGATACTCAGCTCCTTCTAGACATTTACTGGTGTGGTTACAAACATGGTGAAGTCAAGAGAATGGTCCAGGGAGACAAGAGAAGAGGAGATTACTCTTCACAGGAAGGGCAATGGCTATAAGAATATTGCAAAGATGTTAAACATACCAAGAGAGACCATAGGAAGCATCATTTGCAAATTCAAGGCAAAGGGCACTGTTGAAACGCTACCTGGTCGTGGCAGAAAGAAGATGCTGACTTCGACTGCTGTGCGCTACCTGAAGCGTAGAGTGGAGAAAAGTCCCCGTGTGACTGCTGAGGAACTGAGAAAAGATTTGTCAGATGTGGGTACTGAAGTTTCAGCTCAGACAATACGGCGCACACTGCGTAATGAAGGCCTCCATGCCAGAACTCCTTGCTGTCTCCAAAGAATAAGAAGAGTCGACTGCAGTATGCCGAAAGTCATGTGGACAAACCACAGAAGTTTTGGGATAGTGTTCTGTGGACTGATGAAACAAAATTAGAACTGTTTGGGCCCATGGATCAACGCTATGTTTGGAGGAGGAAGAACAAGGCCTATGAAGAAAAGAACACCTTGCCTACTGTGAAGCATGGCGGGGGGTCAATCATGCTTTGGGGCTGTTTTGCTTCCGCAGGTACAGGGAAGCTTCAGCGTGTGCAAGGTACCATGAATTCTCTTCAGTACCAGGAGATATTGGATGACAATGTGATGCAGTCCGTCACAAACCTGAGGCTTGGGAGACGTTGCACCTTTCAACAGGACAATGATCCCAAGCATACCTCCAAGTCTACTAGAGCATGGTTGCAGATTAAAGGCTGGAACGTTTTGGAGTGGCCATCGCAGTCACCTGACTTAAATCCGATTGAGAACCTCTGGTGGGACTTAAAAAAAGCAGTTGCAGTGCGCAAGCCTAAGAATGTGACTGAACTGGAGGCTTTTGCCCGTGACGAATGGGCGAAGATACCCGTAGATCGCTGCAAGACACTTGTGTCAAGCTATGCTTCACATTTAAAAGCTGTTATAACTGTAAAAGGATGTTGTACTAAGTACTAAGATTGAATGTCACTTGGGGGTTGAATAAAACTGATAATGATGTGAGCACAGAAAAGACATTTGTGGTTATTTCATTATAAATGTCATGTTATATTTGTCTGACCTACACGTGCCTCTTTGATTTAATTGTAAGCAAGATGACTGAATGATCAAAATCAATGTCAAACTGGCCAAAACACTCAATTTCAGTGGGGGTTGAATAATTTTGAACACAACTGTAGCCCATTAGGGAGCCGCTGCTCCCAGCCGTAGCCCATTATAGAGCCGCTGCTCCCAGCCATAGCCCATTGTTACGTTTACACTCCTCGGTGGGGATAGACGGCTGGTTGTCTTTGAGGTCCCCTCTCAATAATTACCCCCCGGCCAGGCTCCACGTGTGACGAGTCAAACCCCCAAGAGCGGCGTGGTGATGCCGCAGGCAGCTGAAGTGACCACACTAGTAGGTAGTGGGTGGTTCGCCGAGTCTTTGGCCAGCCAAGAGCTCTAGGAAACCATGGCTAAGACTCAGCTAGGTGCACTGGCAGGAGAGTCTCGGTCCAGCATTCTGAGGTGCATTGGGGGCCTTGTAAGCAGAAAGGTGTGGGGGGTGTCACAGTGTTTTGATTACACAGTTACACAGTTCAAACAGTACAATACACATAACGCTGATGATGGCTGTGCCGTCACAGTCCCTTTACAGTGATACAGGCTGCTTGTCAACCAAAAACATGAAATGATCAGGTGTCAGAGGACCTGTGGCATCACACCTGCAGCCGTTACCATGGAAATACTTTAACACTGTCAAATCCTAACAAAAAAGGTAAGGGAACTCGCCAAGCTTTCAGCTAACCTACAATTACAGTCATGTTACAGGAAGCTGTGGCAGCTGCAGCGCTTCTTTATGTGTGAGAGAGCTATTTGTATGGCAAATGCAGAGAAACTGGCATTCCTAATGTACTCGAGGCCTGGAAACACTCAATGGAGACATTTCTGGAAATTGTATCTGAACAGACAGGTTCCTGGTACAATGAGCCAAACGGGAACCAAGTTCCCCCTACTAAAACAATGGATGAACTGCATTCCCAGGCGTACACACTAGACTTAACGCCTGGGTTTAGGGCAGGTCGGAGAAACATGTCCTTTTACTTTAGTGATAATTCATCTGAAATCAAGAGCCCTGATCCCGGCTGGGAAAATGTTCCTAAACGGGCTGACATTTATTATTATTTATTAAGCACCCACCAACACATTCCGCAGCGCTGTACAAAGGTGCAATGGGTAAAGACAGCACAATTCTACAATACATACAGGAGACAGGTCAGTATTTCTGCCTGCAGATACACAAGGACATGAGGGCCCTATTCCCGTGGGAATTTACAATCTCGATGGGTGAGGGGGTTAGGATTCATCCCATTGTTGAATGATATGTCTGGTCTCTTATTGTGGTCCCTTCATCTTTTTTTTATTTAATTTTTTTATAGTCTGTCCTTTTTCATACTAACCAGCTTAAAGTTGCCGTTTCTGTCGCACCTGGTTGTTCTGCGTTTATGTGCCTATGCACACAAGCTCCACTCCATTGTACAGCGCCGCAGAAAAGTTGGTGCTTCATAAACACCGAGGCAACGATTAATTAAAATTTTTTTTTTTTTTTAAAAAAAATAAAATTTGGGAGAGTAGATTTTCTGATAAAATATAGGGTGCTGTGTGGAAATCTCTCAACGAACCTAGCATATGAATATTTAATGTGTTTTTGTACACCCCGCCGTGTCAAAGTTTTTATTAATTTTTTTTTAAAAAAAAAAACCTAATCCTTCAGTCATACATAGCATATTCATACAGCCATCAGATTACGCAGCTGTGTGTGTGTGCGTGCGTGCGTGCGTGCGCGCACACACGCGCGCGCACGCACACACACACAGACTGAATGCCTGGATAAAATAAAGCGACTAATACAGCAAAGAAAAAAAATGCAACTTAAAACACCTTCAGTTTAGTTTTTATTTTATTTTAATTCCGATCTTAATGAGATGATCTGAATGGTAGGAACTCCACTGACTTAATGACTTTATTTAAGTCTTTATATTGAAGGAAGGAGGGACAAATGGCAACAGAAAAAGTGTTTTTAATGTCAGGAGCAATTTTAATCAAACAGCTCATTGTTTGTGTTTTTTTTTTAATTCGAAAATCCGAGTGAACTAATCCGGCGATGAGGCGCTCGGTAAAGCCGGCTCCTCCCGTGGCAAGGCAAATCTTTATTAACTGGGTCTGTTAAGGGAAAGCTGAATTGCTTCAGAGCAAGTGCTAATAACCTGGTATGGCCACGGGGGACGACACAGACAGTATGGTGCAGCATGCAAACAAAGGATGCAGAAAATTACCTATACGCTCTCAGAGCTAATGCACTGAAAAATAGACAGCCAAGCAAGTCGTGGATGGCACTCAGATGACCTATTCTGCGGGCTCGAATATACTCAAAACTGCTTACTCCTGCCGGCTGGGATTCTGGTGGGAGGAGGCGGAATCGGGACGACGACAATGTTAAAAAGCAAAAACGCAAAATCTACATAAAAATAAGAGACTATAGAAAACAGAACAGCAGGTCTTCACCCCAAATACATAGCACTCCGGGGGGGGGGGGGTCATACTGATGGTGAACCACTGGAGGTGAACTTGACACCATGGTCTCTATACCCCCAAATCAGGCAACCACACATACAAGAGTGGGAGCTGTTAAGCATTTGCATCTCCCCATTATCATCCCGACTCGTAATGGTAAAGAGCTGATGATTTACCCCGCTGCCACCGCTTGTTTCCTGTCCTCCAGTCCGTAGGGCTCCATGGAGATTCACACATTAAAGTGATCTCATGCAAGGCTTACGGAAGGACAATGTAAAATTATTTGTTCTCTGTGCCCTTCAGTCTACAGAGGAGACAGCGGATCGTGCCGTCCTCTTGGTCATGGGATGAGGAGAATGTTTTGGGGCCATTAAATTTTTTCCCCCTGGTGTTAAAGTGAACCTCTTCCAGCCAGGTTCACTTTCCCTAGGCAGTCCCATCAGGGCATAGTTATTGCATTGGTCATAAAGACCACTTTGCTTTATGGGCATCTGAGGGTCATTGCGCAGCACTACGCGTTGGGCCCTCAGCTGTGATGCCAGCGCGCTGGCTGTTCATGCAATCAGGTGTGAGCAGAGGGAAGCCTTGTAGTGCCCCTCTTATGTGCACAGCCGTCAGCCACAACATTTCTCAATGTACGTGTTAGTTCGTACCCAATTTGAGTTGGCGGTGACAGATGTGCTTCATGACCGGTGCACTTTAAGTGATTTGGCAGATGGAAAACACCATGAATTAGCCGCATATAATTTTTGCCTTCATTACTGCCAGCAGATGAAAGTAACCAAAGGATCTTTGAGGCGCTTCGTATTGTCTGGTTATTACCAGTGTTAGCGCTACTTGTAGAAAGCGTAAGCTGCGTTAATGAGCAGCCGTAACAGGGGTTTGTGGCTCAGCTGGAATAAGATGAGAGCGGTTATACTTAATGGCTCAGTGGTGTTATACTAATGGATTGAGTGGAACAGGGGCCGGGGTTTTTTTATATACACTGAGTGGCCAGATTATTATGACCACCCCATCAGTACTTGGTTGGGTCACCTTTTGCCTTCAATACTGCGGCGATTCTTCTTGGCATTGACTCCACGAGATGTTGAAAGTTGATGCGAGGAATCTGACACCATGCCTGATGAATAGCACTGTCCAGTTCTGTGAGATTTGATGGTTGTGGAACCGGCTGCCCGATGGCTCTTTCAACTTCGTCCCACAAATGCTCAATTGGATTGAGATCTGGTGATTGTGGGGGCCACCTAAGCAAGGGAAATTCTCCCTCATGTTCTTGAAACCACTCCTGCACAATACGAGCACCGTGGCATGAGGGCGCATTGTCTTGTTGGCAGAAGCCATCTCCATTGGGATACACCATCAACATGATAGGATGAACTTGATCAGCAACGATGCTTTGGTATGTTGTGCTATTCAGACGTTGTTCTACATGAATTAAAGGGCCCCAAACCATAACACTGCCCCCACCAGCTTGAAGGGTTGTACTCATGCATGTGGGGTGCTGCTTTCATGCTGTTTCTGCCAAATTCTCAATCTGCCATCTGCATGATGCAACTGGAAACGTGATTCATCCGACCACATGACTTTTTTCCAATGCTCGACTGTCTAATCTTGTTAACTGCAGACAGCAAAGGTGTTGGAACAGGCCTTCGGCTTCCATATCCCATACGATGCATGTACGGCGAACAGTGTGTTCAGAGATCACTTGAGAGGATCTCTGATTAAGATCTGCAGTAACTTGATGCACTGTTGCCCTTCTGTTGTCTTGTACCAGTCTTACCACTCTCCGTTCTGCCCTAACATTGACTAGACGCTGACGGCCACAATTTGCATGTTCAGACCCAGATTTTCGGCTGACAGTCCAGTATATAAACACTTTAACAACAGCTGCTCTTGAACATTTAACGAATTCTGCTGTTTTGCAGATACTCACTCCATGGCTCCGAACACCAACAATCATCCCACGTTCAAAGGCTGTTAAATCATGTTGTTTACCCCTATCTTCAGGGGAAATAAAAACACTTCTACTGTCGTGGTAAACAACTGGCTTCCCTATTTATAATGGTCTGGCCCTCTAGCAACTTCAGCGCCGAATTATAGCTAATTTGCCGAAAACAATTCAGGTGGTCATAATAATCTGGCCACTCAGTGTTATATATATATATATCACACACGAGTATAGTTTCTGGACTAACACAACCTATCCAATAACAGACCCAGGATGCAAAAAAGTGAGACAAATGTCATTTGCATGTCTTACCCAGAGTTCCTTGCTATATATGGGGAATGTAACATAGGAGATCTGGGATGCAGTTCATTGAATTGCTGTGATGTGCAAATGGCTTCTGCAATAACATACTTCTATAAATATCACCAACTATAGCCTTTGTGACAAAGTCCTTGGAACCCTGTTGCTCCAAAATAAAAACAACCAAATCAAGAATTGTTTTTGGTTTATTGCCAGCAATGGGTGCAGGAAAAGTGCCTGCTCTCTACAGACACTCTGTGCTGAGCACAAAAAGTTGTGCTTTGGACCTTGGGCACCCCCAAATTAAAGGGTAAACTCACTGTGCAACGTGGGGTATCAGCTACAGCTCCCCGAGTAGGGCCAAGGAGCGGCATCACAATTGGTTGTGGCTACTGTATCTCTTGGCTGAGGGAAAATGAGGATGCAAAACACATGCTGGATCAGGAGCCGCACCAGATGATGATGAATTACAACTCCCATGAGTCTCTGCAAATCTAATGCATTTGAAAGATTTCTGGGTGACTGTAGGCTTCAATATCAGGGGGTGTGGGGAGGGGATAGGACATCCCTGTGTTATTGATTTTCCAGGTGATCCCAGAGGATTTAGTCAGATTTATATGGTTTATTATTCTATTGCTGTTATTCATCTGAAGTAATACAAACCTGCAGATTGATCTCTCCCTGGGATTTCTGCTTTTATTTCCAGCAGTCTGGCCCTTATCTCCTAGCTTCACAACTTTGTTCCTTTTCTTTATATTTTTTCTTAAATCGTCAATCCTTCCCCGAAGGCAGAGAGCGTGTGCCCTTTTACAAGCCAACGTTGGCATCACCTGCTTTACCTAATATCATTGGACATTTATGCTCTGTTTAGCACATTAAAGCAATAACTTGAGTTGTATATATTTCTAATTTGAAGTTGTACATTGCCCGTCGCTGCTGTAAATAACACAATAATAAAATAAAGCAAAATAAAACATGACCTGATCAGTCCAGTCCTATTTGACTCACCCATTATCCTACTTAATGCGGCGTTCCTTGTGGGCGATTCATCAAAGCCCTCGATGCCGCTGTACAAAGAGTGGGAAATTCTTCTCTCTCGATCGTCCAGCATCGTCTCGATGGGTAATTCGGGCCCGGAGGGGCTCCCAGGTGACTCCAGCTGTATAAGAAGGAAAGGAAGAATGAATGAATAAAGGATATCAGTGCCGAAGGCCTTTTTTACCCAGCATGGGGCAAACATAACAATGAGCCCAAGGCATGCACCCGGCTGGGTAGCAAATGAGCCATAACTTTTCACCCTACACCAAAATAATTTGCAGCGACAGCTCTGCTTAATGGGCAACTTTCTATGTCACTTTATAGCCTGCCTCCCGCAGAGCCGCAGTCGCATTCCAACCCCTTACAGCAAAAAAAAACTCCCCAAAAAACAAATAAATGAGAAATGAGTTCTGGGACTTTATTTTTCCAGATCACATTAAATAGCGCATTGCTTCCACAGACACAAACCCAAACAAAAAAGGTAATAAAACAGTAGTGACATACACTAGACACCGGTGCCAGATTAGATCTGAATATAGGATTGCACACAGACAATTCACCAAGAATTAAACATATCAAGTAGATACATTCAATTTAAACTGAAAACATTCCCTTTATAATCATTTATCTGTGCAGGAACAGCCGCGCACACCGAGATCTTGAGGTGAGAGTTTGCACAGAGATGTTACAATTTTTAGAGCATAAAGGACACACCAGCAAATCGCCGGGGGACACAGGACGGTCCCGGAAACAACGTTTCAAACTTCTATTGATAAAGAGGAACACAATAACAAAATGTGCAAAGCAGAAGCTGTTATTCATCACTGAACATGAAGAAACAAAAAGCGACTACTACAGAGACATTGCACTTGATCATTTTTTCTTCAGTGACATTAAGACCGCGTTCACACCTATACGTTTTAAAGCGCGTTCCTGCGCGCTTTAAATCGCATGGACGGGGAAATCCCATGTTTTTCAATGGGACCCATTCACACCTGGGCGTTTTAAAGTGTGCAGGACTGCGCTTTAAACGTCATGCGCCCAAAGAAGTCCAGGAGCTTCTTTTGGTGCGCATAGCAGCACATTCGCGGCCATAGACATAGCCGCGAACGTGCTGAAATGCACATAAAAAAACGCGTGTTTTGCGCACGTTTGAAGAACGTGCAGGTGTGAACCCGGCCTAAGAGGTTTGAATAGGAGAGACACAGTATAAAGCTGGAATATTGAGCGATATTGGAGACAGACCTGCCTTAAAACATCAGGCTAGTCTAGTTTAAAGGGACGTTACCACTTACATAAGCTGTATCTGGATTACTTGTGCATTACAAATAAAACCACCTTATAAAACACATTCTACTGGGTTTTTTCTTTGAAGTAATTGCATGTAACAAAAGGAAAGTACATTTTTCTTTTATCTCATTTCCATTTTGTGTATTTTTCCCATGATGAAAAATTTAACAAAATCTAATGGGGAGTTTTACTTCGTGTCTGCACTTTATCTTCTACAGTATTTAACAGTTCATGAGGTGGAGGAGGGGATGTTTAGAGAAGACCGCAGGGAGTGTATTGTGCTCTCCAGGTTACTCCAAATAAGAGGTAGCAGCTGAATGAGAGAACACAGGGTGCTTAAAGGACTTCTAATCTACCCCCCCCCCCCGTGGTGTCCTTTGAATATATACCACACAATACAATGGTGGAGTCAGTGATCGACCCATAGACTCAAAGTCTCACAGGAGCAAGTGATGGAAAGATACTGCGGGAGCAGTTTTCAACACAAAATATCACACAATGGATGCACCCAGTGACACAGAGGAAAATATCACACAATGGATGCACCCAGTGACACATATATAGGAAAATATCACACAATGGATGCACCCAGTGACACATATAGAGGAAAATATCACACAATGGATGCACCCAGTGACACATATAGAGGAAAATATCACACAATGGATGCACCCAGTGACACATATAGAGGAAAATATCACACAATGGATGCACCCAGTGACACATATAGAGGAAAAGATCTTCTTAACTAAACATACAAGAGAAAAACAAAGCACATGTAAGATATCAGCAACATCAAATAAACACAATAAGGACATTTCATCTTTTGGTGGCAGTGGCTCTTTAACACTGTAACCCACACACCTTTCATGTAAAGGGTTTTCATTTTTACTCCAAGTCATGCATCCAGCAGGCAGGAGATTTTGATAAGAACATCCTTGTCATGGAGTTGAAGTTTTCCCTCTGCCATGTGACAGCGAGCCAGAGCAAACGGAAGATCACACTGTATGGATATGTGCTCAACCTCAACCCAGGGAGGGGCTCTTTGGGATTTTGTCAGGAACAAAATCAGTCGCCTGAATGTGAAGATTAATTATCTGTATTTTCAGTCCCTGCGACCAAATCGAGCGTCCGCCATGGCAAAGCGGACGCCGGTCATTGAAATTCAGGTGCGTGATTTGCGCACGTCGGCCTGCAGACAGTTATGCATCTATCTTTCCAGGTGTAGGAGAGGAGAGAGGAGACGACTTCCAGTCATCTAGCTTTATTAAAGGAAACGTAACCACATCCCTACCTCACTGATACATCGCTTTATACAGATTGCTTCGGCCCTGCAAAACTCGTATATATGCACGTGGGAGGGGGATGTGCGCACGTGTTTGCACGGCGCATGTGCTTGCGCGTGGGGATTTGTGTTTGGGGAGACGGGAACTTTCCATCGTAATAAGGTAACCGTCTCGCATTCAGAAACTAATCAATAAATGCATAGTGTGTGAGTCTCTGCAGGACTGTCAGCTGCAAAACATTAAAATGAAATTATAGTGTCTTTTTTAAGTATAAGTGTTATTTTCACTCCTGCGAATACTTTTGTCTGAGCCCAGTGAACATCCATGCTGGAAATGGTCTCTGTATCTCCCCCCCAAAACCCACCCTCCGTACAGCCGTGTCAGCCAGAAACCGATAGTGTCATTTCTTAATACATATATTTTCATAGTCCTGAATTATTTTTAGCTCTCCATACCAGCAGAACCGAACCGCGGCTGCTTCTCACCTTTACACGGCAGAAGAAATACGTCCTGCACCTAATCTGCACGTTCTGAGGATATAATCACACTTAATTGCACGTTTTCACAAAAATATATACTATTTCCAAGAAAAAATGAAATGTACATACAGTGGAGGTGATCGGGTGTTGCTATTCTTATAATTCCCCCCCCCCTTTTTATTGCAGACGCAGAGTTTTGGGGGGCCGGGGGGGGCATCTTCTCCCTTTTCTTGTTCAGACGGTGAGTGTAGCGATTGTTCCAGGAAAGATTGAGGTGAAAAATAACAATACCCCGGGATTAGACCTGCTGGTTTCGTATATAAATGGTGTGAACGGTTGTTATACAGTGTATTCTACTTGTATATGTGAGAGTTGGTTCTTTCTATGTTTGGACGTTCCAGACTCAATATTTACCCAGGAGTGAAATAAATCACCCGGTAATTAAAGGGGTATTTATTTAGATATTCTTCACAGGCAAAGGGTTTTAATCAGCGTCAATAGCATGTGATAAGAGGCAAAGGGGCTGATTAAAAAAAAAAAAAAACAGTGTTTGAAGTTACAAACACTGGCAATAATCGCCATTGTTGCACCAGAGGCAAGCTTTGGCATTACACAAAGAAGAATCCAAAGAGCTGCAGGAGAAGCTTCACGGTGAATCTTCTCCTGCTACTGTTTGGATTATCCTAGATTTAAAAGAAACATATTGCCGTTAAAACAACGGTGATTTTTGCCTGTGTTTATAATTTCATCAATTATGGGCTCCTTCTGAATAACACTCAGAGGGTTATTCAGAGAGAGGTGAAACTCAGGAGAATGTCTGGAGAAGTTAAAAGTCTAGGTCGAAATAGCCAAACCAGAAAAATTCTCCCATTTATCTCACTTTCCAAATTATTTTGACCTAGAATTTTCACTTCTCCAGTCATTCTCCTGAGTTTCACCTCTCTTTGAATTACCATGCCAGTCTTTTTTTTTTTTAAATAACTTCTAAAACAAGCTTTAGAGGGTGATAGAATGCTCTGCAAGGCTAGCGTCAGGCGAACGCAGTCATCACGTCCGTGTCGCCGCACAGTTTAACGTCCATCGTAGCATTGATTTGTGATCAATGGAGACCAACACACGAAGTACATGCGTACCAAAGTGCGCACGCACCACGCAGGTGGCAACGGACGCCATTTAGGCCTCGATGTAAAAGCACTACGACGGATGCCCAGAGTGCGCCGCGTAGTGGCCTGTGTACGTGATGACGCAACGTCAGACGCAGTGCATTTGCGACATCCATCACGTGGCTCCTCAGAAGTTTTTTGGTCTGGCTGACTGTACCTGTCATTTCATTTTAATTAATTTTGTTTCCCATATTTCCCTTTTTTTCTACATCCGTCAAAAAAAAAAAACAGACCGTGTGGTGTCTACAGTATCTTTCGTCAGTACGTACGTCCGTTATGCACGCACGCAGAGTGCGATCAGACTGCGTTCATCTGACATTAGCCTAAAAGGCCCTGCCTCTCACAGGATCACCCTGTTGGTCAGGAAATGTTAATTCCCAGCTCCATTATTGACAGGGCTTCTGGGTAGAGTCACAAGCTCAGCTTTGAAGCAAGCTCTTAGAAGATTGAAAGTGTGGTGAATCACAAATGGGCAGGGGACCATAAGGTCTTCAAGCTAACCTGGTAATTTCGCCTAGAGCACTAGTTCCAAACCCTCATGTACCTCTAACAGGCCAGGTTTGCAGGATATGTGAAGAGCAGCGCAGGTGATAGGATTTGCTGCTCAGTGATTCAATCAGTTTCCCCAAATGAATAATTAATATCTGGGCTGTCAACTGAATTCCTAGGACTTTGAAGTCAGTGAATGGACTCTGTGCACATTATACTGGACGCCCAGCGGTGTGCCCAACATGGAATTAGGGAGAGATCCTTTAGATAGATTGCGGCCTTCCTTCCAAGCATATGAAAGCACAAGCGAAGGGGGTCGCAGACTCTGTTAAAATCCCTCCTGTTCCAGCACGCCACCGTCCGCGTAATACAAATGAGATATTTAATGAAGCTCTGAATGGTAGCCCTTATCTCGCCCCTGTTTGATAAGCGCCGGCGAGATTTACCGCAATAAAGGGTCAACACAATTACAATTGGAAGCACGTCAAGCTGCAGGAGAACAATAAACTTGCAGTGCCAGTGAATTAGACTCAATAAAGGTTTAAATTGCAAAATAAGGATTTGTTTTATTAGTTTTTACATAAAATGCAGATTAGGAGTGACAGCTTCACTAAAACATGAATTAATCACTGCTCCGGAGCCGCTGGAGGCAGAGCGCGAATAAATAGAGAGCGGGAGAGTCTGCCACGGAATACAGAGAGAGAGACGCGCGGTATAAAGAGGGAAGGAGCGGTGCTGCACACAATACCAGCAACGAGGTGGGAGCGACGACAAGAAAACTATTTTGTGGATCCTAGAAGAAAATCTATGCAAGAGCTCACACAAGGTCCTGCTCGCACAGCCATTAGAGCATGGATTTCAAACTCTGGACCCCCCAGAATGCAACAGACGGCCTGAGAATCATGGGAGTTGTAGTTTAGAAACATCGGGGGGGGCTGGAGATCCCTGCAAGAGAGAGAGTGTACAGGGGGTTGCACCACACTCAGCAGAAGGTACAGGAATCTCTTACAAGGTCTGCACACCCCATTAGAAAGTACAGGGATAGAGCTTTTCTATGGAGCCTGCATCACAACAATTAGAAGGTACAGAGAGGGAACCCCGATAGGGACTGCGCCACACGCATTACAAGGTAGAGGGAAGGAGCTTGTGCCGTACCACACTCATTAGAAGGTACAGGGAGGGAGCTTGTGCCGTACCACACTCATTAGAAGGTGCAGGGAGGGAGCTTGTGCCGTACCACACTCATTAGAAGGTGCAGGGAGGGAGCTTGTGCTGTACCACACTCATTAGAAGGTGCAGGGAGGGAGCTTGTGCCGTACCACACTCATTAGAAGGTGCAGGGAGGGAGCTTGTGCCGTACCACACTCATTAGAAGGTGCAGGGAGGGAGCTTGTGCTGTACCACACTCATTAGAAGGTGCAGGGAGGGAGCTTGTGCTGTACCACACTCATTAGAACGTACAGGGAGGGGAGCTCTTCTAGGGGCCACACCACACTCATTAGAAGGTATAGGGAGGGGAGCTCTTCTAGGGGCCACACCACACTCATTAGAAGGTACAGGGAAAAAAACTCATACGGGGCCACACCACACTCAGAAGGAACAGGGAGGAACTGCAGCAAACATTAGAAGGGACAAGAAGAGAGCTCTTATAGGGACAGAACCAGAACCATTAGAAGGTACAAGAAGAGAGCTCTTATAGGGGCTGCACCACACTCAGAAAATACAGGGAGGGAGCTCTTATAGGGGCCACACCACACTCATTAGAAGGTACAGGGAGGGTGCTCTTATAGGGGCCACACCACACGCATTAGAAGGTACAGGGAGAGTGCTCTTATAGGGGCCACACCACACTCATTAGAAGGTACAGGGAGGGAGCTCTTATAGGGGCCACTCCACACTCATTAGAAGGTACAGGGAGGGAGCTCTTATAGGGGCCACACCACACTCATTAGAAGGTACAGGGAGGGTGCTCTTATAGGGGCCACACCACACGCATTAGAAGGTACAGGGAGAGTGCTCTTATAGGGGCCACACCACACTCATTAGAAGGTACAGGGAGGGAGCTCTTATAGGGGCCACTCCACACTCATTAGAAGGTACAGGGAGGGAGCTCTTATAGGGGCCACATCACACTCATTAGAAGGTACAGGGAGGGAGCTCTTATAGGGGCCGCAACACAACCATTAATCTGAAGACAGTTGGTTTTCTATGTTGGGGATTTGTTGAACTTTTAATGTGTTCCGCAAATAAAAGCCATGTTTTTGAAGGAAATCCACGCTTGGATTATTGTAGTGAAGTTTTGTCCCAGTGGGAGCCTGTACTTTTATTCGCTGAACTTCTGTAATGAACCTCATTAGAAGTAACAGAGTTGGGGCTCTAATAAGGGTCGGCACCGGGCGCATTACAAAGATCACAGTGCGAGCTCGAGTACGGGGCCGCATTACACTCATTAGAAGGCACTGAGTGGAGCGCGTGTGAGGAGACTGGTAGCGCTAGCAGGGGGTCGCGTCGCACTCATTAGAAGGAGCGGGGAATAGATGGAAATCCTGAAACCATGAAGAACATACTCTGCGGCCCTCGCCATCAATCTCCCTTGATGTTGGTTAATTCGCCAGTGATCCTGTGCTCATATAGAAGAGGTGACCACGAGCAGAACCTGAGATTTAAAACATTTTGGGTCCCTGCAGGCCATTTAAATCGCAGTTACAATAGGAGGAACCCCCCTCCCCATAAATATCCCACCCTCCACATACTGCCCGGCGGATTAATCTAAGGAACGTCTTTCTGCTGGAAACGCGGTCCCGCTCGTGGCGTTCTTGCAGACAAAGCAAGCGACGCATGCATTATTAACAAGGTTTTGGGAAACAACATGACCAGCTGTCTACATGTGTTCTGGCAAAATCTAAAAGTCAGCAGGCTTTCCATAATTATGTGTTACTGCTTTCCTTTCTGCACCGATGTAAGAACTGACTAAGCGACTAAAAAAAACCTTGATTTAAAGGGACAATACCGTCCAGGGCAGGAGAATTCCCGGTCTGGACGGAGTCGAGCCTGTAACATAATGGAAAGCACAGCGAGAGATGCTGGAAAAAGCATCCACGGAAATACGAGAGTGGTCCATCATATATACCCTCCATCCGACACCTGGGATGTTTAGGGAGGGGGGGTGCCTTTGTAACTGACAGATTGGAGCTCCTCTTCGGCCCTGAAGGCGCTAGGTTTTAGGAGAGGTGTATTGGCCATGCTTGTGACCGCGGCACCATGTTTTAATGCAGGTCGCAACGTATCGTCAGTATGACTTCTATAAAGGGGGCATAGCTTTGTCTTTTCCCTCGTTTGGCATCCCAGCATCATAAATTTTATAAATCTAAATTTCTGTTCTTTGATTATACATTTCTGTGGGATAACACCCCCCCCCCACCGATATTTCTATCATACGTAGCATTTGCCAACCCTGCACAATCAGGAACTTTTTTATCCTAATACAGAAAAAAAATGACACCGCGCCGGATCCCCCACCGGGGCGGCTGCAACCACCAGATGTATCCAGCCCAGCAACATGTAAAAAACCTAAGAAAAATGCGTCATCTGCGCTTATCCCTACAACACCGCGTGAAACAAAACAGAGGTTTTTGTTTACTTGAATGGGCATTGAAGTTTTAAGCTCACCTGCCACGTCGCGGCACCTCCAGTAAGGGGAGTCCTGCCTAATGAAGCCAAAGGCTGCTCTCTAGCAAACCACATACGCTCACGCTGCTTCTCCGTCATGAGGGAGACTGGTGGGCTTTCATTTATACCCTCCCAGAAACAAATCCACCATGGGATCCAAAAACAAAAGGACGGAACGGAATATGCTGCACTATAATTATACTAGTGTGTGAGATATACAGTATCTCGCAGCAGTGAGTGCACCCCTCACATTTCCTGTAAATATTTTATCTTTTCATGTGACAGCACTGAAGAAATGACACTTTGCTACAATGTAAAGCAGTGAATGTACAGCTTGTGTAACAGCGTAAATTTTATGTCACCTCATAATAACTCAACACACACAGCCATTAATGTCTAAACCGCTGACAACAAAAGGGACTACTGAGCTTGACAAATTTGCTTTGAATCTAGGAGCCGGATAAAAAAGGTTAGGAGACATTTATTTTTTATGGTAATAAGGGAGCGATAGTCTCCAGTCTCGGTCACGGCTGTAGCAGCTGGAAATGTACAAAGTTCTTAAGGATCCTAAGAAGGTTATTGACTTTAGAGATTACTCTGCCTCAAAAGGACACTCACTGAGGAAGACTATACGTGAAAACGCGTTCTGGTGGTCCTTTTAAAGCTTTTGTATTACTTTATACAAAAAAAAAATTAGGATTTATTCTTGCCATATGGCTTTTTTAATTTAAATAAAAGTCTATGGGTCATATTACAATGTTGGTGCTAACTTAACCAGAGCTGTTGTAAACTGAAAACCTCCATAGGCTATAATGGCTCTGGGAAGATTACAACAGCTCTGGTTAAGTTAGCACCAACTATGTAATATGACCCTATATTTTTTATTCTTATACAAGTCTTGCTGCCTGGTCTTTTCCATCGATACATATTTTTTCCTGAGCCCACTTATTCGTCCTTCCCACCCTGGAATCTGGATTACATCGCTGGAACCAAGGAAGGGAGAAGAAATCAAACTAAATATAGGTATTCCAATCTTACAGTAATTCCATTATATGCGTGAATTATTCAGTATATATTACATTTTCTCTTGCAAATTGCTCTTATTATAAATATACATACATATGCTGTTTTAGTACATAACCACTAGGATCGCCCGAACCACTTTCTCTTGCTTTAAGAAGGTTATTAGGCAAAAGCTGGAAGGCGTAACTGTGTGTAAACCTGCGCTGTGAATCTGTAAAGATACACATGTGCTGTGCTGAGCACTCATGTCTCTGTGTAATGCCTGGGGGGGGGGGGTGAAGCAGTGGGGGAAGCGGGCCCCCTGATAATCGGTGACAGCATGGGGCGAAGTCCCCCCAGAGCTGCTGGGCAGACGCTGCACAGAACTGCAATAAAGATTTCTCACACCTGTGCCAACAGTGACTGGGATGACAAAAGCCCAGGCGCCAGGATGCAATTTCTAGTCGCCATGGCTCCTGGGATTTGTCGAGCCCTGGTATATATGCATATCTACATATATACAGGGTCACCTCTTACCTGGTCAATTTTAAATGATGAACAAAGTAAGGATAGGACCTTGAGTGGAGTTAAGTGCAAGAAAAAGGTTTATACGGGTATAGCAAGCCCAGTCAAAATCCGTGACGTTTCGACCCGAAGGTCTTAATCACACAAGATGATTAAGACCTTCGGGTCGAAACGTCACGGATTTTTATTGGGCCTGCTGTACCCGAATAAACCTTTTTCTTGCACTTAACTCCACTCGAGGTTCGATCCTTTCTTTGTTCAGCCGATTTTGGGGACTGGCTGCGTCCTGCTTGATAGAGACCTTGTGGAATCGGTTGGCTCACCAGGCCTCCTGCCTGACTGTGCTCGTGGGGCCAGTGAATTTTAAAATGATGACATTGATCAATTAATTCACCTATATGGGAATTATTTATGCCAGTATGAATAAATATGCTCTGCACTCCCATGAAGCCGTTTTTTTGCGGCTGTAACGTCAGGGCTCTTACAGTCCAGATTTCGCCTTTCGTATGGCTGATTCCAAAGGTAAAATTGCTCTATAATATCGGTAGGTTTACATGTTTATGTAAGAGCTGTTTTGCCTATTGTGGAATTCATGGCAATAAAGATTCTTATACTTCAGAAACCCCAAAGCACCAATATGCATTGCCTATCCTTCCAAATCCTGAGGTGCGGACACACGGCTACATGGTTACCAAACCCTAACAGAGAATTCTAACCTCTGGCGAGACGCAACAATCACAGGCCACTTCCCAAAATAAAAACGTATTCTCCATTAGGGCATGTTATGGTTTATATCAGTTGATCTTCTTAATAAACAGTTCGCCACCAGAATTTAAAATAACCCCTGCAAAATTAGGAAGAGAGGTTTTGGCGAAGTGGTCATTGGCATTTGATCTCCAAGCAAGACAAAGACTAATAATATATATTTATTTATATTGTAATTTGAGAAACCTGTTGACTTAAGTGCCCCTTTAACTACTCGTACGCCGGCAGAGGTGGGTGTGAGGGTATCCGTGGGCCATGGGAAGAACCCGTAACAACGCCTTGCATGTGTTCTGACAGGAGCCCAAGGATACACGACGTACCGGTGAGTATATCACTTTAATCGAGCCGCACGCAGGCAATGTACAGATAAAAGGGAGTCATTAAAACATAATCCTAATGAATAAATAAAAGAAGAAAAGAACCCTCCGTTCCCTCCTGGCCCGTGAGAAGTCTACGGCACCTTTTGTGCTTGTCACGTGGGCGCCTTTGATTGAAGCGATTTATAAAGTGCACAAACAACGGCCCTGGGGAAAGCCATCGCTCTTTGGTGGAAGTTGTTTAAGAGCACGCGCACTTCCGTCTATAGAGGGAATAATCCTGCGACGACAGCGACGCGTGATGATTAATCGTGGCATGGAGCTTTGCTTTTCAACACCCCATTTGTGACAGCTCAATAAAAAGGAAAAAAAAGAAAAAAAGACTCTGCTTCGAGAGGAAGGAATGACAGACTGAAATCTAGGACAACGGCCGCCAGAGCATCCCGATGCAACATGACGTACCGACCGCAGGCAGCTACAAGACCATATAGATTAGCTGCAAATTTAAAGTATAAAAATACATATACATATTATACACACACACACATCTATCAAACTAAACAGAAAATGCAGCGCATTCCTCTCAAACACATCCAAAGATTTCAAAAACACCTGACTTAGGCTTTAAATCAATGAGGAATTGGTTAGAAATATAATCATTCGTTGCATAGGCTGCCACAACGTCAATGTACCACATTGCAACAGGTACTATCCTTCCTAAGCCAATGCCTGCTCTTATGACTTTAACACACTTAATTGGAAAATACATCCTCCTGGAGCTCTCTGCACTGCATGGTTTTAACCCAGCCCTGCGATGGAGAACCTGTAAACCAGTGAACAGCAACATTGGCCCTCCAGATGTTTTGAAACTACATTTGCCATGAGGCTCAATCAAATGAGTAGCTGAGCATACAGTCTTTATACCTTCAGGATTTTATTGTCTGCACAGATACAGACCTACAGAAAAGGAGAGCTGTGGCTCCACGTAGTCATCCATCCCATGGTTACCAAAAATAGGATACAGGGAGAATGAACGTGAGGAAGGATAGTGCCTTGTCTCAATGTGATCAGGATTAATACGGCTCCCGCTGAAATAAACGAGAAATGAAACGCAGCTTTTCTATTGGAGCAGACACCTGGTTGGAGAAAGGTGGTCCATCGACCTTCAATCACAAGACCGCGCTCAGGGAGGAAAACACTGGCAAAGGTGTGGACAAACTGGTGTCCTGCAGCTGCTACAAAGCAACAACTCCCATCATCCATACACACCAGTTATTCACAACGTGACAGTGTTGCTGCACCGACAAATGTCTGCATTTCAAAAAACCGTCTTGTCACTCTTTGGATTTTAGTTGTGTGTAGTGGTGCACCAAAATGGAAATTTCCGTCCGATACCGAAACCAAAAATTCGGGATCGGTTCGGCCGAAAACCAATACCGAAAATCAGACACGAGAACCTGGGCCTGGAGGCCGGGCCGAGCCAGAGACTCGCCTGATCCCGAAGGGCAGTCGAGCAAGCTGCTCGGCCAGCCTCCAGGCTCAGGCAAGCCCCCGGCTTGGTTGGTTGCACCTACATACTCACCTACATCCTCCTACTTTGGCCATGAGCTCCAGCGGTGACAGTCCTCTGGCTGTCGCAGGCAGCTCGGCCAGCCTCCGGGCTCAGGTGAGCCCCCGGTTCGGCTGGGCCTCTATGCCCTATCTTAAAAGGAAAATTTTCAGCCGATTTTTTTTAGCTGAATTTTTGATTTCGGCCAAAACCGAATGCACCATTTTCGGCAGAAATTTCGGTGCATCCCTACTTGTTGACATTTGTCGGTGCTGCAAAACCTGCGCTACTGTGTATATCCCCTGCTTCATCTGTCAAATTGACACAAGCTGGAAAGAAACAGATTTAACCCTCCGGTGAGAGGTGGCTGATCTGACCGTGGTGGAACGCCCCGGTCGGCTTCTCCCGTAATTCCAGCTTTGGAAGATGCATCACATCAAATCAATGGAGGTCTCGCTACATCAAAACCTGGCTACCGGTGTCAGATTCACACAGACATATTCTACGGTGTATATGTAAGTGCTGTTCCACTCTTTATTTGCTTCCGAGGCTTTAGGCTGGGGTCAGACTGAGGCAGTGCGAACGCGCGTTCTGGCGCACATAATCACGGCCGCACTAGCAGCAAATGACGGGCAATGACAGCCAATATACGAAGTACGGTCGCACGAAAGTCCGGCTGCACAACGCAAGTGGAAAATGAACGCATTTTTTCGAGAACGTTAAACTGCTACTACTGACGTACAGAGTGCGCTGCGTCCGCTAGCGGCGTGTGTGCGTGATTAGGAGATGTCAGACGCTGCTAATGTCCGGCCAACATAACGTTCAGATGCACAAAGTGTTTTATTGATGATCCGTACAAAATCACGGACGAAAAATGCGCATCATATGACCGCTCTCGCGTACTCCGTGAAAAAATGCGTCCATTCGTTCGAACGCACTTTTTCACAGACAACGTGAAAATGCGTTCGTCTGACCCTAGCCTTAGTTAAAAGGGACATTACCACTTCCATAAGCTGTAACTGCAATACTTGTACAATACCAACAAAAACACATTATAAAACACCTGATGTTTTTTATTTTTCTGAAGTAATTGCATGTAAAAAGAAAAGATAACATTATTAGATTTTCTTAATCTGTTTCCATTTTGTGTATTTTTCCCCATGATGCAACAATTATCAAAAACTAGTGGGGAGTTTTACTTTGTGGCTGTGCTTCATTTTATACATTATTTAACAGTTCATGTGGTGGAGGAGGGAATGTTTAGATAAGGCTGCAGGAGGCTATTGTTCTGCAGGATACCCTAGATAAGAGATGGCAGCTGAATGAGAGAAGGCAAAGAGTTTAAAATACTTCTAATCTTTCCCCTGGTGATGTCCTTTGAATACATCCCACACAATACAATGATGTGAGTCCCCATTCACTCCATTCTAGAAGCAAATCCACACAGTGAGGAGCAAGTGATGGAAAGCTACTGTGTGGGGCAGTTTACAACACAAAATGTCACACAATGGATGCACCCAGTGACACAGAGGAAAATATCCCACAATGGATGCACCCAGTGACACAAATAGAGGAAAAGATCCCACAATGGATGCACCCAGTGACACATATAGATGAAAATATCACACAATGGATGCACGCATTGACACAGAGGAAAATATCACACAATAGATGCACCCAGTGACACATATAGAGGAAAATATCACACAATGGATGCGCCCAGTGACACATATTGGAGGAAAATATCACACAATGGATGCCCCCAGTGACACATATAGAGGAAAATATCACACAATGGATGCACCCAGTGACACATATAGAGGAAAATATCACACAATGGATGCGCCCATTGACACATATTGGAGGAAAATATCACACAATGGATGCGCCCAGTGACACATATTGGAGGAAAATATCACACAATGGATGCACCCAGTGACAGAGGAAAATATTTCTTTAACTAAACATACAAGAGAAAAACAAAGCACATGTAAGATATCAGCAACATCAAATGAACACAATAAGGGCATTTCATTTTTTGGTGGTGGGAGTCAATTGAAGGAAATTAGATAACAGACATCAAACAGAAGGACCATAAGGCGTAGTAGTCATTTCTGTAAATGACAATTGACAGTGGGTCCATGCTTGCAGATAGGATCTAGTAGGAGGTGATTTTAGTAAATGTAGTTTTATGCACTTGTGGATATGCCAATGCTGTGCCTGGATTTAATGAGCGGACATGCTGGCATCCAACAGCTGTTGAAGGCAACACCCACAAACCCCAATGACCCTCGATCACAGGTGGGAAAGGGTAATAAGGCTTTGCGTGTGGTCATAACAACCCCTGTGTCTTTTGCAATGTACACAAGGTTAGGACTGGAGTGATCTGTAGCAGATGATCCTAAAATAACGCACAAGAGTGCTACACACTACTGCGCTGGGCTATAAAGCACCACTATAAACCTCACTGTGCAGAGCATCTTTGCTCCTTTTTCTTTCCTGACAGAACAAATTAAAAGGGAAGTAATGTAAGCGGCTTTCTAGAACTCTGATTACAGGACAATTAAGGCAACGCGGTGCTGGAAATTTATTTTCCAATTAAAAGCAGGCCGTGCGCGATTTCCACCGCCTCCAAGGCACGCAGCGGCTCACAGGCAACAAGAACAGGCGCAGACAAAGCAGGAGCTGCAGACACACAGAAAGTCCGGAGGATTAATGTCACGCGGTCACGGAGCGGGAATGGAAAGACTGGAATATGCAGCCAGAGGTTTCATTGTGAGAAGAGGAGAATATATTTTAATAAGAAGGTTAAAGACTACAATGGGTCGGTCACATACACATCCTGAGTATCAGGGGCGACACAATACGGCCTCGCCACCTGCAGCAAGTGACCCATATTGATCAACGTGAAGAAACAAACAGTGTTGCATTAACAGAGAACAGGGGATACTTTACAGTGGTTTTCCAGTTAAGAAAATATTTTCCTCTATATGTGTCACTGGGTGCATCCATTGTGTGACATCTTCCTCTATAAGTGTCACTGGGTGCATCCATTGTGTGATATTTTCCTCTGTATGTGTTACTGGATAAATCCATTGTGTGATATTTTCCTCTATATGTGTCACTGGATAAATCCATTGTGTGATATTTTCCTCTGTATGTGTCACTGGATAAATCCATTGTGTGATATTTTCCTCTATATGTGTCACTGGATGCATCCATTGTGTGATATTTTGTGTTGATACCTGCCGCCCCCTGTCCGTATCTTTTCATCACTTGCTCCTCACTGTGTGGCTTTGGCCATAGAATGGAGTGAATGGGTCAGTCACCGGCTCACATCATTGTATTGTGTGGCACGTTTTAAAAGGACATCACCAGGGGGGGGGGGTAGATAAGAAGTTTTTTTAAGCTCACTGTTTTGTCTTATCTCATTCAGCTGCCATCTCTTATCTCAAGTAGCCTGGAGAACACAATACACCCCCTGCTGCCTTTCCTAAACATTCCCTCCTCCACCTGATTAACGGTTAAATACTGCATATGATAAAGCACAGTCACAATGCAAGATATTTGCACAGATTTTGGTAAATATTGCATCCTGGAAAAAGATCCACATAAATAGAAAAGAGAAAACTATTTTTTTTTTCCTTTTTACATCACATTTGTTGCAATTAATTCAAACAAACAAAAAAAAGAGCAGCATGTGTTCTATAAGGTGTTTCAGAAGGTGGGTTTGTTGGTAATGCAGGAGTAATCTAGTTACATAAACTGTTACATATGCTGTAAGTGGTAATGTCTCTCTAAACCAAAAAAGGTTTCAGTCTGATATACCGTGTCAATCTGCATACTGATATTTTCAAACTGAAAAGCTGAAGCGGATATTTCCATTAAAAAGTTTAGCCATGAGTAGCCACATCCAAACTGAATTTTTATAGGGAATCAGAATTGAAAAATGGCTGAAATGCACCCAAAAAGCTGCAGAGTTCTGCAATTGTGCCGCCTTAAATTGAGCCTCTGATCTGGCAACACTCAATTACAAGGAGCGAGAGAGAAAATGCAAAAGGCTTTCCTTAGTACGATGAGCAGTAACAATATATCCCAGTGTATCAAAGGGTCAGATTGCAAAGCCTTGACACATTTTTAACGCTTTTATTGAATTCGGAACAGTTTCTGTTCAATAAGCTCATTGGCTGTGGCATTAAAGAATTGGGCAGCAACCTTGGCCCTCCAGATATTTTGGAACCACATCTCCCATGATGCTCTACCACTCTTTAGGTTGACGAAACATCATGGGAAATAGAATTCGAAAATATGTGGGAGGCCAAGGATGCTGACTCCTGCTTTAAAGTATAAAAATATATACTGTCTACTAGGGATAGACCAATATTTTTTCAGGTCTGATACCGATTCTTGGCACCATTTCTGGCTCTCGTGATATTTTTCAGACAGCAACTTTGAAATTTTAGCTAAACTGTGCGGATACATTTGATGCCAAAATCGAAATCCGTGTATCTGGCCAATATTCTGTAAATTTAAAGTTGTGGGGGAAAAAAAATACAAATTATGCCATTAACAGAATGTGTTTAATAAAACTGTAGACACTGCACCATGACCACTTCATTTATTCAATAGAAAAAAAAAAAGGTTATATTTATGCTTTTATTTTTACAATATGGCCGTGTCTAGACTCTGGCCTTTGCAATGATACCTCGCATGACCCTGTAGGTAAGGGGTCGGTAACCTTTGCCTTCCAGATGTTTAGGAACTACACCTGCCATGAGGTTTAGCTACGCATTAGGTTCTTAGAGCCTCATGGGAAATGTAGTTCCTAAAGATCTGGAGAGCTAACGTTGGGGTTTCCTGCTGTAGGGAATAGGTACCAATAGACCGCTGCATCTCCTGTATAGGGGATTCCCTGCCAGATGGGATCTGTTGTCACCGCGCACATGTGCTAGACCGTCAGTGGGCAGGGGAAGCCGTGCAGCAAGAGTTGTTAGCCTGCTGTGGGAGAAGCCCCAAATCGGCACCGGTATGTGGGACCTCGCGTGTCGCGGCTGCAGTGAGCCAGCATGTTCAGTTATCGGCAACGAAAAGGCCAATACCGATAGCAGTAATTTGCTGAATATCGGCCACTGACAACAATCGGCCGAGCTGATCATCGGTCTATCTCTACTGTCTGCATTCTTCTATATTTCAAATTTATAAAAAAGGCCCATCGATAAATCTCTCAGAGAAAGCAAGAGGGGAAAACATAACTCCCTCATTGTCTCCAGTGCAACAATGTGTAACAATGTGCAGGTGTGTGTAACCAGCATTAACAGAAGGAAGCAGAACTTATACACGCATGAGCAGAAACACACACACACAAACTTAAGCATGCATGCACCCATATATTATGTATACAAAAACACGCAATGGGGCCAACAATCCAGTAAGCAGAAAAATATAGATACAATTCTGCAGGTCCATTAACACACTGTGATATATATTCTTTTAATAGAAGCTGATCTGTAACGTTGCTGCTGCGGAGAAATCGTGATTACTTTTCCTCAGAAATCAGTGAGCCTCAGCCCGATACGAATGATCTGCGAAATGAGAGCTCATCATCTCAGGAGTGTGTGACTGTGCCCGGCGACTAGCGAGCAGGTAGGATTTCTCCTTTTCATTAGTAATTATCGCTCGCATTCATCACGTCTCTCCATCGCCCGGTGATTCTCCGGCTCCGTGCGCGGGAGCCACGCAAGTGAGGATAATTTATGAGCGTATGAAATTAACTTTGTGTTCCAGCCTTCCCTCGGCTCCCCGCGCCGGTCACATCTCAGTGACTCTTTACCTGTGGATTTCGATTTTGGCATCAAATGTATCCGCGCACTTTGGCTACAATTTCAAAGTCGCTGTCTGAAAAATGTCACAAGAGCGACCTGGCCTCACCGCAATCCCAGAGCTCAGAGGATCTATTCGATTTGATATTAACGATTTACCATTTTACAGTAACTGCAAATCTATTACACGGGTTTCATTTATTATGCTATGTGGGGGGGGGTCAGTTTATTAAGCTAAGTGTGGGTTGGGTTTATTATGCTATGGGGGGATCTGTTTATTAGACCAAGTGTGGGTTGGGTTTATTATGCTATGGGGGGATCTGTTTATTAGACCAAGTGTGGGTTGGGTCAAGTTAATTTATGCTATGGGGGGGGTCCGTTTATTAAGCTAAGTGTAGGTTGGGTTTATTATGCTATGGGGGGATCTGTTTATTAGACCAAGTGTGGGTTGGGTCAAGTTAATTTATGCTATGGGGGGGTCCGTTTATTAAGCTAAGTGTGGGCTGGGTTTATTATGTTATGTGGGGGGTCCGCTGATTAGGCCAAGTGTGGGTTGGGTTTATTATGCTATGTGGGGGGTCCGTTTATTAAGCTAAGTGTGGGTTGGGTTTATTATGTTATGTGGGGGGTCCGCTGATTAGGCCAAGTGTGGGTTGGGTTATTATGCTATGTGGGGGGTCCGTTTATTAAGCTAAGTGTGGGTTGGGTTTATTATGTTATGTGGGGGGTCCGCTGATTAGGCTAAGTGTGGGTTGGGTTTATTATGCTATGGGGATCCGTTTATTAAGCTAAGTGTGGGTTAGGTTTATTATGCTATGGGGGATCCGTTTATTAGGCTAAGTGTGGGTTGGGTTTATTATGCTATGGGGGATCCGTTTATTAGGCTAAGTGTGGGTTGGGTTTATTATGCTATGGGGGATCCGTTTATTAGGATAAGTGTGAGTTGGGTTTATTATGCTATGGGGGATCCGTTTATTATGCTATGTGGGGGGTTTGGTTTATTAAGCAGTGAGGGGGTTCATGTATTACGTTAAGCTGATGAGGGGTTTCAGTAATCCTGTTATAGGGGGGTTTCAGTAATCCTGTTCTAGGGGTTTCAGTAATCCTGTTCTAGGGGTTTCAGTAATCCTGTTCTAGGGGTTTCAGTAATCCTGTTCTAGGGGTTTCAGTAATCCTGTTCTAGGGGTTTCAGTAATCCTGTTCTAGGGGTTTCAGTAATCCTGTTCTAGGGGTTTCAGTAATCCTGTTCTAGGGGTTTCAGTAATCCTGTTCTAGGGGTTTCAGTAATCCTGTTCTAGGGGTTTCAGTAATCCTGTTCTAGGGGTTTCAGTAATCATGTTCTAGGGGTTTCAGTAATCCTGTTCTAGGGGTTTCAGTAATCCTGTTCTAGGGGTTTCAGTAATCCTGTTCTAGGGGTTTCAGTAATCATGTTCTAGGGGTTTCAGTAATCCTGTTATAGGGGTGTAACAGATCTCAGTGCCCCGACTGGGTCACATCTGTTAATTCTACTTTTATCAAAAAGAAAAATGGTGTTACAGGCGCCAATAAAATATTATATAGAAAGCTGCAAGGACATGTATATAGCACTCACTATATATACCATAAATTCATAAAAATACAGCAAAATAGCCCTTGCGCACACAGTGAGAGAGTCCACATAAGAACCTTTCGGCCCATCTAGTCTGCCCAATTACATGGATACTTTACCTGGATTTATCTTTTGTTTAGGATAGCCTTATGCCTATCCCATGCCTGCTTAAATTCAATTACTGTTTTGGCCTCTACCACTTCAACTGGAAGACTGTTCCATGTATCCACCACCCGCTCAGTAAAATAATGCTTCCTGATGTTACTTTTAAACCTGTGCCCCTCTAATCTAAGACTATGTCCTCTTGTTTTGCTACTTTGTTTCCTTTTAAATATACTCCCTTCCTCAAAAGCTGACTCAGGTGGGACTCAAACCCACAACCTTTGCATTGCTTCAATATTCTAGAAGTCCAATGCGCTATCCATTGCGCCACAGAGCCTCAGTAGTAGTTCTACTCCTCGTGATTCCCAGAGTGGAAACAGTAAAGGGACATACATTGCGCATGTGACGAATCGGCCACCACAGGATTTAGTTTAACTTCATTCTTATTTTGTTATATTTTGTTTACCCTTTATTTATATGAATAAATTCCACTGTTAGATTTAGTGTAAAATAGGGTTGCACCGATGGGGCTTATCTATGAGGTGGGGCAATATCCATAAGAGCTGGGGGCCTAATCCATGAGAGCTGGGGGCCTAATCCATGAGAGCTGGGGGCCTAATCCATGAGAGCTGGGGGCCTAATCCATGAGAGCTGGGGGCCTAATCCATGAGAGCTGGGGGCCTAATCCATGAGAGCTGGGGGCATAATCCATGAGAGCTGGGGGCATAATCCATGAGAGCTGGGGGCATAATCCATGAGAGCTGGGGGCATTCTGTGTGTATGTATATATATAGGGGGGGTATATACATGTGAGATGGGGGCATTTTTAAATGAGGTCTGTTCTTATTGGAAAGTGGTCACATGACATAAAATAAAAGTATCGGTACTCGGTATCGGTGAGTACTTGAAAAAAAGTATCGGTACTCGGTCTTAAAAAAGTGGTATCAGTGCATCCCTAGTGTAAAACTGTTGCTAGACTTCTATTTAAGCATTGTTTTCCCCTGCACCGATCCTGCTAGTAACCAAGGAGTACATGCTTACTACAATGTATCAGTCACTGAAACAGCCCGCAATTTGTCTGTATATCTCCTGTGCTGATTAATAACTCGTTCTCCTTTGTGTCCAGCTTGTACCAGTGCCAACTGTAGAAACAAAATAGGTTAGTGTTCCTGCAAAGTGTACCCCGGCTTGCCTCATATTTTCTAAGGCAGGAGGCTCCCCAGGAGATTACGAATTACCGCTGGCAAGCTGCCAAAACCCTACTCCTGTTCAACAGCTTTGCCTCCACCAGGGCGCTTTTTGGACATTAGGTCCCCAGGGAGCGTTGCCTTGTGTGGGGTGAGTATGAAGAGGAAGCGCTATCGGGAACCTCTCCACCTGAAGGTCCCAAAACAGAGCGGCTATGGCTATGGAGCTTGTGACAGAACAGCCATCACTTTCAATTTATTAACACCTAAAAGGTTAGAGGTTCGTTGGTTCAGGGTTGGAATTCGTTTGTACAATTTGTGCTTGTGTGACCCTGATGGTTAGTAAGTTCTTTGCCAGCCCTGCCTTGCCCCACCATTGTGGTTTATCTGCCCAGCGCAACCCAGATACAGCTCCGACCGGCCGAGACCAAGCACAGTCGACATTCCTTACACCCTGCACCGCTCAGCCCCTGTACATGCCACCAGAGTGCTTTTTGGTCAGAAGGGCCCTGAGAACATGGTGCCGCTGTGGGGTGAGTTCCAAAGGGGAGTGCCACCAAGATCACCCCTCAATCAGCCCCTAAACCCAGGTCGGGCTTCCCAGCCGCAGAGGAGATCCGGCGCCGGAATCCGCACTCGCACTCCAGGGGGTGGAATTTCACGGGCAGGGAACAGCCCAGGGCGGGCCAGACAGTATGGCGCCAGGAGCTGGAGGCCGGGTCAGCCCATGTTAAGGATACCAAAAGGGCTCGGGCTAGAGGCAGTGGCAAAACTGGCACCGGGATGTCTGAGGGCGGGCATAGGAGAGAACAATGGGACTGTACCGTGTCTGTGCTGTTCTAAATAAACCAATCTACTTAACCTGTACTACGTCTCGACGAGTATTTGGGAAGAGGGACTGGACTGTCTGCTAGGTATTTCCTCCGGCTGACTCGCTAGCTTCCAGCAAGGAACCGGACGCCGGCTCTCTACCACTGCTCACTGCAGAGCAACCCCGGCATCTACGGCAGATCTACTCCCTCCGAGTAGCGGTGTCCATCACAGCGCAGTATGCCAAAAACCTAAACCTCCACAGCGATAGGAAACTCACTAATTTCTGAGCCATTAAATAGTTGGGTCTGGACTTATATCCTTATACACATTCGATAGAAGTCCAGAGCCAAATATTTAATGGCTCAGAAATGAGTGAGTTTTCAATCGCAATAGATGTGGATGTTTAGGTTTTTGGCATACTGAGCAATGTATGTCCCTTTAACGTTTCCACTCTAGGAATCACGAGGAGTAGAAGAACTACTTTCTCACCGTATGCGTGAGGACTATTTTGCTGTATTTTTATGAATTCCACTTTCTTGCCGCACCCTCGTTCTCCCACCAGCAGTCTTTCATGCCTTTCTCGCCTTTCTCCAGCCCTTAGCCAAAGCTTAAGGACAGGTAGACTGAAAATATGGTGATAACATCCCCCAGAAATGAGTCAGCGTGCAGATCTTGAGGTTAGAAAAGTCAGCCTTTAATGAGATAAATACTGTATATACAGTGCCAGCGCCCAATGGGAAATCCCTCTCTGACTTATTGCTGTGACAGCTCAGGAATCCCTGCCTGTGACATAATTAGACCAGGAATAGATAATGGAATTAACTATGGTCACCAAAATGCACAACATAGCAGCAAAACAGATCAGTAGGACAATAGCAGATATTATACAGTATCTGATAATAGGGCAGTGTTTGTCAAACAAGACAAATATAGACCACTCCAACCTTCCACAGATGGTTAAACACATTTTAATGCTGTTTATTCATATTTTACTGAACCTTAAGAACCGTTTAGTGTAATTAAGTATGTATAATGGTTGTTAAAGACTCTTGGCTGGTGTTTTTAATTGTGTTTATACAGGGTTACCATCTTTTACAGGCTTCATTAGTCATTTTTAATTATGTTTATTCAGGTTACTGAATTTTTAAGACTTTTTATGAAAGTGTGTTGTTTTAAACAGCGTTTAATTAGATTATCGTATTTTAGGAACCAGAAACCTGCACATTACCTCGCCTTGCTTTACTCTTCGAGCTACAATAAGCTGGATCATCCCTCTCTTGTTCCCTTCTGTCGACATGGACTTCCTCAGGGTCTCCATGGCGTCTTGATTTGTCTTGCCCAGAAGGGACTCCCCATTGACGGCCACCAGCTGATCATTGACACGAAGCCTCCCATCCTTTAAGAATATAAAATCAATGTCAGGACAAGACGTAACCTGGCAGGAGGAATACGAGAGAGAGACCCACAAAAATACATGAGAAATCAAGTCTGGTCACTGGGTGCTTCTCATGGGCCAAATTTTATGTCAATATGCCAGGGGAAACAATAATGCAGTGCTTTGTTTCGACTATGAACTGAAAGGCCACAATTTCATTGTACATTCATGAGCTCTGGCTACACACTTGTACATCCAAAGATTTTGGAACTACATTTTCCATGATGCTCAGCCACTCATTGGGTTGACTGAGCATCATGGGAAATGTAGTTCCAAAACATCTGGAGGGCTAAAAGCTGCCAGCCCCTGCTGTAATGTATGTGCAAAGCGGATACTCAGGAATTCCTGTACAGAATTGAAATAAATGGACCTGGATGGGAGGGGAGCTGGTGACGAGAGCTTTAGTTACTTTTCCATAAACACCTACCCTTTTGTGCATTGTTTTTTTAATTTATTTATTTTGTGATGTTCTGTACACCTTCACTTTATCAGAAAAGGAAGAAAACACAAGCTGCAGGTGGTGTGAAAGCAATAGGTCTAGGCCAGGGGTCAGCAACCTTGGCTCCCTGATGTTTTGGGAACCACAATTCCCATGTAGCACAGTCAACCCAATGGGTGACTGAGCATCATGGGAGATGTAGTTCCCAAAACATCAGGGAGCCAAGGTTGCTGACCCCTGGCTCTAGGCAGAGCAGCAAATAATCCAAAGGGCACAGACAGATTTTACAATCTTTAAAAAGGATTGAGGGGATGGATATTCCAGGACTATACAGTATCGATCAGTGTGAAAATCGGACTTTTCCACTAGATGGGAAAATTAGGATTATTCATTGCCAATTACACCCAGGCAATTATCATTGGCAAGCTATTAGATGTGCGGATTACTGTGAAACCATTACGCTTTACATTTCCCTGGCTCGTTGCTGCTGCAGGAGGATGAGGGATACTCCAGACATTGATTCACATGAAGGAAAATGTGTCACCCAGGCCGCAGGTAAGAAAGAGTCAACGATCAAGACAAACGTCTTCCTCTAAAATGAATAAGTGTCTTGCCTGACTTTTAATGGCATTACATATGAACTCGATTAAAATGACATGTTTGCAGCAGGTAATAAAGCTCTTAAAAAACAAGAATATAAAAAAATACATTGGGTATTATCCCACGACAAATATCTCATGCGTAATACAATTGGGCACCACAGATATCGCGCCCATCAACCTCTACTAATTCGCAGTGGCTGCAGATGTTCTGATCAGGTGACAGCAGACAAAAAAGCCGCTCACTCCCAGGATCCTCAGGCTGGATCTCCTCTCTGGATTCATCAGATGGGTCTGAGCTTTCACAGGGCTCAGGACACAAAGGACAAAGGGGATGGAGAAGAGGCAAACTCAAAAAAAATTGGATGATGGACGCGATATCTATGGTGCTTATGGGAGTGACCAATTGTATTGCGCATGAGATATTTGTCATGGGATGATATCCTATGTATTTTTTACATTCTTGTTTAAGATATATCCCTGGCAGTTTTTTTACAATTAAAATACAAACCGCTAAAACTACAGAGAGTATAGGGAATAACATGTTAAATGTGTATCTGGGATTGCAGTGGAGTATTGAGGATTATCATTTTATTAGTATCTTCATAACATCTTGACAGCTGTAGAGGCATTACCATGGAGCTTTTCTGATACAGCAATGTGCTGTACATGATCGTATCCCAGAGCAATATATACTCTAATAATCGGTGCATATAAACCTATCACAGAGCTTCACAGTAATGTGCAGTGTGTATGAACATATCAGAGCTTTACAGTAATGCAGTGTGTATGAACATATCACAGAGCTTCACAGTAATGTGCAGTGCGTATGAACATATCAGAGCTTCACAGTAAAGCGCAGTGTATCTGAACATAGAGCTTCACAGTAATGCAGTGTGTATGAACATATCACAGAGCTTCACAGTAATGCACAGTGTGTATGAACATATCAAAGCTTCACAGTAATGTGCAGTGTGTATGAACATACAGTTGCAAGAAAGAGTATGTGAACCCTTTGGGATTACGTGGAGTTTTGCATGAATTGGTCATAAAATGTGCTCTGATCTTCATCTAAGTCACAACAATTTGAAAAACACAGTCTGCTTAAAATAATACAACACAAACATTATATGTTTTCATGTGTTTATTGAACAGAACATGTAAACATTCACAGTGCAGGGTGGAAAAAGTATGTGAACCCCTAGCCTAATGACTTCTCCAAGAGCTAATTGGAGCCAGGAGTGAGCCAACCTTGAGTCCAATCAGTGTGATATTATTGGATGTGTTGCTGAAAGCTGTCCTGCCCTTTAAAAACACACACCAGTTTTGGGTTTACTGGTTTCAAGAAGCACTGCCTGATGTGAACCATGCCTCGCAGAAAAGAGCTCTCAGAAGACCTACGATCAAGAATTGTTGACTTGCATGAAGCTGGAAAGGGTTACAAAAGTATCTCCAAAAGCTTTGATGTTCATGTGTCCACGGTAAGAGAGACTGTCTACAAATGGAGAAAGTTCAGCACTGTTGCTACTCTCCCTAGGCGTGGTCGTCCTGTAAAGATGACTGCAAGAGCACAGCGCAGAATGCTTAATGAGGTAAAGAAGAATCCTAGAGTGTCAGCTAAAGACTTACAGAAATCTCTGGCACATGCTAACATTTTTGTTGACACATCTACAATAAGGAAAACATTAAACAAGAATGGAGTACATGGGAGGACACCACGGAGGAAGCCATTGCTGTCCAAAAAGAATATTGCAGCACGTTTGAAGTTTGCAAAAGAGCACCTGGATGTTCCACAGCACTACTGGCAAAATATTCTGTGGACAGATGAAACCAAAATTGAGTTGTTTGGAAAAAACACACAGCACTATGTGTAGAGAAAAAAAGGCACAGCACACCAACATCAAAAACTCATCCCCACTGAAAACATGGTGGAGGGAACATCATGGTTTGGGGCTGCTTTGCTGCCTCAGGGCCTGGACGGATTGTTGTCATTGATGGAAAAATGAATTCCAGAGTTTATCAAGACATTTTGCAGGAAAACGTAAGACCATCTGTCCGCCAACTGAAGTTCCGCAGAGGATGGGTGATGCAACAGGACAATGACCCAAAGCATACAAGTAATTAAAGAAAAGAATGGCTTGAACAAAACAAAATACGCCTTCTGGAGTGGCCCAGTCAGAGACCTGACCTCAACCAGATTGAAATGCTGTGGCATGACCTTAAGAGAGCGCTTCACACCAGACATCCCAAGAATAATGCTACACTGAAACAGTTTTGTGAAGAGTTGTCCGAAATTACTCCAGATCATTGTGCAGGTCTGATCTGCAACTACAGGAAATGTTTGGTTGAGGTTATTGCTGCCATTATTAAGTCCAAATGTTCACATACTTTTTCCACCCTGCACTGTGAATGTTTACCGGTTCTGTCGAATAAAAACATGAAAACATATAATGTTTGTGTTGTATTATTTTAAGCAGACTGTGTTTTTCAAATTGTTGTGACTTATATGAAGATCAGAGCACATTTTATGACCAATTCATGCAAAACTCCACATAATCCCAAAGGGTTCACATAATTTTTCTTGCAATGGTTTCAGAGCTTCGCAGTAATGCGCAGTGTGTATGAACATATCACAGAGCTTCACAGTAATGTGCAGTCTGTATGAACATAGCTTCACAGTAATGTGCAGTGTGTATGAACATATCAGAGCTTCACAGTAATGTGCAGTGTGTATGAACATATCACAGAGCTTCACAGTAATGTGCAGTGTGTATGAACATAGCTTCACAGTAATGCACAGTGTGTATGAACATATCACAGAGCTTCACAGTAATGTGCAGTGTGTATGAACATAGCTTCACAGTAATGTGCAGTGTGTATGAACATATCGGAGCTTCACAGTAATGTGCAGTGTGTATGAACATATCAGAGCTTCACAGTAATGTGCAGTGTGTATGAACATATCACAGATCTTTACAGTAATGTGCAGTGTGTATGAACATAGCTTCACAGTAATGCGCAGTGTGTATGAACATATCACAGAGCTTCACAGTAATGTGCAGTGTGTATGAACATAGCTTCACAGTAATGTGCAGTGTGTATGAACATAGCTTCACAGTAATGCGCAGTGTGTATGAACATATCACAGAGCTTCACAGTAATGTGCAGTGTGTATGAACATATCATAGCTTCGCAATGTGCAGTGTGTATGAACATAGCTTCACAGTAATGTGCAGTGTGTATGAACATATCAGAGCTTCACAGTAATGCGCAGTGTGTATGAACATATCAGAGCTTCACAGTAATGCGCAGTGTGTATGAACATATCACAGAGCTTCACAGTAATGTGCAGTGTGTATGAACATATCAGAGCTTCACAGTAAAGTGCAGTGTGTATGAACATATCAGCTTTGCAGTAATGTGCAGTGTGTATGAACATATCAGAGCTTCACAATAATGTGCAGTGTGTAAGAACATATCAGAGCTTCACAGTAAAGTGCAGTGTGTATGAACATATCACAGAGCTTCACAGTAATGTGCAGTGTGTATGAACATATCAGCTTCGCAGTAATGCACAGTGTGCATGAACATATCAGAGCTTCACAGTAATGTGCAGTGTAGCAACATATCACAGCTTCACAGTAATGCAGTGTGTATGAACATATCACAGAGCTTCAAAGTAATGCGCAGGGTGTATGAACATATCACAGAGCTTCACAGTAATGCGCAGTGTGTATGAACATATCAAAGAGCTTCACAGTAATGTGCAGTGTATATGAACATATCACGGAGCTCCGCAGCAATAAAACTCAAATTAATGTGTAGGCCTACGTTTTCGAGCTGTGGAGCTACATTTATACACAAATGTGAGTTTTATCACTGTGCGGTTTCTGTCAAAGGTTAATCCAGAGAATATTCTTTAAAGGGTAGGTCACCCGATTCATATCCATAAGCAATGCAGTGATATTTTCTGCTGTGCATTTCTATGATAAGCTCCCAGAATGGTTTGAGTAACACCGGTTTTCTCGTTGCCAACTCTACTTGATCCGTACCAGCCCGGCTTTCACTCCCAGCACTGAGACTGCTCTGACCAAGGGGACTAATGATTTAGTTGCTGCTAAAACCAAAGGTCACTTCTCCCTGCTTATTCTTCTTGACCTTGCCACTGCATTTGACACTGTTGTCCACCCTCTCCTGCTCCTCACGCTGCATCAACTTGGCTTCAGTGACACAGCTCTCCTGGTTCTCTTCCCAGCTCTCTCTTCACTCTTTCAGTGTCTCCTTCGCTGATACCACTTCACCCCCAGTTCCTCTCTCAGTTGGGCTACCTCAAGGCTCTGCTTTTGGTCCCTTAACCGTCTCAATTTATACGGCCTCTCTTGGCAACCTCATCTCTTCCTTTTGTGACAGGAGGCAGGGCATGGGCATAAATGGGATGTATGAGAGACCAGGCCTTTTGGAATGCATTCCTCCCTTCAGCTGAAACCCCCAGGGAAATGGTGTACTGCAGCTGGGCATGTTGGGAGTTGTATTCTGGGTCCCTGGGGTTGAGATAATGGAGTGAAGGATGGGCCATTATCCCAGCAGCCTGGATCACAGGTGTGGCCTATCAGTTTGCTCAGCCTTAAGAAAGGGGAAGCTGATGTGGGAGAGAGGGGGAGTACCCAACTAAGCGAGAGAGCTGGACCAGCTAAGCGAGAGAGCTGGACCAGCTAAGCGAGAGAGCTGGACCAGCTAAGAGAGAGAGCTGGACCAGCTAAGAGAGAGAGCTGGACCAGCTAAGAGAGAGAGCTGGACCAGCTAAGAGAGAGAGCTGGACCAGCTAAGAGAGAGAGCTGGACCAGCTAAGAGAGAGAGCTGGACCAGCTAAGAGAGAGAGCTGGACCAGCTAAGAGAGAGAGCTGGACCAGCTAAGAGAGAGAGCTGGACCAGCTAAGAGAGAGAGCTGGACCAGCTAAGAGAGAGAGCTGGACCAGCTAAGAGAGAGAGCTGGACCAGCTAAGAGAGAGAGCTGGACCAACGAAGAGAGAGAGCTGGACCAACGAAGAGAGAGAGCTGGACCAACGAAGAGAGAGAGCTGGACCAACGAAGAGAGAGAGAGAGCTGGACCAACGAAGAGAGAGAGCTGGACCAACGAAGAGAGAGAGCTGGACCAACGAAGAGAGAGAGCTGGACCAACGAAGAGAGAGAGCTGGACCAACGAAGAGAGAGAGCTGGACCAACGAAGAGAGAGAGCTGGACCAACGAAGAGAGAGAGCTGGACCAACGAAGAGAGAGAGCTGGACCAACGAAGAGAGAGAGCTGGACCAACGAAGAGAGAGAGCTGGACCAACGAAGAGAGAGAGCTGGACCAACGAAGAGAGAGAGCTGGACCAACGAAGAGAGAGAGCTGGACCAACGAAGAGAGAGAGCTGGACCAACGAAGAGAGAGAGCTGGACCAACGAAGAGAGAGAGCTGGACCAACGAAGAGAGAGAGCTGGACCAACTAACAGAGAGAGCTGGACCAACTAACAGAGAGAGCTGGACCAACTAACAGAGAGAGCTGGAGGAGAGCAAAGTTTTTGTGTTTGCTGTGAACCACTATTTCCTTTTCTACCAAGACAAAAAAATCTGCTAAAAAGAACTTGCACGGTTGCTGTGTCTGTGCCCTAGAAGACGTGACTAAAAAGGATGAGCCCTGTCACACTATGTATTCCAATATCATCTCTATGTTAACGACACCCAAATCTACCTTTCCTCTACCGATCTCTCCCTGTGTTGGACCGTGTTACTGCCTGCTGTCTCTGACTGGATGACCTACCATTTCCTAAGGCTGGGTTCACACCTAAGCGTTTGACGCACTGCAATACACGCGTAATGTAACAAAACACGCAAACGCGTTCACGCTGCAGTCTATGGCCGTGAACGCGCTGCAATACACCCCAAAGAAGCTCCCGTACTTCTTTGGGCGTAGGACATTTTACATCGCGTTCCTACGTGCTGTAAAACGCCCAGGTGTGAACGGACCCCATAGGAAATCATGGAATTTCCCTGTTTCGGCGTTTTACAGCGCACATGAACGTGCTGTAAAACGCCCAGGTGTGAACGGGGCCTTAGCTTAACCTCTCCAAAACTGAACTTCTCGTATAGACTCCCTCTACAACCAGTATTCCTGCACCCATTTCCCTTCAGGTGAATGGTGCCACTATTACCTCTACCTCTCAGGCTCATTGCCTCGGTATCCTCTGATCTCTCCTTCACTCCTCATATTCCGTCACTAACCAAATCCTGTTACTTCCACCTAAAAAACATTGCACGCATCCGCCCCTTTCTTAATCAGGACTATGCTAAAATGCTCATCCAAGCTCTTACTATCTCCCGCCTTGACTACTGTAACCTCGTTCTCCCTGGCATTAAGAGTTCCCAGATTCTCCCTCTGCAGTCTATATTGAACGCCTGTGCTAGGCTCATACACCTCACCTCCCACACCCCTCGCACCTGTCAATCTCTACAATGAATCCCTGTTTCCTTTAGAATCCAATTCAAAATATTGGTGCTCGCATACAAAGCTCTCCATAACCACGCCCCTGCCTACATCCCCTCCTTTATTAACAGGTACATCCCATCCGACCACTTCGCTCTGCCAATGATCTGGTGTTCTAGTCTCCTCGTACCCGCGCCCCCAAACTCTAACCTTCAGGACTTCTCCCGAGCTGCCCCTTTCTATGGAACGCCCACCCCCGCAACATTAGACTCTCATCTCTCCAGTCCTTCAAGAAGTCTCGGAAACCACATTACTTTAGAGAAGCCTGTTGGCTCACACCAGGATTCCCCCCCATAGCCCACATGCACCGCGCTACTTCACATACGGAGCTATTTACCCTCACCTAGTATGTCGCCCCTCTCCTCTTCGATTGTAAGCTCTCGAGCAGGGTCCCCTCTCCTACTCTGTGTGTTTAACATGTAAGTAAATTTGTTATTCTGTCTCACTCATTGTACAGCGCTACAGAACTTGTTAGCGCTTTATAAATACTTGTAACTGTAATGAAAGGATATAGAATGGATGGCAGGAGAAGTGTTTATTCCTGACTAAATTTCTCCATGATGGAATGAAGAGAAATAACAGAGGCCACATATATATTGCCATTTAATAACAGTATACACACAGCAGTAAATTATTTCTGTAGTCTAAAGTTTGCGTGTGTGTTTGTGTTGTTGGGGATAACTCAACTCCACGAGGCACAGCCTTCCTCGCTTTATGCACTTTTCCCCCATTTGTCCATGGAAAGTCATTTCACCATTGGCTTCTCCAGAATCCGGAAGGCTCCTCTGTCAACAGAGGCAAACACTGGTACATCCCGAGTATTGTTCCAGTCCACATCTTCGTATCCTACAAGTCAATCACGACTAGGGTGATGGTGTTGCCTGTAGGCATTGATTTTGCCAATCCACACCAGGTTAAGGACATTACCCACAGAACGTCGGATCTCACCTTTGAGGCTGCTCCGCCATTTATAATGGACTTCACGAAGATGCCCAGGTCGGCATGGTTCTCCTTCGACCGGTTACCTTTCACACTGACTCCAAGCCCGGCGGAGCCAGAATCGTTTAATGGTATCTCAAACGTTAGGAATTCTCTGGTTCCATCCGGAGTCAGGACAAGATCATCATCTTCTATTTTCTAGAACAAGAAGAGCCAAACTGTGTTTACAGTCACGTATCGCCGGGAGCCATGACAGCACGAGAACGTTTCTTGACAGAGTGGTTTTAAATTAGAAGAAAAAAACGGGGGGAAAAAAACATGTAAAAGCAACCTTAAGTGTACCCTACCAAGCAATCAGTACGTTTAACATTAAATATGTAAATGTATAAAAAAAAACTTAAATAGATCTCTGGTAAGATAAAACCACTGGTGTCCTTGGATAAACCTGAAGATAGAAAAAAAAAAAAGGTTCTCTGCTCTGAATTACTGTAGGAGAACAAGCTTGAGTCATCAGACGGCCAAAAATTAACACAGGCACAGATGTTCCATTATTGCAAACAACACCAAAAGGTCTCGTTTCCGATATGGATAGTCAAAAAAAAATAAAGATGTAAACAAAATGAAAACGCTACAGCACAACTATGTCTTTAATCATCAATCCATATGTCGCGGAAACAGGATATCAATGTTATTGTGCAACGGACAAAAAAGTGAATTTACTTTCAGCGTCATTCATTTATACTTTAAGTTGAGGAAACATTATCTTGCCTCGAAATAAAATATGTAGTTACGTGGCCAAAAATAATTTCCAGTCTCTACTTGGATATGTCAAGTCGCAGTCAAGGTTGGCCTCGGTCGCCAAGATTCGGCAACGTTGCATTTTATGAGCAATAACCAAGGGACGCAACGTCTAGTTGGTGGGAGTTCATGCCAGAAAGTGCGACTTTACTAAGGCAACATAAGATGATGTCCACTGCCTCCCAAACTAGATACACACAGAAGCAAGAGATACCACTGTTGGGTCAATTGGGTAGTTTATTAAAGGAGACAGAACTCCTAAATTTGCGATGGAGTTTTTTTTTTCATTTCTGGTGGATTTCACCATCATGGTGATCATGGCCAGGCAGTGTTGCTTTTTTTTTTTCCCAGGAGTTTTTAGTGCTTCCCATTTAAAATATTTTGTGTTGGATCACAAGAGAATAATCAAAGACCTAGTACTCAATGGAGAAGAGCAGAGAGAACTCTGTGCAAAACAAACACAAAAGGATAGATTTAGGGCTGAAACAACTAATCGATGATGAAAATAATTGTCAGCTATTCTCATTATCGATTAAACGTTTTGTGTACAGCACACACTGTTTAGAGACAGACTGAGTTACACGTTAGAACTCAGATTCTGCATCGGAGCTGATTGCAGAAGACGTGTCGCTGCTTTACTCCGTATGTTTCAGTTCTAGGGTTATGTCAGACATAACTAGTTTGTTTTTGTTCAGTTTACAACTGTAGCAGCGCTATAACACGAACCCTGGTATACTGCCACCGGGTATGGGCATGTGTACCGCTGGTGTTTTATACTTACTCGAAACTGGAGTCCTGTGCCACCACCCCAACCTGCCTGCCACCCCCTCTTTGGTTTGGAGCTGCCATTCTATCCCTTCGGTCTGGTCCCTTCCCACAATCTCCCTGCCACACTCAGTCTTGTGCAAAAATCCATTACCTCTCATACTCGGGTCAAGTCCCTTGCCCAAACTCACTCCCACCGCTCAGTTTGTTCATCAAATTATTGTAAAGGGACACACTATGTACCACTGAACGCTTATTAAAGTGGTCAGGCTGCGTGGAGTGCCCCCCCTTCTCTCGTTTTGCTTTCATGCTGACATCATGTCTACCTGAGCGCTCGTAGCAGCATTCGTTTGAGGAGAAAGCAGACATGGGCTTAAGCGGCAAAATCTCTCTGACCAGGCACTCGCATGCATTGCATGCGAAAAGTATGCAATTTGGATATGTACATACGAATGCAATATACACTATGCAAATGGATTACAGAAAAAAGGAGGAAGACCAGGGGTTGAATTTTTTCTTCTTACATAAATATTCCTTTTAAGTAAAAAAAAAAAGTTTTTTTTATCCGATTAATCTGCAGCCCTAGCATAGATTCCAAGCATGGTGTGAACCAGGGATCTCAAACTATGCCGCCCCCCCCCCCCAGGTTTCTGAACAACAACTCCCGTGATTCTCTGGTCATCTATACATTCAAAGACGTCTGGGGCTTTTTTGGCCATCGACATCTGGAGGGGGCTGCTGTTTGAGATCCCAGGTATAAAACTCACCCAGATATGTAGAAAACGTGCCAGCTCCACAGATTAATGTCTCATGTAGGTTTACACCAAACCAGGAATCTAACCCACAGCGTCCACAGGTTGGGGTTTATGCTTGATATGTTACCCGTTGCATCCACATTGTCCTCTGCAACCAGGAAGACCAGACACGAACACTATTCCTTCAGTTACAACTCCATATATACACACACAGCCAACGTGCTGGCAGTTATCCACCTCTTCCTGGTAAAACCAATTAAATCGACATTGAGGAAGTGACAGCAAGCCATTAAACTCTCGGTAGGAGCAGAGCTGGTGAAAACCCTCCCAGGAATAACATCGCTGGAAAATCTGGTCAGGACTTTAACCCCCTACTGGAACAGAATGCAGAGAGTAAAATAAAAAAAAAAATCTTGGCAGGTATTGGAAATAATCTCGGATAAAGATTGGTTTAATTTGTCTATAGGGCACTCCCACTGCTCTCAGGCAGAACGACTCGCTTTGGAGGAAGGACAGTGGTAATTTTTCTTGATTTTACAACTTCTGTACAAATTTGTATTTTCTAAAGAATAAAATGGAGAGGCCATAGGACACCTAATTTTTTTTTTAAAAAAAGCAAGATGTGGACCATGGGTGCTCAACCTTTGCTCCCCAAATGTTATGGCACTTCATTACCCACAAGCCTCTGTTGACCGAGTGGATGCGTATCATGGGAGATCTAGTTCCGAAACATCTGGAGGGCCGAGGTTGAAAAGCCCTAATATAGACTCTTTTATTCAGTCACCGATAACTATAATATGAACATATAAATAAAAACACTTACAGCTTCGAGTTACTCGAGTATGTGTCTGTTATGGATTAGGCGAAGCTTTATATACCTGCCGATCCTGCCTTACGCACGGCTCTCTGTGCCCGATACAAAGAAATGTCAATCCTTAAATTTGATTAGAAAAATTTTGCGTTTTTTTGCTCAGGATTACACTCCACCCCCCCCCCCTACAGATATCCCTGGCTCCTTCAGACTGCAAGCTCCTGTGGTCAGGGCCCTCTACGCTCCTGGTTTCTGCCATACAATTTTATTATTGTTATTTTTTTTTTTAGATTGCAAAACTTGTCCAAGAAACGTTTGTGATGCATATGAGATAAGATTTCCAGACGCGGCACTCACAGGCTGCCCTCATTCCCCTGGCACCAGTATATTAAACTATATGGTGAAGAGCAGGATTTAGGAAGCTTTGACACAGCGCACATTGGGCACCTCACAATTCCCATCACTTTATGTTGCTCCCCAGTCCCAGAAAACTGAACAAGACAATTCAGGATTCATAAAGCATTGATTTCAGCAATCCTGACACCATGTCCTCTTCTTAAACCAGCAAGTTACCCTAAGTGGAAGCATTACATCCTGCGTATTGGAACATCCAAGGAAGACGCAGCAGCAGAGGGCAGAGTCTGGTGAACGGACATTTACCTTTACACCGTCACGATACCTCGCATGAACCTGGGCCGCTGCACGCTACACACGGAGAGCAGGCTGTGCTGTCACACAAGATCAGCAGAGCTGGAGCTGAGGGGTATCGCACAAAGCGGGGCAGGAAAAACAATGCACAAGGAGGTGACAGACATGGGATGGATATCTCCAGACTGATTTACACGTGTTGCAAAATGTTATTAATATAATCGTATGTATATCTCCAGGTGTTCTGAAAATTTACACCAATTCATAGAAATGTGCTGCACTGTCAAATAATACAAAATATGGATTATATATGGCAGGGCTCAACATTTCAGGTCCTGAGCTACTAGCTAGGCCTTCTACGTTACTCAACATCATTTAACCTACCTAACCCAGTCCCATACAGTCTATTTTCCTTGCAGTGATAGAGATCCGACCGTATGTAAAGTATATATGGCACTGAAGGGGAGTCTAGGTCCAAAGATGTAATGCTGCCGCCCCCCCTCAAACTATTCTCAAAATACACACCCACGCTTATCACAAAGCTCCACAACAATAAAAATCACAGTAATGTACGGTGTGTATGAGCGTATCACAGAGCTCTGCAGCAATAAAATTCACTGTAATGTGCAGTGTGTATGAGTGTATCAGAGCTCCACAGCAATAAAACTCACAGTAATGTGCAGTGTGTATGAGTATCACAGAGCTCCACAACAATAAAACTCAGTTATGTGCTGTGTTTATGAGTGTATCAGAGTTCCACAGCAATAAAACTCACTGTAATGTGCAGTGTGTATGTATCACAGAGATCCATAGTGCAGCATCATTGTTCACTTTATAACTGAAAAGTGATCAAAAGTGCTGCATTAGGAAAATAAGATTAGAGAAAAAAAAATGATTTTAGATTTTTCTTATTTTACATCAAACCTGGCCATGCGTGGTATCATTGGAAAGGCCATGGTCCAAAGGACCCCTGCATCTCCTCCATAGGGAATAGGACATTCTCTGCCCGGCAGGAGGGGAACTCCCACATCTGACGTCATCACGCCCATGTGCGAAGCTGCCGGGGGGGGCGCTATGTCCTGCAGGTGGAGCGGACATCCAAGATGTCGGCTACCTGCGGGAGAAGCCCACAATTGGTGTCAGACTGGCACAGATAAGTGGAACTTCCACCATGGGCTGCAAACGTCCGGCGCATTTTAGCGGAGGAGCGCCTGCCCTGACGGTAGGTGACAGTACTGAGTACCGGCAGGGAAAAAGCCCTGGTTAGTGCTAGTGTCGGCATGGAACCAACGCTAGCACCTGAAAGGGAATGCCAGTGACGGCTCCATGCCAACACTGGCATTCCAATTACAGCTCAATTTTCACTCGGCCCTCTCCCAATTTCTACTCGCAAATTGCGAGAGGGCGAGTGGAAAGGTTTAGCCCTGTATACAGTATGTAGGTAGATCAACATCTCTATCTCCTTTGGGATTTTCCTGGTGTAAGTCCCAATGGAGACTGAAACATTTATCTAGTTACGTGTATGTGAGCCGCCAATGTTCGCATATTTTAAGCCAGGATATATTCCGGAGGTCCGCACTTGTTTATTTTTCAGAGGATAGAAGTGGACCTTTAGTATTTATTCCATCGTGATGACACATGTCTATCCCGTCAGATTCAGTTTACATTTGAGCACAAGTAATGGAATAACTATTGTTTGAAAAATAATGATCAGTCCAGGTGCCTGTGTCCAGATAACCTACTCTGCCAAGGAGAAGCGCCTAACCCCGGCACGCGTGAATGCTCCCGGCAGTTAAAAAACACCGACTAAAGTGACTACTTTAGGAGGAAATTACTCTATAAATAAAGAGTGTGCTGGCGCCGTAATGGGAGCGCGGGATGGAGAAGCCGGTTAGAAATGGAACATTGTCATAATATCAACTCATTAACAGTAAAACCAAGTGCTTATCAAATGATTTACGGCCAGAATATGATAAAAGAATTAAATTACTTCTCAAGGAGAGTCGTGTTTGCACAGAGAGCCTGCGAGAGCGGCCCCTGGTGATTGCGTTTAATGCAGAGTTGATTTTGTATTCTGCCAGGGGTACTTCAATATCAATCACTCCTGATTTCAAGAAAAGACCCCCAGCGCCTCGGGTCACCTTGGCCGCCCATTCATAAATATTCATCAATGCGTGAGGCCGGTGGGTCTGTCCAGCGCTACATTAAAACCGTTCAGGGAACGGTCAGTCACATCACCTTATAAAGAATGAACGTAACATCTGATAAGGAATCTCCTTATGACGCAAAAAATAAATGTTAAGGCTAAAGAGATGAGCCTGATTAAGGCCGGGGTCAGACGAGCGCACTAGGTGCGTTGTGACGCTGCAACGGGGCTGGTCACATGCTTGAGCACACACACGAAAATGCACGTGCAGCAAGTGTCCGTGTACAAAGGCTCCCCGTCAAAACGCTAGATGTGTTTTGACGGGGGCTGCAAAAGTGTGATCCTGCAGCAATGAGCACACTGACTGCACTCAGCGAGGCGGCCAGACGGGCGTCGAGTGGAAGGAACGTCCACTCTCACGGACGTTCCTTCCGCTCTCCAATGATGCTCGTCTGACCCCAGCCTTAGTGTGCCCCCGGGAAGAAACAAAATTCTGAGATCTCAGTCCTGCCATCTTGTACTGTAATGCAGAAGTTACCTGGAGCAGTCTCCACTCTCACTGTAACAGAAGCCTCAGCAAACTTTACTGCTGCATTACAACAGCCAGTGAGAGGGCAGAATACAGGAAGAGCTCAGGGGTCACTCACTGCTGCATAGAGATAGGATTCAGGATTCAGTTATAATCACCGAAAATTCCTGTACAGTACAGACACAAGGAGTTACTGTAATTGCCATAACTTAGGCATTATATGACATGACCATTTTGTTGTCTACCGTTATCGCGTTCATGGTGTTTGACACAAAGGCCATTTCTGCCTGTATGCCGTTAATGCAGACCCCATGTGAAATTGTTCACGTCAAGGGACACCATCTAAAGTTTAGAACCTTCTATTACAATATAATGGAAAAGTTGGATAGTTTCCAACCCACACTTTAATATCTTTTTTATGGGAATTTGAATGGTCTAATCTAGCATATACATATAGAAATACAAGTTCCATAAAGCTCTTCTGCAAAGGGCTTCAAACCTTCAGCCTTCATAAACCAGTCTAAGTGGCTGCTGGTTGACTGGGGCAATTCCTGGTCTAAACAGAGGACCTCATCGTTATGTAAACACAGGGCCTTCACATTCACAGGATCCACCTTAAGGGGAGTATTTCATTAAACGCTTGGAGGTTTTGCCCCATTTCAGGTTACACCAACACCTGCTTTTGCCGATATATATATATATATAGATGCCTATATCCTTTTTTTTTTAATGTAAAAGTTTTTTATTGGAGTTCACACATATGATACAGCATTGCAGAAATGATGAAACTTCGGAGATCAAAAACATAGATTCATATCATTGACAATAGGCAATGCAAATGAAGCATCAGTGTTATCTGATATAAGGTCATTAGTGCGGTCTCCATTTTCCACAAACAGATATAATCCTAAACTAACATAAAACACTAAACACGGCAGCACTACAGTCGTACACAGTGAAATATCTTATATCAAGGTTCCTGACTCGACAAACACCCTCCACCCCTCCCATGTATCATCAAACTGGCACATTGAGTTATTCGCGCTGTGGAACATTTCTTCATATTTACAAACACTTTCAAGGGTCATCATAACTTCTTTCATAGATGGACAGAATGAGGAACGCCAATGTCTTGCAATGACCGTTTTTGCTGTCCCCAGTACCATAGAGATAAACCTCCTATGACGGATCTGAATAGTAATGGGTATGATATGTAGGAGATACATTTTCGGGCATAGTGGGAGTCTAAGTAAAGTGCAGTGAGAAATTAGTCTACTGATTTTAACCCAATAACCCCCCAACGCGGGGCATAACCAAAAGGTATGTAGTAGGGAACCGAGGCCAGTAAGGCATCTCCAACAGAAGCCGGTAGTCCCCGAGATATGGGCCAAACGGGTTGGTGTTAGATACCATCTACACAGTAATTTAATATGGGCCTCACGTAGATTGGTGCTTCTAGAATATTTGTATATTGTGTCCATGGCATATGACCAGTCATCTACGGAGAGCGTGAAAGCTAAATCTTTTTCCCATTTAACCATATAGGGTAATTTTTTAGGTGGGTTCGGGGTTAAGAGGCTATTGTAACAGAGAGATAGCGGTTTCCTTTGACATTTCTTCCCCATACACAGTTTGTGAAAAGCTGAAAGGTTCGTAGGTGTAAAAGAGGTCAGGCCCTTCTGGTGTAGAGCGTGCTTCACACGTAGGTAAGAAAAACAGTCACTCAATGGGATGGCAAACTCCTGTACCAAGTCTGGAAAGGGTTTCAGGGAGTGGGGTGTAAAGAGCTGCCACACATGCGTCAGGCCGCGCAAAAACCAAGAATCTAAGTTTAAGTCTGGAATATAGCGGCACAGAACTCTGAGCGGGGCGAGATATAATAAGTCATAAGGCCGTACCAACGGGCGACCCCACTGGCGCCAGGACGTGAGGGAAAGCATTGAGGCGGGTAGTAAACCCATGGTGCTATTTCTAGGAAGGAGTGGAAGCCACAACAGGTCGTGAAGTTTGTATGGGAAAATCATGGCGTTCTCCAACTGTAACCATAGAGGTGTTTCTTTGAGATGCATCGACGACAACAATTGGGCTAGTAAGGCTGCTTTATAATACGATTGTAAATCCAAAAAACCCAACCCTCCGGTACGTCGCGGCGCGAAGACTGTAGAGGCCGAAACTCGAGGGGGCTTCCCTTTCCAAATGTGCGCATGCAGCAGTTTTTGCAGCCGGAGCAATAAATGCGCCGGTATGAAAACTGGAATGTTTCTGAAATAATATAAAATTTGGGGTAAGATACTCATCTTTATGGCCGCCATACGTCCCAGCCAGGAGGATTCGTTTGTGCTCCATGTAGAGAGCTGCTTCTCGATGGAGTTCAAAAGTGGCATGAAGTTTTCCTTTAGGATGGTGCCTCGCGATTTAGTAAGGGAGATTCCAAGGTATTTTAAAGAGGTGGAGCGCCAATCAAAAGGGTACGTGCTACGCAAGGAGCTAAGGGATGAAGCTGCAATATTTATGGGGAGAGCTTGTGTTTTACTCACATTTTTATAGTAAGATAACGCGCCAAATCTGTCAAGGAGGCAGAACAGGGGAGGGAGCGATGTCTCCGGGGTGGTCAAAAAGAGCAGTATGTCATCTGCGAAAAGTGCCATTTTGTGCTCCCCATGCGGGGTCGGCATACCTTTGATCGTCTGGGAGATTTTAATCTGCAGCGCTAAGGGTTCTAGGGCCAGGATAAATATTAGCAGGGATAACGGACAGCCCTGTCGGGTGCCATTGGTTATGTGGAAATAGGAGGATAGAAATCCCGATGCCAAAACTTTCGCCGATGGAGCGGAGTAGAGGGCCATAATACTGTGTACAAATTGTGCTGGCAGACCAAACTTTAGTAACACCAGGCCTTTTCGGCGTCCAATGCCAGCAGGAGTCCGGAGGTATTAGTCCTATGGGCCAAATCAATTATATCATAAAATCGTCGGGTATTGTCACACGTCTGGCGGCCTGGGACAAAGCCGGTTTGTTCAGTTGCGATCAATGATGGAAGTAGGGGGCCCAGCCTATTAGCTAGTAGTTTAGCATACAATTTGGCATCTACGTTCAACAGGGATATAGGGCGGAAGTTGGCACAGTGTGTCGGGGCTTTACCAGGCTTGGGCAGGGTTACTACCGTTGCTTGCAACATCTCCGGAGGGATAATGCCAGTGTTCTTAATGTCATTAAAAAACAGGGTAAGAGTCGGAACTAGTGAGGATGCAAATACCGGATAATACAGATTCGTAAAACCGTCAGGGCCAGGAGCTTTATTTTTTGGAAGTGCCTTAACCCTTTCGCTGCTGAGGCTTTTCCCGCCCCTGTGCTGAGGTCATTTTTACCGGTTTTGCTCATCATGTTTAAACGTGTTTTGAAGGCTTATTTTAGTATATGACCCAGACATATTATATATCGTTCTTTCGGTCAGACTCGGTAGATTCATAATATGTCATTATTATATGTATACGTTATGTCATGTCTGTATATTATAACAAAAAATGCAATGAAATATGTATTTTCAATAATTTACAATGTGTAAAGTGTTTTTTTTCACATTTTAACATGCGAGCAATTGCGGTTATATTTTGTATGGGGTGCGCTTGTTAAAAAAATTAGAGATGGGGTCTCGTTACATATTTTTTTGGGGAAAATTACACTATTTTTAACAAACGCACCGCATACAAAAATCGTTAGTGCAGCATCATTGTTCACATTATAATTGAAATGGGAACAATATTGCTGCATTAACAAAACAAAAAAAAGAAAAAAAAAGTGTTTATTTTTTTTATATAATTTTTTTTAAAAAAAAAAATTTTATTTTTATTTTTCATTTTTATTTATTTTTTACAACATTTTTCACATTCGTGTTTGGTATCGTTGGAACGGCCATGCTCTGGCCGATCCAACCATACCAAACATTAACCCCTAACTGCCACGGATCGGGAGATAGGGAGTTCATTGGAACTCCCTATCTCCACAGTTGGTGGCAGTTAGGGGTTAAGTCCAGGACTGGCGTCATTGTGCTACGCACAATGACGCCAGTCCTCAGGGGGAGTTCCCGGAGGCTTGGCCGACATCCAAGATGTCGGCCAGCTCCGGGAAAGGATCGCGAACCGGCGCTTTTCAGCGCCGATTCGCGATCCAGCTCCCCAGGGGTTAATGCCAGGCACCATTTGGAAGGGCAGGCTGTGCCCTTCCAAATGATGCCTGGGTTAACCCCCGCAGAGCCGCCGATCGGGAGGGGGAGAGGTCCGAAGGACCTCCCCCCCTCCCTTTCAGGCGCCTCCTCCGCACATGCGGGGGGGGGGGCGCCTGAATTAGGTGTCATCGCGCTGCCGCGATGACACCTAATTCTGGCGGCTGCGGTCCCGGATGCGCGGCTGACATCGAGGATGTCAGCCCGCACCGGGGGGGCCAGCGATCGGCCGGAACCCGGCCGAACGCTGACCCCAATGGGAGGACGCGCTCAGCGCGTCCTCCGCATACCAGCGGGAATGCTGAGGACGCGCTCAGCGCGTCCTCAGCATCGAAGTGGTTAATAGCCTTAAGTACCTCCTCCTCTGTAAACGCAGTAAGCAAATCTGTAGCCTGAGAGGGAGAGAGGGAGGGAAGGTGCGCCGCTTGGAGAAAGAGATCTATGTCAGCCTGGGTAGGGGACGGTACGGTGTGATCCAATCCTAGGTTGTACAGGGAGGCATAATAACGTGCAAATTCATCAGTAATTAGGGCCGGATTATAAAATTTTGACATTATTAGCATCCAATAGGTACGGTATGTTGGTTTGCATTCTTTTCCCTTTCAGTTTGGACGCCAGCAGTTTCCCCGATTTATTCCCTTGGGTATAATGAGCATAGTTAAGCCGTCTAATTGAGCGTGCCGTGACTTGGAGCATCAGGTGCTCCAACTCGCGGCGCTGCGCAGTCAATTGAGCGGTAATATGAGGGGTGGGCGAGGCTTTATTCTGGGTTTCTAGGTCAGTGATGTGTCGTGTAAGAGCAGTCATCTGAGCATTTAGGCGTCTTTTACGCTGCGCTCCTTTCTGTATAAAATGTCCTCGCATCACTGCTTTGTGGGCCAGCCAAACCGACGCTGTTGCAACGTCCCCAGTTACATTCGTCATAAAATACTCCTGGAGGAGTTGTAACGTTGTTTGCACGTCCTCTCTGTCTACAATGAGTGAGTCATTAAGTCTCCAATTCCCCATCCCCCTCGGTGGAAAAGCAGCCTCAAAAGTGAGCGTGAGCGGAGCATGGTCAGACCACGTAATGATGCCAATGGTCGCCTCCAGGAGACGAGACAAGGCTGAGCTATGTATCAAACACAAGTCAATTCTGCTATATGAGGAGTGGACATGAGAGAAATAGGTGTAGTCACGTGTGTTGGGGTGACATATCCTCCAAGTATCATATAGGTCAAATGATTGCATGAATTCCCGTAGTTGTTTACTAGAGGGCGGGGGGAGCGGGAGTGGGGGCGGGGTTGGCTCGTCTGAGTGTCAACTTCGGGGTCAGGAGTGCAATTAAAATCCCCACATAGGAACACCGTACCACTAGACATTTTTTTCACTCTACAAAAAGCTTTCCGCAGATAAGAAACCGGGTTATCATTAGGGAGGTATAAATTAGCTATAGTGACCGGTAACTCGTTCAACGTACCCACAAGAATCACAAGGCGGCCCAACGGATCAACATACTGAGCCGAACACACAAAGGTCCAATCTCTATGAAACATAATCGAGACGCCTTTGGACTTTGTCGGAGCAGTGGAATGGTAGGCCTCAGTGTACATACGCGATTTCAAAAATGGAGGACGCCTCTTACAAAAATGGGTCTCTTGCAAACAAACAATAGCCGGTTGAGATTTATGCAGGTCACGAAATAAAGCATGGCGTTTGTACGGAGTGTTCAAACCCCTGACATTTAAGGAATAAATCTGGAATTGGGGTTTACTCATTTGTGGTTACGCCCAGCCCTCTAGAACTCACAGCAGACAGTGAAGACAACCTCCTCAGGAGAATGGAGGGATTCCCCTGCACATAATAGCACCTGTAACCGTGTAACATAGTGCATGCCGAACAAACAAACAATACATACATTACATACACAGGTCGAACCAAAAAGAAACAAAAGGAAAGAGAAAAAATAAAAAGAAAAAACGAAAAAAGAAAAAAAACCGACCAAACTTCAGAGAAAAAAAACTGCACTCCATGAGCGCAGCTGAATGGAGTCAATCAACACAGCAGATTGGTATAATTAGAAAACAAAACTGTCAAAAAAACTCCAGTAGGGGAAACAGCAGTCCCAACTCTACCTGAGAAGGACCGCGCCAATTCACAGGCCATTGGAAGGCCTCGGGGCTTGCCGATTAAGAGACCAGAACAGGCCCCCATGAGCGCCCAGTTGAGGTAGATGAAAAAAAAAGGGTCAGTCCAGCATCCGTGGAAGAGTTCTGACGCCCAAGAAGACGGGAAGCAGCATGGCAAAGTGGTAGGAGCACGCCCCAGTGTTGGATCTTACAGGGCCAGAGCCTCATTTCGGTCGAACCCGATGCCACTCCGGAGAAACCTTCAGCGGCGAAGATGATTCCTCCTTGGGGGGAGTAAACTCCGACACAACTTTCCAGTCCGTCAACAGACGCATGCCAGTGAGGGGGTCAGGGATAACGTGCAAGACTCCCTCCTGCCATAACAAGATCTTTGTGGGGAATCCCCAGCGATACGCCATGTTGTGATCACGTATCTTTTAGACATGGTAGCAGTTGACAGGTCAGCGTAAAAAGAAATTTCAGCATACGGAGAAGGCAAAGGCATAGATTTCCGTGCTGCTCTCATTAACGCTTCTTTAACATGGAAAAAGTGCACCCGGACTAGAACATCTCTAGAAGCTGAGGGCGGCAGGTTCTTAGCGCGTGGTAATCTGTGTGCCCGATCCATCAGGAAATCCTGGGACGAGTACGTTGGGACTAGGATCTGGAAAAGTTCCAAAATATAGGGCTGAAGGTCAGCAGGGTTTACTGCCTCTGGAATACCCCGGATCCTTACATTGTTACGCCGCGAGCGATCCTCCAAATCAGCCACTTTCGTTGCCATGGCGTCATGTGCAGACTGCAAAGCTATATGACGGTCCACTAAATCGTTATGGGCCAAACATAGGTCGTCTGTCTTAGCCTCCAATGAGTCTGTCCTCTCACCCAGATCTTGTACATCGCGCCTCAGCTCCTGCAGCGCCTCTTTAAGATCCGTTTGAATAGTAGCTCTAAGTTCTTGCAGCATGGCATGGAGTCTGCTTTCTGAAGGTGGTAAGCTGTCAGACATGCAGGGTGGGCCTGCTACGGCCGCTTCCATGGTGAAGGAGGAAACAGAGGAAGGAGATCCGCCATCTTGGGCCTCACGAACCCGGTCTTTTTTTGCCGATTTTGCCGGTTTCAACGCTCGTTGCGCCTTAGGGGGCACCATCTGGAGGCTAGGAGATGTCACCCAGCTGTGGGTGAAGTTTCAGCCCCGGGGTTGCTGTAAATTAGCCGCAGGAGTTAAAAGTTTAGCGCTGGTCACAGGAGCTCTCCTCACATGCGACCGCGCGCTGCAACGTCCGGCCACGAGATGCCTATATCCTTTACATTCTGCCTTCGTCTCAGGATCTGGCAGTTTTATGACATCACAAACCAACTACACATTTTAAGACTTCAGTATTTTATGTCTTCTTTTACTTTCAACACAAGGTGATAATAAACCCTGAAACAGATCTAAGGCACGCACACAGCGGGAGAAACAAAGCGACGTACTTAAATAGCTGCTAGAAAAGGAAGGACAAATAAATAAAAGGGACATTAAATGAATAGGAAAGACCAGGAATAAATTCCAGTAAATACTGCATTTTGTCGGGACTCCTGAAACAGTTTAGGAGAGGAAAAAAAAGGTAATCCCTGTACGTGACTTCTTTCACGAGCACAATGAACCACGATTCCTCCCACTTTATTTATACACAGGCTTCTCCTTTGACTTCAGAGAGGGAATCTCACTGAACTCGCATCCATTCCTAGGTGGTCATGGTCAATGTAGCGACCGGTGTCCTTGGTGAGATATTTGTCCCATTACCCCTTGGTCTTATTTTACAATAAACAGAGCAGAGGGTAGAGAGACGCTTATCAGGAACTGCTACATGTCTGCAGGTCTATTATTATAAGAATATAGATTCCATGGCCACATCCTCCCATGGAAAGGGCCGAGCGTAGGGTTGCCAGGTCGGCCATGTTTTCCTGGACACATAGAATTTATTCATGCTGATGGGCAGCGCATTAAAAATGTCACCCTGAAACATGTATAATCCATATGCTGCAGGTAAGAAATCAAAAAGGAATCCCAGGTGACCTGCCTTGATATCTACCTGCAGTATATATACACATGTTGCAGCCCGGCACATTTCCAGACACTTACCCTCCGATTGAAATAGTTATACGTGTCCAAGAAAACATGGCTGATCTGGCAACTCTAGCCGAGCGTTGAGGACAATTCTGCAAATGCAAAACAAAGAATCCATAAGCGTAAGCGCTCGATTTGCCATTCCGTTCAAGCCGCAAGCTTTACTCTATAGAGGAAGTGGTGACTATCAGCGATAACAAGCTATTCCCTGGCAGCGCATTCCTCTCATCTTGAGCTGGTCTTCAAAAATTAATACAGTTCAGTCACCCTGGTGTTAACATTGTAATATCACAGGCAAATCCCTCGCTAGTGCCTGGTCCCACTGCACTGAGGGTGTGTGATCCGCCACCTCCCCTGGCTGTACGCCGTGTAACACTGGGAGCAAATAGTTCACAGGCTCCTTCTACAGATCCAGTGCAACCTATTACGCGAGCTGGCACAGGGTTGTGTTAGTCTCCATGCGGCCCTATGAAGTTCAGAAGAGGATACCAGAGGAAGCACTGTCCTCTTCATTCGGTGGTTCCCTCCTTTTACGACTTGAGCTGATAACACAGTGGACTTGGGTCGTAATAGAGCTGGTAACAGGGAGACTACTGCCACGAATCTCTCTTCCAAACTGGTAGCGGCAAGGGCTAACCTTGACAGCCCAGAAATGTCACAACTACATGACCCAGTCTTGGAACATGGAGTTCCACCACATGTTTGACCTCTCTGGTACACGCCATCTCATGACTTGCAGGTTATAAACGGGTATCAGGCGTTTTCTAAACTATTTAGATGCAGAATAATCTAAGAGCGGGCCCTGTTGTGAAAAAATAATCTTTTTATATTTTAATGGGTGTTCTCACAGACGGGGTTCCAGAGATGTGAGTCTGATGTAATTTGTGACATCAGAAGTAGCTTATTACTGATGCTCTTCAGTAAATGGCGAGGGGAAGCTGCGTTGGTACACTCACTGGATTGTAAAAATATTTTTGTCCAATTTTGATGACTTGTAAAGCTGACAGCCAGCAGAATGAGCAGACTATTCCCCTAAAAATAAATCAAACTGATGCTGAATACATACAATGTGACCAAATAATCAGAGCTGCACTAACTTGTGGCCAACTCGCCATTTACAACAAACTACTAATGAGTTCCTTTGCCGCAAGATTCTGGATGGGGCCTCCTTCCCATTCTGGATGGGGCCTCCTTCCCATTCTGGATGGGGCCTCCTTCCCATTCTGGATGGGGCCTCCTTCCCATTCTGGATGGGGCCTACTTCCCATTCTGGATGGGACTCCTTTGTCTAGTGTGAATGGATCTGTACTGTGTAACCTGCAGCTGACCTTTTAGATTACTGTGATGTCATCATTGGACAACGTAGGGGGGAAAAGTCTACATTTTCAACCAGGAGACGGATTATGTCGACTGTGCTCCATTGTATTATTTATAGATGAAATATCAAAACGTTATTTGTCTCCCCTTGGCACACCAACACTTTTAATAAACTACAACCACTTTAACAACTTATCAACAGGTTTCCCTGAGCCGATGATGCAACGTGGCGATATCGCAATTTCCAGAAACCCACAGAAAAAGAACGCTGTTCAGTGTGCGTGGTTCTCCACCACGTTACATAACGACCAGCGCCAAGACTTTGTAAAAGAGGAATGTTAATTCTATCCACATGCCGTCAGGCCCTTATTGACGCCGATTTGCCTGTATACGGATGGAGCTTGTTATTCCCATTATCGGAGCTAATATGTCACATCTGGAGATGATTATTTTAATGCGACTTGGCAGCAGCTGCTACAAATCACTTGCCAAACATCCTTTTTATTTTCTAAACGATCATTGAGAAAGAAGAATAGTATTTTTTTTTTGTAAACTGGACCACTTGTTTGTCTGGAGGCCTGTTTTTTGTTTTTTTTTTTTAACAAGATAACTAGAGCTCCTTGCAGAAGAGATGGTTTGCTGGTACGAACTTTAGTATTTTTTTTTTAATACAGAGGAGAAAAATTGCCCGTGAACCTTTGCTGGGAAATGGTAATGGTGCTACTAGAACTAGAGCCCAAAAAAATTTGAAATTCACTCAAAAGAACTGGCTGGCCCATCACATGCAGCCCTCAGATTCCCATCCGTCAAACCTTAGGAACATAGAAAATGTCGGCAGATAAGAACCTTTCGGTCCATCTAGTCTGCCCAATTACATGGATACTTTACCTGGATTTTATCTTTTGTTTAGGATAGCCTTATGCCTATCCCATGCTTGCTTAAATTCAATCACTGCTTTGGCCTCTACCACTTCAACTGGAAGACTGTTCCATGTATCCACCACCCGCTCAGTAAAATAATGCTTCCTGATGTTACTTTTAAACTTTTGCCCCTCTAATCTAAGACTATGTCCTCTTGTTTTGCTATTTTGTTTCCTTTTAAATATACTCCCTTCCTCTACCTTGTGGATTCCCTTTACGTATTTAAATGTTTCTATCATATTTCCTCTGTCTCGTCTTTTTTCCAAGCTGTACATGTTAAGATCATTAAGCCTTTCCTGGTAACTTTTCTCCTTCAAGCCGTACACCATTTTAGTAGCCCTTCTCTGAACTCTCTCTAAGATGTCTATATCCTTTTGGAGATACGGTCTCCAGTACTGCACACAGTACTCCAAGTGAGGTCTCACCTGTGCTCTGTACAGTGGCATGAGCACTTCCCTTTTCCTACTGCTAATACCTCTCCCTACACAACCAAGCATTCTGCCAGCATTTACGTTGGTCCATTAACACAACTTTTTAAATTAATTTTGCAGTTTTACTTGCGCCCAACAAACAGGAACGCCTCGAAGGAATTCCGGGTCCAGACCACCGTTATTAAATAAAGCGCTTTTTTTTGTTCCTGGTGTATATAAAAGTTACGTTTCTTGGCTGTTTCATGGATTTCTTTATACCTGAGACTTTCAGGGTTATCCAAAGAGATTCGAAAAGTCACCGCACGTTCGGTGACTTTTCGTTCTCTTCAATTCGGTTCCTTTTGCCGATTGCATTTCGGTGACCCTGCGGTGTATTCAGCAAACAGCACAGGGTCCCCGAATTGCAGGGAAAAGCTGCCGAAAACCTGACGAAAACTAACCGAATGCACTATGAAAACAAGCAAAAACATCTGGATTAACCTTCGAAGAGGAGCCGAACAGGAGCCGAAAAGGAGCCGAATCACACAGAGCCGAAGCAGCTGTGACGTAGAGGAGGCAGTGAATAAATTAGAAAAACCATTTGTATGAATCTGGGAAAAAGAAACGCTGTTTGCAAAGAAACTACTGAGCGAAAATGTCTGAAATTTTCACAGGAGGTCCAGGGAATGATAATAAAGAGGGCTGTTACAGAAAAAATAAGCAAACTGAAAAAAAAAAAAAAATCGGACTTTTAATTTTTTTTTAAAAAAAATCAGAAAAATGCTTAAAGTATCCTAAAAAATCTATAAATAAAGAGACTTTTTGCTGCAGAATTTTATAATGAACGGTTTATTAGATATTGAATTAAAACGGGAATATTTTTAACATTGAAGCCTATGGGATTCTCCTGAATTAACTTGCCGAATTAAACCACCGAATGGCAGGGCATTAGGGGAACCTTTCACTGCTGGTTTGTGTTCTCTGAATAGCCGAAGCAGTGCTTCTCTATGGGGATTTCACTGCCCTCGAACAGGCACCGAACAGGCACCGTATGTGCAGGCAATTCGACAGGATTTGGCGAATTGCCTGCTCTCTGGATAGCCGAATGGTCAGGAAAGGTAACCGAACCCTGATTTTCAGCGTTCGGTTACCTTTCTCAAGCAATTCGGAGCTCTTTGGATAACCCTGTTTGTGTCGGCCTTGCGCAACCGATTTCCGTTTATTTTCTCTGATTTGTTGTACTGATGACGTGCTTATAAAATAAAAACTTTTGAGAGAAAAAAAAGTTACGTTTACGCTGTACTGTAGCCCAGGGTCCGGCAACATCGGCCCTCCAGATGTTGTGAACTACATTTCCTATGGTGCTCAGCTAATCGATTGAGTACCTGGGCATCAAGGGAGATGTAGTTTCAATAGATCTGGAGGGACAAGGTTGCTGAGCCCTCCTGCAGCCGATTAGGGGCCAAATTACACTCTTCAAGCAAAACCGCTCGCGCAAAGCGTGAATTTGTGCGCCAAGCGTTAACGCGTGGAAATAAACGCTGGAATTACAATCCTCGTGCATTTTTTCATCTGTCGCGCAATAACATGCATTAAACAGATGCGCACAAATGCTTGCGCAGTAACGCTGCGCACAGAAATCAGTGTGCGGACTGTTTATTCACGCGATTCAGCCAATCAGAATTAAGAACCACCATTATCTCACGTTAAGTTTTTGCGCCTGTCAAAGTCAATCTGCGCATATATGCTGCAGCAATAAAAAATGCACACACAACTTCTCCATTTTATTGGTTTGGTATGTGTAGAATGTGTAACTATACTTTGCTGCGTATGTTTTTTTGGGCTGGTGTATTTGGGTTTCGGCCAGGTTGATAGAATTTGACATTAACACCAGCTTTTAGGCTAGGGTCAGACGAGCGCATTTTGTACGGACTGTGCGTCCATCCAGTACGGACGTACTTTCTGACTGACGACAAGGTAGTGGCCACACAGTCCGTTTTTTTCACTGACGTATTTTTTGACTGATGTAGCAGGGAAAATAAATTACAATGAAAAAACATTCTGTCCGTCAAAAATGCTGGACGTATAAATGCAGTCCGTCTGACCTCGGACGTACTTATGTGCGGGCAACACGGACGTTAACACTGCGCTCGTCTGACCCCAGCCTTAGGCCCCCGGCACACGAGCGTATTTACAGCTCATGTGCGCCGCAATTCCCTGCGTCCGTGCGTTTTTGACGGGGAAAGCCATCCACCGGACGTGAAAAAGCCCTCCCCGTCAAAAAGCTAAACGGACGCTGACAGGATACAAAGCGCGATTCTCCATAGGAGGATCGCGCTTTGTACGCTGAGCGCAGAGAGTGGAAGGAACGCCCACTTTCACGGACGTTCCTTTCTCTCTCTGTTAACGCTCGTGTGCCGCCAGCCTTAGGAGTTGCTAAAATTATGCGCGCAAAGGCTGTGCGTTACAAACTGTGCATAGATTGTAATACCATCCGCGTACCAGCGCACAAACGCATATGCGCTCACAATGTTAAGTATAGGACGCGCGCTGTAAAGTACGCTCGCGCAGGTTCACCTGCGGTAGACGATTATGTGCATTTTTTGCGCTGACAATGTAATACGATGTTCAGCGCAAAGGGTTTTACCCCACGAGTTAATGTTTTTTTGCGCCGGCGCAAACGTTTGTGCGAAGATTTTGTAATTAGGCCCTAGGTGTCCAATAACATTTAGAAGTAATTTCTATCTTCACATTTTATTTTTTTTACTATTATTTTCTTCTCGGATAACCCGGCAACAACAGTTTCGTGCAACTAATATATATATATATATATATATATATATATATATAACGAGTATAGCAGTACGTAGTGATACCTTATATATACACACACACATATATATATATATCTGTATCTCTTACATTACTATATAAAAGTATGGGCGCAACGCCATTTTTTCTCTGTATTTATGTAGATCATGCTTGTAACACCAGTCCGTCGTTCTGCAGCTGTTCCTCTTTCCATGTTTTTGATCCCAAATGGGAAGTGTTTGGTGCGTGTATAAATAAAACCCACCACCTCTGCCTCTCCTTGGCTGAAAAGCAGCTGGAGGGGCTTGGAGCTGCTCAGTAGAGCGGCCTTTTGGTTACATTTGTTAGGTACCCACTCTAAAGAGGTGCCTTGAAGTGGCGAGTGAGCTTACGTTGCAATGGCCATTGAAACAAACAAAAACCAAATTTTTGTTGTACATGGAACACATAGAAACGAGCGCAGATGACACTCTTTTTCCTTGTTATACTATATAAAAGTAGTTTGCATCATCCCAACGATAGTGAAGAATGGCAACTCAAATATACCAGCCCGATAGATCAGACAAGCAATATCTGTCAATATATACGTTTTATTTTGCAGAATGTTATATATTTATGACTAAACATTATCTTTCCGGTTCTGATTTAGGAATTTTTTTTTCCTTCTCAAAATAAAGGAATAGCATTTATAACACGTGATTTTTCACCTCCCATGAAAGCGCAGTCATGTGAAAGGAAGCAGTAACGGTTTCCTAATGTTACCGGAGTTTGTCTGCGGAACGCTCGCCTGGTGTTTTACAAACACGGATCTAACTCCCACTGGCGACTCTATGCCGGACGACAGACTGGAGTCAGAGAGTAGAGCCAATGCAGGTCCTCTCCTTACACCGTGCTTTAACATAGGATTATTTGTTGAACACATCTTGCGCCAGAGAATATTTTCAAGCAATAATTTGTTCGGTTTTATGTCAATTTACAAGCCCAACATATCCTGTAGCGGTTTACAAATCGAAATATACAGACAAAAGACATACCGACACGCAGAACAGGTGGCCCTGCCCTTGGGACGAATCTGGAAAGTGCAACACTTGCATATTTCTACAATTATCTAGATTTTCTTGTAGCAATTTCACTTCCAGGTTTTTCTTTGGAAGTGGAGGGGGCTATATTCAGTATATATGATAAATAGATATCTATATCAATCTCAGGATTTCCTAGGAGTGGTTTCACTCTGGCATCGCTCCGTTTCTATCTGTAGGACGTGCTTTTTACGTGAAGGATTTTTTATTATTATTATTTTTTATAATAAAGAGCATGAAAATGACACAACCTGATCGGAATGAGAAAATGAATTCCTAATAAAAAGAGGGATTATCAGACACTGTTTGACCACGTTAATTGCACCTCTGCAAATCATTCATTCTCTGACAGTGCTGAAAGAGGTTAATTAACGTCTTGAGGGAACAGACATCGGACAGGCGTGTTCCAAAAATCAATTAATAAAGATATTAAGACATAAGCCAGAGTAAATCAACTCAGATGATGCCATTAGGAACATTTTTGGGTAAGCGCGCTCTGTAGATCCCAACGCTGATGAAGACGCCCAGTCAGCTCTCAGTTTGTGAAGCAAACGCATAGCGAGAAAAGGACGTAACGTGTAAGAAATGTGTCAGAAAGATTATTTGCTTTTAAATCAAAACGATGCCACCTTGTGGATGTGTCAAGTTAGTGCACATCAAAAAAAGTCCCCTTTCAAATATGTTCCCTAACATTAGGACACTGGGGGATAAAGTTGTATTTCAAGTGAAGAGTGAGTGTTTTCTTTTTTTGCACTTAAAATTAGCACCATGATCGCATCATTTACTGACGCTGGTGTTAGTTTTAGGGTACTGTCAAAAGAAAGCAGAATCTACTACATTTTTGCATAGTTTTTTTGGCAGCCTTCTCGGTCGGCTTGAGTTAGGGGGTTAACCCCAACCATAAAACAAGCACAAGAAAAAAAAACAAAAACAGCCCTAAACCTTAAACAAGCACAAAAAAAAAAACAGCCATAAACCTAAAAGTACAGCGTAACCCAAATAATAACCCTAAAAAAAAAGCACAAATAGTAAGCCTAATACTATTCATACCCTGAAGAAAGCACAACAATAACCCTAAACCAAATAAAAGAAACCCCAATACTACTCCTAAGCCTATAACAAGCAGAAAAAGCAACACTAAAAGCAGCAGAAAAAAACCCTAAAACAAGCATAGTCACCGTAATACTACTACATACCCTAAAACAAGCATAGGTACCGTAATACTACTACATACCCTAAAACAAGCTCAAAAAACAACCCTAACCCTAAAACAAGCTCAAAAAACCAACCCTAACCCTAAAACAAGCACGAAAAAACCAACCCTAAAACAAGCACAAAAAAACAACCCTAACCCTAAAACAAGCACGAAAAAACAACCCTAACCCTAAGGCTAGGGTCAGACGAAAGCATTTTTCCCCGCGAACGTGAAACAGTGCGTCCGAACGCATTGACGTATTTTTTCACGGAATGCGCAAAAACGGTCAGACGACACGCCTTTTCGGGCGTGATTTTGTACGGATCGTCAATAAAACTCTTTTTGCATCTGGACATTATGTAGGCTGGACATTAGCAGCGTCTGACATCTCCTAATCAGACAAACACGCCGCTATGCCGCAGCAGCGCACTCAGTACGTCAGTACTAGCGGTTCAGCGTTCTCAAACAAATGCGTTCAAATTCCACTTGCGTTGCAAGCACAAAAAATGCAAACTAAAGCATAACATAAACGCACAAAAAACATAACCATAAAGACAAGCACACATAATAACCCTAGTACTACAACTAATCCTAAAACAAGCAGAAATAGTAACCTGAACCCTAATACTACCACAAACCAACATCAGCTTCAGTAAAATGACGTTAGTATGTAGTTCACATCAATTACATATTTCTCCATCGCTTTCTAATGATGAGGAGCATTTTTTTAAGGGTAACCTTCTCGATGCGTCGCAACCCAACGTGTCCAGAAGGTGGTGATATTTTTGAAGGTTACCGTCAGGGATATGGGAACGCAATCTCTATAATCAGCAGGAGGCTGACGAAGGCTTCCATGATTGATAAAATAACACAAACCATACCCCGCACTACACAGTGATGTGCTAAAGAAGAGCATCAAGGGTAGAATAAAAGGATTGATTCCAGCACCTACCGAGTTTGATAAAATGAAAAGGACAGCCTGAAAAAGATCAGTTGGAATGAAAATACAGTCTTTGCCATGTGGGCACATCCTTACCGATTCTCTTGTGGTTGGTATGTGACTCGGCTCCGAATTCTAGAAAGAAAAGGAAAGAGGAAAAGAAAGATCAGGAAACGTGCAACTCTCCGTTAGCTTTCCATGAGACCGCTGCACAGCAGCCCTGTGGCCAAAACGCAGAGCCGAGGAGCGGCTTCATGAGAAACATCGTTGATGGGACATTGTATTAAAAGAAATGTTAATGTTTTAATGGAGCGTGCCATTGTGACTTAAGTGGCCAATGGAAACATGCGTTTTAAGGGCTACAGAAGGGTTAAGTAAGCCATTATTATCAAATAGAAGGAATGGCACAAGCCAAAGATCATCAGCAAGTCGATCAGAAGAGGTGAAATCGACCAACACCATCCCTGATTGGGTCCTTAAGCATGACTTTAAGGCTAGGGTCAAACAAACGCATGTTTTGCGTCGTCTGTAAAAAAAAGTGCGTCCGAACGCATTGACTTTTTTTTCCACGGAATGCACGAAAACGGTCATACGATGCACATTTTCGTGCGTAATTTTTTACGGATCCAAACCAGGAAACTTTGGGTGTCTGGACGTTATGTAGGCCGGACATGAGCAGCGTCTGACGTCTCCTAATCACGCACACACGCCGCTATGCGGGCGCAGCGCACTCTGTACGTCAGTACTAGAGGTTCGACGTTCTCGAAAAAAATGCATTTGTTTACGCTTGCGTTGCGCGGCCGTACTTCGTATATTGGCCGTCGTTTGCTGCTACTACAGCCGTGATTAAGTGCGACTAAGTGCACCCATGGGGGGGGGGGCAGAACTGGCTTGGGGTTTGTAGGTGTATGCTCCAGAAAAAGGGGCAAATCCTGGCCCTGGGGTTTGCTCTACGTATGTGGCATGTGCAAGTGCGTTAGGTGGAGGAATAGCATGCAAGCCTGAAACATCCCATAGCAACATTAAACATGCAACAAGGTTTCACTGCCATGACACAAAGCGTGGTCATTTAACTGGACTGAAAATCAAGCGTGTCCCTCTGAACAAAAGCAGCTGGTGTAACAAGATGTGTCTGTCCGTGCAGGGATATGTTACCGCATTCCGTAGTGAATGGACAGATAGGAAAAACATGCAAACACACAACACAAGGGGAAAAACACAGGTTAAAACAAACCCCATCACGGCAACCAACAGCAAACAAAAACGCCATGCAAGGAATTCACAAAGCAAGGTCAAAGGGGAACAATCCCACCAGAGTGGAAAAGGTATAACGTGCTGGTTTTCTAGCATTTGGGCCAAAAGTGGCTTCTTATTCAGCCTTTACCACCACTGTGAACTTCAGAGAATCTCTATTCAAATTAGCAGCCATAAACCTAACAGATTACTCGCTGCACGGTGATAGAAACATGGTCTCTTAATGTGCGTTGTGACAGTTTCTAATGCGTGCTGTTGCTCAAATGTTCCATAAACAAACAAAAATAATTTATTGTAAAGAATACTCAAACAACTGAAATAAAGGAAAAGGGCTCATTAACCCCTTCACTACCAATATTAAGTATACTCTTATCAAAAGCCCTTGCTGATGCCCCGATATAGAGTATAATCAATGTGGTCCAATTCTGAAGCAAGATAAAGAATTTATTTTATTGCAAACAAAACGTGTTTGTTAATGGGTGCCAGAATGCGCCCCTAAAATTTCAACACATTGTACATGACAGCCGATGTGTGAAAAGAATTTGAGAAGCTTTGAGATGCGTTTTTCCTGCATGGAAACGAAGCACAAAGTATATAAATGTAGTAGGGCTTTTTGGCCAGCAGAGGGAGCCTTTCAAATACAACTTGCCTACACTGGACATGCAGAGCAGTGTTTCCCAAACCTGTCCTCAGGATCAGTTGACAGGTCAGGTTTGCAGGATATGTGAAGCACAGCACAGGTGATATATTTGCTGCTCAGTGATTGCAGGATTCAGTCTGCATTTCTCCAAGGGAATCCTTAAACGCCTGTCCTTTAAGGCCGGGTTCAAACCTGCATGTTCTTCAAACATGCGCAAAACGTGCGGTTTTTTTATGCGCGTTCGCGCATACGAAAAAACGACCAAACGCGCATTTCAGCACATTCGCGGCTATGTCTATGGCCGCGAACGCGCTGCTATGCACACCAAAAGAAGCTCCCGGACTTCTTTGGGCGCAGGACGTTTTAAAGCGCGGTCCTGCGCGCTTTAAAACGCCCAGGTGTGAACGGGTCCCATTGAAGAGCATGGGATTTCCCCGTCCATGCGTTTTAAAGCGCGCAGGAACGCAATTTAAAACATATAGGTGTGAACGGGGCCTTAGAGTTGGGAAACACTGATGTAGAGGACACCTCTGTATACTGGGTGGTGTTATGTAAAATCACTTTGTAGTAAAGAGGTTAAGTCACCAGACTGAGCTTAACTTCTAGCTTAAAGTATAAATGTGTAAAACCTAGCTCCTACTCGAGTTCCATTTACATTAAAGTAGAAAAAAATCTATTTTAAAGGTGGAGCGTATTGTAAAAAAACACAGCTTTAGCACAGCCCCAAACATGCCACAACTGACGTTCTTGCAACATTTGACTTTTAATAAAGTTATAATAGTTTCACAAGGCGCTGTACCAACTCCTGACCGACGTACACAAGTATTTCATGGAGGTTTATCACGTGTGTCATCAAAAACAATAGTGACGGTACGTGGAATGTAATCTTCCATATAAGACTTTAATATCCCCCACAGAACATGTGGTTTCCCCATTTCCAATAAGCCTGGACAGAAAGCGTGAGCGCACGACGCACGTGGATTACAATACCGCTGCATAGAGCAAATGGGAAAAGCCTCAGCAGTCGCCTTTGGTGAGAGGTAAGGAGGGATAAGACATGCAGCGATGTGTCCCTGAGCCGCTCCTACAGCCCTCTCGTAAAATGGCCAATAATTTGACGCTATGAAGGAAGTGTGAATGGACCTGTCAATTGTTTTACACACCAGTTCTCGTGGGTGGAAAGAGTCGTCTTGGCGGAGAATCAGAAGGTGCACCGTGCCGCCCATTTTGGTGCTCCGTAACAAAGCGACAACTTCTTCCTGAGTTTTCCCCGTTAGATCCACTCCATTTACCTAAAACAGCGAAAATAAAAAGGACAAAGAAAGATTAAATGACGACATCCATACTACAACACCCCCAGGGTAATCGGGTGCACACAGAAATGTATGAACGTAGCGTGCCAGCCCCCCAAAATAATCCGATATCGCACAGATTGCCATACACAGAATGCTCTGTGCAATACAGTGTTATTATATGAATCACCTTACCTTCAGGTAGGGCTGGACAGTTTTTACAATGAAATAGAGTTTAAGGTGGACCTCCATTTTTGTATTCCAAAAATCGAGGAACCTGGATTTTTTTTTTAATATATAAAATTTTAAGACAGTCCACCATTAGAAAAATAAAAATCCAGATTCCTCACTTTTCATAATCGTAAAATCAAAGTCGACCTTAAAATCTACTTAATTATAAAAATCTGGGGAAAATAAAACATTAAACCAATCACCCACCAGCCCTGCTTTCAGCGCCGCAGACGGACCGTTCTGTGAAATTGTGGCTTGTGTTAATACAGAGATATGGCTATTTATTCTGCGTAAAAAAAAGCACACGAGGATCCTCAGCGCCCCCCCCCCCAAAAAAAAAATTCCCCCCACTCTTATTTTTACGGCGACGTACGCCTGATGGAAACCCGAGAATCAATTTGACAGAGTCAGTAAATCAGCAAATTAGGAAAGAATAGGCAGGCGCTGGATTACGGCCCGGTGAATTATGTCAATTTACTCCGGTATTGGGATTTTGCTTTCAGAAATTAATCACAGTGTGAGAGGGACGGCATTAACCGTCCATGCGGACAAAGGCCACGTCAACGACGGAGAGATGGCGGGACGCGACGCATCAGAAAGAAGGCAGCCAGAAATATTTAAACGGACATTAAAAACATGGAGCTTTTTTCCTTGTTAAACACCGTGAATCATTTGAGCCCTCCATGGATTGAGACGCGATGCTCGTGGCCCTCGTTTCTCACAAGGCTAAGGGCATCCAGAATGGATATTATACTCAAGACCCCAATATTTCATATCATGCCTGGATTTCACTGTATAGAATAGGCTCAGTGTCCAATATTCCTTATAATGCCCAGGGGGGGCCTTAAATAGAGAATATGGCCCACTGTCTCTGTATCCCAGACATTGTCTGTGGCATCTATCTCCTTAAACTGACCATGGTCCCCCATACACCTCATGGAACCTGTATAACACATATTGTTCATGCCCCCCCCCCCGGCATCCCACGCGCTGCTCTTCTTTTGCATAATCGGATATGTATGTTTGTTCTTACATTACAACAAAATACATTGATTTTTGTTGCTCTCACGTGGCTCTAGATTGAGGTTCTAGGCAAAACCCTGGTAAGAGATGACCTGTGTTCCGCAAACAAATGGATAAATTAACCCCGAATGTTTTCTTAAGCAAAACTTGCAGCTCTGGTTATGTGGAGAATGTGCGTGCAGGAGTGTATTTGTGTGGAGTATCGGCGTGCACATGAAAGCAGGTGTGTATTTATACAGAGTGATGACGTAAGTGTTTGAACGCAGTAGTAGTGGTCATTTGGGTGCATGTTGAGTGTGTTGTTGTCACTTGTCTGGGAACATAATCTGAGGCTAGGCTTGCCAGATCGCCCAGGTTTTCCTGGAAACATACAGGGTTATTCAAAGAGCACTGAAATTTTCGGCGCTTTTGTTCCCCACACTTCGGGGTGTCGTATTCCTGGACTCTGCAGTGATTACAGCATCCATCGCAGGGTCCCCGAAGTTCAGGGAACAAGACACGGAACGCATCCGGAAAACACTGAAACGAGCCGAAAAAAGCAAACGACTCACCGAACAGAGTGACGTCCAGTCGCCGGAAAAAGCCGACAAGGGGGGAAAAGAAAACCTCAAAGCAACTTTTAAAAGCTGTTTGCAAAAAAAAACAACTGCACGAAAATGCCTGAAAATGACAAATAAGGTGCTATGAATAATAAAAAGAAAATAGAAAAATCACTGAAAACAAATCCTGAAAAAATGCCGAAAAAAATCCTAAAAAAATAAACCAAAGGGACTCTTTGCTGCAAATTAAAAGAATATACGGTTTCATAAATATAAATGTTTTCAACATTGAAACCTATGGGATTCGCTTGGTTAAACCTGCCGAATGAAACCACCAGAAATCAGGGCATTTCACTGACATTTCTCTGCTGTTCGGTGTCTCTGAATGGATTAACCATTGCTTCATTATGGGGGATTTCACTGCCTCGAACAGGCACCGTATGTGCAGGCAATTCGCCAATATTTGGCGAACTGCCTGCTCTCTGAATAGCCGAATGGCCACGAAATGTCACCGTACGGGGAAATTCACTATTCAGTGAAATTGTGGGGCCAGATCGGCTCGCTCTGAATAACCCCTACTATTTATTCATACAGAGGGGCAGGGCCACCCTGCAACATGTAGAGCCAATACCCTGCAGGTAAATAAAATAAAAAAAAATCAATAAGTAATATGTGTCCAGGAAAGCATGGCCTGTCCAGCAACCCTATCAGGAATGACTGCGGCATCAGGCAGCCACCTTTCGCGCCTAAATATACATGAAATCGAAAAGAAAGTTGCGCAGGAACGATCCTGTATGTGATGCAATTGGGAAGTGCAAATTAAAAGCAATTTTTTGCTAGCGGTTATATTATCCCGTCGTCTCCTAAGAGACTGTTTCCCGTTAAAGCTTCTTGACAGTTATTCAGATGAGGATAACGTAAGGCTCTCTATGCGAAACTCATGTTTTTTGCTCCGCAGAACGTGTTGAAATGTTGGCATTCAATGCATTCCTTGCCTTGACCGGGGGTTGAAATCGCCATGCCGGCTGTGAATAGCAATCTGATTAGATTTCACACATATCATGTAAGGTCAGGCTCGGGATCTTTCGGTTTCAGATAAAAAGGGCAGCTCTGGCTCTTCTGTACGCGTTATGTTCACAGGGGAGCAAGGCCTGTTAATTTCGGCGTCTACGACCTCATTGCTTGTTAAAAATGTCAACACAACAGACAGTATTCGCGGGACACAGACACCGTGCTTTATAAACACCTCACGTTTGTCCCGCACACACGGTGTTACAATGGCAGCTTGGTTCCCCCAGCAACGTCAAGCGCAGTACCTCTAGGAGACGGTCCGCGGCTTTCAGTCTGCCATCTTGGATCGCGGCTCCTCTCGGCAGGATGTTCTTAACGTAGATGGGAGCAGAGCTGCCGAGAGGGACATCCCGAGACGTTATGCTGAACCCCAATCCTTCGGCACCTGCAACATACGTACGGCATCGAGTCATTAAAGTTACGAGTAGAAAGCCGAGAATGTAAATCTAAAACGCGAGAGTAAATCCTCAGTTTGACTTTACAAAAAGCCAGTAATACAACATAAAAACAGCGCGTTCATAAGACGGACTTTATTCATCGACGCCTCCATATCCCATCCAAACATGAAGATGTAGAGGCGACATCACAATGATCACAGCGAAACACTTAATAACATGGACAATTAGGAGAAAATAGACACAAAAAAACTAATTAAAAGCTACAGCTCGAGTGTCCCTTATCTGAAATGCTTGGGACCAGTAGTGTTTTGGATTTGGGATTTTTGGGGATTTTGGAATATTTGCATAAAATAATGAGATATCCTTAAGATGGGACCAAAGTCTAAACACAATTTATACACACAGCCCGAAAAGTATTTTGTACAGTGTTTTTTAATAATTGTGTCCGCGTCACCAGAGGGCAAATGTGAGATTTTTACACTTGTCATGCAATTCTTGTGCTCAAAAACATTCTGGACAAAAGGTATAATCTACCTGTCCAGACACTTAATGAGCATAACAGATGTCATGATCTAGACGTCAGGCGGCGAGGGTGGAGGAACCTGGTATCTCGGACTTCAAAGGCACCACCTGATGCCCCGATAGCGAGATATCTCGATGTGCTAATCTGCAGCAAAGGAATTTCGTTAGCTTTTGGGCTGCAGAAGGTGCCCTCAAAGTTTTAGCCCTGTGGGCATAATGCCCAAAGAGCTGAAACTGTAAAATCAGCTGATGAAAGCTCTGAAATATCAGGCTTTCAGGAGCAGTCAACAGCCGATGCAGGGAGAAACAGAAGGAAATCGATCTGCTGTTAAAACCTCTGTAACTCAATTTGGCAGTAGATGGCGCAATCTACTGGCCATATAGGGTATTACAGTAATAGATATGTATTACTGTACGATTGATCAAGGATGATTTTTTTAAAAAAAACCACTGGTTTCTGACAATGTTTTTTTTTGGGGGGGAAATCACTTGGTAGTAAAGGGGTTAAGTGATAAATCTAGGTGGCGAAAGTGCACCTTTATTCGCACAGTGCTGTCTAATGTATATATTCCGTTACCTCTTTTTTTTATAAATTAAGAAGAAATGACAAACTTGGCAAAAATAAATTTAGTTTTATCCTTCAATACACAGAAAAAAAACCAAAAATATAAATCTAAACGTTTAGGCCCCTGTTACAATCTTTGCGCAAATGCGCTCGCACAGCGAAAAAAAATTTGTGCACGCAAAAAAACCTTAGCGTGCGCAAATTAACGCGGTATTACGATCCGAGCGCATTTTTTTCAGCCTTCAACTTTTTTCGAGCACAAATCCGACACGCAAAGCCAGGCGCAAATGACCGTTGCGTGCAGGAATCAGTGGGCAGACTGTTTTTTCACAGGATTCAGCCAATCAGAATTAAGAACCACCATTTGCTAGGTTTCGGTTGTTGCGCCTGTCAAAGTCAATCTGCGTATATGTGCTGCAGCAAAAAAAAAAAAAATTTACTCATTTTAATTGTTTGGGTATGTGTAGAATGTGTACACAGTAACTGTACTGTGCTGTATTTTTTTTTGTGCAGGTTCATTTCGTTTCGGCCGGAACGTTCAGATTGTAAGTTAACACCAGGTTTTCAAAGACGTTAAAACAATGCGCGCAAATGTCGTGCGTTACATTTTGCGCTAAGATTGTAATACCATGCGCGCATACGCGTACTAACGCATTGGCGCTCACAATGTTAAGTATAGGATGCGCGCAGGAACTTGCGCTCGCGCTGGGTTCGTGCAGGGTCACTCGCGTTGGACGTTAACGCGCATCGTTTGCGCGAACGTTGTAATAGGACGTTATGCGCTAATTTTTTTTCCTCGGGCAAATGCGCTGTGCGAGGAATGTAATAGGGGCCTTAGTCTTTTACAGGGTCATACTCTGCCCCAAAACCAATTAACTATCTTGTTATCCAGTGTCTGTCTTCATTTTTGTGGGTTTTATAAAGATAACTCACTCCAGCAATAAAGGGTTTTGTTTCTGATGTAAAACGAAAAAGAAATTGATGCAATGAATGTGGGGGTATTCCCCAGATAATACGGGCGCCCCTCCCCCTCCATAAAGTGACAATAAAAGCTTTTGCAGATCACGCGCCCGCTCGGAATGTAAAGAATAAAGGTTGTGTGTTTACGTTTTAAATCTAATATTGCCAAAGCATTAAATTGGCGTTTAAGAGTTTGAAATTAAAACGTGGATGTGATAAATGGAAATGATGGTGTGATTCTTTGTTGTTGCTCTCCCTCGGCGGGGAGCCTGCAGATCGGATGAAGACTCCATATATCCCGGGGGCCGCCCGCTGGGGCGAGACGCGGGCGTGGAATTAAATAATAGACATTTATTAATATTGTAGAGGCTTCGGGATTTTAACAGGCGGCATTACCGGAATGGGCCTCAATTGGGGTCTCTCCTTATGCAGGGCAATAAAAACATTTAACCCTTCATGGGTGAGCATGGGTGGAGAGAGAGAAGCCGGTGTTTGTTGCTCGACTGCGACTTAATGCAGACTAGATTACATTCAGGATAATCTAATTCTGCGAATCAGTCATAGCTTTGGTTCAACTAGAAGGCGTGAAATGACTTGACGGTTTGAAAGCATCCACAGGACGGGGAAAAGATCAGGAACTGTGACAGAAATACACGGCTTCTCTCATTCTTTAGTAAAAAGGACAGAAGTACAAGGGGAGGTCCAAAGGGACGTGTAAAAAGTAAAAAAAAAAATCTATAAAAAAATAAGGTTCCTCACCCCCCCACCACCACAGAAAACCCCTAATCCTACTAAGTGTAAAAAAAACTAAAAAAAAAAAAAACTGACAACCCTACAGATGATCATCATGAGTCGAAGGTGCCGCAAAAAGCAGCAGAGCAAAAAATGGACCATCATGTTCTACAAACTTCTTGGTGAGTTCTCCGCGTGACCGTGCTTTGAAAACTCAAAACCCTCTCGGTAAAACTCGGAAAACTCTGTGATGAAGCCACAGGTTTCCAGAAGGTCAGCAAATGGTTTAGGCATATTTAAGTCTGGACATTTTGCCATCTGATGAACCAAGAGAGGTGCGCCCCTGCACGTCCATGAGCTCATGACGGCCAAAGTGAAGGAATTTCTGGACCAGAAACCTCAATAGTGCACTCTATGCACATTAAGCAAGGGGTCCACATCTGGATACCCTGTATATTTATAGTGAGAAAGGAGACGTTTGTGAGGCTTTAGGCTAGGGTCAAACGAAAGCATTTTTACACGCGAACGTAAAAAAGTGCGTCCGAACGAATTGACGTATTTTTTCACGGAGTGCGCCAAAACGGTCATACGATGCGCATTTTTCGTGCGTGACTTTTTCGGATCGTCAAAAAAACTCTTTTTGCGTCTGGACGTTATGTAGGCTGGACATTAGCAGTGTCTGACATCTCCTAATCACGCAAACACGCCGCTATGCCGCAGCTGCGCACTCAGTACGTCAGTACTAGCGGTTCGGCGTTCTCGAAAAAATGCGTTCGTTTTCCACTTGCGTTGCGCGGCCGGACTTTCGTGCGACCGTACTTCGTATATTGGCCGTCATTGCCCGTCATCTGCTGCTAGTGCGGCCGTAATTATGTGCGCCAGAACGCACGTTAAAAGTGCGCTGGTCTGACCCCAGCCTTATGGTGGGGCCCGTTCAGGTCTCACAAGGTTTTAGCTCGATCGTGCCACTACAGAGACAACTGCTCCATATGCAAATCAGACACTATCACCCAGAAAGGGTGGCCAGTACTGAAATGCCAAGGACGTCATCCCTGCACGAGAGGTGTACCAACCCCCGATGATCGTTTTGGTCTTATTCGGCCTCGTCAGGAGGGTATAGCTGACACCCCTCTAGGCACATCAAGCAAGGGGTCCACGTCTGAATACCCTGTATACTTATCGTGAGAGAGAAGTTTGTGAGGGTCCTGAGAACAAGCAACGGCACTAGTGGCCTGCTCAGGTCTCACAAGATCTCTCGTCGGGGGTTTCTGCTCCTCTCGCGCAGGGATGACGTCCTTGGCATTTCAGTACTGGCCATCCTTTCTGGGTGATAGCGTCTGATTTGCATAAGGAGCAGTTGTCTCTAATGGCACAATCGAGCTAAAACCTTGTGAGACCTGAGCGGGCCCCACCGTAGAGCAGGTCACTAGTGCTGTTGCTCGACCTCAGGACCCTCACAAACCTCCTTTTCTCTCATAAACCTCATACCAGTCTCAAAAAGCTCACGGAAGAATTTGACATTCCAAAAACAAGCGTGCCGAGGATTCTTCACGACAAGTTGGATTTCAAGAAGTGCGCCCGCTGGGATATGCTTTTGTCAGACACCGAAAACAAAAACTGCTCGAGCTGAGCGTAAAGGTCTACGGGAGCCATGAAGACGTCATGCAAGAACAGTGGTCCACGTTAACAAAAAAAAAAAATATTTTTTTAATGGTTTTGTTGAAAAGTGGGTGCAATGCTTGAAGAAAAAAATTGTGGCGATTTGCATCGATTACATTGAGAAATTATGAATAAACAACAGCAAAACTGAACATTATTTGATTTTAACCTTACTTTTGGACACGTAGATATATTGTGATGGGGTATGCGGACATCGATGCAGACTTAAGCAATGTGTGATCACATATTGTAACTAAACCCCCATTTGTTCGGAATCTAAGTTATGTCTTTAGAGTAATGTGTTTCAATTGTGTGCTCTGCGTTTTTATGAGTACACACACACACACACACACACACGATCATGTAGATTCAGGAAATAGACCCTTTAAGCACCGATCACTTGTACGTAACCAGACAGTAATAGATCTGTTACTAGAGCTAGTTCTCTTGTGATATTTACGCAGGGGGTGCTTGCAGCCGCTCAGCACTGCCGGTACTGGACAGCTCCCCCCTCCCCCGACTTGTATAGAATTCCTCTAATCATGTGGTCCTGGGCAACAGCCAATCAGGAGCCAGTTTCAGACACCCCACGGGCGGCTTTTCACACTTCACGTCGACAAAACAAACACATGTTTTGACGCAACAGCAAGAAAAACAAGGGGAGAAAAACCACTGAATACAAAACAAAAAAAAAAAAGGCATGCAGCGATTTATCTATGAATCACGTCCAAACACGTATCCTGCTGTAAATCTTTCAATGACATAGATAATTATTTCTGTAATTAAAATTAGAGACAATTATCTACAAGAGCGGCTTCCATTACACTGCTAATCTACTTGGAAACATTCAATTACTGTATGTCTAACGTGGCTGTAATAGGCACCGTTATGGATCATAAACATCAGTGAAAGGAGAGAGAACCCTTCTCTCCGCTCGTCGGGTTTCAAGGGGTGCAAAACAATGTCCTGGCCCCTGTTACCCCCACCCCAAAGGGAGACTGAGAACACTTATACCCGCTCTTCTTTGAAGTAGGCATCCATTTATCGGAATAATACGCAATCAACTTCCAAGGGCGCTCGTGCTCATCACCAAACACACTCAAACACTGCAGCTAAACTGGGACACATTCAATTCAATCTGTTGCCATTTTTAAGGTTTTACACGATGGAGAAAAAAAAAAGTTAAAATAGTTGGTTTAATAAATCTGCAGGACTGAAAATGTCCTGAAAAGGTGATGTTCCAGTAAAATATAAATATTACATACATATATATATATGTTACGGGTAAAGCCCGAAGTGTGGGTAATCCTGACATCACCCAAAACCGCTGGGTAAAGCATCAAAAAAATGAAAATTTCGGACTTTACCCGGGTAATCTTAGGACTAACCAACTGCCCTTGGGTAACAGTCTGGGAAAGCTGAAAAATTCACACTGATAATGTGCAAGTCTGAAGCTTCACCCGGGTAATCTGAGGACTATCCACAGCTTCACCCGGGTAATCTGCAAAGCATCCAACCCCGCTTGGGTAAAAACGAATTTTGCTATTATCTATGGATATTATCAATGAAAATGTCAAAAAGGACAAACATTAAAATGTATTAAGGATCTAATGAATATACAGAGAGACAGGATATGTTTCTTGTATGAATGTTAAAGCGTTATATGATCTTTATTATGTGTCATATGTGCTTATATATCATTTATAAAACATAATAACCATCAGGTTACTCTTTATATAATATCTTTATCTTCATAAATTAATGTTCAGATAATTAATGCACAGAGTAACATGACGTTTATTTAGTGTGGTTTGTGACTGTGGATCCAAATTCATTAAAAATAACAAAAAAAAACAATTTTGCTATCAGTCAGATAACAGTTTGCAGCTTTACCCGGGTAATCCTAGGAATTCAGGTCAACTGTAACCTGCTGAAAACCCCAGAAAAGCCGAGCACCCAGAGGCGTTTGGATACTTTGGAGAATAAAGTCTGATGTTTCGTTGCATATCACACTTTATCCAGCAAGACTAGAGTAATGTGTGAATTACCCAGTTAAAACAGTGCAGAAACCCGGAGTACCCAGAGGCATCTGGATACTTGGCAGATTACCCGGGTAAAGTCCGAAATTTCACTTCAGACTTTTGTTAAGGACGCCTGGGTAATCCTAGGATTAACTGCACTTCGGGCTTTAACCGTAACATATATACTTATTTATATATTGCAGTTCAGAAATGCAAAATTCTCCAAAATCTTTCTGAGCCTCTACATCAGTGTTCCCCAAACCTGTCCTCAGGGCCAACTAACAGGACAGGTTTGCAGGATATGTGAAGCACAGCACAGGTGATGTGATTTGCTGCTCAGTGACTGCAGGATTCAGTCTGCATTTCCCCAAGGTACCGTAGATACTCGAGTATAGCGAGACCCGAATATAACGTGATGAGTAGAGATTGATTATAGAAATGAGAGAATACTCAAGACTCAAATATAACGCGAGGAACAAAATGATACTGTACCAGTAAACAATTAAAATCCTTCCAGGTTCTCTTAACACAGTCAGGCTCCCCCTCAGGCCAGGGCAGTGGCGACTCTAGGAACAATATTTAGGGGGGGCACAGAAGATACCGCAGTCAAAACTGGGGGGGCACTAATAATTTTCACCACTAAATCATATCACTGAATAAAACTAAGGGCCCAATCACCTGTGTGAGCTAAAACACCATCGCTAAAGGAAACATTTAGCGCGAGTTGCTAAAACAGTGCCTGACGACCCACGAACAGATCACCTTGTCTGCAGTAGTCCATGAACAAGGTCGTTTAGCGCACGCTAGGAAAACTCTAAGACCCAGGCTGAGACCCAGCGCTAATGCGGTTGTGCCGGGCCATACCTATCCCCCGCCCTCACAAGCTTGAATATGAACACATCCAGTGAATAATCTCACACCCCTGCATTATTAAAATCATCCAAGGTGGCCGTATCATCCATGGTTTGATGCACACACATATTAAGGCTGATGGGCATTGCATGATAAATGCCACCCAACAGCAGGTAGAATCATTACACTGCATTTAATAGATCCAAAAGGAAGGCCAGGTGAGCGACAAAAATTTCCCTGCTGCAGCATATAAATAATACATGTTTCAACCGCTTCCATACTATGAATAACCCCCAGCATAAAATGTTTAAAATTAGGCAATATATTAGAATTAGGATATATGTGGATAAAGGATACTTTTATAATAGAGCCGACTGCAACAGCAACGACAATGCGGACCAGATCCATTGCTATAGTGTATGGGGCCAAGAGAACACCTGTGCTGCATTCCTTTCAATTGCCTGTTAATTTTGGGCGAAGATCTGTTTTTTTTGGAGTTAGCACCAGGGTTAAGCAGTAGGTAAAATGGTGCAATTAGCGCCCCTCAAAAAATTAGCGCTGGCACCAACTGATCTGTTAGCTGCAAAAGCGCTAGAGATCTCTAGCGCTCCCCATGTTAAGTAATGCTCCTGCGCGCTGTAAAACGCTCAAACAGTGAAATCCCATGATTCCCTATGTGGGCATATCCCACCTGGCCGTTTCTCAGCACGCAGGAACGCGCTGAGAAACGGCCGACGCAAAAAGAAGTCCGGGAGCTTCTTTTCTGCATATAGCCGCGCGTTCGCGGCCATATCATAGCCGCGAACGCGCTGCAACGCACGTTTGCGCGTTTTTTTGTATGCGCGAACGCGCGTAAAAAAAACCGCGCGCATTGCGCGACGCTGCGCAATGCTGTGGTGTGAACCCAGCCTAAGTGATTTTTCCCGTTTGTAGCGAGAGGCAAAAGATCTGTTGGTCAGGCGCTAGACTCGATTAACCTGGCGCTAACGCAAAACCATGCCGACGCAAGGGTTAACTCACACCAGGTAATAGTGCCCTAAATAAGTATATATAAATAAGATTCCAAAACCCCAGAGTAATGTGATGCAATGATGCCTTTTTATTGTACTAACATGATACTTTATTTGCCGCAGTTCGGCAGTTTTCGCTGAATGTCTGATTGCTCCTTCAGCGACTCCACTTTTAGCAAATTACAGTGACCATTCGCTAAATAGGGAAATCACTTTATTTTCGGCGAAATAAATTCCCCGAAATGTGACAAAAAGCAGAGGATCTAAAGATGATTAGACCCTTTAGATTCTAACTTCCATAATAACCCCTGAAATGCCATAAACCCAGGGAAATACAATAAAAATAATAAACAATGTGGCATTTAGCCTACTCATTAACCCCTAAAATGCCATTGATCAAGGTAAAACATGAAATGAATACACTGTGAGGCATATAGCTAACACATTAACCCCTAAAATGCCATTAATCAAGGAAAAAATAAAATGTATAATGTGAGGGATGAAGCCTACCCATTAACCCTTAATATACAACTAAACCAAGGCAAAAACTAATGTAATACACAATGTAATGTATAGTCTGAACATTAACCACTTCACTGCTGAGACATTTCAACCCTGTGAAAATGCTTAAGTGCCTGTTATTATTTAATGTTTTTGACTTTTATTTCAAACGGAATATGGTCATGTTGGGTATCATTGGAAAGGCCAGAATCTGCTCTTTCCAATGACACCTAGATCGTCCATATACGATGCACAGGAACGGAGATACACTGGTCCGAAGAAGTGTGGTAAGCTGGAAGCTGATTTTTGGTGGGGGGGCACATGGGGGGCAAGGAATACCTAGGGGGGGGCAAGGAATAACCTAGGGGGGGGCAATTGCCCCCCTTGCCCCCCTGTAGAGTCGCCTATGGGCCAGGGTGCTCTGCTCTAGAATGATTGCAGTTGTTACTAAGTATGAAGCCGACGGCCACCAGTATTCTTTAGTAGCGATTAGATGGCCGGTGGAGGCGAGTGAGGTGAAAGGTTGGCTTAAACTGAGCTTGCCCTCTGGTCATGATGGATCCCACCTCTCCCGAATCCTGGAGTTCCTGAAGTGTTTGCAAGCATCAGGGAGCCCGCATTCACTTCAGCGAAACTACCGGAACTTCCAGGAGACTTGGGATCCAGAGAAAGGCAAGGTTTTGTTTTTAACACGCGATGCAGATGTCTCGAATATAACGCGACCCCTCCAATTTTAAGGTAATTTTTTGTCACCAAAATCTAGCGTTATACTCGAGTATCTACAATAATACTTAACATCTGTCCTGTTAGGGGAACCCAGGGACCAGGTTTGGAAACACTGCACTACATGATCCCTCAAGTAGAAAATTCAAAACCTGACCTCAAGTGACAGGGGACAAAATTAAAAATACTGTGTCTGATACAGATTTCGTGCAGTATTACAAAGCTGGTGCTAACTTAGCCAGAGCTGTTGTAAACTTAACTCCATAGACTATAATGTCTCTGTTAAGTTCACAACAGCTCTGGTTAAGTTAGCACCAACTTTGTAATTCTGCCCTATATGTTTAGATTTGTGTCCTCCCATCCCCCAGAACATCACCTTATTAAATCCAAATACAGCAAAATACAGAAAAAAAAAACCTCCAAAACACGTCTAGTCCCCAGCATTTGGGGTAAGGGGCACATAACCTGTGTGCAAGATCTGTTCCCAGATCAGATTAAGTCACTGATAATCAGCGAATTATAAGTGTTCTAATGAAAAACATTGGACAGGGTTTGCAATACATGGGTCAAGTCATACTGGACAAGGCCAACATTTGCTAGCCGAGCACCTCCCTGAAGTCTCCATGCCCATCGGTTGTGTGTGCATTTTTGAAACCTGCTGTAATCGTGTGCTATATTTGCAATTCCGTTTTCGAAATCTAGTCATATGGAAAAGAACAGTGGTTTTCTTTTGGACATATAGTCAAGAAAAGATAAGTATTACTGCAGAACGCTCACCGAATCCAAGGTGGAAAATAACGGACAAGCTTAAGTTCCAAAATATATATATATATATATATATATATATATATATATATACACACACACACATATATATATATATATATATTTATTATTGCAGAAGCCACCTGCACATCATAGCATCTAGGGATGCACCGATACCACTTTGAGACCGAGTACGATACTTTTTATTTTTTGTCATGTGAACGCTTTTCAATAAGAACAGATCTCATATAAAAATGCCCCCAGCTCACATATATATATCTGGGGGGGGGGAATAAATACATCTTGCCCCATCTTCACACACAGCCCACATGCACCCGCTAATTCCCATACGGGGGAAATCTGTATCTACATGTGAGCTGGGGGCAAAATTATATATATAATATTGCAGAAGCCACCCGCACATCATAGCAATTCAAAGAATTGCATCCCAGAGCTCCTGTGCCACATTCCCCATATGCAGCAAGGAATTCTGGGTAAGATATGCAAATGACCTCTGTCTCACTTTTACACATCCTGGATCTGTTATTACACAGAACCCTAAAATCAATGCTATGCCACACTGTGGCTTTGTAGCAAAGATAAGGTATGCAACGGGTCAAAGCCACTCCTAGGACAGCGCTGTTTCAGGTTTGTTAAACCCTCATCAGCTAGGAGACAGGCATGACCAGTTGCAGTGGATGTTTGGACCATAGGTAAGTAAGTGTCTATAAGGGTTGTGGTGAAGGACTAAAAGTGAGACAAAAAGCCTCCACACTATCAAAAGTGTGTTTAATATTGCAGAAGCCACCCGCACATCATAGCAATTCAAAGAATTGCTATGATGTGCGGGTGGCTTCTGCAATATTAAACACACTTTTGATAGTGTGGAGGCTTTTTGTCTCACTTTTAGTCCTTCACCACAACCCTTATAGACACATATATATATATATATATAAATAATTGCACTCAGCTCATAATGTGCCCCCAGCTCATAATGTGCCTCCAGCTCGAAGACAGGGGACACCAGGGGAGCCTGACTGCGCCAGAGGATCCTGGCTGGGTGGGTAACCGGTCTTTGAACGAACGCAGGCAGAGGCTGTAGCCCGCCGGCTCATTGAGAACCACGTGCACAGCCGCGGAGTTCACGTAACTGCGGCTGTGCACGTGGTTCTCAACGAGCAGGCGGGCTACAACCTCTGCCTGCGTTCGCTCGAAGACAAAAGACGCCGGGGAAGCCTGACAGCGCGCCAAACATTGCATTTGGCGCCAACGAAACCGGCCGGCAAGCCAGCCCTGCGCTGGCTTCCGGTATCGGTTTAGGAATCGGGGACCCCTGCACGAGTACCAATTACTCGTGCAGGTCCCGATATCGGCACAGATACCGATACTAGTATCAGTATCGGTGCATCCCTAATAGCAACTCAAAGAATTGCATCCCAGAGTTCCTGTGCCACATTCCCCATATGCAGCAAGGAATTCTGGGTAGGATATGCAAATGACCTCTGTCCCACTTTTCTGCATCTTGGGTCTGTTATTAAGCAAGTATGGAAAAAAGATACCTCCAGCGCTGCAAGGAATGGTGCACTTGTGCTACCACATTTCTTTTAAATAAACAAAAGGAAAACACAAAACAAACGTTTCGGGGACACAGCCCCTTCCTCAGTGTATAGTGCCTTACCAAACAAATAGAAGAAAACTCTTCTATACATATTATAGCAAGGGTAGAGCGAATCAGGCAATTAGAGACACACACGGAAAGAGAATTGGTCAAGAACGTGTTAACTCATGAACTCAAGGAGATGCAAGGTTATTCCCCGAATGATCCCAGCATACAGGCGCATATAACGCCAATAGGTGTACCAAGATGGCAGACACAGCACAGAGCATACGCCGACGCACGGAATCCTGGGAAACCGCGAGTGCGCATGCGCACAGGGCAAAACAAAATTTAGTGGACATGATACAACAAAACCACATAACTATAATTTCCCACAGGTGGGGAAAACAAGAATAAATTAATACATCAATCCAGCGGTTATACATAACCACGATGGCCCGAAAAACTGCCTCAAGGAGCAGCGCCTGAAAAAGATAACCCATACAAATAAACCTACAGTGAATACATGAAGACAAATCATAAATACTAAAAAAATATAGCATAAAATAAAACATGACAGTCTTGGTAATAAAACCAAAAAATAAATCATATAGTAACCACTCACAGCAAAGATTTATCCATATAGCATATAAATACTAAACGCATAAATTATAAGTACATAGACTGAGAGATAATATGGATCAAACCAAAAGCTCACCTAGAACTGCAGATGCCTTAGTGGATGTATTCAAAGAAACCAGTGCCACTCAAGCTTCTCATTAAGACCATGAGGAGCAACTGTATCTAACAATACATCCAATTCACTTCTCGTTGTAGCAACAATCTGTCTCTATTCCCACCTCTCGAGTGGGGGTATTCTATCGAATATTTGATAGCGAAGTTGGGATACATTATGCCGCATTTCTCTGAAATGCCTGGCAACTGGGACATCAGATGTAGGATTGCGAATAGACGTCTTGTGTTCAGAAATCCGGTCCTTAAAAGGTCTAGTCATTTTGCCAACATAGCCTAAACCACACGGACATTTTAACAAGTAGACCACAAAATCGGACTGGCAAGTAAAGAAACCTCGTAATTTGATACTGGAACCAGTTTGTGGATGTGTACAGATGTCACCTTTAATAATGCCATTACAGTGATTACATTGAAGGCAAGGGAAAGTACCATGCACAGGGGTAGAGAGAAAAGTCTGTCTCGCAGCTGGAGTAACATCAGCTCTGACCACATGATCGCGGATATTTCTATTTCTCCGCATGGCAAACATTGGAAAATTGACAAATAAATGTCCCACATCTCTATCACGTTGTAAAATACGCCAATTAGATCGAATAATTCTCTTAATATCACTCGTTAGAGGAGAGTATGTGCTCACAAAGGGAATTCTCTGAGACTTTTTCTTAGGGACATCCCGAAGGAGTTCCTCCCTAGTAACCATAGATGCTTTCAAATGAGATTGACTCAAAATGCGTCTACTATATCCCTTATCTCGAAATTTGGACTTAAGTGTCTCAAGACTGGAATCAAGTTTAGTGTCATCACTAATAATACGTTTCGCCCGCAGCATCTGACTGTAGGATATAGCAGACTTCTGCCCTACAGGATGATAACTTGAAAAATTAAGCAGACTATTTGCATCTGTCGGTTTCGTATATAGATCAGTGGCAATCTTATCATGATGCTTATAAGCAACAACATCCAAGAAATGTACTGCATGTGTATCAAATTCCATTGAGAATATTTGGATTTCTTGAATTAAGAAAATTATGAAAATTAGCCAATTCATATTCAGTACCCTGCCAGATCAAGAAACCGTCGTCTATATACCGAAACCAGCAAAAAATATTGGCCAAAAAATCATTGTTTGACCAGATATAATTGTCCTCAAATGCTGACATGTATAAATTGGCGTATGCTGGCGCCATATTGGCACCCATGGCGGTACCCCTAATCTGTTCGTAAAAAATAGAACCATATCTAAAAAAAATCTTTTTCAGGACTATCTCAAGAAGTGCTAAGATGAAATCAACCAGTTTAGGTGGAGAGACTGCTATAGAGAGGTATTGCTTAATGGCCACAATACCCTCATTATGCGGAATAGAGGTATAAAAAGACTATTGATGCCGAGAGTAGCTAAAATGACATCTGCAGGAAGAGATAAATCACGTAACTTAAGGAGAAAATCCTTTGTGTCCCTAATGAAGGACCTGGCTTGAGGGACCAATGGTTGTAAAAACTTGTCAACAAAGATGGCCAGAGGTTGAAAAATGGAGTCGGTACCTGCTACAATAGGTCGACCTGGAGGTGGAAAAATACCCTTATGCACTTTAGGCAAGGTATAAAACATCGGTATAGTCGGTGTTTTATTGCATAGAAATTTCGCAATTTTTTCTGAAATAATTCTTTCATCAAGTGCGGTACTGACCTCTCCATTGATTGTCCTTAATATTTTATTAGTGGGATTAGATTTCAATATTCTATAATTTGCCCTGTCCAATACCTGTCTCAATACTTCCGCATGATAATCCTCAGTGTTTTGAATCACGATCAAGCCCCCCTTATCGGCTGGCTTGATCGTAATTTTCTTATTATTACTCAATTCTTTCAAAGCCCTCCTCTCCCTGACAGTCAAATTATTTCTAATTATTTTTTGGTGTGTCTCTAATTGCCTGATTCGCTCTACCCTTGCTAGAATATGTATATAAGGGTTTTCTTCTATTTGTTTGGTAAGGCACTATACATTGAGGAAGGGGCTGTGTCCCCGAAACGTTTGTTTTGTGTTTTCTTTTGTTTATTTAAAATAAATGTGGTAGCACCAGTGCACCATTCCTTGCAGCGCTGGAGGTATCTTTTTTCCATACTTGCTTAAGATTCATTACCCTCTTGGTTGGATGTACAAGAGTGAATTGCCTCTCCAGCAGCAGCTGAGTATATTTTCATAAATTTTCTTAAAGAACTTTCTTTTGGGTATTGTGGATACCCAACCCCATACATAATTTTTGGGTCTGTTATTACACAGAACCCTAAAATCAATGCTATGCCACACCGTGGCTTTGTAGCAGAGATAAGGTTATGCAACTGGTCAAAGACACTCCTAGGACAGCGCTGTTTCGGGTTTGTTGAACCCTCTACTCTCTACAAACCAGAAAGATGTGGAAAGAAGCGAGAAGAATTGTGATGTAGCATTTGTTGTGGACAGAAATGTATATATTCACTTTTATAATATTCAAAGGCTTAGAAAGAGGCCTAGAAAAATGCTCATTTGAGTAGTTTAAATGGTTAATCAGGATTTATGAATCAAATGCATATTATTGTTTAACACGCTATCTAAGGCTAGGGTCAGACGAACGCATTTTCGCGTTGTCTGTGAAAAAGTGCGTTCGAACGAATGGACGCATTTTTTCACGGAGTACGCGATAGCGGTCATACGATGCGCATTGCATCCGTGATTTTGTACGGATCATCAATAAAACACTTTGTGCATCTGGACGTTATGTTGCCGGACATTAGCAGTGTCTGACATCTCAATTCACGCACACACGCCTCTAGCGGGCGCAGCGCACTCTGTACGTCAGTACTAGCAGTTTAACGTTCTCGAAAAAATGCGTTCGTTTTCCACTTGCGTTGCGCAGCCGGACTTTTGTGCGACCGTACTTCGTATATTGGCCGTCATTGCCCGTCATTTGTTGCTAGTGCGGCCGTGATTAAGTGCGCCTGCACGCGCGTTCGCACTGCGCTCGTCTGACCCTAGCCTTAGCTGACTGTTTTGTACGCACATGTAGTCTCTTTTTCCAAGAATCAAGAAGAGAATGTTTTGGAACATTTTGGAGAATGTTTTGGAACATCTTGGAACGTCCTGTAACCAACGTCCTTGACGGCTAAAGGGACGACCGGAGACGCTGTTGTTTATTTTCTTTAACGGTTATTAAACAAAGTCCGTAATTTCACAATATTAATGACGAATAGAATGTTGGGCAACAGCCTGTTTTCGTTACATGCGAAGTAGCATAAAAAGCCTTGTAAATTGTCAATAAAGGGCAGAGAAGTCATTGGCTTGAAAGCCACATAGACGTATTCCTTGTCTGTGTGATTTCTTTATGCGCGCATATATCTGATTTCTCCACCGAATTAGAACAGAGACTGGCATCCGAGGACGGACTCCATTGTCCACTGCACATTAATAGACCTCCAAGAATATGAAATCTGAAGGAGAGACAGGAAAGGCTGCACCCGCTCTCCCACACATTGTCACACGGAAAGATAAAAATCTCGGTGACTAGTCTACGTCGGGAACATTAACAAAATAGACAACAAGCTAGAAATCTGCTGTTTCACAAGTGACCGTTGTTGCGAGTCAAAGTGGAAGACACGGCTTAAATCTCCTCAAAGCCCATATTGGGATTGCTCTGCAGCAGGCATCTCAAACTGCGGCCATGATGTTGATCCAATGACCGTCTATTGCCTTCAAGGAATTCTGGGAATTCTAAGCCATTAACACCCGAAGGGCTGGAGTTTTAAATCCCTGTTCTAACGAACAATGATACACAAGGAAGAAAATAACAGACGGCAGCCATTTATAATTTACTGAACTGGACCCTGCAGAGGACTTTCTCACAAGGCAATAATCGTTGGAATATCTCGTGAAAGATCACCCAACGGCGGAGATATATTGGAGGGACAGCCTACCTTTCTTCAGCTGGATGTGCTGTTTTTTTCCTTTTTTGGTACCGTAGCTGCTGTTCGGAGGCGAGCTCATGGGACGAGGTGACGGTGCGAGGCCTGTCGGTGGTTTTCCTGCTGATGGCATACTGTGAGGTAGATGTGAGAAAGAGTCTATAGGCTCAGTCTGGTTTCCGAGTCTGTTGCTCCTCGGCGTCGTCTGATCTGGGGCCGAGCTGTGGTAATTTCGATTACTGATGTACTGGGGGTCAGGGGGGTGCTGATTGGAGTAGTAACTGTTGCTCTCGCTTTGGGATAGTTGTTCATATGGTTCTTTGTTTGATGCCGGCACCACGTGGAACCAAATCATGGGCGACTGCATGGCTTGGCGAAACAAGTGCTGTGCTCTGGGTGGGGAAAGAAAATAATGAGATAATAGCACATTGACTTTTTGTTTTTACACTTTATCTTATTTAAGCATGAATGATACATCGCAACACATAGATATAAATACCCCCCACATGTAAATGGAAGTGATCTCATGGGTCTTTCCTCAAAAAAACTTAAAGAAAGGATAAAAATAATAAAGTGCTGAGGTCCACACAATAGCTTTCTTTTAATTAAGCTGAACTTATCCAGAACATAAAACCGTGAAACTAAGTTCCTGGCTTTTTTTTTTTTTTTTTTAAAGACAATTCCATCCATCCAACATGTGTGAATCATTGGAAGGAGCGGAGCGCCGGCACTTCTACCTTAATGGAGGGATTAGTAGCAGAGTATCTGGGACATAAAGACACGGAGACTCACAAAGCACGGTCTATTTCACTCTATTAAAAAAGTATAAAAGCAAAATAAAGGACTTACGGGGCAACCAGAGCGAGGGATAACTGTGCTGGCATCTGGTAAACCTGCTTGATATTAGCCAGGTGTGAATATGATTTGCAGTTTCTAATAAAATGCTATCGTATTGATCTATAGTTGCCGTGTAAAGGCCGACTTAATAAAGAACAGTTTAGAAATCTTCCCCAGACTTTTAAAGAGAGTGTATAAAAGTGTATAAAAGTGTTATTATTGAAAGAGCCGCATTAAAGCCGAGGTCAGACGAGCGTCTTTGAGAGCGGAAGGAAGGTCCGTGAGAGCGGAAGGAAGGTCCGTGAGAGCGGAAGGAAGGTCCGTGAGAGCGGAAGGAAGGTCCGTGAGAGCGGAAGGAAGGTCCGTGAGAGCGGAAGGAAGGTCCGTGAGAGCGGAAGGAAGGTCCGTGAGAGCGGAAGGAAGGTCCGTGAGAGCGGAAGGAACGTCCGTGAGAGCGGAAGGAACGTCCGTGAGAGCGGAAGGAACGTCCGTGAGAGCTGAAGGAACGTCCGTGAGAGCAGAAGGAACGTCCGTGAGAGCAGAAGGAACGTCCGTGAGAGCGGAAGGAACGTCCGTGAGAGCGGAAGGAACGTCCGTGAGAGCGGAAGGAACGTCTGTGAGAGCAGAAGGAACGTCCGTGAGAGCAGAAGGAACGTCCGTGAGAGCGGAAGGAACGTCCGTGAGAGTGGACGTTCCTTCCACTCTGATGCCCGTCTGGTCACTGCACTGAGCGCAGATAGTGCACTCAGCGCTGCAAGGCTCGATCCTCCTATGGAAAATCGAGTTTGCAGCCCCATCCAACGAGTGTCTAATGTTTTGATGGGGAGGCTTTAAGCACGTCCGCTTGCAGCTGGCACAATTTGTGCACGCAACAGCGTGTGACCAGCCCCGTCAAAGCGCCACACACTACAACGGATGCTAGAAGGCATGTCAGTAGGAGTGCAGCTAGTATGCTCGTCTGACCCCAGCCTAAGCAGGAATGGGATTTGTGCGAGTAACCTGCATATGGGTGTTTGATGCATCGGGTGTCGTTGCAATTCTAGCGCTTAAAAAAAGGTCCTTCTTTCATTATAAAACAGAAGAAAGTTGAATGTGAGCGGCAACACTACTGCACGGTTACAAAATATACAGGGCCCTATTCCAAGGTTAGTGCAAACTTAACCCCGTACACTATAATGGCTCTGGTTAAGTTTACACCAATTTTGAAATAGAGCCCATAGCTGGTGTCTTGCTAGTTGTAGGTATGGCAGAAACTTTGCCCTGGAAAATTTACTGGAAGTGCAAGTCTCCTCTCTGGACAACATGCTAGTTTCCACCTTTCATTAAGTAAACCATATTGTAACTTGTTCATTTTCAACACGAAGCAAACAAACCTGTAAACATGTAACATAGTGACTAGATTTCCAACATATCTAATTTCTGTTAATCTGTATATTTGTGTTGTTTTTAATATCTTGCATTTATTACTTTGTGTTTCTGTAACGACTGTAACAATTCAATGTTCTTGAACCCAGGACATACTTGAAAACGAGAGAAATCTCAATGTATCCTTCCTGGTAAAATCCTTTATAAATAAATTACATTGCATTTTGTTATTCTTGGGCTGGTTTGAAGTGAACCACAATATAACTTAATAGTTTTCACCAAGCAGTAACTAAACCACATTGTAACTTCATCATTTTCATTTGCAAGTTAATAGTATTGTAACTTTATACAATGTGCTTCACTTACTAACAGGTGAAAACTACCAAGTTATTATGTGGCTCATTTACCATAAAGTGAAAACTACAAAGCTGCAATGTGTTACATTTACTCAGAGGTGAAAACTGCAAAGATAGATACGGGGTTCGGGGTAAAATGAAAGGAACACTCTACTCCTCCTGATCACCCGATCTGGTTAAATTGCAGGGTGAAGTGACAGTGTTTCTTCCACCCCAGGCAGAGGAACCAGCTGCAGGGATTTTGAATTTCCCAGCTGGCAGATCGGCCAACGCCACCTTCTCCGAGACCGTCCACGTTAGCGGTCTCAGAGAGGCAGTGATTGATCAGATCCGCACATGCATGCGCAGCTCCAACACATCGCTCTGCACAGGCGCTACAGAACTTGCATTCCACATGCAATTTGTGTTCGCTACGCAAGTTGCATATGCGAGCAACTTGTGTTCGATAGTTGCAGGAACATTCATGTTCAGGGGTCCCTGAGCTGAAGAGGAAAAGCAGCGCGCGTGAGGGACTAAAGCTACCTCAAAGAACAAAATATTAAAACAATTGGGCACAAGCTGTAACAGCAGCTTCTGACTAATTATTTAAGAATAAGAAAAGGGAAATCTATTTTTCATAAAGTATCCCTTTAACTTTACCGGCTGGGTGCAGTACAGGTAACATCACTGCTCTGCGTGGAGAGAGCCTGTGGAGACATGGGTTCGATCTCGACGAGCACCTCTCCAGTAAGTGTCCTTGGGCAAGACACCTAACGGTACATACTCGCCACCCAGGACATACTTGAAAACAAGAGAAATCTCAATGTATCCTTCCTGGTAAAATACTTTCATAAAAAAAAAACTTTACAGCTTTCACCTCTGATTAAATGAACAATATTTTAGCTTTGGTAGCTTTGGCATTTTCACTTAGCAGTAATTGAAGCACATTATAGCCTGACAGTTTTCACCTGGTAGTAAGGGTCAACATTGTAACTAGTTCACACCTGGCAGTAAGTGATGTACATTATACCTTGGTGCTTTGTTTACTACTAGGTGAAAAACACCAAGTAAAGTGATAGGCTTCACCTGGAAGTGAACAGCACTGCAACTGAAGTCATTTCTCTCACTTAACATGGCTTTGGGACCTTTGGGAACCAACCCCACATCCAATTGATCTCAAAGCCTTCCTGCATTGAGAGCCACTGGATTGGCTGCAGCACCCAGTGGCCCACATGATGAGCAGGAAGCACGTCATATCCTGTTAAGATCACAGGGAGACCAGCACTGGACTCAACGAGGTTTGTTGTTTTTTTAAAAAACTAAAGGGTTAAAACAGAAGGGAAGAGCAGAGAGGGTCAGGAAGGGTTAATGTTTAACCCCCAGCTTCTTCCCCATCCTGTTTTAACCCTATAGTATCCCTTTATCAGAACACATCACCGCTGTCTGGATAGGCGGGAGCAATATTATTTTATGCAGGTTTCAGTAAGGAGGAAGCCCTTGCGTAAACATTTTCCTTTTCTAGGTGACATTTGCAATTCATGCTGAACCCATTGTGGAATATGACCGTCACGTGGCTGCTATCCCGCATATTCACAGATAATGCAAAGCGTACTTACTGCTCAAATCTTCTGTTGCGAAGGTCGCCGTTGTTAATTCGGACGATACAATCGTTCTCGTGAAATAGATTTTCCCGTTCGGCTTTGCCACCTTTCTCCAGTCGTTTTACTAACAATCCCAGGGTTCTGGAACATTAAGATTGCAAATGACTACATATGTAAGGAGATTTTTTTTTTCTCTTCCCTTTTCTCTAGCGTCTAATGATTTGTGCAGGAAACAATACTCAGACGGCATAAGCGCAAAGCATAATCTTAACATTCCCCAGAGAACAAAAAAGGTTAAACGAACAAGAAGAATACTCGCTCGGCAGAATTTAAAACAAAAAAAAACATGTGAGAAGAAAAAAAATATATGAAAATCCCCAGAAAATGGATTCTTAACAAAATTAGCAACCTCTACACTGCCTTACGGAAATTAACGTGCATGTAAAGGCATAGAAAGTGCCTGAGTTATCTGTCAGTTGTCAGCCGGCTGTGTGTGTCTGTAACGCAAACCCATCACTTTGAATTCTTTCAGAACATCTCATCAAGGTGTGAATACACATTCAACGCTACAGATTGTACACATTGTAAGCACTCAATCTTTTCTGGTGGTCACAATGCCGTGAGCTCCCCCCTCTCCCCCCACTCTGATAGGGCTGATTCAGCAACCCAAATGCAGGCCCCCTAGTCCAACCCAGAACCTCAGCTCAGGTTTCAGGGCTATGAGTAGATCGAGCACCAGACCCATCCAATGGTATCAATGCCTTCTGGCATTAAGAGCCACTGATTTGGCTGGAGTCCCCATCAGTCATGTGAAATACCATGCTGGAGGCATGTAATATCCTGCAGAGATCAGCAGTCAGCCACATAAGACCAAAAGGGGGAGTCGTTGTCCCAATAGGATACCCAGGCCGTCATCGTCTTGAACATAACCCCTCACTCCTAATAGCTTTTATTATTCTACCCAAGTCAACAGACAACATGTTGCAGTCCCTTTAGTTTTCTTACTGGCTCTGGAGACCCAGAACTTCTTTTCTAGAGTTGTTATTATTATCCTTTATTTATACAGCTCCACATATTCCGCAGCACTTTACAAGATCAGTGTACAAGGGGTTGATACATTGGAATACCACACATGGATGATACGGCCTGATTCAGGGGGACCCTGTTCCCAAGGGAACTTACAATCTATGAGAAGTACAAGTATTTTGTGAGGTAGGTGCATCCATATCAATAGGTGTCTCACCCAAGGACACTCGCTGGTGGCGTCTCCTGAGTGGGATTGAGTCAACTTTTCATGTTTGTAGATCAACGACCTGGTGGTTAGATTGTACCCGCTTCTCGGAAAGTCGAGACTTGCTTCCCCACAATTGAATTGGAGGTATGTACTGAACGGGATTTTGACTTGCTTCTCCACAGTCGAATGGTAGAGACGTTACCACTGGACTCCAAAGCTGATATTGTGTGGTAGCAAGTATGTACCATTAGGTGTCTTGCCCAAGGACACTTACTGGAGAGGTGCTCTGGCCGGGATTTGAACCTAGGTTTCCACTGTTATAGAGCAGTGATGTTACCTCTACTCCATCCAGAGTTAGGGGAGATAATGTGGCTGGAAACTATTCCATCATTAACCAATTTTCAATACTGTAATTTAAACTGGGACATTTATTGATAACCCAATCTCTTTACTGGGGATTGTGACCTTCCCTTCACCTTCAAACAGGACTTCCTTTTTAAACCACCTGAAAAGCTCTTCTTTGGAAAGGCCGTATTGCAGGCCTTTATATGGCAGGATGCAGAGGTGGAAGATGCCGTTGACGATCGGGCAACGGGAAAGCTTCAGAAGACAGATTGATTTTTATTTCTGAATCTTGTCCAAGAAATTTCCATGATCACATCTAAACCTCCAGTTCAGGCATTGAGATGCTCCTAGGCATGAAAGGAAGGATGTTCTTACAGTAGACCCGTGGTCCTCATGACATAAGGCCGGTCAGTGATATATTTCAATGTGCACGTGGTGTTCTCCCCAGGAATTTGTTGTGTAAATTTAAAGAGGCACGAGCAGATCCGCAGCCGGTGGTGCAGAGTCACACACTACTACAGCTTCAATGGTAAATAGAATTTGACCTCCGCATTTGGTGCCATTTTGCAAAGAAAAACTTGTAGGTGTGGCTTGTATTTTACTTCCTTTTTGTGCAACTTTATATAAAGAATAATATTAATTAATTCCTCCAAAAGAAGGACGGATGGGCACAACTCACTGGCATTACAGCTTCCCTCCAAGAAATGGAAAAGCATAACCTCCGTTCTATTTTTATACATCGCAATATTTGTTTTCTCCATCTCTTTCTCAATCTCTGATAAAGAAACACCTCATAAAAACAGGTAAACATTGAAGAAGATCCAGAAAACTGTCTGCTTGTCAAGTCTGATGAAGAGCGAGCCAGCAAAGCTGCCGGCATCCCGGAGGAATCTTTACCTTGGCTGGTTACCGATCGATTTCTCTACCTGCCAAGTCCAACGCGGTGGAAACCAATTACTGCACTTTGAAGGAAGCTCGGTAGAAAAAAAAATCACTGGCTCCTGACTCTGCGTCCGGGCTACCTTCAAATAGCAGCTCGCTATAGGTTTTACTTTGAACCTGGCAGGACCCGAACAATCAAAAGATCTTTGCAAGCTTAACTGCCGGGAGGCAAAAAAAAATCCAACTGGAATCTCTCGACTAGTCTAGTGCTCAGATAATTATGAGCATATTAAATGGTGGGGATTAAGCAATGGAGCCCCCATTAACCAAACTCACTAGACACGTAAAGGGTGCTAGAAGAGTAAATATACCTGTAAATAGCCATCTTTATCATTGTAATAAATATAGGTATTTCAGCGATTAAATATCACAAATGGTCAACAAGTAGTTTTAAGAAATGGCTGCATACAAAAATTAACAATTTAAAGTGCAAGCCTCATAAAAATATATAACGTACAATTTCAAAACTTGGATTTCATTTAGTTCAGTTCAGTTCAAGCACCAAAATTTAGTGTATTTTTCAGCCCCAATGTAGCCATTTTTCGCTTCGGGGAATTGAAGGGTGTAGCGACATTTCAAGTCCCATAAAATAAAAAATATGTCTCAATCATTGGTACTCATGCCTTTGCTATCTAATGGCAATTTCTGCTTTAGCTATTCAATTCACATTTATCTGTAAACCAAATTGGATCATAAATGGCTCTTTGGGATGGAGGGGGAAAAAAAACAACAAAACGAATACCCTGAATTTTAAAATTAATGTTGATATAGCCTTGAAACAAAACAGAAAAAAAGCAACCCTAATCCTAATAATCCAGGAGACCAAGGGTTATGTTTAGGGTTACAAAGAAGGGGTAATTAGAGAACATTTCTAGCAGCAAATGTGTTTTTGTCCCCCCAGACTTTTCTTCAGATTCTTTTTCTAATAGGGGCCCTCTTTTTTGGGAATCTGTGGCCGAACAGTTCGATTGAATCAGCCAATATCCCGAAAAGAAATATCAAAAACAGCATTTAATTTTCCTAAATACAAGCCAATCTAATTAATCAAAGTCTCTGCGTTTTAAAGCACACCCATCATGCTCAGTGTTGGGGGCAGCCGTTGCCCTCTTCCTATAGGCCGGCCCTTATGATCTCAGCTGACAAACATTGGCAGCTCTGATTGGACCGCAGATTGCTGTGCCCATGACATAACCAAGATGGCATCCACAGGCGTCACAATCTTACCAAATTGGGAGCCCACCACAATGGCGACACAGTAATTAATATTCCGGAGAAACTATAAAACATATATAATATATATTTTTTTCTGTAATATATGTATGTGTATGTATGCATGCCTTGTTCACTAATGTAACAGCATGAAATAAGCGTATGGAACAGGAAGGTAAGAGTTATATGTCTGGCCTGGAAATAAATACACAGAAAGATATGGTTTTAAAAAACAACATGGTGCATTGCTGAACAGCAGGTGCAGAAAAAGCAACAGATTTCTTTGAGCTCGAGCAGCAGCAACGATAAAACGCTTACAATGATCCCCAGAAAGCTGAGGCAATGCACTTACAAAAGCACATGCAATCAACTAGAGGGAAAACTGCTTTATTGGCGGCAGCCAGGCTGGGAAAATACAGGAGAGACTAACAGCACCTTCAAACAGACACAAGAAGGATCCGTGTGAATAATTCACGAATGGACCATTAGGCATATTTTGATTTAAGAGATCTAGGGCGAGTGAAGAGCAGGTCAAGGTACGGAGCTGATGACGGGCATGAGGGCAAGCAGGCGTGAAAAGGAGAAGGATATCAGGATAGGCACAATCTTGCCACTTTTTGGACAATCATGGCTGTCCTATGGATGAAGAGCGCTGGCATGGAGCGTAGTCTGTGACGCGTCTCTTGTCAAGGCTTTTGGGGACCTTTGCTCGCTGTTCCTTAGTTGGGTCCACCGGAGTGGGATGGTACAAGACTTAAGGAACAGGACCGGTCTATCCCACCACATTCTCAAAGACATCTGATATTTTTTTTCCCATGTTTGTACCTGAACTAATAATTCTACAGCTCTGTGCAATGGCCAAACAACATATGTGTGTCTTAAAAAAAAAAGGCAACCCCCCCCCCCATAAATCCAAACCCAATAGGTTTCAAAGTGCCTCAGAAAACAGCAAGTAGGGCCTAAATCACAAGATAGAGAATCATGGACCAAAAAATTTTCTATCTGCACATACCAAAAAAAGTGGTGAATGACGCAACATGCTTAACAGTCGAAATAATGGTTAATTTGCAGGAGATCCTAATGAACATGGACCTGCAGAATCAAAATATGTGAAGGAAAGGGAAGCCGTCATTTCTCTTTGAGGTAGAAATATGTGGAAAGTCTTGCACTGCAGTTTCTGACTTTTAAGTGTCAGGTAATGAGAAATCTCGCCTCACCGCGGCGTTTCCCTTTGTCTACGGGGCCAGCGTTTATACAATGTGTATGTGGAGTTGGGGGGGGGGCTTTCTCCTTTTGTTTTTTCACACATTGCTGAGTGATTTCTCTTCGCTCCATGCACTAATAAGTAGTTCGGCTTTAGTTTATTACAAGCTGAGAGCTGCTAATCTAATGCAGGTGCCCTCGGTAATTCTCAGATAGACGCGGCGGTGCATGATCAATATGGGAGAGTCGGCTGGGCTCGAAAGCGGAGCAGGAAAAAAAAAAAAAACACGCCGTCAACATCTCTTATGTGGAAGAACATGTCGGGCCATTATCCAGAATCTGACGGAAATAAATCACCACATGCAGTACAGGTTTTTTTGGGGGGTGGTACGTCCTATCCCAGGACCCAGACAGAGGAGGGTCGGCCGGTGCGGGCAGCCCGGGCCGGTGGAATGCATTAACGTTATTACACGGAGAAATAATAGCTTATGGGATCTGTTTCCAGCTTGTGCCGCGGTGATTCCTGCTTCATGCCACATGAAGGGTTCATCGCCTCGCCTAAACCCCACTAAGCAGAGCAAATCCACACAGTCAGAAGAGCTTTGCCTCGTAATCCACTGGAAATCAAAAGGAAAGAGGGAAAAAAAAGAAAATCAATCCGAAGTTAATAGAAAGAGCATAAAGCGAGATGAATCCACAGGGGTCGTGTACCAAGGGGGAAAGGAATAAAGAAAGCTGCAAATTCCACCGGCACGATGTAACATCTCACTGTGACGCCAGCAACTGCTGGATGAGCCGGACCAAGAGAGGTTCTGATATCTGCCTGGCTAGAACTCTCTTTTTACCAAAGATTTGTGCATTAATACAACACAGCTACTCTGTATTCCAACAAATCAACAGGTGTAAGACAGGAAACTATTTATGAAGCTTGGAAACATGAGAAGGCCATATTTTAGCCCAAGAAGAGAGAGTCACTGCCCAAAAAGGTCACCTATGGTATTATACATAACTCGACTTATCAAAAGAAAACAGACTGGCAAAGCAGATACATACAGTGGCAAGAAAAAGTATGTGAACCCTTTGGGATCACGTTGAGTTTTGCATGAATTGGTCATAAAATGTGCTCTGATCTTCATCTAAGTCACAACAATTTGTAAAACACAGTCTGCTTAAAATAATACAACACAAACATTATATGTTTCCATGTGTTTATTGAACAGAACATGTAAACATTCACAGTGCAGGGTGGAAAAAGTATGTGAACCCCTAGCCTAATGACTTCTCCAAGAGCTAATTGGAGCCAGGAGTGAGACAACCTTGAGTCCAATCAGTGTGATATTATTGGATGTGTTGCTGAAAGCTGTCCTGCCCTTTAAAAACACACAACAGTTTTAGGTTTACTGGTTTCAAGAAGCACTGCCTGATGTGAACCATGCCTCACAGAAAAGAGCTTTCAGAAGACCTACAATCAAGAATTGTTGACTTGCATGAAGCTGGAAAGGGTTACAAAAGTATCTCCAAAAGTCTTGATGTTCATGAGTCCACGGTAAAACAGACCGTCTACAAATGGAGAAAGTTCAGCACTGTTGCTACTCTCCCTAGGCGTGGTCGTCCTGTAAAGATGACTGCAAGAGCACAGCGTAGAATGCTTAATGAGGTAAAGAAGAATCCTAGAGTGTCAGCTAAAGACTCACAGAAATCTCTGGCGCATGCTAACATTTTTGTTGACACATCTACAATAAGGAAAACATTAAACAAGAATGGAGTACATGGGAGGACACCACGGAGGAAGCCATTGCTGTCCAAAAAGAATATTGCAGCACATTTCAAGTTTGCAAAAGAGCACCTGGATGTTCCACAGCACTACTGGCAAAATATTCTGTGGACAGATGAAACCAAAATTGAGTTGTTTGGAAAAAACACACAACACTATGCGTGGAGAAAAAAAGGCACAGCACACCAACATCAAAACCTCATCCCCACTGTAAAACAGGACGGAGGGAGCATCATCATTTGGGGCTGCTTTGCTGCCTCAGGGCCTGGACGGATTGTTGTCATTGATGGAAAAATGAATTCCAGAGTTTATCAAGACATTTTGCAGGAAAACGTAAGACCAGCTGTCCGCCAACTGAAGCTCCGCAGAGGATGGGTGATGCAACAGGACAATGACATAAAGCATACAAGTAATTCAACAAAAGAATGGCTTCAACAAAACAAAATACGCCTTCTGGAGTGGCCCAGTCAGAGTCCTGACCTCAACCCGATTGAAATGCTGTGGCATGACCTTAAGAGAGCGATTCACACCAGACATCCCAAGAATATTGCTACACTGAAACAGTTTTGTGAAAAGGAGTGGTCCAAAATTACTCCAGATCGTTGTGCAGGTCTGATCTGCAACTACAGGAAATGTTTGGTTGAGGTTATTGCTGCCAAAGGAGGGTCAACCAGTTATTAAGTCCAAAGGTTCACATACTTTTTCCACCTTGCACTGTGAATGTTTAAATGTTCTGTTCAATAAAAACATGAAAACATATAATGTTTGTGTTGTATTATTTTAAGCAGACTGTGTTTTTCAAATTGTCGTGACTTAGATGAAGATCAGAGCGCATTTTATGACCAATTCAAGCAAAACTCTATGTAATCCCAAAGGGTTCACATACTTTTTCTTGCCACTGTACATATAGAGGTAGAGAATCCCTGATCTGGAATTCTGGAACCTGGTCCCAAGTGTTCAGAATCACGGATACGAAGACTGTATTATCGTACTTCCTCCTCCTGCCAACACACACACTGAAGGAATTGTCTGTTTAAATTATTTGGGCAAACTCTTTTAAAGGAAGAAGAGAAAAGTCTGGTGACTACAGGACTTTTACCTTTAAACCATCTTGCAAAAGTTGACATCTGGATTTAACGAAGTCAATAGGTGCTCGCCTTCCATTGGATAATTACTGCAGTGATTAATATGTTTCAGCATAAAATACGGTCATGTAACTCCCTGAATATACTGAATGAGCAGGTTTTTCCATCAATGGGTTTTTTCTCCCCTGATGGCACAGTGGGCATATTCCAAGATGGCAATGCCAGGATACATTGGGATCAAATTGTACAAGAGTGGTTCAGGGAGCATGAGACATAATTGTCACACATGGATTGGCCACCGCACAGTCCAGACCTTAACCCCATTGAGAATCTTTGGGATAATGTGCTGGAGAAGACTTTACGCAGCGCTGCGACTCTCCCATCATCAATACAAGATCTTGGCCACAAATTAATGCCACTCTGGATGCAAATAAATGCTGTGACATTGCATGAGCTTATCGACACGATGCCACGGCGAATGTGTGCCGCAATCACAGCAAAAGGCAACACATCCAAATAATAAAGTGTGTGACATTTTTGTTCAGGCAGTGTATCTATGCGCTTTAAATTTAACCAATGCAATGCATAGGACAAGCCGGATCGTTAGATGGCCTTGTCTCCTACATTTTATTTCATTTTGAGCTGCTACGAGCACTTTAAGCCTGTAAGAAGCCCTGCCGCAAGCGTGCAGCAGCTAGCATCCTCAGGTGTGTCGACAGATGACCACTATACCTGTGACGGCTTTCCCCAGTGCACCAGATGGTTCAGAAGTACATGATCCATGGTGCTCGGGGAGCCATACGTCTAGCTGGGCATCACCTTAGTAGTAGCTCCAAAACAACCAGTTCCCAGAGATAGCCATAGCGGATACAGAAGAACGGTTTATAGCAGCTGGCGGGTGAGGCAGGTCTTGGTGTGATACAAAATTACAAGAGATTAGCAGCAGGAGCCAGACTTAAAACAGTTCTGAAGGGTCATGCATTAAAACTGACACAATGCATCATCAGAGAATTGAGGTTTAGCACCAGACTCGTTGTCCTTCAGACCAAGAACAATCAGAGCTCATTTGACGTATCAACATAAATGTCCCTCATAGAACAGGACCGCAACAATCTCCTCAGGTTGGATGTTCTCCCAGGCTATTGGAAATACGCTTTCATGCAATTGTGGCTCATTTCTTCAGATTAAAAAGACGTGATCACAAAGTTCTAGCAGTCTGGGGCCTTCTCCCAGCTTTGACGATGCTGTAGCTGTTTATTGGGGGGAGAGGATGGGATGCTTATCTCGCCCGCCCTGCTACGAATTCAGATTAAACAAACTAATGAATTCACGGCTTCGTGCCCGAGACCATTACTCCGTGTATTCAAGGAGAAAAACACAGGTGCAATCTAAAAGGTACGTGGGTGTCCAGCGAGGAATTTCGATGTGTGGATCTACAAACCAATTCATGTCCAGAGAAAATTTACTGATCAAAAACCAATGAAGACTAAAAAGCAACTGGGGCTAAAAAAAAAAAAAAAATACAAGAAAACAAGTTATTTTAAATAAACAAAAAGCAACGGCGTTTAATAAAAGCCAATACCCCGCAGAGACTCCGAGGCAGCACTTAAGTGAATTAGACACAATCAGAAAGGGGTTTAGTTTATGGAGGACAGATTACATTTTCCCCTCCCTGGGACGCTCACTAATCACAGTATAGGGGCTGGAAGACATTTATCTAAAACAATACTGGGATAAGTGCACGCCTTGAGCCAAGGAATTTGGTTTTCCATCATGCCTTTCAAAACTCATCCAGCGTCCGCTGCGGTGATTGCGCTGAAAATGAACGCCACGCTGAGCGCGATTTCCAAAGCGACTGCCTGCTGCATGGGGCGAAAAGCTTTGATACGACCGCTTGTCAGAGAGGGGCACAGATTGCGGGGAAGAACGATTATCATCAATTACCCAATGTTAGACATATATTCTGCAAATTGAAACATTCCTGGAGGAGAACATACCCCAAAGTGTAGAGGGTGACTAAAGGAGATATATATATAAACAATCCAGATGGATGCACTCCAGGGCTTCAGTACAAAAAGTCTTTTATTCAAAGTTGCATTAAAAAATGACCAACGTTTTGACCCTGCACCAGGTCTTTATCAAGACATATTTTACTGAAGTCCTGGAGTGCATCCATCTGGATTGTTTAAATGTATATTGGATTTCATTGCACCCAGGTATTGGATTGAAGTAACACGGATGGTAAAGTGAGTGCTGGTTTACCTTTGATTGTAATATATATATATATGTATCTTACAAGGGTTGTGGTGGAGGACAAAAAGTGAGATAAAAAGCCTCCGCGCAATCATTAATTAGGTTTATTATTGCAGAAACCATTTGCACATCACAGCAATTAAAAGAACTGCATCCCAGAGCTTCTGTGCTACATTCCCCATATGCAACAAGGAACTCTGGGTAGGATATGCAAATGACATCTGTCTCACTTTTATGCATCCTGGGTCTGTTTTTACACAGAACTCTTAAATCAATGCCATGCCACACTAGATGTTTTTTTTTTTTTATTAGCAGAGATCAGGTTTATGCAGAATTCCTTGCTGCAAATCACGAGTATAGCAGTACGTAGTGATACCTTTTTTTATTTTATTGGACTAACGTTACATTTAAAAGACAAGCTTTCAAGAGGATTCCTCTCTTCCTCAGGTCTGGAAGCTGTACTGATCAGTTCCTAGAAATGAACTTTAAGACACAAGGGTCACTTGGATGGCGGGGATTTAGATGTAAAAAGTGAGAGACAAATGGTATGTTCAAAATGGGAAAATAAAAGCATGAGGGATCTTGGGTCCATAATAAAACAACAGAGATAAGCTCACACAACATGAATGGGGGAAAAAAAAAATGTGTTGCTTTTACAAGAAATTTAAAAAGCACATATTGCCAAGTCGATCACTACGCCGGCCGCTGAACCTACTATCCATGCGTTGCGTCTCATGAAGAACAGCTCAGGCTCCAGCAAGCCACTGCGTTATCCCTGGATGAATCTCAGACCCTGATATATTATCCAGTCTGTCCTTGATACAAAGAAGCTATTTATCAGTTTTAAAAAGAAATCTGATAACAGCATTTAATTAATTGTCATTTACCTTTAATCAGGTCGAACTAGATCAGTGTTCAAAAGGTCTCAAAGAATGTTATGACTTAAAAATGCAATTTACCAGAGTAATTCCACTTAATGTGGGCATTTATCTTGAACAGAAATGGCAACAAAATCAAGTGTATGGCTATTCAGCTAAAAGATGTAGGAAATTTAGATTGTGCTTGATGGCATCCCTTCAGTTTAAGGCTGACATGTTACATGTTTGTGAACTGTGGAATATACATACAGCATACATGTACACGTTCATACAGCATATACATATATATATATATATTGTGTTTTTATAGTGTCGCCGAGTATGTGTGTGTATGTATACACTGGATGCAATAGAGGTAACATCACTGCTCTATATCCGTGGGGACCCAGGTTTGAATCCCGGCCAGAGCACCTCTCCAGTAAGTGTCCTTGGGCAAGACACCTAACGTACATACTTGTCTACCACACAATATCAGCTGTGGAGTCCAGTGGCAACGTCTCTACCCTTCGACCGTGGAGAAGCAAGTCAAATACCATTAAACACATCCCCCCAAAACAACTGGAGAAGCAGGTCTCGACTTTACGAGAAGCAGGTTCAACCCAACCACCAGGTCGCTGCTCTACAATCATGGAAAGACGACCTGACCCCACTCAGAAGACACCACCAGTGAGTGTCCTTGGGTAAGACACCTAAAGATATGGATGCGCCTACCTCACAAAATACTTGTACTTCTCATAGATTGTAAGTTCCCTTGGGAACAGGGTCCCCTGAATCAGACCGTGTCATCCATGTGTGGTATTCCAATGTATCAACTCTTTGTACACTGATCTTGTAAAGCGCTGCAGAATTTGTTGCGCTATATAAAAGGATGATGTATATATATATATATATATATATACACATAAAAAACCAAATCCGTCTCCTGTGTTTGCATATATTTTTTTTAAATTATTTTTTTTACCCATTAAATCATTTAATTTTCAAAATATTTCCATATCGTTGGCTGCGTCGCCTCTTTCTTGAGGTTAATCTTTAAACAGCATGGGCAGTGCGGTCTGTGTGCATGTGTATATATGAGCGTGTGTGATTGAGAAGGTGTGCACTTGATCCCATTAATTTCATTAGGAAATGTATGTGTGCATTGCCTCCTCCGCACAAATAAGCGGGAGAACAGGGATAGAGAAAATATACGATTTCCTGGTAAAACAAGACATCATCGAATGAGAACCAAAGCACACACATCTATGAAGGGTGAAGAAAAAATATAAAATAAATTTTACCTTCCACCTCGAGAGCTGTAAGGCACTACATGGATCCCCAGCGGTCCCCCGTCATTGGAAACCTCAACGAGCTTCACCATGTCACTGCAACACAACAAAGGAGAGAAATAAGCGTCAAGTCATGAACCTCAACCTCTGCATCTGAGGAGCTGGACTACATACAGTAACGGCCCCCAACAAGCACAAAACAACCTCACACGTAAAACACACACTGCAAAGGGAATGCAAGGAACCAAATCGAGGATAGAAACAATAAACGTACCTCAAAATGAGTCTGGAGGCAGAAAAAAAGGTGACAAAATCAGACGAGGAACAACAATGCCTGGGAACATCTGCTCATGGTTTTAGCACAAAAGGCTACAAATTGGTCAATATGTAGAAATCGTGGTACCTTGTTACCTTCCCTGCGTTATTAGTGGATGTGTGTAGATATAGTAATAACCAAATTAAAGGCAAAACACAGGATCTAGATGTGAAAGTCAAACTACACGTTCGTTACATTGGGTGCCGAAACCCCGTCACAATATGCTGTGCCTTCCACAGGCTGGTGCAAAGCTTGTGCCCAACGGCATACAAATACAGGGTCACTTGCTCCTATCTGCCCTGATTTAGGCTAGGGTCAGACGCAAACATTTTTCCCCGCGAACGTGAAAAAGTGCGTCCGAACGCATCAACGTATTTTTTCACGGAATGCGCAAAAACGCATTTTCGGGCGTGATTTTGTACAGATCGTCAATAAAACTCTTTTTGCGTCTGGGCGTTATGTAGGCTGGACATTAGCAGCATCTGACATCTCCTAATCACGCAAACAAGCCGCTATGCCGCAGCTGCGCACTCAGTACGTCAGTACTAGCGGTTCAGCGTTCTCAGAAAAATGTGTTCAAATTCCACTTGCGTTGCACGGCCGGACTTTTGTGCGGCCGTACATCGTATATTGGCCGTCATTGCCCGTCATCTGCTGCTAGTGCGCCCGTAATTATGTGCGCCAGAACGCACGTTAAAAGTGCGCTGGTCTGACCCCAGCCTTATGACCCAACATAGTGAAGAAAAGAAGGGTCATTTTTCACAGCTATTGCTTGATTGTACCAGTGAATATGGAAACCAGATTGGGGTTCTAGATTAAAAAAAAACTGGAATTGTCAAATTACAGCCAAAAACCACAGCGGAGAACTGGAGGATGGATGAATATACCCGTGGCACAAATCTATAATGTGTAGTTCAATATATTCTCGTGTATTGAATATCACAAATAAAGTGACTGCGCTTATTTATGTGCAGATCACATGCAAAAATCAAATGATAATATGGTACGAATATTTTCGTATCCAGGTTCCAGTACAGATGGCAATTTATACCTCGAATAAAAATGAGAAATATAGTGCAATCCTGTTTACAGAAGTGCTAGGTATATTAATACAGTACTTTGTGATATTCATACAGGAGAATATTTATTTATTCATAAAGTATTTTACTAGGAAGGATACATTGAGATTTCTCTTTTCAGTATGTCCTGGGTTTAAGAACATTGAATTGTTACAGTCGTTACAGAAATTCAAAGTAACAAAATGCAAGATCTAAAAACAAAACAAAATCTACAGATTAACACAGAAAATAAATATGTAGAGAACATATGTTACATGTTTACAGGTGCATTCTGTATATAGTCACTATGTTACATGTTTACAGGTGCATTCTGTATATAGTCACTGTGTTACATGTTTACAGGTGCATTCTGTATATAGTCACTGTGTTACATGTTTACAGGTGCATTCTGTATATAGTCACTGTGTTACATGTTTACAGGTGCATTCTGTATATAGTCACTGTGTTACATGTTTACAGGTGCATTCTGTATATAGTCACTGTGTTACATGTTTACAGGTGCATTCTGTATATAGTCACTGTGTTACATGTTTACAGGTGCATTCTGTATATAGTCACTGTGTTACATGTTTACAGGTGCATTCTGTATATAGTCACTATGTTACATGTTTACAGGTGCATTCTGTATATAGTCACTATGTTACATGTTTACAGGTGCATTCTTTATACAGTCACTATGTTACATGTTTACAGGTGCATTCCGTATTGAGGTATGTTAATAGAGATCTCTTAAGTGACTTTAGACTGGGGAAAGATTTGATGGCGTCTGGGAGGTTATTCCATAATTGCGGTGCTCTGTAGAAAAATGAGGTTTGAGACACTTTCTTTTTGTATTGTGGTATTGCAAGTAAGGTTCAGGTCCTGGATTGGAGGTTATAGGAGGAGGGAAATGCTGGGGGAAGCAGCCTATTCAGGTAGGGTGGTAGCTTCCCAGTAAAGCGCTTACACCAGGTTGGAAAGGTGAAGGGTGCATCTAGATTCCAGCGCGGCCAGTTTAGCTATTTTAACATGTCACAATGGAGGGTCATGTAGTTACATTGTAGCGCAAAGCGGCAGCATGCGTTATACAATGTAGTAAGTTTAAGAAGGTACACATTAAATATTTGCGCCACAGAGTATATTTTTATAAAAAGGTTTTATATGTTTGGGACTCCATTTGGCTGCATTTGTGATTGACAGGTACTTTAACATTTCACAGAGAATTACATAAGCGCCGATCGTTATATATATATAAATAAAATGAAAGCTGGAGAAATCTGAAAACCACCAGATGACAGGTTTTGTGGAAAGACCTAGAAAAGGTTGTGCTGTCCAACCACGACCAGGCACGTTCACTTCTACACTTCATGGACTTACTCCAAGGAGAAACTCGAAGTTCGTTCCAAGGACGTATCGGCGTGACCAATGGGTTCCACCCGGCTGTTTTCTTCCGAATCATCTTCATCCTGGACAAAAAATAAATAATGTAAATAGCTTCAATATTTTATGCAACATAACGAACATTAAGTTCAGCACAATGTATAAAAAAGGTTTCTAGGTTATTCAGTTACCGTCCTGCTGTAGAGCCTTTCACGTATATTGAGACACAGACATACACTGGAACAGATAAATCTCTCCAACATTCCAAAAGGCAACACTTGAAATATCTACATATTTACAATCTTCTACTCTTTTTATAAAGCACATCATTCCTTGGGAGCACAAACACTCCACAGGTGCAGCTCGTCCTGTATATAGACTTATCTCTGCATGTCTATCTAGAACTTGCTCGTTGGCCGTCAGCAGCAATTAGAAATCACAGTTGGTAAGCACGCTGGCACAACGCAGGTCTAGATAATATGGACTGAAAAGAATGTTGTTTCCTTACAAGACTTTAAAAATCCCCTATAGCATATAAAATTATTTACATAAAGCAGCAGGTAGACAATACAAACCACTGAAAAACCAAGAGGGGAGGGCTGAGGAAAAAAGAAAAGTGGATGTCAGAGAAAAGACGTGAGCTGATGGAAGCTACAGTGAGGGAAAAGAGGCAAACCGGGGCGAGGACAACGGAAGAGGCGAACCGGGGCGAGGACAACGGAAGAGGCGAACCGGGGCGAGGACAACGGAAGAGGCGAACCGGGGCGAGGACAACGGAAGAGGCGAACCGGGGCGAGGACAACGGAAGAGGCGAACCGGGGCGAGGACAACGGAAGAGGCGAACCGGGGCGAGGACAACGGAAGAGGCGAACCGGGGCGAGGACAACGGAAGAGGCGAACCGGGGCGAGGACGACGGAAGAGGCGAACCGGGGCGAGGACAACGGAAGAGGCGAACCGGGGCGAGGACAACGGAAGAGGCGAACCGGGGCGAGGACAACGGAAGAGGCGAACCGGGGCGAGGACAACGGAAGAGGTGAACCGGGGCGAGGACAAGGGAAGAGGCGAACCGGGGCGAGGACAACGGAAGAGGCGAACCGGGGCGAGGACAACGGAAGAGGCGAACCGGGGCGAGGACAACGGAAGAGGCGAACCGGGGCGAGGACAACGGAAGAGGCGAACCGGGGCGAGGACAACGGAAGAGGCGAACCGGGGCGAGGACAACGGAAGAGGCGAACCGGGGCGAGGACAACGGAAGAGGCGAACCGGGGCGAGGACAACGGAAGAGGCGAACCGGGGCGAGGACAACGGAAGAGGCGAACCGGGGCGAGGACAACGGAAGAGGTGAACTGGGTGAGAACAATGGAAGAGGCTAACCGGGGCAAGAACAATGGAAGAGGCGAACCTGGGCGTGGAGAAGAGAAGATGTGAACCAGGACTAGGGATGCACCGATACCACTTTTTTAAGACCGAGTACGAGTACCGATACTTTTGTTCAAGTACTCACCGATACCAATTACCGATACTTTTATTTTATGTCATGTGACGCTTTCCAATAAGAACAGACCTCCTATAAAGCCCCCAGGTCTCATGGATATTGCCCCCCCTGCTCATGGATATCCTGCCCCCAGCTCATAGATATCCTGCCCCCCAGCTCATGGATATCCTGCCCCCCAGCTCATGGATAATTGCCCCCCAGCTCATGGATATGCCCCCCCCTGCTCATGGTTATGCCCCCCCTGCTCATGGTTATGCCCCCCCTGTTCATGGATATGCCCCCTGCTCATGGTTATGCCCCCCAGCTCATGGATATCCTGCCCCCCAGCTCATGGATAATTGCCCCCCAGCTCATGGATATGCCCCCCTGCTCATGGATATGCCCCCCCTGCTCATGGATATGCCCCCTGCTCATGGATATGCCCCCCTGCTCATGGTTATGCCCCCCCTGCTCATGGTTATGCCCCCCCTGCTCATGGTTATGCCCCCCTGCTCATGGATATGCCCCCCTGCTCATGGTTATCCCCCCTGCTCATGGTTATGCCCCCCCTGCTCATGGTTATGCCCCCCCTGCTCATGGATATGCCCCCCTGCTCATGGTTATGCCCCCCAGCTCATGGATATCCTGCCCCCCAGCTCATGGATAATTGCCCCCCAGCTCATGGATATCCTGCCCCCAGCTCATGGATAATTGCCCCCCAGCTCATGGATATGCCCCCCTGCTCATGGATATGCCCCCCTGCTCATGGTTATGCCCCCCAGCTCATGGATATGCCCCCCTGCTCATGGATATGCCCCCCTGCTCATGGATATGCCCCCCTGCTCATGGTTATGCCCCCCTGCTCATGGATATGCCCCCCCTGCTCATGGTTATGCCCCCCCTGCTCATGGATATGCCCCCTGCTCATGGTTATGCCCCCCAGCTCATGGATATGCCCCCCCTGCTCATGGATATGCCCCCCTGCTCATGGTTATGCCCCCCTGCTCATGGTTATGCCCCCCTGCTCATGGTTATGCCCCCCCTGCTCATGGATATGCCCCCCCTGCTCATGGTTATGCCCCCCCTGCTCATGGATATGCCCCCCCTGCTCATGGTTATGCCCCCCCTGCTCATGGATATGCCCCCCCTGCTCATGGATATGCCCCCCCTGCTCATGGATATGCCCCCTGCTCATGGTTATGCCCCCCTGCTCATGGTTATGCCCCCCTGCTCATGGATATGCCCCCCTGCTCATGGTTATGCCCCCCCTGCTCATGGTTATGCCCCCCTGCTCATGGTTATGCCCCCCTGCTCATGAATATGCCCCCCCTGCTCATGAATATGCCCCCCTGCTCATGGTTATGCCCCCCTGCTCATGGATATGCCCCCTGCTCATGGATATGCCCCCTGCTCATGGTTATGCCCCCCTGCTCATGGATATGCCCCCCTGCTCATGGATATGCCCCCTGCTCATGGTTATGCCCCCCCTGCTCATGGATATGCCCCCCCTGCTCATGGATATGCCCCCCTCCCCCCCGCTCATACTTACCTTCCTTCAGCGCCGCTGGGAAAGTCTTCTCGCGCGCGCGCTCCTTGGAAAGTCCCCAGCCGCGACCACGTGGGACCATGTGATCACGGATGGGGTCCTTCCAACGAGCGCGCGCGGGGAAACTTTCCCGGCGTCGCTGAAGGAAGGTAAGTATGAGCGGAGAGCAGCTGCAGGGCCTGTCCAAATGCTCTATCTGCATTCGGACAGGCCCTGCAGCTGCTCACTTTGTTTATACTTACCACCTTCCTTCAGCGACGCCGGGAAAGTTTCCCCGCGCGCGCTCGTTGGAAGGACCCCAGCCGTGATCACATGGTCCCACGTGGTCGCGGCTGGGGACCTTCCAAGGAGCGCGCGCGCGAGAAGACTTTCCCGGCGGCGCTGAAGGGAGGTGGTAAGTATAAACAAAGTTAGGAGAGGAGCTGCAGGGCCTGTCTGAATGCCGATAGAGCATTCGGACAGTCGCCGCAGCCCCTCGGATACCGGCAAGCCGGCTCAATGCCGGCTTCCGGTATAGGAATAAAATATTGGGGGTACTGCACGAGTACCAAGTACTCCTGCAGTACCCGGTATCGGCACCGATATCGATACTAGTATCGGTATCGGTGCATCCCTAACCAGGACAAAAGGAAGACGTGAACCAGTAAGAGGGCAAAGCAGTAAGCGGGCAAACCAGTAAGCGGGCAAAGGAAGATGTGAACCAATGCGAGGGGGGGGAAAAGACAAACCATAGGGTGGGGGCATGCAAACCAGGGCGAGGGAGTGACATTAAACCAGAGCAACTGGAAAGAGACATGAAGCAGGGCAAGTGGAAAGAGACATGAAGCAGGGCAAGTGGAAAGATATGAGCTAGAGCAGTGTTTCTCAAGTGGTGGGTCGCGACCCAAAAGTGGGTCGCAGCCAGGGGCTGACTGGGTCGCGGGGCAATTGCCCCCAGGTATCTCGAATGCCTGGGACCCGCTGATGCATCTTACCTGCGGCAGTGGGTCCCAGGTGGCGTGGCTACCTCTGAATGTTCCCAGGCACCATCTGGGACCCGCTGCATCAGTAAGATACTCTGAAATGGCAAGGTGGGAGGGGGAAAGAATCTGTAATGGGAGGTGTGGGGTGGGACTCAGTAAATGGCAGCAGCTCTGTACTCCCAACACCAGGAGCCACTGTGCACAATGCACATCTCAGTGAAGCAAAGTATATTTATATAGGCCAGCCTCCCATAGAGGCGTTTTTTGAATGGCTTGGACCAATGTTGCTTTCACATTGGTCCAAGCTATTCCACTGCTCTTCACTGTCTCTTTGAGGCACTGAAGAGCGTAGGTTCAGGAAGTAGGCGACGCCAGACGCGCACTGCAGACTTCTCAATCTCTTGGCCAGCTTGAGTTTATGCGATTAGCGTAGCGTTCAGCTACGCAAATTGCGTAGACTCAGGGAGGGCAGGATGCTACGAAAAAATTATGTGCGCAGAGACAGACGGCGGGGGAGCGTGGAGCAGTTGAGTTTAAGTTTTTTATAATATTTTATTAGTCATTCAGTAGTGATTTAAATTAGAGTTGCTTTACCATCACCCCAGACTTTGAGGCACTTATTAAGAGCAAGAAGCATCCCCAGTTTTCCCTTAAGTTCTAATTAATTGTATAGGTTTCAATTACAGTTTCTTTTATTGGGTTTTTGCCTCAACAGCACTTTTTGTTTTCACTAGTGCTGCGATTACTGCACTATCCATCATTTTGGAAAGAATCCCTGTTTGTTTCCAAAATTGTTTTAAAAGTGCATGCATTGTAGAATATTGCTCACGTTGTTTTGTGGAATAAATTACAATGTTTCAGAATTCAATTATTTTTGGGTCGAGACGTAATGACTAAAGACAATTGTGGGTCCTGAGGGTCCACAGGTTGAGAACCACTGAGCTAGAGGATGAGAGGAAGACCCAAGCCAGGGCAAGAGGAATGACAGAAGACAGATGCGAGCCAAGCACGGGAAAAAGATGCCACCCGAGTAAGGGAAAAGAGATGGTTTCCAGTTGAAAGAAAATAGAATTGGGAGTCAGGCTTCGGGAAAGAGACGTGAACTGCGGTGAGGGAAAAGACACGAGCCAGGCAAAATAGAGAAGACCCAAAACGGGGGAAATGTGTGCGCCACGTCGAATCAAAGCACAGAATAAAATACACGGTTGATGAATTAAAGACTTATTAAAACTGAAGTGTTTTAGCAAGAGCACACCGCTCTTACACAAAGGTCAGTATCTGGGTGCCAATCTGTCCATTGGGCTTAAATTTTACATATATATATATTTTCGCGCTGCACACAGTTAACCATTTCATAAGATCTGGGCAGCTTAGAAACCTAATATGGCAATCATTAGCGAGAATCCCGAATATACGATCTCTGTGTTCGTAAAACACGGCAGCAGTCACGGCCACTGTGCTCTGTTTCATATCCTGGGATATGACAAAAACCCCGTGGGACATATCAAGCCTCGTTTTGAGGCCCGAGTGCCGAGGTGATATTTGCACTCCTATATAAAGCAGGATTAGTGCAGGCTCCATTTTAATTGGAAGATACAAAGTCCCCAAGCGTCCACAAAAATACTTAATCATAGCAATTAAAGTGTGAGCAATCACAAAAAAAATTAGACCGTAAAGCACATTTTATGATGCAATATGTTTGGTTTTAACTGCGCAAAATAATTAAGAATTGATGTTTTTCATTATTTCCACGACGACGCTGTATTATGAACGGGAAAAAAGTAAAATACCAGCATGGTTCCAGAACAAGCTGGGGGTACTTTCACATTGATCAATGTTATGAAACGTAAAGGCCTGCGAACAAGGAACATAGACACAAAATAGTAAATTATTAAGCACGCAGTGGCAGCCTGCGTTGCTACACCGGCATTTCCTGCGAGAGTCTGCACGGCGAGCGTGTCTGGAAGCGAAGAGCGCCTATCTGCAAGTGTACTTGCGCGCGGCAGGTACAGGTCTCGCAGCGGGAAGCAGGGCTACTAGAAGATTGATGAGCTTGTGTTCTGAAAGCCTCTGGTAACGCACTCCTATCACATTCATCTCTCTTAAGCGCCGGCCGAGAAACCCATTTGAAAGGTTAACCAGCGACTTGAACCTACCCAACAGTTGTTTTGAACGTGCAGTGGGAAACCACACTTTGCCGGATAATTGGCACGCACGGTAAACTGAGATTTTGGGGCTGCTACGACCTGCATTCTATTGCATTTGTTACATCGGGGGCATAATTTGTACATATAAACACAAACGTCAGGAAATAAGGGAAGCAATGAAAAGATACCTTAAACATACACCCAACAGAGTGTGTGAGTCTACACACACAGATAGATAGCTATATGTGTGTTACATCAAGGAAATAGTTTGTACGCTGACAGAAAAGTCACAAAATGCAAAGGGAAAAAATTAAATCGAAAACATTCTGTATAAACCTACACATATTTTTGGAGATAATTGTTGCTATGTTTAGGTTTATACAGAATATTTTTTGTTTTCTATTAGCTTAATTTTTTTCTTTGCATTTTGTGACTTTTCTGTTAATATGTACAAGTTATTTCCTTGATGTAACGCACTGAATATATATAAAAGCACACACACATACATATATATATTCATTCATGGACAAGAATGCCCCAAACGTTTGAACACTAGTGTATACACACACTGAAAATATATAGGATGACATGATGTGCTTGTGTGTATATATATATATATATATTTATTTTCATTGAGTGTATATACACTAGTGTTCAAAAGTTTGAGATCACTGAAACTTCATTATTTTCCATGAATATATGTGATGTGTGTGTGATTTTATAGATTCCTTGAGTTGCATCAGGGAAATAACTTGCACATGCTAACACAAAAGCCACAAAGTGTAAGGGAGGGGAGAAATCAATTTAAATATTCTATATAAACATACAGCAAAATTAATACGGCATAAATATACCAATGGATCTCTGCATAAATACCTATGAAAAAAGTAGATGTATTGAATAAAAACACAAAATGCCATAATGTAAATAAATGCAGGTCTCGTAAGTCTGTGTTTCTGTCCCCTGAGAAGAGAAAGGGTTAAATTGCAGGAGAGCGGCCTGACCGCCCTCGAGATACTGGCAGTGGAAAATGCTCCATCTGATTTTAAGGGAAGGGCTATAATTTGCACGTACAGGTCGAAGCTATGTGACGGCTCCGCTGGGCGCAGCTGACGGCGCTGGCACATTTCTGAGGGGCCTCTGACTGAACACAGAAGCTGCTAATAGGGAGACGGTAATGGCGCATTATCTTTCACAAAGGACGCTTGGTGGCACGCTACTTGGCACACATAAAATCAAACACACACGACAATCAAGGAGGCAGCGCAGTGGGCGGGCCACCTTCTAGCGAGCAGCTGCTCAGTGCGAATGCAAACGCAAGCGTCCTTTTTCGTCAAGCTTCCTGCACGTCGCCAGCCATTGTGAAAAAGCAGCTGCCGCATTTGTCTGGCCACGCCGGGCGGTGGAAAATGCCCCTCACGTCCATCGAGTGATTTTGTATTTCGAACAAAACAAGTGGAAGATCCCGGGTTAAAGGAGAACAATATCATTGAATTCCTTTATCTCCCAGTGAATGTCCATTTCTGCTAACTGACAGCGGGGGGGATTTCAAGAGGACACATGCAGAAAGGCTGTCATGGCGGCTCTGGCGCACGTGGAGACCATCATAGTAATAACATACATTAGGTTCCATCTGCTCTACCCATGAAATCCGTAAAGAAACAAGTCCAAAATCTGATCTCCGGATAAGATCTCCACAGCTCATAACATATGGTTAATTCCAAAACTATGGATGGAAGGTGTCCCTGATGATGTCATGGAGGACCACACGATGTCACATGGTACTGCAACTCCAAGGCGTTCAACACAGGCTTTCCATTTAATATGTTTATTATACTATGGTTTGAGTAATATTGCAAATAAATCACATTTTCTAGAACACGTTAACATCTTTAGCAGATGAGGTGTGCAGGAAAAGCGCTGCCCTGCTGTTCGTAAAAATGAACACTCGAGCAACCCATACAATGTAACTATCAACGAGCAGGATTTTATGTTCTTTGACAAAGACTATCAACTCATTAAGGTAGTGATGGCCAAGCATGGCACCCCAGATGTTTCAGAACTAGAAGAAATTTGCCTCAGAGCTGGCAGAGCATCAGGAAAGACCCTTTCAAAACATCTGGCGTGTCAAAGTCACAGGTGATGGCACTGAACGCACAAAAACTAACAAGACAAAACCAGATGTGACCAGAGATGGACCTAGAAGAGCAACAAAGGAAAACATACCATTCCATAGGACTAATGTCCCCAAACGCAGGTTTTAAGCCCTGTCACAGCACCTATACAGCAAGTGACTTTGGCAAGACACCCAACACATACTTGCCTATTGTACTATGTTGGCTACGTAGCCTACCGGTAACATCTGTGCTCTAAAGAGATTGAGAAGGAGGATCTATTCCACCAAGCACAAACCGGGTCAACAGTCACGCAGAAGCAGGATCTAATCCCAACCAGCACGTCTCTTCTACAGCCACGGAGAAGCAGGATCTATTCCCAACCAGCACGTCTCTTCTACAGCCACGGAGAAGCAGGATCTATTCATAACCAGCACGTCTCTTCTACACCCACGGAGAAGGATCTAATCCCAACCAGCACGTCTCTTCTACAGCCACGAAGAAGCAGGATCTAATCCCAACCATACGTCTCTTCTACAGCCAGAGAGATGCAGGATCGAATCCCAACCAGCACGTCTCTTCTACAGCCACAGAGAAGCAGGTCGCTGCCTTACAAGTGTGGAGAAGTAGGTTTGTCCTCACCGCCATGTCTCTTCTCAGCAACCATGGAAGTCCGTTTCAGATCCTGTTCAGGACAACTTACTAGCAAGTTTCCATGGGCAAGACACCGAACGACATGTATGTACCTACCAGACAATATATCCCTTATAGGTTGTAAGGACCATCAAGAACAGGGTCACCCTCCCCAGTACTGGGTCATGCTTGTTGAGCTACGTCTTCTAATGCATTACCCCCTTGTTCACATTTATTGTACAGCGCTGCGGCATTTGATGGTGTTAAATAAGAATAAAGTAGTATTATTAAGTATTACTGTAGCGTCGTAATGTCAACATTCTCAACCACATGGAAAGTATGTTCTCTCTCAAACAATCCTACCTCATCTACTTTGAAAACTTGCTTCATGTCCAGACAACAAAAAGCAGCCCCGTGGACACTCAAAGCCATTAGACAAGGCAATTCGATAAACTGATCATTCTATGAAAGAGCCTAGATAAATCATGGTAAGAGGCTGGCCAGACAAGGAGAAGCACTAACTTTGAAATCTGAAGTTGTGTTAAACCACGGACGTCAAAGAGCTGGAGCCAACAAAGTTTATGGCGACGGATGCAGAGTAAGGAATAGTATTTAATGAGGATCTGTCAATTCAGAAGCACCGGCAACCCCAGACTGCTACAATCTCAAAGTCACCCATGGGTTTTAAGGAAACTTTTCATATTTATGTGAATGAATACAAAAGACTCAAAAAAAAAAAAAAAAAAAAAAGTGGTTTTAATTAAAATAAAAAATTGAAAAACAAACAAGAGAGCTACGGAATCATTGCATTAGAAATCCACGTCCAGGATCCATAATGTTGCTAGCCTGAGGTTATATCCTGGTGCCTTAATGAATACGGCCTGCGCCCAGTTATTCATTATCCATGGTGTACTGTCTTTAACACTCTCCACCCCCCCTCCTATAAAACCATCAAACTCCCTTCAGTTTAATTATTTCACAATAGTGTACTTTGGCAAAGCCAGGTGATGTGATCTCACCTTCTGTCCTTTCCTTCCAGTGAACTATAAATTTGAAATGTACAGGTTCTGAACAGGTCTGACATGGCTCACCAAGGTAAGAAAGAAAATTTACTAATTTCCAGCCCCCTACTCTGCTTAGGAACTTCATCTACTCTTTGTTACACACCTAATGGTCAAACGCTCAACCCTGGAACTTCTCTACAACCATCTAAAATCACAGAGCTCCTAAAACAAGATCCTCACTTGCTGCCATCCATTCACAGTTTCATAGCAATAAAACTCACAGTAATGTGCAGTATGTATGAGTGTATCACAGATCTCCACAGCAATGTGCAGTATGTATGAGTGTATCAGAGATCCCCACAGCAATGTGCAGTATGTATGAATCAGAGATCTCCACAGCAATGTGCAGTATGTATGAGTGTATCAGCGATCTAAACAGCAATGTGCAGTATGTATGAGTGTATCAGAGATCTAAACAGCAATGTGCAGTATGTATGAGTGTATCAGAGATCTCCACAGCAATGTGCAGTATGTATGAGTGTATCAGATCTTAACAGTAATGTGTGCTGTGTATGAGCGTATCACAGAGCTCCACAGCAATAAAACTTATCTTCATCGTGACATGATATAAGTGAGCTCCACGAATTTGAAACTGATAAAAAAATTGTGTTAAAGTGTGACAAAATTGACTACTACAGAAGTCACTACAGAAACTCACATTATTACAGAAATTCACATTAAAGAACAACGCCTACGAGCGTATCGCAGAGCTGTACAGACAGAAGACACCCAAGTAAATTGCTTTGCGTATAAAGAGCAATAAATACCCCCCCCCCCCCATTGATCCAGCATTGCCTTCCCGGTGTCAGGATCTCTAAATGCCACTGTAAAGGCTAGCTCGCGATAAAGTAAAGATACAACCTAAAGTTTTGGAACTGATAATAGCAGTCTTTGTAAATGAATGGAAGAGGCAGATGGTTAAAGCTGGCAGAGGAGGAGAGCAAGAGAAAGCACCGACACTCGCGCATGTTCAGAACCGACAGATGCGAAAAGTTTAAAATATTGCCGCTTTAGGATACACAAAGACTGTCAGCCCAGATTGGGATTTTGGGCCAGTCTATCAGTTATTAATGATCTTAAAGAACAGAAGTCCTCAAAGACTCTTGTTAAAAGAGATGTGAGATGACAGACACTGTGCGATCTCGGCTGCCAGTCTCCTCAGAGATTGACAAACAAAAGCGTCCATATTCATACTTCGGCAAACGAGACAAGGAACGACAGACCTTCTTATTCATGATACGGAGACTACGTATGTTATAGGAGGGAAGCTGCAGGAAAGATATTGGAACTCTCACCATACAGCACTAGGCTTGGTGGTTTCTTCCGATGCTTGGGCATCGTCAATATTGGTCATTAGATGGACAACCTGAACACGGTATCTTCTACCTATCCAGTAATAGAAATTACATTTTATTTTTGTCCACAATACCAAAATTGGAACTATATTACACCGTGGGCTCGATATATTTCTAAAATACCCAGTTCATTAACACTTGGCACAAGTATCTCTTCTCTACTTTCCAATAAAGACTGGTCGTCCACTGGGTCCATAGTCGTGCGACTAATCCCACAACAAAGAAGGGATTCAACCCTCGTCCACTGCTACCAACCTCCGTTGGACAACTACATCAGACTAACGTTCGCTCCCATTCGAATGGGATTTGTAGGACAACCTGGTACAACGTAAGTCATGAGACGGATGCTGAGAAGCGGATAAGATGGGGTGAAAAAAATATTATTTTATTGTGTAGGAGAGACAGGTGGGAAGAGCCCTGTTTGTTAATTAATTTTGAGGGTAGAGGAAATAAACTCAGGCCCTTTTGCAGCTGTGTCTTAACCCCTTATGTGTCAAGTGTATATTTAAGCAGATGTTTTCATATACTTCGATTGCGTTCTATTCTATAGGGGACTCTATTAATATGGAGAACCTGTTACTGCATTTTTACTGAAAATAATACGTTAATTTAACCAAATATGTATTATGTTTTTTTTCCTTAAAAGTTGGCGTCATTCTTTAACTATTTCCCTAATCAGAACAACCTGTTTATAGTGTCTCCCCTCCACCTCTGATCTGAGTCGTCCGTAGTCTGACAACACGTCAGTCATACTGGAAGTGTGTAGTCATCCGACCTTGGTCATCCATAGTCACTCGCCGTGAACGGCACTAGTCGTACGAACTAAGTCGTCAGCCGTACGAGTACGGATGAGCAGCCTAAAAGGTTATCCACTAACCATGGTTTTTCCTTTGGAAGAGCAGTGGTGTATCTTTGCCAGACTACGTTGGAGCAAGTACGTCCAAACTATGATGAATGAATTGCTTATGGAACTAAAACTGTAGTTTTCTTTAGTTTTCACCATTTCTCCACCATAGTACCTGCAGGAGTTTTTGAGCATAGGTGTCAATGGGGGTTCCACGGACGTTGCTTCCGTAGTTTCCATCAATGTTGTACAGCACTGTTTTCACAATAGTTTGAATAGGAGGTCTACAGATTTTGCCACTAAATATTAACCGGTGTTGTCAACAATGCTAGCACAACACTAAATGGATAATTCCAGAGGTTTACGTTATTTAATTTACGCATGAGTAACAGTGGTACTGTTGTCTCCATGAACTTTGTCTGCTGGTGTTTGATTTTCCTTCTGTGGATCGCCAAAGTTTACCATAGTTGCAACAACAGTGAATGCTGGCTTCTGGAGAAGCACCCTTACAGTCCCGCGCAGCCCTTGGACAATTTAAAGTTGACATGACATACCTGCAGAGCATCACATGGTTGAAGCACAATATAGAAATCATGTAGACCTGAACCAAAGTTGTTTATTACAAATAAATGGTTGGTCTAAAGAAGACGCATGGCATGGATATAAAAGGGTTTCTTTGTGCCAGCCATGGGGATAGTGGCATTTCAGAAACAGCTGACCCCCTTGGGATAATCACCTCCGTCTCTAGATATTACCAAGGATCATTAGGTAAACCACAAAGTAAAAACAACCACTTAAGGCCAGTACTGTAGGTGCTAATGAGGAGTTCACAGGTGGCTGGACAGGAATTGGACAACAAGACTACGTAATAGTCAGAAATACAAAAACAAACATGTGTTACATGAAAGCATGCAATATGGCAGGCTTCAAAATTTTAATTCCTAAACTACTAGCCAGGCTGAAAACTTACTCGCCACTTCTGGTCACAAGTGGTCAATATCGAATTCCACAGTTACAAAGGGACACATTCCCACTAGTCCTGCTTAAATTATCACTCTCCTTTGGCGAAAAGGCAAGTGGAAATTTTGAGCTCTGCAATATGGAATCCACAAGAACTCAACACATCATGTCTTGAATTTGATGGCTTGCAGCACTAGAAGACCACGAGATCTGGAGAAGATAATGCCTGGCTGTCAAATCTCTTGGGAAGATAGTCACACAATTGGGTAAAAATCTGTAACGGGGAGTGATAACAATGCAAAATGATTTGTCTGAACCTACTAAATTATTACTGACGCTGCACTTGTAACAAGCAACAGCCCACCATTTTCCAAACTTTATTGTACATAAAAAGTACCCTCCCCCCGTATGGTGCACTCATTGAGTGGCCGTGTGTCTCCAGGTCAACAATGCTTCTCTGATTTTAAGGGGAACTCGGACTTTCAGCCTTAAGAGGTTGTAGGATACCGACCAGAACCTGGGGATATATAGGAGTATAAAAGCTTACCTGACAAGCTCACAATTTATCATTTTTGCCACAGTTAATACCCTTACATTAAATTATAAAGTGCTGCAGACTATGTTGACAAGTGAGTATACATTTTTAAATAAAGAAACCTGTTCTAAAGCAAGGAATGGAAGGGTGGAAAAAGAATTGCAGCATGAAATCAGACGGTCAGCAAACACGGCACTCATGCTGCCCTTAAAGCCAAATTAAGCCGAATGACGGCATATACTGCAGAGGCAGAAATGGAGCGCACTCTAAGCGCACTTTATTACAAAAAACGATAGCCGTATTCCTGGAATAGAGAATGGCCTTCAATCATATTTTGGCGGCAGAAGGATGGTGAAATTAATTTTTCAATTTTGTAAGGTAGCTTTAAAGGGCTTGGCAATGATATAAACCAAGTAAACAAGATTACTTTGTGAAGAGCCGCACTCATTAGCAATGGGAAACTCAAAAGGTCTAACATGCAGCTGTTCATTTCACTAATGTAATGTAAGCGCCTGCGACACAAACTTCAAAACAAATGGATGGACGGGCAGGCTTTCAAGACAATTAATGCTAAGGGAAAATGACAGGAAGGTCAGCATCAAAACACCTTATGACAAGCTTATTAAGGTAGTCAGATCCAGTAGACCAGACTCTTCATGAAGAATGGGACAAACTCACCCATTGTGGAACCTACAAGCCAGACCCTTCTTGAATACCAGGACAATCCCACCCACTGTAGAACCTGAAGACCAGAACCTCTGTGGAAGACTGGACAATCACAACTATTGCAGACCTAGAAAATCTGATCCTTCGTTAAGAACAGGTCAGTCCCACCCATTGAAGAACCTGCAAAGCAGACCCATCATCAACTGGACAATTCCATCCATTGAAGAACCTAGAAACTAGACCTTTCGTGAAAAACAGAACAATTCCACCCACTGTAGAACCTGCAAACCAGAACCCTCAAAAAAAACAGGACAAAGCTAACAATTACAGAACTTGACCAGATTCCTTCATGAAGAACTGCACAATAAAAGCCATGGCAAAGAATTCAAATAAGACCTTTCAAGAAGAACCCAACATTTCACCCACTGCAAAATTCTGCAATCCAAACACTTCATGAAAAACGGGACAATCCCACACATTGCAAAACGTGCAGACTAATACCTTCATGGAGAATAAGGACACAACCACTCATTAGAAAGCCTACAAACCAGGCCACTCACGAACATCAAGACAATTGCGTCCATTGTAAGAAACACAAGACCATACGGTTAGATCACTTATGCAGATAATCCTCAACCATTGCAGAACCTGTAGAGCAAACCACTCGTGGAGAAGATCATTCTAGCCATTGTCATGGAAGTCGTTTGCTAGTCATACAGCAGCCCTGGCTAAGAGGTTGATCGCCCATCTATTGTGGAACTAATCACTTTACCATTATTATCATCAATTATATAGTGCCATCAGTTTACGCAGCGCTTTATAATACACATGGGGAACAATTCACTTATAAACAAACATAGGAATGGAAAAAGAGGTGTAGAGGGCCCTGCTCAGAGGAGCTAACAATCCAGAGGGATTGGAGTGGAGGAAGACAAGAGGAGTTTTACTTTTTGCCAGAATCACCAGTTCCAGTGGTTCAGGAATGGGGGGGGGGGAGCATGGAAGTTGCATCTATTATGATGTGCAGATAGGTGAGGAGAGGCATAGGTCGGCATCAGTAATGTGGTACGCTAATCTAAAGAGATGGATTTTAAGGGGTTTATTACAGGCTCAAATATTAGGGGAGAGTCTGAGAGGGCGAGTTAGACCATTACTCAGGAGCAGAACTGCCCTTGAGAAGTCTTTGAGACTAAAATTGGCAGTGCGGGTGAAGAAAGGACAGGCGGAGGTCACCCGCTGACTGGATTGGTATAGAAGGAACGTTCTTGAAATGTAATGAAGACATGTAAGGACACTTTGCTAGCCCTCACAATAACAAAATGTCTTGTGAGTTGTAGTTTTATATCGGCTGGGGACCTCACCTTTTGGCTGTCAATGGTCTACAGTACAGACGGCCAACACGGACTCCCCAGAGATTCTGCAACTACATATTCCATGACGCACAATCAGCCTAAAGTCTGGTGAAGCATGATAAGATAAATGGTTGCAATTCTCCAGGGGTCGTCAGGTGCACCTGCTCTATAGCATAGTGATGAGCAAAAGCAGTTTCTGGCAATCTGTTTCACGTTTAGTGAAAAAGTCATTGTGAGATAAGCCCCCCCATATTCCATCCCCTCACCATCTCTCAGATGTCCTGCGACAGCCTTCCAAAACAGTGGGCTATCCTCAGTCTGTAAGGCTTTCCACAGTGCATGACTGTGTGACCAATTCCTCTCAATGAAGAAGGAAAGAGGGCTCATACCTCCTGGCACCCTACTTCAACGATAAAGCAGCACTGGCAAACTGCAAGAGCGTCGAGGGAGACCCCAGTGCGGTAAAAAAAAAAAAAATTGTGTTTTAAATAGACATCACTTTCAGCTTGATCCGCTTAAAATTTTCGAAAGTCTCAAACAATGACACCGTCCAATACAATGCAAGAAATAGTGACAACCCCAGAGTTTATATCAAGGGTACCAACATGTATCGGGACTGACAAGTTCCCAAGGTACTTCTCTAGTAGAAGAGCCGATATGGGCACATCAGACGTCTGGATCCAGAAAGTTTTGGTTTTATTGGAGTAGCATCAAACAACTGGACAACGTTAGACTCATAGCGAGTCTCTATCCAGTCAAGGACTTGAAAAAGATTCTCTACGAGTCGAAACATTGTTTAACTATTAAAGCTGGACAACAGGAGACGCGGTTGGATCTTTTTCTGTTTTAAAGCTGGGCTTGCAGTCTTCCGGTTTCTTCGCTTCGAGATCAGTGCTCCCTTAACCCTGCGCAGAATGGCAAAATATCCCATATCCTACTGGACAAGACAAAGATAAGCAGAAAGTCTGCAGCGTTCTTAGTGCCTGCTGTATAGTTAGTATTAACTCCTCGCAGGAAGAAAAGTATATAGCTTCAATTATTTCTTTTTGAGAAAGTATTATACCAGGAAGGATACATTGAGATTTCGCTCGTTTTCAAGTATGTACCGTTAGGTGTCTTGCCCAAGGACACTTACTGGAGAGGTGCTCTTGCCGGGATTTAAACCCGTGTCTCCACTGTTCTAGAGCAGTGATGTTACCTCTACTCCTCCCAGCCGGTACCGAATACTAAAATGCTTCTAATACCAGATTGAATAATGACCATTAAGGTTGATCTAGAAACAGGAGAACATTATGGGGTTGGTAGATTGCAAACTGCATGCAAGCACTTCTTGCATTGACCTATGACATAACCATAGCTTTGTTTTCACAAAATCCATGAGTAATACCGCAGATACTCGATAGAGATTTATTAAAGAAATGAGAAAATACTCAAGACTCAAATATAACACGAGGAGCAAAATTATACTGTACCAGTAAACAATTAAAATCCTTCCAGGTTTTCTTAACACAGTCAGGCTGCCCCTCAGGTCAGGGTGCTCTGCTCTAGAATGATTGCAGTTGTTACTAAGTATGAAGCCACCGACCACCAGTCTTCTTTACTAGCAATTAGATGGCCGGCCGAGGCGAGCGAGGTGAATGATTGGCTTAAACCAAGCTCTGGCCATGATGGATCCCACCTCTCCCGAATCTGGGAGTTCCTGAAGTGTTTGCAAGCATCAGGGAGCCCGCATTCACCAGCGAGACTAACGGAACTTCTGAGAGACTTTTTTTTTTTTCCTCCTACACACACACACACGATATAACGCGACCCCTCCAATTTTAAAGGTAAATTTTTGTCACCAAAATCTAGCGTTATACTCGAGGATCTACAGCAGTAAGAGTTTTTTCTGGCTTGGCTTGAATGGGACATATGTACGCTGTATAAAGCTCTAGCGGTACATGATTTGGGGCTTGTTGGATTTATGCTAGCTGCTATTGCAAGGTGCCATAAAACAGTCCAAATGTGTCTAATGTCGTAGGAGAGACAGTTGCTTTTTAAGCGTTCATCCCTAATGATACGGGCAGAGTATTCCACGAGATAAACCTCTCACATGTTGAACATGTTGCCAACAGGTCCAGTAAACCGGATAATAAAGCGACGGAAACGAGCTCTGCCCGTGGCGGACTGACGTGTTTACCCTCTTCGAAAGAGTCAATAAAACAAGCTTGTGGCGCACCGTGCCCTGCACACTGGAAATTGCGTTATTAAATTGAGTTAATCGCCGTAATGCTTTTCATATTGCTATTCGTGTTGTTTAGCAGATAGATACGGGATGCGCCGAGCTTCTGGACAGGCCGCTCCGGTGGACGCCGGCTTTTCTCTGTACACCGCTTTAATGGTTTGTGCAGATTGACTTACATAGGCCTGCGTTGCTTTAATTTGCTTCATGCCTGTTAGTGATTTTGTGAAAATTTGATTTGGGGAAATCAGATTCTTGCTGGAGTCTGTTCTTCTTATTTCATTTCTGTCCAAACTGGTAAACGGAATTATTTCACTGGGTCGTAATTCGAAACGGATAAAATATTAAAAGTAATAAAGCCTCTCTTGCAAGGGCCATACGCGGAAAGTCCTACACAAAGGCTTTCTGGGTCAAGCAAAGCCTAAGAGGAGGTCAGGATCAGATTTGAGGAAAATTTAAGACAGATACACCTCAAATGGAAATGATTAAAAACGGGAGTTTTTCTACCACCAGGGTCTTCTTTAAATACGCTTGTGCTGCGGGGCTTGTCTGTTACGCACAGAAGTTTGCAGACATCATGAAAACTTACCCCAGCAAAGTATGACATATGAATTTTCGCAGAATAAGCCTGAAATTTAAGCCAGATGTAAAGTTCTAGACACAAATGGATGCCAGAGTCATGGAACTGTCAGTCCTTGTTAGATGGTATCACTTAACTGTAACTCACAGATGGCAGAATGTGCAACCAGTGAGGAGCAAAGGTGTCAACACCCATCACGCAGAGCCTGGCATAGATATGGTTATGGGTATAGACCCTGGAGAAATAATGTTGTTATTCAAAACCTCATAGAAGACGGGACAGCTCTGAGGGTGAAGCCAGTTTGTGGTTTGGAGGATGGACATGAGGCGCAGAAGGCACCTGGGACAGCATGTGCCAGAGTAGGGTATAAGATTGACAGACACTATAATAATAATAAAAAGAAATCAAAGGAAAAATAACCTCTTCAAACAGAAGCCAAACGACATTGGCAGGGCTTTAAACATAGCCAGATGCTGCCACATGGTTTGTCCACAATGTGAGCACCTGGTGTGGTCACTGGCTCTGAACTATGAGGTCGGATGTGGCTCAAATGCCAAACGCCTGTTCGGTGACGTGCTTATGGCGGTACCTGGAATATTCCAAGGCAGAATCATTGCTCTGGCTGGATAGCAGGTCTTAACGCTGGGTCAGACGTGACTGGAGATCACACACATTCACATTCCTTCCATTCCAATGGATCACAGATGTCTCACCGTAGACTTCATGGTCCACGACCTTGTGTAACACAACCCAAGCTCTAGTTGATCAAAATTTCTGTTTTTTTTGTGTGTGTTCAGAGCTATGATTGTCAGGTTTCATGTCAGAACCCGTCTACACAAGGATAAAGTAGATGAGCAAAATAAACATTACAAACTTACTACCATGGGAGGAGCTCTATCCAAACCACACCACCGCACAGACAGATTGGTCATGTAATCCCTAGGTTTTTGACATGAGTGATGTTGTAACCATGTTTTAGGATACAGAAAACCATTTTCTAAAGCAGGGGTGCCCCACCTTGGCCCTCCAGATATTTTGGAACTACATTTCACAAATGGCTCTTGCGACCTAATGAGTGGCTGAGCATCATTGAACATGTACTTCTGGAGGATCTAGGTCTACAGCATATGAGTGCAGGGGAGGGGGCTGCTGGTGAATTGCCCCACTAGTCCCTCTTAGACGTTCCAGTCAAAACTGTTTAGCATAGATGTTCCATGTCTGGTTCACAGAGCATGAACACGGACTGATTTTTATACACTTTGGAATATGCCATATGTGCACATCCTAATGAAGAGTCCACATTAGAAGTAGTCTTTGCGTATTATTCTATGGCCTATTTATAGAAATAAGAGTGGTTGCCTGTGAGCTCTAAAGTTTAACACTCATTTGACAAATACAATGTGGAACCTGGCCAACCTAATCTGTACAGACAGGAACACACGCACTCCTAATGAGATTGTACGCAGCCAAGGACGGCCATTGAGGAAAGAGACTCTCGGCGTTATCGGCCGCAAACAGTTCTGCTCACTCGGTCACGCTGGCTTTCCGCTCAGAGAGACATTTTGATGTACCGTATATACTCTGTCACGTTCTGCAGAGGATACGTAGCCGATACAATGTTTTGGCCAAGTTCAAGTTTTCATTGTGTGAACAGACAAGAATTCATTCCTATATTTGTTCATACTTAATACTGTGGTAAAAAGTATGATCTGGCTTTGGCAGGCTTTGAGATAGGTGCCCACTACTGGAAGGGTCTGCCGGACCGGCAGCACTGTTATTTCTAAAGTACGGAGATACAGGCGCTGTGGGATGATGGCAGGATTGATTTACGGAAGAAAAAAAAGCAGTAAATTACTGTGAAAATATAAGCTGAAGATTTCACTAATACAATGAAATGCTACTTTTTATTCTACGACGAGATGCCCATCAAACTGACCTGAGTAAAGCTTGCACCACACTTCAAACCCCTAGATGTTGATGCCTCCAACTCCCAGAATTCATTAAATGCAAAAGATGGCTAGAGAATCATGGTAGTTGTAGTTCAGTAGCATCTGGGGATAGAAGTCTGATAAACCTAACACTGAACCCCCTGGTGCCTATGAACGCAGCCCTAGACTCGTCAACTACCCACTTTAACATTAGAATAAAAACAAGTTAAAAATGGTCTTTTACCTGATCCTGCCTCTCTAGCCACTTGTCCACCAGGGGGTGACTGGCACTCAGTGAAGAACGGGCATTATCTCTTTGAAACTGTTTAGACCAGGTACTGGTGTCCCTGGGAAGACTTCTGCAGTTCTCATCTTTCTGTTTTAAAAAGAAAGAAAAATACATTATTGATGGGGAAATGCTCTTGTGCTGTATTTACGCATTACCTTCCTGCTGTGTGTTACGAGGCAGTCTCACTAACCGAGGGTTAAATAGACCCTGTCGCCTGAAAATCTCTATAGAAATCATTTTAAAATCAGTAACACTTTATTATTTTACCCTAACAAAAGATATGCAAGTTTAGGAATGGTCACCCAATTGGGCGCCTGTTGGGGTTTCAATGCAGAGATGGCCGCCTGTTGGGGTTTCAATGCAGAGATGGCCGCCTGTTGGGGTTTCAATGCAGAGATGGCCGCCTGTTGGGGTTTCAATGCAGAGATGGCCGCCTGTTGGGGTTTCAATGCAGAGATGGCCGCCTGTTGGGGTTTCAATGCAGAGATGGCCGCCATATTGGAACAATGTCACAATATTATTAGCCACAATTACAGATAATGAGAGTGGGTGATGTCAGCAGCCAATCAAATTCCATCACTTTCAGGGAGCTCCCAGCATTCCAGTGACATGCGTCTTTTAACTCCATGCCGACGCGCTCTGCTCAATTTGGCCGAAGTGACTTTACAGGGAACCAATACTGTTCAGGTGCACATCGGCTGCGATGTCCCATCAGGGGACGGCTAGTTCATTGGTGTTGAAATTTAATGAGATACCTCATCCTTCGAAGAGACAATGTTTACCTTGACCTTTTGAGTGAATACGTGGCACCACAACTGCATGACCTTCATCATTTTCCAGCAAGATGGTGCACCACCACATTGGGGACTGCATGTTTGTGGGTTCCTAAATGAAACATTTCCAGAGCGGTGGATTGGAAGGGGTGGCCCAATTCCCTGGCCACCTTGTTCACCAGATATCACTCCCCTCGACTTCTTTCTATGGGGTTATGTTAAAGATATGGTGTATGGAACAAAGGTACGGGACATCACTAATCTAAAGCAGAGGATCACTGATGCCATTGCCACCATTGATGAGGGTATGCTATAGTCAACATGGCAAGAAATCGAGGCCATGTAGTTGTGGTGCAACGTATTCAGTCAAAAGTTAAAGGTAAACATTTGCAGTAATTGATGTCTCGCCGAACGGACCAATGATTCGATTGCACATGATCCCACACCACATATTCATCAAAAGCAGAGGATCACTGATGCCATTGCCACCATTGATGAGGGGATGCTACAGCAAACATGGCAAGAAATCTAGTACCGTCTTGATGTGCTTCGTGCATCTAATGGTGCCCATATAGAGGTGTAATAAATTAGGAAAAAAAACTTAAATATATACATTTCATTTTGTAATAATTTTCACTGATCTGTCTTTTCATTTGCCGGTGTAAGATTTTTTTTTAAATTGTAAAGAGACTTTTTGGACACTGTGTGTCATATATATATACACATATATATATACATATACACACGGTGTCCATAAAGTCTCTTTACAATTTAAAAAAATATATATATATACACACCTATGTACATGAAACCTGATTTCACCTATTCAGACTGAAATTTTTAAATCAAAAGAGGCTAAATACCAAAACCATGGTGCCAAGGGCCAGATGTTGCTTTTGCATCTCACCACCCAGCAGCCTTTTGTAAAATCAGGTTTAGAGGGGCGCAGCCCGTACCTCCGCCAACCCCCCCTGGGGGACACTATTCTTAGACATTTTCACGAGCAGGTTTCAATCGCTCCCAATGGTAAAATGTGTATGTAAATCGGGGACGGGTATCCACACAAACCAAAATCATAGGGCTGATTTATTTTCACAGCCGCTTGATTATACGGAGCCGGAATGCATTCCAGCAATTGCCTGCGATTGCATTAAAGCAATAAACCTCATTCAAAAGCCGTTTTAATGCAATTTAATTTACATGTAATTTAGCAAATGACGGTGGTATGCATAGGTGCGTGCGGGTTACAACGAACGGCTGGTGCACATCCAGCCTCCCTGCAAAAGCCGTAATCACATAATTTATACGATGGAGAGCCACGCGTGATATTGTGGGATAGACAGACACTAAGGGCCATATTACAATGTTGGTGCTATCTTAACCAGAGCTGTTGTAAACTGAAAACCTCCATAGGCTATAATGGCTCTGGGAAGTTTACAACAGCTCTGGTTAAGTTAGCACCAACTTTGTAATATGGCCCTACTGTAATTTTACCCAACACCATTACATTGCGTTCCCACAACCTCTTATTTCAAAGTGAAATAAAAGCATCCAGAGATATCTGGAACAAAAACATTATATAGATTATTAATTTTTTTCACAGCTAAAAATGTTGTGTTATAGGTTACTAGCCAGAATAAAGCATTACTTGCCACCAATGATTCTACTTCTATAAACTGGCAAAATGAACAAGGTCATGTCCATCATCTGTTTTTACTGGTCACGGCTTCCTCCACCTAATTACCATCATAAACAGGTCCCTCTTTCTCTAGGTCACCTGTCCCTGCAATCTTAAATATGATCCTGCACCCCCTGCACTGTCACCTCATACCTGTTCCTGAACTCTAAATATTTCCCATCAAATCTGTTCCTGCCCCACTCTCGACTCTGTACTCTTAAATTTCTCTAGCATTGTCCCTACACACCTAGACCTGTATATTTCCCCACAGCCCGACCCCGCTCCTTTCACGTTATTTCCCCTCAGCCCGTCCCTGCTCCCTTCACGTTATTCCCCTCAGCCTGTCCCTGCTCCCTTCACGTCATTTCCCCTCAGCCTGTCCCTGCTCCCTTCACGTCATTTCCCCTCAGCCCGTCCCTGCTCCCTTCACGTTATTCCCCTCAGCCTGTCCCTGCTCCCTTCACGTCATTTCCCCTCAGCCTGTCCCTGCTCCCTTCACGTCATTTCCCCTCAGCCCGTCCCTGCTCCCCTCACAAAATTTCCTCAGCCCATCCCCACCCCCTCACGTTATTTCCCCCCACACCCCTCACGTTGTTTCCCACCACACCCCGTCCCTGCCCCCCTCACGTTATTCCCCTCAGACCATCCCTGCTCCCTGAACGTTATTTCCCCTCAGCCCGTCCCTGCTCCCCTCACAAAATTTCCTCAGCCCATCCCCGCCCCCGCACGTTGTTTCCCCCCACACCCCGTCCCTGCTCCCCTCACGTTATTTCCCCTCAGACCATCCCTGCTCCCTGAACGTTATTTCCCCTCAGGACGTCCCTGCTCCCTTAACGTTATTTCCCCTCAGCCCGTCCCTGCTCCCCTCACAAAATTTCCTCAGCCCATCCCCGCCCCCTCACGTTATTTCCCCCCACACCCCGTCCCTGCTCCCCTCACGTTATTTCCCCTCAGACCATCCCTGCTCCCTGAACGTTATTTCCCCTCAGGACGTCCCTGCTCCCTTAACGTTATTTCCCCTCAGCCCGTCCCTGCTCCCCCTCACAAAATTTCCTCAGCCCATCCCCACCCCCTCACGTTATTTCCCCCCACACCCCTCACGTTGTTTCCCCCCACACCCCGTCCCTGCTCCCCTCACGTTATTCCCCTCAGACCATCCCTGCTCCCTGAACGTTATTTCCCCTCAGCCCGTCCCTGCTCCCCTCACAAAATTTCCTCAGCCCATCCCCGCACGTTGTTTCCCCCACACCCCGTCCCTGCTCCCCTCACGTTATTTCCCCTCAGACCATCCCTGCTCCCTTAACGTTATTTCCCCTCAGCCCGTCCCTGCTCCCCCTCACAAAATTTCCTCAGCCCATCCCCGCTCACTTCACGTTATGTCCCCCTCATCCCGTTCCTGCTCCCCTCACGTTATTTCCCCTCAGCCCGTCCCCGCTGCTTTCACGTTACATAGTTACATAGTTATATAGGCTGAAAAAAGACATGCGTCCATCGGGTTCAGCCTCTCCCACATAACCTACTGCTGTTGATCCAAAAGAAGGCAAAAAACCCAGTCTGAATGCTTGCCAATATGCAACGTTATTTCCCCTCAGCCCGTCCCGGCTCCCCTCACGTTATTTCCCCCCAGCCCGTCCCGGCTCCCCTCACGTTATTTCCCCCAGCCCGTCCCGGTTCCCCTCACGTTATTTCCCCTCAGCCCGTCCCGGCTCCCCTCACGTTATTTCCCCTCAGCCCGTCCCGGCTCCCCTCACGTTATTTCCCCTCAGCCCGTCCCGGCTCCCCTCACGTTATTTCCCCTCAGCCCGTCCCTGCTCCCCTCACGTTATTTCCCCTCAGCCCGTCCCGGCTCCCCTCACGTTATTTCCCCTCAGCCCGTCCCGGCTCCCCTCACGTTATTTCCCCTCAGCCCGTCCCGGTAAAACGGTTTGTGTATTTTTAATGTATTCAATGGTGACTGTGCATGAATAAATTATTTAAATTTATACATTTACACAGTGGTTTGTGTGTGACATATATTACACTGTGACACTTTTAAAAAAAAAAAATGTGTGTGCGTGCGTGTATACACACACAGTTTTTTGTTTTAAAAAAATGGTATCATGTGTAATATATATCACACACAAACCACTGTATAAATTTAACCAATTTATTCACACACCATTGAATACATTAAATACAAATCATTTTACATTTATACCAAGAAAATATATATAAAAAATACCCACCATTGTACAAATATATGTATACATAAAATATGTACACAGTACAGTAATATATATATATTACACACAGACATGCACACACATACATAGAGCTCCCAGTGCACAGAGACAGTTCTAGGTTCAAATAGAAAGTACCATTCATGCTGGGAACAATAGAGCCCCTACAGCTCACAGAGCTAGAGAAATGGGCAGGTTTTATTATATATCTTTTTTTTCTTCCTTGCAAGAAGCGCGCTTCCCGCTGCGAGGTTTGACTGGTTTCATGCTTATTGCTTGAATTTATAGACAGTCACAGCTACGTGTTGACTTCAAAGCGACAGAAGTAGAACGGTGTGATCCGCGAGCAGAGCTTCCACTTACCAGAGGACTCGCGGATAAGTGCGAGACTAAGCAGAGAAAGCAAGCGATACAATACACGCCGCTGAGCAACACACACACGAACCAAAAGAAAACGTCTAAAAAAGAAGATAAAAGGCCATCCCCGAGATGTGAATGCAAACTCCTTCAGCGGATCTGGCTGACGGGTCAAGGGAGGAAAACAAAGAAAGAATGGAAAAAGGGAGGAACAAAACAAATCTTTAAACATATATAAACCAGGTCGAGTAACACTTATCTGGAAACATTCTACGAATGTGATTATTTTTTTATGGGGGGGGGGGTCCTAACAGGATCCCAAAAGTGGGAAAATCCCAAACCAGACCTCATGTGACAAGGGACGAAATGACTAAAAATACTGTATAGAACTAGAGATGTAAAATTTCTTGAAATTTTTAAGCCATTGGGAAAAAAAAACATTTTTTCCCCTGAAAAGTTGGAAATTTTTGAAAAAAATTGAAAATATGCACCATGGAGTAGGTTTACAAATTAAAATAAATTTTTGACTCACTTGAAATAGAAGTGCAGTTTACTTAGTAACTTGAATTTGCTTTTTATAATTTTATCTTTGGTTTCAAATGGATTAAAAAGCAAGGACTGTATATGATCGTATGAGAAGAAGTAACAACTATGAGAACAAGCAACCAGCCCTCCGTTTATTAAAGAGCAACAATAAAAGCAAGAAACCATCAAGATAAAAACATAGAAATATACACTGCTCAAAAAAATAAAGGGAACACAAAAATAAGACATCCTAGACTTGAATGAATGAAATATTCTTCGTTGAATGTGCTGACAACAAAAATCACACAAACATTATCAAAGGAAATCAAATGGAGCAACCCATGGAGGTCTGGATTTGGAGGTACACTCAAAATTAAAGTGGAAAACAACACTACAGGCTGATCCAACTTTGATGTAACGTCCTTCAAACAAGTCAAAATGAGGCTCAGTAGTGTGTGTGGCCTCCACGAGCCTGTATGACCTCCCTACAACACCTGGGCATGCTCCTGATGAGGTGGTGGATGGTCTCCTGAGGGATCTCCTCCCACACCTGGACTAAAGCATCCCCCAACTCCTGGACAGTCTGTGGTGCAACGTGGCGTTGGTGGATGGAGCGAGACAAGATGTCCCACATGTGCTCAGTTGGATTCAGGTCTGGGGAACAGGCGGGCCAGTCCATAGCATCAATGCCTTCGTCTTGCAGGAACTGCTTACACACTCCAGCCACATAAGGTCTGGCATTATCTTGCATTAGAAGGAACCCAGGGCCAACCGCACCAGCATATGGTCTCACAAGGGGTCTGAGGATCTCATTTCGGTACCTAATGGCAGTCAGGCTACCTCTGGCGAGCACATGGAGGGCTGTGCAGCCCCCTAACGAAATGCCTCCCCACACCATTACTAACGCACTGCCAAACCGGTCATGCTGGAGGATGTTGCAGGCAGCAGAACGTTCTCCACGGAATCTCCAGACCCTGTCACGTCTGTCACATGTGCTCAGTGTGAACCTGCTTTCAACTGTGAAGAGCACAGGGTGCCGGTGACGAAGCTGCCAATCATGGTGTTCTCTGGCACATGCCAAACGTCCTGCACCGTGTTGGGCTGTAAGCACAACCTCCACCTGTGGACACCGGGCCCTCATACCACCCTTATGGAGTCTGTGGACTTGACTGTCAATCAGTGTTGCTACCTAAGTGGGCAGTTTGATTTCACAGACGTGTGCTTGACTTGGAGTTACATTGTGTTAAGTGTTCCCTTTATTTTTTTGAGCAGTGTATATATATAGTGTGTTTAATATTGCAGAAGCCACCTGCACATCATAGCAATTCAAAGAATTGCATCCCAGAGCTCCTGTGCCACATTCTCCATATGCAGCAAGGAATTCTGGGTAGGATATGCAAATGACCTCTGTCTCACTTTTATGCATCCTGGATCTGTTATTACACAGTTACCCTAAAATCAATGCTATGCCACACTGTGGCTTTGTAGCAAAGATAAGGTTATGCAACTGGCTTTGACCAGTTGCATAACCTTATCTTTGCTACAAAGCCACAGTGTGGCATAGCATTGATTTTAGGGTTCTGTGTAATAACAGATCCAGGATGCATAAAAGTGAGACACTTATATATATATATAAAATTTGCCCCTTAGCACCAAGGAAGTACCTGTAGGATATGGATACATCACTATTTAAGCTCCAGGTTGAAGTTTAACTTTCGAGCGGTGCTTTAAAAACAGACAAAAAAATGCAAAAAAGACCAAGGAAACACACAATGGTCAACAATCACTTATCCCAAAAAAAACTTTAAACTTGGGATAACACTCCCCTGAACAGAACTAAACCTGTAAATATGACCAAAACAAAAAATGTATTCACCAGTGACCTGACCCAACTAGGACAGTCACTGTTTATCCGGGAGCAGCAGCAACAAACGATGGCACAAATGCCTTTAATTAATCACAAAAAGACACTCCCAAATACCAATTTAAAAACAACATGCAGACAATAGCATTGTGAGGAGAGATTAGAGATATGTAGTAATTGGCACAACGGCTATTGTTGCAATAGTGTGCTGCAAACGAGTATAGCTGAAAAATGGCCACCAAAATTTAGTACTAGGCTCAATTGCCTGGGATCAAAAGATCCAAATATTTTTTGCACAGCCAAAATACAAAAGCTGCTAAAAGATATATGTTCACAATTGACCGTCTCACACACTTGCCACTGGCCCTAATGCTTATCAGATTCTACTCTTACCCTCACATCTGCGTATTTGGGAGTGTCTCTTTGTGATTAATTAAAGGCATTTGTGCCATTGTTTGTTGCCGCTCCCGGATAAACAGTGACTGTCCTAGTGGGGTCAGTTCACTGGTGAATACATTTTTTGTTTTGCCTTTAAAAACAGAAAAGGAAACAAAAGACACAACATATACTAATAATATTATACATGCAATGTAATCTCTTTTTCTGATCTATCATTTTCTGTTTCTTCTTCCTCCATATTTGTCATTTTTCTCATTGACTTCTAAAACCGTAAGGTTTGCACGGAAACAAGCGTTTCTCCCCTTTCACGGGTTAGTTTGTTTCTTGATTTGGTATGAATATTTGTAAACATAGAGCAGATTCTTTCACAGCAGCAGCAGAAGATGATGATGCAGGAATGTGCAGGAAGCGAGATGCAGGAGGTGTCAGAGGTTGTGTTGTGCAGAGACCTTGCCGCCATGTTGCAGGAGGGATATAATTTGCAGAATCCCAGACAGTACTGGGGAGAACATTAATAGGGATCAAATAGGGACAAATTTAACCTCTTACCTGTCAATTAAAGCCTGAGAAGACAGAAACTATCATCAACTGTATCCCAACCACCACTGTGGAAGGTACAAGATGGAGCTCACAATCAAGCTAAACTGAATCCTTTTCCCTGCAGCGCCCCCTAGAGGCTGAAATGCATATTTCTGTTGTCTGAGTATTGCATTGAGACGTGTAACTTGAATTGTATACCAGGATTTGCTGGTCTTCTGCTGAGAGAACTTATAATGATTTAAGATTTTAAATAAAGCCTCAGAAGTCTTTCATTAAGGTCTTCGTGTTATGATATGGTATTAAATCTATATTAGACATATTATATATCATTGTAAAAAAACAGATCACACATTTTTTTTTTTCTTCAATTTTTCCAGGAAAATTAAACAATAAATGGCTTTGGAAAAAAAAGTTGTTTTTCCAATTTTTCCCAGGCCTTCCCATCTCTATATAGAACACCCTTCATGCCGTGTATGAAACATGCATAGATTTTGTGTTTAGACTTGGGTCTTGTCACCAAGATATCTATTATACGCAAATACTCCAAAAGCTGAGAAAATACAGATTCCAAAACACTTCAGGTCCCAAGCATTTGTGTATAATTTACATGCAGTCACTTCATGGATACACTTGTGGCTTAGATTGTGAATTTAGGCCTGTAAAACTACATAATGAGTGCTAGGTCCACATACACTGGTAACACATAGGATACTGTGTGTTTTGAAGTCCATGGGACGAATAGAGCATTGCTGGTCTATGCTCTGTGCCCTGGCACTGAGAAGGTTGGCGCACAGAGCTCAGTATCTGGTGGCCAACAGGGTGCAGAACGGGTTCATCCAGCAAAACAACTACTACTAAATGATAACCATTTAATACACCCCCAACATATCACAAAATAATGGAGCAAAAAGAAAGCTCGTCACAAACCGATCAGTGTACCCCCTGATTAAAGAGAGAACGCAGCGCCAACACAACAGGAAAGGTGACACAATGCTGATATCTTGGAAAATCATAAAAGCAGACGGCGTGTTACAGATAACAGTTTAATGATAAAAGCTCTCACAGAGAAACAATGTCAGAGGCTTTTAAAGGCAAATGTCACCGTGATGTGTGATTATTATCCATTACCAGGTGGGGACTCGCTCACACAATTTAGAGGGCTGGCAGCAAACGCAATCAATCACCGCGCAGTGCCTCTCATTAAAGGCACACACTCGGGGAATATGTAGAGCTCGAAAGATACAGTTTCCACTGTCCAATGATGCACAATTTTCATCATTTTGCTCAAGAAAAAAAATGTAGCCTTCAAGTGCGTGATTCAAGGGTCAGGTATAGAAGCATGGAGATCCGCGGTGTAATGGCTACTTGGGGACGGCATAAAGCGGTCTCACTTTGGGGAAAAGAGATGTTTACCTTAACTACAAAGTCAATGAAAAAAGGAAGATTTAGAAGCTTTTAGATAGGCTTGTAAAACACGAGGAACATGATCATTTTATAGCCATATGGCTGTGGATAAATCTGCATTGTTATGGCAGGTCAGAGGCCGCCATTAGGTTAATATCTCTCTGGATTTTTCTCTGGTCACCAATCCAGTCTCAAAATCTTACTGGGATGAACTGGGCACCACAAAGCTAATCAGATTTTCAGAATCCAAGGTGCCCATCCATTAGACCTTCCCTACTCGCTGACGGGGTCTGCTGTCTGTACTAAGCAGGTTGTGGCTTGCACCGTGTCCCCTTGGCGACTCGATGTAATACAGAGGATGTGAGGTCGCGTCTCAAGAAAACAACAAGGAATCCAGTCCCTTTCATCTAAATGAGGAAACATTTATTTGGATATCTGCAGTTATTGAAATTCAATTTGCCTTTGCTTGATGGAGTGCCTGGATTTCACAAGGTTTTTATTTTACTCTTCAGGTGAGCGGGCTGCAAGGTGATGTGGTCCAAGTAGAAGCAGACAGCAGTGGGGACACCAGTTGATGTGTTAGGGGCCACGGCCAGCTATTCCAGCCAAAACATGGGAACTCATGACCATCCTTGTTTGCATGTTTTTTTTATTGTCTGAGAACAAATGACCTCCTGCATTGCCATTTGTCTTGTTCTTCTATACGACATTAACCCTTGGTGCCACCCATTTATCAAGCTGGGATCTTATGCCTGCTGTTATTAAACCAGAAGCTGAAATCCAAGACAATACAACGCCCAGTGGAAGGCATGTTAAACAAGTTGAGCTCTAGCTACAAAAAGTGTAGAAGTACTTTTATTTCACATAACACTTGTAACGCAAGGCCAGTCGTGGCTTTTCTTGGTAACCCAGGTGTTTGTGAACCTGACTTCCCATCAGAATGGCAAAGCATGATCGGAGAGGTTCATAAGACATGTGCGATGCAATACGTAGGCAACACGGCATTAGGCCTCTCAAAACTGGTCAGGTACAAACCCTTTTAAAGTTTTGACCTAATAAAGAAATGTAGGGGTGACGACACAATGGGGTTAATTTCTTGGAAACCTGGCTTCCCTTGACTTGGCCTCCTCACCTGCTAGAGTCTAAGTCCATCAAGAAACTGGTGTCATTATGCCATGAACACATCAAGAAGATACATTCACCATACTAGCGGTAAAGAGTGGCCGAGAGCATTCATTCTTAAAAGGAAAATGTCAAACTGATGGACCTTTCGAAGCACTGCATTTGTCCAGATGCTTGAAGCTTGGCGTTGTGTCAGGTTATGGTTACCCGGTACCATGTAAAAAAGGAACGTAACCTTGAAGGAGACCCCACCACTTTTAAGCTTCAATGTGTTTTAGAGTGAGTCTCATTAAATGATTTCTGCCACCTCCACATAAAGAGGCATGGAGGAAGTATCCTGGCAAACACACGAGCAAAGCTCAAAAGTATCCATGTGCACACGGATTGGCTTGTATAGTATAGAGTGTCGCATAGTGTGCCACATAGGGTGCCACATAGGGTAATATAATTATTTTATCTTGAAAGGTGATTGTAGAACTTACAAAGGCACCATCAATTAAGGAAACACAGTTACAGGCTGTTTACCAATGTATAAGGTTGAGAAGCACTCATCAGCTACCTGAGGACAGGTGTGATATGAGCGAACAGAGAACTTTGTATCTGAAGAAAGCGGTAATAGAACCCATACCTTTCTTTCATTACCGCCGTGTCCAGCATGAGAATTCTTCTTTGAGTATCCCGGCGTCGTTGACCATCGAGACGGGTTTTTACGTGAAGGCTCTTCTGAGGGAAAGCTGTTATCGCTAACAGAAGTGACTAGTCCCATCAGAGCCGGGTCACTACTCCGTCGCACATGCAGCGGCATATCTGGAAGGTAAGCACAAGACACGGACGTCAATAAAGCCGTTGTAACAAAAAGGAATCTTAAAAAATACAAACCTTAAACAAATGACATGTCCTGCCTGTCCAACTACAGTAGATCACCCAGAATGGCTGTCTGACAAGTAAACCTGATGTTGAACACATCTGTGTTTGCATCATGTCCCTCTCAGGCAAATGTAGTGCCATGTCATATGAAAGGTTTCCATACAACTTGCAGCACTCATACAGTCTAAATTACCAAACCTCTGCACCTCATCGTTGGTTTTTGATGCTTCTATTAATTACTCGGAGCCACAGCTTTATTACCGCCTGCACCATTCATTCCATGCAATTATCGGCTGTGGAAAATGGTCTGTATGCAACCCCCCCCAAAAAAAACAAAAAATCAGCCCATTGAGGGTCCGAGCCATTTATAAACCATTAGTTTAAAAGTAACATCAGGAAGCATTATTTTACTGAGAGGGTGGTGGATACATGGAACAGCCTTCCAGTTGAAGTGGTAAGAGGCCAAAACAGTAATTGAATTTAAGCAGGCATGGGATAGGCATAAGGCTATCCTAAACAAAAGATAAATCCAGGTAAAGTATCCATGTAATTGGGCAGACTAGATGGGCCGAAAGGTTCTTATCTGCCAACATTTTCTATTCTCAAGTTCAACAGAGTAAATACAAAAATGTTGTGATGAACATAAAGTTCTATATATTTTTTTTTTAGAAAGATTTTACCAGGAAGGATACATTGAGATTTCTCTCGTTTTCAAGTATGTCCTGGGTGGAGTGACACTTACTGGAGAGGTGCTCTGGCCAGGATTCAAACCTGCATCTCCACGGTTATAGAGCAGTGATGTTACCTCTACTCCACCCAGCACATGTAATAATGTATTTAACTACTTAATGCACAGTATGGAGCACATGATCTTTAACTGGTGTTAAATACATTTTCGTTTAAAACAAGCTGCACCTGCGCAATGCCCTATTTTGTTGACAAAACAAATTCAGACGTGCCTGTAGACTGAAAACCACCCCAAAAAATTGCTGTGCATTTTGTGTCGTCCAGTGACAACGAAGAGAAGCAATATCATATGGGATTATGAGGCGGCACGTGTCATTATCTATTGCTGCAACCACCGTTTGTTGCAGTGAGACGAATTACCCGGCAGGCTCCAGGAAAGTGTAATATGCCAGCCCTATACTTATATACGGAACAATTTACCATCAAACCGACCACCGCTGAACATCATCCCGCTCCGCATGATCGCCTCACGTTGACAGAGACACACTGCTCGTTAGAAGAATTCAATCCCCGGCAGATCAATAAGATGCCACCAATTCCAGGACCTTTCACAGCCCCCCCCCCAAATAAAATGATCTAACAAGCCATTTAGACGAGATCACCAGTTTATACTCAATAACCCGTCTAATGTACCACGTTACCGATCTGTGTCCTAGATAAGGTAGGTCAACCGTGCCTGGCTTCTTATTGCTTCACTTGGAGCAACAGTTCTCAAATCATTTCTCCTTCTACAATATATAAAAGGGTTTATTCCCTAAAGGGTGAAACTCTGGAGAATCGACAGGAGAAGTGAAAAATGTAGATCAAAAAATAGCCAAACTAGAAAGATTCACCCATCTATCTCACTTTCCAAATCTGGTATTTTGACTTCTCTTCTGCCAATTCTCCCAACGTCAAACTTTAGGGAATAGACCTGATAGGTGCGATGGTCTGTCGGAGCAACATGTTTTGTGCATGTTGTTTGAGGATCAGTGGCTTCCGGAGCTATTGAAATCATGTGTTGACTAGTCGTGATCCATGTAAGACCTACATTAAAAAGGATTGGAAGCACCAGTTATTTTACAGGACCGTTAATAAGTGTTAAGATGGACCAACAGATCCGCCACCAACAACTGCAAATGACCCAGGCGTTACAACCCATGACACGACCACTCAACTTTAGCCAGTCTTCTAGTTCGGAAAGGATTCCACCAATAATGACTAACACTTCAGTTCATCCTTGGCTCCTCGTCTACCTTCGCCACCACGGAGATTTGATGCAGTATGCAGAAACATACTTAATTTGTGTTGACCATCTGGACTTGAATGGAGGATATGAATCATGGATTCATCTGGTATTTTCGCAGTCCAGTCGACCCTTGGTGGTTTTGATTACCTTTTTCATTTCATTATTTCTTTTAGCAGGGTGGTTTTAACAAAGTCCCTAAGATAATGTCCTACTGATTTCTTGCCAAGCAGCGGATGGTTTCCCATCCCACCAGTTTCTTCCATCACTCTCTGCCAAAGGACATAAAACAACCACGCAATCAGCTGCCACCCAAGACATCAAATGGGATTTTGTGAAAACCATTGACGAGGCCATTTTGGTTGTTTTATTTGAGTGGTTAAAACACATTTCGCTAGGGAAATGTTTTGTTATTTCATGAGGAAAGATGGTTTTAACAAGTTAGCTAAGCAACCGAGGTTGACCCAGGGAAAAGTTTGCATGACCTGCAAGTTTTCCACATTAAAACGGTGAGAGAAAAAAAAGGGGGGGGGCAGAGACTTCTCAGCCTTTCATAAGGATGTTCCCAGAGTAATGGTGAAAAATACCCCACCACCAACACGCGATATTATTTGAACCTGACATCACATAATTCAAACCAAAGACTTGTCTATAAGTATTTGTATTCAACCCCATTACAGAAACCTTTGCAACACTGGTCAAATGATCGATCAGAAGAAGACATGACCATGTACCTTAACCTGCCATACTCGCCACCCAGGACATACTTGAAAACGAGAGAGATCTCAATGTATCCTTCCTGGTAAAATACTTTATCAAAGAAAAAAAAAGGAATTTTCCAGAAAACCCAGTCAGGAACCAGTGTTTTTTTTTTGGAAAATAATTATTATACCATAAGAAATGTTTGGGAATTATTCCCAAAGTATTTCTTACTGTAATTACCCATTTGTCAGGCAGACATCACCATCTACTGGCCAAATTGAGTTAAAGTGCAGAGCACAGAACTGCAGTAACAGCTGGGGGAAAGTACAGTAGAGACATTCCCCAGCTGCTTTTAAAATGTGTTAGCACCCTGGGCATCATGCCCACCGTGTTAAAAATGTAGGACATGGCCTGGAGCCCAAATGCAAACAAATGTTTGCAATAAACAAAATACCTTTGCATTTCCCCTACAGAACACCATATCCATTATATTGGGGCACCAGGAGGTGACATGAAGATAGAGTATAATCAAACTTGGTAGTGAAGGATTCAAGAATGAACATAATAATTACCATCACCAGTTCTCATTGTTTAGAGAAACGGCGCCTTAGAGGGGACCTGATAACTTTATATAAATATATACGGGGCCTTAGAGGGGATCTGATAACTTTATATAAATAGATACAGGGCCTTAGAGGGGATCTGATAACTTTATATAAATATATACGGGGCCTTAGAGGGGATCTGATAACCTTACATAAATATATATGGGGCCATTATAAACCATTGTCTGGAAACGTATTCATTAACAGGACTATACACAGGACACGAGGTCACCCATTTAGACTAGATGAAAGGAAATTCAGCCTAAAGCATAGGAAGGGTTATTTTACGGTGAGAACAATAAAGCTGTGGAATACTCTGCCTGTTGAGGTGGTTGGGTCAGAGTCTGTACAGACTTTTAAAAAACGACTGGATGTCTTCCTGCAGACACAGAATATTAAGGGTTAGAATATTTAATATATGGGTAAAAGCTTCTTGATCCAAGGAGAAATCTGACGCTGTCTGGGGTCAAGAAGGATTTTTCCCCAGTGTGTTGCATATTGGCGAGCGCTTCAGACTGGGGTTTTTGCCTTCTTTTGGATCAACAGCAGTAGGTGAAGTGTGAGAGGCTGAACCCAATGGACACATGTCTTTTTTCAGCCTATGTATCTACGTCATTGCATGCGAGATGGTACAGAACCCATACTTTATAAACGTGACCATTCTTTCCTTCCTTTAGAGCTGAAGACAGATCTACAAAATATACAGTTGAGAGCTGCGTTCATGAGAAACACAAAAAGGTGCCTTCAACAAACTCCCGGAAGCCGCAAGTGAATCCTGGAACCAAGAACGGCAGTGTTTAGTGGAAGCCACTGGGTTAGGACTATAGAAAAAAAAAACACCTAGGAACAAGGTACCTGAATATTTTTTGTTCAAAGATCCAAATAATATACAGGGTTATCCAAAGAGATTCGAATTGCTTGAGAAAGGTAACCGAACGCTGAAAATCAGCGTTCGGTTACCTTTCCTGGCCATTCGGCTATCCAGAGAGCAGGCAATTCTCCAAATCCTGTCGAATTGCCTGCACATACGGTGCCTGTTCGGTCCCTGTTCGAGGGCAGTGAAATCCCCATCAAAAAGCACTGCTTCGGCTATTCAGAGAACACAAACCAGCAGTGAAAGGTTCCCCTAATGCTCTGCCATTCGGTGGTTTAATTCGGCAAATTTATTCAGGAGAATCCCATAGACTTCAATGTTAAAAATATTCCCGTTTTAATTCAATATCTAATAAACCGTTCATTATAAAATTCTGCAGCAAAAAGTCTCTTTATTTATAGATTTTTTAGGATACTTTAAGCATTTTTCTGAATTTTTTAAAAAAAATTAAAAGTCCGATTTTTTTTTTTTTTTTTTCAGTTTGCTTATTTTTTTTGTAACAGCCCTCTTTATTATCATTCCCTGGACCTCCTGTGAAAATTTCAGACATTTTCGCTCAGTAGTTTCTTTGCAAACAGCGTTTCTTTTTCCCAGATTCATACAAATGGTTTTTCTAATTATTCACTGCCTCCTCTACGTCACAGCTGCTTCGGCTCTGTGTGATTCGGCTCCTTTTCGGCTCCTGTTCGGCTCCTCTTCGAAGGTTAATCCAGATGTTTTGCTTGTTTTCAGCGTGCATTCGGTTAGTTTTCGGTGAGTTTACGGCAGCTTTTCCCTGCAATTCGGGGACACTGTGCTGTTTGCTGAATACACCGCAGGGTCACCGAAATGCAATCGGCAAAAGGAACCGAATTGAAGAGAACGAAAAGTCACCGAACGTGCGGTGACTTTTCGAATCTCTTTGGATAATCCTGATAGTCAAGCAGTAATTTACATTATTTAGGCTTTAAAAGAAAAGCTCAGAGGAGCCGTGCGAAAACAGCCTCTCGTTTCAAGCCTGTGCTGCTTGTTCGTCAACTGGGTGCCGTCAATAATTTTAATAAACCAGTTCGGCCGAGGGAGTTAATAACAAATTCAATCCAGTATCCAGAGAAAGCTAGTCCTAAGTTAGTTTACTGCATGATTTCTCGTAAATTGCACATCAGCGCGCGAATCGAGCACCATCAGAGACAAAGCTCCCAGTGATGTTCATTACTTTCGGTAATTGGATAGACGGAATGCTCCAAGTTAATGGCGTATGATAGGAAACCGTTAGGATTAGATGCTTTTGGAGAGTGGGGGGGGGGAAATTTGAAAAACTGATGAGGACATGCGGTGGTGAAAATTTGCTGCGAAAAGGCGGTTCACGTCGCTGGAGCCCGTTTTTGCTCGTCTTCTAGAATGTGGCGCATCACTATAGCCGCTCGACTTTCACACATTATACATTATTAAAGTGCCATGGGAAGCGCTGGCACTCAATTAAAAGAAGGGGGTATTTAAAGTTAAGGTCGATGTAGCTTGATTACCTGAATCTTAGATTTTTACTGTTCAACTTCAGCTCTTTTACGTTCTTGGCATTTTTCTTTGCAATTTGGACTTTGGAGAGTCATCCTCGGTGTTCAAAACCCATCGATACAGTACGGCGGGCGATCAACGCCTGCCGTTGCCCAACCATCATCCAAACTCCAAATATTACGGTGCGTCTTTGACACATCTGATGGAAATGTGCGGAAGGAAGAGGTCAAAGCTCGTGGGTTCCCAGTCACGTATGTGTGCAAGAGCACCGGGTGTGACACTTCACGGATCGAGTAAACGGCGTGGCGATATTTTGTCCTGAATTCATTTTTCACGCTGACAGGTATTGGCGCTGCAGGCAGGGGATAAGACGGAGGGTCCAGCAGAGATTATTACTTCTTCGCGAATCGAACTGTCAGTGGCGACGGCAAGACACACGAGGGTCCTGTGAAATGGATAGCAAGTCATCTACGGAAACCCCGCTCCTCTCACTCCCAAGATTTTTTTATTTATTTTTTAGGGGGGGGGGGGGTGATGTGCATTTTTTTTTTTTTCTTTCACATAAATTTGAGTTCACAAGGGAAGGCTGAGTCTATTATAGTTAGAACAACTCTCGATGGAAAATCACGATAAGCACTCGTAAATGAAGTGACATTTTTCAGTCGACAAACGAGCATTTTTTTTGTTTAATTTTACAAGAAGATGCTTGACGGCCGCGGCAAGAGTGTTTTCATTAAGGTGTAGCGCTGAGGTGTAATACAGGTCGCAGAATCAGTATTTACAAGTCTGTAATTGACAGGTCAGTAAAGCAATTTATTATTCAAAACGTAACACAAATAAATTGAAATGAAAAGGACTTGATAAACGCACTCAGGGACCGACTTTCCAATCGAGGAGGATCCAACGCATTAAAATTAGCTGCTGATAAGCCTCTTATTTTATTTCCAGTTATCAGCTTGGCTCCTTGGGAAATCATTCGAATGGTGGAGGGAACCATTGAGTGACACTCAATCTCAAGTGTATGGTTGACAGACAGGACTGTACTCCAGTGCGGCGCCGGGGACCGTCCACTTACCGTTACATACCTGGAAAAGATTAAACCCGTCAGCTCTCAACACGGTTTATTTTTAAATCAGGATAAAGCATGTTCGCAAAACAAGACATTTCAATAAAAGGCAGAATAACCTCAGTCCTGGTAACGCTGAAGTGGTTGTTCATCAAGCAGTGGAATTGAGGGAGATATTTGAAGAAAATGCAGGTCTCAGGCCAAAATAAATGGCCGGGCACACAGTAGAAGGGTGGCCAAGGTCCTCTATTCTCACTTGAGAAAGATTCCAGATCGAAGTCGAAACGCTGCATGAGATGATGTGTCCTTTAGATTTTACCTCTACCCGAGTAGAGGACTTTTTGCTGCCGATTGGGGAGTGATGAGTTTGACCACCTTTTGTCCGTGTGGTACCCATTGAAACTTTTCAGGGATAGTGTGTGCCCGTCACAAGGAGATATACAGATTAGAACAAAATAATCAAGCAGAAGAAACATCTGAATGTTTTTTTCAGATTCGGACCCAAGCCGTTATTCAATAGCTGCCAGTGCTTGCCAACCAACACAATCTAACGGCAGGAGAAGCTTCACTGTAAAGTGTCTCCTACCTCTGTTTGGACCTTTCGTGGAAAAAGAATTGTTGGCATTTCCAACTTTGGCAAACATCAGCTGTGACGGAAGCCTCTGTCACCTTTTGAGGGAATTGAATTCCAGGTGTCAGTCTGGCTGGCGCGGGCACTCACAGCATTGCCCATACTACATATGGACTTTGTGTCCTTTCGAGAAGAGCGGATGCCAACCCCATGCCCGCAGATTATGGGTGATTGTGGCAAGGACTATTCATAGAGCATTTGTGCATTGCTATGCTGTATGTGATTTGTTTTAAAAGCATGTTTCGGTTTAGCAGAGTTGTTGATTTGCATTAGTTTAACCTCCCCCTCTGTTTGTGCTGGACAGGTACTCTCATCACTGGGAGGAGGGCGATAGAAAGCAGAGTGGTATTGTTCTAGACCCCTCCCAGATAACAATCATACATTGTGAAAACTGTATTAACACACTGTCTGGAAAATAAAGCCATTCTATTCCTGCTTTTACCAAGGATCGCGTCTCACTGGTCGTGTGTGTTGAAACTTGGCTTCACTGGGCAATTGCTCTACAGTGTCAGGGCTACGAGTCTGGTAGTCCCGAAGGTGACTGTGGGGCTCCTAGCGAGGTTCTGGGACAGAAAAGGGACGAACGAATAACAGGCTGGTTCTGGAATTTTGGACAGGACCCTGTGTGTTTCCGTTACACCAGCAATTCTTGTTTTAATTAATTCACCTACTGAATAACCTCTTCAAATTAATTAACTTTTGCATAGAACGGTCTGGTCACAGCAAATGAATGAACAGCCGGGACTCGTCCAGTTCTCTCCGGCGAGTGTGTATGCTCGCAGGAAATCACTTCATGGTTTTGCGTGGGTTTTTCCAGTCTACACGGGTCGAACGCAGTCAAGCGGGCACAGTGTTTGTGGTGAGGGAGACCTGACACTGAAAAATGGCACATCAAGGTGTTATAATTCACGTGGAAGAGGTATAGAGCAACGGGCTACAAGGAGCTGGTATCACTGAGGTTTTCATAGTCAAAAACGGTATATATATATTTTATTAAACATAACCATTATCGCATGGAGGCTTTTTAGCTCACTTTTTGTCCACCACCACAACCGTTATATATATATAAATTTTACGCAATTACCGTGGCTAAATAACTTGCCAAATATAGTTACATACATGTATCCATACCTATGTGCAGCATATGTAGTCATACACTGCAATGCTCATGGTGGTGTAAATATTTTGTATGATATGAGGCACGAATGCGCTTTTGATTCAGCAGAGGGGAAAGGGAGGACGAGGTGCATGAATACCAGCGAGCAAAATCCAAAAGTACGTGTAAGCCTCAATTACCCTTTATACACAATAATACAACAGCAAAAGGTGTGTGTGTGGGGGGGGGGAATCCAAATATTTTCATTTAACCACATTGTTAAATAAGCAAAACACAAAATATTTACAAAAAAACATACACACCGCAAAAAAAGCAACCCAATAAACCTCACGCAGGGATTAAAGGAAAATCGCAGCACAAGTATAAAACCCAGCAGGAGGCAGAACAACAATAAATCCCTGAATAACCGTCTCGGCCGGGGGCTTTGTCGAGGGTCTTGTGCCGCTTCATACAGGATTGTGGTGGGCACCTTCCTCTGCAATATGTGAATTAGAATAGCTGGAAGAGGTCACTGTTGACTGGTTTTCTTTTGCACCTGGATAATATTTTGCATATATTATGTGGAAAGTAGGCTTTACGTTTGTGTGTGTCAATGCTTCTATATTCACGTATTAAAGTCTGAACTGAAACGTCTACATTTCTGCCTATATTTTGTATCCTTGAATGATTTGGGGAAAAGACATGCGAGTGCAATGCTGCCTACCTGTATACCATGGTAATTAATGTTATACATTTTGTAATCCCAAAAAACAAGTGCTTGCCCAAAGTCTGTGGGTTCTGCTGCCCCTCCAGGTGGGCCCGTGTGCGCCATATTGTTTAATATACCACAACAGGGTATGACAAGGGGTCATCCATTTAGACTGGAAGAAAGAAAATTCAGCCTAAAGCATAGGAAGGGTTATTTTACGGTGAGAACAATAAAGCTGTGGAATTCTCTGCCTGTTGAGGTGGTTGGGTCAGAGACTGTACAGACTTTTGAAAAACGACTGGATGACTTCTTGCAGACACAGAATACTAAGGGTTATAATAATTAATATGTGTGTTAAAGCTTCTTGATCCAAGGAGAAATCTGACACCATTCTGGGGACAAGAAGGAATTTGTTCCCAGTTTGTTGCATATTGGCGAGCATTTCAGACTGGGTTTTTTGCCTTCTTTTGGATCAACAGCAGTAGGTGATGTGGGAGAGGCTGAACCCGATGGACGCATGTCTTTTTTCAGCCTATGCAACTATGAAACTATGAAACAGAATCATGGGGGTGAAAATATGCAATGTGTGTAGGTAAAACAAAGAGACCCCAAGCCAGGGCTGTCAAACTCCAGTCGCCTAGATGTTTCTGAACTACAACTCCCATGCTTTTCCCAGCCATCTACTGTATTGAAAGAATTCTGGAACATGTAGGTTTCATGCACAGGCTTGGTTCTTGCGCTGTGCCAGATTTAAACACAGAATGTGTGTGGCTTTTTCCGGTCTATTCAAAGGAGTAGACCCTCATTACCAAGTCGGCACAATGGGCAAAGTGGGCAAAGGAATATGGTAACCGGGTCGAGTTTGGACTCAAATAATAATGTCACAGTAATGGGGACGGCTAAGCCTAATTGTCAGAATTATTAAGATATTATTAATATCCCATTAGGGAAGGCCATGTGCCTGCAGTATTTACGACCCCTTATCTGATAATCTGTTGTCTTGTATGGAGGGCTGGATGGAAACTTGATCAGGGAACCCATCCGTAAACTAGATATTGGTGGATGAGGAGCCAGCTCTTTATGCAGGATGCTCACCCGAATCTCAGGGTATTTCCACAAGGATTTTTTTAAAAGGACCGGGTTGTGCCGGCCGAGTGGAGTAGAGGTAATATCACTGCTCTATAACCGTGGAGACACAGGTTCGATCCCGGCAAGAGCACCTCTCCAGTAAGTGTCCTTGGGCAAGACAACTAACAGTACATACTCGCCACCCAAGACATACTTGAAAATGAGAGAAATCTCAATGTATCCTTCCTGGTAAAATCCTCTCTCAAAAAAAAGGACCATCTATGAACATTTCAGGGACGTAAAAAGCCGACATACCCATGAAAGAGCTATCAATGCAAGTTAGGCTTTGGTGTTTTGTTTAAGTCCCATTTTATTTCAAGACCTGTATTTTCACGTTTATTAGGTTTTAGATGTCTTGTTTATGTGATATTGGCACTGTGTAAAGTTTTTTTTTTTTCTTTTGCCATTAAAACTTTGTAACCCAGTACGGTCTTTGGCTCCAGATGATTAGCGTTTCTCCTGTAAGCTTAGGTCCGCGTTACCAGAGAATTTACCATTTGGGAGATTGTAGCTGTATATGGTGAGGTTCCTGGATTGGGGTGCTATACAGTTACAGAGGTTTTGAAATTGCCCCATTACTTTTATGGTGGCAGCATATTTTTGGCATTGTTGTTACAGTTTGGGAAGACGACAGCATGTCTGTTGGCTGTCTTCAACTGAATGACCTCCCGTTTCCTACAGCTTAACCTCTCCAAAACCAACATTCCTGCACCTATTTCCCTTAAAGTATGGTGCCACCATTACTTCAACCTCTCGGGCTTGTTGCCTTGGGGTCCTCTTTGACTCATCTCTCCTTTACTCCTCACATTCAGTCACTAACCAAATCTTGCTACTTCCACCTAAAAAACACTGCACGCGTCTGTACCCATCTTAAATCAGGACTCTGCTAAAATGCTCATCCAAGCTCTTATCTCCCGCCTTGACTACTGTAACCTCCTCCTCTCTGGCCTTAAGAGATCCCAGATTCTCCCTCTGCAGTCTGTTATGAACACCTGTGCCAGGCTCATACACCTCACCTCTCACAACCTCACCCCTTTGTCAATCTCTGCACTGGCTCCCGGTTTCCTTTAGAATCCAATTCAAAATATTAGTGCTCACATACAAAGCTCTCCATAACCGCGCCCCTGCCTACATCTCCTCCCTTATTAGCAGGTACATCCCATCCCGACCACTTCGCTTTGCCAATGATCGGTCGCCATCAGCTCCATGTAACCGCACCCCCAACTCCCACCTTCAAGACTTCTCCCAAGCTGCCCTCTTTCTATGGAACTCCCTCCCCCGCAACATCAGACTCTCCCCGTTTCTCCAGTCCTTCAAGAAGTCTCTGAAAGCAAGTTACTTTAGAGAAGCCTATTGGCTCACTCCATAATCCCCCCACTGTACATTTCTAGCACCATCTTCCCACACAGCCCACGTCCACCCTGCTACTTCAGGTCCTCTATTTACCCTCACCTAGCGTGTCACCCCTCTCCTCTTAGATTGTGAGCTCTCAAGCAGGCTCCTCTCTCTTACGGTTCTGATTGTTTAACTTGTATGTATATTTGTTATTCTGTCTCATCCATTGTACAGCGCTACGGAACTTGTTAGCGCTTTACAGGTGCCTTTTAACTGTTAGGCTGGCATAACTTGTGACCCTGAGAGGGGGTAGAGTTATTAAGTCCAGAGGCTTGGGACTTTTAACCCCTGCTACACCCTCCCTCCGCACGTGATAATGGACAGATAGCAGGTGGTCACCACAGCAGGCATCAACATCTGGGGAGCCGTGAGTTTGACAGCCCTAATTTAAGCCATGCAGGTCGTGTACTCCGAGCTAGTGAAAGTCTATTCATCATGGCATCTAAAAAAAAAAAAAAAGACAGGAGGCTAAGCATGATGGGAAAGGTAGTTCCATTGACATCTAGGGGTGCAGGTCATTCGGCACTGTTCTAAGGAACCAGATTTTGGAACGAGCAAACGGAAGGATCTGTATCAAAACTTATTTATATTCCACCTTCACCTTCCCAGCTCCATCTCAGCCAGTGACAAGTTAATCTGGCGCGCACTAATTAATGCATAAATGTCTTTCTATGCGGAAGGAGAAGAGAGGGAGGGGTGCGTTAAAATGTGATTCTCTGCCCCTCACATTTCAGAGATTCCAAGAGGAAAACAGTGGGGGTAGAAGAAATTAAAGGGAGATATCAAAGAAAAGATCTTTAATTATTAAACCCCGAGAAGCGGCGCGCGTGGGAATAAGGCAATGTCACTGATTCCTGAATGAAGGCTAATTACGTTTGATGTCTGCGCTTTCTTTGAAGAGCGGATAAAAAAATAAATAAGACGATGAACTCTAATCACAAGGTTTCAAATTCTCCAAGGCGCTAATGCTCTGTAAATATTGATTTGACTCTGAATGCAAAACGGGTTTTTGAATAAAATCCCCCCCCCCCTCGCAAATGTTAATTAGCATTAGCCAAACTTACGTGTATTTTTGTTTATCGAGCCAAAACTTCAAATTGCCGGCTTAGGTCTCTGCTAAATTCGGGATGGGGGGGGGGGTGATATCTACTTGGCCTGGGTTGATAGATGTCACCCAGAGGTAAACAAGTACACGCTAATGGTGTGCACATATTAATGCATTGGATGAGGTAAGAGGTGGTGCGTGCAACCAAGGCAATAGGAAAAAGAATCTTTATAAAGTATTTTACCAGGGAGGATACTTTAGATATGCCGTGTTAGTCCAGATGCCAAAATCACGAGTATAGCAGTACGTAGAGATACCTTTTTTATTGGACTAACGTTCCATTCTGCCGCTTTGTGCTACAATGTAACTACATGACCCACCATTGTGACATGTTAAAAGAACTAAACTGGCCGTCGCTGGAGTCTAGACGCACCCTTCACCTTTCCAACCTGGTGTTTAAGAGCTTTTCTGGGAAGCTACCACCCTACCTGAATAGGCTGCTTCCCTCAGCAGCTCCCTCATCCTATAAGCTCCGATACAGGACCGGCACCTTACTTACAATACCACAATACAAAAAGAAAGTGGCTTGATCCTCATTTTCCTACAGAGCACCACAATTATGGAATAACCTCCCAGACACCATCAAATCTTCCCCCAATCTAAAGTCACTTAAGAGATCTCTATTAACATACCTCAATACGGAATGCACCTGTAAACATGTAACATAGTGACTATATACAGAATGCGCCTGTAAACATGTAACATAGTGACAATATACAGAATGCACCTGTAAACATGTAACATAGTGACTATATACAGAATGCACCTGTAAACATGTAACATAGTGACTATATACAGAATGCACCTGTAAACATGTAACAGTGACTATATTTCCTACATATTTATTTTCTGTTAATCTGTATATTTGTTTTGTGTTAATTTCTTGCATTTATTACTTTGTATTTCTGTAACTGTAACACTTCAATGTTCTTGAACCCAGGACATACTTGAAAACGAGAGAAATCTCAATGTATCCTTCCTGGTAAAATCCTTTATAAATAAATAAAACTAAAATAAATTTAAAAGACAAGCTTTCGAGCGTTATACCGCTCTTCCTCAGGTCTGGAAACTTAATGTTCAATTCTAAGATACTGATCAGTAAGGGGCACATGGGTGGGGGGGGTGTATGTCGTAAATGGTGGGAGTCAAATGGTATGGTCAAAATGGGAGAATTAACACATGAGAGATCTTCGGCCCATGAAACAACAGTGATACAGTTGTGTTCAAAATTATTCAACCCCCAATGCTGTAAAGGGTTTTAGGGAATTTAGCGTACATTTGTAATTGTATTCAGAATGAAATCCTACAAGGACTTTTTAAAGAACCATATGCAACTAAAATGACATCCATATGCAACTAAAATGACATCAATTGGTTTTGTAATACAGTAGTAAATGTTTCTTTTGTGAATTCTTCATTGACACAATTATTCAACCCCTTAAAGACTACCAATCTGAAGAACAGAGGTTCATTCAAGTGTTTTCAATCAGGTATTGAAAACACCTGTGGATGTCACGGAGCAGCAATAAAGCATAATAAGCACCAATTAGGCAGCTTTAAAATGACTGTGATACTCAGCTCCTTCTAGACATTTACTGGTGTGGTTACAAACATGGTGAAGTCAAGACAATGGTCCAGGAAGACAAGAGAAGAGGTGATTACTCTTCACAGGAAGGGCAATGGCTATAAGAAGATTGCAAAGATGTTAAACATACCAAGAGAGACCATAGGAAGCATCATTCGCAAATTCAAGGCAAAGGGCACTGTTGAAACACTACCTGGTCGTGGCAGAAAGAAGATGCTGACTTCGACTGCTGTGCGCTACCTGAAGCGTAGAGTGGAGAAAAGTCCCCGTGTGACTGCTGAGGAACTGAGAAAAGATTTGTCAGATGTGGGTACTGAAGTTTCAGCTCAGACAATACGGCGCACACTGCGTAATGAAGGCCTCCATGCCAGAACTCCCAGGCGCACCCCCTTGCTGTCTCCAAAGAATAAGAAGAGTCGACTGCAGTATGCCAAAAGTCATGTGGACAAACCACAGAAGTTTTGGGATAGTGTTCTGTGGACTGATGAAACAAAATTAGAACTGTTTGGGCCCATGGATCAACGCTATGTTTGGAGGAGGAAGAACAAGGCCTATGAAGAAAAGAACACCTTGCCTACTGTGAAGCATGGCGGGGGGGTCAATCATGCTTTGGGGCTGTTTTGCTTCTGCAGGTACAGGGAAGCTTCAGCATGTGCAAGGTACCATGAATTCTCTTCAGTACCAGGAGATATTGGATGACAATGTGATGCAGTCCGTCACAAACCTGAGGCTAGGGAGACGTTGGACCTTTCAACAGGACAATGATCCCAAGCATACCTCCAAGTCCACTAGAGCATGGATGCAGATTAAAGGCTGGAACATTTTGGAGTGGCCATCGCAGTCACCTGACTTAAATCCGATTGAGAACCTCTGGTGGGACTTAAAGAAAGCAGTTGCAGTGCGTAAGCCTAAGAATGTGACTGAACTGGAGGCTTTTGCCCATGACAAATGGGCGAAGATACCCGTAGATCGCTGCAAGACACTTGTGTCAAGCTATGCTTCACGTTTAAAAGCTGTTATAACTGTAAAAGGATGTTGTACTAAGTACTAAGATTGAATGTCACTTGGGGGTTGAATAAAACTGATAATGATGTGAGCACAGAAAAGACATTTGTGGTTATTTCATTATAAATGTTATGTTATATTTGTCTGACCTACACGTGCCTCTTTGATTTAATTGTAAGCAAGATGACTGAATGATCAAAATCAATGTCAAACTGGCCAAAACACTCAATTTCAGTGGGGGTTGAATAATTTTGAACACAACTGTATAAAGAAACAGTATACTGTTACTTTCTTTTTTCCTCTTTTTGTGTCTTTTTCAGCCTTCACTGACTTTTTTTTTTTCCCTTTCAAGTCGTCATGATCTGATCACTGTTGCTTTATATCATTGTTGTCTCATGGGCCTAGGATCGCTCATTTGGTTATTTTCCCATTTTGACCATACCATTTGACTCACCATTTATGACATCTAACCCCCACCCATGTGCCCTTTAATGTTCAATTCTAAGATACTGATCAGTATAGCTTCCAGACCTGAGGAAGAGAGGTGTGTAACTCTCAAAAGCTTGTCTTTAAAATGTAACATTGGTCCAATAAAAAAAGGTATCACCACGTACTGCTATACTCATATATATATATAAAATCACACACCTGCAAGGGTTACAGTGACATTACTCTGTGTGGATATTGTTTTCTAGCTGCGTCCTTCAAATCCACAAAAAAGTTCAATAAAGCAAAGACGTGCTACAGCCCATGTTAATGGGCGCGTTCGGCACGCTCATGGATGACTCTTGGCGGGTCTGGCAGAGATGTTCTATTGACAGGAGGGCATTAAAGTAGATAATGTGAAAATTAAACTGGGGGGGGGCATTCTGAAAGACGTATGTCTCCTACCCCTGAAAGCACCTTTCAATTTAACACAGCCTTGCTTTAGCCATAGTGGATCGATTGGTGGCTTGTTCATGTCCATGACCAGTAGGATACATGGTGGATCCAAAAGGAAGACTTTTCAGCTCTAGAGAGGTCATTGGCGGCACAGTTTACCTAAACACCTGTAGGATTCTTGGTGGGTCTAAAAGGAATTTTTGAAGAACGCTGGTTATTCCTGAGTTAAGGATGGTGACGCCTTTGTTTGGATTCCCTTATGAAGATCATGCCACCGAGGTGTATCGGAGAAATTGGAATGGAACCTCTGATCGGTAGGCTTTTTAAGGAAGGCGCAGGTCAGAATGGTTCCCAACGCTGGCCTTGGCAACAGGTTCACTTGGGAAAAAAGCCTTGGGATGTAGCCAGTTGTACATTCAATGCTAATTGGGAGACACCTACAGATACGAGAAGAAAAAGTTCTTTGTGTGTTTGTAATGAGCCTGTAATTGTATAAAGAGTATAAACAAACAAAACAAGCCAGGCGTTTCCTCAGTTAATGAAAACCTATGCAGACTATACGGTTTGTGACGTGTGTCACTTTGGACTTGGGGTGCATGGGCCTAAAAATTTGGGAGGTACAGGCCTCATGTTCTATATTATTTCCCTGCCCTCTTATGTTGAAATCACCCTGTGCGGGTGCTGATTGTGTAATCTGTGTTATGTATGAATGATGTTATTGTCGATCGTTATAGTACATGTGTATCTGTTTCGATCTGCTGATAGCAGTGCTGGCTGGGTTATGTTAGCCTTTTCCAGCATCACCTCCAGGAATGTGTTAATTTTTTTTTCTCCGTTCGGCGGCTTGTCACCTTTTTCCAAAAGCTGGTCATCAGCAGATGCATTCGGCAGGTTTTCGGTAGAATTCGGCGGTTCGTACGGCGGGTTGACTCGACGCACTTTGAACTCATCTAAGTGCGGCAAACAGGAGAGCACCTCAGAATAACCCTGTAGGTCTCACACTCCAAGAAACATGAAGGAACTTAAAATCAGAACAAGGGAAACTCCCAAAATTTTCTAGGGGAGGGATTATGATGTAGTGCTGTAAAATGTCAGGGTGTTATTTTCTATTGGCTGCCACAGCTACCATAGGACTGTATATATGTAACCCAATAAAGGTGTTCAGTGTTGTTGCTGTTCAGAAGCTCCCAGATCTACAGTGTCATCTTTTTTCTTGGGGATGCTAGCAAGGCTCTTTACATGTCACCCATCCTTAAGCCTCGCCTAAGGACTGGAGGAAGGCATGAGAGTCTGCTGGTGAGAACAAGGGGGTCCGGCAAGGAAACGGCATTAACATGTGACCAAGTCAGGGTACGGAGACCTGTTACACTGTATAACTGCTGTGTCCACAGAAGCCTCCATAAAGCTAAGGACATCTTTACGTTCGAACTAGACCAGTGACTCCCAAACCTGGTCTCCCCAACAGGCCAGATTTTAAGGATTCCCTTGGGGAAATGTAGACTGAATCCTGCAATCACTGAGCAGCAAGTTACATCACTTGTGCTGTGCTTCAGATATCTGGCAAACCTGGCCTATTCCTTGAGGAGCAGGGTTGAGGAGCGTTGGGAACCACTGGTCTATACAGACAACTGATGTCTTGGTCCTGCTCATGGAGACACCTGTTGGACTCTTTGGGCTGTACAAAATGTAAGAGGAAGGAAAACCAAAAGAGGGTAATCCAGATAGTCGGCATAAAAATTCATGGGAAGGCTTATGAGATTTGAACACCTGTAGGACACAGAGGTACGTAACCTCATGCCTTATTCCATGTAGACTCGCTCGGTTTGGCTGCATATGTTGAATATTAACATGTTTTACTTCAACGGTGTTGACTTTAAAGACTAGATGAATGGGAAAAATTTACAGTACATGGAAAATTAAAAAAAGGCAGCAATTTTTAGTGCAACAATCTGAATAAAAATCTAACTTGATCATCCGGTGCGATTAAACAAAAAATAATAATTTGGAAGGCACTAAATATAGAGGCGCGCAGCAGGTAGGCGGCAGCTAGAATGGAAGTGGCAGATGAATTGTTTGTGTTATGCAAATCTCGCTAATAACAGGCATTAAACTTTAGTCATTAAGCGATTCCACCTAAACAAGCCCAATACATTCACGATAGTCTTCCACGTTATAATTAGGAGGTGGAGACCTCTCCCTAATCATCACGTCTGCATGAATGGACTGGATACGTTGTATTTAGCCACAGGATGAGTCACGAGATGCTTTTAATGTTCTACTTTAATAAAAAAATCGACCATCAAAAGAGCATTATTTGTGATTACAAAGAGTAGAGTAATCCTCTTCCACATCTTCAGCCCTCTTCAACATGGACGGTAAACATGAAGAGCGTGTGAAGTCAATGTAAGCTATGATGTCAAACTTCAGCCCCAAGGTGCTGCTGAACCACATATCCCATGATTCATGGAGTGTCTTAATATAGGGATTACTAGGAATTTTAGGCCATTAGCAAGGCCTGTAAACCATCACTCAAGTAGAAGGAAAGTAGGGCCACAGCTAATGATTATTTTCATAAATCGATTAGTTGTGTCAATTAATTAATGAATCAAAGTGGAAGGGCCCAAATGTTCAGATCTGGGAGTGCTGATCTCCGTTTCATGGCTGGAGATCCAAAGAGGAATCCTTTTCATGAACCAACTACCTTGAATTGAGCTACGACATCAAAAGCCACCCAATGACTGATCAATAATCCAGCCAATCCAATGGTTTTTGATAACAGAGTTCCATTGAAGGTGACTGCAATGGGGGTGGCTGGATGCTATATTGAGGAACAAGCCAACCCAATGGCTTTTGATCCCCGATCGCAATCAAAGATGACCACAATGGGGGGAGACTGTGTAGTTGAATGCTAAAGCAAGCATCCAGCCAATTTATTGGTGAACACATTGTGAGCCATTGGCTTCCAGGAATGTACAACTGTCACTCTCAGCCTTTTGCCCCGAAAAGGAGATCAAAGAGCACTGGGTGGGCCTGGTGCCATTTCGAAGATGCTCTACTCCAATTTAAGGGGAAGGAGGCCCCGCTTTACTGTTTACACGATGACTGCCGTAATTTGTATGATATCAATTTATATTTAAACATCAACAAGTATACATTGGACTTAGGCTAATGTCAGACGAACGCAGTCTGAGCGCACCCTGTGTACGTGCATCACGGACAGACGTACTGACGGTAGATACTGTAGACACCACACGGTTTGTTTTTCCTTTTTTTTGACGGATGTAGAAAAGAAAGGGAAATATGGTAAACAAAATTAAAAAAGACAGGTACAGTCAGCCAGACCTAAAAAAAAAAACTTCTAAGCGTCAACGTGATGGACGTCACAAATGCGCTGCGTCTGACGTTGCGTCATCACGCACACAGGCCGCTACGCAGACGCGGCGCACTCTGGGCGTCCGTCGTAGCGCTTTTACGTCGAGGCCTAGATGGCGTCCGTTGCCACCTGTGTGGTGCGTGCGCAGTTCGGTGCGCACGTACTTCGTGTGTTGGTCTCTATTGATCACAAATCAATGATACCACAGACATTAAACTGTGCGGCGACACGGACGTGATGACTGCGTTCGTCTGACTGCGTTCGTATTAGCCTTAATACTTGTTTAATCTATTTTTTAATGAAAGAACAAGTTAACACAAAAAAAACGGGGTTATCCCTAGTTTATTGGAAAATTCCCCACATGGAATGCAATTCTGACAAGGTTATCTCGATGTTAAGGCTGCGATGCAATTGAAGTCTCGTTTCCTGGAAAGGCCTTTTCAGTGTATATAATGTAATGTGCGTAATTTAATCTGGAATGTTAAGCAAATAGAAAGGAGAGCCCTTTATAAGGAGATAATCCGGAGGTGCCGGGTCCTTTGTTCCTGAACTCTGCAAACACTAGAGCCTTGGAAGGGCACCAGTAATAAAAGGAGGCAATACGCAGGCAACCGGACCACTTATTCTCTGGATGTGCTGACCTCCTGGAGCTCGCGGGTCACCAGATGAATGGAGAAAGTGGAGTGCAAGTCGAGCCAAATGTGAAAGTATCGACACGCTAAAAGGGAAGCACCGCCATTGATCACGTTCAGACGCTTTCTCCACCGTACCAAGTGTGATCTAATGCGCAGAGCTGCCAATGATGTGACGAAAAGTCAAACTTAAACACTCACTTCAATTAGAAGGTAATGGCTACACAACCAATTCTAAGCAATATCTGAAGCTATGAAAGCGCACATAAAATTAAAAAAGGGGGGGGCTGGAAATCATTTTATGATCACAAAAAAAATCCAAACTTATGCCACAGACGTCTTCATGATACAGAGAACGTGACACAAGTAAAACTGCTGAGAGTGTCTGGTTTTATTGTACTTTTATTTAATTTCAGCATAATAATCCTGACCAAGTAATACATGATAATTCATGAAGATGGCCAACCGTTCCACTAACCATTCTCGGTTACCAATAGGTTCATGAGAAGGAACTCAATGAGTATAACTCACTTGTGGTGTTTTTTTTTTTGTTCTTGTTTATTTTTAAATATTAGTTTAAAAAATATTTTTTTAAAATTTGAAGGTAAAAAAAATATTAAAAAGGCAAAACGACGTAATGAATGTAAAATGTACAGAATGCAATTTCCAAATTGGGGGGGGGGCTACTGTGAATTTCTGCTAAATCAGACTGTAGTCTTTGCCGTCTTTATTACAGAAGAGACAGTTCTGAGCAAATTGCTAGAACTTGTACCCAGAGCTGCTGCGGACAAGTGCTAAAGGGATTAAACAGATTGTGTTTAGGTGTTTGAGGAGGAAAGGGGGGGGGGGGAGATAAAATCAAGACCAGCCTCAGGCAGACTATTATTCCATAATAATTAAAATATTACGATACATATCTGCTCACTTTTCATTTTTAATGTACTCATTTATACTTTACAGAAAAATTGTTGGGAAGAAAGGTTCTAAACTCTAGATGGAGTATTTTTTATCTTAAAGTCACACAGGGTCTGCATTATCAGCATACAGGCAGAAGTGGCCTTTTTGTCACATACAGTAAATGTTTTGGAGACATAAGAAAATGGTGAGATCTCCTGCTTATGGGCATTTGCAGTGATCACAATGAGATTATAAGCAATAAAGCTTCCAATAGATACCTACACCTGTATGTGCTGCATAATGCCTTTGTATGTTACAGTATGGTAATTATAGGTGTATTATTACAGGAACACCTTGTATCTGTACTGTACAGGGATTTTCAGTCATTATAACCTCCTGAATCTTACCCCTCCACAGCAATGAGTGAACCTAGAGCTCTCCCTGTATTCTGCCCTCTCCCTGGCTGCTGTAATGCAGCAGCAAAGCCAGGGACGGATTTACCATTAGGCAGAGTAGGCGTGTTTTCCTTTTTTTTTTTTTTGTTTTTTTTTTTTTAGAATTTGCAATAATTTAGACCACTATATCTCTGGAGCCCTAAGGGCTAGAGGGACATATGAGGTATCACTTGAAAGGTCAGCTTATAGCCTTTCCAATGATACCAAATATAACCAGGTTAGATTTATGTAAAAATAAAATGTCTATTAAAATATTTCTCTTTTTTTCCTAACACGGCACTATTATTCAGTTTACCATTATAAAGTGAACAGTGATGCTGCATTAATTCGCCTCATTTACCATACTGCCAGCAAGTGTGTATATGGTGAAGCAACGAATTGTTTAATTCACAACCTAGACCGTGGCGCTGCAGTGAAGAGGGACAGGAGGACTTTGGAACCTGCATCCCTGAATTGTACACTGCACAAGGTTAAGCGAGGTGTCATTGGAAAGGTCCGAGTGTAGTCTTTACTAGGATACCAAACATGACCATGTAATGTGTAAAAATAAAAAAAATGAAAAAGGTAAATGCAAGATATTTTTCTGTTCTACAGCAGAGGCAATATATGCTTTTACATATAAAATAGGGATGCACCGATACCACTTTTTTAAGACCGAGTACGAGTACCGATACTTTTTAAAAGTACTCACCGATACCAAGTACCGATACTTTTATTTAATGTCATGTGACCGCTTTCCAATAAGAACAGACCATATAAAAATGCCCCCCGCTCACATGTATATCCCCCCGATATATATATATATATTCATACTGCCCCAGCTCATGGATTTGCCCCAGCTCACTCATGGATTTGCCCCAGCTCACTCATGGATTTGCCCCAGCACATGGATAATGCCCCAGCACACACATGGGTTATTATGCCCCCACAGCTCACACATGAGTATGCCCCCCAGCTCATGGATATGCCCCCACATGGATATTGCCTCCAGCTCATGGATATGCCCCCTCATGGATATTGCCTCCAGCTCATGGATATGCCCCATCATGGATATTGCCTCCAGGTCATGGATATGCCCCCTCATGGATATGCCCCCTCATGGATATGCCCCCTCATGGATATTGCCTCCAGCTCATGGATATGCCCCCTCATGGATATGCCCCTCATGGATATGCCCCCTCATGGATATTGCTCCAGCTCATGGATATGCCCCCTAGCTCATGGATATGCCCCCTCATGGATATGCCCCCTCATGGATATTGCCTCCAGCTCATGGATATGCCCCCTCATGGATATTGCCTCCAGCTCATGGATATGCCCCCTCATGGATATGCCCCCTCATGGATATTGCCTCCAGCTCATGGATATGCCCCCTCATGGATATTGCCTCCAGCTCATGGATATGCCCCCTCATGGATATGCCCCCTCATGGATATGCCCCCTCATGGATATTGCCTCCAGCTCATGGATATGCCCCCTCATGGATATGCCCCCTCATGGATATTGCCTCCAGCTCATGGATATGCCCCCTCATGGATATTGCCTCTAGCTCATGGATATGCCCCCTCATGGATATGCCCCCTCATGGATATGCCCCCTCATAGATATTGCCTCCAGGTCATGGATATGCCCCTCATGGATATTGCCTCCAGCTCATGGATATGCCCCCTCATGGATATGCCCCCTCATGGATATTGCCTCCAGGTCATGGATATGCCCCCTCATGGATATTGCCTCCAGCTCATGGATATGCCCCCTCATGGATATGCCCCCTCATGGATATTGCCTCCAGGTCATGGATATGCCCCCTCATGGATATTGCCTCCAGCTCATGGATATGCCCCCTCATGGATATTGCCTCCAGCTCATGGATATGCCCCCTCATGGATATGCCCCCTCATGGATATTGCCTCCAGGTCATGGATATGCCCCCTCATGGATATTGCCTCCAGCTCATGGATATGCCCCTCATGGATATGCCCCCTCATGGATATTGCCTCCAGCTCATGGATATGCCCCCTCATGGATATGCCCCCTCATGGATATTGCCTCCAGGTCATGGATATGCCCCCTCATGGATATGCCCCCTCATGGATATTGCCTCCAGGTCATGGATATGCCCCCTCATGGATATTGCCTCCAGCTCATGGATATGCCCCCTCATGGATATGCCCCCTCATGGATATTGCCTCCAGGTCATGGATATGCCCCCTCATGGATATTGCCTCCAGCTCATGGATATGCCCCCTCATGGATATGCCCCCTCATGGATATGCCCCCTCATGGATATTGCCTCCAGCTCATGGATATGCCCCCTCATGGATATGCCCCCTCATGGATATGCCCCCTCATGGATATGCCCCCTCATGGATATTGCCTCCAGGTCATGGATATGCCCCCTCATGGATATTGCCTCCAGCTCATGGATATGCCCCCTCATGGATATGCCCCCTCATGGATATTGCCTCCAGCTCATGGATATGCCCCTCATGGATATGCCCCCTCATGGATATTGCCTCCAGCTCATGGATATGCCCCCTCATGGATATGCCCCCTCATGGATATGCCTCCAGGTCATGGATATGCCCCCTCATGGATATGCCCCCTCATGGATATGCCCCCTCATGGATATGCCCCCTCATGGATATGCCCCCTCATGGATATTGCCTCCAGCTCATGGATATGCCCCCTCATGGATATGCCCCCTCATGGATATTGCCTCCAGGTCATGGATATGCCCCCTCATGGATATTGCCTCCAGCTCATGGATATGCCCCTCATGGATATGCCCCTCATGGATATGCCCCCTCATGGATATTGCCTCCAGGTCATGGATATGCCCCCTCATGGATATTGCCTCCAGCTCATGGATATGCCCCCTCATGGATATGCCCCCTCATGGATATTGCCTCCAGCTCATGGATATGCCCCCTCATGGATATGCCCCCTCATGGATATGCCCCCTCATGGATATGCCTCCAGCCTCATGGATATGCCCCCTCATGGATATGCCCCCTCATGGATATTGCCTCCAGCTCATGGATATGCCCCCTCATGGATATGCCCCTCATGGATATGCCCCCTCATGGATATTGCCTCCAGGTCATGGATATGCCCCTCATGGATATGCCCCCTCATGGATATTGCCTCCAGCTCATGGATATGCCCCCTCATGGATATGCCCCCCAGCTCATGGACCGCCCCCCCCCCCCCCGACGATACTTACCTTCCTGGGCGCCGCCGAGAATGTCTCCGCGCGCGCGCTCGTTGGAAGGACCCCAGCCGCGACCACGTGATCCCGGCTGGGGGCCTTCCAACGAGCGCGCGCGCGGGGAAACTTTCCCGGCGGCGCCCAGGAAGGTAAGTATCGTCGCGGAGAGCAGCTGCAGGGCCTGTCTGAATGCTCTATCAGCATTCAGACAGGCCCTGCAGCTGCTCAGTGTGTTTAATACTTACCTTCCTGGGCGCCGCCGGGAATGTCTCCGCGCGCGCGCTCGTTGGAAGGACCCCAGCCAGGATCACGTGGTCGCGGCTGGGGTCCTTCCAACGAGCGCGCGCGTGGAGACATTCCCCGGCGGCGCCCAGGAAGGTAAGTATTGCGGAGAGTGCGGGGCCGGCTGTCCGAATGCCGATAGAGCATTCAGACAGCCGCTGCAGCCCCTCGGATGCCGGAAGCCGGCTCAATGCCGGCTTCCGGTATCGGAAAAAATATCGGGGGTACTGCACGAGTACCAAGTACTCCTGCAGTACCCAGTATCGGCCCCGATACCGATACTAGTATCGGTATCGGTGCAACCCTAATATAAAACAAACAATGCTGCTGCATTCACTGCCCTCCTCCTTTAACCATTCTACCCCACTGACTCCCTCACTCCCTGCCCCCTCTTCTACTATGTCTTCTTTTTCTACAGTCTCGGAGGAGGATGTAGCAGAATGTCTTAGGTCATCCTACCCGACCACCTGTCCACTTGATCCTATCCCCTTACACCTTATTCGGCCTGTCCTACCAGTTACTGTCCCTGCTTTGACTCATTATTAACCCCTCCCTCTCCTCTGGAATTTTCTCCTCTGTATTCAAACATTCTTTGATCACCCCATTCTAAAAAAAGCCATCTCTTGATCCTACCTCCATCCCTCTTCTGTCCCATCTCTCTGCTCCCCTTTGCCTCCAAAATCATAGAACATCTGGTCTATAACCAACTCACCAGTTTTCTTGCTGCTAACTCTCTACTTGATCCACACCAGTCCAGCTTTCACTCCCAACGTCCACTGAGACGTCTCTGATCAAGGGGACTAATGATTTAGCTGCCACTAAAACCGAAGGTCACTTCTCCCTCCTTATTCTTCTTTACCTTTCCGCTGCATTCAACACTGGTGATCACCCTCTCCTGCTCCTCACGCTGCGTCAACTTGGCTTCAGTGACATCACTCTCTCCTGGTCCTCTTCCGGTCTCTCTTTTCGCTCTTTCAGTGTCTCCTTCGCTGGTGTCTCTTCACCGTTAGTTCCTCTTTCAGTTGGGGTACCTCAAGGTGCTGTTCTGGGTCCCCTACTCTTCTCGATCTATACTGCCTCTTTGGACAACCTCATCTCTTCCTATGGATTCCAATATCACCTCTATGCTGGTGACACCCAAATCTACCTTTCCTCTCTCGATCGCTCTCCTCCGGTGTTGGACCGTATTATAGCCTGCCCATCGGCTGTCTTCGTCTGGATGACTTCCCGTTTCCTAAAGCTCAACCTCTCTAAGACTGAACTTCTCATCTTCCCTCCCTCTAAAACCTCCATGCACCCATTTCCCTTCAGGTGAATGGTGCCACCATTACTTCTACCTCTCAAGCTCCATTGCCTCAAGGTCCTCTTGGACTCCAATCTATCCTTTACTCCTCACATTCGGTCTCTAACCAAATCCTGCTACTTCCAACCTAAAAAACATTACACGCATCTGTCCGTTTCTTAATCCAGACTTTACTAAAATGCTCATCCAAGCTCTTATTATCACCCGCCTTGACTACTGTAACCTCCTTCTCTCTGGCCTTAAGAGATCCCAGATTCTCCATCTGCAGTCTGTAATAAATGCCTGTGCCAGACTCCTACACCTCACGCCCCTCACCTCTGTCAATTTCTACGCTGGCTCCCGGTTTCCTTTAGAATCCAATTCATTATACTGGTGCTCACATACAAAGCTGTCCATAAGCGCGCCGCTGCCTACATCTCCTCCCTTATTAGCAGGTACATCCCATCCCCACCACTTCGCTCAGCCAATTATCTGATGTTATCAGTTCCTTGGACCCGCACACCCCAACTTTTGCCTTCAGGACTTCACTCGAGCTGCACCCTTTCTATGGAACTGCCTCCCTGCAACATCAGACTCGCCCGTCTCTCCAGTCCTTCAAGAAGTCTCTGAAAATGCATTACTATAGAGAAGTCTATCAGCTCACTCCATGATTCCGCCACTGTCATTTCCTGCTTCAACTTCCCATTCAGTCCTCATGCAACCCGTTACTTCAAATACCCTATTCATCCTCACCTAATGTGTCTCCCCTCTCCTCTTAGAGTGTAAGCTCTCAAGCAAGGTCCTCCCTCCTGTTCCGTGTGTGTAACATATGTATATTTGTTATTCTGTTTCTCCCATTGCACCACGCTAAAGAATTTGTTGGCGCTTTATAAATACTTGTAACTAACTAATTCAACTAAGGCAACAGATTCTGCCCCTTCTTTTGATTTGAGCGCAGAGAAAAAGTTTCAGTTTTTTAAAATGTATTTTTTTTAGGTTTTTTGCCTCAAAACAAAAATTTAAATAGTAACTTTGGCATTTTTCTTCTGGTTTGGGGGGTAGGGGCGCTCCAAATTTCTGTGCCTACAGGCTTCTGAGGTACAAATCCGGCCCTGAGCAAAGCTCATCCTCATTTTAAAAATGTATGTATAAGGAGTTATATGTGCTTTTTTTGGTATGTGTGTATTGCATTAGAAAGTAAAATCGAACTTAACCCTTTTACTACCAAAAAAAGTGTAAGAGGCATATCCATCACCCCCATATGCTAGGTGCGGATAATCCTGTATCCGTTATGGCCTACGTATCTGGCTGCTGAGAAGAAATGAAGATTGGCTATCTTTAGTGGAGTAAAAAGTAGACGTATGTCTGTTACATGTTTAAATGTGCGTTTACAAACAAAAGTCAATATATTCCACATAAGTTATATAAATGCCTCTTGTCCTTGCCCATTCGGAGCCGTCCAACAACTGAAGTGATGTAGCAGACAGACAGGTGGGTGACGAGGTTGTTGGCTCCTGCTGCATTTTTACAAATTATGGACAAAGAAAGAAAAAGGATATGTTTCTGTAGTACAATATGAATCCCCACTTCTACTAAACACAGGGTTAAATTTATCAACAAAGCAAAAAGGAGAGAGACAACTGTCAAATTTCCACAGTTACTGCAACCCAAGACCGTAGACCTGAGAAAAAAATGAAAAATATGACGCTTTTACCTTTTAAAAAGACCCGAGAGAACTGACAAATCTTATAAAAGGAAACGTACAGAACTGGCTACTTTGTGTCAGTGGATTTCGCTCTTCTTTCCCTTTACTGAGTGTGCGTATTATTTTTGAAGCAATCAGTATTAGCGAGGATGGAACAGCACGGGCTCCACAATGAGGAGTGATTGCCCAACTGCGCGAGGGAGGCCAAGAAAATACAAATAAGGGAAAAAAAGAAAACGGGGGAAAAAAGCTATATTTGGCAACAACAAGCGCGTAATAAACCCCTTCTGGAGCTCACAGCGGTTAACAAGATTTTTATCAACTGATTGCAGTTGACACCAGTGAGCACTATCCACAGCCAAATCGTCCTGTGCCAGCGGCTTGCATTATACGGCACGGGCGCCTGGACGAGGAACTCGCTGATAAGAAACATCATTACAAGCTGATTAAAATAGAACTAATAGGGGGGAAAAACAGGGGTAGCCTAGCAACACGTGTATCGCGGGATTATATCCCTCAACTACTTTACAGACATTATATACTTTATATCTTCGGCAAGCCCTGTTTTAAGAGTCCGCAGACTTCACCCCCTCCTGACCCTTATGCCGCTTACTTAACCGGAAAGTAACACGTTTAAATTCTGCGTGATGATTTTTAGGTTGGACTGTTGCGGCACAGGGCCGTTAATTACCAAATTAACCAACAACACTAACAGGGTCAAAGAGAACTGAAAAGTCAGTGCACGTTCGGTGACTTTTCATTCTCTTCAAATCGGTGCGATTTGGCGATCCCATTTCGGCGACCCTGCGGTGTATTCAGCAAACAACACAGGGCCACTGTAACGTAGGGAAAAGCTGCCGCAAATCCGCCGAACACTCACCGCAAAACCCGGCGAAGGCACACCGAAACCCGCAAAAACATCTGGATTAACCCCGCCGAACACACCGGAGAAACCCGAGCAGGAGCCGATCACAACGCAGAGCAGCCGCCGGAAAAACCCGACACCGCAGACGAATGGAGTGAAAAAGAAAAAAACTACGCTTGAATGTTTGAAAAGTGAAACGCTGTTTGCAAAGAAACTACTGAACGAAAAGGTCTGAAATTTACATATAAGATCCAATGAATGATAAGAAGGGCTGTTACAGAAAAAAGAAAACGGAAAAATAATTTTCGCAAAACAAAATCCCGGAAAATGCCCAAAAGATCCTAAAAAAAATAAAAATCTATAAATAAACTTTTTGCTGCAGAATATTATAATCAACGATTAGATATTGAATTAAAAACGGGAATTTTTTAACAGTGAAGCCTATGGGATTCGCCTGAATAAATCTGTCGAATGAAACCACCAAACAGCAGGGCATTTCGGCAACTTTTCACTGCTGTTTTTTTGTTCTCTGAATAGATGAAGCATTGCTTCTCTATGGGGATTTCACTGCCCTCGAACAGGCACCGAACAGGCACCGTATGTGCAGGCAATACCCCAACATTTGGCGAACTGCCTGCTCTCTGAATAGCCGAATGGCCAGGAAAGGTAACTGTACGCTGAATTTCACTGTTCGGTTACCTATCGGCCACAATTCAGATCTCTTTGAATAACCCTGTAACTGTATGGATGTGTAGGTTTCTGTGTCAGACCCGTGTGGATCTCAGGTCCTTCTGAAACCTACAAAAACATCTTTAAAACTCCAAATGATGCCCGTAACTTACTCAGTAGACATGTGCACAAGAAAAAAAATTGCTTTGGATCGATTCGTTCATTTTTTCAATTTGCTTTGGTGCATTCGTTATGTTACCATGATTCGTTTTTATTGGCAAGTCATTATTCGGATCAATTCGTATTTCCTTTTTATTTATTATTTTGTTATTATTAGCAATTACGGAATGTGAAACTGATGAATTCCTTTCTGGGGGAAAAAAAAATCCTGGTAAAATCCTTTCTAAAAAATAAATAAATTAAGAACTACTTAGCTGGGGATACCTAATCCCCGTCTTTGGTGCTGAAACTAATTTTTCCTTATTCAACAGCAGGGCTGCTGTCATTGGTACTCAACAGGTTTCAGCATCAAGAATAGCGGCTATCCATGGTACTGAATAGGTTTCAGCACCATAGATATCCCCCCACCGAACACTGCCAGACTGAAGAAAAAAAATGCTGCATTCGGCAAAGAAAAAAAGCCTCATTTTAAAATAAATAATAAATCCAAAAATTACCAAAAAATGCCTAAAAAAGAGACTTTTTGCTGCAAGTGAAAAGAATAGACCGTTGAATAAATAATATAAAAGGAATATATTTTACATTGAAACCTATTGGATTCACCTTTTTAAAGCTGTCGAACGAACCACCGAAAATCAGGGCATTTCAGTGCTGTTCGGCATTCTCTGAATATTACTTCTCTATGGGGAATTTCACTGCCGCCGAATCGCACCATGGCGCGGTCCATGACCTTTGGAGCTGACTACAACAGATTCAGCACCACGGCCAATGGGCAGGGACACGATGCTGAGTCTAAGTGACACGGTATAACGAATTGATCAGTAAAACCATACAGGGTTATTCAACTTGCTTGGGTTGACTCCTATTTATCCAACAGGTCCTTCTGTGTGTCCTTTGCTGGTAACTCCTCCTCTTCATTGCCTCTATCTGTTGGTGTACCTCAAGGCTCTGTCCTTGGTCCCCTGCTCTTTTCCATCTACACCTCCTCCCTGGGCAAAATCATCAACAGCTTTGGCTTTAATTACCACCTCTACGCTGATGACACTCAGATCTACCTCTCTACCCCTGATCTCTCTCCCCCTGTCCTTTCCAAAGTCAGTGACTGTTTATCTGGCATCTCCTCCTGGATGGCCTCCCACCACCTAAAGATCAACATGTCCAAGACTGAACTCTTACTTATTCCTCCCTCCAATGCCTCCCCACCTCCTGACTTCTCTATCACGGTGGAGGGTATCACCATCTCCCCATCAAACCAAGTTCGCTGTCTTGGAGTTACACTTGATTCTGCTCTTTCCTTCATCCCCCACATCAAGTCTCTTTCCTCCTCCTGCCGATACCAACTGCGTAATATTTACAGAATTCGGCCATTTCTTACCGCTGTCACCACAAAACAACTCATACACGCCCTGGTAATCTCCCGACTCGACTATTGCAATAATCTTTTATCTGGCCTCCCTCTGTCTCGCCTCTCCCCCCTACAATCCATCCTGAACGCCTCCGCCAGGCTAATTCACCTCACCCGCCGCTCTGTCTCTGCCGCTCCGCTCTGCGAGTCCCTTCACTGGCTCCCCATCCACTGCAGAATTAAGTTCAAAATACTTATCCTTACCTACAAAACCCTCACTAACTCAGCGCCCCACTACCTGTCCTCACTAATCACCAAATACACCCCAGCCCGCTCCCTAAGGTCAAACAGTGACCTGCGCCTAGCTTCTCCCCGCATCACCTCTTCCCATGATAGACTGCAGGATTTCTCACGCGCAGCCCCCATCCTCTGGAACGCTCTCCCTCGTACTGTCAGACTTTCACCTAACTTCTCTTCCTTCAAACGCTCCCTTAAAACATTCCTATTTAGGGAAGCCTACCACCCAACTCACTGACGCAACCATCAATCACTCTCACCTTACAGTCCTCTCCTCCTGTTTCCAACCCCAACCCTCCTAGATTGTGAGTTCCTACAGGAATAGGGCCCTCATCTCCTCCTGTACTGTTTGTCAAATGTTGTTCAATGTATTGTAACCCTGTCTATACTGTGCTTATTGTACAGCGCTGCGGAATATGCTGGCGCTTTATAAATAAAGAATAATAATAAATAATAAAGAGAGCGGTGAAAAGCAGGAGAATGTCTGGAGAATGGAAAATTCTAGATCAACATAGCCGATTTGGAAAATGAGATGAATGGGATAATTTTTCTAGTTTGGATATTTTGACCAAGAATTTTCCATTCTCTAGTCATTCTCCAGCTTTTCACCTCTCTTTGAATAACCCTGATAATTTTTTTATACCGTTTCGTTTCAGTCCGAATCGTTTCGTTTGGTTTTTTAACAGAACCGATTTGTATTTCGGAAGCATTTTAACTCCTTTGGATTGGGAGAGCGAATCGACGGCACGCGGGGACATAGATACAGTTACTTCTATCTCTGTCTCGCACACGCGATCCATTACAGGCAGGCGGCGGGAGCCTCATTTCCTAAAGCATCATGTGAAAAACAAGGCTCAACGTTCACGATCCTGACGCCTGAGTTGATGAAACCCACCGCAATGGGAAGTTTCCAATCGGGACTCAAGGTCTTTTGATTCGCTACACGTGGCTTCATGCGTTTCACCAAACCGGGGTTAGCAAGTACTCGGTGGGCTTCACAACAACTCATGAAGCGCATGTGGAAATACCTAAAATAAAGAGAAATCTTCTGCCCAAACCTCCCCGAGAAGAACATATAAATCTATGTGAGTGCTTACATTTTCTCCCCTTTTTAAGGACCTCACTATTCATTAACGCCAAGCAAACACTTGCCGTAGCAGACTGTATACCCGCTGCTGAAGTGCCGCCGCCTGACATCCCCGTCTGATCTGCCAAATTGCTCATTAGGTTTGGCAATTTTCACCTGCGCCTCTCGCTCGCGTCTCCACCAGGGAATAAACATCAGCTTGCTTTAGCAGTCATCAGCTACGAGCTACCTACCTAGGCCCGGGAATAAAAATCCATCAACATATAGTTATAGAGGAACAAGTCTGCAGGGACGCGAGGAATGCGAACGACACGCAAATCATAACACAAATAGAAAAAAGGGACAGGAATTCTAGCGGGAAGTGAACTGCCCACCGGTAAACACTGACCCAATAATACACGCGTACACCAAAAAGATTGAGGCCAAAGAAGCCGGTTTGATCAGTCTAAAACAAACCTGCCGTGGAGGAGCTTACTTTGCCAGGGATTCCCCATCACGCCATGGATACAGTGCATTCAGAAAGTATTCAGACCCCTTCACTTTGTTAATTTATTACGCTGCGGCCTTCTATTTAAACGGTTTAAATTACATTTTCATTTCACGTCAATCTGTCCATCCGATCCCATCGATCACATGAGAAATCCCAAACCCTTTGGGGACGTCGAGTCAAAGTCCAAGTAGGTAACGGCCTGCGCAGGTGCCATCAGTCCTCTATAGTGAGGCTGGCAGTCAAGCGGAATGGCACGTTGGCAAAGTGCTAACATACACATTTGACTGACGGCTCATTCGACAGGGACCGTCACACATTCTACAGGTTTAGTTGACACAAAGTATGGAGTCGAGTGATCGCTGACAGGTTTGCGCAGCATCTGACCATCAAAAATGGCCGTATCACGTTCTAGGAAGTAACCTTCACGCTACATGGACACATTCCTAGCAATCATAAGGACCAAATATTACATGTAGGTATAAAAACATAATGAAAAGGTCCCTGCAGTTTATGTGGACTTGTTTCTGGTAATGCAGAGCTCAGGCTACGGTCATTCATGGAGGGGTAACTTGGTGTGAAACATGAATTTTTAAGCAAAAATAACAAAAGGAGACATTTCCACATTAACCCCTCATCTACCATGATGGACCTAATCCGGTTTTCAGAAGCGCCTGCAGGAGACCCGAGATCTGCTTAACTTGCTCTGGTCATATTTAAAGCAATGCAGAGGAATTTTGATTTGTTGCAAACAGGTCCCAGAATGTGCCCCGTATGTTTCAGCACCTCGGACAGAACCACCGAGGCGCTGTAACAGTTTGAAAGAAGGAAACTAAACGCCAAGCGGCTCCAAGAGTCCGGTCTACATAGGGTGACCATATCGGCCATGTTTAAAGGGACACAATTTATTCATGCTGATGGGCAGTACTTGAACTATGCCACCCCGCAGCAGGTTGAATCCATACGCTGCAGTTAAGAAATGGAAAAGGAATCTCCGGGGACCTGTCTTGATTTCCTTAAAGCAGCATATGAATCATACATGTTGCAGGGCAGCACTTTTCCCTGTGCTCCCCTCTGCGTGAAATAGCAATAGGTGTCCCTTTAAACATGGCCGATATGGTCACCCCGGGTCTACAATATTATACATGTAGGGCCCTATTCCAAGGCTGGTGTAAACGTAACCAGAGCTGTTATAAATGTAACACCTCCATGGAATACGATGGCTCTGCCAAGTTTATAACAGCACTGGCTGACGTTACACCAACCTCGGAATAGAGCCCGCAGCTTTCTGACCAGCTGAGGAGCCCTCTGCCAAATAAGCTTACAGACTATATAAAGCTTTTGTATTACAGGCTACATACATACATGGTTAATGAAAAGTGGTTTTACTTAAAACCATTGGGTCCCACCAGTGGTTTTATGGAAAACCACTTGGCAGTGAAGGTGATATGCATCCCTCATTTCCTCTCTTTGTGTTCCAATAAATTAATGATCGGGTCCACCTTGGCATCCCTGCACTCTGGGATGTGTTTCCTGAGCAGGATCAGCCAGCTTGAAAAGTACCAAAGCGTGGTCAGTGGACTGTCAGCGCTCAATGCCAGCACGAGAAAGGTGGCGGAATCACAAAACAATGCCTTATTATGACTTGATAAAGGTTGGAGAAGCAACCAAACATTGCCTTGTTAAACGTTCTCGTCCTGATTTGGAGTGCCCGATTCCCTCTTTTTGGACTGTGCGCACTGACTGCCGAGCGTGGGGATCCAGAAAAGTGGCTTCCTTTCATCCCTAATGTTAATCAGCAAATATTCAGTTGATGGGGAGGGGGGCATATTTATTATTGCTTCCCTTTAGAGCTACGGACAGATTTTCAAGCCGTTGCTTGTGAACCCGTGCATCACACATTCCCCATTGTAACACTGAAGGCAGTAAGGGTGTATTGCAGCACAAAGAGTTAATCTTTACACAGACATATGATAGAATACTGCTAATGAGCCATTTCCCATAAAAAAATTCAATAAAAAAATAAAAAAATGACCTCCATTTAGGTGATTCACAAATGTTCTGCTACTCTTCTCCCCAAATCGAATTATGCCGGCTACGTAAATGGCTTCGTAATGTCATTCACAACGCTACCGTGTCATTCCAGATTAGCCTGGGCTCTTCAAAATACGAACGACGAGGACACGTTATACTGGATAATTTTGAAGAGGGAGAAAGAGCATGTGGACAACCTCACAAACCACAAGCGACTGCAGCACTGCAGATGATGGAGCTACATTTCCCATGATGCTCAGAATGTCTATGGAGACATCTAAGATGGCCATGTGCTTAGAGAGTGGATGTCAAACTCTGGCAAAACAGATTTTGGTGGCTACAATACCAGGGAATCATGGGAGTTGTAGTTCACCAACATCTGGGGGGGTGAAGCTTTATATCCCTTTTTTGCGAGTCTCAAAGTTGTTTAACCATCATAACCCCTTCACTACCAAGTGATTTCCCAAGAAACCACCATCAGAAATCTTTAATTTGTTGGAAAATCCTCTTTAATTATACAGTAAGAAATATTCCCACGTATTTGTTAACCCTTTACCGTTGCAGGGCGTACTCTGCCGTCCCTGCAGTAGGTGAGCATTGAAGCCAAGAGCGGCATAGTACGCCCTGCTGACTTCAATGGGCCCCACCCACTAGCTGGCACGCGCCATTCGCTTCTGCAGGACGGTCTGATCCAGCCGTCTACAAGCTCAGCCCGCCCCCCCAGAAGCCAATGACGCACGACACACGTCCGCTGCACGGCAGGCTGAAGGGAGTGGCTGCCGCAGCAGCCGGCAGCAAAGCCCTTCCACCAGGCACCACCCGCCCGACGTGAAAGGGTTAAGGTAATAACCTATTTGGCAGAGAGATGTCGCCATCTGCTGGCCAAAATGGCGTTACTGCATGCAGACCAAAACTGAAGTATCAGATGGGGAGATGTCATTCAGACACATTCCCAGCTGGTTTGCACAAATGCAAACAAAATTATTTTCTGGGAAGCTCATCCTATAACCTCCGATCCAGGACCAGCACCTTACTTACAATAATACCACAATACAAAAAGAAAATGGCTCGATCCTCATTTTCCTACAGAGCACCACAATTATGGAATAACCTCCCAGACGCCATCAAATCTTCCCCCAGTCTAAAGTCCCTTAAGAGCTCCCTATTAACATACCTCAATACGGAATGCACCTGTAAACATGTAACATAGTGACTATATACAGAATCCACCTGTAAACATGTAACACAGTGACTATATACAGAATGCACCTGTAAACATGTAACAGTGACTATATACAGAATGCACCTGTAAACAAGTAACATAGTAACTATATACAGAATGCACCTGTAAACAAGTAACATAGTGACTATATACAGAATGCACCTGTAAACATGTAACAGTGACTATATACAGAATGCACCTGTAAACAAGTAACATAGTGACTATATACAGAATGCAGCTGAAAACATGTAAGAGACTATATACAGAATGCACCTGTAAACATGTAACATAGTGACTATATACAGAATGCACCTGTAAACATGTAACATAGTGACTATATACAGAATGCACCTGTAAACATGTAAGTGTGACTATATACAGAATGCACCTGTAAACATGTAACATAGTGACTATATACAGAATGCACCTGTAAACATGTAACATAGTGACTATATACAGAATGCACCTGTAAACATGTAACAGTGACTATATACAGAATGCACCTGAAAACAAGTAACATAGTGACTATATACAGAATGCAGCTGAAAACATGTAAGAGACTATACACAGAATGCACCTGAAAACATGTAACAGTGACTATATACAGAATGCACCTGTAAACATGTAAGTGTGACTATATACAGAATGCACCTGTAAACATGTAACATAGTGACTATATACAGAATGCACCTGAAAACATGTAACAGTGACTATATACAGAATGCACCTGTAAACATGTAACAGTGACTATATACAGAATGCACCTGTAAACATGTAATATAGTGACTATATACAGAATGCACCTGTAAACATGTAATATAGTGACTATATACAGAATGCACCTGAAAACATGTAACATAGTGAATATATTTCCTACATATTTATTTTCTGTGTTAATCTGTATATTTGTGTTTTATTTTTTAATATCTTGCATTTTATTACTTTGTATTTTGTAACGACTGTAAAATTCAATGTTCTTGAACCCAGGACATACTGAAGAGAAATCTCATTGTATCCTTCCTGGTAAAATACTTTATAAATAAATAAATTTGCAATGAAAAAGCATAGCTACAGATCATGTTTCCACGATCTTGGGTGAGTGCTGCCTTCCTTATGTACTCTGCACTATCTTGGGTGAGTGCTGCCTTCCTTATGTACTCTGCACGATCTTGGGTGAGTGCTGCTTTCCTTATGTACTCTGCACAATCTTGGGGGAGTGCTGCTTTCCTTATGTACTCTGCACGATCTTGGGTGAGTGCTGCCTTCCTTGTGTACTCTGCACGATCTTGGGTGAGTGCTGCCTTCCTTGTGTACTCTGCACGATCTTGGGTTGCCGTGTCTGCCACTGCTAAACATGCAAAGGCGATTACGGCAGCGAAGAGGATAAGGACAGTGTGTTCGATACCATCATTTACACATACGGCTCTGTGGCTCGAGTGCGGCACAACAACGTTAAATACAAAAAGATACCAGCAGTGCCTTATTATTTCTCACAAGCCGCAAGGAATACACAACATTAATTACCATTTCTCTGTGCGACATCTCACATTTTATACTGTACCGGACTCCTCTACACGGCGGGATGTTTCTTGCAGACATTTCCCTGAACCCATAGGAATTATCTGGAGGAATTTGGCGTTCAGTACCCGGGTATCGTAATCCTTTCAGGAGCAGAATGGGGGGGGGGGGCTACAAAGACTGTTATGTACACCCTCATTAGGTCAAACCACGCGTCTAAATTTAATTTAAAGTGGTGCCTCACCCCCAAAAGTCAAGATTCTTATTTCAGACAGATTATATGCAATCCAACAATTTTGACATTAAAATATGAAAGGACGAGGGTCTGAATACTTTCTTACTGCAATGTACATGAAAGGGTTTTAAGGACAGGTTATTGCTTTTAATGCAACATTGAACAAGACACCATAGAGGTCCTAAACCCTTGCTACTGTATCGCAGGGCAGTAAGAGATTGCCCCCTTCTGGCTGCATACAGGTGTAGACGCACATCCACACGGGTTTCTGAAAGGCACTTACTTGCTCGCAGGGCTGACGGTGTGACCTCGATCTCACTGGCGGCCTGGTACGGCTGGAAGGCCGACATGCTGTTGGTTCCGAGCTCATTGCCGAATATCTCCGGGCTCTGTGTGCCTGTCGAGCTCGCGCTGGTGCCGTCACCTCCATGATGCGGATCTTGTTCTTCGTATATAGCCACAAGCTGTTGAAAAAAAAAAAAAATAATAAAAAAATCATACAACAAAACTGGCAAAACATACACAAAGCGCTCAAGAAACCGATTTCAAATTCAGAGCCGATGAAAGACACTTTGTTTACATCCATCTAGAAGAGGGATCTCAAACACCGGGCCCCCAAATGTTTATTGCCTGCAATTACCCAGAATTCTTTGAAAGCTGCAGATGGCCAGAGAATCATGGGAGTTGTCATTCAGAAGCAGAGCTGGACATTCTTGACTAGAATAACCTCCAGATTTAGGAGCCAGTGATCGAGTTCAGTAAGTCCCTGACCTTGTCCAGCCTTCTGCCTTACATGACATTGCCAGGATCTCTACAAGATGCGAGGCATCGGATGCAAAAAAAAATCCCCTGCTGGCGTCGTGCGGCTCTGCCTCCAGCGTGGCTACCAATCCTGAATGCTATGGGCCCTATTCCACCTGGATAGTTAATCGTATGACGCTCTGTAATTACACTGCTATTGCAAGTCGAGCAGTAAGATGCGTTACGGGCGGCTTGGCATCATGCCTCGATATTGTCGTGTTTGCGTGTCCTGTACAAAGTATAAGGTAGCACAAAAATTTGAACAAAAGGTTTCCATACCGTTCGATATTCTTACTGTGAGAAAAAGGAAAGTAGCAACACTCTAAATCTGGTGCAAAGTGAGAAAAATCATTTTACAGAAAAGAAAAAAAAATGGTATGAACTCCCGATTGTGTAATGCAAGCAGGGATGATGGTCGCTGCTCAGAGCATGGTGTACAATGCGTTGTGCTCCTGCCAACAATAATTCAGCGTGTAAGCGGTCAGATTACCACTCCCAATGGAATAGAACCTCAGATTAAACATTACAAGACATTAGTATGGTGACACCGCGAGGTAACATCGGATTGGCTACCCTTTTTTTGCAGAAGATTGTGCACCCAAGCTAAAGAAAACCAAACACTGCCTTTAAGGCTGGCCGTCCACCGAGTCCGTAGAAGGACGACCGACTTGGTTGTTCGTCTACAGACAACGCAGTCGCCCGATCAGGATCGTCCATTGGAAGCGTCTGGACGACCCAGGTGGGCTGTTGGACAGACCTCTGAAAAAAACTAAAAAAAAAAACTGCTAAAGAGAGAAGAAAACCCTGTCCTTGGTGCAGAAATGGGGTTTCAGCTCCAATGACAGCCCCCGTCCAGCAGAGCCGAAGCAGAATTGTTTTTTTTTTTGTTGTTTTTTTTTAATTAAAAAAAAACAACCTTGTCGAAGGCTGCAGTGGGATAAACCCCTCCCTGCTGCTGAAATAGCTTTCAGCACCAGCAACACTGAACGCAGCCGGAACGAAGGGGAAAAAAAAGCTGCGTTTGGTGAGGGGAAACCAGCCTAGTTGTTTTTTTTGTTTGTTTTTTTTAAGGGAATCCAAAATTTTGCCAGGAAAATAAAAACAGAATAATACCTTAAATTCTAAAATAAATAGTAATCTGTAAAAAAAAAAAAAATATAAAAAAGGCTTTTTGCTACGGATGAGAAAAAATAAACGGCTGAATTAAAAAATGAAAATATAATTTTACATTGAATTCTATGGGCTGTCTAACGGAATTGTGCCAGATCGTCCGATTTCATCTGAAAAAATCCCCTTCAAAATGGAACGATCACTAATCTATTGTAGTCGCAGAAAAGTCATCTGAAGTCGTCCGCCGGTGGTCGATACAGTGGGCCGATTCACCTGCACGCTGTGGGATCAGTCAGGTGATATCGGTTGATCGCACAAATACGGACCCAGTGGACGGCCAGCCTGAATCATCACTAACTCGGAGTCGCCCGGCTCGGCGATTATTTTTATTCTCAGCGTTGCATTCAGACTCCCAGCGAGCGCAGGACGCCAGGTTTTCATTTACGCGGCCGCCGGGATGCGTTTATTTTATGCTTTTCCAAGCCAAGTATGGATTGCATCCGACTTTAGGATCCAAACTCGTATGATTAGATTTGCGGTCACTTATTGAAACAGAAGCAGCAAATTGTAAAGTGAGACAAACCGCGAGGCCGGGCGTGAGACATCAATGGGAGCACTCGGAAGGGTTTGCAAACACTTCACACATCACCTCCTTATACGAGTGGCTGGATGAAAACCAATGTGTATGACCAGATGGCAGTTGACTCAAACTACAGAAAAAGGACTACAAATCCCATGATGCCTAGCGAATCATCCCAAGTACAGTGTGGCTTGCAGCAGGCTGAGCATCTCTGGCGACTCCGCTCTACAAACTGAAAGCTTTGTGGCGGTCGGTTCCCGGTGGATTGCACCGTGATAAAGCTTGGCTTGACAAGTCGTCATCGATCTTAGGAGACCGATAAAACATTGGAGCCGGAGTTAAAATTCTTGTAGCCTGTGGCCAGCGAGCCCTTCATTTTTCAAGCTCTGCAGTACATTAATCTAGATTAGGAGTCTTTATATGTCAGCGGATACAGGATCTCACAAACCTCATAAAGTTAACCCTCCCTTTGTTAGGGATACCGGAGACTGGTCATGATGACCCCTACTATTTGACCAAGTCCAAGGGTCTTGCAGTTTTTTTAGCAAGGAATTATAGACTGTACCATTTACTATACCTACATTTTTTTGCTGTTATAGCCGAGACCAAACAATAAGGCTGGACGTCCACTGGATCCGTAGTCGTGCGACCGACTTGGTAGTCAGACTAGGAAAGCTACCCGCTGCGCGACTATGTCTGACGAGGGTCGTCCATTGCATCAGACTAACAATCGATGACTATGGACCCAAAAATCGGTTTATTCTGGGGTTTTTACTGAGACTATTTACTGGGTGGAGTAGAGGTAACATCACTGCTCTGCAAGGAAAGAGCCTGTGGAGTCATGGGTTCAATCCCAGCAAGAGCACCTCTCCAGTAAGTGTCCTTGGCAAGACACCTAACGGTACATACTCGCCACCCAGGACATACTTGAAAACAAGAGAAATCTTTATGTATCCTTCCTGGTAAAATCCTTTTTCAAAAAAAAATATATATATATTGCATTCTGCTTTTGGAAACACTGCAGTCCTTTGTGTGCGAAAATGGATGCGCTAGTTTGGCGTGTGAATTTTAATCCCTTTGCGCAGCTGAAAAAGGACCCAAAATTCATTCACCCTGTACCCTACCCAAACATGGCGAGTCCCACCCATCTCCTATTTACATTTAAAAATATATATATATAATAGCATTTTTAACTCCCCTATTCAACTTCTCAGCATCCATCTCCTTCCCTGATCGTCTGGCTGTCTGAGTTGCTTGTTTGATATTTCCAAAATTTTTGGTCTGATCGCTAGTCTGCAGCAAACTTCAAAAGTCGCTGGAAGTCGCAAGTCTGACGCAATGGACGACGATTCCTTGCACAATAGTGTTGTTGGATTGGTCTGATGACACGGACGACTTTGTGCAATGTCGTCGCACGGATACGGATCCAGTGGACGCCCAGCCTAAAAGGTAGGTCGACTTGCCCCGTGCCTCCAGTCCTTCGAAAAGTCTCTAGACAGCAATCCAGAGAGACCCATCAGCTCAACACAATAATCCCCATTGCACCTTTCCTCATCTATCTCCCACACAGCCGAAATGTATTCCATCACTTCTCATCCTCTGCCATTTACCCTCAACTTAGTGTGACACCTTACTCCGCTTAGATCAGTGTTTCCCAAACCTGTCCTCAGGACCCTGTAACAGGCCAGGTTTGCAGGATATGCGAAGCACAGCACAGGTGATCTGATTTGCTGCTCAGTGATTGCAGGATTCAGTCTGCATTTCCCAAAGGTGATCTGAAAAATCTGGCCTGGTTGAGGGTCCTGAGGACAGGTTTGGGAAACACGGTCTTAGATTGTAAGCTCACTGGAACAGGGTCCTCTTTACTTGTTCCCTGGGTCTCAAAGCTGTCAATTTTAGGTCTGTGTTGTCTTACCCATTGTGCGGCGCTGCAGAATATGTTAGCGCTTTACACATAATGCTAAACATCATAGAAAAGGTGACCGTAGGAATAGAATAGGCGGATGTATGTGTGACACAATGTATAGCGATTCCCAGTGGCGAGTCCTGGGGTGGGATCCTGCAACCCTTCTCACTTCATTGAAGTCAGTGTGCACCTTAATCCCCCCCCCCGGGGTTGGTAACGCTGGGAAGGTCAGCCATACTAAATGCCTGTAATAACCCGACTCGAGCTTTGAAAGCTGCCACTTGTACATCAAGCAGAACGGAGCAAAATAAACACGCTGACAGGCGTTCCCGAAATGTTACCACATGTTTGTCATCTGCGCCGTTTGAGCAGAGATGCCAACAAGACATGTTGTACAATTCACAGCCAGAATCGAGCGGAGGCCATGTACAAAAAAATAAATAAAATTAAAAACAAGTGACAAATGAAATAAACAGGAGTAAAAGTCTCTGTGTACAGGTGTGGAACGATACAATGTAATGTTTCTCCTCCAGTAAAACCGAGTGGCCACTGGGGCAGGTTGACACAGAATCATCCGATGGCGTCGGGGGTAGTGGGGGGGGGGGGGAATCTGATTGAAAGGATGCTTGTTTTGATTTGGCAAGGAGCGCTCGTGTCTTCCTCGCCATACCTATAAACACATCATTGATCCATGGCACATGTCGCTCGCATTTCGAGCAGATTTCATGCCTCCTGGTACAGACGCAGCGCAAAGCTTTGAAGATGAAGAGATGTGCAGATGCCTCGCTTTAAGTTGGAGGGGGTGAGGGGGTATAAAAGGGAAATAACATCCAGAATTCCCATGTGGCGACGATGGTTGTTGCTGAAGAGAAAGTGCATTGATGAAGATTTCAAACAACGTCAGTAAACAATGGGGAGACGGGAAAAAATAATTAAAAGGTTGGACGGGAACATTGTTTTCCGATGCGCCTGGTCCTCTGATGTGTCTCCACTGGAGAGGAGCGGAGTTTCTTTTGAGAGTCTTTGACTTTTCTCATAACAAAGTATCAAGTGGAACCTGTTCAACACAAGCCACGCGAACGCTTAATAAAGAAAAAGAAACCAGAAGAAGAAGAATGAGGAGAGCGACTTGAGACCAAGGACAGCCATGATACACCCATCAATGAATCTCTGTAGAAGAGCGATGGAAAGCGATCAAGCGGTTATAAGGAGTATTATTAGTACCTCAGGTATCATGCCTGAGGTGCCAAAACTTTATCGGCATGTTCTGGAGCCCAACTGCAAACAAATTTATTTAGCATTGGTCCTGCGGTACACCGTATCTTCTAAACCGGGAGGAGGCTTGCAGATCGAGTGGTCAATCTTGGTAGTGAAGGGCTTAATAAATATGTATAGCTTATAGATACACTCATGACACAAAGATTTGCAACAGGGTTGACGTTCCTGGAGGGATCAGCCAAATGACAAATGATTTAGGTAAACTAAAAAAATGTTCAGAGTTGTGGCAATTGAGTTTTAATGTGGATAAGTGCAAGATAATGCACCTGGGACGTAAAAACCCAAGGGCTGAATATAGAATATTCGATACAGTCCTAACCTCAACATCTGAGGGTTGGGATTTAGGGGTTATTATTTCAGAGGATCTAAGGGTAAGTAGTCAATGTAATAGAGCAGCAGGAAATGCTGGCAGAATGCTTGGTTGTGTAGGGAGAGGTATTAGCAGTAGGAAAAGGGAAGTGCTCATGCCACTGTACAGAGCACAGGTGAGACCTCACTTGGAGTACTGTGTGCAGTACTGGAGACCGTATCTCCAGAAGGATATAGACATCTTAGAGAGAGTTCAGAGAAGGGCTACTAAAATGGTGTACGGCTTGAAGGAGAAAAGTTACCAGGAAAGGCTTAATGATCTTAACATGTACAGCTTGGAAAAAAGACGAGACAGAGGAGATATGATAGAAACATTTAAATACGTAAAGGGGATCCACAAGGTAGAGGAAGGGAGTATATTTAAAAGGAAACAAAGTAGCAAAACAAGAGGACATAGTCTTAGATTAGAGGGGCAAAGGTTTAAAAGTAACATCAGGAAGCATTATTTTATTGAGAGGGTGGTGGATACATGGAACAGCCTTCCAGTAGAAGTGGTAGAGGCCAAAACAGTAATTTAATTTAAGCAAGCATGGGATAGGCATAAGGCTATCCTAAACAAAAGATAAATCCAGGTAAAGTATCCATGTAATTGGGCAGACTAGATGGGCCGAAAGGTTCTTATCTGCCGACATTTTCTATGTTGCTATGTTTCTATTTGTGCTGGCAGCTTAAATAGCGGGTTATTCAGAAAGAGCCGGTGTTTGCTAATGTGTAAAACACCAATTAAGTTTGTGTTAACGCTGACAAGCATCAACATTACGCAAAAGAAAAACCCAGTGGTGGGAGAAGCTTCCCTGTGAAGCTTCTCCTGCCGCCATGTGAATTCTTCATGTGAAACAAAATGCTTTTGCAGCATCGCTTTCTGTATAGCCCCCTATATGTTTAGATATTCATGGACTGCTCGAGTCACACAGAATATTGGAATATAATAGATTTAGGACTTTGAACATTCAAGGCTGTTACCAGTCATTACTATCAGATTGTAAGCTCTTGAGAACATATAGCATTACACCTGTGGGCCTTTATTTTTTGGGGGGGGTCTCTAAACTTTGCTTGTTTTAACGGGTAATAACAATATGTAAAACAATGATGGACAAGGAATGAAGGGGCATGATGGAACGTTAAGTCTACAACATCTTGGGCGCCCAAGGTGAGCCATCAACGGTTTGGAGAAACAGGAAAAGAAGTTAAACTGATACATCTATAAAGAAATAAACGGCTGGTAAAGTCATTTCTGGGTGCTCTCAAGGTGCCTGCAAGTTAATTCAGGAAGGAGATCACTGGCAATAGGACTGTACTGGCAGAAAAGAGAAACCATCTGTGGCACAGAGTTGGAAGCATCTTCAAACACACGCACGCCAGATGGCACAGGATTTCTTGTTCCGTCCATGGCACGTGTAAAATGGCACAGGGCGCATTAAACAACTCTCCAAAAACACAATGAAAGGCACTTTGTACTGGAAAGCGGGGGTGGCGAGGTCCCAGAGGCTTCACGTTTGCCCCGTCTGTCAAGATTCACCCCGTGCCAGTAGTAAGCCTCATGTGGCACCGGGAGATGTTGGCACGGGAGATCTGTTTGAATTAAGATGAGCAACTGCTTCTTTGGTTTAAATATGAAAATCTGACAGCGGGATATGGAGATTTAAAGAAAAAATAAATAAAAGGGACTGTAAAACAAAGACATCAATGTCACGCAGTGTTAAAAAGAAAGTATAACCCACATATACAGCACTACACGTAAACACTGCAATGGAACAGGGCGGATAAAAATCCTTTAAAAAAATAGGGTGTTTTTCATTTAAATCAGATTTTTTTTATTTACATTGGATTTACTTTAATGAAAAGATTTTTGGAGGAAAATCTAACAAGATAATTTTCAAATTTTTTTTTGAGAAAGTATTTTTTGACCAGGAAGGATACATTGAGATTTCTCTCGTTTTCGAGTACGTCCTGGGTGGCGAGTATGTACCATGGCGTTAGGTGTCTTGCCCAAGGACACTTACTGGAGAGGTGCACTTTAAGATACACCATAGTTAAAGCTTCGTTATGCAGCATGAGGCTGTATATTCATGGAATATTTACATTTTTGGTAAACAAATTAAATTAATCCAAGCTGTGATCACATGCACTTTTTCACAAAATACTAATAGTAAACAATAAAAGTTCAGGAAAAGACCTTAATCCTATTTTTGTTCTGCATATATACAAACAATGAACACATTACCTTAAATGCTAGGTTTCAAGGTTGATTTGAGTGAAATACATCTGTACCAGAATCAAACTGTCTGTGAGGAGCAAGCAGTAAAAATGAGAGTAAAACCTTCTGAATGACTTAAAAACACACAGGGTTATTCAGAGAGATGTGAAAAGCAGGAGAGTGCAGTGGCGTAGTGTGGGGGGGGGCAGGGGGGGCCGTGGCCCCGGGCGCAGTTTTGTTAGGGGCGCATCATTTCTTTTGAAATTATGCGCCCCCAAAACTTGTGGCCCGACTGACCCACCGGGCCCTCAAGGGCCCGCGGGTTGAGGGGACCCAGATGCCGGGCAGCGGGAGTGCCTGCCGGCTGCCCGGTCCTGAACAGTGAGTAGAGTCTGTCCTGTTGATTGAAGGGGTCTGCGTGCAGGCGCAGGTCACGTGGTCCGTCTAATCAGGTGGTACTGAGTCTCTGTACCACCTGACTGGCCGGACCGCGTGACCTGCGCACGCACGCACGCAGCCGCCTCCTTCAATCAACAGGACGGACTCGACTCACTGTTCAGGACCGGGCAGCCGGCAGGCACTCCCGCTGCCCGGGAGCTGGGGCAATATCCAGGTGAGAGCTGGGGGCAAATCCATGTGCTGGGGAATATCCATGAGCTGGGGGGCAAATCCATGTGCTGGGGCAAATCCATGTGCTGGGGCAAATCCATGAGCTGGGGAATATCCAGGAGCTGGGGGGCAAATCCATGAGCTGGGGAATATCCATGAGCTGGGGAATATCCATGAGCTGGGGGGCAAATCCATGAGCTGGGGAATATCCATGAGCTGGGGAATATCCATGAGCTGGGGAATATCCATGAGCTGGGGAATATCCATGAGCTGGGGAATATCCATGAGCTGGGGAATATCCATGAGCTGGGGGGAATATCCATGAGCTGGGGAATATCCATGAGCTGGGGAATATCCATGAGCTGGGGAATATCCATGAGCTGGGGAATATCCATGAGCTGGGGAATATCCATGAGCTGGGGGGCAAATCCATGAGCTGGGGGGCAAATCCATGAGCTGGGGGGCAAATCCATGAGCTGGGGCATATCCATGAGCTGGGGCATATCCATGAGCTGGGGCATATCCATGTGCTGGGGAATATCCATGAGCTGGGGGGTAAATCCATGAGCTGGGGCATATCCATGTGCTGGGGCAAATCCATGAGCTGGGGCATATCCATGTGCTGGGGCAAATCCATGAGCTGGGGCATATCCATGTGCTGGGGCAAATCCATGAGCTGGGGAATATCCATGAGCTGGGGAATATCCATGAGCTGGGGGGCAAATCCATGAGCTGGGGCATATCCATGTGCTGGGGCAAATCCATGAGCTGGGGAATATCCATGAGCTGGGGGGCAAATCCATGAGCTGGGGGGCAAATCCATGAGCTGGGGCATATCCATGTGCTGGGGCAAATCCATGAGCTGGGGAATATCCATGAGCTGGGGGGCAAATCCATGAGCTGGGGCAAATCCATGAGCTGGGGCAAATCCATGAGCTGGGGCAAATCCATGAGGAGCTGGGGCAAATCCATGAGGTGCTGGGGCAAATCCGTGTGCTGGGGGCAAATGTGTGAGCTGGGGGCAAATCCATGAGCTGGGGCAAATCCATGTGTGAGCTGGGGCAAATCCATGTGTGAGCTGGGGCAAATCCATGTGTGAGCTGGGGCAAATCCATGTGTGAGCTGGGGCAAATCCATGTGTGAGCTGGGGCAAATCCATGTGTGAGCTGGGGCAAATCCATGTGTGAGCTGGGGCAAATCCATGTGTGAGCTGGGGCAAATCCATGTGTGAGCTGGGGCAAATCCATGTGTGAGCTGGGGCAAATCCATGTGTGAGCTGGGGCAAATCCATGTGTGAGCTGGGGCAAATCCATGTGTGAGCTGGGGCAAATCCATGTGTGAGCTGGGGCAAATCCATGTGTGAGCTGGGGCAAATCCATGTGTGAGCTGGGGCAAATCCATGTGTGAGCTGGGGCAAATCCATGTGTGAGCTGGGGCAAATCCATGTGTGAGCTGGGGCAAATCCATGTGTGAGCTGGGGCAATATCCATGTGTGAGATGGGGCAATATCCATGTGTGAGCTGGGGCAATATCCATGTGTGAGCTGGGGCAATATCCATGTGTGAGCTGGGGCAATATCCATGTGTGAGCTGGGGCAATATCCATGTGTGAGCTGGGGCAATATCCATGTGTGAGCTGGGGCAAATCCATGTGTGAGCTGGGGCAATATCGATAACGTGTCCACAGGTTGGGGGCGCACAATTCTTGGCTGGCCCCGGGCGCTGACAACCCACGCTACGCCACTGGGAGAATGACGGGAGAATGACTGGAGAAGGAAAAATTCTAGGTCAAAATAGCCAATTTGGAAAGTGAGATGAAAGGGAGAATTTTTCTGGTTTGGCTATTTTGACCTAGAATTTTCCATTCTCCAGTCATTCTCCAGCTTTACACCGCTCTCTGAATAACCCTGACAGTCTTCTCCCAAGGTTTACATGTTTCTCTTGTGGACCCAGCTGATGTTTAAGTTTGCTTTTATTTTTTCCTAATGGATCTTCCAGCTTTGGTCCATAGCTGGGATGGAAGGGAACACGAGTGAAGACACCGGAGGACCGAATTAAAACGAGCTGTACTCTCTGCTTGTGGTTCCTTGCTATAAAGTAATTGCTCCTATTAGGGCTGCAAATAATTATTTTCATAAAAATCGATTAGCTGGCCAATTATTTTATCGATTAATCGATTCATCAGAAAATAAAAAAATTACAATTGTAAAGTATCTTGTGCAACTTGTGCACTTTTCTCACACAAGGTGTGGTCAGTGATGGATTGATGCTGCGAGCGCCATTCACGCTCATGTCTGCTTTCTCCCTGAACAAACATTGCTACGAGCGTTTGGATAGACATGATGATGAGGTCAGCACGCAAAGCGGGGTGAGAAGGTGGGGGGACACCCCATGTAACCTGACCATATTAACCCCTTACCGATGGGCAGGTTGTGCCCGGAGGATGCTGACGGGGCGTACTTCTTGCTGATGCAGCGAGCCCCTCCTCCAGCCCGCCAATGCAACGGAAGCATCGCACACGTCATTGGCTGCGGGGGGACGTCTTGAGTTCAAGCCGTCCAACGGCAGCCAATGATGCGCCAGCTGCTGGGCCCATAGACGCCCATGAAGTACCAGAAAAGTTGTAAACTCTAATCTAGCGATGCAGAGGGTAGCGCGGTACGCCACGTGCTCTGTAAACAGTGCCCTTTCGCAACTGCTCAACCTTGTGCAGGGTCGCACAGGACTCCAGGAGCCAATACCAGCAGTGGTGAGCAGGGTCACTGCCAGGGTTGAGTGACCCCAAACACATTCTGTCTTGAGCCTCTATTGCAGCAGCTTGTCCAGAAGAGAGCCGAAAACTGCAAGCTGCAAGTGCACAAGGGCTTGCACAGGATTTTTTTTTTTTCCCATTTGCGTCTCACTAGTAACAGCTCAGCCGGAATAAGATGCATGGCCGGTTATATAGTTGTCCAGGTTGGCCATGTTTTCCTGGGCACATCATTTTTCGTGATTATCGGCAGTGCATGCCAATGCCACACCATGTAATTGGGCAGACTAGATGGGCCGAAAGGTTCTTATCTGCCGACATTTTTCTATGTTTCTATGTATAATCCATACACTGCAGGTAAGACATCAAACCGGAATCCCAGGTGACCTGCCTGGATTTCCTTCCTGCAGCATATAAATTATACATGTGACAGGGCAGCACTTTTCCCTGAGCTCCCCTCTGCATGAAATAGTAATAGGTGTCCAGGAAAAGAATCTGGCAGTGTAGGGCGCACACGGTTTTCATGGGAGGATCCGAAATGGGTTGCATTGGGGAGCGCTTGGGAGGGGAGATGGGAATCATACTGCGTTATTATACCGCTAACGCACATTATATACCCTTCCCGTTCACAGTTTTGATGTAGTACAAATTATAGACGCGCAGGAGCGCGTTGCACCGTTGGACGGACATCACGGGCGCTTTTCTGAGGCTACAGACACAGAATATAGAAGGGAAAAAAAGGAGAGATGGGAAAATGCAGCTGTGATTTAACGCTTGAGCACATCGGGCTAATTTTCACAGCCTATTTGAGGCCGTTTAATACGGTGGAGAAAAAGCAGATATAACATTATGATGGAATGTAGAGCAAACGAGCATATTAAGCAGCTAATTATCAGCTTTAACCCGCGCTTGACCGAACGGCGAGCTAAGCATTCCCAATGCAATTTTATTGCCTAAAAAGCGACAGAAGGGATTAAAATCCGGCGTAGCCAAAATGCAAAATAACAAAAGTACCCAGGGATAATGCAAATAAATACTGACCCAAGGCCTAGGGCTGGACGGTTTCCTTTACTTCCCGTGACTGACAAGCGTTTGAGGTCCACCTCGATTTTACTCTGGAAATTGAGCAATATGGATTTTCTTTTAATTGACGGAGCGTCTCTCTGAGCGTCAGCAGAGAAGATCCGCCAGGTGTGTCAGATACCTGTCGAATCTGACGGCTCTGCTCTGCCGACACACGGATGGACGTCCCGACAATCAAAAATAAAAAAAAAGAATCGCTCAATTTTCAAGAGTAAACTCGAGGGTGACCTTGAATGCTATTTAATCGTGGTAAGAGTCGGGGAAATCGCCCAGCCGTACCGGAGGCCTATTCCATCCACTTTCACTCTCGCCAGTCGCCACAGTGTGTCACTTGTCTTGATGGAGGACCTTGATGGCCTTGGGTTCTTGTTTGGTGCTTTCATGTGCCTCGCTCTAAACCACACGTTAACTTTGTACAAATAGTAACAGGTCTAGAATGGCACGCTCAGATGTCAGCAACCTCAGTCTCCACCGCCCCAGATGCCGTGTTACTACATTTCCCACAAGGCTCTGCCCAACTAGTGGGAGAAGTCATTCCAAAACGCGTCAAAGGCCAATGTTGCCGACCCCTGAAATGGACTGAGAGACTGAATCGAATGACCCAATATATATACAAAACCAATATATAAACATGTATACTTTATATAGCAGAATATTCTATGTAACAATGAGGCTGCAGATATGCGCAGAAACCCCAGAAATAAATATTTTTTATATTTATTTTTCTCGTTCATTTTAGAGAATTTTCTTAAATTGGGCGAATAAGCAGTAAACCTATAGTGTACATATAAATTGGTTTATTAGTAGAATTAGTGTGTCTGGAGTGTGTAGGACACGCAAAGTAATCACCGGCGCCGTGAAGGGCTTTACCAAGACAGGCAACACTTTATACAAGCGAACAAAAAGAATGCGAGGCTAGCGATTAAAAAAATAAAAATAAATAAAATCATGAAAAATGGTTAATAGGAGAGAAAAATAAATAAACAGGAAGGTCAAAAATGCAGAGAAAAGTAATTTGTCAAAACGCGGGACAAGCGTCAGCAACCTCGACCCCCCAGGTGCTTTGGAACTACCTCTCCCATGAGGCTTGCCTGCTTAACGAATGGCTGAGCATCAAGGGGCATGTAGTTCCAAAACATCTGGAAGGCCAAAGCAGCTGACCCACAACACAGGACAACAGCCTATACCGTCTGCAGACCAACAACCTGCTTCCACCAGTATAAATGCATTCTACAATAAATCTATTTGATGTTATGGTCTCCCCCTGTGCCACTCGCTTGAATCTTTACTTTTTCGAAGGGCAGGGATGGTTTTAGCGGTTTGCATTTTAATACAATTAGCTACAAGCATTTATAAAGCACTAATAAGTTCCGTAGCGCTGTACAATGGGTGAGAGAATAACAAATATACATACAGGTTAGGGCGGGGTCAGACGCACGTTTTGCAGAGCGGAAGGAACGTCTGTGCGAGTGGACGTTCCTTCCACTCTGACGCCCATCTGGCCACCTCGCTGAGTGCAGTTAGTGCGCTCAGCGCTGCAAGGCTTAATCCTCCTGTGGAGGAGCGCACTTTGCAGTCCCGTCGAATGCGCATTGTAGCGATTCGACGTGGAGGCTTTCTGCACGTCTGCTGTAGTGCAAGCAATTCGTGCATACGCTACAGCGCGTGGTCTGCCCCGTCAAAGCCTCACAACGCTGCGACGGACACCGGGAGGCACGTCATTACGGGCGCACAGTGTGCTTTTACTGACCTTGACCTTAAACACACAGAACAGTAGGAGAGGAAACCCTGCTCAAAAGCTTACACTCTAAGTTCCGTATTTAATGAAGAATAAATGCAATGGGTGCCAGCAGTTAAGTGTGTAGGGAAGCGTTAAGCGAGCGCGGGGGGGGGGTACAACACATCTTGTTAAAAATTAACAAGTTAAATTTCGGGAGTCGATTGATCCTGCGCAGAAAATGAGGAACCAGGCCAAGTTTCCTCGTCGCTTTGGAAATGAGGTTTCAGTGATTAGCGCGAGTCCTTGGGCCCCATAACTTTCCATTCAAGCGTGAAATAGCGGAATAGCGTAGTCTGGGAAATGACGGGTTTCAGAGACGGTGACGGGCAGAGGAGCTCCGCCATCCCCGAGTCCGAATGTTCGACTTCAAAGTCCCCGGGATGGAGGGGAATCGTGTGCACGCGCCGCACGGGACTCATTTACATACCAAAGCTAGGGGAAATGGGATTTTGTAGGAAAGAAGTTAAAAAAAAAGAGAGAGAATAGGAAGAAATCACATCTAGAGACAGACACAAAAACATCAAACACTCGCCGATTCCCCAATGTTCCACTCATCATTTCAAACCCTCGCAACAACAAAGGCGCAGATAACACTTGTCCTTGACATCAGCCAAACTTTTTTTTTTCCTCGGCTGACCTTCTATTAACTACATGCTCTGTATCAGCCGGTCGAGGCCTATTAAATAAATCCACAATCCCCAGGACTCTTCATCAACTGGCACTGGGCGAGCTGGACGGCAGAAGACTCATGGAAAGAAGCTGTGGCGGATGTGAAATGTGCAGCAGCCGGCAGAGCACCATGAACTCCTTTAGAATCCAACTCAAAATATTGGTGCTCACATAAAAAGCTCTCCATAACCGCGCCGCTGCCTACATCTCCTCCCTTATTAACCGGTACATCCAATCCCCACCACTTCACTCGGCCAATTATCTGATGTTATCTTCTCCCCGTACCAGCACCCCCAACTCCCACCTTCAGGACTTCTCCCGACCTGCCCCCTTTCTATGGAACTCCCTCCCCACAACATCAGGCTCTCCCCGTCTCTCCAGTCCTTCAAGACATCACTGAAAACCCATTACTTTAGAGCAGCCTATTAGCTCGCTCCATGATTCCCCCCACTCTACATTTCTTAGTCCTACATGCACCCCACTACTTCACATATTCTGCCACTCACCCTCACCTAGTGTGTCACCCTCTCCTCTTAGATTGTAAGCTCTCGAGCCGGGTCCCCTCCCCTACTGTTTGGGTTTTTAACTTGTATGTATATTTTTTATTCTGGCTCACTCATTGTACAGCGCTACGAAAGTTGTTGGCACTTTATAAATACCTGTAACTAACTTCCTGCACATACTCTGGGGTCAAGTGGTGTCCCTCAGGGCTCTGTTATAGGACCAATTCTATTCAATATATTTATAAATGACCTTGAGATAGGCATTGAAAGTTATGTATCAGTGTTTGCAGATGACACAAAACTAGGAAAAAAGTAATACAATGTGAGCAGGATGTTACTTCGCTGCAGAGGGATTTAGATAAATTGGGGGACTGGGCACTTAAATGGCAGATGAAATTTAATGTAGATAAATGCAAAGTTATGCACTTTGGAGTGAAGAACACACAAGCAATTTATACCCTAAATGGTGCTGAGTTAGGGAAATCCAAGCAGGAGAAGGATTTGGGAATAATCATAGACTTCAAACTAAGTAACAATGTGCAATGTCAAACAGCAGCCGCCAAGGCCAGCAAGGTATTGACATGCATTAAAAGGGGAGTTCACTCTCCGGATGAAAACATAATTTTGCCTCTGTATAAATCAATGTTAAGAAGCACCTTGAATATGCCGTGCAATTTTGGGCACCTATCTTAAGAAAATATATAGTGCTAGATAAAGTGCAGAGACAGGCAACTAAATTAATAAGGGGAATGGAAGTTATGAGGAAAGACTAAAGTTTAAACCTGTTTAGTTTAGAGAAACGGTGCCTTAGAGGGGATCTGATAACCTTATATAAATATATACTGGGCCTTAGAGGGGATCTGATAACTTTATATAAATATATACGGGGCCTTAGGGGGGATCTGATAACCTTATATAAATATATACAGGGCCATTATAAACCATTGTCTGGAAACCTATTCATTAACAGGACTATACACAGGACACGAGGTCACCCATTTAGACGAAAGGAAATTCAGCCTAAAGCATAGGAAGGGTTATTTTACGGTGAGAACAATAAAGCTGTGGAATTCTTTGCCTGTTGAGGTGGTTGGGTCAGAGACTGTACAGACTTTAAAAAAAACGACTGGATGACTTCCTGCAGACACAGAATATTAAGGGTTATAATATTTAATATGTGGGTAAAAGCTTCTTGATCCAAGGAGAAATCTGACGTCGTTCTGGGGGTCAAGAAGGAATTTTTTTCCCAGTTTGTTGTATATTGGCGAGCGTTTCAGACTGGGTTTTTTGCCTTCTTTTGGATCAAAAGCAGTAGGTGAAGTGTGAGAGGCTGAACCCGATGGACGCATGTCTTTTTTCAGCCTATGTAACTACGTTTAAAAAAAAAAAAAAGGACACCTGAGGGTATAACTATTAGGGCTGCATCTATCGATTATTTGCATAATCGATTTGTCAGCCGATTATTTTTTCAATTTAATTGATTCAGCTTTTTTTTTTTTTCTTCTTAACTAATCAACCCCTGCCCCCCACATTTATTTTGTAATAATTTGCATAGTGTATATTACTTTCGTATGAGAGTCAGCAAATTGACCAAGCACTTGCACACCTTGTGTGTGAAAAGTATGCAGAGTGATGAATTGATGCCGTGTATGTCTGCTGCTAAGAGCTATCAGATAGGCATGATGATCTTAGCACGAAAGCAGGCGAGAAGGTGGGGCTGCACACAGCCTGATCACTTTAAGAAGATAAAGTGGTCAGGGTGCATAGCGTGTCCCTTTATAATAATCTCAGGAGGGTGCAGAGGTGGAAAGGAGTGAGTTTGGACAAGGGACTTGACCCAAGTATGAGAGGGAGTGTGTTTGGGCAGAAGACCGGAACTGAGTGTGGGAGGGAGTTTATGGGAAGGGACCAGACCAAAGAGGGGTTGGGGTGGTGGCACAGGACTCCAGCTTCAAGCAAGTATAAAACACCAGCGGTGCAGCGCCCATACCCAGTGACAGTATACGGGGGTTTGTAACAGCGCTGCGCGAGTTGTAAACTAAATAAAATCAAGCTTGTTATGTCTGACATAATCCTAGATCTAAATCACACAGAAAGAAGTGGCGCGTCTTCTCCAATCAGCTCCGAAGCAGAGTCAGAGGTTCTAAAGTTTAACTCCGTCTGTCTCTAAACACAAATGAATTGACAACCGATTAATCGATAATGAAAATAGTTGTCAACTAGTCTCATTATTGATCAGTTATTTCAGCCCTAATAACTATTAACCCTACTTGACCTGTAGCCCCACACACTGCTGTGAGCTCCCTGTCTCTCTCCCCCCTCTAGGGGGGCTCAAAAGGCTGGTTCATCCATCCAAATGCAGAGGCTTAGTCCCACCCTGAACCTTCGCTTAGGGTGGCATCAGCTCAGGTTTCTGTTCTTTGAGTCGTTTGGATAACGGGCCATCCAATAGTAACAAAGCCTTCCTGTATTGAGAGCCACTGGATTGGCTGAAGCCCCCAGCCTCCCTTGCAGTCATGTGACATGCAGAGCAGGAAGTATGTCATACCCTGCAGAGATCAGAGGGAGGACCAGTGCTGGATTTAGGGGCTTTTTTAAAAAAGAAACTAAAGGGTTAAAATCGGAGGAAGGAGTGCATAGGGGATCAAAAGGGGTTATTTGTTTAATCCCTCCGTTGTCATCCCTCTTCAGTTTTAACCTTATAGTGTCCCTTTATTTTGCCTAGAGGGCCCCTTTAATCATATTTTACTCAATCATTTAATCATTCATGTCTTGGACAAAGAAAATAAAAAAAATGAATGAGAAAGCTGATCAGCTACGTTTGGGAGTTTAAGAGGAACAACAAAATTATATAAAATTCAAGCAAACTAATAAGGGCACAGGGGGAAGGAGTATGATCTTCAATGGATCTGTATATTGGGCGATGGAAGAGACACATGGGGGGGTGTAAATAAACAAGGGAATGCCATCGTGTGAAACCAAACTAATATTCTTCTGGTGAAACAAAATTAGAACAATGATCCTGTTAAACTGAAAATAGAAATGGGGGGGAAAAAATCACGTTAAAAACGGCCATTCGGGAAAACCAGCAACTTTTAATTAATCTGGGTAAATGCTCAGGGGCTCCCGTATGATATTCCACTCCCAGAAAAACACAATAATGACTTTGCTGCTTTGAATAATCTCAGGAGGAAAGAATGAAAAGAAAAGGGGAAAGTTAAAAGGGGAGAAGCAAGGATTAATCATTCAGCAGTATATTCCCGAAATAAGGGAAGAGCTGCTCGGCACGGATCCATGACATCACAGTGTTACGCCATTAACCCCTTCCCCACCACCTGGCGATTTGTGTTGGAGAAAAAAAATTCTAACATTTATTTGAAACATGCAATGCAAAGTTAACGATATAAAGTAAATTAGAAAATTTGAAGATCGATAAATGTAAATGTGCTCGGTTTGAAATTTCTATTAAAAGAAATATTGCTGGAATGAGAGATTCTGAACTCAAGATAGGGTCCTTCATCTTACACAATTTCAAATGTGGTCTGCATTATCAGCATACAGGCAGAAATGGCCTTTGTGTCAGATGCAGTAAATGTGACGCAGACAGATAAAATATTGAGATCTCCAGCTTATGGGGGTTTGTTATGATTATTAGCAATGCAATAGCTGTATGTGCTGCATAATGCCTGTGTATGGCAACTACAGCAACACCTTGTATCTGTATGTGCTGCATAATGCCTGTGTATGGCAATTACAGCAACACCTTGTATCTGTATGTGCTGCATAATGCCTGTGTATGGCAATTACAGCAACACCTTGTATCTGTATGTGCTGCATAATGCCTGTGTATGGCAATTACAGCAACACCTTGTATCTGTATGTGCTGCATAATGCCTGTGTATGACAATTACAGCAACACCTTGTATCTGTATGTGCTGCATAATGCCTGTGTATGGAGATTACAGCAACACCTTGTATCTGTACTGTACATGGATTTTCTGTCATTATAACCCCCCTAAATCTTATCCCTGTACAGCAGTGACTGATCCCACAGCTCTCCCTGTATTCTGCCCTCTTCCTGGCTGCTGTAATTCAGTAATGTGTTTGAACGTTTTTTGTTACAGTGAAGTTTGGGGCTTCTATTTGCAGATCGTTTTAATCACTCGGCAGGGTGCCTGAGAGCGATAAAACAGTGTATTTTGCATATCCACAGCGGGGCACCCTAATAATGCTTTAAAAAAGTTGTGAAAATTGTGTTTTGATATGCTATATGCTAATTTGTGCTTTCCAATGAATTACAATGCAAAATCGAGAACCTCAAGCTTGGGAGTGATGGGGTTAATATGGTTGGAAAGGAGGAGGAGGGGTGTTGTGCCAACCGTAATAGTTTTCCACGACTTGACTATTCAGAACAATATCCCAAAAGGAGCTAAAAGGAATACAATTTTCTTTATTTTCTCCTCCGATACCCTGTATTCGTAAAGCCGGCATTACCGCGAAGAGAAATGAAGAATAAAAATGTGCAGGCCCGAGCTGGTCTATTTTATACTCTGCATGGGGGCGAGGACATGGCTGGCCGCGGCGCGGAGATAAGCTTGAGAGGGGAAAGGGAAAAAAAAATAATACAAAACAACAAGGCAGATTAAAAGCCAACCACCCGGTGAACAAGTCCATACAACAATAATAATAGAAAAATAAACACAAGTGAATTATCAATCCACATCTAAACCGCAGACACAACACCGTCCCACTGGGAGCAGATATATTGCTTTTTCAACGCTGCTGGAATCAATTGAGCCGGCTTCTATTATGGTTTCTTTTTCTACTTCACAAAACTTCTATATAAAAATATACAGACAGGCAGATATCAAGATACAGTGTCACATGACTGCATTTAAATACAATGTCTCACGATTAGACTCTCTGCATTGATGCCCGGAATCTTTAAAACACTCTGTATAGGAGAAGATGGCATAACCTGCCCACGCTTAAAACACCACGGGCACTGCCAGGCTCTCCCACTTTATTTCCCCTCTGGAGGCCAGTTTGTCCATCGTGGCTGATTTAGCCCTAGTTAAACAGGTCTGTGCACGTCGTAGACACCAGGACAGTGTATTGTCCACAGAATAAGGAGGAAAAGGGGAGATTCCTTCAATTCCCTTAATAAGTGAAAATAATAATGATTTTAGCTCCCCCTGTTGGATTTACAGGGTTTGTGCAGCCTGGTAATAAATCCATACAGATTAGAGTCATCCTGGTCTGGGAAGCATTATTAGGCCGGCCGTCCACTGGCACCGTATTCCTTCGACGGTGCAATCATCCGATATCGTCTGACCGATCCTACAACATGCAGGTGATCCTGCCCTCTTCCTATGCATCCGACCACCGACAGACGATTTCATAACTATTTTATGCGATTACAACAGATAAGCGATCCTTTCGATTGTCATGGAATTTGGTCATATGAAATCAGACGTTCTGGTACAATTTACGTGGAAAAGATGCATTGTATAGTTAAACCGCCATGCCGTGGCAGGGAAATTGCCCCACAGAAAAGAGATTCAGTGCGGAGCCCCTAGGAGTCAATTTAAAATCTTTTTTCGTTTGCTGTGGATTAAAAAAAAAAACCAAAGAGGCTTTTTATTGATTTTTTTATTATCTTTTTTAGAAAAATTTAGGTATTTTTTCTGGATATTTTAGGTGAAATTCTGGGTTCCGGCTTTTTTTATTATTATTATTTTTTTTAAAAGACCTGTTTTTTTTTCTCTCGCGGAACACTGCTTTTTTTTTTTCCCCCCGCTCTTTGAGCTAGCTGCATTCAGCGTTGCTATCCCTATTTCAGCACCAGGGACAGGTAGTTAATCGCCTCCGCCCTGCAGCCTTAGGCAAGGGTTTTTTTGTTCCCTGCTTCGGCTGCGCTGGACAGGGGCTGTCCTTGGTGTGGAAACGCTTTCAACACCAAAGACAGTTTTCTTTTTCTCCCCGCAGCAGGCTTTTTCGTGTTTTTTTTTCCTCTCATTCAGCGGCCTGTCCATCTGCTGACCTGGGTTGTCCGCTGACGCTTCCAGTGGATGACACTGATCGGCTGATGGCATTTTCAGTATTCGGGTGATCAAGTTGGTCGCCCGACCGTGCCAGTGGACAGCCAGCCTTAGGAGAACCACGGGCTGCTGGAAGCAGATGAAGCAGAATCTGACACGATGGAGACGTATTACCTGCCTGAGCGCTGAGCCGCTCCTCATTACTACTAATTTCTTGCGTTTCTGGTGCCTGCATGGCGGCTCCATTTACTTTCATCTCTACTGATGCGAATCTGGTCTCCGACTCACCAGATGATCCTCTGTATTGTGAATGACGACACACTTGTGCAGTACATGCCTGTATCCGGGGTGAGGAGAGCTGGCAAAGGAGGACAACGGGGACTAGAGCCCTAAGGGCCACTATCATACAGGAGATGTGACCCTGTTTTTCTGTAAATTAAAAGCAGTGAGAGGTGGGGAGGTGCGCTGGGCTGTCAATACACATGGCACTGCAGGAGAGAAGCTTCCAAGGGGTTAAATTACTTCTTTATGGTGAAGTTCCACATATCTTATTATAAGTTACATTACTTTATTATTCGGCCATCCTTTACAACTCAATATTTAACCATTTTATTATATTTTACACAATTGGAGTTTTATGTTTCGCTTCATTCACAAAAAAGGCTATTTTTTTTAAATATATATTTTTTTATTATTATTTCTGTAAGTGTACCACGCTGCCTCTTAAAAAAAATAAACTCAGGAATCAACTATGTATTTTACAATTACGATTTTTTTTTTAAATAGATTTTTTACATATATAGATCAGAGAAATATATCTCAGAATGTAAGGAACCAGAGAACCCTATATACTCCCCGGCCCCTAGATATATCAAGCCCTGCTGTGATAGCATTTTGTAAGGATTATACTGGTTCCTAAGCTTTCTTTTGCTTTCTAGAGAGCAATATGGAACGTGGACATTTCTGTCCACGTGCAGAATGCTCCCCTTGAAGGCAGTATTCCACAGAAGTACCGCTTCTGGTCCAGAACGCAGGCAATAACGCACAGGAGATCCTTGCCATTTCAACACAAAATGGAGACCGAGTTTATTTAAAATTTTGCAACTGGTTAAAACAAATACACAGGGAAGGTACAGAAACCGTCGAAACACGCCCAGCAGTAAAACAATGGCTTAGGGAGTCGGAATCTGGTTACAACGGTTTCCCCGGGGGAGGGTGATGCAAGCATGGCCAAAGGAATCCAAACTCACAAAAGGATAACAATAACACCGTATATACAGATATATCACAGGACACTTCACAATAAATACATAAGGGAATAGGGCACAGAACACCCACACCTGCATCTATAATTGTAGATACAGGGTGACTTTAACAAAGGAAGGAGCAGAAAAACAATATAAAACATCAGGCTTGCACCTCTCAAGTACACTCCTAGGCCCATGTAATTCGAGTCCAAAGTGACACACGTCACACAATGTTTGCCCACAGAATATACAGGAAGCTATTCCAGGGGCGGCAAGGTCTTTTTTATATTTAGAGATAAGGCGGGTGTACAGAAAATCACATTTTATTAATGAAAATCTTAGTTTTTTCTTATTTCTAGGATGGATGAAACCGTTCATTACCATCTCTGCCACCTGATAGATCTAAGAAGAATACAAACCACTACGCAAGACAACGCCATAGAAAAAAAAAATTAATTAAAGAATAAATTTAACAAGAAAAGCCTAGGATCGTCTGAGCAATTCCTGGTCTGGACTAGTCCCTGCCAAAAAAATGTTTAACCCCTTCACTAACAAGTGTGGGGAATACTGTCAGTTGTTTTGGAAAAAAAATTTTTTAATTATACAGCATAAAGTATTTGGGAATATTCCCAATGTATTCCTCACTAATAACCTATACGACAGGAAGATGTCGCCAACTGCTGGAAAGAAGGAGTTACTGCAGTTAAACTCAAGCATAGAGCTCTGTGGAGGATCGTGCTGCTTTTAAACAGTGGTGGCACTGCCAGCATTATGTCCACGGAGCGAAAACGTTGCGGACACCTTCTGGAGCCCAAAATGCAAACAAAATTTGTTTTCAGCCAATGAATTTCATTTGCAATGATACGATGATGATGCCAGATCACGTTACCACAATGTCTGGCTGCCGTGTCTGCTAGTGATGATTGTGTATACATGTTCACTGCAGCGAAGGGGTTAAAAGAGAATGCCTTCGTTTTATTTAAGCACTTCTTGTTTCCAGAACTCCGTCCAAAGAGACTGGGCTCAAACACTGTATTCCTCAAGTCAATTTTCTTGACTTCTCCCCACTTTCAAAGGAAGCTCTCCCGGTTATCTTGTATCAGCGCGGTGGTACCAGACACTCTGTACCCAGGTTCTGTTTCCGTTTGCCTTGATGAATATACTTTCTTCCTAAATAAGAAGTCAACATTTATTAAATAAAAAAAACAAAGTCGAGTAAAACCCCGTGGAAGGATTGCAGATTTACTGCAGGAGAAGGAGTTTAAATCCGCTTTAATTACACATTCTTGGCTTAAATAAAATAAATTCCAGAAGTGAAAAGCATCTCGCTTCTTGGGAGGTACGATCAAACACAGCCTCCCGTCTCACGTTGCTTTGATTGGCAAGAAGTCCAGGAAAACATTAACGGCGAGGGAGGCATTAAATAACACTTTATTACACACATTTTAAGAGCCCTGACAGTGAAATGATCGGCAGTAATTAATACACTCGTTAGAGAGACTGTCTGGGCTTAAAACTTTCAGTACCCTTGGCCTTCGAGGCTCACACAGGACAATGACCTAGGACAGAGGTTCCCAACCGCGGTCCTCAAGTACCCTTTACAGGTCAGGTTTTAAGGATCACCTTGGGGAAATGCAGACTGAATCCTGCAATCACTGAGCAGCAAATCATATCACCTGTGCGGCACGTCAGCTATACTGCAAACCTGGCTTGTCGGGGGTACTTTAGGACCGCGGTTGGGAACCACTGACCTAGGAGGAACATACAGAATAGCGATACCAGCAGACCTGATACATTCTGGCAAAGACAGAACATGGGATTGTACATAGCCGTGTGCGGCCTATATTTTAGGACGTACTCACATATTTAATGCAATACTTAAAAGCGCTAATCACAAACTGTCCATTTTCATGTTCTTTATAAAAACTCAAGAAGTGTAGACGAGGGCATAAAATGTCCAAAGTGGGAGCAGTAAAACAAGCGGGCACGCCCTTCTGCGATGCCTATGGGTTTCAAGATCATCGGATTTTAAATTTGCTCCAGTAAGAGAGTTTAACAACTACTAATTCTGAACTACAACTCCCATGATTCCCTGCCCATCTATTATACTGAAATAATTCTGGGAACTGTAGCTTTCAACATCTGGGGGGCCACGGGTTTGGCAACCTTGTTCTACATAATGTGAGAGCTCATTCTTATCCGAGTGGTCACACTGCTTTAAGCTCCAGCTCTCTCCTCAGAGGGGCTTGGAGGGCTAATTCAGCCATCCACATGCAGGGACTTAGTACAGCCAAGACCCTCAGGGCAGGTTTACTGGGCTTGGAAACCTTTGCGAATTAGCCTTATCCAATAGGATCAAAGCCTTCCTGCATCAAGAGCTACTGGATTGGCTGGAGCACCAGCCCCTGTCCTGCTGTGCAGGAAAAAAAACAATACAGTAAATTGTAAAATCGATAAATATATAAAAAAAAATAGATAACTTTTAAAAAGTTTAAAGATCTCAAAAACGTACAATTAAATTGAGTATATTTGCATTATAATATACATGCATTTACTTGAATATCAACATGAAGGAAGAACAGACTTTTTGGAGGGGGGGGGTTCAGGGGAGAAAGGAGGCTCACCCCCACCTTTAGAGAGATATGATATTATTAAACGATGAATAAAAAAATATTAGAACAGAATTAACAGCGATTTAAGCAGATTTTACAGAAAGCGTTTACAGGGGAGAGATTCAATAAAAACCAGTAACCCTTTGCGCTTGTCCCCGCTCAGGCATTCAGTACGAGGAGACCCAAGTCCTCCCCCTCCCTCTTCAAGTTGTTATAAAGAAATATAAAGTCAAGCGTCCATAAAAGCCGAAGCGTCCTTCTTCATTTCCATTCATTATTCCAATTATTTCAATTACAATAATACGTTCCAACTGCGCAATGGCGACCAATTATTTCTGCAACCTTTTCCGAGCGACGTGCCTCGCAAGCAAAACAAGGAAATAAAACGTGTGCCCTCTGGTCGGGCGCGCTCCGCTGCCAGCAACCCGCGCACGGCGCAGGAATATAAAAATTTATTGGAGACGTGCTTTACGGCTCTTCGAAACGCCGCTCCGCCGCTCCAGCGCCAATTAGCACTTTAAGAATCTCTGTGTAAATATTTCAAAAACATGGGAGCAATTAAGAGAAGGAAATATGCCACATTAAAAAGGAAATCCATATAAAAAAAATCATAATTTATAAGAGTGGATTAACCATGTCAGTGCTATGAGGGGACTGAATATGGCGGACTCATCAATGCTGCAGCAGGGCGGACACGTCATCTTCAAACACGGAGAATATGTGCTTAATAAAGGCCGTGGAAACCTCCAATTTCGAACAGAAGTGCCTCATGTATTAGGATCGGGGGCCACCAAAATTGAGCGACCCAGGTTGAGCTCCAGTTCGTGTTGCAAGAGCAGCGTGTCCAGGGAAGTAAAATATCAGCTGGACGCGGACCTAATGGGATAGAGATGGTGGACCTGCAGGAACCCACAAACTACATCCACTGTAATGTGGGGGGGGGGTAAAAAAAAGTCCATTTACAGTAATTCGGCAGCATTTCAGGGGTCTGGGAATGGTTAGACTTCAAACTCTGCAATCAAAAGACTTGCAATGCTCCCAAAACAATCTGTCTGCATTATCTCCATCCATTGCTTACGCTTGGAGAAGCTGCACATTATCATGGAAACAGGAAGCATTCATTCCTTCACAGGAAACAATGCACAGAGCAGCCGGTCACTAACATACAGGAAGCACAGCATGAAAGGAAGCCATTCATTCCTACACAAGGAGCACAACATGTGACAGTCATTCATTCCTATTCAACAAGCATAGTAGGTGGGCTAGTGGCAGAAATTCATGGTTATACAGGAAGCACAGCACGAGGGCAGGTAGCAGCCATTCATTCACATACAGGAAATATTGCACAGTGGCAGGTGGAAGCCTTTCATTCACATACAGGAGATATTGCACAGTGGCAGGCGGAAGCCATTCATTCACATACAGGAGATATTGCACAGTGGCAGGTGGAAGCCATTCATTCACATACAGGAGATATTGCACAGTGGCAGGCGGAAGCCATTCATTCACGTACAGGAGATATTGCACAGTGGCAGGCGGAAGCCATTCATTCACATACAGGAGATATTGCACAGTGGCAGGCGGAAGCCTTTCATTCACATACAGGAGATATTGCACAGTGGCAGGTGGAAGCCTTTCATTCACATACAGGAGATATTGCACAGTGGCAGGTGGAAGCCATTCATTCACATACAGGAAATATTGCACAGTGGCAGGTGGAAGCCTTTCATTTATATACAGGAGATATTGCACAGTGGCAGATGGAAGCCTTTCATTCACATACAGGAGATATTGCACAGTGGCAGGTGGAAGCCTTTCATTTATATACAGGAGATATTGCACAGTGGCAGGTGGAAGCCATTTTTGCCCGCTCTCTATAGCATATGCCACCTGATTCTTCCACCTCATTGTCCTGAAAGTGACTTATGGCCAATGTAGGTCACAAAGTGATAGAAGCAGCAATGTGCATGTACTGTAATTAAAAAGGGATGACATGCGAGGGCAGAAAATATAAATACAATAATAAATGCAACATAATCATTCCACTTAATATTGTAATCCTTTGATAAACCATTATTTGGCTACATTTCACCTCATTTCACAGGTCTCCGAGAGAAAGAAAAACACATAATAAAACCACAAAAATGGTGCATGAAAATTAAAGACAGGAACAGAAAGGAAATAAAAATAAATATCCGCTGTCCACAAAACGCTCAACGTGCAGAGACCGTGCGCGAGCGTCTCATCCCGCCGCGTAAGAAGAGGCCGCGATCAGGCATCACGTAAAATGCTTTTAATAAGTGTAATAAACACAAAACAACATTACAAAAGATTCACAAGAGCAATGGTGTGCACCGCATTAATAATAAAAACGTGCAGCAATATCGTCTGACAAACGGACGTCCATTCCACGGCTTTTATGGAGAAAGTTGCATTCATTGGGAGCCGTGATCTAATTAAAGCAATCCTTCATAACTAAACAATGCTGCGAGGTCTACCTCAGCCCTGTGAACTACATCCCCCACAATGCTTATCCAGACAGATGGCTAGGTATGCATCATAGGAAACGCAGTTCAAGTCTCTATAAAGTGTCCATGTAGTCAATGTCCTACCAGCACTCCGATCCAGCAACAAAAGGTATGATTGTATTGGAACCTGACGAGCATCACTATATAGACAAAACTACCAATTCTATAGAAAGGAAAGAGCCCAAAGCGCAGTGATATGAGGATAACGTGACCATATCCACATTAGTTCAGCACTTAATGTGACTCCAGACGTGGGTGGGGGGGGGAGGGGGAAGCGAGGGAAGAGGGGGGAGCGAGGGAAGAGGGGGGGAGGGGGGGAGCGAGGGAAGAGGGGGGGAGCGAGGGAAGAGGGGGGGAGCGAGGGAAGAGGGGGGAGCGAGGGAAGAGGGGGGGAGCGAGGGAAGAGGGGGGAGCGAGGGAAGAGGGGGAGCGAGGGAAGAGGGGGGAGCGAGGGAAGAGGGGGGGAGCGAGGGAAGAGGGGGGAGCGAGGGAAGAGGGGGGAGCGAGGGAAGAGGGGGAGCGAGGGAAGAGGGGGAAGCGAGGGAAGAGGGGGAAGCGAGGGAAGAGGGGGGAGCGAGGGAAGAGGGGGGAGCGAGGGTAGAGGGGGGAGCGAGGGAAGAGGGGGGAGCGAGGGAAGAGGGAAGAGCGAGGGAAGAGCGAGGAAGAGGGGGAGCGAGGGAAGAGGGGGAGCGAAGGAGGGGGGAGGGGGGGAAGAGGAAGAGGAAGAGGGGAGAGAGGAGGGAAGAGAGGGGGAGAGGGAGGGAAGAGGGGGAGAGGGAGGGAAGGGGAGGGAAGAGGGGGAGAGGGAGGAAGAGGGGGAAAAGGGGGGAGAGGAGGGGGAAAAGGGGGGAGAGGAGGGGGAAAAGGGGGGAGAGGAGGGGGAAAAGGGGGGAGAGGAGGGGGGAAAAGCGGGAGAGGGGGGGAAAAGCGGGAGCGAGAGGGGAACGCGGGGAGAGGGGGAACGCGGGGAGAGGGGGAACGCGGGGAGAGGGGAACGCGGGGAGAGGGGGAACGCGGGGAGAGGGGGAACGCGGGGAGAGGGGGAACGCGGGGAGAGGGGGAACGCGGGGAGAGGGGGAACGCGGGGAGAGGGGGAACGCGGGGAGAGGGGGAACGCGGGGAGAGGGGGAACGCGGGGAGAGGGGGAACGCGGGGAGAGGGGGAACGCGGGGAGAGAGGGAACGCGGGGAGAGAGGGAACGAGGGGAGAGCGGGAACGAGGGGAGAGAGGGAACGAGGGGAGAGAGGGAACGAGGGGAGAGAGGGAACGAGGGGAGAGAGGGAACGAGGGGAGAGAGGGAACGAGGGGAGAGAGGGAACGAGGGGAGAGAGGGAACGAGGGGAGAGAGGGAACGAGGGGAGAGAGGGAACGAGGGGAGAGAGGGAACGAGGGGAGAGAGGGAACGAGGGGAGAGCAATAAAGAGAAAAGTAGTAAGAAGAAAAATGCAAGGGGAAAAAAAGGGGCGGGACCAAAACCCTATTAACTAATCATTTCCTAAAGCACCAATAACTTCTATTATGTGAAATGAGTGAGAGGAGGGAGCACTTAGATCCTTTTTGATATACTTTGATTTGGTGAATGATTTGATTTTGAGTATTTGCATAAAAAAAGGAAAATAAAATGTTTGCTTGGTTTTTTTGGGGTTTTTTAATTTCTCTATGGTGCAAAGGTCAAACGGAGATCCTTCTGGGCGATCATGAGCTCTTACTGACAACCATGCGACACCATGCACGCAGCGATTGGGAAGCTGACCCTACTGTTACCATTAAATCGGAAGAAAAAAAGTATTCTGAGGTTTCTGAAAGAGCAAATTCTTTTTAATGTGGACATAAAAGGAAGAAACGGGTTCCATTTAAAGCATTAAAATTACGAGTAACCCTGTGGGACTTAACAGGCTTTCAAGGTAGGTCAATTGGTTTGTATCTGGCGTCACGGCGCACAGTATACGTGGAATAAATCCAGCTGAAAGTACATCTCGTATATAATTACACTCCATTTAAATTGGAAGCATGGAGGTTTTATGTTTTAATTAGCCTGGTACCTAGCGGCAGCCAATTCAATCATCCCACAGATCTCACATTCGACGGAAAACAAAACACTTATGTTGGCGAGAGATGAACAGGTACAACAACGGCGGCGAACAGGAGGAAGAAAAAAAACCCACGAAAACACCATTACCGTCTCCTGAATGGAGAATCTCGGCGCGCGTGAACCCAGTGCTCACTTCAAAAAAATACAATTTGAAGACAAGTGGCTAGTCAGGACGCACGAACGACGGGATGAGCTGAGGGAAGGAACGATACGCTGGGTAAAAATGCAAAAAAAGCACATCAAAACAAAGAATTAAAGCATGAAAGCAACATGTGACAAGGCGTCAGACGAACACATTGATCACGTCCGTGCTGCCGCACTGTTTAACGTCCGTCGTAGCATAGAATCATGAGCAATAGAGACCCACACACAACGCACGTGGCAAACGGACGCAAGTTAGGCAACAACGTAAAACCACTACCAAGGATGTGCAGAGTGCGCCACGTCCGCGCAGCGTTCTGTGTGAGTGATGAGATGTCAGACGCAGCGCATTTGCGACGTCCAGCACCTTGACGCACACAATGGCTTTTCAGATCATTTTCAAATTTTTATCGTTTTTCATATTAATTTTATTTCCCATAATTATTTTTTTCTGACGTCCGGCAACAAAAACGGACCGTGTGGTGTCTACAGTATCTTCCGTCAGTACGTCTGTCCATTATGCACGCACGCAGAGTGCGCTCAGACTGCGTTCGTCTGACATTAGCCTAAAGTAAGCCCCTCTTCGATAGACAGGGTCACTTTGCACTGGATTTCCCATCAAGCCATGCACACTGCACAGGCCTCTTGATCAGTGATGGTGAAATTCCGCACACCAGGTGACCTGACACTACATGTCCCACGATGCACTGGCAATTAAGGCCGGTGTCCGACGAGCGTTTTTCAGAGCGGAAGGAACGTCTCTGAGAGTGGACGTTCCTTCCATTGTGACGCCCGTCTGGCCACCTCGCTGAGTGCAGTTAGTGCACTCAGCGCTGCAAGGCGCAATCCTCCTATGGAAATCACCCTTTGCAGCCCCGGTGGAACACGCGACGTGGAGGCTTTCAGCACGTCCGCTGTAGTGCACGCAATTCCTGCGCGTGCCCAGCTCTGTCACAACGGTGCGAGTGGCGCCCAGAGCCACGTCAATACGGGTACACGTAGTGCGCTCGTCTGACACCGGCTTTAAGGCTTCCTGGGCATCATGGAACATGTAGTTCAGATACATCTGGCTTGTCAAAGTTTGCCATGAATTCTGCTGGCTGAAGCTCCAGGAAGCAACATCACTGCAGCTGCAATGCAGCCCCACCAGGGGCAAAAAGGGCAGAAGGAAACCAAGTCCTGCACATAGAAGACCCAGGTGGGGTGGGAGGGAGGGAAGGGAAGGAAAAGAAAGAAGCAATGCCAAAGGTGATACAAGTAGAATATGGCTTTATTGATAAACAAGTCGCATTTTATCTATTGACTTCAAGGATTCAATAAACAGATGGCCTAAAAATGTTGATCTATACATAATTTGCCCACTCTAAAACTGGTTTCCAGAGACCCCAAGCCCTCCTCACGGCCAAAGCGCACCGCATGCACTTCGTATTATCTGTGGAAAGGTAGGGGGAAATCACCAAAACCAACATTAATGTTTGACACACTATAAAACAATAAAACAGGATAAAATCTCCGCTGCACAGCATTTTGCAAGAAATGTCTAATTATGTGTTCATTCTCCAGAACCAAAAATAATTGATTCTTTTGAGTTAACTCCAGATTTAAGGTATTCTGACACGGTTTCAGTAAATCTCACCTAGATATATTTGTGAGAGTCCGAGAGATTCATTGTTTCCACTTGTTTAAAGCACCAACAGAGACCATAGCATGGAAGAGGGACTGAGACCATGACATAGAGGATCAGATGGTCATTATCAAGTCATCGCTGTTACAATATCAAAGCAGGTCCTGATAAAGAAGGGAAGGCCAGGAACTCCACTGACGCCGCGCAGGGATGTAGTAGTTAGCACTGGACAGCGTCGTGGATACGCTCTGCTTCAGTTGCTAACTTCAGCCAGATGAGTTTTCGCTTCTAAACCTGTTGACATTGTGTCCTATAAGCGCTTTGAGAAAAAACACCATCTGATTTTCTTTTGATTCGAGTCTATTAGCAACCGAAACTGACCCACTTAAACCAAGAGCACTGGGCGATTTCCTTGATTTTGCATGATTGGCGTTTGAAGGAGACTGACCTGAATTTTCACTCAATGTAAAATCGAGGGACACGTTTTTGGTTTTTGTTAAATTTATTTTACAAATCAATGGAGCGCCTGTCTGAGCAGCAGCAGGGCTGTCAGCACCTGCTAAACCCATTGGCTCTGCCCTGCCGATGCACGGATGAATGTCCCATTGATTAAAAAAATACAGATACCTTGTACCGATGCTTTCCAAAACATATTTTAGGATTTTGCTGAAAGCCTGTCCAATTTATGTTAATATTGAAATGTATGACCAGACACCCCATTTACCCCCTGCACACACCCAGACCTCACCTCAGATATCTATGTATACCCACACCAGACCTCAGACACATGTATACCCACACCCACAGACCTCAGACACTGGGGCTGCTGGCAGAATGCATTAACCAGCATTCCAGGATTCCTGTCCAGCTGGCTGCGTTCCAACGAGCAGCCTCTGGCTTGTGAAGGCTGTGACGCTCTCTCATGACTCCTGAGAGGAACGAGGCCAACCGGAGGGCATGCTGGCGGAATGCTGTTAATTAATTTATTATTTATAAAGGATTTTACCAGGACGGACACATTGAGATTTCTCTGGTTTTCAAGTATGTTCTGGGTTCAAGAACATTGAATGGTTACAGAAATACAAAATAGTAAAATGCAAGATATTAACACAAGACCAAATATACAGATTAACAGAAAATAAATATGTAAGTAAAATAGTCACTATGTTACATATTTACAGGTGCATTCTGTATGGAGATGTGTTAACAGGGAGCTCTTAAGTGACTTTAGACTGGGGGAAGATTTGATGGCGTCTGGGAGGTTATTCCATAATTGCGGTGCTCTGTAGGAAAATGAGGATCAAGCCACTTTCTTTTTGTATTGTGGTATTGCAAGTAAGGTGCAGGTCCTGGATCTGAGGTTATAGGATGAGGGAACTGCTGGGGCAATCAGCCTATTCAGGTAGGGTGGTAGCTTCCCACAAAAGCTCTTAAACACCAGGTTGGAAAGGTGAAGGGTGCGTCTAGATTCCAGCGACGGCCAGTTTAGTTCTTTTAACATGTCACAATGGTGGGTCATGTAGGTACATTGTAGCACAAAGCGGCAGAATGAGTTATACACTGTAGTAAGTTTCTGGTGGTGTGATTGAGGGGCCGCTGCATACACTACATCTCCGTATTCAATGGCTGGCATAAGCATTTGTTGCACAATGCATTCTGCCAGCAGCCCCAGCCCCTCTGATACCAGCAAGCCAGCCTAGTGCTGGCTTCCAGGTATCGGTAGAGGGGCATTTGCACGAGTGCCGAGTACTCGTGCAAATGCTGGTATCGGCATTGACACCAATACTAGTACCGACGCATCCCTAATAGAGATGAAGAGGAAACCATAATAAAGAGAAAATAAGACGGATAGATTTGCCAATAAACTTATTTCCTCCTACAGATTGCAAGCTCCTGTGACCAGGCACACATATCTCCTGTTTCTGTTGCCATAAAATAGGCTCATTTTGCCATTTTACAGTCCACCTTTACACTTCAAAGTGCTGGGAAAAAATTTCTGCCGCCCTATCACTGAGGACAATAGGATAGTAAATAAGTGCTCACATGCCTTCAGGAACACACGATACAAGTATAAAACATCCTCCTATATATGCATAATACACCTCACACCCTGAATAAATGCAAAAATAAGGAAATGAGGTGATTTTACATGTAAATATAGACCAACACTTTGCCTTTTAATGCATGACATTTCCCAGTCAAGTCGCCATATATAAACGAATTCCATTCACCGGTTTTCTGGCTTGCTATTGGCTGTCATTTGAGGGGGAATCACATCCCATAAAAGCAATGTATTTCCCCATTTATGGAGTTTGTAAATGTATTAATAAAAGCATAACGCATTCCAGGTAAAGATTTCTCCGCGATACCCGAGCGTTTCCGCATGGCTGGCACACACGCCGGGCCCATGTTACATCTAACAGGAACGCTGGCATCTGACAGGATTACAGTGTTGCTGGAGGAAGTATATTATTTTTGAAGGATGGAGACTCATTTCAGAATCCGTCTGGCTGGCTCAGAGGGGCTTACTGGCTTTTTCTGCTGACACTTTTGGGATTACATTTTAAAGGGCTGCTCAATTAAGGCCTCGGGGCCCAAAGGCAGAAGAGAAGCGGAGTAATAGTTTGTCAACCGCCTGCTTGTACTTTAATCTGTACAACTGGGAAACCGAAACTGAGCGCCTTGTTATTTATGCATACAAAAATATGTATGTATACACAATGGGTAGATATGTTATATAGGTGTGTATATCCGTAGATACATTATATTGGTGTGGGCGAGTGATGTGTGTAAAGGAAGCTGTGATGTGTGTATCAGACAGCAATGTAAAACCCACGTATAAAGAGGGACGGCGAGGCACAGAGGGACGGCGAGGCACAGAGGGACGGCGAGGCACAGAGGGACGGCGAGGCACAGAGGGACGGCGAGGCACAGAGGGACGGCGAGGCACAGAGGGACGGCGAGGCACAGAGGGACGGCGAGGCACAGAGGGACGGCGAGGCACAGAGGGACGGCGAGGCACAGAGGGACGGCGAGGCACAGAGGGACGGCGAGGCACAGAGGGACAACCAAAAAAAATTACATAGCATAAACAAGACCTTGTAATCAAGATCAGGGATCTCAAACTCCAGCCCCCCCCCAGATGTTTATGGCCTACAATACCCAGAAATCATTGAAAGCAATAAATGACCAGCGAATCATGGGAGTTGTAGTTCAGCAACATCTGTGGGGACCAGAGTTTGAGTTCCCTGATCCAAGGGATCTTATGATGGTGGTGGATGAACGACCTGGAGAAACGGGGGAAACGATGTAGAAATCAATCGATAAAATCATAGCTCATTAAGGCTAGGGTCAGATGAACGCATTTTGTACGGACTGTACGTCCGTGCAGTACGGACATCGTCAGTACGGATGACGCAGTAGTGGTCACACAGTCCGTTTTTTCACTGAAGTTATTTTTTGACGGATGTAGGAGGGGAAAATAAATTACAATGAAAAAACATTCTGTCCGTCAAAAATGCTGGACGTATAAATGCAGTCCGTCTGACCATGCTCCATCACTCACACACAAAGCTATGCGGACGTTGTGGACGTGGCGCACTCTGCACGTCCGTTCTAGCAGTATTACGTTCTTGCCTAACCTGCGTCCGTTTGCAGCGTCCGTCAGCCCCCGCACTTCTGTGCGGACGTACTTCGTGTGTGGGGCTCCATTTAACACAATTGTATGCTATCACGGACGTACTTATGTGCGGCAACACGGACGTTAACACTGCGCTCGTCTGACCCCAGCCTAAATTTGAATGAAATAAAAAAAAATAAAAAAACATCCCAAGTCCGGGGAATAAGATCTAGAAGCTACGAGGCTGCAAAGACAACACGCAATCAATTAAAATCCCCGGCGCCAAAACTCTATTTTCTCCCTGCATGTGGAGGTGAATATAGCGAGTGGATTGATAATTCCTGTCGCGATTCTCCTGAGTGTTCCTAAGCAACCTCCCTCCATCATCCGCCGCGACAAACAAGTCCGGGAGTTTAAGCTGCAGGCCGGCGGAGCTGTGAATACTAATGACACGCCGGAGAAGGGCATTTTAATGGCTGACTTTGGAAGTGCCGGTGACTGACACGCGGAAAGGTTACCGCCACTTATTCAGATTAACCGTTACAGAGAAAGTTTTCACGATTTGCGGTGGAACAGACGCCGACAATGCGAGAGCACCAGCAATCAGAGGGTGGAGGACGTGTAAAATGAAGGGGTTATAAAATGGTAAGCACGCGTTTTCTGGAGTCCAGCTCCCAGCAGACGACACAAAGCGGCCACACGAGAAACACTTATCAAACCAGCAACATATTGGTACTCACCATCAAAATGAATCTTAGAATACGGATGGATATAATTTTTGCCTAGCAACATTACACATTTACAAGTCTTATTGTGAAAAGGGGTGTGTGTGTGCGTGCGTGTCACGTGTCATCTTGTATTTGAACACCGGGCGAGAAGAGCTGACGAGCTCGGAAGGCAGTTGCCAAACCATGAGGCTCTGCTACGTCAATTAAAGAATCCAGAGTCCTTGATTTTAAGAAGAGTAAAGATCTAGGTCAAATTCAAGTACCGGCTGGGTGGAGTAGAGGTAACATCACTGCTCTGCATGGAGAGAGCCTGTGGAGACATGGGTTCGATCTCGACAAGCACCTCTCCAGTAAGTGTCCTTGGGCAAGACACCCAACGGTACATACTCGCCACCCAGGACATACTTGAAAAAGAGAGAAATCTCAATGTATCCTTCCTGGTAAAATCCTTTCTCAAAAAAAATTAATTAAAAAAAAAAAAAATCAAGGTGATTGCCCAGCCCTAGTGAATAGTGTGGTGAAAATTCAGAGGACGTACTGCACCAAGAGATTCCACCATAATCCCCTGAAGTGAAAGAATGGAGGTGAGTGAATAATATATAGCATTCGTTACCATTTGAAAACCTCTACCATGAAGCTTCTAGTGTCTCTTCTACAGGTGCTGTAGTCCATTAACTACTGCTGACTTACCCATTCCTACAGAAAACAAAGGTTTCTTCTCAGAACTCCTCGTGGGGGTGTATACGTTTTATTGTCCCTCTCTTGACCCTTAGTAGTCCCATATTTTTGGTCCTCCAAAAGACTTGGGAAGGAATGTAATCAATGCTCGCTTGAAGTCACGTTCTGGAGATCAAGCTCTCCTCTGTTTAAGGCAATGAGGGGGGACACACACAAGAGTCCCTGTATTAAAGGGGTACTCTGATGAAAATGTACCCCCCCTTTTGTTCTTTGCTTATAATTGGGCAGATGATGCGGACAGCATCTTCAAATTAGTTTAGGTGTAAATACCCACCTCTTCTCCCTCGGCTCGCTGCTATCCCGGCTTCACTTCCCGGCTTCCAAAATGTGGAAGTCGATGCAGTTATGTGCGTACGCAAACTGTGTAACGCTCGGAATGTGCGCACATTTGTACGTAAGTTCCGCAGACTGTTGGATTGGAGCTAGACATTCCCACGCGGAACCAATCCATTGTCTACTGTGAGTGTAGGAAACCGTATCATGTCAGCATGCAGAGTTTGCCGTCGTAATTGTGTCCAGTAAGTGGGATGTTCAAATCCTTTCTGCATATTTGGCGACGCTTGTGTGTTTGGTGGAAACTCCAAAACAGGGAATAAGGCGCTGCATGCAGACTGACCACTTTAAAAAGAGTCACTGTATGTCACTCTGACAGTCAAGTTTCACTATGCGAAAAATTGTAGTGCAGCGCTCGCGTATTAAACCCACCCCCAAAATCGTGATATCGCAAGGGAGAAAGAACTCACATAAATCAAGACGAAATTATTCTTTGGAAAGATCGTTCGGAGTCATTGATCAGGGGATACTCTTACGTCAGTACCATGAAAAAGAACATAAAAGAACATCTCATAGTGTAAATCAGTGTTATATCTTAAAGTGTACCACTCACATTTGGAAGAGCGTTACACGCTCAATAGATTCAGCATGCGGTTATTTTTAGGGCATACTCGTCTGCCCCAACTTCAACAAAATCCGAGTATACCTCCGTTTCTCGAAAAATCAGAAACAATAAGGAATGGTGCAGACTGATTATACAGAGCTAAAGGTAGATGGGCAAAATTTGCACTCACCCCCACAGGAGCCTATGACCAGACTCCAGGTATTTGCGTTTGAGGTTTGTAGTTATTCCGCCAAAAACCTTATAAATGTGTTTCGAAGGCGAAGGTCCCAATAAAACCAAATGGAAGGATCAATAAAAGAATATATTTAATTCTGGAACAACCAGATAAAAAACATACAGCTTATAGTCCAAACACGTTTCACACGACGAAAAACTGACTTCATCAGTGGAAATAAAATTTTAAAAGTTTCACTATCCCTAAGTAGCCGGACAATTATTTTCTGCATAAACACGGAATATGTCTGCCCTGGAAAACACCCCCGTCCCGTCTGCCCTGGAAAACAACCCCCCCCCCGGTAACACACAGGAATCATTCCATAATGGGCTCGGAAATAATTGAGCTTTTGTCTGAAAAAAGAAAAAAAGAGACCTGAGCGGAGTCACGTTTCGCCCCAGCTCTGCGTCGCGCTAGACACGGCGTGGCACCGCGGACAGCAAATCGGATAAGAGGAGGCAGAGTGGCTCATCTGTACTCGGTAATTGGGACCTAATCACCAACTACCGTTTCATACAAATCTAATTTAAAAGCCGCAGTAAGGAAAGGGAGGGGACGGACAGAAAGCAATGATTACTAAATTGAATATACGGTGAAGAAAAAAAGGAAAAAAAGATGGCCGGCTCCTCACTTTACCCTGCACTTGCGTTTTAGTTTGCTGCGACGTTTGTGACAGACCAGCCGGCTGAGCGTGGTGCAACTTTACAGAAAAGAGGTTAAACTGGAGATCTTTCATTTTGCCGATGCATCTTGTACAGTGTATAACCAAGAGTATTTCTAAAATGACTATAAAACCCAGAAAGTTATTGTTACAAAATAATAATAATCAGGTTGTAAATATTAAAATTATTACTTACACAAATGAGTTTTTATTGAGTTTTCCGGGCTATTGCATTTGTGCGTCTGTCTGTCACACACACACAGACATATATATATAAACATAGACACATAAAATAGTCGTCTGTCACGACGACAAGAACCACTTTGCCAGCCAGGAAATATTATGGTATATTTGATCCATGTATGAGCATATGACGGTTTGGACATTTTCACTTAGGGGTGTAGTCACTTTTGTTGGCAGCGGTTTAAACATTAATGGCTGTGTGTGTTGAGTTATTTTGAAGGAAAGAAAATTTACACGGTTATACAAGCTGTACACGCACTACTTTACATTAGGGATGCACCGAAATTTTGGCCACCGAAAATTATCGGCCAAAAATGGTGTTTACGGATTCGGCCGAAATGGAAACTCACCTGAAAAAAAAAAACAAAAAAACAGCCGAAGATTTCCATTTCTCGCCTGAGCCTGGAGGCCGGCCGAGCTGCCTGCTCGGCCAGTATCCAGGCTCAGGTGAGCCCCCAACTTGGCCTGGGCCTAGAGGCCCAGCCGAGCCAGGGGCTCACCTGAGCATGGAGGCCGGCCAAGCTGCCTGCTCGGCGGTCTTCCAAGCTCAGACGATCCCCGGCTTAGCCTGGGCCTAGAGGCCCAGCCGAGCCTGGGGCTCGCCTGAGCTTGGAGACTGGCCCAGTTGCTTGCTTGGCCATCCTCCAGGCTCAGGCGAGTCCCCGGCTCGGCCGGAGACTCGCCTGAGTCTGAAGGCTGACCAAGCAGGGGGCTCGGTCGGGCCTCCAGGCCCAGGTGACGGATTTTGTTGGGAGGGGTGGAGAGCAAATGCTCACCTACATGGGCATCGAGTCCTCCACCGGTTGCACATACTCGCCTACATCGGCCCTGAGCTCCTCCAGCGATGGCAGTCCTGCATCCAATGTCCTCTCTCCATTGGTCGCCGGTATGATGTCACGGAAGCCTTTAACCCTGGGTCAAAGGCTTTCATGACGTCCTCCCGGCGACCGACACCAAGAGCGGGCACTGGATGCAGGACTGCCATCGCTGGAGGAGCTCAGAGCCGATGTAGGTGAGTATGTGTAGGCAACATCCTCCTACTTCAGCCCTGAGCTCCAGCAGTGACCGTCCTCCGGCTGTCGCAGGCTGCTCGGCCATCACCCTGGCTCGGCTGGGCCTTGAGCGCCCAGCCGAGCTGGGGGCTCGCCTGAGCATGGAGGCCGGCCGAGCAGCTTGCTCGGCCGGCCTTCGGGATCAGGTGAGTCCCCGGCCTCCAGGCCCAGGTTCTCATGTCTGATTTTCGGTATCGGTTTTCGGGCGAACCTATCCCAAATTTTCAGTTTCGGTATCGGACGGAAATTTTCGTTTCGGTGCATCCCTACTTTACTTTGTAGCAAAGTGTCATTTCTTCAGTGTTGTCACATAAAAAGATATAATAAAATATTTACAAAAATATGGGGGGTGCACTCACTTCTGTGAGATACTGTATATCAGGGCTTGATAAATTTGCTTTGAATCTAGGAGCCAGCTACAATGGTCGAGAGCCAACGTTTCATCGAGGATTCGCCTTTGTCAGGGTATACCTTGATGGAGGTGAATTCTTGTTGAAATGTTGGAACCTGCCTCTGCATCTGGGAGTTGGTTTGTACTGACTCAAATTATGATTGTAGCTGCTTCTATTTATTTATCACTTTGTTACCTGATGCTTTTTGCTGTTCGGTATTTTTTGTGCATGTGGTCTTTTGGCTACTTTTTTTTGAGCCTAGAAGTGTAGAGCGTTGCTTCCAATATCAGTTTGGTCGCATCTCTATCTTTTTATTGGTGTTAACATCTGTACATTGTGACATCGTTTTATTTGTGAACTTATTTTCTTTGCTCTGTTGACATTGGACGCCCTATTTACCCACTGCAGACACACACACACACAACAGACCTCATATATACAGTCAGGTCCAGAAATCTTGGGACATGGACACAATTCTAACATCTTTGGCTCTATACACCACCACAATGGAGTTGGAATAAAACAAACACACTGTGCTTTAACTGCAGACTGTCAGCTTTAATTTGAGGGTATGTACATCCAACTCAGGTGAACGGTGTAGGACTTACAGCAGTTTGCAGATGTGCCTCCCACTTGTTAAGGGACCAAAGGTAATGGGACAATTGGCTTCTCAGCTGTTCCATGGCCAGGTGTGTGATATTCCCTCATTACCCCAATTACAATGTGCAGATAAAAGGCCCAGAGTTCATTTCAAGTGTGCTATTTGCAATTGGAATCTGTTGCTGTCAGCTCTCAAGATGAGATCCAAAGAGCTGTCACTATCACTGAAGCAAGCCATCATTAGGCTGAAGAAACAAAACAAACCCATCAGAGAGATAGCAAGAACATTAGGCGTGGCCAAAGCAACTGTTTAGAACATTCTCAAAAAGAAGGAACGCACCGGTGAGCTCAACACCAAAAGACCCGGGAGACCACGGAAAACAACTGTGGTGGATGAATGAAGAATTCTTTCCCTGGTGAAGAAAACACCCTTCACAACAGTTGGCCAGATCAAGAACACTCTCCAGGAGGTATGTGTATGTGTGTCAAAGTCAACAATCAAAAGAAGACTTCACCAGAGTAAATACAGAGGGTTCCCCACAAGATGTAAACCATTGGTGAGCCTCAAAAACAGGAAGGCCAGATTAGAGTTTGCCAAACAACACCTAACAAAGCCTTCACAGTTCTGGAACAAGATCCTATGGACAGATGAGACCAAGATCAACTTGTACCAGAGTGATGGGAAGAGAAGAGTATGGAGAAGGAAAGGAACTGCTCATGATCCGAAGCATACCACCTCATCAGTGAAGCATGGTGGTGGTAGTGTCATGGCGTGGGCATGTATGGCTGCCAATGGAACTGGTTCTCTTGTATTTATTGCTGATGTGACTGCTGACAAAAGCAGCAGGATGAATTCTGAAGTGTTTCGGGCAATATTATCTGCTCACATTCAGCCAAATGCTGCAAAACTCATTGGACGGCGCTTCACAGTGCAGATGGACAATGACCCAAAGCATACTGCAAAAGCAACCAAAGAGTTTTTGAAGGGACAGAAGTGGAATGTTATGCAATGGCCAAGTCAATCACCTGACCTGAATCCCATTGAGCATGCATTTCACTTGCTGAAGACAAAACTGAAGGGAAAATGCCCCAAGAACAAGCAGGAACTGAAGACCGTTGCAGTAGAGGCCTGGCAGAGCATCACCAGGGATGAAACCCAGCGTCTGGTGATGTCTATGCGTTCCAGACTTCAGGCTGTGATTGACTGCAAAGGATTTGCAACCAAGTATTAAGAAGGGAAAGTTTGATTTATGATTATTATTCTGTCCCATTACCTTTGGTCCCTTAACAAGTGGGAGGCACATCTGCAAACTGCTGTAAGTCCTACACCGTTCACCTGAGTTGGATGTACATACCCTCAAATTAAAGCTGACAGTCTGCAGTTAAAGCACATTGTATTTGTTTCATTCCAACTCCATTGTGGTGGTGTATAGAGCCAAAGATGGTAGAATTGTGTCGATGTCCCAGTATTTATGGACCTGACTGTAAACACACACACCAGGGCTGGATATATTTACATTAAATGTAGGAGACAGGAAGAAAACATTGAAGCCAACTAGATGGTTTTAGATGCCAAAGACTGTTTTTAGATTGGTGTAAAACTGGAAATTTAGGAGCTAGAAATAAAATTCTAGGAGCCAGTGGCTACCAGGCTCCTGGCTTTGTCAAGCCCTGCTGTATATAATCCAGATGTCATGCACTCATCACTCCTGCTTTACTTCTTTTCTGTGCCCGGTGCTCATCAATAGGCTCCAATAATATACAGCATGTAGATGAATATGGCGGCACTCCGGGGCTAAAACTCACGATTTTATTGACGCATCTACTCCTTGTGATTTTAAATGTGTCAGTAAAATTGTTTTATCGTAAAATCGAGTTTTAGCCCTGGAGCGCCGTCATATTCATCTACAGGCTGTATATACTGTATATATTTCAATTCATCATTAATTCAGTCTGATTTATTTAACTCCACCTCCTTGATTGCCGACATAAAACCTGCATTAGGCCACATCATGTCTTTAGCCGGCTGCCGGTGTTTCCATTACCAGCGGGATCACAGGCCGTTTCAACAAGCGCTTTATATTTTTGACAGTAAATAAAGCTCAGGCGGCTGCTTGACTATTTAGGACCCGCAAGACTCGTTAGGGTTTTATGTTACTTTGATGATCCTCATATCGGAGGGGTGAGGAAACTTAACGAGAGATTTACTGGTATTATATACACTGTATCTCGTGATGACGATGGATGTATATTGGAGCGTTTTATTGAGAGTGTGCATGGATAGAGGCGCAAGGCAAATCCATCCACTTTAGATGCGTACAGCCGGGTGGGCAGATGGTGGTCTCCAGATGTTGCAGGACTACAGCTCCCACGATGCTTAGACTGTTAATCATCCGTTCACGTAATGCTTGGATGGCCGTTATCTGATGGCACGTGTCCTACTTAGCCCGAGCAGCGCAGTTACATCACTCGCTATAACCTGCTATAAGATAGGGAATAAAAATAAAAAAAAAAATTACGAAAATCTCCACGATCTGAAAACAATAAATCACAGGGAAGCTTACGACCATTAAAAACCATTAAGTCTATTCCCACGGCTAAATTACATTTTACAATCTCTGTCAATGCGCGTGAACGGGAGAGAGATGATTAATGTTTTATCAGATATATGGCAGCGAGCGCCGAGGCTGCCAGCTGAAATCCACTCCTGGCACGGCCGCTGATCACACAGAAATGATACGGACACCACCGCCCGCGGGATATACAAACTCACACCGCCACCTTACGGGGAACGCCGGGGTGGGTACCGCGTACATAGAATGCATTCAGATATAAGACGGGTTCCCCCAGCCAACTTCACCATCGCCAGGGTAAGGGAGGACTGAGGTCAGAAATGTGACCACAGCAAGCACCGACATGTGGACCCCATCGGATAAATGTGGGACCGGATTCCACAGGATATCCATTTTTTCCCCCTATACCAGTCATTCTTTTGGCAAGAGGAATAAGTGTCGTAAAGAGTATTGGTAAAGTAGAAGAGGGGACTGAACGCTGATCGACTGTCCAGATGCTTAGGCCCGTGTCAGACGAACACAGGGATCATGTCTGTGTTGCCGCACATTTTAACGTCCGTCGTAGGATAAAATTCGGATCAATAGAGACTCACACAAGAAGTGCGCACGCACAATGCACCGGACGCAATTTAGGCAAGAACGTCAAACCGCTAGGATGGACGCACAGAGTGTGCCACATCCGCGTAGCTTTGTGTGTGTGAGTGATGGAATGTAGTCAGACGGACTGCATTTTTGACGTCCAGCATTTTGACGGACAAAATGGATTTTCATATCATGTATAGATAATAATTTAATTTCCCATTTAAATCAGTCAAAAAAAAAAAACGGACCGTGTGGGGTCTACAGTATCAGTCAGAAAGTACGTCAGTTGTGCACGGACGCACAGTGTGCTCAGAATGCGTTCGTCTGACATTAGCCTTAAAGGGCCACTGCCACCAAAAAAACAAAAAAAAAAAATGTCCTTATTGTGTTTATTTGATGTTGTAAATATCTTACATGTGTTTGTTTTTCTCTTGTATGTTTAGTTAAGAAAACATTTTCCTCTATATGTGTCACTGGGCACATCCATTGTGTGATATTTTCCCTCTGTGTCACTGGATGCATCCATTGTGTGATATTTTCCCTCTGTGTCACTGGGTGCATCCATTGTGTGATATTTTCCCTCTGTGTCACTGGGTGCATCCATTGTGTGATATTTTCCCTCTGAGTCACTGGGTGCATCCATTGTGTGATATTTTCCCTCTGTGTCACTGGGCACATCCATTGTGTGATATTTTCCCTCTGTGTCACTGGATGCATCCATTGTGTGATATTTTGTGTTGTAAACTGCCCCCCCCCCCGAGTATCTTCACCTCACTTGATCCGCACTGTGTGGCTTTGAGCACAGAATGGCAGTGATAGACCAGATCTCCAAAAGTACAACTCTTAAGGATTGGATTGTGTGGGATTTATGCAAAGGACATCACCAGAGGGTAGATTAAAGTGTTAGCCCACTATCAGATCTCATTCAGCAGCCATCTCTTATCTAGGGTAGCCTAGACCAGTGATTCCCAACCCTGGTCCTCAGATCCCCTAACAGGCCTCAGGTTTGCAGTATATGTGAAGCACAGCACAGGTGATATGATTTGCTGCTCAGTGATTGCAGGATTCAGTCTGCATTTCCCCCAAGGCAATCCTTAAAACCTGCCCTGTTAGTGGGCCCTGAGGACCAGGGTTGGGACCACTGGTCTAGACAACACAATGGACCCCCTGCAGTCTTGAAATGTTACATCATGGGAAACTCCACAAAATTGAAACAGGAGATAAAAACCTAGCTTTATTTTTCCTTTTTACATGCAATTACTTCAACCAAAGGAAACAAACTGCAGCAGCATGTGTTTTATAACAATGCACATGTAATCTAGTTACAGCTTAGGATAGTGTTCCTTTAACCCCTTGCTGCTGGGGACCTCCCAGAGACAAGGCAGTCCTCAAAGCCGTGAGGCAGCATAACACACCCCACAGGATCGGACGCAATCCTTCGACCCGCCTCTCGTCATGGCGTGCTGCGGCAGCCAATAACGCACACATTGGGGGTGGGACGTAGGCAACATAGGGAGCCAGCGATGCTATGCTGCCCCATAGTGTTTAGGCCCACCCGCCACGAGGATGTCATGGTACACCCCGTGGCAGGAATGTGTTTAAGGGACACTATGGCCCCGGTGACCAGATCGACCGCTCTCGCCAGAAAGCCATCCGGGATTACGGACAGAAAATCTTATGCGTCTCTCAATGCATAAGAACCGAGACGCAACAGATTGACTGAACTTTGGGGAGCGTTCAGCCAGCCAGCACTGCCTACCCTAGAAAATATTCAAAATGTACTTTATCACCAGTGGTCTGCACTCACAATAACGAGAGTGAAAAGATCTAAAACACAAAATAATAAATGATCCTAGTCATGAGCATACATACATGAATAGTATTGGTCAAGGGTCAGCAACCCTTAGAACTACATCTCCCATGAGGCAGTGCCAATTTAAGGAGTAACTGAGTATCAAGGGAGATGCAAGTCCAAAACATCTGGAGGGCCAAGGTATAGGAAACCAGGAATTGTAAATGTGGAATAAAGGGAAATGTTAGGGCCTAATGGGAGGTCAACGGCATGGCCAACATTCTGAAAGCGTAGCACTGGCGCCAAAATAATCCAATTTATAGCTCTACAGAGAAAGCACGTTACAGTTACAGCATTTATATAGCGCCAACATATTACGCAGCGCTTTATAATGGGGACGCACAACTATGAGACGTTCGAGTGCATAGAGAACCCATGACCCTGCCCGTAAGATCTATTGTCCTTCTTGGCAAGAACTAGACCAGGGCTGCCAAACTCACGGCCCCTCTGATGTGGATGCTTATAATTCTCAGAATTCTTTCAATGCAACAGATTGCCAGGGAATCATGGGATTTGTAGTTCAGAAACATCTGGGTGGCCGGAGTTCGGCAGCCCTGAACTAGATGTTGGAATCTCAAATATTCAACATTAAAAATTGTTTAATACGCATCTTCTTTCTGCAAGGTGGTGGTGGGGGGTGTTTGAAAAAAATACAGATATGTGACCTTGTTTCTCTCTGTATCATTTCATGTTAAAATCATCTGATAATGGTCCTATTAGAGATGAGTAATCTGCGTAAATGTGTGGACTTCCTGGTCACGAAAGGTAATAACGGCCTTCTGAAAACCACTATCCATCTCCAGTGGGTATCAGAAGCACAATTCTACGATGATTCCGTTTTTATTTAATTACAACCCACTTTGCGCGGCAGTTCATGTAGCTTGACTTACAATTAATCCTAATTAGTGGAACCCAGTGTCTAGCTCTGTGTTGTATAATCAGGGCAGCGGTGCAGGCCGAGTCGTTCGGCTTTCCTGTTCTCCTGCTGCTCGGAGCTCGAGAAACATCGCTGACAAGCGGGAAGAGATAGAAAGGACACAAAGTAAAACAGGTGGAAGCAAGACTTCTTTCTGTCAGGTTCCCGGAGTTTCTTCCTGCAACTCGGCTCATGAGGTTAATAAAAAAAAACAAGGTGGTGGAAGGAAAGGATAATCTAATAATAATTCTACTACGTAGATAAAAAAGCTTTTGCTGACTTAGAAATGTCTGTCCATCTTTCCCTTAAAATGTCATAATCTAAACCATAGGTGACAAATCCACGGCGCGCCACGTGCCACTTTTGATGTAGATAATCTGACCTCCCCTACACGGTTGCCAGAATGTATAAAAAAATGACATCTCCGTATAGTTCAAATTAAACCGTGCTGGAGAGAAACGGATACAGTTGTAACAGAATGATTAAACTAATAATAATTCAATAAGTAATATATTAAAAAAACAGTTACTTGCAGAGAAAGAAACACATTCCAACATGGTCTGATCAGATGCCGGTGCGCAGACGCTGCACACTTAGCAAGTTTGTTTACAATTACTAAAAGTGGCGCCACGTGGAAAGCCTCCGTGTGCTACATGCGGCCCGCGTGCTGTGGGTTACCCACCCCGATCTAGACGAATACAGGACAACATTTTGAGTAGGGAGTGTGGAAGTGGGGAGGTGATGGGTGGAATCAGAAGTGGCAAGTAACTTTTTGGCCTGGCTAGTAGCTTGGGACTTGAAATTTTGATCCTTTATATTTATTGTAAAGGAATACTAAACGCTTGCATCTAGATTACAAACAAAACCACTTTATAAAACACATGTTGCCCTTTGCATGTAAGAAAGGAAAAATAAAATTAGCAGGGCTATTCAGAGAGAAGTGAAAACCTTGAGAATGGCTGGAGAAGTGAAAACCTTGATAATGGCTGGAGAAGTGAAAACCTTGAGAATGGCTGGAGAAGTGAAAATTCTAGGTCAAAATAGTCAAACCAGAAAAATTCTCCCATTTATCTCACTTTCCAAATCAGCTATTTGGTCTATATTGTTCATTCTCCTGCCAATTCTCAAGGTTTTCACCGCTCTCTGGATAACCCTGTAGGTGTTTTATCTCCAGTTTCCATTTTGTGGATTTTTCGAGATGCAAAAGTTACCAAAATCTGTGCAAAAGTTTTCCTTTACAGCTGTTGATTTAATCTGCAGTATTTAACAGTTAATGAGATGGAGGAGAGAATGTTTCGATAAAATGGACTGAGGCTATTGTTCTCCAGGCTGAGATAAGAGATGGCAGCTGAATGAGTTAAGACATGGAGCTTAAAAGACGTCTAATCTACCTCCTGTTGATGTTCTTTGAATACATCCCTTGAGAAAGGCGAATGACTGCCGAAACGTTGGGTACCTTGTCTAGGCGACTTGGAGTTGGTTTGTTCTGACCCGCATTATAATAGGGCTGCTTTTGTTTTCTCTTGTTGCTGATACTATTTGGTATTGTTGTATCTGCTAGTATATCACATGTGCCCCCCCTCCCCATTAATGAGTAAAATAATTACATCTATTCACTTTGCCTTGTGGTATTGTTTTATTATTCTTGAAATTGCCGCTTACATTTTTGCATTGAATTAAAGTATATTTTTTTTATATCTTTGGTATCTGTGACTCATTGGTTATTCCAGCTTGATTTTTGTGGTCTTTAAAAGATATATAGTGGTCAGTAGAGGAGTCCAGATGGTGGATGTGCACCCTTTGTTTGCTGTGTATAGGATATTTGTTTTTGTAATTTACTTTGAATATATGCCACGCAATATAATGATGTGAGTCAGTGATTAACCCATTCACTCCATTCTATGGCCAAACCCAGACAATGAGCAAGTGATGGAAAGATACGGGGGGGGGGGCAGTTTAAAACACTAAATCTCGCACAATGAATGCGCCCAGTGACACACATAGGAGAATATTTTCTTAACTAAAACACACAAGAGAAAACCAAAGCACATGTAAGATATCAGCAACATCAAATAAACACAATAAGGACAGTTCAGGTTTTGGTGGTAGCGGCCCTTTAATTTCTTCGCATTTAAAGGTCGCTCGGACATACCAAACACAGCGCCTTTTCCCTGAAGGATTCCAATTTGGAATTACCAAGACCAGAAGCATGCCACATAATGGCCACCTTTAAAACGTACCCATGTTAGGGTCACACGTTGCAATGGCTCAGAGAACGCTTCTTGTTTACCGCATTGTGTCAAACACTGTTACTCCAGAGGATTTGCTGACCTACAATTCCAATAGAGCTGTGCCAGTGGGCTGCGGCGCTCGCGATCCCATGCCAGGTACGATAAGAGGTACACAAGCTGGTAGACCGTGATAAGAATTGAAGTTCATCACAGAGATCTGTGCTGCCACAAGTCGCCCCGTGGCAACTCTGTCACTGCTGTCCAACCGCGTCCTGTAAGGCATGTTGGCAAAGAGCGCAGCCAATAATTAAAATCTAGAACAAACGCCCCCAGGCGCGAGTAAAAGAAAAATCAATGGTAACGGCTCATTTTATGCAGGGTATTCAAATACAACCTTATCGCGAATGTGACAGATCCTGTTTCGGGCAGAGAAACAGAAGGCGCGTTTAGCAAACCTGATTCCACGGCTCATTCTGTACGGTGCGCGGCAGATTCGCAGCAATGACAATACAAGCATAGAGTATAAGTTTGTGTCATCTCTCTGTGACATTTTCCTGCTCACTTCCCATAGCATTTTAATTTACAAATCAGGTACATGTACAATTAACCCCCTTTAAAAAAAAAAAAATGTATCGATGGACGTTTCAGCTGAGCATAAAAATAAAAAATAATTACATAACAATGTAAAGGAGTGTAATAAGAAAAAGAAAAAAAAAAAAGAGTTGGAAACCACATCCTTAGCGACCACGAATTACTAGATATTGATCAGGGGATGCACCGAAACGGAAATTTCCAGCCGATACTGAAACTTAAAATCAGAAATGAGAACCTGGGCCTGGAGGCCGGGCCGAGCCGGGGACTCGCCTGATCCCGAAGGCCGGCCGAGCCGGGGACTCGCCTGATCCCGAGGGCCGAGCCGGGGACTCGCCTGATCCCGAAGGCCGGCCGAGCCGGGGACTCGCCTGATCCCGAAGGCCGGCCGAGCCGGGGACTCGCCTGATCCCGAAGGCCGGCCGAGCCGGGGACTCGCCTGATCCCGAAGGCCGGCCGAGCCGGGGACTCGCCTGATCCCGAAGGCCGGCCGAGCCGGGGACTCGCCTGATCCCGAAGGCCGGCCGAGCCGGGGACTCGCCTGATCCCAAAGGCCGGCCGAGCCGGGGACTCGCCTAATCCCAAAGGCCGGCCGAGCCGGGGACTCGCCTAATCCCAAAGGCCGGCCGAGCCGGGGACTCGCCTGATCCCGAAGGCCGGCCGAGCCGGGGACTCGCCTGATCCCGAAGGCCGGCCGAGCCGGGGACTCGCCTGATCCCGAAGGCCGGCCGAGCCGGGGACTCGCCTGATCCCGAAGGCCGGCCGAGCCGGGGACTCGCCTGATCCCGAAGGCCGGCCGAGCCGGGGACTCGCCTGATCCGAAGGCCGGCCGAGCCGGGGACTCGCCTGATCCCGAAGGCCGGCCGAGCCGGGGACTCGCCTGATCCCGAAGGCCGGCCGAGCCGGGGACTCGCCTGATCCCGAAGGCCGGCCGAGCCGGGGACTCGCCTGATCCCGAAGGCCGGCCGAGCCGGGGACTCGCCTGATCCCGAAGGCCGGCCGAGCAAGAGAAATAAGAACTCATTAAACACTCAAAGTGCAGCGGACGAGGGACGCGTGCAGGAGCCGGAGAGAGGGAATGCGAAGAACAGAGCTGGAGAGATAAAAAAAAGGTTTGAAATTGTAAAGGAAATTATTGAATGTAAAATAAATACATTAACGATCTCACAAGGCCTAAAAAAAAAAAATAAATAAATAGAGAAAAATATAAATAACAAGGCCGTACGTGCCGTTGTGCGTCCGCAGTTCAGTGCGGACATACTTTGTGTGTCGGGCTCCGATGGGCTGTCACGCTATCACGGACGTACTTTTAGGCGCCATCACGGACGTGAACGCTACACTCGTCTGACACCAGCCTTAAAACTATCTAAAGGCTTAACTCCTGAGAAGGGGTGCAGAAGGAGTTAATGTTTAACCCCCATTGCTCCCCCCATTTTAACCCTAGAGTTTCCCCTTCAAGCTTGTGCCAAAAAGTAACAGCAATAGGGAAACAAGGGTTTACTACAAAAGGAAGCTACAATTGTACCTTAAAGGATAGGAAAAATAAAAATACCCAACATAACCTGACCTTGTATTGTGGACCAACTTCATCGAACTGATTAGTGAAGAGCTTTCGACAAAAAAAAAAAAAATATCACAAGTGGCCCAATGTGGAGTGCTTCCTTTTAACGAGGAGATTGCAATCCTGCTCTTCAGAGACATGAAAAAAATAAGGTATCAGACTTTCCACTGGCGCCTTCTCCGCTTATTATCAGCAGTGATTAATTGCAGCAAATCAAAAGGAGAAACAAGGCTGCCTTTGTTTGGGTGTTTCTTCTTCTGGCATGGCTCCTTACATAGGTCCGAGTGGACCAGTGGCAGATTTGGCAGTCCGGGTCTTGGGGAGCAATGTATTCTTGCGCGGCCTCATTGACGCAGTGCAGCTTCTGACACTCTTTGGATTTCACGTTTCTGAAATGCCGGCGCTTCCTGAATAACCCCCGAAAGGGGTGACAGGTGTTAGATTTTACATTATAGGTGCATCATCCTGATCATATTCAAAGTGGCAGTGAGCCGGGGGGGGGGGGGTAGATTAATACATTATCAACCATTAATCCCTTTCACGCACAAAAGTTCAACACACGACGCCACGTTGTATCCCTTTAGGCCATGAAGCATATGTAACACATCCCGACCCCTGGCGGCATCGCTGTCTTCTAAGTGTGATCTATTCCAGTTCGATGCTCCTTAATGTGCCACCTCGCCGATAATCTTATTAGCCCCCCATCAAAACCCTTACACAACGGCATGTGCCAGAGGGAAGACCAACACCGTGCCATGTGCGCCGCCGCCCCATGGCACCCGCACAGATAATTAATAATTAGATAGCGATGTGGGAGATCTCGCCACACCTAATTGTAAGATCGCAGGCAAGCGATCCTCATGGGGTGCGTGTGGCTAGGAGCCAGGTACGGAGGGCATGTCTTATCACTACTCAGGCACTCGATGCCCTGACCCAGGACTTGCCAAGAATGGCGCAGATCTGGCTGGGAGCCAGGCATCTCTTCATTGGGTTTTCCAAAAACAGAAGCTACAAGGAGTTTCTTACCCTGTAAAGAAGTAGAATTTATCCCTAGAAGGTCATATCTATTTTTCCACTTTTTTTTATCAGCGGCAGAATAAGGGGGGGGGGGGTGAAAGCCATTTGGATCAAAGACCAGGAGAAATTAGCACGTGTAAAGGATACCGTGACATTGAGTGTTTTAGCACAACACAAGATTGTCTGCAATAAAGGATTAATCTAAAAAGGATTACTAGGGAAGAAAAGACAGAAACAAGAATAAAGAGGCTTGCACAGAGGAGCTTACAATCTATGCATTCCTTAGCATCAATAGAGAGAGAAAAAAAAATAGTCTGCTCACACACTGTAACTGGAATCATTTCTGAGATTGATCTGGTTGGAAATCAGGGGTCAGCGCCCTTGGCCCTCCAGATATTTTGGAACTACATGTCCCATGATACCGTGCCAATCTACCAATCTAAAGATCTGACGGAGCATTAATTAAATTCAATACGTCCAATCCAGTCTTAGCAAACCATGATTTATGTGAATATATGCTCTTGGATTTCTGCAGACTTCAGATCTTCCGTTGAGGGTAAAGATATACATTTGAGCAAGAGGACGAGAATGAAAGGAAACGTCAAGCTATACCCAATGCGACCCACCAGAAAATTACACAATCAAATCAAGACGATGCCAAGAGTCCTGGAAAAAACACAGACATTAGCGGTCAGCTCAAATGTCCATATACATTGTTAGACCCACAATAAGTATTGTCCTCCATCCGACTAAATCCTTGGGGTGAAGAGAGGGTAACATACATCCTGGAAGGCTGCTCGGCTCCGTGCACTTCCCGTTCCTACGGATCATGATAATAAAAAATATATATATATATATATATATCACACACACATACACTTCCCACAACTACATCCAAACATCTTCTAGGACTCCCAGGACAACACTTAACTTCTTTATCTCTGGGAAACCAAGGCATTACAACTGCTATTAATGGCGGAAAAATCTAAGCAACGCCTGGCACAAAATGAGAAACACATCAGGGATGAATCAAGAGACATGATATTAGTAATAAAAGAAGAATGCAAAGAAAATGTGGAACTATACTGCGCACTCTTCTGTTACTACACGAATAAACAGTGTGTATGAACGTATCAGTGCTCCACAGCAATAAAACTCACAGTAATGTGCAGTGTGTATGAGCATATCACAGAGCTCCACAGCATTAAAACTCACAGTAATGTGGAGCTCTGTGATATGCTCATACACACTGCACATTAGTGTGAGTTTTATTGCTGTGGAGCTCTGTGATACATTAATGTGCAGTGTGTATGAGCGTGAGTTTTATTGCTGTGGAACTCTGATACAGAAATGTGCGGTGTGTATGAGCATATTAGAGCTCCACAGTAATGTGCAGTGTGTATGAGCATATCAGAGCTCCACAGCAATAAACCTCACAGTAATGTGCGGTGTGTATGAGCATATCAGAGCTCCACAGCAATAAACCTCACAGTAATGTGCGGTGTGTATGAGCATATCAGAGCTCCACAGCAATAAACCTCACAGTAATGTGCGGTGTGTATGAGCATATCAGAGCTCCACAGCAATAAACCTCACAGTAATGTGCAGTGTGTATGAGCATACCAGAGCTCCACAGCAATAAACCTCACTAACATTTGAGGATAAATGGAGAGATAACATCACCTAAGACCCAGCTCGGCCATAAGATAACAGTTTGAAAGGTGTGTGTATAACTATAAAAACACACAAAAAAAAAAACCAACACCTTATTTTACAGCATAAAAAATAAAAAGAAACCCATCCAACTCCCATAAATATCTGTTTTGGAGAGGAGAAACAAAACTGCGGAAAACAGATGATCTCATACATAGGATTTGGAAGGAAACCCTTCTATTGAAAACAAGAGACAGGATGGTATTGTTCTTTTAATGAGCATATTTTATAAAGTCCCCCCTCGGCCCCCTTAAGATAATATGTTTAAATGGAGTCCAGTCATGACATAATGATGATCATCCCTTTCCGGCCGTACCACATCTCTAGCAGAGCTAACAGGGAGCAAGAAAGCGGGGAGGGGGGGGGAGCACCCCATCAACCATTAAACACGTTCAGCAAGCCCGCGAGAGAAACACAACGCAGGCTGAGCATCATGAGAACTGCAGTCCACAACAGCCAAGGATAAATAAGCCTCCGCTCCTACAAATTAGGCCCAGTGACGACCTAATGCAAATATCCTTATAACCACAGCACAAGACACTGCATCTCCCTCCTAAAATAATGCACAACCCAGCCTGGTGCAGTAAAATATTACAAGAAAAGGAGTAATACAGGGAGGGGACAGTCACATGGACTTTGTGAGCCGCGTCACCACATTTAATGTACATTTAAATCCGGGGGGGGGGGTCGTCTTCGCAAGACAATCAGTGATTTTGCATTCTATAAAGAGTCGTAGCTTAATTAAAACGCGGAAGGAAAAACATCCGTTACTTTGCATTCATTTTTCTGTGGTCTCATTTATGACTCCGCTTACATTAAAGCATAAAATAAAATTATGAGCTTAATCGATAAATCAGGAATTTTTTTTAAAAAAAAAAAGCTCAACAAATGACAAGCGTGATCAAAGAACAATAAAAAGACATTTTCAAGATAAATGGTTTATAACCTCTTAAACACTGTTGTCTGGTAACACTATTTCCATGGGGAAACAGGGGCATGATGGGACAAATTATATATATATATATATACACACATACACAGTGTATAATCCTCATCTTTCAAAGTCCTACAGTGACCTCTGCAGGCCAGACAGGATACTGCAATGTTACACTGTACCATAAGAAGAGGACACGATTGGCCCCCCTCGGCCTATATATATTTACCCCATCCTGGTGATTCACTTTTGGGCAGATTTACTTTTATAAAAGGCATCAATGCGCTCCGACATGAAAATATATTCTCTAATGCGGCGTTACGCGACAAAGAACAACGATATTTTCATTTTTCCCATCTCCCCGCGTCAAATAGTTTACAATCTAATCTTGCTGCCCGTGACAAGGGTATATTTCCTCCAGCCACGAGGCTTCAGACCTTTATAAATATCTCCGCAACCCGATAGATACGCCGCGTCGTCCACGAACGGTAATAAATCTGCCTTATTAAAGCTCAGAGCTGGTTTTAATCCCTGGCATAAATTCAGAGGTATCCCCGGCGTTAACGCGGCAATCCGGAATACCCACTGGATACGTCCGCCCGGGCTGTCATGTCCCACACTGTGTCTTCAACGCGTATTTTATATGAATTATAAGGCTTCCAGTACAGAGCGTAATGACAGGACACGGGGAAATCTAATCCTAACACAAATCTGTCCTGGCAGGAATACATTGAATTACACGGGATTTATTCCAACGTTACCTCTTAAACGTCAACATCTGAGGCTTATTCACTAAGGCTGGGGTCAGACGAACGCAGTGCGAACGCGCGTGCAGCCGCACTTTATCACGGCCGTAGTAGCAGCAAATGACGGCCAATATACGGAGTACGGCAACACAACGTGCAACACAAGAGGCAAACAAACGCATTTTTTCGAGAACGTGATACCGCTAGTACTGACGTACAGAGTGCGCTGCGTCCGCTAGCGGCGTGTGTGTGAGATTAGGAGACGTCAGACGCTGCTAATGTCCGGCCAACATAACGTCCAGACGCAAAAAGTGTTTTATTGATGATCCGTACAAAATCACGCACGAAAATGTGCATCGTATGACCGCTATCGCGTATTCAGTGAAAAAATACGTCCATTCATTCGAACGCACTTTTTCACGAACGACGCGAAAAATGCGTTCCTCTGACCCTAGCCTAAAACTGTACAGTGCAATGAAACAAAGAGCAGACTGTAAAAGGCTGAGGAAGATCCTCCAGGTGCACAGATCCCCCTATTCCGTTATTTTGACCTTAAAAACGTCACAAATTAAACCACGTGAATACATAGGCCTCTACTGTCAATTGCCAACAAAACGTCTTTATAGACGCCACGTCTGTATTAAAATATTAATTAAATTTGGCTTGAGCGTCTGCATTTATTATTTTGTTTTTAGGTGAACCGGTATTTAAAAGGTGCACTCAATGCCTGCGCTCATTAAGGTTACACACGTCCTGTAAAAGAAGTATTTTAGCAATTGACACCATTGATATATTTTCTGTCTACAAAGAGTTAACCCTAATTCTTCAGTTAGCCTTGGCCAAAACATGGAGCCCCTGACTTCAGACCAGGCCCAGAAGAACGTGGAGGATTAGAAAAGGTAATAACTGAAACAGAAGGGACCTAAATTTTAATCTGGACCAATCACCACGGAAATAAAGCCGTGGTAGCATCCCACTTGTCTCCATGGCGATTGCTCCACATTTCAGGAATCAGTGGCAAAATATCTGGGCATACAGTTACAGTGTTTATATGGCGCCAACAGGCTCTGCAGCGCTTTATAACGGAGAAGAACAAACATGAGACACAAAGGATCACACGGCTCTGCCCGTAGGATAAATCGCACGGCCGATACGGACGCACGGCCGATACGGACGCACGGCCGATACGGACGCACGGCCGATACGGACGCACGGCAGATACGGACGCACGGCAGATACGGACGCACGGCAGATACGGACGCACGGCAGATACGGACGCACGGCAGATACGGACGCACGGCAGATACGGACGCACGGCAGATACGGACGCACGGCAGATACGGACGCACGGCAGATACAGACGCACGGCAGATACAGACGCACGGCAGATACAGACGCACGGCAGATACAGACGCACGGCAGATACAGACGCACGGCAGATACAGACGCACGGCAGATACAGACGCACGGCAGATACAGACGCACGGCAGATACAGACGCACGGCAGATACAGACGCACGGCAGATACAGACGCACGGCAGATACAGACGCACGGCAGATACAGACGCACGGCAGATACAGACGCACGGCAGATACAGACGCACGGCAGATACAGACGCACGGCAGATACAGACGCACGGCAGATACAGACGCACTGCAGATACAGACGCACGGCAGATACAGACGCACTGCAGATACAGACGCACGGCAGATACAGACGCACTGCAGATACAGACGCACTGCAGATACAGACGCACGGCAGATACAGACGCACTGCAGATACAGACGCACGGCAGATACAGACGCACGGCAGATACAGACGCACGGCAGATACAGACCAGCCTCTTGTTCCAATAAATCCCCCGCCCCATTGCTTCTCTCCATTTCTTGCACATGATACGCTCATACTGGGAAGTGATGATTAAGTGAATGATATCATATAATAACAAGATAATGAAACATCCATCAGATGTTATAAAAAAAAAAAGATGGCGATCTAATAAGCGGCAGCAGAGAAAGCGTTACTGTATAGCGAGTGAATAGGCACTTATAACGTGCATTTATAGCAAATGGAGAGGTGATTGGAGCTTCATGCCCCGCTAATGAAATACACAGCTGATCGCCGCGACCACTTTCCCTCCAAGTAATGAGACTTTGCACAGAGATAATAGGGATATTTTTTTTTTTCTTTCCTAGGATAAACCAAAGGCGGTGGTTTAGCAGACGACTGATAAATGAGGTCTGCCCGGTCACTCCATTAGGACAACATTTACAGGCTCTGAGTTCATGTTTCACGGACCCTCCAACCTGTAAACGCAGGGAGATCATGAAGGCGTCCGTCCATAGCTTGGTGTTGCTTTATTTCATTGCCTCATCTTTAACTTAAGTACATCTAAAGGTTTCAACTTCAAGAAGTGTCACAGTAACATTCCAGAGTTCCTGCGATGCCTGAACAGGCGTGCGTGCGTGCGGCGCATATCATTCCTAGCAGAAGAGGTTAAAGTGCACCTTGGCTTGCAGGTAAAGGAGTTTTATAGCTCTTAAACTACCAGCCAGTGATTGTTTTTGGGAGGAATATAAAGCAGTGGTCCCAACCCTGGTCCTCAGGTCCCACTAACAGGTCAGGTTTTAAGTATTTCCTAGGGAAAATGCAGACTGAACCCTGCAATCACTGAGCAGCAAATCATATCACCTGTGCTGTACATATCCTGCAAACCTGGCCTGTTAGGGGGCCCAAGGTCCAGGGTTGGGAAATACTGACAAAGGATAAAATAGCTATTATGTATCTTGTTATTCTGTTAAAACAATAAAATCATGAAATATTGCTGGGATGAAATGTTTTCAGCTCTAGGTGCCCCTTCCTGTACAATGTCACACAGTGTCTGCATTATCAGCATACAGGCAGATATGGCCTTTGTGTCAGATGCAGTAAATGTGCTGCAGACCGATAATAAAATGGTGAGATCTCCTGCTTATGGGGGTTTGTAGTGATCAGAATGAGATTATTAGCAATGCAATGTCTATTGCATATCTCCTAGATTGTGAGTTCCTACGGGAATAGGGCCCTCATCTCCTCCTGTACTGTTTGTCAAATGTTGTTCAATGTATTGTAACCCTGTCTATACTGTGCTTATTGTACAGCGCTGCGGAATATGCTGGCCCTTTATAAATAAAGAATAATAATAATAATCTGTATGTGCTGCATGATGCCTGTGTATGGCAATTACAGCAACACCTTGTATCTGTATGTGCTGCATAATTCCTGTGAATGGACATTACAGCAACACCTTGTATCTGTATGTGCTGCATAATGCCTGTGTATGGCAATTACAGCAACACCTTGTATCTGTATGTGCTGCATAATGCCTGTGTATGGCAATTACAGAAACACCTTGTATCTGTATGTGCTGCATAATGCCTGTGTATGGCAATTACAGCAACACCTTGTATCTGTATGTGCTGCATAATGCCTGTGTATGGCAATTACAGCAACACCTTGTATCTGTATGTGCTGCATAATGCCTGTGTATGGCAATTACAGCAACACCTTGTATCTGTATGTGCTGCATAATGCCTGTGTATGGCAATTACAGCAACACCTTGTATCTGTATGTGCTGCATAATGCCTGTGTATGGCAATTACAGCAACACCTTGTATCTGTATGTGCTGCATAATGCCTGTGTATGGCAATTACAGCAACACCTTGTATCTGTATGTGCTGCATAATGCCTGTGTATGGCAATTACAGCAACACCTTGTATTTGTACTGTACAGGGATTTTCAGTCATTATAGCCACCTGATTCATATCCCTGTACAGCAGTGAGCCCCAGAGCTCTCCCTGTATTCTTCCCTCTCCCTGGCTGTTGTAACACAGCAGTAACGTTTGCAGAGCTGTTTGTTACCGTGAGGGTGGGGGCTGCTCTCCTTGTAGCTTCTGTACTGTAATACAGGGCGAAAGGAGTCAGAATACACATTACTAAACATGTGTTAAGGTTGCAGATCGGATTCTATGCAACTTTTCATTTTTGATTGCATTTCAGTGTAAAATTGTGTACTACGAGCACAGGTACAGGGCAAATCCCGGGCAAAAGGAAGAGCATGATTATCATGTGATTGTTTCTTCCTGTATTTTAATTATTAGCTGCTATTAGAGACGCCATGTGTTGCCCCGATGCTACAAATATATTACACTTAATACCACTCTACTCGCCTATAACTAGGGATGCACCGATACCACTTTTTTAAGACCGAGTACAGATACTTTTGTTCAAGTACTCACCGATACCAATTACCGATACTTTTATTTTATGTCATGTGACGCTTTCCAATAAGAACAGACCTTCTATAAAGCCCCCAGGTCTCATGGATTTGCCCCAGCTCATGGATATCCTGACCCCAGCTCATGGATAATTGCCCCCCCTTGCTCATGGATAATTGCCCCCCCTTGCTCATGGATATGCCCCCCCTTGCTCATGGATATGCCCCCCCTTGCTCATGGATATGCCCCCCCTTGCTCATGGATATGCCCCCCCTTGCTCATGGATATGCCCCCCCTTGCTCATGGATATGCCCCCCCTTGCTCATGGATATGCCCCCCTTGCTCATGGATATGCCCCCGCACTCTCCGCTCATACTTACCTTCCTTCAGCGCCGCCGGTAAAGTCTTCGCGCGCGCGCTCCTTGGAAGGACCCCAGCCGCGACCACGTGGGACCATGTGATCGCAGCTGGGGTCCTTCCAACGAGCGCGCGTGCGGGAACTTTCCCGGCGTCGCTGAAGGAAGGTAAGTATGAGCGGAGAGCAGCTGCAGGGCCTGTCTGAATGCTCTATCGGCATTCGGACAGGCCCTGCAGCTGCTCATCTAACTTTGTTTATACTTGCCTTCCTTCAGCGCCGCCGGTAAAGTCTTCGCGCGCGCGCGCTCCTTGGAAGGACCCCAGCTGCGACCACGTGATCGCGGCTGGGGTCCTTCCAAGGAGCGCGCGCGCGCGAAGACTTTACCGGCGGCGCTGAAGGAAGGCAAGTATAAACAAAGTTAGATGAGCAGCTGCAGGGCCTGTCCGAATGCCGATAGAGCATTCGGACAGCCGCCGCAGCCCCTAGGATACCGGCAAGCCGGCTCAATGCCGGCCTCCGGTATCGGAAAAAAATATCGGGGGTACTGCACGAGTACCAAGTACTCCTGCAGTACCCGGTATCGGCACTGATATCGATACTAGTATCGGTATCGGTGCAACCCTACCTGTAACGCAGGATGTTCATGCATAAACGCGCCATTCTATATAATGGCCTCCATCTCTGGGTGGACGAGCGCTTTATGGGGCCAACACCTCCGCTTGAATTTCTGAGCAAGTACACGGGGCCAATTATTCACACACACCCTGCGAAGGAGCATCGAGCAGAAAATCAGGGCCGAGGTGGCATGGCTGCCGTATGAACATGAAGGATATGCATTGGAAGTGCAGTGTCTGCTACCTTAGGCTAGGGGGTCAGACGAACGCATTTTTCACGTCTACCGTCAAAAAGTGCGTTGATGCGTCCGAACGCATTTTTTCACGGAAGACACGATAGCGGTCATACGATGCGCAAGGTCGGCCATATTTTTTGACGGAGCTATAAAAAACAAATGGACGTTATGTTGGCCGGACATGTGCAGCGTCTGACGTCTCCTAATCACGCACACACGCCGCTAGCGGACGCAGCGCACTCTGTGCGTCCGTACTAGCGGTTCCACGTTCTCGAAAAATTGTGTTAGCTTGCCGCTTGCGTTGCGCAGCCGAACTTTCGTGTGCCTGTACTTCGTATATTGGCCGTCATTGAACCGCACTTGCTGCTACCGCGGCCATAATAAAATGCGGCTCAACGCACATTCGCACTGCGTTCGTCTGACCCCAGCCTTAGGGTGGGAATCAGGACATTGACCATGAATGCAGGAGACCCAGGAGCATACAAGGATCTCCCCCCCAAAACGAACATGTTCACAGGACTTCATATGGGACATCATGAAGCACACCCTGTGTTTGGGTATCTGAGCGCATGCCTAAATACACCCCGTCCAATATATTACACACTAAACCTGCATATGGGGCATTACAAGGAAGTGTGACTACATCTCCCATGATCCTTGTTACAGACAACTTTCCTATTACGGTGTAACTGCATATACCAAGATCCCTGTTACAACTTTCCTATTACTGTGTAACTGCATCTCCCATGATCCTTGTTACAGACAACTTTCCTATTACTGTGTAACTACATCTCCCACGATCCTTGTTACAGACAACTTTCCTATTACTGTGTAACTATATCTCCCATGATCCCGGTTACAGACAACTATCCTGTGCAACTACGTCTCCCATTATCCTTACCTGTTAAAACATCTGGTTCTAGTTGCTGTTTAACTACTTCTCCAATGGTCCCCACTCAAGAATGGCAGCTCAGTTTGTGACACTACCTTTCCCACAATGCTCTGCAAGTGTTGTGTAGTTTGTGGAACCACGCGAGCAGCTGTGCCGCCACCCTGACCCATATAAAGATCTCAAATTCAACGCGTGCTTTATGGAGCTTCACTCCGTGGGAATTGGAAGGTTTTTTTTAGATACTTCCGTGCATTTTTGTTGCACGTAGCGCTGTGACCCTTTCTCTCGGTCGGTGACACACATTTAACGTGTCGCTCATCACACGCCACTCGTTTTCCAGTGGATGAATACCCCGGTCTGGAAGGCACACTGTATCGCTGCTGAAGACGCGATAATAGATTCATAAATCGTCAGACCATTAAGGTGGTTTAATTAAACGCTGGCCCGCTTACAGAAAACGCCATTTAACGCGGGAGGGAAGGACGGCGTGCGGATTGCGGGAGCTAATTGTTCACACGCTCTGATTGAAGGGAGAGAACGGGAACGTATGTCGAGGGGACGCAGAAGCAGACGCCGCAACGAACGCAGCCACGGACAGCATCCTCAGGACCAGCATCACCCCATGATAGTACAACATGGGTCAAGTTTAAAAAAAAGTGAGGGAACTCACCCAGATGTCTCCCAATTAGCAATTATCTCGTGCAAGACAAACACACACTCAAACCTGATACATTTATCTGTATATGTGGTTTAGAAAACAGGGAAAGATTCCAAGGAACACTTGAATAAAAGCTGTGTCATGTGTGGGATCAACGGGAACTCCGTTCCTGCTGCAAAAATAGCGGAGGAACTGAATTCCCCCTCAATTTGAACCCTGAGTGAGCGTTATAGTGCAAAAGATAAATGGGAGGAATGGAGAGACTGCCGAACAATGACAGTGAATGCTTAAAGGTATAGAGATCTGAAATAAGTCCTGTAAGTGGGTGGAAACCAAGTCCTGCTCATGGATTCCCACCAGCACCGCACAGCCAAGGCAGCTCTGATCAGCCAGTGCCTCTCGGTTGGGTATACAGCACGGCAGGTGCCGGGAGACTGGAACAACGTGAAAGGAGACCCTAGCGCTGGAAAAAAATGAAAGAATATGGCATACAAGTGGTTAAACAGAATGCAATACAGCAGCTGAACTAGACTCCCTGAAGTCGCCCAGAGGAGGAGCGTTCCCGACAGATAAGGATTGCGCATCTGCTGGAAATCACCTGTTCCTGGCTGGAAGGGATAGTGGTGTCATTCCTGAAGCAGCTCTGAGACGGAACGCACATTGTCTGAGAAACACCAGCATCATGTAGTTCCCGCACTCTGTGACCTCAATCTGTATACGATGCTCTAATAGAACGTTCAAACCAAATGTACAGTTGTTGCCTTAAATACAAGAACCGATGAGAAAGGACCCTTGGTTGTGGGGATGTGCCGGATGCAAGGCGCTCTGGCAGAAGGCACCGATACAGTATCACAGGCTGAAGGTGGATTAATGTGCCGAGTCCAACCTAGAAAAACACATCACGAGCATTTATACCGGAGAGCTCAAACTCTGCCCCCCCCTCATGCGTCTGAACTACAGCTCCCATAATTCTCTGGCCATTTATTATACTCCAAGAATTCTGGGAATTGTATGCAATAAACATCGGGGGGGGCAGATTTAACAGCCCTGATTTACACAATCCATCACTCCGTGACGTTCAACAGAAAAAGGGGCTTCTATGGGACTGGCCAAAATACAGACTCCAGAGCTGCGCTAGAGCCAGGAATCTCAACACTCTTAGCCAGGCTTAGGGCTTTTACGCTGTGAGTCTGACAAGGCATCATGGGGGGGCTCTTAGTTCTAAATTTTTGCAAGCCAAAGACTAGGATTTGTGTGCAAAGACAAACGCTAACATTTTGCAGGATTGAAAGCATCACTAACGTGAGCGACGCATGCAGAAAATCTGAGAATACTTAATCCGTACGTGCGATTCAGTCACAATGTCAGACTTAAACATTGCAATAAAGAGATTAAATCTGTATGGAGAATGGTAAAATAACCCAAACGAGGCCTTCAGAGAGTTATTTAATGCATGATAATAGTTTCGTTGTAAGTCATGTACAGCAAACACAAAAAAAGAAGCGAAAGGGAAGATTTCACAGATTTTTGTTTTGTTTTATTAATAAAAAATGCTTCATGCTTCATGATTATATTTTTCATAAATGCTTCATAAATCCAATCTATGAAAAAGAGTACAAAGCTCTCCATAACCACATCCCTGCCTACATCTCCTCCCTTTTTAACAGTACATCACCTACCAATGATCTGATGTTATCTCCACGTACCCCCAACTCTCGCCTTCAGGACTTCTCCCGAGCCGCACATTACTTTTTTTTTTTTTTTGAGAAAGTATTTTACCAGGAAGGGTACATTGAGATTTCTCTCGTTTTCAAGTATGTCCTGGGTGGCGAGTATGTACCGTTAGGTGTCTTGCCCAAGGACACTTACTGGAGAGGTGCTCTTGCTGGGATTCAAACCTGTGTCTCCACGGTCATAGAGCAGTGATGTTACCTCTACTTTAGAGTAGCCTACTGGCTTACTCCAGCATTCCCCCTCTGTACATTTCTTGCTCCATCTTCACGCACACCCATATGCATCCACTACTTCACATACTCCGCTATTTCCCCCCCTCTCCTCTTAGATTGTAAGCTCTCGAGCAGGGTCCTCTCTCCTTCTCTTCTGTTTGTTGAACTTGCATTAGGGATGCACCGATACCACTTTTTTAAGTACGAGTACCGATACTTTTGTTCAAGTACTTACCAATACCGAGTACCGATACTTTTATCTTATGTCATGTGACCGCTTTCCAATAAGAACAGACCTCATATAATGCCCCCCAGCTCATGGATACTGCCCCCCCAGAGCTCTCCGCTCATACTTCCCTTCCTTTAGCGACGCCAGGAAAGTCTTTGCGCGTGCACGCTCCTTGGAAGGTCCCCAGCCGCGACCACGTGGGACCATGTGATCGCGGCTGGGGTCCTTCCAACGAGCGCACGCTGGGAAACTTTCCCGGCATCGCTAAAGGAAGGTAAGTATGAGCGGAGAGCAGCTGCAGGGTCTGTCCGAATGCTCTATCGGCATTCGGACAGGCCCTGCAGCTGCTCACTTTGTTAATACTTACCTTCCTTTAGCGACGCCGGGAAAGTTTCCGCGCGTGCGCTCGTTGGAAGGACCCCAGTCGCGACCACATGGTCCCACGTGGTCGCGGCTGGGGACCTTCCAACGAGCGCGTGCGAAGACTTTCCCGGCGTCGCTAAAGGAACGTAAGTATAAACAAAGTGAGGAGAGCAGCTGCAGGGCCTGTCCGAATGCCGATAGAGCATTCGGACAGCCGCCCCAGCCCCTAGGATGCCGGCAAGCCGGCTCAATGCCGGCTTCCGGTATCGGAAAAAAATATCGGGGGTACTGCACGAGTACCAAGTACTCCTGCAGTACCCGGTATCGGCACTGATACTAGTATCGTTATCGGTGCAACCCTAACTTGCATGTATTGATGTTGTTCTGTCTAAGCCATTGTACAGCGCTACGGAACGTAGTGGCATTTAAATACAGTAATACCTTGGATTGCGAGAATAATTGGAAGCTTGCTTGTAATCCAAACCGCTCTTAAAGCGAATTTCCCCATAAGAAATAATGGAAACTCTGACGATTGGTTCCACAACCATTTATTCATGTGAAAATGATTCCAGTGATACAAAATATTGCACAAAGTAAAAATAAAACAGATTAACCTGCACATTGCCTTTGAGGAGGGAAGAGAAAGAGGGAGAGAGAATGTGCAGGACGTTTATCACTAACGGGATCACTGCCATCTGTTGGGAGGGTTTCAGCACGTCCGCTGAAATGTGCAATACTATTACGCATGTTACACCGTGTGGCCCTCCCCGTCAAGCTGCCACAATGCTGCCACGGACGTGGTTAGGAAAGGTGACCATGGCCTCAGTCGTGACGTGATGCTCGGCAGACTATCAGGGTTATTCAGAGAGAGGTGAAAGCCAGGAGAATGACTGAAGAAGTGAAAATTCTAGGTCAAAATAGCCGATTTGGAAAGCGAGATAAATGGGAGAATTTTTCTGGTTGGCTATTTTGACCTAGAATTTTCACTTCTCCAGTCATTCTCCTGGTTTCACCGCTCTCTGAATAACCCTGAAAGTGTATCTACTTAGACATCGCTTGTATATCAAGTCAAAATGTATAAAAAAATTGCTCTCAAACCAAGTTACTCTCAATCCAATGTTTTACTGTACTTGTTATTACAGTATTTCTGTAGGTAGAAAAAAAAAAGCTGCAGTATACTATGTAACCACTAGATGGCAGCACAGGGACACCACTTCCTGTATATCCATAGTATCATCGTCCTTAATGTAGGGAAACATTCAGTGATAATTCAAGCGTCTTCTTTACTTTTGCAGAGAAATCACTTTTACATTCACTATAGGGGTTATTCACAAAGTGGCGAACGTGCCGCCAAATTGCACTGAATTTCCCATACGGTGTAATTTTGGGGCAGTTCGTCTATATACTAAACTGTCAGTTTGCCAAATACTGGCAAATTGACAGAAAAACGGTGCAGCTCAGCGCTTTGGCGTCAGCAAAATTATCCCATAAACAAGTAATGGTTAATCTATTCGCGAGGTTTAAGGACGGGCGAATCCCATAGGTTTCAATGTAAAAAACATATATAAACTTTCATTATTTTCTTTAAACCGTTTAATTTTCAGCAAAACTTGTTCTAAAAAATAAAAATACAAAAAGATATATTAAATCTAACAAAATTTTTGTTTCCCAAATTATTTAGAAGCTTATTCTGTAACAGACCCTTTAGGGGGGTTTTTTATTGGTTTTTTTTTTGCTTTTTTACAGGACCTTTTTGATAGACACATTTTAATATTTTTTTTCCGGTTTAAACCCCTATTAAGATAATGGGAGAGTTCCGTATTTTGTTTTATTTTTTTCTGCAGTTCGGGGGCCAGATCAGAGGTGCTCAGTGACTCAGTCTTCGATGCACTATGGGGACCCTGCGGTGAATAGTGAATTTCCCAAGGGGTCGGCGATATGGAATCGCCGAGTGCAAAGCACTGAAATTTCGCTGCTTTGTCAATGACCCCTTATAGTTTTGCCCAGGTAAGATAAGGCACACAGGTCCTGATAATATCCTGCATGAGCAATCTTCCTCATTCCTATGACACCGGCAATCTCCCGCGGCACTCAGCCGGAAAGAGCGCGGAAATAAACAGATTTCAAACGTAAAATGAAAAGACGTGTAAAAGTCCTTAGATTTAAGGGTTAGACAGAAGGAAAAGCCCAAAATAAAGACCCAAAATTATAACGATGAAGCGTTTAGCCATTAGTGAGTGGCATTGCCTCTCAACAGATTTATCCATCTGAAGGTGACGCAAGGTGAAAACAGGAAGAAGTACTCATAAAACAAAGACAAGACGATGTAACAGCTCAGGAAGAGTCTCTAGTTTGATCAATACTTGCCGGATAAATCCAGGGTCCGGCCACACATGAAATATAGATGTGAATAGAAAAATCTAGATATGTATGAAATACTACACACCTGAGGCGAGAGGGGGCAATAAAGCCCCCCCCCCCACCAACCGTTGGTAGGGAATAATGCAGAAAAATAGCAAAATTACTTTAATTATAAACAAGAGAAAAATATTAGCAAGTAAAGAATGTAACTCCTTTATTATAGTGAACAAGAAACACGCAATGATACAAAATACATGACAATGCGAGGAGAAACCGTCCTATATAGCCTCACATTAAACCATCATTTTGAAGATTGTCCAGGCCAGTCACTACAATGTGCAAAGAGTCCATAGCCTGCGACACATAGGCTACAAACAATCAAACATGTGATTATGCAGACCTATGTACCTCACATAATAAAAACCACACACAAAAAAAGGAAACGGAAACACTCAAGGTAATAGCGGGTGAATAAATCATACAAAATCTTGGTAGAATAATCCGTCCAATAACTTCTTACTATTATTATTTATTTATAAAGCCCCAGCATATTCCGCAGCGCTGTACAATCGGCACAGTATAGCCTATACGTGTATTAATTAACAGTCCTAGTAAAAAATATATACATGTAGGGACCGACCGTATTATTTGAGAAGTAGGTATCATCCCTGATGAAGTCTTCTTAAGATGAAACTCATTGGATGGTTTACTTTGATACAGTTACAAGCATTTATAAAGCGTCAACAAATTCCATAGCGCTGTACAATGGGAGAGACAAAATGACGAATGTACATAAACACAAACACACACACACACACACACACACACACACACATTACAGTAGGAGGGAGGACCCTGCTCGAGAGCTTGCAATCTAAATACTTTGTATTTTAATGGATTGTGTTATTAAAATCTTCTTGAAATCCTTTTAACGGGAGACCAGTTTTTATATCCCGGTGATGGATGGGAATTACCTGTGGAGTTTTGGCCGTTTCCGATTAATACACCGGCTCCTGACAGGCGTCCTGGAAGTTCCATCCGTCTCCAAGGCGTTATCCAGAGAGCAAGCCCACACCAGGGTGGTGGAAGGAGCAGTAAATTGATATGTGCCTGATATCTTGTGATATTCCCACTGGGCCTAAATATTCAGATTATATATGTGGGTCTGCACTATGTATATGTGATTCTGTTTTGCATATACATCTCTCACCTTTTTCATTATTACTAGCAATTACCATTATTCCTAGTTTGTAGAAGGTAAGTGACGTTCTCCAATTTGTCCACTAGAGGGCAATTGCAGAACACAACATGGCGCCAGAGGTGATACATTCACCCCCTCGGTGTATTCCCTTTTCTGTAGGCAAACTCAGAAAGCTAACAGTAGGTATGTAAATAATTGATGTGCTTCAGCACCCGCCACACGCAGGAAATCCAGCCTCACCTGCGGGAAATCCAGCCTCACCTGCGGGAAATCCAGCCTCACCTGCGGGAAATCCAGCCTCACCTGCGGGAATGGTTTCAAAAAAGGGGCAAAAAAGTGTAAATGTGAAACATGGCAGACTGTGTGATCGCAGCCAAACAAGTCAGGAGAGGCTTGCGGGACACAGTGTGCGTGCTTCCTTTATAATGCTCGCTTGGGAACGGACATACTGGCCTTTGACGCATTTGGAAAAAGTAAATAAACCTGGTGACGCTTTATATTATTTTAATGAACCAGACTTTTAAAAAAAGAAAGTATCTTTATGTGAAATGGATTGATTTAGGGAATAAGTTCCTCATTACGGCTCACGTTTCCCTTTAATCCCTCTGACAGCAATATTTTAATAACGCAGCATGAAATTAGTGATGTTCCAAATGTATTCCATACCAAGTCGTGATTGGTAGCACGAGACACGTCACAGAGACCTTAGCATCCAAAATCCGTTAGTTCAATGCAGGAAGGGGTCGACATGTCTTGCCCCTCCACACAGGAACCGGCCACGCCCCTCCACACAGGAACCGGCCACGCCCCTCCACACAGGAACCGGCCACGCCCCTCCACACAGGAACCGGCCACGCCCCTCCACACAGGAACCGGCCACGCCCCTCCACACAGGAACCGGCCACGCCCCTCCACACAGGAACCGGTCACGCCCCTCCACACAGGAACCAGTCACCAAGCCACACCCCTCCACAAAGGAACCAGTCGCCAAGCCACACCCCTCCACACAGGAACCAGTCCCCAAGTCACACCCCTCCACACAGGAACCGGTCACCTAGCCACGCCCCTCCACACATGAACCGGTCACCTAGCCACGCCCCTCCACACATGAACCGGTCACCTAGCCACGCCCCTCCACACATGAACAGGTCACCTAGCCACGCCCCTCCACACAGGAACCAGTCGCCAAGCCACACCCCTCCACACAGGAACCGGTCACCTAGCCACGCCCCTCCACACATGAACCGGTCACCTAGCCACGCCCCTCCACACAGGAACAGGTCACCTAGCCACGCCCCTCCACACAGGAACCAGTCGCCAAGCCACACCCCTCCACACAGGAACCAGTCCCCAAGTCACACCCCTCAACATAGGAACCAGTCCAAGCAGTGTCCCTGCATTTAGTAATAGGTCACCAATTCAAGTTGCATGTAGAGGAATGTGAAATAAAGTCAAGTTTGAGTCTCTACATCCAGGAAACACATTTGTTTTGATTGACAAGGAAATTCGATTTTATCCGCAGTTCAATTCCAATGCAGATTGAAAATGTTCTGGTGCTCTTAGGGGCCTAGTTTGCATTTTATCAGATGCACGCCAGGTTTGGCATGTACAGATTTTGTACAATAATCCTAAAATTTAGGAACCCATGGCTAACCGACCCCAAGACTAGTCCGACCTTGCAATAAATTCACTAAATCTACGATTAAAAGGGCCACTATCATTAAAATATTAAATGCTTGTGTATTTTATGTTGCTGATATCTTACATCTGCTTTGTCTCTTATTTGCTTAGTGAGGAACATATTGTACTCTATGTGCGTCACTGGGTGCATCCAACGTGTGATATTTTGTGTTGTAAACTGCCGCGGCCCCCCCCCCCACACACACACACGATTTTACAGCGCTTGCTCCGCATTGTGGGACACTAGGCATAAAACAGTGTTTTTATTGGTCAGGTCTCCAGAAATCCAACTCACGAGGGGTGCATTCTGTTGAATTTATGCAAAGGACATCACCAGGGGGTAGATTAAAGTGCTTTAAACCACTATGAGAGCTCATTCAGCTGACCTCTCACCTCGAGTAGCTTAGACAAAACAATAGATCCCCTGCAGCCTTGCCTAAACATTCCCTCTACTACATTACCTCTTCACTACGGCTTTATCCTTTACCACAACTCAAAAGTGAGACTTGCCATAAGACTTTGGTAAATATTGCATCAAGGGAAAAATCCACAAAATGGAAACCGGAGATGAAACCTAAATTTTTCCTTTTTACATGCAATTACTTCAAAGCGAAAAAAAAAAAAGGGGGTTGTGTGTGATTTGTAAAGCACAAGTAACCTATAGTTACAGCTTATGTTAGTGTCCCTTTAACCCTGGGATCTCAGGCTGGGTTCACACCTGCGTGGTTTTTTTTACGCGCGCAAATGTAAACAACGTATGACCGCGCATTGCAGCACATTCACGGCCATAGACTGCAGAGTGAACGCGCTGCAAATACGTCCCATAGAAGCTCCCGTACTTCTTTGGGCGTGGGACGTTTTACAGCATGTTCCTGCGCACTGTAAAACGCCCAGGTGTAAACGGGTCCCATAGGAAATCATGGGATTTCCGTGTCAGGGTTTTACAGCGCGCAGGGACGTGCTGTAAAACGCTGAGGTGTGAACCCAGCCTCAAACTCCGGCCCCACACATGTTTATTTCCCAGAATTCTTTGACCAGAGAACAAGGGAGTTGTAGTTCAGAAACATCTGGGGAGCCAAAGTTTGAGATCCCTGCTTTAACCCCTTCACTGCGGAAGACGTGTGGGGAACGTCAGGGATTCCCCGGTATATATGCTGAGGACACGTCATACACTGCGGGGGCTCTCATTCCCGATCTTTACCCCTCCTTCAGGGATCCCACTTGGGTTTGACTTTGTTGAAGTCTGACCCTGCTTTTATACCCCCTCCCGGCGCACTGACTTCATCGCCACGTGCAAAGCTGGAAGAGCACCTGAAAAGGAGGGGGGGGGGTCCTTCGGGCCTCAAATCTCTTCCCGATTGGGAGGAAGAAAGTAAAACAGAGGCACTGCTGGAAGGGGCAGAGTCTGCCCTTTCCACGATGCCCCTCTTTAACCCCTGAGGTGCCGGTCCACGATCCAGTGCCATTCAGCAAACCTCTCCAGGAGCTGGCTGTCATGTTGGATGTCAGCCAAGCCTTTGGGGACTCTCCCCACCCGCCAAGGGGTTTCCCTATGGAAATCCTATGGTGGAGATACAGGGATCCAAAGGACCCCCTATCTCCCTGTGGCAGATAGATGTTAATATTTGGTATCATTGGAAAGGAGGGAGCTTGGCCTTTCTTTTGATACCAAACATGCCCATGTTAAAAGTATAAAAAAAAAATGTAAAATTTTTTTATTAATGCAGCATTATTGTTCACATTTCAATAAGGTGAACAACGATGCTGCACTAACGATTTTTTTGGGGGGGGGCACTTTATCTGAGAAATTACGTGATTTTAGCTAAATAGATAAATACCGTAACGGGTTACCATTTCTAATTTTTTATTTTTTCAAAAAATTTTAACAAGCATACCCCATAGAATATATAACCGCAAATGCTTGGTTGATAAAATGTGGGGAAAAAATTACTTTACACAAAGATGATTAAAATGTCAATGAAAATTCACATTTTTTTTTACTTTTTTGCTATAGCATTTTGGCAGGACATGACGTATAAATAGAATAATGATATCATTATGAATCTGCCGAAAAAAGGATATATAATATGTCTGGGTCGTACAATAAAACATGACATCAAATCGCGTTTAAACATGAGAACAGTAAAAATGAGGTCAGCAGTGAAGGGGTTAAACGGGAGGTATTTGAGATGCAGTATTTGTGACTGCGCATCCGCTCTGATATTTTTATAATAAGGCAAGACCAGACATAAGGTTTAAAGTAATTTAAAAAAAAAAAAAAAAAAGACAGTTTTCCTGTTTCGCCTCCTTTCATTATTACTGGTTACACATTGAGAGGGGGGGGCGGCTTAATAGGAAATTAATCGGTAGATTACTTGATATAAATCATATTTCCAAACTCCTACCTGTCGGATATTAGATTGCTAGCTCTCCGTTGCAGAGCGCTCTGGCCCACCTTTCCATGTCTATAAAGCGTTGGCCTCTGTCCCGATCTTTTCATTAGTATCTGCTGTAAAGCTGAAAGCAGAACTGAAAGAAGAGCCGAGCTGCCAAGAATTCTTCAGCGCGGCATAATAAGTGGCGCATTAACTGGTGCCTGAAACAATGAGGGCATGGGCACGATCCATGTTTATTTACCCGGAGGTGCGCCGGAAACGCCGAGCCTGAATAGGCCGAGGAAAGGGCCCTTCATCGCCGCATGCCCTGAGCGGCCTTATAAATCCAGCATTTCGAGTCTGGCAGGATGCCGCAGGAAGGAAGAGCAGCACGCGGCCCGCTTCCAGCAGCTCTGTCATAATACCCGATTGTCAGAGAGACGCTCCATTGTGCGAGAAAATTCCGCAAAGAAAGGCTGGAGTGAGCGAGCGAGCGGTGGTGTCTCACTCCACGATCCCACGCCATCAAAACAAACCGAGCGTACCGAGGTAAACGCGTCTGGCTGGTCGCCACGAGGCTGGAGAAAGAGGGAAAAGGTAATAAAACCCAGGGGATGGATGGGAGTTCAAGAGGCAAAGTAACAGGAGTCTCCTTGCGGCCTCTACATGACAGTGGCTACTGACTCTGGGGAAGGTGACCACCTGTTACTCTCCGCGTATGGCAAATCTAATGGAAATCACAGCAGTTGTCATCCCAAGACTCCTGAACGTGGCAGCTGACCCAGCGGAGGACGGAGGAGACACCAGGGAGGAGAGCAATGTACAAAGGACTGCAGGGAGCAATGCTTTGTGTGGCACATAAAAAGCCACGACTATATGTGTACGTCTGTGCACGTAGGTGCCTGTAGGTTGTGTACGTCTGTGCACGTAGGTGCCTGTATGTTGTGTACGTCTGTGCACGTAGGTGCCTGTATGTTGTGTACGTCTGTGCACGTAGGTGCCTGTATGTTGTGTACGTCTGTGCACGTAGGTGCCTGTATGTTGTGTACGTCTGTGCACGTAGGTGCCTGTATGTTGTGTACGTCTGTGCACGTAGGTGCCTGTATGTTGTGTACGTCTGTGCACGTAGGTGCCTGTATGTTGTGTACGTCTGTGCACGTCGGTGCCTGTATGTTGTGTACGTCTGTGCACGTCGGTGCCTGTATGTTGTGTACGTCTGTGCACGTCGGTGCCTGTATGCTGTGTACGTCTGTGCACGTAGGTGCCTGTATGTTGTGTACGTCTGTGCACGTAGGTGCCTGTATGTTGTGTACGTCTGTGCACGTAGGTGCCTGTATGTTGTGTACGTCTGTGCACGTCGGTGCCTGTATGTTGTGTACGTCTGTGCACGTCGGTGCCTGTATGTTGTGTACGTCTGTGCACGTCGGTGCCTGTATGCTGTGTACGTCTGTGCACGTAGGTGCCTGTATGTTGTGTACGTCTGTGCACGTAGGTGCCTGTATGTTGTGTACGTCTGTGCACGTAGGTTCCTGTATGTTGTGTACGTCTGTGCACGTAGGTGCCTGTATGTTGTGTACGTCTGTGCACGTCGGTGCCTGTATGTTGTGTACGTCTGTGCACGTAGGTGCCTGTATGCTGTGTACGTCTGTGCACGTAGGTGCCTGTATGTTGTGTACGTCTGTGCACGTAGGTGTCTGTATGTTGTGTACGTCTGTGCACGTAGGTGCCTGTATGTTGTGTACGTCTGTGCACGTAGGTGCCTGTATGTTGTGTACGTCTGTGCACGTAGGTGCCTGTATGTTGTGTACGTCTGTGCACGTAGGTTCCTGTATGTTGTGTACGTCTGTGCACGTCTGTGCACGTAGGTGCCTGTATGTTGTGTACGTCTGTGCACGTAGGTGCCTGTATGTTGTGTACGTCTGTGCACGTAGGTGCCTGTATGTTGTGTACGTCTGTGCACGTCGGTGCCTGTATGTTGTGTACGTCTGTGCACGTCGGTGCCTGTATGTTGTGTACGTCTGTGCACGTCGGTGCCTGTATGTTGTGTACGTCTGTGCACGTCGGTGCCTGTATGTTGTGTACGTCTATGCACGTCGGTGCCTGTATGTTGTGTACGTCTGTGCACGTAGGTGCCTGTATGTTGTGTACGTCTGTGCACGTAGGTGCCTGTATGTTGTGTACGTCTGTGCACGTAGGTGCCTGTATGTTGTGTACGTCTGTGCACGTAGGTGCCTGTATGTTGTGTACGTCTGTGCACGTAGGTGCCTGTATGTTTGTGTACGTCTGTGCCTCTATGTTTGTGTACGTCTGTGCACGTAGGTGCCTGTATGTTGTGTACGTCTGTGCACGTAGGTGCCTGTATGTTGTGTACGTCTGTGCACGTAGGTGCCTGTATGTTGTGTACGTCTGTGCACGTAGGTGCCTGTATGTTGTGTACGTCTGTGCACGTAGGTGCCTGTATGTTTGTGTACGTCTGTGCACGTAGGTGCCTCTATGTTTGTGTACGTCTGTGCACGTAGGTGCCTGTATGTTTGTGTACGTCTGTGCACGTAGGTGCCTCTATGTTTGTGTACGTCTGTGCACGTAGGTGCCTGTATGTTTGTGTACGTCTGTGCACGTAGGTGCCTGTACGTTTGTGTACGTCTGTGCACGTAGGTGCCTGTGTGTTGTGTACGTCTGTGCACGTAGGTGCCTGTGTGTTGTGTACGTCTGTGCACGTAGGTGCCTGTGTGTTGTGTACGTCTGTGCACGTAGGTGCCTGTGTGTTGTGTACGTCTGTATACATGCATGTGCGCGTGAAGAGGCGTCTGTACAGCATCGTAACATTTACAAACAGTGACAACATTAGACTAAAACAAGTTGACACAGAAAGAAAAAATAATAAAAATCAATTCCGTGTGCTGAAGCAGCATATTAATACACAGGGCTTTGTGTCTCGGTAATAAAGGTTTATAATGAGCAAATAGACGCCTTTCATTAAGGATCTGTGACCGGCCCGACATCGATTCCCTGAGCGCGTAATTCAATAATCCATCAACTTTCGCACAGCACAATGAGCGCCGTCTGTTTACAGGTCTCACAGCAATGCCAATTCAATGCCTGATAAGAGTAAATAGTCTGCAATAGACGCGATTAACCCCTTAACTGACAGACTGGGCAGCAATGGGCTGTATAATCCTACAGTCTAAATACTGGGAGTCGGTATTTGGGGAGGAGCAGCGTTATTGGGGAGCATAGTGATGTGCTTACAGGAGATGCCATTTAGACACATTGTGCCCGTTTCAAATCCCCTGAAAGAGCGCCCAAAAATACAATATTACCAGCATACACTGCGGATATGAATAAAAAGCTTCACCTTACTGCTGTGGTCTGTCTTCTACAGTATTTAACAGTCAGTGAGGTGGAGGAGGAAAAGTTTAGATGCCTGGACTACCGTCCTACATCTAGATCCCAAATTTATGCTTTTTTTCCTTCAGTGTTAAATCACAAAGCTGACAGCAGCGTTGAGTCACGCGAACGTAACGTCACCCAGTGACGGAGCAAACTTTACAAAACGGATCAATAAATAAAACATCTGTGATAACGTGCACTTACTCTGTCCTTATCGTCGGCTACATCGCAGAGGATATCATCGAGGTCCAGGATGCCACCATCTCCGTGCTCCAGACGATGGACCTGTATCCAGTAACTGGGTTCCTGGAGGAGGAGAGAATGAAATAAAATTTACAAATGGGTATTCTCGTTCCGATTTCAAGTTTACATTTTATTTAATAACTTCTCCGTATGCACGGCGAGGGAAAGGAAAAGGGACGACACGATTTAACCAGGCACCGACGACATTGAGGCCATTGAAGTGGTCCAAGCACAGCACGCTTCCCGTTATCAGTTACAAGTTTTAATAAAGCGCTAACAAGTTCCGTAACGCCGTTATTGAAAAAAGATGTGCTATTTTTTAGATTGTAAACTCACGGGATGTCTGGCTGAGCACTTGTATAAAGTGCCGTATCAATAGGAAAATTATCTTACGGGCAGGTCCGTCTGTCCCTTATGTGTTTTTACTATGTCTCATGTCTGCACTTCCTCATTGTAAAGCGCTATGGATTCTGTTGGCGCTATGTAAGTATCTGTAACTGTATTTTCTTGCTTTATAGTAAATGTAGGGTTGGGTGATTACCCCCCCTCCCCATTTTCACAGAGTTTAACCCCTTCACTACCAAGCATTTTGTGTCAAAGAAATTATTTAACAACATTTATTTGAACCATGGTATGCAAAGTTAAAGCTATATATCAAGGCTGACCTTAAACACAATATAATCCCGAAAAAAAAAAATCAGGAAAAAAATTTGATATCCCAGGGCAACACTACCGTGTGAATTCAGCATTTTCCTAATTTACATCCATTATGTATTTCTTACCTGTACAGAGTTATCCCAATTAAAAAAGGAGTGCTGTGTGCAGCCCTGGAGACCGTATCTCCGGAAGCATAGAGACACCTCCGAGTTCAGAGAAGGGCTACTAAAATGGTGTACGGCTTGAAGGAGAAAAGTTACCAGGAAAGGCTTAATGATCTTAACATGTATAGCTTGGAAAAAAGACGAGACAGAGGAGATATGATAGAAACATTTAAATACGTAAAGGGAATCCACAAGGTAGAGGAAGGGAGTATATTTAAAAGGAAACAAAGTAGCAAAACAAGAGGACATAGTCTTAGATTAGAGGGGCAAAGGGTTAGGCCGGGTGCACAGGAGGCGTTTTTTAGTGCGCACTAACGCGCATTAAAAACGACGCACCCGAGCGTTAAAAATGAAAGAAGTGATGGTAGAGGCCAGACGATGCATTATTTTTGACGTACGTCATAAAAAAACTGTATTTGAGTTGAATAAAAAAAAAAGCCATTCAAGTGCGCATGCGCGCTACATTTAACGCCCAAAGTCGCATCAATGCTAGCACAACAGCCTTGGTGTTTTGAAGACAGACGTCTTCAGCGCACGTTATGCGTATCGCGCGTTATGCGTGTGGTCTTCGCGTTATGCGTAATTATATGCTGCGACGCGCGTTAGTAATGTGCATTAGTGCGCACACAGCCTTAAGCATAACATCTGGAAGTTACTGAGCGGGTGGTGGATACATGGAACAGCCTTCCAGTAGAAGTGGGAGAACCTAAAACAGTGAGTTTAAGCAGGCATGGGATAGGCATAAAGCTATCCTAAATAAAAGAGAAATCCAGGGAAAGGATTCATAGAATTGGGCCGACTAGATGGCAGATAAGAAGCGTTCGGCTCGACATATTCTATGTTTCGGAGAGTCCGCAGACTTTTCGCTCCTCACCCAGATGCATGTTCTCTGGTCACCAAATAAGGCCCTGAGTGGACCCTTTAATATGTGACATTTTCACAGCCCAGTGTCAATGGATGAAGAGTCAGCAGGCCGGTGACTTTAACATCGCTTTTACCCTTTGTTTGGTTGTTTAAATAAAGTGGCATGAACGCAAACAGGAAAACCCAAAAGATTAGACCTGACTATCTTGGCGAGTCGTTTCGTTACCCGTCACGGTGGCGTGCTCGCACATGTCCCGCGCCTGGCACACCGTGCACTAGAGAACACGTTTTTACACGGCAAGCAAACAAAAGAACACGAACACGAAAAACAGGATCTGCTCCAAGGGAAGGGGGGGGGGGAAAGTTGTTTTGTTGTTTTTTTTATTTCCCTATTAAAGCGAGATGTGGATTTAAAGTGATTTGGAGGTGGATAGGGAGAGGAGCGAGGGAGAGGAGCGAGGGAGAGGAGCGAGGGAGAGGAGCGAGGGAGAGGAGCGAGGGAGAGGAGCGAGGGAGAGGAGCGAGGGAATGGAGCGAGGGAATGGAGCGAGGGAAAGGAGCGAGGGAATGGAGCGAGGGAATGGAGCGAGGGAAAGGAGCGAGGGAAAGGAGCGAGGGAGATGCACGGCCTGACTCACACGCCTGCCGAACTTAATGTAGATTTAAATGCGAGTAGCGAAAAGACGTGCGGAGAGAGAGGGAAGAAAAAGGGAGGGGGAAACATGGCCGCGGACGCATGGAAAAGCTATCTGTATTAAATGTCAGCTTTTGTTACGGCGGGTTTGGAAAAGGAAAGGTATAATTTCTCCTTGGCTCGCTGCACCGTGGCAGTTCATGCACTCAGAAATACGCTGGATGGCAAGACCGGGCAAGAAGCGCAAACTACCAGCTTTACGGGAACTGGCACAAAGGGGGGGAAAAAAAACAAGGATCTTCCTCGTTGATGCTGATGAGAGAAGGAAAAAGGGCTGAAAGATAAAAAAAAAATTCCCTTTGAAGCATCCTACACACCACATCAAAGGATGAGCAGGCCGGTATCTGCTGTCATTACTGGAGATCCTGTTTCAGTGTATCTTATGTGTCGCTTTATGGGAAAACCGCGTATATAAATCACATTTTTAAAAAAAAGTACAGAGTTGCACTCTACATTCCCAAATTGCTTTACAATGATTCTAGGACGTGAAAAAACATTTTTTGGTTCATAAAGTGCAGGCCAGGGCTCAACAAACCAAAGGGCTCCTAGACAGGATTTTACCAGGAAGGATACATTGAGATTTCTCTCGTTTTCAAGTATGTCCTGGGTGGCGAGTATGTACCGTTAGGTGTCTTGCCCAAGGACACTTACTGGAGAGGTGCTCTTGCTGGGATTGAACCCATGTCTCCACAGGCTCTCTCCACACAGAGCAGTGATGTTACGTCTACACCACCCAGCCGGTACCTCCGTCTCCCAGATTTAGGGACTATTCTCTACACCAAACCAGATAAATATGTACTAACTGGCTTCTACAGTTGATATAAACCACCAAGCCCAATTCAGCCAGCTGCACCGTACTACTCAAATTTATAAGCGTATGGGATGGCTGGCTATAGGTAGATCCGCAGATCAACTACAACTCCCATGATGCTTCGTCATGGCACACAGGAACAACGTTAGAGTCTTGCACAGCCAATCAGATGCTGGAAGGAATTTGTTAGGGAGGTGAAACGCACTGTCCTCGTCTATTACCCTTTACAAGGAAATGACTGGCCAGTGGTTCCGGTGACAGATACTTTAAAATTCCAATGGAATGTTCAAATGACACAGGATGGGGAGGGGGGGGGGTTACGAACCCCAATTAGAATTACACAAGAATGCTTTTATTAAACATTACATACACATACATACATACACACACATATATATATAAATATACACATGTGTTTGTTTTAAATATTCTGTGACTGTCACAAATTTCCCCCCTATCCTTTTTGTTTTAAGTTACAGAATCTTTATAAAGGCATGCGCGGATTGCAAACTCCACACCACACACATAAATATTTTGAGTAATTCAGAACTTAAAACATTGCATGAAAACAAAAATCTAACAGAACAATGTCCAAAAGCCTCGATTATCGAAGGAATGATCAGCGACGACATGTTTGCGGTAGCGCTGTATAATCGTACTCGGAGCCCCTAATACTATTGACTCAACGTACACAAATATGGGCGGAAACGCAAATATGAGTAATACAATTTTTTTTAACAAAGGACCTTGACAACAAGGAGGGAAGAGGGGGAAAAAAAATAATAATCAATTCTTATGACCTGCTCAGATGTCCCGGTCAGGTCACTGACACGTCGTCCCCTCCAGGAATAGTTCTTTCAGTATCAATAGCTTTAGTTCTAGGTGTGGTGAAACACAGTATCTATTACGGATTAATGTTCTATGGTTACATTTTATTTGCTGATTGTTAATAAGAAATAAAAAAAAATATTCATTAAAAAAGGGGTTATTCAGAAAGTGTTTGCCGATGTTCCAAGCGCTGGAACAAATCGCCATTGTAGCGCTCGAGACAACAGGACTTCACAACAGAAAAATCTGAACAGCTGCAGAAGTAGCTTCCCAGTGAAGCTTCTCCTGCAGCCGTTATAATTTTCCTTCTGAAAAGCACAGGCATCTGTTGCGATTACAACAACAGCGACAAACGATGCTTTCTCAGTAACCCTGTTAGCTCCTTTGAAAATAACGCATTGCGGTTCGAGCGCCAACGTTAAAAAGCCTGAAAGATACGTTTGCATTGCATTAACTTTGATTATTTGCCACATCAAACCTGAGCTCCGTCTTTATTCTGCAAACCCGAGCTTTAAACGGGACACTGAAATGCACAAGCCGGTGCTTAGTCTGCCAGTACCTGGAAACTTACATAAAATTACTTCTTACGAACGAGCTCGGTTAAGCGTGATCGATCAGAGTAGCCAAGAAGAAATGCAGAGAATCAGTGTATCATGGGAGTTGTAGTTCTGCAACAGTTGGTGGGAAAGGGGGGGGGTGGCAGATTGTTACAACATCCCTGCTTTAAAACGATTACGGGTTTCCCTTGGGCCGATAGAATAGCTCAGGCTGAAAGGACCGTGTCCCAAAAACCCCGAATGGAGAGCGTCTATTCCTCCGGGATCAGACGGTTCCCAATAGGATTATAAACCAAACAGAGACGTCCTTCACAATCACCAGCGCCTCCTCGGTGACAGCTCTGGGCATCACCTCCGGCAAGAAACATGTTTACATCACCATCCGTAATACTGACATCCTCGCGGTGAGATGGAGTCACTTTATGGTCATGTTTTATGAATCCAACAGGAGACGAGGTCATTTAAATAGTGGGTAAAATGGAAAAGGAATACTCTGACCGCGAGGGGGCCACATATTTACTATGACAGGCATTTTAATCCAAATATTTACAATCAAAGATACAGATCTGTAAGTATCAAACAGGTAATACAGTGACACACATCCAATAGACATATGTAAACATTGCATGAACACACATATACATACACATTACACACAGTTTAAAACAACGTACAAGACATTGCTTTTTAAGAAATAAAATCTGGCAGCTTTCTGACACTGTATTGCAGAGCTGCTCCTTTATTATCAGCAATCGGATTGCCCGCTGAACACTTTATATAAAGCGTACATGCGAGTGAGAGCAGCGGCTAGCAGAGATGCCCGCAGGGGAGTCTCCGCAGGCTGGAATAGAGCGAGGAGCTCCGTATGCTCCACAGGGACACATTGTATAATGCTAGAAGCTTTCATTGTAAGCGAGGGATGCCCCGGTGACTGCTACAGGGCATTGGTGCCAGCAAGCCGATTTACTCACAGCAAACTATAATCTGCCTCAGCAGCCCTCTAACCAGATAGAAATCTCTTAATCTGGCCACATGTCCTCTCCTTCTGGCCACAATCCTATTGTGTAAACTGGACAGATAATGTGTAATCCTGTAACAGAGAGGGCCAGTAATGGTCTCAGCCGGGCACTGCCAAGACATGCATACTGTAATAACTGTGTGGCACAGCCTGGACCGACACACTGCGTGCAATGACTGCACGGCACTGCCAGCATGGGCACCCTGTAATGAATACATGGCACTGCCAGGACAGGCCTCCCTATGTGTAATAACTGCAGTCAGAATGGACACACTGCATGTACAGAATACATGGCACTGCCAGGACAGGCATCCCTATGTGTAATAACTGCAGAATCAGAATGGGCACACTGCATGTACAGAATACATGGCACTGCCAGGACAGGCCTCCCTAGGTGTAATAACTGCAGAATCAGAATGGGCACACTGCATGTACAGAATACATGGCACTGCCAGGACAGGCCTCCCTATATGTAGTAACTGCAGAGTCAGAATGGGCACACTGCATGTACAGAATACAGGGCACTGCCAGGACAGGCCTCCCTATATGTAGTAACTGCAGAGTCAGAATGGGCACACTGCATGTACAGAATACATGGCACTGCCAGGACAGGCCTCCCTATGTGTAATAACTGCAGAATCAGAATGGGCACACTGCATGTACAGAATACAGGGCACTGCCAGGACAGGCCTCCCTATATGTAGTAACTGCAGAGTCAGAATGGGCACACTGCATGTACAGAATACAGGGCACTGCCAGGACAGGCCTCCCTATATGTAGTAACTGCAGAGTCAGAATGGGCACACTGCATGTACAGAATACAGGGCACTGCCAGGACAGGCCTCCCTATATGTAGTAACTGCAGAGTCAGAATGGGCACACTGCATGTACAGAATACATGGCACTGCCAGGACAGGCCTCCCTAGGTGTAATAACTGCAGAATCAGAATGGGCACACTGCATGTACAGAAAACATGGCACTGCCAGGACAGACACGCTACACATAAAGCTTTAAACCCTTCACGCTGTCCTTCCACTACACCCTCACATACTCCATCCGAAATAGCCCACACGTGACAAATTCCTGCCCGCCTTCACGATAGGCCTGTGCTGCTGCCAGCAAGATTCACGTGAATAAAAAGCTGCCGATTTAATGGGAATTAAACAGACTGCCTCGACAGACACATTACTTTAAGGAAGCCTATCAGCTCCGTCCAGAATCCCCATTGTTCATTTCTTGCTCCATCTTCCCACATGCGCACTGCTACTTCTTGTACTCTACTCACCCTCACCTAATGTGTCACCCCTCTCCTCTCAGATTGTAAACTCTCGAGCAGAGTCTTCTCTCCTGTTTTGTGTGTGTAATGTGCATGTATATTTGCTATTCTGTCTCTCCCTTTGTACAGCACCACAGAACTTGTTGGAACTTTATAAATGCTTGTAACTAACGGTATTTATTAAGCCAATATTAAACCGTCCACTGACACCTGCTTTTACTAATGGATTTCCCCGGGACGCACGCACGCACCCCCCTTCAAGTGGCGTACGGTCACACTGTATGTAGAAGACTTCACTGTTAGGCCGTCTCAGCAGACACTTTGCATTTGTTCTAAATTAAATGCTATGTGCACACAATTATTACCACATTTATTAAACCCTGTAAAAAGAGACATTAAGGTGAAATAAAGCGACGTGGGCCAAAATAGGCAACCCATGAGTTGTATGGGCACCTTGTAATAACACATACCTTATTAGAACAGAATGATGAGTATTATCAGCATTTCTGTAAAAAATAACCTGTTGTAATGCATACTGTAACTAAAATATACCATTGGGTGCTAACCTGATAATAGGACTACTCCTAAAGAGTCCCAGAAAAGTCAACAAGAAAGGTAAGTACAGAAGCACACCATGAAATAAAATAATCTTTATTGAAAAATAACACCGTCACACAGCAATAATGAAACAGATACTCAATACTCCAGCATACAGCTAGATTTTGGTGAAAAATCTTTTACCTTAAAATTGGAGGGGGTCGCACTATATTCGAGACATCTGCATCGCGTGTAAAAAAAAAAGACCTGCTCAGGGATCCTGGAAGTTCTGGTAGTGTTCCTGTAGTGAATGCAGGCTCCCTGATGCCCACAAATACTTCAGGCACCCCTGGATTCAGGAGAGGTAGGATCCATCAGATCCAGATGGCATGCTCGGCTTAAGCCAATCATTCAAGATTGGCTTAAGACCAAGCATGCACCCTTGCTCCGCGCAGCACACGGGGAGGTGTAGTTTGGTAAAGGATTCACTGAGTTGGTTACCTGGCTCCGCTGGCCATCTTTTCGCAAGTCAAGAAGACGGGTTTCTGGCGGCTTCATACTTCATAACAACTACAATCATTCTAGAGCAGAGCACCCTGGCCTTAGGGGTAACCTGTGTTAAGAGAACCTTAAAGGACTTTGTTTACCGGTACAGTATACTTTTATAATTTTGCTCTTCGCATTATATTAGAGTCTTGAGTATTATCTCATTTCCATAATGAATTTCGATCCATCGCGTTATATTCGAGTATCTACGGTAAAAACTGCACTTCAAATGAGTAGAATAAACACCAAAGAAAAAAAATTAAATCGTATAATAATAAATGCACAGGTCAATAGATATAGAGATGCACAAGGGTGGGGGGGGAACGACCTGAATGAGGCCAAATGATGAAAGCGTACGAATAAACAATCAATCCATACAGAATCACACTACATAGCGCAAACTCACACCAAAAAGAAAACAGTACAACCATATATCCACGCAGCTGTGTGACAATATACAGAGCAGCATATAATCAATGGTAATTAATGAAAACAGAAACCAAGGGGAACCTGCAGAGCAACAAACTGACAGAGCGCAGACAACCCGACGGTTCGGACCAAGAAATTTATCAAGGGTATTATCAGCATTTCTGTCATGTGACTTGCGGCCCCCATGATTAATCCACTGAGAGGGGTTGCAGTCAATAAGCCGAAGGCATGGGGCAGGACTAAACGTCAAAAAATATCACATGCCATGAGCGGGGGGGGGGGGAGCTCCGTCTAATCGATGATATAATTTAGGGATGGGGGCTTTATTATCTTTACAATAGGACCAGGCAGTCACCATCCCGCATCACTCCAAGCTTCTGAACATCTCACGGTAAACATTTGCCTAACCTTTATCCTGACTCACTCGCCTGTCACGGACATCTATTTTCCCAGCGTTCTCACAGGAACCGGTCGCCCTCCCTGACTAATCTCAGTTCATTCCTGCCAGGTCGTCCGTTTAACCCAAAGGTTGAAATATTTGGATTGAGCTCGGCAGTGACTCACGTTTTGGGAACCAGGCAAACCTTGAAATGGTTTAATCTACATAGAGTAACCCAGTAATGTGTCAGCCGGAGGTAATAATTCTAGGAACCCATGGCCACCCAATGCCATGACATTATTTGTGCCAGCACCTCGCTGGCATGTGTCACACGTGCAGAAGAACGCTGTACAGTCAGTGAGATCTAAGGAGATGACCCTCATCACTACCTGAACACCTGCCCTCTCCGCTGCAATGTGTTGCCTGACACCGCAACAAACAGGGTTATCCAAAGAGATTCGAATTGCTTGAGAAAGGTAACCGAACGCTGAAAATCAGGGTTCGGTTACCTTTCCTGACCATTCGGCTATTCAGAGAGCAGGCAATTCGCCAAATCCTGTCGAATTGCCTGAACATACGGTGCCTGTTCGGTCCCTGTTCGAGGGCAGTGAAATCCCCATCAAAAAGCACTGCTTCGGCTATTCAGAGAACACAAACCAGCAGTGAAAGGTTCCCGAATTGCCCTGCCATTCGGTGGTTTAATTCGGCACGTTAATTCAGGAGAATCCCATAGGCTTCAATGTTAAAAATATTCCCGTTTTAATTCAATATCTAATAAACCGTTCATTATAAAATTCTGCAGCAAAAAGTCTCTTTATTTATAGATTTTTAGGATACTTTAAGCATTTTTCTGAATTTTTAAAAAAAAAAAAAAAGTCCGATTTTTTTTTTTTTTTTTTTTCAGTTTGCTTATTTCTTTTGTAACAGCCCTCTTTATTATCATTCCCTGGATCTCCTGTGAAAATTTCAGACATTTTCGCTCAGTAGTTTCTTTGCAAACAGCGTTTCATTTTCCCAGATTCATACAAATGTTTTTTCTAATTTATTCACTGCCTCCTCTACGTCACAGCTGCTTCGGCTCTGTGTGATTCGGCTCCTTTTCGGCTCCTGTTCGGCTCCTCTTCGAAGGTTAATCCAGATGTTTTTGCTTGTTTTCATAGTGCATTCGGTTAGTTGTCGTCAGGTTTTCGGCAGCTTTTCCCTGCAATTCGGGACCCTGTGGTGTTTGCTGAATACACCGCAGGGTCACCGAAATGCAATCGGCAAAAGGAACCGAATTGAAGAGAACGAAAAGTCACCGAACGTGCGGTGACTTTTCGAATCTCTTTGGATAACCCTGAAAGTATCACTCGCCAGCAGGAAACACCACTGGTCAAAGTGTGGCAGAATTTCAAACCTTCAGGGTCTTGACCAAGGATTGTCAAACTGATATCCAGCCCAGGAGCCAGGAAAATGCTGTGTAATGTAGACCAAACAGACTAGTAATACATTTATACGTAATGCTACCAAAGTTAAAAGGGATACTCTTGAAATTAGAGTGCCTCTTTTTTTGCCCTTAAATAATTGGGCAGAGCATGCGGACTTTAGTCCCTCGCCGGGCGCAGCTCCTCTTTTTCAGCTCTGGGACTCCCAAACCTGGAAGTCCCTAAAGCTTTTCTGCACTCCTATACAATTTCCATACGTAGTAATTCTAACATTTCTACGTAATCTGCATCAAAACATCACGAAATATCACTTGCCTGACTAGGTTAATATATTAGAAGCCTTGGCCCTCCAGTTTTGTAACTACATCTCCCATGATTCTTAGCCATTAAAAGGGTTGGATGAGCATCATGGGAAATGCATTTCCAAACAAGGGTGCTGGTCCCTGCCCTAATGAGTCTAAATGCAGCAAAAACAGAGGGGTCTGATTGGCTAAAACTAGGGATGCACCAAAACGAAAATTCCCGGCCGATACTGAAACCAAAAATTTGTGATCGTTTCAGCCGAAAACCGATGCCGAAGCAAGATAATGCACCTGGGTCGTAAAAACCCAAGGGCTGAATATAGAATATTTGATACATCTGAGGGTTGGGATTTAGGGGTTATTATTTCAGAGGATCTAAGGGTAAGTAGTCAATGTAATAGAGCAGCAGGAAATGCTGGCAGAATGCTTGGTTGTGTAGGGAGAGGTATTAGCAGTAGGAAAAGGGAAGTGCTCATGCACTGTACAGAGCACTGTGAGACCTCACTTGGAGTACTGTGTGCAGTACTGGAGACCGTATCTCCAGAAGGATATAGACATCTTAGAGAGAGTTCAGAGAAGGGCTACTAAAATGGTGTACGGCTTGAAGGAGAAAAGTTACCAGGAAAGGCTTAATGATCTTACATGTACAGCTTGGAAAAAAGACGAGACAGAGGAGATATGATAGAAACATTTAAATACGTAAGGGAATCCACAAGGTAGAGGAAGGGAGTATATTTAAAAGGAAACAAAATAGCAAAACAAGAGGACATAGTCTGAGATTAGAGGGGCAAAGGTTTAAAAGTAACGTCAGGAAGCATTATTTTACTGAGAGGGTGGTGAATACATGGAACAGCCTTCCAGTAGAAGTGGTAGAGGCCAAAACAGTAATTGAATTTAAGCAGGCATGGGATAGGCATAAGGCTATCCTAAACAAAAGATAAATCCAGGTAAAGTATCCATGTAATTGGGCAGACTAGATGGGCCGAAAGGTTCTTATCTGCCGACATTTTTCTATGTTTCTATGAAATTGAAAATCAGCGATGAGAACCTGGGCCTGGAGGCCGGGGACTCGCCTGATCCCGAAGGCCGGCCTCCAGGCCGAGGTTCGCATGGCTGATTGGTTGCACCATACTCGCCTACATCCTCCTACTTCCGAGGGCTCGCCTGAGCCTGGACGACGGCCGAGCAGCCCGAGACAGCCATTGGACGGTCACCGCTGGAGCTCGGGGCCGAAGTACACATACTCACCTACATCGGGTCAAAGGCTTCTGTGACGTCATACCGGCGACCGACACAGCGGGCACTGGATGCAGGATTGCCATTGCTGGAGGAGCTCCAGGCCGATGTAGGCAAGTATGTTTGCAACCGGTGGAGGACTCGACTTGTGAGTATGACACCTCGCCCCCCACCACCCCCCTGCTTGCTCGGCCGGCATCCAGGCTCAGGATCCTAGAGGCCCAGCCGAGCCGGGGACTCGCCTGAGCCTGGAGGATTGCAACTCGACCGGCCTCCATGCTCAGGCGATCCCCCGGCTCGGCTGGGAAATGGAAATTTTCAGCCGAATTTCCATTTCAGCCGAAACCACCATTTTCGGCCAATAATTTTCAGTGGCTGAAATTTCGGTGCATCCCTAGCTAAAACACTTCCTGATCTGCACTAAGCTCACTGATGGTCCTGTGTAGGACAGACATTCGCAGCAAAAATGTCAATAGAACAAAATCTATTTTAGAATTTTTGCTTTACACACACACAAGATATTTATTTTTACAATTTGTTCCACAACAAACCAGACCACTGTTCAGTGTACGGTCGTTTCATTCAGGGCGGCTTTAGTAGATCTAACCATAAGAAAAACTAACAAAAATCCATAAACAAACTGTTAAAGGTTATTAAAAAGTTACTGAGCGGCCACATAAACTCTGTGATCGATTGAGGAATATTAATTAGCAGCCAACGTGGTGTGACATTAACTCCAGACTAGTATTTTCTCAAATGCTGACAGCCCACATCAAAATATAATTTTATAGAGGAAAGCTTAAGGATCAAAACAAACTGTGCCGCAGTAAGGGGAAAACTAATCCCAACAGACCTCAATCATCCTGTCAACCAACTCAAACCACACTGAAAAAAAATATATAAATACTCTGATTACTCAATACGAGCCATTTCCTCACCCGGCCCCTAAGGGGACACAAGAAAAGGCAGCATAGGAGGGTGCGTCCTGGAGATTAGGGTACCAGGGATGCTCTAGAAGACACCTGTAATCCGAGCGTGCCTGAATACTGACTCGCCCAAGAAATACTCCTCTCTGAATTAGTATCCAAATCCAGACACATACTTGGCGATTGTGAAATATCGATGGGGGTACACAACCGAACACCACTTATAACAGGGCTTAAAGGGGCACTCGACAGTGTGAGCGCTCAATCTTATCTGAGCAGTCACACTGCTGTGAGTGTGACAGCTCCCGGCTCCCTCTGAGGGGGCGCAGAGGTCTGATTCAGACATCCAAATGCAGGGGTTTAGTCCCAACCCAGATCCTCAACTCTGGTTTCAGGGCTTAACCCTTTCACTGCTGAGGATGTGTGGGGAACGTCCTCATTGACTCCTAAGGAAAGATGGGGGTGGAGATAGATATTGGGGTTCAAAGGAACCACCTGACTGTTGGCAGCAAGCAGGGTTATGTTTGGTATCATTTGAAAGGCCAGAGCATGGCCTTTCCAATGGTACCAAATATGACCATGTTGAAAGTAAAGAAAAAAAAAATAAAGACAATTAAAAAAGAAAAATCTGGTTTTTAAGACGTGAAATGGCACAGCAGGGAAGGGGTTAAAAATCTTTGAGAATCAACCGTATCCAATGGAATCAAAGCCTTCCTGCATTGAGACCCACTTGATTGGCTGGAGCGCCCAGCTACTCCTGCAGTCATGTGACAAAGTGAGCAGGAAGCATGTCATATCAGACAGAGACCAAAGCTGGATTCAATGGGGATTAAACTAAAGGGTTGAAACATGGGAAAATGTGGATGGACAGGAGAGGTTACGGTTTAACCCCTCTGTCTCCTACCCACCTGTTTTAACCCTATAAAATCCCTTTATAAATATGTATCAAACCTAAGGGCCAAACATACAGGGGGCCAGGAGTAAAATTTTTGTTGCTGGTTAAATAATCTTTTTAATTTCCCTGTATCACATATATATATATATATATATACACACTGTATATAACTCAGATATTTTTTGTTCTGTTAAAAAGTTACATGATAAACGTACCTTTCACCATATATAAATAAGTGCAACTATGCAAATCCTCTCTGACTCCGAATGTATGCTATTAGTCACATATGCTACATAAACTCAGAAAGATACCTGACTAAAGGAAAATTTGTTTCAGTCTCTTGTCTCTCGCTCGAGCTGTATCTAAATCAAGGTCTAAAAATGCAACAGAATCCTTTAAATATCTTTGGCTCGCTATCCTGCCATTGGGTTATTGAAATTAACCCTTTTTCACCTGTGGATCGGTGGGTTTGTGCATCAATGACCAAGACCCACAACTCGAATGTTTCATTAAAATAGGAAAAGCTACAAGGCAGCTTTCAGAACTAGGGATGAAACAACTAATCTATCAATCGACAACTAATCGATTAAAATAGTTGTCAACTATTTCCATTATCGATTAATTGGTGTTAATCATCCTGTGTACAGCACACGCATTTAGACTCAGACTGAGTTAAACGTAAATAACCTCAGCTTCGGAGCAGATTTGAGAAGACGCGCCGCTGCTTTACTAGGTATGATTTGGTTCTAGGGTTATGTCAGACACAGCCAGTTTGCTTTAATTCCGTTTACAACAGTAGCAGAACTATAACACAAACAATAGGATACTGCCACTGGGTGAAGAGCTGTATGCCTGTGTTTTATCCTTACTTGAAACTGGAGTCCTGTGCCACCACCCCACCCTCCCTGCCACACCCTCTTTGGTCAGGAACTGCCATTCCCTCCCTTTGGTCTGGTCCCTTTCCCCAAACTCACTCCCACACTCAGATCCGGTCTTTTGCCCAAACCCACTCCCTCTCACACTCAGGTCAAGTCACTTGAGCAAAGTCACTCCCTTCCACCTACAGTCCCTCCTCCCACTCAGTTTGTTCACAAAATTATTAAAAGGACACTCTACGCACCCTGACCACCCTGAAATTAACCCCGATTTAATGCTGACATAATCATCTATGACCAAGTGCTTGTAGCCGCGTTTATTTGAGAAAGCAAACATGGCCTTAAGCTGCGCATGCAGCATCAACACATCACTGTGACCAAGCATTCGCATACCTTGTGTGAAAAGTACGCAAGATACGCAATTTGCGTATGTACGTACAAAAGTTACGTACACTATGCAAATTGCTTATGAAAAAGGGGGAGGGGTTGTAGTTCTTTATTTAGATAAAATTCCCTCTTAGTAAACTTTTTTCTAGTTTTTTTTTATCCGATGAATCGAAATAATAAAAATCGGCCAACTAATAGATTATGAGAATAATAGTTAGTTGCAGCCCTATTCAGAACAACACAAAGAGTCCATAGACTCCTGCCTCCTGACCTAAATTGTGTCCTTTACCAGCTAAGGCATCGTGCCAACTTCCGATTCAGCTGTGCCCTGCCACGTGAGTCAATTTGAACGTTTCAAAGACAATATTTGTGACCTGAGATGCGACGACTCGGCTGGTAAGTAAACAGCACTCGTTTAGTTCAGGATGGAAAAGTCTACGGACTCTTCTTTAACCCTTTCACTGCTGAGGACGTGTGGGGAACGTCCTTATTGACTCCTAAGGAAAGATAGCGGTGGAGATAGGGGTTACTTTGAACCCCGATATCACCCGACTGTTTTCAGTTAGCAGGATCATGTTCGGTATCATTAGAAAGGCCAGAGCATGGCCTTTCCAATGATTCCAAACATGACCATGTTTAAAGTAAAGAGAAAAAAAAATAACAATAATATTAAAGAAAGGAAAAATTTGTTTTTTTAAGACGTGAAATTGCTCAGCAGTGAAGGGGTTAATAACTCCATGAAAAGGTAAGACCTAAATGATGCAAATTCCAGGAAAGGTTTATGTAGCAAGGAGAAAAGATTTTGGGATTAGAAACAAAAAACTAGAATTTTCTTGCTGAGCATCATGGGACATGTAGTTCTGAAACATGAGGACACTCCGATGCAAAGAATGGAGAGTCAAACAGCAAAGGGGTGGCACTGGCGGAGGCGTAAACATACAGCGAAATGTATTTGGCGGATAAATTTAAAAATAAAAACAAGAGATCTTTTCCCCCCATGGCCAATTTGAAAACCCGGAAAAGTGGAAATATTACTCAACACAAAAATATGAAGGTGGGAAATGAGTCCACGCACCTGGAACGTGTTATTCCCTGCGCCGCAATGAAACAAGTCAGAAACACTAAACAGACCCATCTGTCATTATTCGTGTGTCAAGAAACGTCAGGCATACACCAGACATCCAGAAACATATTAAAACGCGGGGAAGGAAAAGGTGTATTTTTTAACATTCTTTCCTGTAGAAACAAGACAGAGGATTTTCCTGTCGAAACAAGAAAAACTGGGGGAGAACGCCAGCTTAATGCAACGTACGAATGAACAGGAGAGAAAACCCGTCGAGAGCTAAAGACTCGCAGGTAAACAAAACTTACGGATGTGGAATCTGAGAAAGGAGAGACTCGTTACTTTGCATACTAGACGACAAAATAGATTACAGAGCCCAGTGCTGTCATTTCAGAGACCTGCATTATTATTGAAATATAGTATTCTCTGTGTCTTATATGCAGTCTGCGTATTACATTGTCCAATACGTACGTAGCAATACATTTTCAATCCATTGCTGGGAAATACTATAGTCTTCGTGGGAGCTGCCATCTTTAATTCTGGTAAGAAGCCCTGTGTAGCCAACCCAAGGCTATGGGGTGTAAAAAAAATAAAAATTATATATATATATTTAGCAGGGGTTAACAGCAGACCCATGCAAAGCAGTTTTTTTTTTCCCTATAAATGCATACTCTGCCCCTTTAACTGGGTACAACAGCGCTTCTATGTTTTAGGGTCAATTGGAGCCCAAGCTACGGCGGTATAGAGGTTCCCTTTAACCCCTTCCCGCCGCAGGACATTCTATGCCGTTCTGGCGGCGGGAGGGCTTTGAAGAAGCAGTGCGTACATGTACGCCCCGCTGTCTTCAATGGGGCCGCCTTGGCCCTTCCCCGTCGACTCACGGAGCGTGTCATTGGCTGCACGGGGACGGCCTGAACTCAAGCTGTCCCCCTGCAGCCAATGATGCGCGTTCCACGTTGGCTGCGGGGCGGGCTGCAATCAGTGCTGCGAGACAGCACCTGTCGGCGAGGCGTATGTACCTGTACACCTCATCGGTGAAAGCCACCCGTGCGTCCTTAAGGGGTTAATGGGTAGATTGCCATGTGTACAGTTCAAATAGAGATCCTATTCTATCATGGATTTAAGCTGAGATCTCAAACACTGCCCGACCCCAGATGTTTCTGAACTAAAACTCCCATGATTCTCTGGCCATCTAGGGCATTCATAGAATTATGGGTACTGCAGGCAATCGACATCGGGGGGGGGGGTAAAGTTTGAGATCCCTGTGATAAAGCTTAATGCAGAAAGAAGAGAGGAGGAGGAAGAGGTGCAATTAAAGGAATAAATACAGGGATCAACACCCTTGGCCCACCAGATCCTTTTTCCATTTCCCATGAGGCTATGCTGCCAGCATAACGTGTAGCTGAGCATTATGGGAGATGTAATTTCAAAACATCTAGACGGCCAAGGTCGCTGATACTTGAACTTGAAATTCAATGTATTGGAAAGCACTCAAATAGTTTCCAAGAATGATTTTGGGTCCACCCCCTTTTTTTTTTTTTTTTTAAAAGGGACAGAGGACGTTTTGTGTTTTTATTTTTTCACCCCATTTAGATCTTTGTTCCCAATTCTACATTCGGCCTGATTGCCCCATAACAATGCGGTAGAACAGGTAGCGTAGGATTTTTCAGGCACGTCCCCGACATCTCTATATTGTGACTGTACGCAGGGATTACACCATCGCCAGTACTTACCATAAGTGGCTTCGGTTTCCAATACGTGCGGTCACACCGGTGTTTAAATCCACTTAATCCACAACCCAAACATGGGGGTTCCAGGGCCATTGGGGAAAACCTGCATATTTTATGCCAGAACAGCACAATTTAAACTATTCTGGTCTTTGTGATGAATATTCTTGCCTAAAATTGGCAATCCTCCAACAATTCATCATTTAGAAACCAACTCCTCAAGGGCTTCAGATGCATGAACTGATAAGACCTTCAGATAGATCCTCCATGAAAGATAAATAAATGTGAGGCTGACACCTCGTGTAATTACAGCTTGATTAGTGGTCATTAGGTACCGGTGTGAATCACAGCTCCTGCATGGCTGAGAATCTCTTGCCCTGGAGAGAGCAGTGCTTGGATCAGGATGTTTATCTAGGACAGTGCTTCCCAAACCTGTCTGCATGTCCCTCTTAACAGGACAGGTTTGCAGGATATGTGAAGCACAGCACAGGTGATCTGATTTGCTGCTCGGTGATTGCAGGATTCAGTCTGCATTTCCCCAAGCTAATACTTAAAACCTGGCCTTTTAGGAGGGACCTGAGGACCAGGGTTGAGAAGCATTGATCCAAGAGATATCTGGACACGTGACACCGAAAAGAACACAAAAAATAAATTCAAATTACAGGGTCATAATGCCCACCATTTAATTAGCGCCCCCCCCCCCCTGTGTGACCAGCCGGGACTGCTATTAATACAGGCCTAAGCATCCGCTCACACTCACCCTCCAAGTGACTTATACAGATACAGATTTGTGCACATTATGAGATCACTAGGGATGTAACTAACCATTATTTTGATAATCGATTAGTTGGCCGATTGTTTTTCTGATTAATCTGATAAAAGAAAAAAAAAAACTGGTTACATATAAGGGACACTAACAGGGTTATTCAAAGATATCCGAATGGCTGCCGAAAGGGAACCGAACGCTGAAAATCAGCGTTTGGTTACCTTTCTTGGCCATTTGGCTATTCAGAGAGCAGGCAATTCGCCAAATCTTGGCGAATTGCCTGCACATACGGTGCCTGTTCGAGGGCAGTGAAATCCCCATAGAGAAGCACTGCTTCGTCTATTCAAAGAATCAAAAACCAGCAGTCAAAGGTTCCCTAAATGCCCTGTCATTCGGTGGTTTAATTCAGCAGGTCAGGTTTATTCAGGCAAATCCCATAGGCTTCAATGTTTAAAAAATTCCTGTTTCAATTCAATATCTAATAAACCGTTTATTATAATATTATGCAGTAAAGAGTCTCTTTATAGATTTTTTAGGATATTTTAAGCATTTTTCCGGATTTTTTTTTTACTTTACTTATTTTTTCTGTAACAGCCCTTTTTATTATCATTCCCTGGACGTCATATGTAAATTTCAGACATTTTCGCTCAGTAGTTTCTTTGCAAACAGCGTTTCACTTTTCAAACATTCAAGCAAACTGTTTTTCTAATTTATTCACCGCATTTGTCTGCGGCGTCGGCTTTTTCCAGCGGCTGCGTTGCGTGTGATCGGCTCCTGCTCGGGTTTTTCGGCAGGTTAAACCAGATGTTTTTGTGGGTTTCGGCGTGCATTCGCCGGGTTTTTGTGGGGAATTTTCGTCGGGTTTACGGCAGCTTTTCCCTGCAATTCGGGGACCCTGTGGTGCTTGCTGAATACACCGCAGGGTCGCCGAAATGGGATTGCCGAATCGTCACGAATTGAAGGGAACGAAAAAAGTCACCGAACGTGCGGTGACTTTAATTCTCTTTGAATAACCCTGTATGTAAAATCAATGCCTCCTTTTTTCTTACACAATTTCCACAGTGTACATACATACGTAAATTGTGTATCTCACGTAACATGAGTACTTTCATAACTTTGCATACTTTTCACACACAAGGTACGCGAGCACCTGGTCAGAGTGATGGATTGACCCATGTCTCCTTTCTCCCTTGCTAAAAGCACTAGGATAGACAAGATGATGTCAGCACACATACGCTCTGGACCAGAGAGATGGGAGGCAGGTACGGTGGTGCGTCAGACATGACAGGTGGCACAGGACTCCAGCTCCATGTAAGGCTCATGTCAGACGAGCGCAGTGTTCACGTCCATGTTGCCGCACATTTTAACGTCCGTGGTAGCATATAATTATGATCAATAGAGACCCACACACGAAGTACGTCCGCATGTGCGGAAGCACAACAGACGCGGCAAACGGACGCAGGTTAGGCAAGAACGTAAATCCGGTAGAACAGGCGCACAGAGTGCGCTGCGTCCTCAACGTCCGCATAGCTTTGTGTGTGAGTGATGAACGAGGTCCGACAGACTGCATTTGTGACGGACAAAATGGTTTTCATATTTAATTTATTTTCCATCTACATCCGTCAAAAATAATGTCAGTTAAAAAAACGGACTGTGTGGCCAGTACTGCGTCTTCCGTAAGCAAGTGCGTCCGTACTGCACGGAAGCACAGTCTGTACAAAATGCGCTCGTCTGACACCAGCCTAAGGATAAAACACTGGCAGTAAAGCTCCTGCACCCAGTGACAGCACCCTGCACCCAGTGACCGTTCTGCTACGGTTTTAAACTAAATAAAAACAAACTGGTTATGTCTGAACTAACCCTAGAACGAAACCATACAGAGTACAGCAGCGGCACGACTTCTCTAAACCACTCCAAAGTCACATCTGAGGTTAATAACGTTGAACTCAATCTGACTTAGAGTGCGCTATATACAGACCAGTCTGTGTATAACACACGGTTTAGTTTCAGACGGAGTTAAACATTATTAACCTCAGATTCTAGTGAGGAGCTGATTGGAGAAGACGTGCAGCTGCTTTTGTTGTAGGGTTATGTTGGACGTCACCATTTAGTTAACAACAGTAGAAGAACTATCACACAGACCATGGGGTACTGACAATGAGTGGAGGAACTATACCGCTAGTGTTTTATCCTTACTTGGAGCTGGAGTCATGTGCCACCACCCCACCCTCCAGTCCAGAGCTGCCTTCAGTCCTGTTGGTCCTGGTCCCATCCCAGCACACTCCAGTCCAATCTCTTGCCCAAACTCACTCCCTCTCAACTGGTTCTGTTAATTTGCCCAAACTCAATTCTCTCATATCCAGTCCCCCCACTGTCCATTTATTCATGAAGTCATTTTAAAAAGGGACACACTGAGTGGGCGTGGCCAGCAGTGGATGAGGGAGGATGTGTGTCTCTGTAGCTCTTACCTGCCCTTCCGTCTATGGGGGAAATTAGACGTCTTTAGCCGCTGAATTTTCTACCTGAGGGACCCAGAGTAGATGGCCATCTGAGGAGAGTTGTCCGGGGCCTGTTCTGTCCCCACCCCCCGGACCTGAGACAGACGTTGCTGGCCGTTTAACTGCTGGACGGCACCTGCTGACGGCCATCTTGGGCCTTTCCCACAGCTCCGCACATATCCCCTCTGCGCCCCCTCGTGGATTTACTCCTGGGTGGGATCATGCCAAGGATTGGGGTTGAGTCTCCCACCTGTTGCTGGAGTCAGAATGGAGAAGGTAGATGAGGCTGGTGTGGCTGGGCGCCGGATCAAACCCACTCCCCTCAATTTAGAGAAAATGGCCACGATAGCGAGCCTCGAAGCCTGTATGGCATTGCTGTAGGTTGCTGGTGTGTCCCAGCCTGGGGTTGAAGAGACCCAGGGGTTGCAGATCCAACATGACCTTTGAGGGGTACTATGGCCTGGCTGGCCACGCGGCCTGTTAGACACAGACTGTCATGGTCACCACGCTCTGGCCCCTGGCACCCCCACTAAACCCTGTAATAATGAACTATACAGGTTCCTGCACTTTTCTGACAGACTGAGTTGACTCCAAGCCCTGGAGCATCACCTTGCTCTGATGAGACCTGTATAAGAGGAAGCTACGCCCTCCATTCTATGCTTCCACATTGAAGTTGCAGACTGTGTACCTGTGCAGAGCCGTTTTCTGAACTCCCCCTGTCAACTCTGTTGATATCTGAACATTCACTTCATACACATACATACCGGTACTCCCCCTTTTTGCTCCCTGTGCCCCTCATCTTTGACCCCTGTTTACCAGACCCCTTGATTGGACTTTGACCACCATGCCTGCCGCCTCGCCCAGACCCCTGCATTATTCTATTGCCTGATCCTTATCTGTACCGTTGCCTGAATATCTGTTATCTGTTTATCGTGTTATTGTTCATACAGTGTCTGCCCCTATGTGCTGTTAGTTTCCCCTTGTGTCTATTGCTCCTTTCGCCTCTCGAGTATTCTCAACTTGTTATTCCTTATTTCTCCTGTTTCCTAACTACTCCCATATTCAGTTCTCCCTTAACCTCCCTTCCCACTACTCTCAGCCATCCCTCTATTGCCTCAACCTCCTTTTCCTGCATCTCCTCTCCTTCCCTAATCTATTCCCCATCGTGCCCAGTCTCCTCCATTGTCTAGTTCTGATCGCCTGTGTTTATAAAATAAACCCTGTTGCGCCCTGTAACCTGCCTGATCTCAGTGCGCTGCATATTGGGCTCACAAAAACACCTGCTGCACAAATTACACAGCCTACACCTGACACCGACTGAAGCAGACTGCTTTCCTTCTCTTTACACTGCAGGTTTGTACCTTTCTTGAAGTGTCCCCCCCCTTTGCTGCCTCTCATTTCTCCCCCGCGTTGCAACTCTTATTGTTTTATTTTGACCTGCAGAGTTTATTTTGATAAGTCTCGCCCCCCCCCACCCCCTGTTTTATGACCAATTCTTTGAGGACTCTTGATTTTTGGCTGTGTGTTTTATTTTCCTTTTTTTCTCTCGGATGACGGATATTGTTTGACCTTCACTGTTTCGGCCCTGCGAGGCCGCTTTCTTGCTGGTTGACTTCCTTTAAATTCATAAATTTAAAAAAAAACAGGTACACCCTGCCCACTTTAGCATATTAACATGGTCAGACTGCGTGGAGTGTACCCCACCTTCTCACCCCACTTTGCGTGCCGACATGTCTATCCAAGTGCTCGTAGCGGCGTTCATTCAGGGAGAAAGCAGCATTAATCTGTTACTCTGACCAGATGCTCGCCTACCTTTTGTATGAAAAGTACACACGATACATAGGTTACGTAAACTACGCAAATTGCAAAGCAATAATTTTTTTTAATTTTTTGATTAACCGATGAACCGATAGTTGCCGATTAATCGGAAAAATAAATGATGAAAATAATCGTTAATTGTTTCAGCCCTAGATATCACAAATGGGACGCCTGTTACTTTTGCTCAACAAAACACGGTAAAAGAATTGGAGTGGGGGCTGTATTTGTTTTAACTGTGACATTGTTTGCAAAGTTTACTTTTTATTAACTCGCATGGTAAAAGTCCATTCCTTATCATCCACACAAAGCCCCCGCGATGCGCGATACAGTGAACGCCAAATAAGCTCTCACAAGCCTCAGACCTTGACTTCATGTCAGCCAAAGAGCACAAATTTTTTATTTTTATCTGACGACTGGTTCTAGTATTTCACCTCTGCCTCTTATTTTATTTGAAAAACTATTGGCAGAGGGGAATAGCTGGCTCCCAAAATGTACGGCAGGTGTCTAGATTTTCCTACCATAGGTTTGATTATATATTTATAAATAATTATGAATTAACACCTACGTATTTGGCAGTATGCACTATATGGCTTATTTTAATAGGAATTCACACACTATATATCGGGGCCTATTACAATCTTCGTGTTAAAACGCTCACGCAACGCGTGAATTTGTGCGCCCAGCGTTAAACGTTACCGCACGTAAATCAACGCTGGAATTACAATCCTCGCGCATTTTTTTTCATCCGTCGAGCAATAACGCGCGTTAAACGGACGCGCACAAATGCGCCCGCAGTAACGTTGCGCGCAGAAATCAGTGTGCGGACTTTTTTTCACGCGATTCAGCCAATCAGAATTAAGAACCACAATTATCTCACGTTAAGAAATTGCGCCTCTCAAAGTCAATCTGCGCATATATGCTGCATCAATAAAAAAAAGCACACACAACTTCTCCATTTTATTGGTTTGGGTATGTGTAGAATGTGTAACTATACTTTTCTGCGTATTTTTTTTTTGGGCTGGTGTATTTGGTTTCGACCAGGTTGATAGAATTTGCCGTTAACACCAGCTTTTAGGAGTTGCTAAAATTATGCGTGCAAAGGCTATGCGTTACAAACGTGTTACACGTCCGTGTAGCGGCCTGTGTGCGTGATGAGGCGACGTCAGACACAATGCATTTGTGACGTCCATCACGTTGACGCTCAGATTTTTTTGGTCTGGCTGACTGTACCATTTAATTTTAATTCCCATATTTCCCTTTTTTTTCTACATCCATCAAAAAAAAAAAAAAACTGACCGTGTGGTGTCTACAGTATCTTCCGTCAGTATGTACGTAAGTCCATTATGCACGCACGCAGAGTGCGCGCAGACTGCGTTCGTCTGACATTAGCCTAAAAGAGCAAATTCCTTGGATTGCTGGGTTATAAAGCACTTATTTAGATATACAGCTGCATCTCAATAAATTAGAATGTGGTGGAAAAGTTCATTAATTTTATTAATTCAACTCAAATTGTGAAACTTGTGTATTAAACTACTTCAGTCCGTGCGCATTGAATTTATTTAAGTCTTTGGTTCTTTTAATTGTGAAGATTTTTCTCACATTTAATCTCAAAAAAATTAGAATACTTCATAAAACCAATAAAAAAAATCATTTTTAGTGAATTGTTCGCCTTCTGGAAAGTCTGTTCACTTCATTTACTGTAAATGTACGCAATACTTGGGGCTCCTTTTGCTTTAATTCCTGCCTCGATTCGGCGTGGCATGGAGGTGATGAGTCTGTGGCGCTGCTGAGGTGCTATGGAAGCCCAGGTTGCTTTGACAGTGGCCATCTTTTGGTCTCTTGTTCCTCATTTTCCTCTTGACAATACCCTATAGATTCTCTATGGGGTTCAGGTCTGGTGAGTTTGCAGGCTGCCAGTCAAGCACACCAACACCATGGTCATTTAACCACCCTTTGGCACTTTTGGCAGTGTGAGCAGGTGCCGAATCCTGCCAAAAAATGAAATTGGCATCTTTAAAAGCTGGTCAGCAAAATAAAGCATGAAGTGCTCTAAAATTTCTTGGTAAACGGGTGAAGGGACTTTGGTTTTCAAAAAACACAGTGGACCAACACCAGCAGATGACATTGCACCCCGAATCATCACAGACTGTGGAAACTTAACACTGGACTTCAAGCAACTTGGGCTATGAGCTTCTCCACCTTTTCTTCAGACTCTAGGACCTTGGTTTCCAAATGAAATACAAAACTTGCTAATCTGAAAAGAGGACTTTGGACCACTGAGCAACAGTCCAGGTCTTCTCCTTAGCCCAGGTAAGACGCCTCTGATATTGTCTGTGGTTCAGGAGTGGCTTAATAAGAGGATTACGACAACTGTAGCCAAATTCTTTGACACGTCTGTGTGTGGTGGCTCTTGATGTCTTGACCCCAGTCTCAGTCCATATTCCTTGTGAAGTTCACCCAAATTCTGGATTTGATTTTGCTTGACAAGTTTCTCAAGGCTGCGGTTCTCTCGGTTGGTTGTGCATCTTTTTCTTCCACACTTTTTCCAGCCACTCGATTTTCTGTTAACATGCTTGGATACAGCACTTTGTGAACAGCCAGCTTCTTTGGCAACGAATGTTTGCGGCTTACCCTCCTCGTGAAGGGAGTCAATGATGGTCTTAGGGACAACTGTCAGATCAGCGTCTTCCCCATGATTGTGAAGCCCAGTGACCCAAACTGAGAGACCACTTTGAAGGCTCAGGAAACCTTTGCAGGTGTTTTGAGTTGATTAGCTGATTAACATGTCAACAGATTCTAATTTGTTGAGATCGTGAATTGGTGGGTTTTCGTTAAAGGTGAGCAAAGTCATCACAAAAGAACCAAAGATTTAAACTACTTCAGTCTGTGCATTGAATTTATTTAATACACACGTTTCACAATTTGAGTTGAATTAATGAAATAAATTAACTTTTCCACCACATTCTAATTGAGATGCACCTGTATGTGTGTGTACACACACACACACACACACACACACGTACGTATTCATTCCATTATGCGTGCCAACGTAACACCAGAAGTGTAAAATTCCACCCCTGACCTTATGTGACGGGGGACAAAGTTATTAAAAGCATTGTATAAAATGCGCTTCAGGCTGTGTTTTTGAAACAAATTAATTTTGTGTTTAGACTCCTGGTCCCAAACCCATGAAAACCACTGGTCCCAAACCCATGAAAACCACTGGTCCCAAACCCATGAAAACCACTGGTCCCAAACCCATGAAAACCACTGGTCCCAAACCCATGAAAACTCAATAATAATTACATGCAAATATTCCAAAAATCTGAAGAAGAAAAAATTCCCAACAAAACAATTCAGGTCCCAATCATTTCCAATAAGGGAAACTCAACCTGTATATACTCACCTTCAGTAAACGAGACGTCTTTGCCTGAAAGACACACATACACACACACACTTGAAAAGGACATCCGCCAAAACAACCTTTTCACTGTTTATCGCAGAGATATGGCATCGCTGCATGATTGTACCGTACGGCTTCTTAACATGTAACTTGTACACTTTAGGATATGGTCACACGAGTACACCGAGTGTGTCCGTTACAGCTTTGTGATGGCTCGACGGGGAGGGTCATATGCTGTAGTGTGCGCACCAGTTGCGCGCGCTACCACCGGACATGCGTTCAGCATCCCCCTCAAAAAGCTACGATGGACGTAGGACAGGGCTACAAAGCGCGGTCCTCCATAGGAGGATCGAACCTTGCAGCACTGAGAGCACTAACTGCACTCAGCGAGGTGGCCAGACGGCATCAGAGTGGAAGGAAAGTCCACTCTCACAGACGTTCCTTCCGCTCCGCAAAACGCTGGTCTGACCCCGGCCTTAGCTGTTTAATTTGCAGTAGCGGATGTACACTGCTGCACCGATTTACTTGTGTGAGATGTTCTCTGCTTCATTAACATTGGTTTTAAGAAGGACACGCTATTTATGTACAGGTAGGGCTCATTCACTACGTATTCCTGTCACCTGTTCAGGCAGAGAAGCTGGTTTTATTCCCAGATGCCCGAGCTCTCCGACACCCGGTAAATAGGAAGCCTCTGACATTGGTAAAAGCATCTCCCCCAGGATGGACAAGAATTCAAAATGCATTGGGAGGATTTCCTCTAGATAGTAACCCTGATTGTGGGGGGGGGGGGATTCCCTCGTGGGGAGGTAGAGACGTAGCAGCTGCTGTCAGCTCTTCAAAGAGCTTTCTTTGAAACAAAACGTTTCAGGGTTATTCAAAGAGGATCAAAAAGTCACCGCACACTCTGACTTTTCGTTCTCTTCAATTCGGCGATCCCATTTCGGCCACCCTGCGGTGTATTCAGCAAGCACCACAGGGGCGTCGTAGTGCAGGGAAAAGCCGCCGCAAAAAAAAAACATCTGGATTAACCCATAATAAAAGGTCTATATATTTTTTCAACAAGAAGCCTTCATGTGAGTCTGGAACTTCGATTTTCTATATTCTACTTTGCAGCCAGATTACTCAGCACTGGAGCATGATACATGGTATGTGGAGATTCTTGGAGAGAATTTGTGTGTGTATATATATATATATATATATATATACACACATACATACACACACACAAACACAAACAAAACCAGGGAGAGAGCACTCCATTCAAAAAACCTGCAACAACAAATTTGCTATATGTTAGGGATAGACCGATATTTTTTCAGGGCCGATACCGATATAGATTATCGGCAGCTTTTCTGGCCGATAGCCGATATTTGGTGCCGATATTCTGTAAAGTTAAAGTTCTGAAAAAAAACAGCACAAATCTGACTATGTCATGAACTCAATGGCCTAAACAACAATCTTTGTGCAAACGTTTCCACCGGTGCAAAAAACATTTAACGCAAGGGGCAAAACCCTTTACGCCGAATGCCATATTACATAGTCAGTGCAACAAACGCACGTAATCGTCTACCGCGGGTGAACCTGCGAACCCTGCGTGAGCTTACTGTATGTCGCGCGATCTATACTTAACCTTGTGAGCGCAAATGCGTTTGTGCGCTGGTATGCGGATGGTATTACAATCTATGCGCAGTTTGTAACGCACAGCGTTTGCGCGTATAATTTTAGCAACTCCTAAAAGCTGGTGTTAATGGCAAATCTGAACATCCTGGCCGAAACCAAATACACCAGCCCAAAAAAAATGCAGCAAAGTATAGTTACACATTCTACACATACCCAAACCAATAAAATGGAGAAGTTGTGCATGCATGTATGTATTATTGATGCAGCATATATGCTCAGATTGACTTGTGGCTGTGGTTCTTAATTCTGATTGGCTGAATTGCGTGAAAAAAATGACAGCAAGCACACTGATTTCTGCGCGCAACGGTACTGCGTGAGCATTTGGGCGCATCCGGTTTACGCGCGTTATTGATCGGATCCAAAATGCACGAGGATTGTAATTCCAGCGGTGATTTGCGCACGCAAACGTTTAACGCTTGGCGCAAAACGTCACACTTTGCGTGAGCGTTTTTGCGCAAAGATTGTATATAGCCCAATGTGTTTAACATGTAAACATTGCACCACGTCCACTTCATTTATTCAATTTAATAAGAATTTTTATTTTATTTAATCTTTTATTTTTTACAAACCATCAGACCGTGTCTTTGGCTTTCTTAAAGATCTCTCATATGATCCTGTATGTAAGGGGTTCAGCAACCTTGGCCCTCCAAGGGTTATATTACAAAGTTATATTACAGCTCTGGTTAAGCAGTCACTTTGTAATATTGCCCCACGTTTTGGAATTACATCTGCTATGATGCTCATCTTCTCATTAGGTTCTTGGAGCCTCATGGGAAATCCAGTTCCAAAACATCTGGAGGTCCCAGGTTGCTGGATCCTGCTGTAGGAAATAGACCCTGCATCTCCTGTATAGGGAATTCCCTGCCAGCTGGGAGGGAAGCCCCATTTCTGTTGCCATCACGCTCATGCACAATACGGTCAGTGAGCAGGGGTCATTCTGCAGTGAGGGCTTACAGCCTGATGTGGGAGAAGCCCCAGATTCGCACAGTTTTGTGGGATCTTGCGTGTCGCAGCTGCAGTGAGCAAACTTGTCCAAATATCGGCAATATCGGCAAATAAAATGCTGATACCGATATCAGTAATTTTCTGAATATCGGCGCCGATAATCGGCTAAACCGATATATATATATATATTTTCAAACAACAAGGGGGGGTAAACGACACGCTACGCATTTTTCGCGTCATCCGTGAAAAGTGTGTTCGAACGAATGGACGTATTTTTTCACAGAATACGCGATAGCGGTCATATGATGCGCATTTTCGGCCGTGACTTTGTACAGATCATCAATAAAACTCTTTTTGCGTCTGGACGTTAAGTTGGCCGGACATTAGCAGTATCTGACGTCTCCTAATCACGCACACACGCCGCTAGCGGACGCAGCACACTCTGTACATCAGTACTAGCATTCTCGAAAAAAATGCGTTTGTTTGCTGCTTGCATTGCGCGGCCGTACTTAGTACATTGCCCGTCATCTGCTGCTACTACGGCCGTGATAAAGAGCGGCTGCACGCGCGTTCACACTGCGTTTCGTCTGACCCTAGCCTAAGCAGAAGAAAAATATTTTCCCGACCATGTATCTCAAATGAAAATTAATTCACTAGAGACCTTGCAGGTTGTGCGCTGGTATCACTGAACGCACAGGCAATCAGGAGACGAACAGGTTATTATATCGCTGCACACAAACTGGAAATGCGACTCAATGTGAAACTTTTATAAGCAACTTGAGACAAAACCAAAATTACCTTGGAATTGCTCGTTATTTCCCGCTGCCTGCACACAAACAGAACAAAGTATAGGAATGTTAAAAGGGGCACCACTCATCCTGAACACTTTTTAAAAAAGCGATCAGGATGTGAGGAGTGTGCCCCTTCTCGCCCATTCTGGTTTAGTGAGGGAATTTCCTACACCCCACCCAGCATCACCAACAGCCAGGATTTAGAATTTTCTGGCTGCCGGACACCAGATAGGTAACTAGTGACGTCAGCACACAGACATCCTGCTGACGTCACCATCCGAGTACACCCGCTGTAGCGAGCGGTCTCAGAAGCAGCCAATGGATCGCCTCTGCCTAATTATTTAAAGGGGAAGAAAAATAAATCTAATTTTAAGAGTATCCCTCTTTATTTTCAGTAGGCCGCTGAAGCAAGAGTTTCCAGCTCGTCTGGAGCAGCAGGCAACGAGTGCGGCCGTCATAGTGGAGGAGCTGCTCGATAACGATACAGCTTTGTTGGAATAGGGCCCAAAGACCTGGTAAGGATTCCCTAAACCTGGAAAATCTGCATTATCAAACCTGGGACAGATTACCATCGCCTGGGATGATGCAACTCTAACCCGCTGCCAGAAGAAAGCAATTCCAAGATGATAAAAGGAACACTGAAAGGAGGAAAAATGGCCATTTCAATATCTAGAGATTTCTAATTTTGTTGCACTAAGAAATATATATATATATATATATATATATATTATATATATATTTTTTTTTTTTCTTCTCCAAAAGCAGGCACTAGACTCCTCAAATCACCATTAAGCAATTCAGCCCCGGTGAAACCTCCGCAGCAGATACAGTTTCAACTAACTGTGGGCACTCACAGGTCTTCACATAAAAGTCCAATCTTTATTGTAAATGCATCATGGTTTCAGCTGGTTCGAGTCTTGATCAAGGTCAGATGTTTATTGCCTACAACTCCCAGAATTCTTTGAATGGAATAGATGGTCATAGAACCATGAGAGTTGTAGTTCAGAAGCATGGGGATCAGAGTTTGAGATCCATGCTTTAAATCAAAACAAAATGAAAGTAAGACTACCTCGTTAAGTCCATGCCAAATTAATGTGATCTTTGGATGCAGGGGGATAAATAAAAACAAAGTAAAAAAAAACAAGAAACACAGCAGGCAGCCCTTTGGTGAACCGAGAGGATTTGTTTCCATTGAGTAATGTGGAGGCAGGAGAGGAGAGCATGCTGCTGCATGACAGTGACACACCTCAGAGATTTAAGACAAAAGCCGGCTTTCAGCTTGGCAGGAAACGCTGGACCTGCTTCTCACAATCCGCTTTACGAGTTTACTCCAAGCGCAGACTCTTCCCTCCGCATCAAAAACACACAGCAAGGACACGGCCAAGAGACCCTGGAGCGCAGTGCCGGGACTAGCCCAACACCTAGAGAAGGGGGTCAGCCCGTCGCTTTACGATGGCCACACAATGTAACGTGCGGTATAGTATTGTGTGTTACAACGGGCGTGCAGTTTTCCTCCCCATCAAACCGCAACAACAGAAGACAGACGGGTCTACAAACCGCGATCCTCCATAGCACGCTTGCGCTTTGTAGAGCTGTAAGCACAAACCTGTACGCAGCGAGGTGGACACATGTGCATCCATGCGGAAAGAAGGTCCATTCTCGCAGACGTTCTTTCCGAGCTTGTGTGGCCCCCGGCCTCAAGGTTCATCAATATAGGTAAAAGGGAGGAATGCGCTCCAGATATAATCTTAGCCACGTATAGAGGTGCTCATGGGACCCAAAGCATGGCCAAGGCAGTTTCCAAGCAGGCGGCCAGGCTGCAACCTTTGCCGGCGGCCGCTCGAAGTAACAATGCCACCTTGAGGGGCCCGTTAGAGCACAATGCCAGCCTCATCATCTGAGGTCTGTGAGGCACATATATAGGTCTTTGGGGATATACACACACATTAGGGATGCACCAAAATTTCGGCTGCCAATAATATCGGCTGAAAACGGTGCTTTTGACTAACAGAAAAAATGAATAAGTCATCCGAACCAAGGCCTTGCCTGAGCCTGCTGGCCTCTAGGCCTAGGAGAGCCCACTGATATAGATATATATTTATGTCTGTGGGGGGGTTGTGTGTGTGTGTGTGTATATATATATATATATATATAAGTCATGTGACCACTTTCCCCTAATTAAAATTATCAGTACTCTGTATCGAGGAGTACCCAAAAAAAAAAGTATTGGTACTTGTACTCGGTCTTAAAAAGTGGTATCGGTGCATCCCTACTGAAAACTAATACAGCATCACTTTCCCCACTTTTCCCCTTTGTATTGCGCCTGAAAACTGTTGCGAGTATGGTGCCAAGTTGCAGAAACTTGTGTGTCAAAAATGACTTTTTTGCAGAAAGCAGCTGGTAGAACAAACATCCGACATGAAAGGCGGTAGAGCACCCGCTGTAGGAGCACGAGAGATTAGATCCAGAATACATACGTTTACAGTGTGATAGATTCTGAATTAGTTTTAAAAAGGTATGAAACCCTAGGACGTACTTGACATTTCCACACGTGCTGGCTCTGTATTCAGCCTGTCACGGATTAATAAAACCGGGGAAAAGCATCCACATTGCCAGAGACCTGTGTAACGATCTCAAGGCGCTCCGTGACTGAACGCTCTGGAGCTTAGAACTTTCCAATTTTAGAATGAGCTGGCGGGATTATGTCTAATTAAAACATTACAGATAGACTTTAAAGACGGTGGGCTGGGTCCCTATTTGATGTTCAAAAGGGGGGGGGGAAATCAAGTTTTTCCTGATTATGGAGCAAGGCTATAAAAAGGGCAAAAAAAAAATAAATCTATTTAACGTTAAAAGGACAGGGCAACATACTGTATTTTAAAGACTTTACACATGCATATGTTGGTGCACGACAATCTTGGGGTCACATCGTCACCGCCTCCTTAATTTGCACCCCCTGATCCTTAAACGCATGGACTATTCCATGTGCAAACCTTTGCCTGGCTCCTGGGTTTTCTTGCTGGCTCCCAAGACTGATTCAAGTGCTGGTAAACACACGCACACAATATACATTCACATATACCTATACTTAATCCTACCTGTAGATTTAAAAACGCGCGAGCTGCCATGATGTTTCGTGCAAATCACAAAAAAACACACACACGTACCACACAGCAATGTACACACAAATCAACGCTGTACAAGATATTCCTACGGAAAGCTGCCTCAGTAATGGTGTGTGATCTGTGCTTTAATCCGGATAAAGCCCCGCTTCATCTCTATGATAAATTATTTAGGAGGCCATAAAATTTTTAACCAGGCGCTTGACGTTGCCATGGTAATGGAACGAGTCCCGCATTAATATTTATCGTTATGCTCGCTTTCTGCAGGAACACTTCCTTGACGTGACCAAGCGAATATGTAAACCCCGGCACCCGCCTATTGCTAATAAGTGGTTACAGCGCGGCCCGGAGTGCCTTACATAACACCGCGGCTTCTGTCGTCCGCGCACACACACACACCCAGGACTGGAGGACCTTTAAATCCTTCCAACACCTTCGCCAGGCTCCTCATGACGGCTTTCTATCCCGGCTCTCAAGTCAAGTGTTGAAACCGGTGCTGCCCGTCATTTAATGTGAGATTTAATGACACCAAGAATCCACGTATGCTAATACTACCCCATGGCACAACTTATTTTAGTGAGCAGAGATGAGCGACATCACAGTCAAAACTATGGTTTTCGGCAAGTGATGATTGATGATGCACGGCCACACTGCTTCAACGTAATCCGTACTTTTCACCAATCGTTCCACCATGGTTTTTGCTGAACTTCTCCAGCGTAGGTTTCAGTGGTGATTGCACCGTACATTCTGCCGTAGTATTACCATCCACCGATGTTACAGTCATAGGTCTCCAGCATTGCTTTCAACCATTTTCACCGTTGAATGTAGGGGAGGTCTACAGAGTTTGCCACTTTAAAAACTGCCAAAGTATATTTACCGGTGTTGCAAAACCCAGTGACACAATGACAAATTGAGAATAGTCACAGTTTACACTTTCTAGGTAAGAAAAATGGTGGCACTGTAGTTCAGCGTTGTTTGCGGAAGCTTTGCCTGCCGGTGTTGGACTGTCTTTCTGATGCTAGACGATGTTCACCGTAGTTGCAACAATAGCAAACATCGGTGCTTAGTGAATAATACCATTAAAAAGGATAAAACAGTATGAATATTAAAATTATTAAGTTTGCCAAAGTGCCTAACAAAGCGTTTGGGTTGAAATCCCATCGCTCTACTCTCATCAGTTAAAGTCCGAGAAGCTTAAGGTACAAAACACTCTCCTTTAAGTTCAGGCTTTCGGATTGAGTATTTTACGATAGAAGCGCCTGTAAAACTGCATGCCAACTGGACTGGTCATTTTGGCATGAAAGATCCATGGAAACATGGATTTTAACAACAAGTGAAGAATTGGGCCCCGTGTTAGTGGGGTTAGAAACCAGTGATTGGCAAGGGAAATCGATATGTGATCCCACAGGAGGATGGTATGATGCCATGGTCTTCTTACCAAATAGAAAGCATCTGTTATCATTATGCCATCCTTTCTATATTTCATTTGCAGTAATTATACCCCAAATAGCAGGGTTAGTGTGTAAATTTCATTTCCACCCAGTAATGAAAGCAACGAGGAGGCTTTGACCGCAGATGGCGAGGCACATCCAAGCAACACGTTGGCGTCGCTCAACCATTGAAAACGGATACTGCATGTATTCCTAGAAATGTCTGAAGAAACCCAGCAATGAATCCGAGATTGATTATGACAAGAAACCCACTTACTCGTCCCTAAATCCACTCTTATCTAGGTCTGGCCTTCACAAACCGTTATCGAAGGCTTGCGTCAGACACGCGGCATTGGAGAGCAGAAGGAACGTCGGTGAGAGTGGACGTTCCTTCCACGAGACGCCCGTCTGGCCACCTCACTGAGCGCAGTTAGGGTGCTCAGTGCTGCAAGGCTAGATCCTCCTATGGGAGGCTAGCACTTTGACGGAGAGGCCTGCTGCACGGACGCAGCACGACCCCTATTGCGAACGCAACAGCGTCTGGCTGGCCCCATCGCAGCGTCGCAAGTCGCAACACTGCGACGGACGCCGGAAGCCACGTCAGTACGGGCGCACCTAGTGTGCTCGTCTGACACTGGCGTTAGGAGACCAGTAACATTTTCTACTTATCCGTTTGTCCACAATAACCCAGTAAGACTAAACTAAGATGCCAACACCACATAAAAGGTGTGAGGTGGATTTGTTGTGCCCGGATCTGGGTGTGATGTATGAGACACATTAAGTCTTGACGGGGGGGGGGGTGATGGCTTGTGATTGAAAGAGGTTTGGATAATACATGTTCACGACACCTCGGCCGCTTATCAAGCTTGATGAAAGTCTGTTTGGCTAAAACGTTGCTGTTGTTCATTGCTTTAAATCCATAAATTGAGCCCTTAACACTAGGGTTATGCATAAGGAGCAGGCAGGCTTAATCGTCGCAGGGTGGCATAGAACGCCCAGTGGCTTTCAGGACCTCCTCCGCCCACCTCCCTTTTCAGAGGGTCGATCAAACATCATTGGCGGCAGGGAGACTGAGTTCAGCCAATGACTGCGATGGTCCGCCAAGAAGGGAGGCGACCAGAAAACAGCGGGGCTGGTTATGCCAACGTGGGACGTTTAGGCCCATCTGTCGCATGGACGGCATAGTCAATCCCATGGTGTTAAGGGGTTAAAAAGACCCATTCAAGAACCAAGTGCTGGCTCCTTTTTTTTTTCTTTTGCACCACTTACGTCCAAGTGAAAGTTACCGTTACGTAGAAAATTGAAAATACAAAGGGTATTTCTCAATTTTAAGTTTTGTCCGGCTGATACCGGCCCCGCGGAGGCGCTATATCACACAGTTATAGATCGGAGGGATTTTAGGACTGAATATTTCTCATACTTCTGCACATCATGTGTCATGATACTCACCCATGTCAAAAAGGTTAAAGCCTGGAGTCTGATGGATGATGATGGGGCACGGAGCTGTCCTATGTTGCAGTGAGAAAAGCCACCCCATAATATAAACTTAAACAGTACGACTCTGCAAAACCTGCATGGCTACACAACCAACCTTTCCACACCGGTCACACCACAGAAAGGCAGTACTTTAGGTTAATGGTGATCTGACGGGTTAAGAATTCAATAAAAACACACATGGTCGTTCTCAGTTGTTGACATCAGTAGAAGAGACGAGGCTTTCACAGACCTATTATTCAATAGAACTAGCCCTTTTTAGTGGTGCACTGAAATTAACATCTCAAACTGATAACAAAACTGAACACGTAGGCTGAGATCAGCCGAAAACGAAAAACAGCCATCCGAACCTGGGCCTAGAGGCCCAGTCGAGTCGGGGGCTTGTCTGAGCCTGGAGGCTGGCCGAGCTCCCTGCTAAGTCGGACTCCAGGCCTAGGCGAACCACCGGCTCAGCCAGGCATCTAGGGCCCAGGTTCAGATGACTTTTTCCCGAGCTGCTCCTTCCTCATGACGATGTGTCCAGAGCAAAGCAGGGCAGCACACAGCAGGCTCCACAATCCAGCGGGGCTCCTGGGTTATGCTATCCTCCCAGGCCTATGGCGTGCACATCCTGACGGTGACGAGAGGAGCCGCTCGGGGCCTGCTGATCCCCGGTCAGGCATGTTATTTCCTCTTCGGGGCTCCTCGCCCTCACACTCGGCCATGAGAGATGCTCACCAGCGTCACCTGGGAGCTCAGCTCCTATTGGCTAAATCGTAGCCAATATGAGTGGATCTTGGCGTCATCTACAAAGATTGACTCCTACTGGCTAAATTGTAGGCAATAGGTCCCAGGCGACACAGGCGCGCAGGCGGACGAGTGTCACTTTGTGAAATCTGAGGGCTGTAGTTTGAGATCCCTAGGGATGAGCCGAACACTCCCCGAGTTCGGTTCAAGCCTGAACCCGAACTTCCCATTTGTTCGGGACCGAACCTGAAACCCCATGCAAGTCAATGGGGCTGAAAATTCGTTTTTTTAAAGTGCCCTCCAAGAGGGCATATATGCTAGATATTTGCCATAAAAAGTGTATGGGGTCTGGGTAATGCCCTGGGGGACAGGAAACAAGGACAAAAAGTAAAAAAAAAAAAAAGTTTTTAAAAGGGACTGAGTTTTCCATGAAATAAGGGTTAAAAATAAAAACCAAAAATTCCTTCAAATATCGTGCCTAGGAGGTCCCCATAACCAGCCCGTGAAGTGGCGGATTTCTAGGATGTATAGAAACACTTATGAAACGTCATTTTTTTGTTTTTATGACGGTAAATGCTTTTCCTTTATTCTATCCATAAACAACTGCTTGGGGCGGCAGTCTGTATGAAAAGAGGAGACATTTTCGGACACGCAGAAAAAGTTTACGGATTTTTTGGCGGTGAAAAGCAGGAGAATGACTGGAGAATGGAAAATTCGAGACCGAATAGCTGATTTGGAAAGTGAGATAAATGGGAGACTTTTTCTGGTTTGGCTATTTTGACCTAGAATTTTCCATTCTCCAGTCATTCTCCTGAGTTTCACCTTTCTCTGAATAACCCTGTCAGGGTTATTCAGAGAGCGGTGAAGAGCAGGAGAATGACTGGAGAATGGAAAATTCTAGGTCAAAATAGCCAAACCAGAAAAAGTCTCCCATTTAGGCTAGGGTCAGACTAGCGAATTTTTAACGTGCGTTTAGGCGCACTTAATCACGGCCGCACTAGCAGCAAATGACGGCCAATATACGAAGTACGGTCGCACGAAAGTCCGGCTGCGCAACGCAAGTGGAAAATGAACGCATTTTTTCGAGAACGCAGAACCGCTAGTACGGATGTACAGAGTGCGCTGCGTCCACCAGCGGCGCGTGTGCGTGATTTGGAGACGTCAGACCCTGTTCATGTCCGGCCAACATAACGTCCAGACACCCAAAGTTTCCTGGTTTGGATCCGTAAAAAATCACGCACAAAAATGCGAATCGTATGATCGTTTTCGCGCAATCCGTGAAAAAAATACGGCAATGCGATCGGACGCACTTTTAGACGGTCGCTGCGAAAAATGCGTTAGTCTGACCCTAGCCTTATCTCACTTTCCAAATCGGCTATTTGGTCCAGATTGTTCTCTTTTCCTGCCATTCTCCTGGTTTTCACCTTTCTCTGAACAACCCGAGAGAGAGGTGAAAGCCAGGAGAACTGGCAGGAGAAGAGAACAATCTAGACCAAATAGCCAATTTGGAAAGTGAGTTAAATGGGAGAATTTTTCTGGTTTGGCTATTTTGACATAGAATTTTCACTTCTCCAGTTATTCTCCTGCTTTTCACCGCTCTCTGAATAACCCTGTGAATGTTTAATCCCGAGGTGAAAAATAACATTGCTTTAGATTTTTTTCAAACACCAGTTAACCACTTGGCTGCTATGGACGCGCTAAGCGCGTCCAGCCAAGTGGTTCTCCTGTGCTATGGACGCGCTGAGCGCGTCCATGCACAGGAGGCAGCAATCCGCCGGATTCCAGCGGATTGCTGCGCCCCCCGGTGCAGGCTGACATCTTGGATGTCAGCCCAACACTCCGGGACCCCGACGGAGCAATTAGATGTCAGCGCGGCGGCGCGATGACATCTAATTCAGGCGCCCCCCCACATGTGCGGAGGAAGCACCTGAAAGGGAGGGGGGACGTCATCAGCCTCGCCTGCCCATGTAAATCACATGGGCAGGCTTCCTCCTTGCCAGATCGCCGAGGGATCCAGCGAGGGAGGTGAGTATCGGGCGGGAGGGGGTTTAGGCGCCGCTGACGTACCCTGTACGTCCGCGGGTCTAAGGGAGACCTGTGGACAGGACGTACAGGGTACGTCAGGTATCCTTAAGGGGTTAAAAAAAGCAAAATTTCCCCCAAAAAAAAAAAAAAATGTAACGAGACCCCATTTCTAATTTTTTTAACAAGCGCACCCCATACAAAATATAACCGAAAACGATTGCATGTTAAAATGTGAAAAAAACACTTTTACACATAATAAATTATTGAAAATTCTAATTTTATTGCATTTTTTTGTTATAATATACAGACATGACATAACATACATATAATAATGACATATTATGAATCTGCCAAGTCTGCCGGAAAGAACGATATATAATATGTCTGGGTCATATATCAAAATATGGCTACAAAACGCAGTTAAACATGAGCGAAAGCGGTAAAAATGACCTCAGCACAGAGGTGTGAAAAGCCTCAGCAGCGAAAGGGTTAAATGCAGCATATTAGGATGTTTTAGGGAAATTAATTCTCAAATCTCAATCAGAAGCAGACACCACCCCACCCCCTCACTATATTGTACAATGTATCAAATTGATTACCAGACTAAAACCACCTGGTGTTATGCCCGTTTGTGAACAGAGGTCATTTAGAGTTGATAATCTTTCCACGTACACATTAGTTTTTAATTCAATATCTAATAAACCATTGCTTATAATATTCTGCAGTAAAGAGTCTTTATTTCTCGATTTTTTAGTATTTTTTTAAGCATTTTCTATACTTTTTTCAAAATTTCCTTTTTATTCGAACTCGAACCGAACACGCAAAAAAAGTTCGAAATTCGTGAAGTTTCGAACTGCCAAAGTTCGGGTCGAACTCCGAACCGTCCGAACCCGAACAGCTCATCCCTACTGTAGACCTAGCTGAACGTTGATCCGGGTAGCCACAGGTTGACCAAACACACCGACTTACTCCTTAGGTAGTTTGCGTCAGAAGGAAATATCCGCGGGCAAACCAAGTGTTCCCCATTGCAAAGAGTGTATTTCCATCTCGAGCCGCATCGATCCATGTCTCATTAAAAGTCTAAAGCTTCTGCGCCAAAGGCCTCAATCAAGCCAATTACAGAGAGATTAATCCGGCACAGGTAATCTGCTCGTCACTTGCCCAAACGGTAAATGAGCAGGCCGGAGACAAAGCCTATGAATGCACGCTGCAGTCACGTCAGGCTTTAACTAGCCATCATTTACCTTTTACAGCTCCACTTCCCAAAAAATAAATGTACATGGACCAATAATCACACAAGGCCTTCATATTTAAAGGGTCATAAAAAACTTTATAGCCGTTTTCTAGGAATTTTGGCTTCTGAATGCAAAAAAACCCTCCGATTTACACCATCATTGACAGGTTTTTTTTTTCCCCCTCACGACTGGCTTTGAGATTTTTTTATTTTAGATTATAAAAAATTTAATTAGTGCAGGATTCCCCCATGAAAAGCTATTCTGTGGCCAGGTCTGAATATATTTTTGTGCAAAAAAAAAATAAAAAAAAATTATATATATATTTAGTTAGGTTTATTATTGCAGAAGCCACTTGCACATCACAGCAATTCAAAGAACCGCATCCCAGAGCTTCTATGCCACATTCCCCATATGCAGCAAGGAATTCTGGGTAGGATATGCAAATGACATCTGTCTCACTTTTATGCCTCCTGGGTCTGTCACACACACGCACGTTATCTGGAAGTGGACACATCCACAGCTTGACGATGTCGCAACTGACTACAGCACACACGAGTCTGGCCTGTCATTATCCTAAAAAGAGAAATAAAGGAGTGAATGTCTTCTAATAGCCACGCAGAATAATTTAATTCACCGATGGGAAACACAGAAATCCATTCAACATAACAAAACATTGACACTGCAAACACACTGCGGGAAGGTAAAAAAATAATATATATATATATTATATATATCAAATTGCAAGTACGCCAGCACTCCAGGGATTTTTCAAAAAAGTTCCGTTTATTCGTCCATAGACATCAACGTTTTGGCTCCTAATATAGAGCCTTCCTCAGGACAGATATATATATATATATGTTATGGGTAAAGCCAGGAGTGCGGTTAATCCTAGGAGTACCTGGGTAATCCTGACATCACCCAAAACCGCTGGGTAAGGCTGGGGTCAGACGAGCGTGATTTCTACGGACTGTACGTCCGTGCAGTACGGACATCGTCAGTACGGATGACGCAGTAGTGGTCACACAGTCCGTTTTTTCACTGAAGTTATTTTTGACGGATGTAGGAGGGAAAAATAAATTACAATGAAAAAACATTCTGTCCGTCAAAAATGCTGGACGTATAAATGCAGTCCGTCTGACCTCGCTCCATCACTCACACACAAAGCTATGCAGACGTTGTGGACGTTGCGCACTCCGCACGTCCGTTCTAGCAGTATTACGTTCTTGCCTAACCTGCGTCCGTTTGCCGCGGCCGTTGTGCGTCCGCAGTTCAGTGCGGACGTACTTCATGTGTCGGGCTCCAATGGACTTTCTTTCATGCTATCACGGACGTACTTTTAGGCGCAATCACGGACGTGAACACTACGCTCGTCTGACACCAGCCTAAAGCAGCAAAGCATTTCGGACTTTACCTGGGTAATTTTAGGAGTAACCAACTGCCCTTGGGTAACAGTCTGGGAAAGCTGAAAAATGCACACTTTATCCAAGTAAAGTGCAAGTCTGAAGCTTCACCCGGGTAATCTGCAGAGCATCCAACCACGCTTGGGTAGCAGTGAATTTTACTATTATTATGTGTCATATGTGCTTATACATAATTTATAAAACATCAGGTTACGCTTTATATAATATCTTCATAAATTAATTTTCAGACAATTAATGCACAGAGTAAACTTATGGTTATTTAGTGTGGTTTGTGACCGTGGTTACAATTTCATTAAAAATAACCAAAAACCACAATTTTGTTATCGGTCAGATGACAGTTTGCAGCTTTAGGCTAGGGTCAGACGAAAGCAGTTTTAACGTGCGTTTAGACGCACAAAATCACGGCCGTGCTAGCAGCAAATGACGTCCAATGCCGGGGAACACACGAAGTACGGCCGCACGACAGTTCGTCCGCGCAACGCAAGTGGCAAACGAACGCATTTTTTCTAGAATGTCAAACCTCTAGTACGGACGTACAGAGTGCGCTGCGTCCACTAGCGGCGTGTGTGAGTGATTAGGAGATGTCAGACGCTGCACACGTCCGGCCAACATAACGTCCAGACACAAAAAGGGTTTTATTGATGATCCGTACAAAATCACGGACGAAGCGGCGCATCGTATGACCGCTATCGCGTATTCCGTGAAAAAATGCGTCCATTCGTTCGAACGCACTTTTTCACAGACAACGCGAAAAATGCGTTCGTCTGACCCTAGCCTTACCCGGGTAATCCTCGGAATTCAGTCAACTGTAACCTGCCGAGCACCCAGAGGCGTTTGGATACTTTGCAGATTACCTGGATAAAGTCTGATGTTTCGTTGCACATCACACTTTATCCAACAACACTAGGGTAATGTGCGAATTACCCGGTTAAAATACAGCAGAAAAGCAGGGTACCCAGAGGCCTCTGGATACTTTGCAGATTACCCGGGTAAAGTCCGAAATTTCACTTCACTCCGGACTTTTGCTAATGGAGCCTGGGTAATGTCAGGATTACCCGGGTACTCCTAGGATTAACCGCACTCCTGACTTTACACACATATATATATATATACACATACACACACACATATATTATCTTACCTTTTTAATAATACCGTTTTATTGCGAGGCCCCAATTCACCAGCCAAAAATACATTAAAAGCATCTATCAGCTTGTTTTTTTCATCGCAGACCTGTGAATACATTGTGTCTGCATGACAAGGGAGCCGCCACACTGTCACGGGACACGCAGGTCTTCACTTCCCGTGTCAGTCACACCTCCATCATTTGAGTGTAAACTGATGAATCACGACAGCAGAAGAGAGGACGGGGAGATTATTTGACCAGAAAAGCTTAGCTACTAAAATCAGACACAAACATACACTAGGACAGGGCTTGATGGATCCAGGTAGCCACCGGCCATTAGAATTTTCCCGTGACTCCTTAACTCACGCATAAATCTACACAAAGCTTTGCCTTGCTAGTACAGTGTGTGGACGCTTGATATAAAAAGGTGTCAACAAATCCAGGTAACCACCACCTGTTCTTAAATCTCTGTATCACTCCACAACAATCCATCAGGAATCATGTGCTTGGCTCCTAAATTATTTTAAACTGACAATATAGAAGTTTGTCGTGCAACTTCTCCAGGATACTGAACTATATATTTTTACCATTGAAGATATTACAGGATACAGGGAGGCAGGTTTAATTTTTGGGGATGGATGGGACATTCTTGTGGTTTTCTTGAATGAAAAAAAATAAAAATAAAAAAATCATGCCGGTCAACACATGAAATCCAATGTGACGAACACATTTCAAGCACAAAAAGGAATATACAAAAATAGTATTAATAATGCTTGGTTTTAAAAACCGTGAGCTCTCCCAGACCTGTATTTCCGAACATTACAAAAGATATTTAATAAAAGTCATAATGAAGTACGAGTCCATAGATTGTAAAACCCCAGATATTGCAGGACTGCATGTCCTATGCTGTATAATCTGAGTTTACTGAGCATCATGGCACATGTAGTCTAATCATGAATTTATATATAATATATATTTTTACGATCTCCTTGGTAAAGCATGAGCTGATGTCTGCAGTTCATCTAAAAGCAGCATGAACACGTACACAGTGTTTTCATTGACAACAGGAAGCCTGGGACTGGCTGACCGTGCTCTGCCACTTCCTGGTGAATTACTATAGGCAACACCAGGAATTCGCATCAAATGCAGAAATTTAAAAAAAAAAAAAGTGAGAATACTTCCATATTATTTGGTTTGCACACTTTAACGCAGACCAGGCAAGTGTGCCCCTTTAAATGCGTGCGTCTACCAGCGATCCAAGAACCGCTCTCTGCGCCCACAATCCCCAACGTCAGAAGCACAAGGTCGATAGCAACTGAAGGTGTGCGACAGAATACACAACAGAACGGCCAATGAGGACGCAGCCTACGATAAAGGATTCCGCGAATACGGACACTTAGAACAGAATGCTACAATGCAGCAAAACAAAGCATCCTGGGCTCTATCAGCCGCTTTGCCTTGACAGAGTGCACTGCGTCCTGCGAGGCAGCAGGGAACTTATGGTGCATGCATAGAGTCGGCCGTGGACTAGATGGACAATTCCTATCATAAATGTAGGTTTTAAACACTGCACAATCAAAAAAATTAATAACCTATATATAAAATCTAAATTCCAATTTTATGATAACATTGTCATTAACCATTTCAATACCAGCACTTTTAGTTAAAAACGTATATAGCAACATTTCTGAGAAATCCTGAATGCGTAGTTTAGACTTAAAGAAAAAAACCCGTATACAGTGGTTTGTTAATGAAAGGGTTGAGGAGAAGACAAGAACCCATTAGTGGTACCACACAGACTTCAGCTGGGGAGATCCACGCACCGAGGGAATATAAAGATTTTCCGGGATGCCAGACAATACAAGCAATGCATGCGGCCGACACATCTGTAGCAGGACCTCACACAGATTTGTTTCCGATAAAAGGTACACAGCAGCGCAGGACTCCAGATAAAAAACCCATTACTGCAGACTCCAGGATTAACAAAACTGCCCACCTGGACGTTCTAATAACACCAAGAATTTGCTTTCACAGCGCGCCTGTCATACGGACCAGGGGCTGCCATCTTTGTGATCGCTTCAACACAACAATCTGATGTCCAGAGATGCTGATGTTTACAGGTCAGGAGAGATCTGAAGAGCTGCCCTACAGGAGACGAGCCCGGCAGCGACTGTGACAGATGCACTTTCAATCGGAAGGGGGCTCCACGAAGGTTAAGATCAGCAGCATCTAAGGTCCGCGTCAGACGAACGCAGTGATCACGACCGTGTTGCCGCACAGTTTAACGTCCGTCGTAGCATAGAATCATGAACAATAGAGACCCACACACAAAGTATGTGCGCACCGAACTGCGCATGCACAACGCACGGGGCAAACAGACGCACGTTAGGCAAGAACGTAAAACCGCTAGACGGAAGCACAGAGTGCACCACATCCGTGTAGCGTTCTGTGTGAATGATGAGCTGTGAGATGCAGCGCATTTGCGACGTCCAGCACCTTGACGCACAAAATGGCTTTTCATATAATTTTTCAAATTAAAATTATTTCCCATAGTTCTTTATTTTTTTTCTACGTTTGTCAAAAAAAAAAAAAACGGACCGTGTGGTGTCTATAGTATCTTCCGTCAGTACGTACGTCCGTTGTGCACGCGCGCAGAGCGCGCGCAGACTGCGCGCAGACTGCGTTCATCGGACATTAGCCTTAGAGTACGGTCTTCCCGTGACCACATTTTTAATAGTGCGAATAAAATAAATAAAATTTGAAGTGGACGTCCGTGATAAATAAATACACTCAAAGTGATTAGGAGGAAATTATGGAAGCAATTTAAAAAGAAACGCTCTGATTAATGCACTTGGCTCACAGCGACAGGGCACTGAAAGAACATTCCCAATTAGGAGTATGAATATCCAATTTAATAAACACATTAAACCCATTAACAAATATTAAAAAGGCAAAGACAATGAAAGGCAATTCAATTAGAGCGCTGCGTTTAATTTACGGGATTCAGACAGACTGCATCTGGAGATCTACCCCGATTCAGCAGCATAATTACTGCGAGTACAGCAAGCAATCAATGCAGCATTATTACAAATCAATCCGCTCATTCGAAGCAAGCCGGTCCTAGAATGAAATATACCCCTCATGTCATGGCCGGCTCTTTGCACAGGTAAAAGGTGTATAGCAATCATGAGGGGAGAGTCTTCCAGGTGTTTACCAGTATTCGTACCTGTACTATCCCAGGAGTAGGGATGTGCGTTTCGGAATTTCGGAATTTTCACGAAATTTCCCGATTCGTGTCATCGGATTCGGCCGAGTTTCCGAATCGGATCGGAGCCGAAAACAGACAGATCCGAAAAGTTTTCCGAGCCGAAACGAAAAATTTTCGGATTTTTCGAATGGACTTGAAATGTGTCAAATCGAAATTTATTTTTGCTCTATTCATGATTTCTGTTCCATTCGTGATTTCGGTTCCATTTCGGTAATTCTGGAAATCGTATATTTAACTATTATCGGTTATATCGCTGATTCTGTAAATTTTGTATTTGTAAATGCGTATCACTTGTTTCTTGTGGCATTCGGGTCAGTTTAGCGTTTTTTAAATCGTTCTGTTCATTTTTTTTGTTCCTTGGCTTCCATACCATTTTAATATGATTAAATAAAGTTGTGAAATGTATATTCAATTATTCATAAGAAAAAAAGGATCTTTATTTAATAAAAAAAAACACGATTGAAACGAGGAGAACAGACGTTCCGAAAAAACGAAAATTTCCGAAGTCGATACAAAAAATGAGCAAAGTGACCCGAAAAATGGTCGATATTCAAAAAAAAAAAAAAAAAGGGTACACGAAAAACGAGCCGAACCGAATCAGAAATCGGTCGAAACGAACCGAATCGAAAATTTTAAAAATCCGAACAAATCGAACCGAACCGAAAAAAAACTCTGCACAAGCCTACCCGGGAGGCAGCACTACATGGGATTCAGGGAGTAACAGATCAAAGGTCTTAAGTTCTCTGGCGTTTAGTGCTGGTTAATGAACTACACTTCCCAGAAACCCCTGCTGCAATTATAAAAGCCCAGTGAACCATAAGGAGGATTTTGGTCGAGCAAATTCTTGATCTTCCAGCCAAATATCAACTGCAGAAGCTGTAACGATTCACAAAAAGAGTTTTTTTTAAAAAATAAAAAAAAAGTTTAATTGGTTCTTTCTGAATATATGGGGTTATATTGCACGATAACTCATAAAAATGGGGAAGAATTAAAAGTTGAAGGATGTGGATCAGATCAACCTACAAGTTAAGGCGTGTTGAAGATCTTCAGAAAAAAAAAACTGTATACAGGTTGAGCACATCTAGAATTCTAAAACCCGTAAGACACTGAAAACTGGACATGCTGCCCAAAGACACACCGCCTCTGAGGAGCAAGCCCGCCGAGTAACCGCGCACACCGCTCCCACAGTCTGTACACGCTGGCGGCTGCAGCAGCAAGGGGATCGCAGCTCTCCTACTGCAAAACCCTTCCCCTCAGACATCAGATTATCCAGGATTCTGATATCCCGAAGAATCTGAAATCCCGAAGAATCTGAAATCCCGAAGAATCCTATACCCAGAATGATTTGGATCCTGAGTGTTCTGGATTAAGGGTGTTCAACCTGTATATAAAAGATAAAGGGAACCATTACAATCTTAACGCTAGTGTTACCACCAATATATGTGAGCGTTCACACTAGGTTAAGTGACATTAAAGCCTGCCCCCTATATTACATACCAAACGCTAACTGGTTAAAAAAAAATCTGTGGAAAAAAGAAAATAGTCCCCAGTCTCCCTCGGCGTATCACTCCACGATCTCAGGAGAGCGGGATCGTGCAGGGCTCACGGCCCAGCATCACAAGCCTCCATGGACTCCCATGGACTACAGGAGATGATACATGAAGCGGCGTGGAAGCCTTGCCGTAAGTATCAGGGAGGTTTAGCGCTGCGTTACACGGAAGGCTGCTGAATAAGGTGCTAAAATGGGGACGCTATGGGGAAACCTGCAGGCGTTAGCATCCCTGTTTTAGCACCCACATTGTAATATGGCCCAAAATGGGTTATCCACAACCAGTTGTTTCAATGAAATAAAGGGTTAACTTCAGGTGAACTACATTGAAGAAGGAGCCATTTATTGCACTGTCATTGGCAGTCTGCCATACTTTTTACCATCGTTTCCACCATAGTTTAAGCCTCAGTTTGCATAGCACCAAAGTTTCAATGGGTTTCCACCATAGTTTATGCCTCAGTTTGCATAGCACCAGAGTAAGTTTCAATGGGTTTCTACCATAGTTGCTGCATAATTTCCCTGTTCCCAGCAGAGTCGTCAAGGCATTTCGAACAGGAGGTCTGTAGAGATCACCACCATAAAATCACTGAAGTATATCCACCATTGTTCCAAACACCGGTGATACAATGATAAAGACAATAGTCGCAGTTTACATAAGAATGCGTTCGGCGTTCTTTGACTTCCTCGCTCTGGTTCGGTGAAGATCACCGCAGTTGCAGCACCATCGCTTAGTGAATAACCAAAGTATAAAAAATAGCAACTCAGGTCACCCTTTCACATCAAAATGTATCTTAAAATAAAAATGAGGAAGAAAACAATAGGAGCAGTTTATATATATAGATTTTTTTTTTTTTTTTTAGAAAGTATTTTCCCAGGAAGGATACATTGAGATTTCTCTCGTTTTCAAGTATGTCTTGGGTGGCACTGGCGAGTATGTACCGTTACGTGTCTTGCCCAAGGACACTTACTAGAGAGGTGCTCTTGCTGGGATTTAACCCATTTCTCCACAGGCTCTCTCCACGCAGAGCAGTGAGGTTACCTCTACTCCATTTATTTTCTGTTAATCTGTATGTTTGTTTTGTGTTAATATCTTGCATTTTATTACTTTGTATTTCTTGAACCCAGGACGTACTTGAAAACAAGATAAATCTCAATGTATCCATCCTGGTAAAATCCTTTATAAATAAATAAAATCAGAATGCGTGCAGGGATCAGGAGAGAAGTGTCACGGACGAGGAGCATCATGGGACCTTTAAACATCTGGCCCGGGGAAAAAAAATGCAACGTGTGCAGCTCTGATGATGCAAACTGCGGAAAGGAAGAAGCTTTCCCTGTAAAGATCTTTTCTATGACCGGAGAGAACAATTTACAGACGCTGGAATAGAGCGCAAACATATTTCTGGCACTATGGTTTCCTAGAATGTCCTCAAATACACAAATGGATGAACCTATTCCAGGAATAAAAGAAGACAATCCAGGCTTGATCAGGATTCAGGGGAAATGTACTTCCAGAGCATCTAGAGGGCCAAGGATACTGTATATAGAAGCACCCGCCATGCAACTACGAGTAAAAAAAAAAAAAAGGTTAATTTGAGTGGAAAGAAGTTTCAGTCTATACATCATCTTCCTCAGCAGCTGCTGAAGCGCCACTGCTTTCCCCAGCAGCACATCATTTCCTGGACTGTCACCTGTAGAGAAACATTGAAGATACACAGTATCCATGCAGAACCATCATTGCCCCGAGCGACATTAATGCCCGGCATCTACAGGGCAAATACCAGCCAACAGAGTGCGGGAACGAGTCATAACAGTAAGGGAGCCTCATAGGGTTGCCACCTTTCCTTCAAGCCAAACCCGAACACTCAAACATCGCATGGCATATATTTTTGGTTTATGTAGAGTATGCACACTTTGCGTATCAGGATGACGGAGGTCGCCCTCTGATGGCGTCACACGGCCGGGTCAGTATCTAAAATCACACATGCGCATTGTGGCTGTAACTCTGTCTCAGTGTCCCAAAGCAAGAGAAAACAGGAGGTGGTCATGGTTGTGGCGTCCTCTGCACTGCAGGACAAGAGGGTATAGATTCTTTAAGTGATTTTGCAAATTCACATCATAACAGGTTCTCAGAGCTGGCATTTCTTTTCAAATACTGATTCCAGATGAGAATCATGAGCCACAAGCTTGACCGAGACTCGCTCTGAGCTGAAACATTGCCTGGTCCACTTGGATAGAATAAAGCTCTCTTAACCCTTGAGTTGGGTGGTCGCCACTGGTTTTCAGTCCGGGCCTGTTCCAGTCTGAATCAGGTGACCGGGTGGGAGGGGGACTGAAACCCGAACACATGAATGCAAACCCAAACTGTCTGGGTGAAAACTGGACAGGTGGCAACCCTAGAGTCCCAGGATAGCACGCCAAAATCAATACAGTGTGGTCACACAGCAATGAGCTCAGGACAGAACAGAAAGAAATGTATTCTTGCCAGACACAAGGTCACGTGACTGAAGGAATCAACACAGTGACATACAAAACAGAGACGGACAACATTTTCCTCTTGACTTGGAGATGCAACTTATGTGATGCTGGTGCCATGCTCCATCCTCCAACACGTCACAATACATCTGCACACAGTCAGGTCCAGAAATATTGGGACATCGACACAATTCTAACATCTTTGGCTCTATACACCACCACAATGGAGTTGGAATGAAACAAACACAATGTGCTTTAACTGCAGACTGTCAGCTTTAATTTGAGGGTATGTACATCCAACTCAGGTGAACGGTGTAGGACTTACAGCAGTTTGCAGATGTGCCTCCCACTTGTAAAGGGACCAAAAGTAATGGGACAATTGGCTTCTCAGCTGTTCCATGGCCAGGTGTGTGATATTCCCTCATTACCCCAATTACAATGTGCAGATAAAAGGCCCAGAGTTCATTTCAAGTGTGCTATTTGCATTTGGAATCTGTTGTCAACTCTCAAGAGGAGATCCAAAGAGCTGTCACTATCAGTGAAGCAAGCCATCATTAGGCTGAAGAAACAAAACAAACCCATCAGAGAGATAGCAAGAACATTAGGCGTGGCCGAAACAACTGTTTGGAACATTCTCAAAAAAAAGGAACGCACCGGTGAACTCAGCAACACCAAAAGACCCGGGAGACCACGGAAAACAACTGTGGTGGATGACCGAAGAATTATTTCCCTGGTGAAGAAAACACCCTTCACAACAGTTGGCCAGATCAAGAACACTCTCCAAGAGGTAGGTGTATGTGTGTCAAAGTCAACAATCAAGAGAAGACTTCACCAGAGTGAATACAGAGGGTTCACCACAAGATATAAACCATTGGTGAGCCTCAAAAACAGGAAGGCCAGATTAGAGTTTGCCAAACAACACCTAACAAAGCCTTCACAGTTCTGGAACAAGATCCTATGGACAGATGGGACCAAGATCAACTTGTACCAGAGTGATGGGAAGAGAAGAGTATGGAGAAGGAAAGGAACTGCTCATGATCCGAAGCATACCACCTCATCAGTGAAGCATGGTGGTGGTAGTGTCATGGCGTGGGCATGTATGGCTGCCAATGGAACTGGTTCTCTTGTATTTATTGATGATGTGACTGCTGACAAAAGCAGCAGGATGAATTCTGAAGTGTTTCGGGCAATATTATCTGCTCACATTCAGCCAAATGCTGCAGAACTCATTGGACGGCGCTTCACAGTGCAGATGGGCAATGACCCAAAGCATACTGCAAAAGCAACCAAAGAGTTTTTGAAGGGACAGAAGTGGAATGTTATGCAATGGCCAAGTCAATCACCTGACCTGAATCCCATTGAGCATGCATTTCACTTGCTGAAGACAAAACTGAAGGGAAAATGCCCGAAGAACAAGCAGGAACTGAAGACAGTTGCAGTAGAGGCCTGGCAGAGCATCACCAGGGATGAAACCCAGCGTCTGGTGATGTCTATGCGTTCCAGACTTCAGGCTGTGATTGACTGCAAAGGATTTGCAACCAAGTATTAAGAAGGGAAAGTTTGATTTATGATTATTATTCTGTCCCATTACCTTTGGTCCCTTAACAAGTGGGAGGCACATCTGCAAACTGCTGTAGGTCCTACACCGTTCACCTGAGTTGGATGTACATACCCTCAAATTAAAGCTGACAGTCTGCAGTTAAAGCACATTGTGTTTGTTTCATTCCAACTCCATTGTGGTGGTGTATAGAGCCAAAGATGTTAGAATTGTGTTGATGCCCCAATATTTCTGGACCTGACTGTAGTTACATGGACACAAGTCTTTTTTTCAGCCTATCGGGTTCAGCCTTTCACATCACCTACTGATGTTGATCCAAAAAAAAAAACAAAAAAAAAAACAGTCTTAAGCGCTCGCCAAAGTGCAACATACTGGGGAAAAATTACATCTTGACCCCAGAATGGCGTCAGATTTCATCTTGGATAAAAAAGCTTTTACCAACATATTAAATATTATAACCCTTAATATTATGTTTTTGCAGGAAGTCACCCAGTCGTTTAACCTCCCTGGCGGTTTTCCCGAGTGTATCTCGTGGTTAAATTTCACTGCAGAAAGCGGCAACCCCGAGCCACACTATGGCTGGATACATATCTGTACCTGCGCTCCCTCGCTGACCTCCGCAATCGCATTCTTCTCCGTGCAATTGCGGCGTCCTGCTTGCCTTCTCGCGAGAAGGGAACCGGGAAGCAGAATACCGCGATTGCACGGAGGTGACTGCAGTTGACAGCGATGGAGCGCAGGGGATAGGTATGTGTATCCAGCCCGAGTGTGGCTCAGGTTACGGCTTTCAGCAATGAAATTTAACCCCGAGCCACACTCGGGAAAACCGCCGGGGGGGGGGGGAATTCTGACGTATAAAACACGTCAGAATCGGAACGCCAGGGAGGTTAAACGTCTGTACAGTCTCTGACACAAATGAGCGCTGAACTAGCTCCCTAATCAAGGAATGCCCTGATCACTCTTTCAGCGATGATCCAATCCAAGTCGTGCATGATTTGGGTTCAGCAGGTACAGAGTACTGATCAGATACCACATGGCCTGTGGCTTGGTCACTGAAGTGAATTCCAGAGGTCTCAGGATTCACTTGCTACATCTTCCAGGCCCGTTTGTGGGTCATGGTGCAGGCAGGGAAGGGATTCAGGCTCCAACAGGGAGACGCGCAAGCAGGTTGGGGGACGACTGTACGTCTCACTAGTGAGTTTACCAGACTCCATCTGGCTGGGTTGGGCATCTGGCTGCCCGGCAAGTCAAACGTTCGGAACAACTTGATAAAGCCAATATCCAATCCACAAAAATTGTGATCAAGGGTTGCACCGACACCACTTTAAGACCGAGTACAAGTACCAATACTTTTTTTTTCTTTGTACTCACCGACACTTTTATTTAATGTCACGTGATGCTTTCCAAGTAGTCGTGCAAATGCCGGGATTGGTGCATCCCTAGTAGTCATGGTGGCTTGAATTAGCCCACGAAAAAGGTACACGTCATACACCAAGCTGGCATCTTCAAATACCTATAGCATCTCTGATAGAGATTTGCAGCTTTATTGCACGTGCACACAAGCTTCCCATTAACACAAAGAAAAAAAACTTGTTTGAAGCTTTTCTATTAAATACACATGTGCTCCTCTTTTATTGGGTAGCTCAGGTTTCCTCTTGGAAGTGGAACGCATGCGAGGAAGAGGAGATACATAGTCTTTATTGGCATCTCCTGTATATGTACATTAAAAATAAAAATGAATTTTCCAATGTTTGGAGATCCCCATAAAAAGTTTCCGAAACCCATTTTCAGTCCATTACGATTACAATCAAATCCCCAAACACGGCCTAAGCATAGTAAGGTTTTAATGTTCCATTAGCAGAGCAGACGTCTACTTTTTCCAACTCCTGCTTCCAAAAAGGTAACAAAAGAACAGCGCCCGCACAATAGATTATCCAGAACAATATTCAAGACTGATTTTGGCACAGGTTGCTGCTTTTAATAAAACAAAAATCAGCGGAAAGTTAGATCATCGGAATAACAAGGATATTCTCCGTGATGATGAGCCCGGCATGGGGTCCTCTCTGAAGCAGAAAACACAACAAGGAACCGTGTTAGGAAACTGACCTGCATTGACAGCTCAGAAAGAAGGATGATAAAGAGTTTCAGTGGGCGTATAAGGTGGTTTCTGTCTTACTTAACCCTCTTCTCTTATGACATCACTTATTGTTCTAGTATTAGCAGGGCCGAACACTTTCATCTTGAAAAAAGGTCCAGTGTAGGGCCATAGACAGAGATCTTCTGCGTGTGATTATAATGGAAGCATCAGTACTAAAGAATCCCTTTCAGGGCCACACACACACACACACACCTCCATAGTACACATCCATCCACATACACAGAATTACATAAGGACTTGTGCTGATCATCTTAAGGAGAAAGACTGGGAAAGACCAAAAATCATTAATTAAATCATGAGAGGATAAAAATGAAAGAAAAAAGTAAAAAAAAGATTACGGCCCGTGCCAGATGAGCGCACTGTTTGCGTCCGTCTGACCGCACGGTTTGCTGTCCGATGTAGCTTTTCAAAAGGAGCCAATAGAGAACACACGAAGCACGTGCGCACTTTTTCACGTGTGTTGCAACGGACGCCAAAATGTCATCAACGTGAAAAATCTAGACGGACGTAGAGAAACAACTGTATACAGTTTTTTTTTTCTTTTTCTTAACATCAGTCAAAATTAACTGATACAATGTAACCACAATCTCATCCCTTAAAAAGTACGTCTGTTACTGTGCGCAGTCAGTGCGCTCGTCTGACCCCAGCTTAAAGTTTTTTTCTTCGTTTTTCTGTTCCCAAACAGCACAGCTATTCTCCCACAGTTATTTGTTTACTATTGTTGACAAAGAATAAGTATTTCTCTTTTAAACAAATGCTGGGCTGCTGTATAAAGCCTTTGTGTTTATATTTTTGTTTTTGATGCAGAAGAACAACAGCAACAGAACGCAGAGATCTACACTTCTCCATTTGGTACCACGAAACCTACAACAAATCCAACAAAACTACAAGCAACAAGAATCAAGCTTTCTGATCCTATACTTATTACATACATACATTTTATTTACAAAGTATTTTAGCAGGAAGGATACATTGAGATTTCTCTTGTTTTCAAGTGGGTGTGTTTTATTAATTTTTATTCAGAAAGTAGAACTCAAAATAAGATGCAATGAACTTGTGCAAAACACTTCCCTGGTTCAGATTGTTCGATCAAATCATATAAAACTGACCAGAAATAAGTAAAAATAAAATACATAACATTTCTGTATTCAGCAGTGGGTAGGAAGAAAAGAAAATTTAGGAAATTGTGCGCTCTTGCTTGGAAGACTTATCCTTTATTTATACAGCGCCACATATTCCGCAGCACTTTACAAGATCAACTTTTTCACAAGGTGTTGATACATTGGATGATACGGCCTGATTCAGGGGAACCCTGTTCCCAATGCAATTTACAATCTATGAGATGTACAAGTATTTTTGTAAGGTAGACGCATCCATATCGTAGTCTTGCCCAAGAACACTCGCTGGTGGCATCTTCTGAGTGGGATCGAGTCGTCTTTCCATGATTGTAGATCAGCGACTTTGCTTCTCTCCACAGTTGTATTGGAGGGATGTGCTGAATAGTATTTTGACTTGTTTCTCCACAGTTTAAGGGTAGAGACGTTACCACTGGACTCCAAAGCCGATATTGTGTGGTAGCAAGTATGTACGTTAGGCGTCTTGCCCAAGGACACTTACTGGAGAGGTGCTCTGGCCGGGATTCCAACCTGGGTCTCCGCGGTTATAGAGCAGTGATTTTCTCTCTACTCCATCCAGCCAGACTTGTTTTATTCAGCATATCTGGTTTGATAGTGCTATCAAAATCTATCCCAATTTCATGATTAATACACACACACACACACACACACACACACACACACACAATCCTGGGGAAGCCATAGGCACTTCCTGTCATGGAGCTGATGTAACGCTCCATATGCTTCAAACCCCAAGAGGCTTTATGTTCAATTTATATCGTGCGTTTTTAAATATATATTACATCGTTTGGTTTTAGTTTAAATTAGTTTAGTGTAAAATGGCGTAGCTTTAGTTTTACATATACTTATATTCCTGTAGGTAAATGTGTTTCTGTATAGCCAGTAAACAAGCTTTACTGCTGTGTAATTTATACAACAGGGCTTTCACCCTTATCTGGCTGCATGTTTAATTCAAGAAATCTGTGATAGTGTTTGTCTTTAATCTGATGTGTTAGAACAATGGATTATACAAATGTTGTGTGAGCTAAAGGCTAAAGAATGTAAAGAATGTTTATTGTAAATACCCATCTGACATAATGTAATTAGCATATTGGTAGGACGAGGTGCGTCATTTATGCAAATTATGACTGTTGGATTTCAGCATAAATGGTGGCGTTTTTATTCATTAAAAGTCAGAACTCTCAAGCTCAGAGAGAGAGAGAATCCTGTTGTAACATACAGCCGCGTCTGGTGTTTCATTCAGCGACGCTACACTCCACACTCACCCTCAGAAGGCAGAGAGCGGCCTTCTGTAAATTCCTAACGGCTCTAGGGCAGAGGAACAGACGCAGGCGGGTCAAGCTGCTCGAGGCGCTGAGGACAGCGCTCCCAGTAGCCGGACTGACCGCAACGCAGAGGTGTCTGGAGGGTCAGGACAGGAGGAAGAGAACGGTTCGGTCACACTTCCATCCCCTCCCTTGTTTTAGGAGGATTTCTGAGCACTGGATCACTTCACCTACACAAAAACCTGACTGTCCCACATCTAAAAGCATTTATTCCTTTAAACGAGCAGTGCTGATGTTTTCTAGAGAAGGTGTGAAACCTGTTTTATTGTTTCTCATTGTATCCAAAAAGAAACACACAGGAGACACCCTCTCCCCCTTAAAGCAAGGGATTTTCAGGTCGGTGGCCCTCACACCAAAGATTAGAAGCAAATTGCTTGATGAAATGTGATAATCAAAATACAGCCTGAAAGGGGGAAAAAAAATATATACACACACTATTAAAAAAGCAAAAGTGAAATCCAATGCAACACGGTGTGACCAGGTCCTCCATATAATGAAGAATTCTAATAAACCTCACACTCATATGTGCAACTTTAAAGGCAACACCCTCCCGTCTAATCATTTGGAAATTAACAAGGTTTTCAAACCGGCAAAGCCAGGCCGGACAAATTGGCAATTACACAGTAATAATAGTAATGCAAACAACACTGGCAAATTTCTTATCGAATGCAGGAAACCATCTTCTCAAGGAGACCTACCAAGCGTCAACATGGACAGGTTCATGTAGAGGAGCACTACTACTTACATAACCTGTAACTAGATGACTTGTGCATTACCATCAAAACCACCTTCTAAGCACAATATAAAACACATTATAAAACCCATCAAAATCTTATTGTGAGTTTTACTTGGTGGCTGTGCTTCAGCTCATACAATATTTAACAGTTAATGAGGTGGAGAAGGGAATGTTTAGATTAAGGCTGCAGGGGGGGGGGGGATTATTGTTCTGCCTCCATTACTCAAATTAAGAGATGGCAGCCGAATTAGATAAAACAAGGAGTTTAGAAGGCTTCTAATCTACTCCCGGTGGTGTCCTTTGGATACATCCCACATAATACAATGATGTGAGTCGGTGACTGACCCATTCACTCCATTCTATAGCCACAGACACACAGTGAGGAGCAAGTGATGGAAAGATACGGGGGGTGACAGTTTACATCACACAATGGATGCATCCAGTGACACATATAGAGGGAAATATCACACAATATATGTGCCACTGGGTGCATCCAGAGGAAAATATCACACAATATATGTGCCACTGGGTGCATCCAGAGGAAAATATCACACAATATATGTGCCACTGGGTGCATCCAGAGGAAAATATCACACAATATATGTGCCACTGGGTGCATCCAAAGGAAAATATCACACAATATATGTGTCACTGGGTGCATCCAGAGGGAAATAGCACACAATATATGTGCCACTGGGTGCATCCAGAGGAAAATATCACACAATGGATGCACCCAGTGACACATATAGGAAAATATTTTCTTAGCTAAACATACAAGAGAAAAACAAAGCACATGTAAGATATCAGCAACATAAACACAATAAGGACATTTCATTTTTTTGGTGGTAGTGGCCCTTTAAGCTCAGCCAGTGGTTAAGTAAAAATGCCTACACATTGTGACAAATGAGAAATATACAGATGACGCCTAAATCCTTATTAAATTAGCTACCCTGCTCCACACCTGTCAATCAAATCAGCATGAAAAGACCGACACATCTTCACCAACCAGCTCGCTTCAATATTGAATACAAACCATGGAGAAGGAACAACTTTGACAGTCCCCAGCCTTCTTCATTGAGCACTACATTTCCCATGATGCTCAGCCAGTCATCAAACATTGAAAGGGATAGTCAACAATTCCCATTTCTTAAATGAACGCTGTTTGAACATTGTCAAACTTCAGTGGAACAAGTTATATTCACTATTGAGGAAGCTGCCATCATTATCCACTTTACTCTTCACTGTTCTTTCCACCCAAATTGTCTACTGTATCTCTCAGCATAGGTTGAAGCCGTGGGTCAGACGAGCGCACTATGTGCACCCATACTGACGTGCCTCCCCGGCGTCCATTGCAATGCGTCGACGGGCCGGCCACATGCTGTAGCACACAAATTTGCGCATGCAACAGGGGCCGTGCTCCGGCTGTGCGGAAAGTCTCCCCGAAGCGCTACAACGCAAGTTCGGTGGGCCTGCAAAGCACGATCCTCCCTAGGAGGACCGAGCCTTGCAGCGCTGAGCGCACGATCCTCCCTAGGAGGACCGAGCCTTGCAGCGCTGAGCGCACGATCCTCCCTAGGAGGACCGAGCCTTGCAGCGCTGAGCGCACGATCCTCCCTAGGAGGACCGAGCCTTGCAGCGCTGAGCGCACGATCCTCCCTAGGGGACCGAGCCTTGCAGCGCTGAGCGCACGATCCTCCCTAGGAGGACCGAGGCCTTGCAGCGCTGAGCGCACGATCCTCCCTAGGAGGACCGAGCCTTGCAGCGCTGAGCGCACGATCCTCCCTAGGAGGACCGAGCCTTGCAGCGCTGAGCGCACGATCCTCCCTAGGAGGACCGAGCCTTGCAGCGCTGAGCGCACGATCCTCCCTAGGAGGACCGAGCCTTGCAGCGCTGAGCGCACGATCCTCCCTAGGAGGACCGAGCCTTGCAGCGCTGAGCGCACTATCCTCCCTAGGAGGACCGAGCCTTGCAGCGCTGAGCGCACTAACTGCACTCAGCAAGATGGCTAGATGGGCGTCAGAATGAAAGGAACGTCCACTCTCAAGGACGTTTCTTCTACTCTGCAAAACGCTCGTCTGACCCCAGACCTTAAATTGTGTTTCCATCACAGTTCGGCGCAGATTTGACAAGTGAATCAGTCTAACTCGCCTTGCGTTGTTTTCACGGTCATTTGTATGGAAGGTCTAAGGAGATCATCACTTTATAAATCGCCAACATACAAATTAACGGTGCTGCACGCAACGTGTAACAGTAGCTGGAGAGCAGCCGCAGGAAACAAAGATTACGGTGGTAGCATTGATCAGCTCCGTTCACAGGGATTGGATACTCCAACGTTGGCCAGCCGAGGTCCACCTTATTTGTGGGTTCATTCACACAGTGCCAGGATCCTCCATTGTCGCAAGTGTTATTTTTGTATGATTACTTCTATAGCACCAACAATTTCTGAAGCACTTTACAACAACAACGCATGGGGGAAACGAAAACGACAAATTCAAGAACCGAAGGAGAGACGCGTACAGGGCTCTGCTCACGGGAGCTTACAATCTAGAAGCAGGCGTACATTAATTTTGGGAGATTGAATGTGTCAGTCGAACGGATCCATGCCTATCGCACATTGCTTTTCATGTCGGCTTGTCACCCTGATACGTTTTGAGAGATGTAGGGCTGAAGGTGCCCTGTGATTACCGTAACAAAAGGAGTCGACAGCTATTTAATGCTGGGGGGAGAGAACACACACACAATGAGCAATTGTCAAAACCAGAGGCGCACACAAAGCTCTCTCTCCAAGGACAGCGGCTTCTATAAGATCAAGTCAATTCTTGTCAGAATTAGAGGAACAGCTTTAATTTTATGACTTTCGCAAGAGCTCCTTATATTTTAAAGCAAAACGCCAATGCGGGTAACAAGGGCGAGCGTAGATAGGAAGGGTAAACACTCTTTATTTACAGCCCCTTTGTTTAAAGCTTCCATAGGTATGTAGTTGTGTGTAAGCTGCTTTTATCACGGTATAATTGGGTTTATTGTGATGCATGGCTCACTGTCGTTTAAGTGGCTATTCAGCTGGAAGCAGCCGGATGGGTCCGAGGGGTGTGGGGGGGGGGGGTAAATCCATCCTGTTCACACCAGGACCAGCAAGGATCAATCAAGAATGGAAATAGAGGGACCAGTTGTGGGTGCATTAAAAGGACAAGGCATGCTGTATGCAGTGACACTGGTAGCCCTGGGCACATGGATTTAACATACAGCTAGTCAAATGCCTGCCTGAGGGTTGTGGGAAGTGTATTCCAACACCGAAGGGCAATAAATGATTTTCCGCAGGTTTCAGGCTTAAAGGCCCATGTCAGACGAATGCAGTGATCACATCCGTGTCGGTGCACAGTTTAACGTCGTTTCAAAGAATCCTGATCAATAGAGACCCACGCCGAAGTGGGCACGCACCACGCAGATGGCAAACGGACGCAATTTAGGAAAGAACGTAAAACCTCTAGGACGGACGCGCAGAGTGGGCCACGTCCGCGTAGCGTTCGGTGTGTGTGATGACACGAAGTGAGACGCAGCGCATTTGCGACGTCCAGCACCTTGACGCACAAAATGGCTTTTCATATCCTTTTCCAATTCGTATCATTTTTCATATTAATTTTGTTTCCCATATTTCCCTTTTTTTCTACGTCCGTCAACAAAACCCGGACTGTGTGGTGTCTACAGTATCTTCCGTCGGTACGAACTTCCGTTGTGCACGCACGCAGAGTGCGCTCAGACTACGTTCATTGGACATTAGCCTCAGGGTGACCCAACTAACCATGGACATTCAACGGGGAGGGGGGGGGGGGAATCATGGCTGTAACTAGGGTAGCCTGATATTTTTTCACGGCTGATACCGATTCAAGTGATCGGCAGCCTTCCCGGCCGATAGCCGAAATCTGGCACCGATATTCCTTAGAAGTTGTGAAAGCATGAATCTGACATTGTGCCATTAACTGAAGGTGTATAATAAAATTGTAAACACTGCACCATGACTACTTCATTTATTAAATTTAATGGAAAAAAATGTATTTAAGCTTTTATTTTTACAATCTGGCCGTGTCTAGACGCTGGCTTTTGCTATGATCCCTCATATGACCCTGTAGGTAAGGAGTCGGCAGTCTCAGCCCTCCAGATGTTTTAGAACTACATCTGCCATGAGGTTCAGCTACTCATTAAGGGCCATATTACATACTTTGTGCTAACTTAACCAGAGCTGTTGTAAACTTCCCAGAGCCATTATAGCCTATGGAGGTTTTCAGTTTACAACAGCTCTTGTTAAGATAGGGCCAACATTGTAATATGGCCCTGAGTTTTTAGAGCATCATGGGAAATGTAGTAAATGGCCAATAACAGTAACTTGCTGAATGTCGCCCAGCGATATTCTGTCTATCCCTAGTTGCAACTATGTAGAACAGTGTTTCCCAAACCTGTCCTCAGGACCCTCCACCTCGCCAGGTTTGCCAGATTTCTGAAGCACAGCACAGGTGATAGGATTTGCTGCTCATTGATTGCAGGATTCAGTCTGTATTTCCCCAAGGTGATCTTCAAAATCTGGCCTGGTTGAGGATCCCAAGGACAGGTGTGGGAAACAGTGATGTAGAACCTCAACAATCTACATCTGGTCCTCGGGACCCTCAACCAGGGGATTTTGCAGATCACCTTGGGGAAATGCAGACTGAATCCTGCAATCACTGAGCAGCAAATCATATCACCTGTGCTGTGCTTCACATATACTGCAAACCTGGCGAGGCGGAGGGTCCCGAGGACCGGTTTGGCAAAACACTGATCTAGAGGGAAGATCCAACCCAGCAGGCAGAGTTCCTGCAGACAAGAGTGTAAGACGCTGGGACAACGTTACCACCAAAATTCTTCCGTTATGCAAGTAAACTGCGGTTATTCTCAACACCGGTGAATATACTTTGGTCGTCTTCGGTGAACTTCAATAGAAACGATGGTAAAAAAGCAACTTTAGACAACACTTTAGAGTCTACAGTAAAATATATGGCAAATTACTTTGTCAGGAACTGCGGAAACCTCATAGAAACCTGCAATATTAAACATTGGCTGAAAGAACGACTAAACATTGGCTGAAAGAACGACAAAGCATTGAGAGAACTAGAGTGGCAGTTCATGAAACTGAGAAAACACCATAGCTTCAATGTACTTGATCCACCAAAATTAAAGCACAATAAATAGTAAACAACGCCTTCAGTCTAATAACAGACTCAATCTAGGGGACCAATCCAAACTGCATGTTATAGGATTGAAGTTCTAGAATGCAAAGGTCAGATTGTAAGCTCTTGAGCAGGGTCCTCCCTCCTTATGTCCCGCGTGTGTAATGTGTATGTATATTTGTTATTCTGTCTCTCCTATTGTACAGCGCTAAGGAATTTATTGGCGCTTTATAAATACTTGTAACTGTAAGCTCAGTTTATTTTGAAACATGCCAAATGCGTAATATGTTTGATTGGCCTCAATGTAAAAAAGCTGGACCCGCTCAGTGTACTACTATCATGGATGAAAAGCAAAGGGACTGCCGAGGCCCGAGAGCATCTTCTTAAAGGACCACTACCACCAAAAAATGAAAAATCCTTATTGGGTTTATTTGATGTTGCTGATATCTTACATGTGTTTGTTTTTCTCTTGAATGTTTAGTTAAGAAAATATATTACTCTATATGTGTCACTGGATGCATCCATTGTGTGATATTTCATGTTATTAACTGCCCCCCCCCATATCTTTTACATCACTTGCTCCTCAAGGTGTGGCTTTGGCCATAGAATTGAGTCTATGGGTCGCCCACTGACCCAAATCTCATTGCAATGTGTGGGGGATGTATTAAAAAGACATCACCACAGGGTAGCAAGTTTTTTTAAGCTCCCCGTTTCGTTTCATTCAGCTGCCATATCTTATCCTGAGTAGCCTGAAGAATAATAGCCCCGTAGCCATATTTAAACATCCCCTCCTCCATCTCATTAACTGTGAAATACTGTAGATTAGATAAAACATAGAACTAATGAAAAAACATTTAATAATTGTTGCCTCATTGGGGGGGGGGTCGGCAAAATGGTAGGAAGATAAAAAATTAATTTTAGTTTTCCTTTTTATATGCAATTACAGTACTTCAAACAAAGAAAAAAAACAGCATGTGTTTTATAAGGTGGTTTTATTTGTAATGCACAAGTAACTGATTTACAGCTTAAGTGGTAGTGTACCTTTAAATCAGTGTTTCCCAAACCTGTCCTCGGGACCCTCAACCAGGCCAGATTTTGCAGATCACCTTTGAGAAATACAGACTGAATCCTGCAATCACTGAGCAGCAAATCAGATCACCTGTGTGGTGCTTCGCATATCCTGCAAACCTGGCGAGGCGGAGGGTCCCGAGGACAGGTTTGGGAACCACTGCTTTAAATGCTACAGCGACACCAGAACCCACAGAGAGGCTACAAGATTGAAAAAGTAAAATCCAATTTTTCGGTGATTTTCAAGGCACCTCATATGTCCAAGTTACAGTCAGAAGGTTTAGAATCATTTACAAACTAAAGCACGAGCTACTTTTGTACAAGCCGACTGGTTCAACATCTGTCACTACAGCGGTGTATTATTATACATATGGCAGAATACCGCGCGAATAAAGGGTTAAACCATTTCCACTTCCCAGCAATTTACAGTATGTTTGCCTCCTGTTACATAATTCTTCCTTTGGGTCAACTGTAAATTTATAGAGGTCCTGTGTTGTCCAGTCCTTGGGATCTAGATGTTTGTGCTGCTCCCATTTCTGCCTGAGATGCAGCTGTCCCGGAGGCATCTGAATGTATGCATGTACACCGAGTACGAACCGAACATAAACTACAATGTAACCTCTGCACTTATAACTCATCCACACCAGACCTGGACAAATTCAGGAAAAATCCAAAAAGGAGGAAGCGCAGTGCACCTGGCGGGAGGAAACTGGATCCATAGAAGTGAAAATACATGGGTGCTTCAGTTACAGGGGTAGCCAAGCCGACAATAGTTACAGTTACAAGCATTTATAAAGCGCCAACAGATTCCTTAGCGCTGTAAAAGGGACAGAATAACAAATATACATACATGGAACAAAAGTAGGGAGGACCCTGCTCGAGAGCTTACAATCTAAGAGACAGACAGTAAGTACAGATATAGTGTAAGGTAATCAGGCACGCCACAATAACCAGGGAGACCTCTATACACACAATGTTTTGGGATGCTGTTGCAAGTTTTGCCAAGCTCGCTGGAGGTTTTATCAGCAACAGAAACGCTGCCTGAATAAAAGTTGTCCCTTATTATTTTGGTGTGCCCGATTACCGTATACCTACCTGACTTTAAGAATGAACAGCAGATTTTTTAATAATCAGTAGATTTAAGAGTCACTTTGCTTGGTCTTTCCGAGGTGTATTTGGCTCGTTGTTTATTTTCTTTTCCCTCCACCAAACCCAAAGTAAAAACAGAAATTCATTATCAGAATGTAACCTCTAAAATTGGTCCAAAATACTAAACAGACATAGATTGTATAATTAATGTACACACTGCATCTGTCATGTGACATGTAACGTGCCAAGTACACCTCTGATGTCAATAAAACTCTGTACTGTAACGTAAAATGTAAAGTGCTGAGTGGACTAGTTTTGTCTATAAAATGTCAAACATACAGGTATTGTGTAACTACTGTGCTTACATTGTCACCCACTGACAGGTGTGCTGCACATATACAGTGTTACATAAAATGTCATCCACATATAGTAAGTAACTACATTTAAAGGGATAGTCCACACCTAATCGCTTTAAAAACCTAAAGTGTGTGTGGAGTATCCTACCCCCTCCCAGGTCCCCCGAACCCTTTAAAATGTGGGGTGAAGGACATACACACCTGGGAGGTTTGAACTTCCCGGCTGTCACTAGTTCAGTCACTCGATACATCAACACTCTAAAAAGCGTGCTGACGTCTCTTCCCTGAGACCGCCTGTGAAGCCGACAGTTTAAAGCAGTGTTTCCCAAACCTGTCCTCAGGACTCTCAGCCAGGCCAGATTTTGCAGATCACCTTGGGGAAATACAGACTGAATCCTGCGATCACTGAGCAGCAAATCATATCACCGGTGCTGCGCTTCACAGATCTGTCAAACATGGCGAGGCGGAGGGTCCTGAGGACAGGGAAACACTGGTTTAAAAGGGAGAAAGCAGATGGGTCGGACCAGTGCATGCGCGCGCTGCCCTGATCCATCGTGGTGCGCAAGTGCTAAAAGGTTTGCAGTTTGCAGTTTCCGCTGCGTTGCGCACCTTGCATTCCCTACACTACTCAAATAGCGTAGAGAGGGCCGCACAGAAAAGACTCAGGGACTTCTGGGTGAGCAGGAGAAGAGGCGCAGCTCGCGCCGAGAGACACAAGGGGAGTAAAATCGCCTAAGAACAATAAGAAATAAATAATTGGGCGGAGGCTGTCACAATTTAAGAGCAAACAGGGCCACTAACATAAAATGTCGTCCACGTGTATTGTGCAACTACTGTGCCAACAGTATCACCAAGTGTCTTATACAGTGCAACATAAAATATCATCTACATGTATTGTGTAACTACTGTGCCAACAGTATCACCAAGTGTCCTGTACAGTGCAACATAAAATGTCATCTACATGTATTGTGTAACTACTGTGCCAAAAGAATCACATGACAAGAGCCATTTAAATAAAACACGTGGAAAGATCACAGATTTTATCAAGTTTGATACAGGAAACATGTGCATGGTGACTGGAGGAGCTAACTTGGGTCGTGTTGGTGTCATCACCAACAGAGAGAGGCATCCTGGTTCATTTGACGTGGTCCACGTGAAGGATGCAAATGGCAACAGCTTTGCCACCAGGCTGTCTAACATCTTTGTCATTGGCAAAGGTAACAAGGCTTGGATCTCCTTGCCCCGTGGAAAGGGTATCCGTCTGACTATCGCTGAGGAGAGAGACAAGAGACTGGCAGCCAAGCAAAGCAGCGGTTGAACATCATCACTTTGTTTTACAAAATAAACCTCTTTACGACAAAAAAAAAAAAAAAATAAAAAAAAAAAAAAAAAAACACGTGCTTTGTTACTGTAATGTAGCGGCACTCTGCACATCACAAGTTATACTATTATAAGGTTCAATATATTGTGTAAGTTCTGCACTTTCTAATTCCTATACGCCAGCCTGTAGAACTGTTTGCACTATATAAATAAAATATCCATACATGTCAGCAGGTAACCCAAGCCTCCAAGACAACTCTACATTACAGATTTAGAAGCACGGCCATTCGTCTCATAACGCTCTCAGTATACCCCGGCTGGCCGAGAGATCCATGGAGAAACATCACTTGGCCGATTGCCTATTAATTTGAGAAATCCCAAACGTCTGGCCGCTCCAGATCTCACACACCGCCTTTAACCGCTGATCTGCCAGAGTGGGATTAGTCTGAAAGCAGGCTCGGCAAAGACATCGACTGAGGATTTCCCAAAAGCTAATCAATTAAGGGGGGGGGGGCTGGCTTGCTGGGATTGAATGGGATATTGAGGCCAGAGTAAAAAGAAATAAAATTTAAATAATAGAACAACACACGCAAGTTCTATCCTGACCAGGAAGCAGTGCGGGCTCTATACAGATGGATTTTGCGGGACACTAACAAAAGGTATATATATATTATACACACACACTACAATCACTGCATATAACTTCCATCACCCTCAGGCAGCCTATAGAAATGAAACTGCTGTAAATGTCAAGGTGTAAGAGCGTTGGCTGTATATATTGTAAAGTGTTTTGGGCTTTATTTTTTTAGCGCCCTCCGGTTATAATCCTGAATCGTCTTGCCGTTTTCAATATGTTACTTGTTAGAGATGTGCTGCAGATAAGCGGTTATCAGTGTCCCGCGTGACGAGAGGTTGCCCGAGGTGGTACAGCGCATTTATTCTGGTAATCTGATAATTGGAGGGAAATAGGATTCAGTGACCCTGGCTATTCACCGTCGCCCCAGGCAGCGCAGGCCTCACATTGCTGCAAATCTCTTAGCATCTTTCACAAGCGACAGAGAGGAAGGGACAAGCGACCGCACTGCGGGTTTCGTATCCGCTGAACGACATCACTGGAATCAGTAAGGAAGGCTGAGAAAACCAATAGATCCCAAGAAAAAGCCTTGAGCAGTTTTGTCAGGTTTTACTGAGAGGGTGGTGGACACATGGAACAGCCTTCCAGTAGAAGTGGTAGAGGCTAAAACAGTGATTGAGTTTAAGCAGGCATTGGATAGGCATACAGTTGTGTTCAAAATTATTCAACCCCAATGCTGTAAAGGGTTTTAGGGAATTTAGCGTACATTTGTAATTGTATTCAGAATGAAATCCTACAAGGACTTTTTAAAAAACCATATGCAACTAAAATGACATCAATTGGTTTTGTAACACAGTAGTAAATGTTTCTTTTGTGAATTCTTCATTGACACAATTATTCAACCCCTTAAAGACTACCACTCTGAAGAACAGAGGTTCATTCAAGTGTTTTCAATCAGGTATTGAAAACACCTGTGGATGTCACGAAGCAGCAATAAAGCATAATAAGCACCAATTAGGCAGCTTTAAAATGACTGTGATACTCAGCTCCTTCTAGACATTTACTGGTGTGGTTACAAACATGGTGAAGTCAAGAGAATGGTCCAGGAAGACAAGAGAAGAGGTGATTACTCTTCACAGGAAGGGCAATGGCTATAAGAAGATTGCAAAGATGTTAAACATACCAAGAGAGACCATAGGAAGCATCAGTCGCAAATTCAAGGCAAAGGGCACTGTTGAAACGCTACCTGGTCGTGGCAGAAAGAAGATGCTGACTTCGACTGCTGTGCGCTACTGAAGCGTAGAGTGGAGAAAAGTCCCCGTGTGACTGCTGAGGAACTGAGAAAAGATTTGTCAGATGTGGGTACTGAAGTTTCAGCTCAGACAATACGGCGCACACTGCGTAATGAAGGCCTCCATGCCAGAACTCCCAGGCGCACCCCCTTGCTGTCTCCAAAGAATAAGAAGAGTCGACTGCAGTATGCCAAAAGTCATGTGGACAAACCACAGAAGTTTTGGGATAGTGTTCTGTGGACTGATGAAACAAAATTAGAACTGTTTGGGCCCATGGATCAACGCTATGTTTGGAGGAGGAAGAACAAGGCATATGAAGAAAAGAACACCTTGCCTACTGTGAAGCATGGCGGGGGGTCAATCATGCTTTGGGGCTGTTTTGCTTCTGCAGGTACAGGGAAGCTTCAGCGTGTGCAAGGTACCATGAATTCTCTTCAGTACCAGGAGATATTGGATGACAATGTGATGCAGTCCGTCACAAACTGAGGCTTGGGAGACGTTGGACCTTTCAACAGGACAATGATCCCAAGCATACCTCCAAGTCCACTAGAGCATGGTTGCAGATTAAAGGCTGGAACATTGGAGTGGCCATCGCAGTCACCTGACTTAAATCCGATTGAGAACCTCTGGTGGGACTTAAAGAAAGCAGTTGCAGTGCGCAAGCCTAAGAATGTGACTGAACTGGAGGCTTTTGCCCATGACGAATGGGCGAAGATACCCGTAGATCGCTGCAAGACACTTGTGTCAAGCTATGCTTCACGTTTAAAAGCTGTTATAACTGTAAAAGGATGTTGTACTAAGTACTAAGATTGAATGTCACTTGGGGGTTGAATAAAACTGATAATGATGTGAGCACAGAAAAGACATTTGTGGTTATTTCATTATAAATGTTATGTTATATTTGTCTGACCTACACGTGCCTCTTTGATTTAATTGTAAGAAAGATGACTGAATGATCAAAATCAATGTCAAACTGGCCAAAACACTCAATTTCAGTGGGGGTTGAATAATTTTGAACACAACTGTAAGGCTATCCTAAACAAAAGATAAACCCTGGGAAAGTATCCATGTAATTGGGCAGACTAGATGGGCCGAAAGAATATGTTGGCAGGTAAGAATGTAAGGTATGTTTATATGTTTTTAGGTTACAATAGCATTTATATGGGAAGTAGAGACCCAGAGATCTCAGACAGGGCAACTTAAATCACTTTGAGCAAGTGTTTGCAACCTCTCCACCCAGGTGTTTTTGAACTACATTTCCCATGGTGCTCAGTGAGCCTAAAGAGAAATTATTACTCACAATTAGGGATGCACCGATACCGATACTAGTATCGGGGCCAATATTGCCGTTTGCACGAGTACTTGTTACTCGTGCAAACGGCCCGATACATCCCGCCGATACCGGAAGCCGGTATCCACAGGGCTGGGGAAGCTGGCCGCGTGCATGAAAAGCACGCGGCCAGCGTTCCCCTCCGGCGCGTCGCGATACTCACCCATCCTGAAGGTCCGGTAGCTTGGCAGTGATGCGTTCCGGCGGCCACTGGGCGCTCCTGTGACGCTGCCTCTCGGCTGGAGGCAGCGTCACAGATGTGCCCGGCAGCCACATGATCACATCACCGCCAAGCGACCGGACCTTCAGGATGGGTGAGTATCACGGCGCGCCGGAGGGGAAAGCTGGCCGCGTGCTTTACATGCGTTCGAGCTGGGGGCAAGCTACATGTGAGCTGGGGATAATATATATATATATGTTAATATTGCAGAAGCCATCTGACATCATAGCAATTCAAGGAATTGCATCCCAGAGCTCCTGTGCCACATTCCTATATGCACAAGGAATTCTGGGTAGGATATGCAAATGACCTCTGTCTCACTTTTATACATCCTGGATCTGTTATTACACAGAACCCTAAAATCAATGCTATGCCACACTGTGGCTTTGTAGCAAAGATAAGGTTATACAACTGGTCAAAGCCACTCCCACACTGCAACTGGTCATGCCTACCTCCTAGCTGATGAAGGTTCAACAAACCTGAAACAGCGCTGTCCTGGGAGTGGCTTTGACCAGTTGTATAACCTTATCTTTGCTACAAAGCCACAGTGTGGCATGGCATTGATTTTAGGGTTCTGTGTAATAACAGATCAAGGATGTATAAAGTGAGACAGAGGTCATTTGCATATCCTACCCAGAATCCTTGCTGCATATGGGGAATGTTCAGGAGCTCTGGGATGCAATTCCTTGAATGCTATGATGTGCAGGTGGCTTCTGCAATATTAAACACACATATATATACTATATATATATATATATAGCTATCTCTCGGGGGAAATATACATGTGAACTGGGGGCATTTTTATATGAGGTCTGTTCTTATTGGAAAGCGTCACATGACATTAAAAGTATCGGTACTCGTATCGGTGAGTACTTTTAAAAAGTATCGGTACTGTACTTTAAAAAGTGGTATCGGTGCATCCCTACTCGCAATCTGCAGCGACCCAACTGTGGAGGCATACCCTGATCAAAATAAAATATCACTGCTCTACATTGTAACAAAGCGTCATTTCTTCAGTGTTGTGACATGAAAAAATAAAATATTTACAAAAATGTGAGGTGTGTGCTCACTTCCGTAAGATACTGTATAGAGATGGGCAATTTAAAAAGTAACATTGCAGGATCCTGACGGAATGTAGATAATAAAAACACAAAACAAAGTACAAGCGGCAGATAATGTGTCTGGCTGCTTTATACTGCCATCAAATGATTCCACGTCTCCTACTCCATGAAGATAAGTAACCACACAACGTGGGATTTCATTTTAAATCCCGTCAGCATGGCGGTTAGACAAATCTCTTATTACAGCGGCAGATCGGGGATTGTGAGGGAGTTTACACACGTATTATCACAAACCACAGCACCGCGGTTGTCAGAAAGACCCCTAGAAACAGGTGATTGATGGGAGTGCGGAAAGTGTAATGCTGCGCTGGTGTACAATGGAAAGTAATGTCTGGGAACGCTCACACTCACCTGGTTCTCATGCCTGCGGATCCCATCACCTTCGCACACAAATCTGTCAAAGAGACAGACGCTAATTGACCTGCAAACCTGCACGGCCAAACAACAGAAAACCCAAACCAAGGACACAGTCATTCAACAGAGGAAGCAGGTCCAGGGCGACAGAGTGATGAGGTATAACCAATAGCATAGCATATATTTAAAAGACAATCTAGAACAGGGATCAGCAACCTTGGCCCTCAGGGTGGTTTTGGAACTACAGCTCCCACGATGTTCAGCTAGCCATCGGTTTAGTGGAGACTCATGGGAAATGTAGTTCCAAAACAACATCTGGAGGGCCAAGATTGCTGTGATGCTCTAGAGTGGAAGGGGTTGTTTAACGTTCCCTAAATCCATGCATAGTGCTGAAACACGCATTGACATTGATGATTTCTTAACGTTACAGAGTTATTTATTAAAAGAGCTCAGTGGCGTAATAGCAAAACCGTTAACAAGGATTGGTTAAATAAATCTGTTAACGAGAGTCGTCCCAGAAGACTGAAAATTAGCAAATGTTGTGCCCATTAACAAGAAGGGTAGTAGGGAGGAATCGGGGGAACTATAGGCCAGTTAGTCTTACGTCAGTAGTAGGGAAATTAAGGGAAACCATGTTAAAGGAAAGGATTGTTGAACATCTAAAAACACATAGATTACAGGATCAGAAACAACATGGGTTTACCTCAGGGAGATCATGCCAAACTAATTTATTGATTTTTTTGATTGGGTAACAAAAATAATAGACACAGGTGGTGCCGTAGACATTGCTTATTTAGATTTCAGTAAGGCTTTTGATACTGTTCCGCATAGAAGGCTTATCAATAAATTGCAATCTTTGAGCTTGGATTCCAATATTGTTGAATGGATTAGGCAGTGGCTGAGTGACAGGCAACAGAGGGTTGTGGTAAATGGAGTTTATTCGGCGCAAGGTCTTGTTACCAGTGGGTACCTCAGGGGTCAGTACTTGGACCATTCTATTTAATATTTTATTAGTGATATTGCAGAAGGTATTAATGGAAAAGTATGTCTTTTTGCTGATGACACAAAGATTTGCAACAGGGTTGACATTCCTGGAGGGATCAGCCAAATGACAAATGATTTAGGTAAACTAAAAAAATGGTGGGAGCTGTGATAATTGAGTTTTAATGTGGATAAGTGCAAGATAATGCACCTGGGACGTAAAAACCCAAGGGCTGAATATAGAATATTTGATACATCTGAGGTTGGATTTAGGGGTTATTATTTCAGAGGATCTAAGGTAAGTAATCAATGTAATAGCAGCAGGAAATGCTGGCAGAATGCTTGGTTGTGTAGTGAGAGGTGTTAGCAGTAGGAAAAGGGAAGTGCTCATGCCACTGTACAGAGCACTGGTGAGACCTCACTTGGAGTACTGTGTGCAGTACTGGAGACCGTATCTCCAGAAGGATATAGACATCTTAGAGAGAGTTCAGAGAAGGGCTACTAAAATGGTGTACGGCTTGAAGGAGAAAAGTTACCAGGAAAGGCTTAATGATCTTAACATGTACAGCTTGGAAAAAAGACGAGACAGAGGAGATATGATAGAAACATTTAAATACGTAAAGGGAATCCACAAGGTAGAGGAAGGGAGTATATTTAAAAGGAAACAAAGTAGCAAAACAAGAGGACATAGTCTTAGATTAGAGGGGCAAAGGTTTAAAAGTAACATCAGGAAGCATTATTTTACTGAGAGGGTGGTGGATACATGGAACAGTCTTCCAGTAGAAGTGGTAGAGGCCAAAACAGTAATTGAATTTAAGCAAGCATGGGATAGGCATAAGGCTATCCTAAACAAAAGATAAATCCAGGTAAAGTATCCATGTAATTGGGCAGACTAGATGGGCCGAAAGAAAAATGTTGGCAAATAGGAACCTATGTTTCTATTCCTGCTTAAAAGAAGAGTCGGCGGACTTTTCCGTCCAGAACTAAAAACGCGAGAGCATTACTTGCCAAATCTCTGTGCCTCAGGAGGAGAAACATGGAGCCTGAAACACCTCAGAAATAAACTAACTCGCACAGCAGTGCACGGTGGAAGGAGGGACTCAGGCAATCGGTAAAGTGCAGGCAATTAGGTCTTGAGAAAGAAACCTTAAGTTGGAGTAACCCACTAAATGAACACTATAAATAATGGATGGGAATTGGGAAAATGCTTGCATTAATATGTACTGATTGATGGACTGTAAAGAAACACCACAAAACGTTAACACTTACATTGAATTTGGGTAAACACTGTGCATCGGTTACAATACAGAGATAAAGGGAAAAAACTGTTGCTGTTAAAAAAGGGACGCTCTACTCATCTGGACCACTGTTATGAAGCGGCCAGGATGTGAGGAGTGCCGCACCCCCTTCTACCCCCTCCTGTTGTCCGAATTGGCAGAAATGCTGGGTGAAGTGGAGGAGTTTCCTCCACCCCACCAGTTTTGAAATTCCTGATATCATTCACCAAATTGGTCACTAGTGAGGTCAGTACGCAGAGAACATGCAAACATCACCCTCTACGTGACCACCTGTTGTAGCAAGCAGTCTCAGAGAGGCAGCCAATGGATGGGCTATGTTCACGTGCACAGTACCGATCCATCATTCTGTGCAGGCGCTACAGAACTTGCGGGTGTAAAGTGCGCATGTCCCACTGTGGTGCACAATATGTGGTTCCTACGCTCCGCAAGTTGAATAGGAGCGCACATTGTGCAGAAAAGCTTCAGGGATTTCTGGGTTTGGGAGTCCCGAGCCGAAGAGGCGAGGGACCAAAGGTGAGTAAAATCGTCTAACAAAATAAATAAATACATTTAAAAAAAAAAATGGGCAAAGGATGTCAGCAGCTTCTGCCCAATTATTTGAGAGAAAAAAAATGGGAACTTTATTTTCAACAGTCTATGCCTGTATCACTTGCATTGCTTACACTAATTCCGCATATGTTTTACAAAACAGATAAAGAAAATCAGCTGCTGTTAAGGTTTACAAACATCTCCAGTTTTCAAATAAAACAACCACCATAGGTGTCTAAGGACTCTTCGGGTACACATAGAAAACCAAAACCACAACATACATGCCCTTTTTGTCCGTGAATCACTCCTAAACCAAATGAAGGGGAGGGGGAGGGGGGGAAATCAGGCTTCAACACCAAAATGCAACCTTTCCTCTTCCATGAAATCACCTTGTCAGTGGTCTGTGTCTGCAACAAGTCAGATACATTGTGAAAGGATTGGGTGTCTTTCAGCAACAAGCGGAGCAAAGCCTGGCAGGCCTCCGAAGCGTTCAATTCCCTTACAAGACAATGATACGATTAAAACAGGATTTCTATAGGACCACGGACGACAACTTTAGCCTTCTTGTGAGGCTCAGCCAATCCAACAAGTGGCTGAGCATCTTGGGAGATGCAGTTGCAAAACAAGCCGGCTGACCCCTGCTATAGGACTTCATTTGTGTTGCTGATGGGATCTGTGCTTTTTAGGCCGGGATCAGACAAGCGTTTTTTAGAGCAGTTAGGAACGTCCGTGAGAGTGGACGTTCCTTCCACTCGGACACCCGTCTGGCCACCTCGCTGAGTACAGTTAGTGAGGAGTGCTTTCAGAACGCCCACAGCACGCCCCCCGGTGTAGCGCGCGCTACAGCGTGTGGCCAGCTCCTTCGAAGCGTCACGACGCTGCGACGGACATTAGGAGGCACGTCAGTACAGGTGCACATAGTGCGCTCGTCTGACCCCAGCCTTACTGCCTATGATGCAGACATCAACATCTCGCCTTGTAACAGGAGCTCAATATGAACTTTACGTACACGAACGCAGGAGCACAGCAAGCATCATAACCACTTCACCTTTTTACCGCTTAAGGGGTATGGGACCCTTTAACACTGTGAGGCGTAATATGCCTTCCATGCAACAGGTGGGACTGAATGTCACGGTGACGGTATAGCACACCCCGCTGGTGTCTATGGGCCACGTCCGACATGCTTCATTCTGACGTGGGGCGGCTTGAACTCAAGCAGTCCCCCTCCAGCAAATGACACACGTGGTGCATCAGCTCCATAAGCGGGTCCGCCGCAGCAGCAGCCTGCATTAAGACCTTCCTGCCGGACACAACCGCCCGGCGTTAAGGGGTTAAAGAAAGGGTAAGCAACCTTGGCCCTCCAGATGGTTTGGAACTGAATTTCCCAGAAAGAGGAGAAGTCCCTGATAGTCCCAGAAGTAACAGAAAGGTGAGTGACACATATTACACACCCCACCTATCCCGGCAGGAAGTCTGACGACGTGAGGGACACATCCTCCGCAGTAAAAGGATTATTTAACTTTTTTTTTATTTATTGTTTTAAATAAAATGTGCCAAAAAAAAGTCACTTCCAGGCTTGAGGGCATAATTATAAAGCGGATGTTGCAAATACAGAAGAAAAAAAATGTCTCGGCGTCTTAGCAATTCACCTGCCTCAGTCAATGCGTTGCAATGTGACACTCACCTCCGGAGCAATTCAAGAGGGTTAATAAGTAATCAGCAAAACAAACTGTTGAAGGTTTTACGGTAAAAATGACAAAAAGAGGGATTCGTGAGTATTGAGCATTTATACACGAATAAACTCCAGATAGCTGCCTGTATCATTTTATAAAAAAGTACAAATAATGGGTTTAGAAGTCTTGAATGTTCATTAAAAGCACATTTTTGGTTTGGAGGTATTGGATGTTTATTATATTAAAGCATTGATTCTGGTTTATGTGTATGGGTTTAATTAAACAGCTGACTCAGGTTAGTGTGCAGAGGGTTTATTAAAGCGCAGATGCCTGTGTCTATACAGAGTATATTACATTTTATTAATGTGAAAACGAGGGGATTGTGTGTCAAAGGTTCATTACATTAAGGTGAGGATTCGGGTTTGTAAGATTACGCATAAACCCGATTCTTCACTTTAATATATACAGCGTTTTATTAAAAATGCACAATCGTGTTTACTAATATTATATTGAAGTGTACATTCGGGTTTATGTAGAGATGGTTTATTACAACAAAGAACAGATTTGGGTTTTTGTGTACACAATTCTCCTAAATATAATTTGGAACAGCACCTAAACTACAAACTCCCCATCTGTGTGTCAGGACAAAAATCAAATGGCACGCTGACCACAGTCACTTCTCTCAAATATCTAGGTATGTGGTTAGACCCTAATCTATCCTTTGGCCCCCACATCGAAAAACTCATCTAAATTTAACCCCAAACTAGGTGCCCTGTACAGAAACAAATCCTGCCTGAACCCCGCGGGAAGAAAGACTGTGTAACAAATGCTTATGCTGGCTATTGAATACAGAGATGTAGTGTATGCAGCTGCCCGCAAACGCACCTTCATAAACTTACTACATTGTATAACTCATTCTGTCGCTTTGCATTACAATGTAACTACATGACCCACCATTGTGACATGTTAGAAGAACTAAACTGGCCGTCGCTGGAATCTAGACGCACCCTTCACCTTTCCAATCTGGTGTTTAAGAGCTTTTCTGGGAAGCTACCACCCTACCTGAATAGGCTGCTTCCTCCAGCAGTTCCCTCATCCTAGAACCTCTGATCCAGGACCTGCACCTTACTTGCAATACCGCAATACAAAAAGAAAATGGCTCGATCCTCATTTTCCCGCAGAGCACCGCAAGTACGGAATAACCTCCCAGACGCCATCAAATCTTCCCCCAGTCTAAAGTCACTTAAGAGATCCCTATTAACATACCTCAATACGGAATGCACCTGTAAACATGTAACATAGTGACTACATACAGAATGCACCTGTAAACCTGTAAACATGTAACATAGTGACTACATACAGAATGCACCTGTAAACATTTAACATAGTGACTATTTCCTACATATTTATTTTCTGTGTAAATCTGTACGTGTGTTTTGTTTTTTTAATATCTTACATGTTATTAGCATTGTATTTCTGTAACATTTCAATGTTCTTGAACCCAGGACATACTTGAAAACGAGAGAAATCTCAATGTATCCTTCCTGGTAAAACACTTTATAAATTTAGTAAACCAAAATCTATACATTGAGGGCAGCTTCGGGTTTGGGAGTAGAGCATTAAATTGCATTATAGTGAAGACTTGAGTTTATCTCAATGTATCCGTCCTGGTAAAATCATTTATAAATAAATGAATAAATCTATATAGGGTTTATTAAATTCTATTTAAGCGCAGATTGGGGTTTGGAGTTGACAACGTATTATATTTGGGTTTGTGGAGTGTTTACTTCATTACTAAAGCGCTGGTTTTTTGATCACCAAGCCTTCACTTTCCTAGACGACACGCCGCAGACAATGCGCTCTTATGAGGCGCTGCAGACAAAGTGTGGGATTTAAAGTGATTTCTGAGAACAATGGCTGCTCCACAGAAAGCCAGATCCCACACACACACACACCAAGCGCTGCGGTGGTTTACACGCCAGTCACGGCTGTTACTCCATGACCATCCGAAACGGTCTCCAAACCAAAAGTGTTTTTACATATAGGAAACCACACTGTACTCAGGCTGTGTCGGCCGCGCTACATGCATGTGGCCTCCGTCACCAGTATGGATGTGCCTTCAAATTGGCAGACGTCATAAGACTGATGAATAGAACAAAAAAACAAATCAGCTCCCCATTCATGGAAGATACGATTGGAGAGCTGCGACACTTACAGGGGTGCGAGGATTAATGATGCCGCTCATTAGAGGGTTCCCTCTAGACCAGTAGTCATCAAATGTGGCCCTTCAGATGTTTTAGAACTACATCTCCCATGGGGCTCAGCTAACCTAATAAGTGTCTGAGCCTCATGGGAGATGTAGTTCTAAAACATATGGAAGGCCACGTTTGATGACACCTGCTCTAAAATAATGGAACAAGGAAACCGTCCACGTTGGGATTTAGAGAAGGGTATGCCTGGAGGATAGTGTAATTTCCACTCTGGACACCAAACCACGTGTACTTTAGCTAAGAGCGATAGGTGTCGCCATACCTTCTGTCTGCTGCATCCCTGGCACGCTCAGTGACCATCTATTATGCATGATGGAAATATTCTATCTTTGAAATCCTGGGCATCAAGGGTACATTACCCACACCTCTCTACTTATCGGCTATATGACGGATGAGCTACATCTGTTTCTGTAAAACCAGGGACAGACGATACAATCTAGGAGACTATACACACCTCTATACCCCGAGGTTACACTGCAGGGTTCACAGGCACCTCCCAAGGCTGGTGTCTGACGAGCGCACTATGTGCGCCCTTACTGGCGTGCCTTCCGACATCCGTCGCTGCGACGGGGCCGGCCACATGCTGTAGCGCGCGAATAGCGCCTGCTACAGCAGACGTGCTGCGTCTGTTCAGAAAGTCTCCCCGTAGAAGTGATACGACGCGCGTTCGACGGGGCTGCAATGCGCAATCCTCTATAGGAGGGAGGATCATGCCTTGCAGTGCTCAACGCACTACCTGCGCTCAACGAGGTGGCTGGACAGGCGTCAGAGTGGAAGGAACGTCCACTCTCACAGACCTTCCTTCCGCTCTGCAAAACGCTCGTCTGACACCGGCCTAAAAGGTGCAGATAGCCTTTTGGGATGTATAACATGTATCCTAGAAGAAGACCCATGACGACTGAGAAACCCTCCTCAGAGTGACAGGTGATGCATTCCACTGCACGGCAAATACCATGTGTCTGTGTATAACAACGCCAGCACCACTCTGTAATGCTATCTATAAACACTGGCGGGGGGGGTCACCTTGCGCATATGCAGCGTGAGAAAGCGACGGAAGCCAGTGGGGCACAGCCTCCGCAGCAAATGGGTTGACTTTTTTTGGGTGCATTTTTCAGTAGTAAGGGTCATTTCCAAGCCTTAGGGAGGCAGGTGCTGCGCTCCACTGCATGACAAATCCCACCTGTGCCAGCATCACTCTGTGAGATACAGGTTCGACGAATGAAAACACAGGGATACCCAGTCCCTGAATCTGTCGAACCCTGGCAGGAGATGAAAGTCAGTAAGCTGAAACAATAACGGTACCTTACTGTGCAAGACATAAAATATAAATATACTTCAACAGAGCCCATGAACTTTGTATCTTGGGCTTCATTCTGGATGTGGCGAAATCCAATTTATCGAGTGTACTGTGGAGCGGATATGCCCCTAAGTGAGTGCTATCTAACCCCTTTTTTTTCTTGACCGAGTCCAGGCATAAGACATTATCTGTGGGTTCTTTTCATCATGTCGCCTGCAATGACTGTGGAAATGCTGAACCTGAAAAAAATGACTGAAAAGTCTTGATTCAAAGAGAAAATGGCTTGGTGACTTTATACTTTACTAAACGGCCCAAAAATAACATTTAAAAAAAAGGCATTAGATGGGTTATTCACCAGCCGGCAGGCTTTCATTGATAGAACGGTGGTTTTACTTCAGGGTTGCACAGTGGATCGGATACGATGTATTCACTAATTAGCACCACAGCTCGCCGTACTTTCCGTCCGACTCTATGCCGAAGTTATTCATCGGAAATTTCACTGCCGTTCCCACAGATATACCAGATGAAGTTGTCCAGTGAGGTTTTCTTGGTTTTCACAGTAGTTTCTGTCGCAGCTAAAAGGAATTTAAAGTCGTTGCTGCGTTATCGCCGGTGTTTAGAGCATCGGTAGAAGTCTGGAGAATAGCCGCAGTTTACTCATTTCACAGAGGAGTAGCCGTAACACCTTGGTTTGCCATAGTTTGCAGCAGCTACCTCTGCCGGTGTTTAATTTAGCTTCTATTTATCTCATAATTTAACCATATAGATGCAACAACAGTGATTTTTACCCTCATGCTGCACTTCGGTGCCACGACTGTGCTCAGTGAAGGTCTACATTTTTGGATGCCAAAACAAAACCAGCAGCGTAGTAAAGTGAAGCTCTGAGTTACAGGATCTCTACATCCATACAAAAAAACACCATCTACTAGGAACTGCAAAACTTCATCGCTCCAGTGTCCGCAAACTACATTTCCCACAATGCCCACTGCAGGGCAAATATAGCTCCAGATATTTCCACATTTCCCTGTGCGCTCCGTCAGCTTCCGAAGGGACATTATAGCAGGTTTTTAACATGCTCTAAATAACAAATATATATATTACGTTCAGCAAGTTATCTCCATTTCCAAAGCTCACTTTGCTTACCAGCTACATCCCCGCGCAGACTCGCACAGCAGAATCAGAACTCTGCAGGGTGTGAGCAAAGCGCATGCGTTCAGGTCTGGAGGGAAAAGTCTGCGGACTCTTTAACGTTGCTCGCTCAATGCAGGGCACGGCTGATATTAGTCAAGGAAATGCATTAACGTATTTCGCACTGATACAGGTGAGGTCGAGCACGCCGAAAACACCACAATGCCTCGTTTACAGATAAACCGTATTGACATCAGCGAAGATCACACAGCGGCGGATTCTACGGATCAACTCTTCGCAGACTCCATCGTGCTGCGCCGCAATATGCGACGGCGACACAGAATAAAACCATAAGAACGCACAGCCCCGGGGTCTGACCATTACAGGGTTAAACACGGGATGAACAATGAAATAAAACCATGTAGAATCCTGTAAAACATTTTTCAAACTCCGCCCCCAAGTTGCTTCTGAACCACAACTCCCATGATTCCCTGGCCATCTATTGCAGTCAAAGGATTCTGGGAAGTGCAAACCATCAACACTGGGTGACGGGAGTTTAGGATCCCTGATCTATAGATTCAGCATCCTACTAGCCCATGACTACCTGGCACTTGGGTTTGTACCAAACCACCTCCACTGGGAGGCTGCTCCAGGTCCTCACTGCTCCTGTGCAACAGGACAGCTCCCACCCCTCCCCGCCTGTAAATCCTAGCACTCCTGGTCAGCCACAGCAGTATGAGAAAGCATGCTGGTTGCCAGGGGGGGGGGGGGTTTAGCTTTGGCACTGCCCCTGCCCCCACATGCAAGGCACACAAAGCAAGGAGAGGGCACAGCCCTATACCCAGTGTTTGTGTACAGCTGTGTGCCTGCATGTGTTCAGCTCCCCCCTCCTCCTGCAGGGGGCTGAGTGCCAGAGTACAGCCAGCAGGGCTCAGTGACTTGCTGCCCCCCTGGCATTGCCTGGCACCCCCCAAAGAGCAGAGAGTGGGGTGCTCCAAGGTGCAGACACACAGGCAGCGGGCGGGACCACACAGGATAAAGGGGGAATTACTTGAGGCCCAGATGTGGGACCCCTGCCCCCTCCAGTTTACACACTTCCCCCCACTCGCCCAGCTCACCTTCGCTATGGCCTTCCGGTACCTCGTCACGGCTTGCTGGATGAGGCTGGAAACTTTCAGGTTGCCGTCCCCGCAGGGCACCACTACCCGGGTCCTCCCGAAGCTCACAGTCACCTTCATCCTCTCTCTCTCCGCCCGTCCCCAGGCCGGGGGAGGGGGGTCACCGGCAGCTCCCGCCCGCTTTTTCCTTCCCCCCTCTCCCGAACTCCGGTGGCCACAGGGTTAATCCAGGGTTCCCCCCTCTCTCTCGGCGTCCTCCGGTGCGCGCGGGGGCCTGCACTGGCCACCTCCTCCCTCTCCGCCTCTCCTAGACTCTCAGAGTCAGACTCTCCGGGGCGCGTGAACGCGCAGCCCCGCCCCCAGCACCGCCGCCGTGCTCGCGCAAACCTCGGGGGCGCGCCCCAGCCAATCGCCGGTCGCTGTCTCAGACGGACGCGGCGTCCAGCCTATCGGGCGACGAGAAGGAGTGTTGCGCCCGCCCTCCGTGGTCCGACGCTTTGCGGTGATTGGTCAGGGGAGTGGAATGTGCAGTCAGCTGTCAGGTAAATAAAGATGGAGGCGGCTGGAGGCAGGTTGTGTCTCTGGGGCAGCGTCTTCAAGGCCACGAATGGCCCAGGAGGGCATGTGGCGCCACAGTGCCCTATTTGCCCCTGCACAGCCCTTCTATATGTGGGTCACTCAACATGAGATGCTGCCAACCTTATGAGTTGCTGGGCATTATGGGAGATGTCAAAAAATGTGCTGCTGATACCCCTGATCTGGGCACTGTGACCATTCATGGGACTTTAAGTGACCAGATTGACCTGGGTGTCCCCTTCCTCTGAATGCGGGTGATTTGATTCACTCCCGTCCTGTCGCCGCCCTGCTGGTCTGCTTTCTGGGCAGAAGACCAGGAATGTATAGGAGTGCGCTCCCAGCTCAGCAATGACTGGCTCTGTGCATTGACTGGCGTGACGGCTGCGAGGAAGTCGCGGGCCTGGAATAAACGTGACTTTGTGCAGAACCAGCGGAAGAACACGGAGAACTATTTGGTGTCCGTGTCCTTCAGTTTGGGGTGTCTGTCATCCCTGTGGGATCAGCGGTAAGTACATCTCTAATCCAGACAGTAAAATCCAGAAGAGTCTGAATTCAGGACTTTTCGGTGTCTTGTCGGTTTTCATTATACTCCCTTTCCTGATGCTCTATACAGGTTGTGCCTCACTGAGACGCGGCTCCCGATCACTGCGGCAGAGCGCGGCACATGCTGGGAGCCGCTAGGCAGCACCTGTGCATGATGCGCTGCACAGAAACAAGCTGCGTAAAACGTCTGCGCAGCACTTCCACCATGCTGCGGCAGGAAAAGGATCGTGGCTCCAATGCCACAATCCCCCTTCGCTGCGTCATCAGAATCTTGTGGATTGTAAAATCTGTAAGAATCCAGAGTGTTCGGGGGCCCAAACATTCCAAATCAGGGATGCTCAATCTAGATTGGAATGTTTCCCCATGTTAATTGGTTTTTTCAAATGCCAAATCAATGAGAGTCTTATCCACTAACCTAGGGATGTGCATGGCTGAAAAATTCATTTAGTTTCATTACGTTTTTAATTAAACAGTGAAACAAAATTAATTTGTTCCATAAAGTCCTTTGCTGACTATTACTTGTATTGTAAGTTGATAGTTCATTTCAAATTCAATAGTTGATATCAGTTATTTAAAATTTTTCGAGAAACAACATGGGTTTACCTCAGGGAGATCATGCCAAACTAATCTTATTGATTTTTTTGATTGGGTAACAAAAATAATAGACACAGGTGGTGCAGTAGACATTGCTTATTTAGATTTCAGTAAGGCTTTTGATACTGTTCCGCATAGAAGGCTTATCAATAAATTGCAATCTTTGAGCTTGGATTCCAATATTGTTGAATGGATTAGGCAGTGGCTGAGTGACAGGCAACAGAGGGTTGTGGTAAATGGAGTTTATTCGGCGCAAGGTGTTGTTACCAGTGGGGTACCTCAGGGGTCAGTACTTGGACCCATTCTATTTAATATTTTTATTAGTGATATTGCAGAAGGTATTAATGGAAAATTATGTCTTTTTGCTGATGACACAAAGATTTGCAACAGGGTTGACGTTTCTGGAGGGATCAGCCAAATGACAAATGATTTAGGTAAACTAAAAAAATGGTCGGAGTTGTGGCAATTGAGTTTTAATGTGGATAAGTGCAAGATAATGCACCTGGGACGTAAAAACCCAAGGGCTGAATATAGAATAATTGATACAGTCCTAACCTCAACATCTGAGGGTTGGGATTTAGGCTAGGGTCAGACAAACGCATTTTTCGCGTCGTCCGTGAAAAAGTGCGTTCGAACGAACGGACGTATTTTTTCACAGAACACGCGATAGCGGTCATACGATGCGCATGTTCGTGCGTGATTTTTTACGGATCATCAATAAAACACTTTTTGCGTCTGGACGTTATGTTGGCCGGACATTACCAGTGTCTGACATCTCCCAATCACACACACACGCCGCTATGCGGCCGCAGCGCACTCTGTACGTCAGTAGTAGCGGTTTGACGTTCTATAAAAAAATGCGTTCGTTTGCCACTTGCGTTGCGCGGACGAACTTTCGTGCGGCCGTACTTCTTGTGTTCCCCGGCATTGGACGTCATTTGCTGCTAGCACGGCCGTGATTTTGTGCGGCTAAACGCACGTTAATACTGCGTTCGTCTGACCTTAGCCTTAGGGGTTATTATTTCAGAGGATCTAAGGGTAAGTAGTCAATGTAATAGAGCAGCAGGAAATGCTAGCAGAATGCTTGGTTGTGTAGGGAGAGGTATTAGCAGTAGGAAAAGGGAAGTGCTCATGCCACTGTACAGAGCACTGGTGAGACCTCACTTGGAGTACTGTGTGCAGTACTGGAGACCGTATCTCCAGAAGGATATAGACATCTTAGAGAGAGTTCAGAGAAGGGCTACTAAAATGGTGTACGGCTTGAAGGAGAAAAGTTACCAGGAAAGGCTTAATGATCTTAACATGTACAGCTTGGAAAAAAGACGAGACAGAGGAAATATGATAGAAACATTTAAATACGTAAAGGGAATCCACAAGGTAGAGGAAGGGAGTATATTTAAAAGGAAACAAAATAGCAAAACAAGAGGACATAGTCTTAGATTAGAGGGGCAAAGGTTTAAAAGTAACATCAGGAAGCATTATTTTACTGAGAGGGTGGTGGATACATGGAACAGTCTTCCAGTTGAAGTGGTAGAGGCCAAAACAGTAATTGAATTTAAGCAAGCATGGGATAGGCATAAGGCTATCCTAAACAAAAGATAAATCCAGGTAAAGTATCCATGTAATTGGGCAGACTAGATGGGCTGAAAGGTTCTTATCTGCCGACATTTTTCTATGTTTCTTTTATGATGATGACACAGTGTAAAACGGAATAAATTCGTTGTATACCGTTTCGTTTCGAATTCGTATCGATTCATTATTCGGAAGTACTTCCGAAATACGAATTATCAAATTTCGTTACGAATTTTTTTCCGAAACGAATGCACATCTCTTAACTACCGCTGTTTCACTCACAATAAACCCGGCAATCTGAAGTTCACAGGAGGACACGGCTACCATCGGGCGGGTAAGGCGCCTCCAGACGTGACCTTTTATCAGTTTTCTGAATGTTAAACATTTCTTATTTGTTTAACTTAATTTTTTTGTGTCACTGGCGTTCAGTCATCTCGTCTTTTATGACAGCTAAGTCGCACGTAATCAGGAATCTGCAAAAAGACAGCAGATTAGCTCCTGGTTAATACCAACGTTAACCCCTTCACTACTGAGTGACTTTCCGTAAAAAACACCGACAGGACCCAGGGGTTTTATGAAACATCACTTTACATTTCCTAAGGCCGGGGTCAGACGAGCGTTTTTTAAGAAAGGAAGGAACGTCTGTGAGAGTGGACGTTCCTTCCACTCTGACGCCTGTGTGACCACCTAGCTGAGCGCAGTTTATGCTCAGGGCTGCAAGGCTCGATCCTATGGAGGATCGCGCTTTGCAGCCCTGTCGAATGCGCGTCGTAGCGTTTCGACGCGGAGGCTTTCAGCACGTCCGCGGTATCGTGCGCAAGTCGTGTGTGTATTACATTGTGTGTCAAGCCCCGTCGAAGTGTTACAACGCTGCGATGGATGCCGGGAGGTACGGGTGCACGTAGTGCGTTCGTCTGACTCCGGCTTAACTGAAAGACCGTCCATCGAGCATCCGGAGAAAAGAGCAGTACAGACAGGGTCCTAGAAAAGAGGTTGTGTATTACCAAAATGACCATGCAATATTTCCATTCCAGCCCAATATGTTGTCAAACTAACATCCAATATTTAACCCCTTCACTATGTGATCATGCACACCATCAGCAGCAGACACAGCAGCTAGAGTTCATGGTAACACCATCTGGAGCTACACTGTATGGCTGCAAATGAAATTAATTTGTTGAAAACTAATTTTGTTGCCATTTGGGCTCCAGAAGCTGCCCATAAAGTCTTAGCACCCTGGGCACGATGCCCGCTTTTTAAAACCAGGTGAGGAATGTCTCTAATGGACCTTTCCCCAGCTGATCCTAGACGTAGCTCAGAACTGCAGTAACTCCTTTTGGCCAGCAGATGGTGACATCTCCCTGCCACGTAGGGTATTACAGTAAGGAATACATTGGGAATATTCCCAACTATTTCTTACTCTATATAAAAATGATTTTACCAAAAAAAACACTTTTTTTTTTTTTTTTTGGGAAAATCACTTGGTGTTGCGAAGGTGAATTGTCAAGTCAAGTAATAAAAGTCAACAATGTTTGCTTTTATAGTTATATTAAAAAAACCTATATCCAAAATGATTAATGCAGCTCCGGCTCTGATCTAATTCCATCTCAAATAAAGGCGGATTTCGAATAATTTTTAATCCATCATCTATTCTGTCAGCGTCTTAATGCAGACATACGCACAGCTGCGAAGTGATCTACACAACAGAGCTTGACTTGCTTGTGTTTTTAATGTTTATACGCTTTGATATGTGACGGCATTTAACGAATCCATAACACAATATTTCAAATCTCCTGAAATGCAAAAAAAACAAACCATACAGAACAAACAGAAAAGGCATGTATAATCCTGCGCCAAACCTTCCAACGTGCGTCTACGTGATAGAGGCTGCATACAGGTAAGATCCGGCGGTAACTTGACCCCTTCACTACCAAGCAATTTGTCATTAAAACCACTGCCAAGACCCAGATGTTTCATGGAAAATCACTTTTCATTCCCTAAGGCTAGGGTCAAACGAACGCATTATTCGCAGCGACCGTCAAAAATGAGTCCGAATGCATTGACCTATTTTTTCACGGAATGAGCGAAAACGGTCATACGATGCGCAATTTTTGTGCGTGATTTTGTACGGATCCAAACCAGGAAACTTTGGGTGTCTGGATGTTATGTTGGGGACATGAGCAGCGTCTGACGTCTCCTAATCACGCACACAAGCCGCTAGTGGACGCAGCGCACTGTATGTCAGTACTAGCAGTTATGCGTTCGTTTGCCGCTTGCATATTGGCCGTCATTGCGCGTCATTTGCTTCTACTGCGGCCGTGATTAAGTGCGCCTAAACGCACGTTAAAAATGCGTTAGTTTGACCCCAGCCTAAGCTGTAAAGATGTATACACGGTCTATACAGTTCCAGGCAGAGGGCTCACCCTGCTGTTCAAATTTTGCTACTGTATCACGTGTGACAGGCTGGCAGATAGAACCTGTGTCCGTTATGAACACAGAGAGCAATTCGGCTGCAATGTACAGGATGCCACAACTTTAGGAGCATATTCTGGAGGCTATATACAAACAAATATTATTTGCAATAAACAAAATTCCTTTGCATTAGGCCAGATCGAGTTTACTCCATGTTGGGCTCCCACAGGAGCTTTTGAACATTGATTATACTAGATAATGGTACTGAAAGGGTTAAATGGATTTTCTTGTGCTCTAAATACATTCTATGTACTACCAACCACATCACGATTCTGTTTAAATCTGTGAAAAAGCCTGAGAAATTCTTCCATTATGTTTACTGGAGAAATGGGGAAGCTTGTTAAACCTTTTGTGCTTTCTGTCTTCCCAGCTCTTCACTCTGTAAGCTGATATCAATGATCTCCCCCCTGCATAGAACAGCAGGAACTTCAGCCCCCCCCCCTACCGTGATCAAGGCAGGTTTGGAGCAGAAATTGGAGACGGCAGTATGCTGAAGACTGCTGAATAAATGGGATTAACCCCTTCACATCCGTGATTATGTTTACACGTTTAGCAGTAGCAGAGACAGCAGCCTGAGATGGTGTTAACACTATATGGAGCTATGCCCTATCTTTGCAAATTAAATTCCGTTGTTGCAAAATAATTGCGCTTGCATTTGGCCTCTAAAGCATGCCCCTAAAGGTTTAGCTCTTTGGAGATGATGCCCAAGGTGCTCACACCTTTTAACCCCTTCACTACTGAGATTACGATATCTCAGGCTTCAAAGGCACCATCCAGTGCCACGATATCTCGATCTGCTGATCTGGGGCCCAAAAGCAAATTGATTTAATTTGCTGCAAACAAATTACGTTTGCTTATGGGCTGCAGAAGGTGCCCCCAAAGTTCTATCCCTGTAGGCATAATGCCCAAAGAGCTAAAACTGTAAAATCTGCTGGTGAAAGCTCTGAAATATCAGGCTTTCAGCAGCCGATGCAGGGGAAAAAAACCCCACAGACCTGCTGTTCAAACCTCTGTAACTCAAGTTTGGCAGTAGATGGTGCCATCTGCTGGCCAAATAGGTTATTTACAGAAATAGCTATTTATTACTTTAAAAGTAATTAAAATTAGATTTTACAAAAAGAAACTGGTTTCTGAGAAAAAAAAAAATTTATCACTTGGCAGTGAATGGGGTTAAAATTAGTTGGGAAATGTGTCTGGATGACATCTCCCCAGCTGATCCTGCATGGAGCTCAGAACTGCAATAATTCCTTTTGACCAGTAGATGGCGACCTCTCCCTGCCAAATAAGTTATTACAGGAAGGAATACACTGGGAATATTCACAAATATGTCTTGCTGTTGTAGCGCTGTGTTAAAATCTTGCTGTGGCAGTACCTATTTTTGGCCACAAGATGGAGACTATCGCGATCAGAGACACTGGGCATTGGGACTACAATGCACGGCATGCTTTGCAAGAGGACAGGAAGTGGGTGGGGACTGGACACTTACATCCTCTGCCTCGTGGAGAACGCGCCAGAGCGCGCCAGGGAACGAGAGAGAGCAGACGCAGTGCCATACTTTGTGAGAGGACCTAGGGCGGAGAGCAAGTGAGACCTGTCAGTTCTGTCACCGGGTGATTCAGTCGCAAGAGAAGGAGCCCTCCAAGTTCCAGAGTTGCTGCAAAAGGCAACCAACCGAAGACCTCGAGTAAAGAGTCACCGCAAGCGGATCGGGTACAGAGAGCAGGCGGTGAGCTGAGGAAAAGTCGTGGACAAGCTACGGGAGGTCAGACAACGGATCCGGCCGCTAGTATCCCCAGTCAAAATCCAGCGGAGAGACGTCCTGGGTCAGCGGAGCCTAAAGCAACCGGCGGATGGGTGAGAGGCCTCCAAGGCCGTTTATAATACAAAGAGCACGCTGCTGTTTTCTCTTTAAAGTCCACAGGGCCCCAACTTGACTAGTCGAAGACATTTCTTAAGTAAATTCACTGGCCAGTTGAACAGTACCCGGGTACCTTACACACATACACACCTTTTACATTCCGTGACTTAACCTGTGCAGGACTCATTTTGTTACGAATCGGAACGGGGGTTAAAGATACGTTCCGAATATATTTTTCTCTTTTCCGCTGCGCGTTTACCGTGATACGAAGAGATTGTATATTCTGGGGTTCCGCTACGTGTCCCTTTTCCGAATATTCGTGCAATTGCATTTTCTTTTATGTTCGGTTACGAATATTTTATTTTCCGAAATACGAAGCCTCGTGTTTCGTTTCTTTTCCGCTACGCGTTTTATCGCAATACGAAAGTACTGTAATAATATCTCTGAATACCGTATCTTAATATCTGCCAAATATTTTAGTAAACTATTTAAATGATAAAAACCCACAACTGTGTTGGAGTGTATTTATTCCCTAGTGCGGGGAGACTGACCCGTGGTTCATTTTCAGCGGCTCCTCCAGGAGTGAGCGCTACACTGTATAATTCAATAAAAATTATTTTCCAGGAAAAAAAAAAAACGCTGGTTCCTGACGGTTTTATTTATTTTTTTTTGTTTTTTTTAAATCCCTTGGTAGTGTAGGGGTTAACTGTAATAGAAAATAAGTAGGTAGTTTCACTTTCTACAATACTTTTTTTACGTGCTGGGATTTATTAAAGGGATACTCTAAGCAACATGACCACCTAAGCTATTTTAGGTGGTCATGATGCCCGGAGTATCCTGCCCTCTGTCCCCCCTCCCTCCGCTCAGCCGATCGGCTGTAAATGCTGAAAACAGCTGAGAGACGCGGAGGACTTTACTCCGCCCTCCCAGCTGTCAGTCAGCAGAGCGGGAATCATATTTCCCGCTTCTGCCGACTTTTGCCGAGTAGGAGACGTCATCGCGCTTTCAGAGCGATGACGTCTCCAACTCCCCGCAGAAGCTGGCGGCTCCCTCTGAGGGTTAGTGTTGCGCGCATCCTCTTGCGCGCAACACTAATCCTCAGAGGGAGCCGGGAGGAAGCCTGCCGATTGGCTGGCTTATGTGAGAGGCACGCATGCGCGCTTCTCACGTAAACCAGAAGGCAAGTCGGATAGAAGGACGGGAGCGGAAGAGGAGGGAGGTGAGTATAAAAAATAAAAAAAACAGCGCTGGAAACAAGAGGATTTTAGGGTAAGTATCACAGTTACAAAAAAAAAAAAAAAAATATTAAGGGAATAGGGATAGGTTAGGATTAAAAAACGGGGGGTGATTTTTTTGTTAGTGTTCCTTTTAAGGCTTCATTTAAAGATTAGACTAGATTGCCCCTTTTAAAATGACAGCGTGACGGGATGCGCTCCTCACTGTGTGTTGAATGTTCTGTCGTGGGATGCATTGTCTCTCCTGGAAAGGAGTCATTGGTGCTGACGTTGCCTCCTATATTCATTTCATATTAATGCAGCACATGGATTAAGTAAGGATACGTTCTAGAGAGAGATCACTCATAATCTGTTACGGAGTAATGGTACGGCGCGTCACGGACTGTCGCTGGTCTTTAACGAGTTAAAGCAGCCTTTCACATTTCCATCTGAAACTTGTTAACAGGCCACGTGGTTTTATTCTGGCAGCCTGAATCTCTGCTATAGATGTAGCTCACCGCAGCGGGGATAATCATAGGGTACCAGAGGGCTGAAATAAATGACAAAATAATACTGATGCTTTTTTCCATCTTAAAATAACCACAAAAAAAACTCCAAATACTTGTACATAGATACATACATAGACATAAAAAGGGGCACCTATTGTTCAATTGCCCCCCCCTTCATTTTTTCCATAATATAATTGGGCAGATCCTGCTGACACCATCAGGGTTATTCAGAGAAAGGTGAAAAGCAGGAGAATGACTGGAGAATGGAAAATTATAGGTCAAAATAGCCGATTTGGAAAGTGAGAGAATTCTTCCGGTTTGGCTATTTTGACCTAGAATTTTCCATTCTCCAGTCATTCTCCTGCTTTTCACCCCTCTCTGAATAACCCTGCATGTATTTTTTTTTTTTCGGTGTTAATACTCACCTTTTCTCCCTACTCGTCCCTGTCAGCCAAGGGCTTCCAGAATGCAGAAGTCCCTGTCAGCCAAGGGCTTCCAGAATGCAGAAGTCCCTGTCAGCCATTCCAGAATGCAGAAGTCCCTGTCAGCCAAGGGCTTCCAGAATGCAGAAGTCCCTGTCAGCCAAGGGCTTCCAGAATGCAGAAGTCCCTGTCAGCCAAGGGCTTCCAGAATGCAGAAGTCCCTGTCAGCCAAGGGCTTCCAGAATGCAGAAGTCCCTGCTGCTTTTTTACGCATGTTACACACCTACACAAATTGCATACACTGTGCAATGCTCGGAACATGTGTTCTTTTTGTACGCAAGTTACATAGCGCCTGAGCAGAACAATGTTTCGGTGCTGCGTACCCGTAAAACCAATCCATCAACTCCTGTTTTCCCGTTTGCTTGCTGCTGATGATATTTGGGGGACCGAATGATGTCAGCACACAGAGTGCACTGACATCATTGGTCCCCCAGCAGGCTAGAAATACCAATCCCATCTCCTAGGGATGTTTGTGGACATCGGAAACTCTTCCACTTCACACAAGAATAGCCGGCAAAAGGAGAAGGGGACAGGATGCGCTAAGGCCAAACAAGCCTTTTTAAGCACGGAAGGAACGTCTATGCGCGTGGACGCTCCTTCCACTCTACCGCCCATCTGGCCACCTCGCTGGTATTATTTGCAGAATACAGAGTCGTGCTGAGGACAGCGAACTGCGATGGAATGTCTCATTTTTCGCCATCTTTACACATGGTTACAGCTCCTATACAAAGTATCCATATAGGGTTATTCATAGAGCGCCGAACTAGCCACGAAATTGCACCAAACAGTGAATTTCCCCATACGGTGCAATTTCAGGGCAATTCGGCTATTAAAATCCTGGCAATTCACCAAATATTAGTGAATTCCCAGTGAAATACGGTGATCTTCGGCAGCAGTGAAATCCCCATAGAGAAGCAATGGTTCATCTAATCAGAGAACACCGACATGTCAGTGAAATGCCCTGATTTTTGGTGGTTTCACTAAATCAGCAGGTTTAATCAGGCGAATCCCATAGGTTTTAATGTTAGTATATAAAAACAGGAATATTTCTATTAAACCATTTATTCTTTTAGTTCGTAGCAAAAAGTCTTTATTTTTTAAGGCATTTTTCAGGATTTTTTTCAGCAAATTTTTTAAAAAAAATTCTGTAATAGACCTTTTTATTATTATTCATATGGCCTTATATGTTAATTCCAGACATTTTCGTCCAGTAGTTTTTTTGCAAACCTCGCTTGGAATTTTTTGAGTTTAAATCGTTTGTTGTTGTTTTTTTTTTTTGTAATATTCTCTTTACCTCGTTTGGCAGCTTTTTCCGGCGGCTGGTCGGCACTATGTTTGGTGGACCGTTGGCTTTTTTTTCGGGTGGGTTTACGGCGGATCGTCAGGTACGTTCGGCGGGTTTTCTGCGGTGTTTCGGATCGGTCCGATTTTTCGGATTGTATCGGCGGGGTTTTCAGCAATATTTTTATTTTCGGATACATTCGGTGGCTTTTCCCTGCACTTCGGCGACCCTCTGGTGTCAGGGAATTTGATTCCCCGAAGTGCGGAGAACGAGAGAGCACCGAAATTTCGGTGCTATCTGAATAACCCCTTATAGTATAGGAGTTGTTTAATTTACCCCAAGGAACCGCAGCATCTGAGCTGTATGCAAGTTGTGCAGCTCCGTGGTGAAATCGGCTCGCGCCAGTAACGTTATGTCTACACGCTTAGACACTGACAGCTCAATCTGTTCGACTTTCTGCTCCGTTGGAAAAGAACCCAGAGAATTTTGTAGATTTCTCTGTAAAATGAAAAAAATCCCCTGTAGATTGACAGACGCTCCGGATAAAAGAGGAAATCAATTCAAATTTTTTAAATAACTGCAATCTCAGCAACCTCGGCGTGGACGATGCTGAAACCAGGAGGGAAGAAGTTGACTCAGCACATCGGCAGCTGGAGTGGAATGACCTTCATTTAATCAAAGTCTTTGGCAAAGAATAAAACTGCAGCCGGAGGAAAAACCTGAAATATTTCAGACAATAAATATGGAATTTTATATAAGTCACCTTCTGAGAAGAGCAAGACTGTAACGTATTCACAAAATGAAATGATTATTTAGGTGTGTCTGTTTCCAGTGGCAAGTATGCTCGGGAAAAAATTCACAGTAATGTGCGGTGTGCATGAGTGAATCACAGAGCTCCACAGCAATAAATTTCACAGGGTGTGCATGAGCGTATCACAGAGCTCCACAGCAATAAATCTCACAGGGTGTGCATGAGCGTATCACAGAGCTCCACTGCAATAAAACTCACAGTAATGTGCGGTGTGTATGACCGTATCACAGAGCTCCACAGCAATAAATCTCACAGTAATGTGTGGTGTGTATTAGCGTATCACAGAGCTCCACAGCAATAAATCTCACAGTAATGTGTGGTGTGTATTAGTGTATCACAGAGCTCCACTGCAATAAAACTCACAGTAATGTGCGGTGTGTATGACCGTATCACAGAGCTCCACAGCAATAAATCTCACAGTAATGTGTGGTGTGTATTAGCGTATCACAGAGCTCCACGGCAATAAAAAAACACAGTAATGTGCTGTGTGTATTAGCGTATCACAGAGCTCTACAGCAATAAAACTCACAGTAATGTGCAGTGTGTATGAGCGTATCACAGAACTGCACAGCAATTAAACTCACAGTAATGTGTGCTGTGTATGAGCAGATCAGAGCTCCACAGCAATAAAACTCACAGTAATGTGCAGTGTGTAGGAGCGTATCACAGAGCTTCACAGCAATAAAACTCACACAGGATTATTCAAAGAGAATCGAAAAGTCACCGCACATTCGGTGACTTCTTGTTCTCTTCAATTCGGTGCGATTTGGCGATCCCATTTCGGCGACCCTGCGGTGCATTCAGCATTCAGGGCCGCTGTAATGCAGGGAAAAGTTGCCGCAAACCTGCCGAAAACTCACCGCAAAACCAGGGCGAACGCACACCGGAACCCACAAAAACATCTGGATTAACCCCGCCGAACACGCCGGAGAAACTTGAGCAACCGCCGATCACAGCGCAGTGCAGCCACCGGAAAAAGCCGACACCGCAGACGAATGGAGTGAAATAAAAAAAAAACTGTTTGCTTGAATGTTCGAAAAGTGAAACGCTGTTTGCAAAGAAACTATTGAGCAAAAATGTCTGAAATTTACATATAAGATCCAATGAATGATAATAAAAAGGGCTGTTACAGAAAAAAGAAAAAACGATTAAAAAAAATAAAATGGAAAAAAATGTTTGCAAAACAATCTCAAAAGATCCTGAAAAATCTATAAATAAAGAGACTTTTTACTGCAGAATTTTATAATGAATGGTTTATTAGATATTGAATTAAAACTGGAATATTTTTAACATTGAAGCCTATGGGATTCTCCTGAATTAACCTGTCGAATTAAACCACCGAACGGCAGGGCAATTCGGCAACCTTTCACTGCTGGTTTTTGTTCTCTGAATAGCCGAATACCCCCTTCTCTATGGGGGTTTCACTGTCACCGAACAGGCACCGCATGTGCAGGCAATTTGCCAACATTTGGCAAACTGCCTGCTCTCAGACTTTCTGCGTTCGGTTACCTTTCGCCAGCAATTCAGAGCTCTTTGAATAACCCTGACAGTAATGTGCGGTGTGTATGAGCCTCCTCTGGCAGCATGTAGCTGGAAGCTGGGAACAAATAGTTGCTGCTGTTCTGTTGCAGCTCTGTGACTCTTATTTACCTGGATCACTAGCATTCCTGTGTTATGCAGCGCTGTGGAGAAGAGTATATTGAGATCAAGTTACAGGGGTATAGAGGAAGCCAGTAAGCACTGCGGTGACATACATAAGAAGCACCAGGACATATTTATTTGATTAGTATTAAATGTATTTTTTTAAGCCTTTTTTACAGATTTAAAGGGATTTAAAGGGATCATGCTGGTAAATACAGTATATGTAAGATGCCAATGAACTCTACAAGAATGCGGGCACGAAGAGCATGTGATTGCTGGGTGGCACGTAAAGCCTTTATTTTTCGCTCAGCCTTTCAACACTTTGCAGATGCCAAACCTCCTGGTTCAGCTGTCCCTGAAATGCAGAGCATTTGGCATCGCATCTGGTGCCTGCAATCTTGTCTGCGGGCTGCGGACGTCCTATGTATGCTGCGTGTCCATGCATTGCAGACCACAATTTCTCCACAGACGCCTCCTGACTCTCGGATGGAAGCATTGAAGAGACTCTCGTTAATCATTTCGGAGTTTAAGCAGGAAGGACCGGTTTCTAGTAAGATTTACCTAATCCCTTCTCCGGGGAGCGACCATTTACACGTCTTGCAGTGAGGAAAGGGTTAATTCATACTTACGCAGACATAGCAATGTGATTATGTCGTTAAACGCCTCGTGTACACAATAGCGGTGTGAGACGCAGAAGCAACTCGATCCGCAGCAATGCGCTTCATAAAACCGAAGAGAAATCGATCCGGAAGCGAGATTCATAAAAAAAAACTGTAGGACCTCAGATATTGCTGAACTACAACTCCCATGATTCTCTGGCCATCTACTGCGTTCAGAGAATTCAGGAACTTGTTAGCCCGATATCATCTGGCAGGCCCAAGCTTTACGTAGCTCTAGGGCCGTGCTCGGCAACCTTGGATCTCCCGATGTTTTGGAACTACATTTCCCCTGATGCTAAGTCAGCAAACGATAGATAGATAGAAAGATAGATAGATATAGAAAGATAGATAGATATAGAAAGATAGATATAGAAAGATAGAGAGATAGATAGATATAGAAAGATATAGAAAGATAGATATAGAAAGATAGATAGATAGATATAGAAAGATAGATAGATAGATATAGAAAGATAGATATAGAAAGATAGATAGATATAGAAAGATAGATAGATATAGAAAGATAGATATAGAAAGATAGATAGATAGATATAGAAAGATAGATAGATAGATATAGAAAGATAGATAGATAGATATAGAAAGATAGATATAGAAAGATAGATAGATAGATATAGAAAGATAGATATAGAAAGATAGATAGAAAGATAGAAAGATATAGAAAGATATAGAAAGATAGATATAGAAAGATAGATAGATAGATATAGAAAGATAGATATAGAAAGATAGATATAGAAAGATAGATAGAAAGATAGAAAGATATAGAAAGATATAGAAAGATAGATATAGAAAGATAGATAGATATAGAAAGATATAGAAAGATAGATATAGAAAGATAGATAGATAGATATAGAAAGATAGATATAGAAAGATAGATAGATATAGAAAGATAGATAGATAGATATAGAAAGATAGATAGATAGATAGATATAGAAAGATAGATATAGAAAGATAGATAGAAAGATATAGAAAGATAGATAGATATAGAAAGATAGATAGATAGATAGATATAGAAAGATAGATAGATAGATATAGAAAGATAGATAGAAAGATAGATAGATATAGAAAGATAGATAGATATAGAAAGATAGATAGAGATAGATAGAAAGATAGAGAGAGATAGAAAGATAGAAAGAGAGAGATAGAAAGATAGAGAGATAGATATAGAAAGATAAATAGATATAGAAAGATAGATAGATAGAAAGATAGATAGATAGAGAGATAGATAGAAAGATAGAGAGATAGATAGATAGATAGATAGATAGATATAGAAAGATAGATAGATAGATAGATATAGAAAGATAGATAGATAGATAGATATAGAAAGATAGATAGATAGATATAGAAAGATAGATAGATAGATATAGAAAGATAGATAGATAGATATAGAAAGATAGATAGATAGATAGATATAGAAAGATAGATAGATAGATATAGAAAGATAGATAGATAGATAGATATAGAAAGATAGATAGATAGATAGATAGATAGATATAGAAAGATAGATAGATAGATAGATAGATAGATAGATGTGATAGATAGAGAGATAGATAGATAGATGAAGATGATAAAGATGAATCACCTTTATTAGCGCCAGTCCCGGTCCCCCGCACATGAGGGACTACCCAAGCTAGGCATCCTAAAAATCTAGGGCACCAGGCAGCGCAACAGGGTGGTGAACCGCCTTTATTAACGCCTGTCCTGGTCCCAATCTAAAGAAGGATGGGAAGAAGATTGAGGTGGGTTGGAGGCGGGTAGGGGGGGGGGTAAAGAGGCACATAAAATACAGTACAGTTAAAAGAATAAGTATGGATCCTCTTCTTCTTCTTTAGTCGTCGTCGTCGTGTCTCCTGCCGAAGCTGTCGATGATAGCATACTCACCTAGCATGCTTCGAAACAGCCTCACGCAGTCGCGATGGTAACGTTCTCGCGTCGCAATATCAAGCGATTCCGGGTGAACCACAGGGCATCCTTGAAACGGCACATCAGGCGCCACACACGCGCAATTGCGTCATCGGTGTGTGTCCCCTGGAAGAGCCCGTAGAGCGATGTGTGATACGTCATAGTCCCAACTGGCACATAGTCTTTGAAGTCCGATTCCAGGGCGGCCAGTAGTGCCCGATAGATATAGGATGGATAGACAGGTACAGATAGATATAGATAGACGCTGATAGACAGACAGATATAAGATAAAGAGATAGATAGTAGGGATGTGCGTTTCGGAATTTCGGAATTTTCACGAAATTTCCCGATTCGTGCATTCGGATTCGGCCGATTTTACGAAAACGGCAGATCCGAACAAATTTTCGAGCCGAAACGAAAACTTTTCGGAATTTTCGAATGGACTAGAAATGTGTAAAATCGAAATTCATTTTCGTTCCATTTGTGATTTCGGCTCCATTCCTGATTTCGGTTCCATTTCAGTAATTTCGGACATCGTATATATCGCTGATTCTGTAATTAAATTTTGTATCATTCCCATCTCAATGTATCCTTCCTGGAAAACCAGAGAAATCTCAATGTATCCTTCTTGTAAAACATGAGAAATCTCAATGTATCCTTCCTGGGAAACCAGAGAAATCTCAATGTATCCTTCCTGGGAAACCAGAGAAATCTCAATGTATTCTTCTTGTAAAACATGAGAAATCTCAATGTATCCTTCCTGGGAAACCAGAGAAATCTCAATGTATCCTTCCTGGGAAACCAGAGAAATCTCAATGTATCCTTCTTGTAAAACATGAGAAATCTCAATGTATCCTTCTTGTAAAACATGAGAAATCTCAATGTATTCTTCTTGTAAAACATGAGAAATCTCAATGTATTCTTCTTGTAAAACATGAGAAATCTCAATGTATTCTTCTTGTAAAACATGAGAAATCTCAATGTTTCCTTCTTGTAAAACATGAGAAATCTCAATGGCAGAATTATCGTATCGGCAGAATTATCGTATCGTATAATTATCGTATGCGAAAAACCATTAGTTTACGTCAAAATGAATAGACACTTTGAAACGAGAACAGACGTTCCGAAAAACACGAAAATTTCCGAAATCATGAAAAAAAAGTCGATACGAAAAACGAAATGGAAATCGGCCGAAACGAGTCAAAACGAAAATTTACAAAATCCGAACAAACCGAAAAAAATTTGGTGCACAAGCCTAATAGATAGATAGATAGATAGACGCTGATAGACAGACAGATATAAGATGGATAGATAGACAGATAGATACAGTAGATAGATAGATATGAGAGATAGATATGGATAGATAGATAGATAAATAGATAAATAGATAGATATGGATAGATAGATATGAGAGATAGATAGAGATGGAGAGATAGACAGACAGATAGATATATGGATAGATAGATATGGGATAGATAGATATGGATATATAGATATGGATAGATAGAAAGATATGAGTGCTAGATAGATAGATGCTGATAGTGACTATGACCTTGAGACCTCTGAGCCGGGTTTATCGTTCTTATGGATGGGCACAGCATGTGATAATTTGATTCCTCTGTTTTTTTTGTAGAAATGTTCCATCCTCTGGTCCAGTTGGCATAAAATCCAGACCCCGCTGGCCGGTGCTGAACCCGCATGCAGCTTGTTAATTACACGTCTATGAGCAGTGCTGGAGAGCAGCTGTTACTTAACCCAATGCGTGGCAGTCACAGGACTCCTGCTGTTTTTCGACAACAAATCAGGGTAAATCATGTCTCCTCCATCATCCCCTCTCATTTACTCTTCTTATTACCCATAAGCCCTTGATATGGCACTTCATTCCCAATGGACACTCTTCTTGCTGTGGGCTTTCTCTGTCGCAATCTGCTTCAGAAATGACGGAGGAAGCCTCTCAGGATGCAACATAAAGGGTCATACTAGCCACCGTGACATATTTAATTTATATAGCCATGGCGAGTCCTCTGTCCCCTCTGTTATCCCAGCGGGCTGATTTAGCCCTCCACAGTGGACAGCCTCCAGGGGTTATGATCAGCATTGCACAACTAGGGGGCTTGAAAGGCATCAGATTGGCTTTATAGCTTCGTCATCAGTTTCAGGAAGTCGCAGACCGCGCCATTCTTGAAGAGGGAGACCCCAAAGCTGGAGCTAAGAGCATCCCTGCAGTGCTGCGGAATATGCTGGCGCTTTATAAATAAAGAAGAAGAATAATAATAATAATCCCTTGTCTCTCGGTTACTAAATGTTCATAATTGTAATTTGGTATTGATGTAAACTTACAATGGTATATATACACTATATAAAACTAAAACCTTAAAGTGCTGTTTCTTTATATATATATACAGTCAGGTCCAGAAATATTGGGACATCGACATAATTCTAACATCTTTGGCTCTATACACCACCACAATGGAGTTGGAATGAAACAAACACAATGTGCTTTAACTGCAGACTGTCAGCTTTAATTTGAGGGTATGTACATCCAACTCAGGTGAACGGTGTAGGACTTACAGCAGTTTGCAGATGTGCCTCCCACTTGTTAAGGGACCAAAGGTAATGGGACAATTGGCTTCTCAGCTGTTCCATGGCCAGGTGTGTGATATTCTCTCATTACCCCAATTACAATGTGCAGATAAAAGGCGCAGAGTTCATTTCAAGTGTGCTATTTACATTTGGAATCTGTTGCTGTCAACTCTCAAGATGAGATCCAAAGAGCTGTCACTATCAGTGAAGCAAGCCATCATTAGGCTGAAGAAACAAAACAAACCCATCAGAGAGCTAGCAAGAACATTACTTGTGGCCAAAACAACTGTTTGGAACATTATCAAAAAGAAGGAACGCACCGGTGAGCTCAGCAACACCAAAAGACCCGGGAGACCACGGAAAACAACTGTGGTGGATGAATGAAGAATTCTTTCCCTGGTGAAGAAAACACCCTTCACAACAGTTGGCCAGATCAAGAACACTCTCCAGGAGGTAGGTGTACGTGTGTCAAAGTCAACAATCAAGAGAAGACTTCACCAGAGTGAATACAGAGGGTTCACTACAAGATGTAAACCATTGGTGAGCCTCAAAAACAGGAAGGCCAGATTAGAGTTTGCCAAACAACACCTAACAAAGCCTTCACAGTTCTGGAACAAGATCCTATGGACAGATAAGACCAAGATCAACTTGTACCAGAGTGATGGGAAGAGAAGGAGAAGGAAAGGAACTGCTCATGATCCTAAGCATACCACCTCATCAGTGAAGCATGGTGGTGGTAGTGTCATGGCGTGGGCATGTATGGCTGCCAATGGAACTGGTTCTCTTGTATTTATTGATGATGTGACTGCTGACAAAAGCAACAGGATGAATTCTGAAGTGTTTCGGGCAATATTATCTGCTCACATTCAGCCAAATGCTGCAGAACTCATTGGACGGCGCTTCACAGTGCAGATGGACAATGACCCAAAGCATACTGCAAAAGCAACCAAAGAGTTTTTGAAGTTACAGAAGTGGAATGTTATGCAATGGCCAAGTCAATCACCTGACCTGAATCCCATTGAGCATGCATTTCACTTGCTGAAGACAAAACTGAAGGGAAAATGCCCCAAGAACAAGCAGGAACTGAAGACAGTTGCAGTAGAGGCCTGGCAGAGCATCACCAGGGATGAAACCCAGCGTCTGGTGATGTCTATGCGTTCCAGACTTCAGGTTGTGATTGACTGCAAAGGATTTGCAACCAAGCATTAAGAAGGGAAAGTTTGATTTATGATTATTATTCTGTCCCATTACTTTTGGTCCTTAACAAGTGGGAGGCACATCTGCAAACTGCTGTAAATCCTACACCGTTCACCTGAGTTGGATGTACATACCCTCAATTAAAGCTGACAGTCTGCAGTTAAGCACATTGTGTTTGTTTCATTCCAACTCCATTGTGGTGGTGTAAAGAGCCAAAGATGTTAGAATTGTGTCGATGTCCCAATATTTCTGGACATGACTGTATATACACTGCCTGGCCCAAAAAGTCCCCACCTTTATTTTTTATTTATGTAAGCCAAGAGGTGTGAGCCTTCCATTGGATAATTACTGCAGCGATTAATAGAGGTGCGCATGGCTAAAAATTTGTTTAGTTTAGTTTGAATGAAAAAAGGTTTATCCGGAACGGGATTCGTTTCACTGCCGTTCCACTTCATAATTTCAGGTCAATTTGGATCGCTAAAAAAAATTAATCAATGCTTCTTAATTAGTGTTAAAAAGTAAATTCAGCAGCACAGGCCAATTGAGAGCGAAATACGATGCAGGTCAGCACAGTTCAGCGCACTTCGGCTACACTGAAAGTGTCCAATAGAGAACCATAGAATGATTCCTCTATATACAGATCGCTGAAGTGCGTCGGAAAAAAACTCATGGTCATTGGGTGAATGTTCAGAGTCTCAGGGTGTCAGGTGTATATTCAGTGCATTCACCTTGAGACCCTGAGTTTAAGCATTCACCCTGAGATCCTGAAATTCTGAACATTCACCCTGAAACGCTGGGTGAATGTTCAGAGTCTCAGTGTCTCTGGATGAATGTTCAGAGTCTCACAGGGTTATCCAAAGAGATTCGAATTGCTTGAGAAAGGTAACCGAACGCTGAAAATCAGGGTTCGGTTACCTTTCCTGGCCATTCGGCTATCCAGAGAGCAGGCAATTCGCCAAATCCTGTCGAATTGCCTGCACATACGGTGCCTGTTCGGTCCCTGTTCGAGGGCAGTGAAATCCCCATCAAAAAGCACTGCTTCGGCTATTCAGAGAACACAAACCAGCAGTGAAAGGTTCCCCTAATGCCCTGCCATTCGGTGGTTTAATTCGGCAAATTTATTCAGGAGAATCCCATAGACTTCAATGTTAAAAATATTCCCGTTTTAATTCAATATCTAATAAACCGTTCATTATAAAATTCTTCAGCAAAAGTCTCTTTATTTATAGATTTTTTAGGATACTTTAAGCATTTTTCTGAATTTTAAAAAAAAAAAATAAAAGTCCGATTTTTTTTTATTTTTTTTTTTCAGTTTGCTTATTTTTTTTGTAACAGCCCTCTTTATTATCATTCCCTGGACCTCCTGTGAAAATTTCAGACATTTTCGCTCAGTAGTTTCTTTGCAAACAGCGTTTCTTTTTCCCAGATTCATACAAATGGTTTTTCTAATTTATTCACTGCCTCCTCTACGTCACAGCTGCTTCGGCTCTGTGTGATTCGGCTCCTTTTCGGCTCCTGTTCGGCTCCTCTTCGAAGGTTAATCCAGATGTTTTTGCTTGTTTTCATAGTGCATTCGGTTAGTTTTCGTCAGGTTTTCGGCAGCTTTTCCCTGCAATTCGGGGACCCTGTGGTGTTTGCTGAATACACCGCAGGGTCACCGAAATGCAATCGCAAAAGGAACCGAATTGAAGAGAACGAAAAGTCACCGAACGTGCGGTGACTTTTCGAATCTCTTTGGATAACCCTGTCAGTGTCCTGGGTGAATGTTCAGAGTCTCACAGGGTTATCCAAAGAGATTCGGAAAGTCACCGCACGTTCGGTGACTTTTCGTTCTCTTCAATTCGGTTCCTTTTTGCCGATTGCATTTCGGTGACCCTGCGGTGTATTCAGCAAAGAGCACAGGGTCCCGAATTGCAGGGAAAAGCTGCCGCAAACCTGACGAAAACTAACCGAATGCACGCTGAAAACAAGCAAAAACATCTGGATTAACCTTTGAAGAAGCCGAACAGGAGCCGAACATGAGCCGAATCACACAGAGCCGAAGCAGCTGTGACGTAGAGGAGGCAGTGAATAAATTAGAAAAACCATTTGTATGAATCTGGGAAAAAGAAACGCTGTTTGCAAAGAAACTACTGAGCGAAAATGTCTGAAATTTTCACAGGAGGTCCAGGGAATGATAATAAAGAGGGCTGTTACAGAAAAAATAAGTAAACTGAAAAAAATCAAAAAAAAAATCGGACTTTTAAAAAAAAAAAAAACAATCTGAAAAATGCTTAAAGTATCCTAAAAAATCTATAAATAAAGAGACTCTTTGCTGCAGAATTTTATAATGAACGGTTTATTAGATATTGAATTAAAACGGGAATATTTTTAACATTGAAGCCTATGGGATTCTCCTGAATAAATTTGCCGAATTAAACCACCGAATGGCAGGGCATTAGGGAAACCTTTCACTGCTGGTTTGTGTTCTCTGAATAGCCGAAGCAGTGCTTCTCTATGGGGATTTCACTGCCCTCGAACAGGCACCGAACAGGCACCGTATGTTCAGGCAATTCGCCAGGATTTGGCGAATTGCCTGCTCTCTGGATAGCGAATGGCCAGGAAAGGTAACCGAACGCTGATTTTCAGCGTTCGGTTACCTTTCTCAAGCAATTCGGATCTCTTTGGATAACCCTGTCAGTGTCTCTGGATGAATGTTCAGAGTCACACAGGGTTATCCAAAGAGATTCGAATTGCTTGAGAAAGGTAACCGAACGCTGAAAATCAGCGTTCGTTGCTTTCCTGACCATTCGGCTATCCAGAGAGCAGGCAATTCGCCAAATCCTGGCGAATTGCCTGCACATTCGGTGCCTGTTCGTCCCTGTTCGAGGGCAGTGAAATCCCCATCAAAAAGCACTGCTTCGGCTATTCAGAGAACACAAACCAGCAGTGAAAGGTTCCCCTAATGTCCTGCCATTCGGTGGTTTAATTTGGCAAATTTATTCAGGAGAATCCCATAGACTTCAATGTTAAAAATATTCCCGTTTTAATTCAATATCTAATAAACCGTTCATTATAAAATTCTGCAGCAAAAAGTCTCTTTATTTATAGATTTTTTAGGATACTTTAAGCATTTTTCTGAATTTTTTAAAAAAAATTAAAAGTCCGATTTTTTTTTTTTTTTTTTTCAGTTTACTTATTTTTTTTTGTAACAGCCCTCTTTATTATCATTCCCTGGACCTCCTGTGAAAATTTCAGACATTTTCGCTCAGTAGTTTCTTTGCAAACAGCGTTTCTTTTTCCCAGATTCATACAAATGGTTTTTCTAATTTATTCACTGCCTCCTCTACGTCACAGCTGCTTCGGCTCTGTGTGATTCGGCTCCTGTTCGGCTCCTGTTCGGCTCCTCTTCGAAGGTTAATCCAGATGTTTTTGCTTGTTTTCAGCGTGCATTCGGTTAGTTTTCGTCAGGTTTGCGGCAGCTTTTCCCTGCAATTCGGGGACCCTGTGCTCTTTGCTGAATACACCGCAGGGTCACCGAAATGCAATCGGCAAAAGGAACCGGAATTGAAGAGAACGAAAAGTCACCGAACGTGCGGTGACTTTTCGAATCTCTTTGGATAACCCTGTCAGTGTCTCTGGGCGAATGTTCAGAGTCTCAGTGTCTCTGAATGAATGTTCAGAGTCTCAGTGTCTCTGGGCGAATGTTCAGAGTCTCCGTGTGTCTGGGCGTATGTTCAGAGTCTCAGTGTCTCTGAATGAATGTTCAGAGTCTCAGTGTCTCTGGGCAAATGTTCAGAGTCTCCGTGTGTCTGGGCGTATGTTCAGAGTCTCAGTGTCTCTGGATGAATGTTCAGAGTCTCAGTGTCTCTGAATGAATGTTCAGAGTCTCAGTGTCTCTGAATGAATGTTCAGAGTCTCACAGGGTTATCCAAAGAGATTCGAATTGCTTGAGAAAGGTAACCGAACGCTGAAAATCAGCGTTCGGGTACCTTTCCTGGCCATTCGGCTATCCAGAGAGCAGGTAATTCGCCAAATCCTGGCGAATTGCCTGCACATACGGTGCCTGTTCGGTCCCTGTTCGAGGGCAGTGAAATCCCCATGAAAAAGCACTGCTTCGGCTATTCAGAGAACACAAACCAGCAGTGAAAGGTTCCCGAAATGCCCTGCCATTCGGTGGTTTAATTCGGCAAATTTATTCAGGAGAATCCCATAGGCTTCAATGTTAAAAATATTCCCGTTTTAATTCAATATCTAACAAACCGTTCATTATAAAATTCTGCAGCAAAAAGTCTCTTTATTTATAGATTTTTTAGGATACTTTAAGCATTTTTCTGAATTTTTTAAAAAAAAATTAAAAGTCGATTTTTTTTTAAATTTTTTTTTCAGTTTGCTTATTTTCTTTGTAACAGCCTCTTTATTATCATTCCCTGGACCTCCTGTGAAAATTTCAGACATTTTCGCTCAGTAGTTCTTTGCAAACAGCGTTTCATTTTCCCAGATTCATACAAATGGTTTTTCTAATTTATTCACTGCCTCCTCTACGTCACAGCTGCTTCGGCTCTGTGTGATTCGGCTCCTGTTCGGCTTCTTCTAAGGTTAATCCAGATGTTTTTGCTTGTTTTCATAGTGCATTCGGTTAGTGTTCGTCAGGTTTGCGGCAGCTTTTCCCTGCAATTCGGGGACCCTGTGCTGTTTGCTGAATACACCGCAGGGTCACCGAAATGCAATCGGCAAAAGGAACCGAATTGAAGAGAACGAAAAGTCACCGAACGTGCGGTGACTTTTCGAATCTCTTTGGATAACCCTGTCAGTGTCTCTGGGCGTATGTTCAGAGTCTCAGTGTCTCTGAATGAATGTTCAGAGTCTCAGTGTCTCTGGGCGAATGTTCAGAGTCTCACAGGGTTATCCAAAGAGATCCGAATTGCTTGAGAAAGGTAACGAACGCTGAAAATCAGCGTTCGGTTACCTTTCCTGGCCATTCGGCTATCCAGAGAACAGGCAATTCGCAAATCCTGGCGATTGCCTGCACATACGGTGGCCTGTTCGGTGCCTGTTCGAGGGCAGTGAAATCCCCATAGAGAAGCACTGCTTCGGCTATTCAGAGAACACAAACCAGCAGTGAAAGGTTCCCTAATGTCCTGCCATTCGGTGGTTTCATTCGGCAAGTTTATTCAGGAGAATCCCATAGACTTCAATGTTAAAATATCCCGTTTTAATTCAATATCTAATAAACCGTTCAGTATAAAATTCTGCAGCAAAAAGTCTCTTTATTTATAGATTTTTTAGGATACTTTAAGCATTTTTCTGATTTTTTTTTATTTATTAAAAGTCCGATTTTTTTTTTTTTTTTTTTCAGTTTACTTATTTTTTTGTAACAGCCTCTTTATTATCATCCCTGGACCTCCTGTGAAAATTTCAGACATTTTCGCTCAGTAGTTTCTTTGCAAACAGCGTTTCTTTTTCCCAGATTCATACAAATGGTTTTTCTAATTTATTCACCTCCCTCTGTCTACGTCACAGCTGCTTCGGCTCTGTGTGATTCGGCTCATGTTCGGCTCCTGTTCGGCTCCTGTTCGTCTTTTTCAAAGGTTAATCCAGATGTTTTTGCTTGTTTTCAGCGTGCATTCGGTTAGTTTTCGTCGGGTTTTCGGCAGCTTTTCCCTGCAATTCGGGGGCCCTGTGGTGTTTGCTGAATACACCGCAGGGTCACCGAAATGCAATCGGCAAAAGGAACCGAATTGAAGAGAACGAAAAGTCACCGAACGTGCGGTGACTTTTCGAATCTCTTTGGATAACCCTGTCAGTGTCTCTGAATGAATGTTCAGAGTCTCACAGGGTTATCCAAAGAGATTCGAAAAGTCACCGCACATTCGGTGACTTTTCGTTCTCTTCAATTCGGTTCCTTTTGCCGATTGCATTTCGGTGACCCTGCGGTGTATTCAGCAAGCACCACAGGGTCCCCGAATTGCAGGGAAAAGCTGCCGAAAACCTGACGACAACTAACCGAATGCACGCTGAAAACAAGCAAAAACATCTGGATTAACCTTCGAAGAGGAGCCGAACAGGAGCCGAACAGGAGCCGAATCACACAGAGCCGAATCAGCTGTGACGTAGAGGAGGCAGTGAATAAATTAGAAAAACCATTTGTATGAATCTGGGAAAAAGAAACGCTGTTTGCAAAGAAACTACTGAGCGAAAATGTCTGAAATTTTCACAGGAGGTCCAGGGAATGATAATAAAGAGGACTGTTACAAAAAAAATAAGCAAACTGAAAAAAAAAAAAAAAAAATCGGACTTTTTTTTTTTTTTAAAAAATTCAGAAAATGCTTAAAGTATCCTAAAAAATCTATAAATAAAGAGACTTTTTGCTGCAGAATTTTATAATGAACGGTTTATTAGATATTGAATTAAAACGGAATATTTTTAACATTGAAGTCTATGGGATTCTCCTGAATAAATTTGCCGAATTAAACCACCAAATGGCAGGCATAGGGGAACCTTTCACTGCTGGTTTGTGTTCTCTGAATAGCCGAAGCAGTGCTTTTTGATGGGGATTTCACTGCCTCGAACAGGCACCGAACAGGCACCGTATGTTCAGGCAATCGACAGGATTTGGCGAATTGCCTGCTCTCTGGATAGCCGAATGGCCAGGAAAGGTAACCGTACCCTGATTTTCAGCGTTCGGTTACCTTTCTCAAGCAATTCGAATCTCTTTGGATAACCCTGTCAGTGTCTCTGGATGAATGTTCAGAGTCTCAGTGTCTCTGGGTGAATGTTCAGAGTCTTACAGGGTTATCCAAAGAGATTCGAATTGCTTGAGAAAGATAACCGAACGCTGAAAATCAGGGTACGGTTACCTTTCCTGGCCATTCGGCTATTCAGAGAGCAGGCAATTCTCCAAATCCTGGCGAATTGCCTGCACATACGGTGCCTGTTCGTCCCTGTTCGAGGGCAGTGAAATCCCCATCAAAAAGCACTGCTTCGGCTATTCAGAGAACACAAACCAGCAGTGAAAGGTTCCCCTAATGTCCTGCCATTCGGTGGTTTAATTCGGCAAATTTATTCAGGAGAATCCCATAGACTTCAATGTTAAAATATTTCCCGTTTTAATTCAATATCTAATAAACCGTTCATTATAAAATTCTGCAGCAAAAAGTCTCTTTATTTATAGATTTTTAGGATACTTTAAGCATTTTTCTGAATTTTTTAAAAAAAAAAAAAAAGTCCGATTTGGGGTGTATGGGGTGTACAGGGAGGGGTAGCACCTCTGGTGTAGGCTGGTCGTGTCCTTTTAGGACAGCTTGTTCACCTTTGGTCCCCACCTGTCGCTCAGCTCTCACCTGTGGCTCTAGTAGCTGTAGCATGCACAGCGGCCACACCCCGGGCAACAGCTTCGACAGGCTGGCTAAACCAGGTAGAGAGTAGCCGTTGGGTCATCGACCTTCGGTGAGACAGGGACTTGTCTATCCCGAGCATGTGAAGACAGATTCCGGCGGATTCGGATGGATGAACCTACTAGATTAGGTCAACGGTCATGAAGGCGGTCTCTGCAAGTGATGTGGTACGCTAAGAGCAGGGCAAGACACGGAAGGCGCCCTGGTCAACCACTGCGCCCAGCCCATCTCCAACTGTCTCGGCTATTGTCCTGCCATTGGAGCAAGATGGAATCTGGGAAGAGAGAGTGAGGTTGACTATGCGCACCTCTCCCTCACTTTAATCCAATTCACGCGCAAGTTTTGACATCTCACCCCCCCACTTCAAAGTCCTGTGGCGATGGGCGAGCGACGAAGCAGCAGGTGTGGATACACTGGGAGCTGTAGCCGCGGACCTGCACACAGGCGGCTCAGGTCTAATGGTCGTTTTCTTGGTGACTGAAGCAACAGCAGGATTCGGCGTCTACCTGAGTGATTGAGCAGCCCTTTTTAGGACCACACTGCTCACCTCCATAGCCAGAGGAAGGGGCTAGAAAAGGTGCCCTAAACATTGTTGCTTCACAGAACCCTGGCCAGTTTACCGCGGCTGGAGGGGATCCCAATTTTATGCGGTCGAATAACAAAATTAAAAAGTAAACATAAGATGATACCACTCACCATTGGCACATGGAACGTACGCACGCTTCAAGACAACCCCTCAGCGGATCGACCAGAAAGAAGAACAGCCTTGGTCGCCAGAGAGCTCGCACGATTTAACATTGATGTTGCGGCACTGTGTGAAACTCGTCTAGCTAACGAAGGTCAGCTCACAGAAATAGGAGGCGGTTATACATTCTTCTGGTGTGGTCGCAGCAGTAATGAACACCGTACATCTGGAGTTGGCTTTGCGGTTAAGAATCACCTTGTCCGCACACTTCAAGGGCGTGAACGACCGACTCATGACACTGCATCTCCCACTACCGAGAGGAAAACAAGCCACACTGATCAGTGCCTATGCACCCACAATGACGAATCCGGATGAAGTAAAAGACAAGTTTTATGAAGATCTCGATGCCTTACTCTCATCCGTGAAGCGCACTGACAGGCTGATTCTACTTGGCGATTTCAATGCGAGAGTAGGATCTGATCACTCTGCCTGGGATGGCGTCATTGGAAAAAACGGAATCGGAAAATGTAATAGCAATGGTCTATTACTACTGAAGACATGTGCAGTCCATGATCTAACCATCACCAATACCATCTTTCGCCTGCCAATCGCAAAAAGACTTCCTGGATGCATCCACGTTCGAAGCACTGGCATCTTATTGACTATGTCATCGTGCGGAGGAAAGACAGACAGGATGTAAGGGTGACCAAGGCCATGCCGAGTGCCGACTGTTGGACTGACCATAGACTTATTATCTCCAAATTAAACTTTTACATCAAGCCAAAGAGACGTCCACCAGGAAACAAAGCTGTGATGAAACGGATTAACATCAGTAAACTGAGGAACCCCAATACAGCAACCTCACTAGCAGAAGATCTTGACAACCAGCTCTCAGAGCTGCAATTAGAAGGAAATGCTGAGAAGGATTGGAAAAGTTTCCGGGATATTGTGCACTCTTCTGCACTGAAGGTTCTTGGACCCTCACACAGGAAACAGCAGGACTGGTTTGACGAAAATGATGATGAGATCAAGGCCCTACTTGCTGAGAAGCACTGCCTTCATCGTGCTTATCAGAATGACGCGTCATCAATAGCAAGAAAAAATGCCTTTAACAACATTCGCAGGACCATACAGAGCAAGCTTCGTAAGATGCAGGACTCTTGGCTGAGTGCCAAAGCAGATGAAATTCAGGAATTTGCTGATAGAAACGATGCCAAACGGTTCTACGATGCCCTTAGATCCTTGTACGGACCTCAACCATCAGGGTGCTACCCTCTGTTAGACTTAGATGGCGTAACTCTCATTACTGAGAAGACTCGGATCCTACAGCGGTGGGCTGAACACTTCCAATTTGTACTGAACCAGTCATCTTCCATTAACAACGAGGCAATCGACAGAATGCCTCAGGTGGATATCAACCACAGCCTGGACGCCACCAAACAAATACTGAAACCCAACAGGCTATCAGCCAGCTGTCCAGTGGCAAGGCCCAGGATCTGATGGGATTCCAGCGGAAGTCTACAAAGATGGCGGTACAGTGCTTGTCGACAAACTCACTCTGCTGTTCCAGTCTTTCTGGAATCAAGGATCTCTTCCTCAGGAATTTAAAGATGCGTCCATCGTACATCTCTATAAGAGGAAAGGGAATCGACAAGTCTGTGATAATCACAGAGGAATATCACTGCTTTCCATCGCAGGCAAGATCCTTGCACGAGTATTGCTGAACCGCCTGACTGACCACCTGGAACAGGGTTTATTACCAGAGACCCAGTGTGGCTTCCGCAAAGAACGCGGCACTGTGGACATGATCTTTGCAGCCCGACAGCTCCAAGAGAAGTGTCAAGAGCAGAATCGTGAATTGTATTACCACCTTTGTAGATCTCACCAAGGCTTTTGACACTGTCAGTCGCGAAGGTCTGTGGCGCATCATGTCGAAGTTTGGGTGCCCTGATAGATTCATCTTAATGGTACGTCAGTTCCACGACGGCATGACAGCTTGTGTACTGGACGATGGAGATGCTTCAAAGGCCTTTCCGTTACAAATGGCGTCAAGCAAGGCTGTGTGTTGGCACCGACTCTGTTTAGCATAATGTTTTCAGCTATGCTATCAGAAGCCTTCCAGAGCACTTCCTTGGGAGTTAGCCTGAGATACAGAACCGATGGGAAGCTGTTCAACCTGCGTAGACTCCAGGCTGTCACCAAGGTAAAGGATACTGTGCTACGGAGACTTCCTTTTTGCTGATGACTGTGCCCTGAATGCTGCATCAGAGCAGGAAATGCAAGCCAGTGTGGACAAATTCTCAGCAGCATGTGACAACTTTGGCCTCCTTATCAACACAAAGAAGACCGAGGTGATGCATCAGCCAGCTCCAAAAGCCCAACATCAAGAGCCCACCATCACAGTGAAGGGACAAAAGCTGCAAACAGTGGACCAATTTACTTACCTAGGCAGCACCCTTTCCCACGCAGTGACAATTGACATTGAGGTCAACTGCAGAATAGCCAAGGCAAGCTTTGCATTTGGCAGACTATCGACTAACGTGTGGGACCGCCGTGGAATAAGCCTTGACACAAAGCTCAAAGTCTACGAGCAGTAGTGTTAACTACGCTGATGTATGCCAGTGAGACTTGGACTATATACAGGAGGCATGCTAGGCAACTGAATCGCTTCCATATGACATGCCTCCGCAGACTTCTCAGGATCCGGTGGCAGGATAAGGTGCCAGACACAGAAGTCCTCTTCAAGAGCAGGCCTGCTATCAGTTTACACCCTGCTGATGAAAGCCCAGACACGCTGGGCAGGTCATGTTGCAAGGATGCCCGATCATCGCATCCCTAAACAGCTCCTCTACGGTGAGCTGTCTCAAGGAAAGCGGTCGCACGGGGGACAAAGGAAGCGATACAAAGATACACTGAAAGCCTCCCTCAAGTCCATGGATATTGATATCACCTCCTGGGAAATCTTGGCACAAGATCGATCGACATGGCGCATGCTGACCCTCCAAGGCTGCCAGATATTTGAGGACAGAAGAGCAACCATAGCACAAGAGAAGCGAGCTCTTCGCAAAGTCAGAACTGCAAATGTTGCAACAGGGGTATCCACACATGTCTGCTCGACGTGTGGCAGAACATTTCGTGCCCGAATAGGACTCATCAGCCATCTGCGGACACACCGTGGACCACCCACAACCTACTAGATGTCAAGGTCCTCATCGAATACGATGGACGAACATCATAAAATTCTGCAGCAAAAAGTCTCTTTATTTATAGATTTTTAGGATACTTTAAGCATTTTTCTGAATTTTTTAAAAAAAAAATTAAAAGTCCGATTTTTTTTTTTTTTTTTTTTCAGTTTGCTTATTTTTTTTGTAACAGCCCTCTTTATGATCATTCCCTGGACCTCCTGTGAAAATTTCAGACATTTTCGCTCAGTAGTTTCTTTGCAAACAGCGTTTCTTTTTCCCAGATTCATACAAATGGTTTTTCTAATTTATTCACTGCCTCCTCTACGTCACAGCTGCTTCGGCTCTGTGTGATTCGGCTCCTTTTCGGCTCCTGTTCGGCTCCTGTTCGGCTTCTTCGAAGGTTAATCCAGATGTTTTTGCTTGTTTTCAGCGTGCATTCGGTTAGTTTTCGTCAGGTTTTCGGCAGCTTTTCCCTGCAATTCGGGGACCCTGTGGTGTTTGCTGAATACACCGCAGGGTCACCGAAATGCAATCGGCAAAAGGAACCGAATTGAAGAGAACGAAAAGTCACCGAACGTGCGGTGACTTTTCGAATCTCTTTGGATAACCCTGTCAGTGTCTCTGGATGAATGTTCAGAGTCTCTCAGGGTTATCCAAAGAGATTCGAAAAGTCACCGCACGTTCGGTGACTTTTCGTTCTCTTCAATTCGGTTCCTTTTGCCGATTGCATTTCGGTGACCCTGCGGTGTATTCAGCAAACAGCACAGGGCCCCCGAATTGCAGGGAAAAGCTGCCGAAAACCTGACGAAAACTAACCGAATGCACGCTGAAAACAAGCAAAAACATCTGGATTAACCTTCGAAAAAGCCGAACAGGAGCCGAACAGGAGCCGAACAGGAGCCGAACAGGAGCCGAATCACACAGAGCCGAAGCAGCTGTGACATAGAGGAGGCAGTGAATAAATTAGAAAAACCATTTGTATGAATCTGTGAAAATGAAACGCTGTTTGCAAAGAAACTATTGAGCGAAAATGTCTGAAATTTTCACAGGAGGTCCAGGGAATGATAATAAAGAGGCTGTTACAGAAAATATAAGTAAACTTAAAAAAAAAAAAAAAAAAAAAATCGGACTTTTAATTTTTTTTAAAAAAATTCAGAAAAATGCTTAAAGTATCCTAAAAAATCTATAAATAAAGAGACTTTTTGCTGCAGAATTTTATAATGAACGGTTTATTAGATATTGAATTAAAATGGGAATATTTTTAACATTGAAGCCTATGGGATTCTCCTGAATAAAATTGCCGAATTAAACCACCGAATGGCAGGGCATTAGGGGAACCTTTCACTGCTGGTTTGTGTTCTCTGAATAGCCGAAGCAATGCTTTTTCATGGGGATTTCACTGCCCTCGAACAGGGACCGAACAGGCACCGTATGTGCAGGCAATTCGCCAGGATTTGGCGAATTGCCTGCTCTCTGGATAGCCGAATGGCGAGGAAAGGTAACCGAGCGCTGATTTTCAGCGTTCGGTTACCTTTCTCAAGCAATTCGAATCTCTTTGGATAACCCTGTCAGTGTCTCTGGATGAATGTTCAGAGTCTCAGTGTCTCTGGGCGAATGTTCAGAGTCTCAGTGTCTCTGGATGAATGTTCAGAGTCTCAGTGTCTCTGGATGAATGTTCAGAGTCTCAGTGTCTCTGGATGAATGTTCAGAGTCTCAGTGTCTCTGGATGAATGTTCAGAGTCTCAGTGTCTCTGGATGAATGTTCAGAGTCTCAGTGTCTCTGGATGAATGTTCAGAGTCTCAGTGTCTCTGGATGAATGTTCAGAGTCTCAGTGTCTCTGGGCAAATGTTCAGAGTCTCAGTGTCTCTGGATGAATGTTCAGAGTCTCAGTGTCTCTGGATGAATGTTCAGAGTCTCAGTGTCTCTGGATGAATGTTCAGAGTCTCAGTGTCTCTGGATGAATGTTCAGAGTCTCAGTGTCTCTGGTGAATGTTCAGAGTCTCAGTGTCTCTGGGTGAATGTTCAGAGTCTCAGTGTCTCTGGATGAATGTTCAGAGTCTCAGTGTCTCTGGGCGAATGTTCAGAGTCTCAGTGTCTCTGGGCAAATGTTCAGAGTCTCAGTGTCTCTGGATGAATGTTCAGAGTCTCAGTGTCTCTGGATGAATGTTCAGAGTCTCAGTGTCTCTGGGTGAATGTTCAGAGTCTCAGTGTCTCTGGGTGAATGTTCAGAGTCTCAGTGTCTCTGGGTGAATGTTCAGAGTCTCAGTGTCTCTGGATGAATGTTCAGAGTCTCAGTGTCTCTGGATGAATGTTCAGAGTCTCAGTGTCTCTGGGCGAATGTTCAGAGTCTCAGTGTCTCTGGGTGAATGTTCAGAGTCTCAGTGTCTCTGGATGAATGTTCAGAGTCTCAGTGTCTCTGGATGAATGTTCAGAGTCTCAGTGTCTCTGGGCGAATGTTCAGAGTCTCAGTGTCTCTGGATGAATGTTCAGAGTCTCAGTGTCTCTGGATGAATGTTCAGAGTCTCAGTGTCTCTGGGCGAATGTTCAGAGTCTCAGTGTCTCTGGCCGAATGTTCAGAGTCTCAGTGTCTCTGGATGAATGTTCAGAGTCTCAGTGTCTCTGGATGAATGTTCAGAGTCTCAGTGTCTCTGAATGAATGTTCAGAGTCTCAGTGTCTCTGGATGAATGTTCAGAGTCTCAGTGTCTCTGGTTGAATGTTCAGAGTCTCAGTGTCTCTGGATGAATGTTCAGAGTCTCAGTGTCTCTGGGTGAATGTTCAGAGTCTCAGTGTCTCTGGATGAATGTTCAGAGTCTCAGTGTCTCTGGATGAATGTTCAGAGTCTCAGTGTCTCTGGGCGAATGTTCAGAGTCTCAGTGTCTCTGGGCGAATGTTCAGAGTCTCAGTGTCTCTGGATGAATGTTCAGAGTCTCAGTGTCTCTGGATGAATGTTCAGAGTCTCAGTGTCTCTGGATGAATGTTCAGAGTCTCAGTGTCTCTGGATGAATGTTCAGAGTCTCAGTGTCTCTGGATGAATGTTCAGAGTCTCAGTGTCTCTGGGTGAATGTTCAGAGTCTCAGTGTCTCTGGGTGAATGTTCAGAGTCTCAGTGTCTCTGGATGAATGTTCAGAGTCTCAGTGTCTCTGGATGAATGTTCAGAGTCTCAGTGTCTCTGGGTGAATGTTCAGAGTCTCAGTGTCTCTGGGTGAATGTTCAGAGTCTCAGTGTCTCTGGATGAATGTTCAGAGTCTCAGTGTCTCTGGATGAATGTTCAGAGTCTCAGTGTCTCTGGATGAATGTTCAGAGTCTCAGTGTCTCTGGGCGAATGTTCAGAGTCTCAGTGTCTCTGGGTGAATGTTCAGAGTCTCAGTGTCTCTGGATGAATGTTCAGAGTCTCACAGGGTTATCCAAAGAGATTCGAAAAGTCACCGCACGTTCGGTGACTTTTCGTTCTCTTCAATTCGGTTCCTTTTGCCGATTGCATTTCGGTGACCCTGCGGTGTATTCAGCAAGCACCACAGGGTCCCCGAATTGCAGGGAAAAGCTGCCGAAAACCTGACGAAACCTCACCGAATGCACGCTGAAAACAAGCAAAAACATCTGGATTAACCTTCGAAAAAGCCGAACAGGAGCCGAACAGGAGCCGAATCACACAGAGCCGAAGCAGCTGTGACGTAGAGGAGGCAGTGAATAAATTAGAAAAACCATTTGTATGAATCTGGGAAAATGAAACGCTGTTTGCAGAGAAACTACTGAGCGAAAATGTCTGAAATTTTCACAGGAGGTCCAGGGAATGATAATAAAGAGGGCTGTTACAAAAAAAATAAGTAAACTGAAAAAAAAAATCAAAAAAAAATCGGACTTAAAAAAAAAAAAAAAAAATCAGAAAAATGCTTAAAGTGTCCTAAAAAATCTATAAATAAAGAGACTTTTTGCTGCAGAATTTTATAATGAACGGTTTATTAGATATTGAATTAAAACGGGAATATTTTTAACATTGAAGCCTATGGGATTCTCCTGAATTAATTTGCCGAATTAAACCACCGAATGGCAGGGCATTAGGGGAACCTTTCACTGCTGGTTTGTGTTCTCTGAATAGCCGAAGCAGTGCTTCTCTATGGGGATTTCACTGCCCTCGAACAGGGACCGAACAGGCACCGTATGTTCAGGCAATTCGCCAGGATTTGGCGAATTGCCTGCTCTCTGGATAGCCGAATAGTCAGGAAAGGTAACCGAACGCTGATTTTCAGCGTTCGGTTACCTTTCTCAAGCAATTCGGATCTCTTTGGATAACCCTGTCAGTGTCTCTGGATGAATGTTCAGAGTCTCAGTGTCTCTGGGCGAATGTTCAGAGTCTCAGTGTCTCTGGATGAATGTTCAGAGTCTCAGTGTCTCTGGATGAATGTTCAGAGTCTCAGTGTCTCTGGGCGAATGTTCAGAGTCTCAGTGTCTCTGGGCGAATGTTCAGAGTCTCAGTGTCTCTGGATGAATGTTCAGAGTCTCAGTGTCTCTGGATGAATGTTCAGAGTCTCAGTGTCTCTGGGTGAATGTTCAGAGTCTCAGTGTCTCTGGGTGAATGTTCAGAGTCTCAGTGTCTCTGGATGAATGTTCAGAGTCTCAGTGTCTCTGGATGAATGTTCAGAGTCTCAGTGTCTCTGGGCGAATGTTCAGAGTCTCAGTGTCTCTGGATGAATGTTCAGAGTCTCAGTGTCTCTGGATGAATGTTCAGAGTCTCAGTGTCTCTGGGCGAATGTTCAGAGTCTCAGTGTCTCTGGGCGAATGTTCAGAGTCTCAGTGTCTCTGGATGAATGTTCAGAGTCTCAGTGTCTCTGGATGAATGTTCAGAGTCTCAGTGTCTCTGGATGAATGTTCAGAGTCTCAGTGTCTCTGGGTGAATGTTCAGAGTCTCAGTGTCTCTGGATGAATGTTCAGAGTCTCAGTGTCTCTGGGCGAATGTTCAGAGTCTCAGTGTCTCTGGATGAATGTTCAGAGTCTCAGTGTCTCTGGATGAATGTTCAGAGTCTCAGTGTCTCTGGATGAATGTTCAGAGTCTCAGTGTCTCTGGGTGAATGTTCAGAGTCTCAGTGTCTCTGGATGAATGTTCAGAGTCTCAGTGTCTCTGGATGAATGTTCAGAGTCATACAGGGTTATCCAAAGAGATCCGAATTGCTTGAGAAAGGTAACCGAAAGCTGAAAATCAGCGTTCGGTTACCTTTCCTGGCCATTCGGCTATCCAGAGAGCAGGCAATTCGCCAAATCCTGGCGAATTGCCTGCACATATGGTGCCTGTTCGGTCCCTGTTCGAGGGCAGTGAAATCCCCATGAAAAAGCACTGCTTCGGCTATTCAGAGAACACAAACCAGCAGTGAAAGGTTCCCCTAATGCCCTGCCATTCGGTGGTTTAATTCGGCAAATTTATTCAGGAGAATCCCATAGGCTTCAATGTTAAAAATATTCCCGTTTTAATTCAATATCTAATAAACCGTTCATTATAAAATTCTGCAGCAAAAAGTCTCTTTATTTATAGATTTTTTAGGATACTTTAAGCATTTTTCCGAATTTTTTAAAAAAAATTTAAAAGTCCGATTTTTTTTTTTTTTTTTTTTTCAGTTTGCTTATTTTTTTTGTAACAGCCCTCTTTATTATCATTCCCTGGACCTCCTGTGAAAATTTCAGACATTTTCGCTCAGTAGTTTCTTTGCAAACAGCTTTTAATTTTCCCAGATTCATACAAATGGTTTTTCTAATTTATTCACTGCCTCCTCTACATCACAGCTGCTTCGGCTCTGTGTGATTCGGCTCCTGTTCGGCTCCTGTTCGGCTCCTGTTCGGCTTCTTCGAAGGTTAATCCAGATGTTTTTGCTTGTTTTCAGCGTGCATTCGGTTAGTTTTCGTCAGGTTTTCGGCAGCTTTTCCCTGCAATTCGGGGACCCTGTGGTGTTTGCTGAATACACCGCAGGGTCACCGAAATGCAATCGGCAAAAGGAACCGAATTGAAGAGAACGAAAAGTCACCGAACGTGCGGTGACTTTTCGAATCTCTTTGGATAACCCTGTCAGTGTCTCTGGGTGAATGTTCAGAGTCTCAGTGTCTCTGAATGAATGTTCAGAGTCTCAGTGTCTCTGGATGAATGTTCAGAGTCTCAGTGTCTCTGGGTGAATGTTCAGAGTCTCAGTGTCTCTGGGTGAATGTTCAGAGTCTCAGTGTCTCTGGGTGAATGTTCAGAGTCTCAGTGTCTCTGGATGAATGTTCAGAGTCTCAGTGTCTCTGGATGAATGTTCAGAGTCTCAGTGTCTCTGGGTGAATGTTCAGAGTCTCAGTGTCTCTGGGTGAATGTTCAGAGTCTCAGTGTCTCTGGATGAATGTTCAGAGTCTCAGTGTCTCTGGATGAATGTTCAGAGTCTCAGTGTCTCTGGATGAATGTTCAGAGTCTCAGTGTCTCTGGATGAATGTTCAGAGTCTCAGTGTCTCTGGATGAATGTTCAGAGTCTCAGTGTCTCTGGGCGAATGTTCAGAGTCTCAGTGTCTCTGGGCGAATGTTCAGAGTCTCAGTGTCTCTGGATGAATGTTCAGAGTCTCAGTGTCTCTGGATGAATGTTCAGAGTCTCAGTGTCTCTGGATGAATGTTCAGAGTCTCAGTGTCTCTGGATGAATGTTCAGAGTCTCAGTGTCTCTGGATGAATGTTCAGAGTCTCAGTGTCTCTGGATGAATGTTCAGAGTCTCAGTGTCTCTGGATGAATGTTCAGAGTCTCAGTGTCTCTGGGTGAATGTTCAGAGTCTCAGTGTCTCTGGATGAATGTTCAGAGTCTCAGTGTCTCTGGATGAATGTTCAGAGTCTCAGTGTCTCTGGGCGAATGTTCAGAGTCTCAGTGTCTCTGGATGAATGTTCAGAGTCTCAGTGTCTCTGGATGAATGTTCAGAGTCTCAGTGTCTCTGGATGAATGTTCAGAGTCTCAGTGTCTCTGGATGAATGTTCAGAGTCTCAGTGTCTCTGGGCGAATGTTCAGAGTCTCAGTGTCTCTGGGCGAATGTTCAGAGTCTCAGTGTCTCTGGATGAATGTTCAGAGTCTCAGTGTCTCTGGATGAATGTTCAGAGTCTCAGTGTCTCTGGATGAATGTTCAGAGTCTCAGTGTCTCTGGGTGAATGTTCAGAGTCTCAGTGTCTCTGGATGAATGTTCAGAGTCTCAGTGTCTCTGGGTGAATGTTCAGAGTCTCAGTGTCTCTGGATGAATGTTCAGAGTCTCAGTGTCTCTGGATGAATGTTCAGAGTCTCAGTGTCTCTGGGTGAATGTTCAGAGTCTCAGTGTCTCTGGATGAATGTTCAGAGTCTCAGTGTCTCTGGATGAATGTTCAGAGTCTCAGTGTCTCTGGGTGAATGTTCAGAGTCTCAGTGTCTCTGGATGAATGTTCAGAGTCTCAGTGTCTCTGGATGAATGTTCAGAGTCTCAGTGTCTCTGGATGAATGTTCAGAGTCTCAGTGTCTCTGGATGAATGTTCAGAGTCTCAGTGTCTCTGGTGAATGTTCAGAGTCTCAGTGTCTCTGAATGAATGTTCAGAGTCTCAGTGTCTCTGGATGAATGTTCAGAGTCTCAGTGTCTCTGGATGAATGTTCAGAGTCTCAGTGTCTCTGGATGAATGTTCAGAGTCTCAGTGTCTCTGGGTGAATGTTCAGAGTCTCAGTGTCTCTGGGTGAATGTTCAGAGTCTCAGTGTCTCTGGATGAATGTTCAGAGTCTCAGTGTCTCTGGATGAATGTTCAGAGTCTCAGTGTCTCTGGGTGAATGTTCAGAGTCTCAGTGTCTCTGGATGAATGTTCAGAGTCTCAGTGTCTCTGGATGAATGTTCAGAGTCTCAGTGCCTCTGGATGAATGTTCAGAGTCTCAGTGTCTCTGGATGAATGTTCAGAGTCTCAGTGTCTCTGGATGAATGTTCAGAGTCTCAGTGTCTCTGGGCGAATGTTCAGAGTCTCAGTGTCTCTGGGTTTTTCAATAGTTCTTTATGGGACAATTTTGTTGCTGCAGAACTGCACTGTATTTTGCCGCTGAATCCAATAGATTTAGCACCGCACAAGCCAATTGACTAAGTAACTGCACCTGTGGGTAACGTCATTACAAAACAATTTCATTACGATTAAACGATCCAAATCAATTCGTCTTATACTCTTTAGTTTCGGATGAAATCAATACGTTATTTCGGAAGTACTTCCAAAGTACGAATCGACAGAATCTCCGACAAATTGCGATTTGTAATCAATCAAAACGCACACCTCTAGTGAATAATATTTTTTATCTGCAAAAATGAGGTCACGTGACTCCTGTGAATATACTGAATGAGCAGGTTTTTCCATCAATGGGTTTTTCTCCCCTGATGGCACAGCGGGCATATTCCAAGATGGCAATGCCAGGATTCATCAGGCTCAAATTGTGCAAGAGTGGTTCAGGGAGTATGAGACATCATTTTCACACATGGATTGGCCACCGCACAGTCCAGACCTTAACCCCATTGAGAATCGTTGGGATAATGTGCTGGAGAAGACTTTACGCAGCGCTGCGACTCTCCCATCATCAATACAAGATCTTGGCCACAAATGAATGCCGCTCTGGACACAAATAAATGCTGTGACATTGCTTGAGCTTATCGACATGATGCCGCGGCGAATGCGTGCTGGAATCACAGCAAAAGGCGACACAACCACATATTACAGTGTGTGACTGATTTTGTTCAGTTCGTATATATAAATCGTTTCTTGCACTGCTCATTTGTACCCAAAATAGGTTGCTAGAATTCTTCTTTTACCCAATCAAATTGACACATATTACAGAAAAAACGGCATCGCGCCTGATCCCTACCAGGGCGGCTGCAACTACCAGATGTATCCAGCCCAGTAACATGTATAAAACATAACAAGAGAAGAAAATTGACACATATGGATGTTTTATTGCCCCATGTCTGAGAAATGTTGAGAAGCTGCTGCACATTTTTATTTTGCTGTAATGTAGCAATCACAGTCTTGTTGCAGACCGATCCCAGCTCTCAGGCTAAGGTCAGACGAAAGCAGTTTTAACGTGCGTTTAGACGCACAAAATCACGGCCGTGCTAGCAGCAAATGACGTCCAATGCCGGGGAACACACGAAGTACGGCCGCACGAATGTTCGTCCGCGCAACGCAAGTGGCAAACGAACGCATTTTTTCTAGAAAGTCAAACCGCTAGTATGGACGTACAGAATGCGCTGCGTACGCATAGCGGCGTGTTTGCGTGATTGGGAGACGTCAGACGCTGCTAATGTCCAGCCAACATAACGTCCAGACACAAAAAGGGTTTTATTGACGATCCGTACAAAATCACAGACGAAAAGGCGCATTGTATGACCGCTATCGCGTATTCCGTGAAAAAATGCGTCCATTCGTTCGAACGCACTTTTTCACAGACAACGCGAAAAATGCGTTCGTCTGACCCTAGCCTTAAACATTCTTTTTTATTATATATATGACATCATACATCTCGTATTTTAGCGTTCCAGTGTTCTTTCTCGCCTTCCCCGCTGTCAGTGACCACTTTATGTGCCGTGAATTCCCTCTCGCGATGTTGCTGTTAATATAGAAAGCTCTCGAGGGAGGCCGGTGTTGAAGATAGTGCTGTGTCCCCGGGGTTTGCATTTACTCAACGTGTAATTCTTTCTTAAACGTGAACAAATGAACCCAACAAGAAGGGCTGGAAAGGCGATAATAGAAACCCGGGACCCGCCGCGGATTATTCCTCTCTCGCTTACTGTATCCTGTTAGAGACACAACGATCAGCCAGGACGGAGAGAAGATTAAAACCGTCACGGGTTTCTCGTACAATGCAAATTACATTATTCTGCTTTGAAGAGCAAAGACCCCCCCCCCAAAAAAAACAGCTTGTTGCTTGTCCAAAACCTTGAGAGTTTAAAATGTATCTATTTTTTTCATCAGAATATCTACAGCTATGGCTTTCCCTTTTTTTCCCCCTTTTATTCCTTATTTAACCCCTTAAGGACCAATGATGTAACTGTTTTTTTTTATTATGACTTTTGTTCTTTACTTTAAACATGGTCATGTTCTGGCCTTTCTAATGATACCAAACATGACCCTGCTAGCTGCCAACAGTCGGGAGATATCGGGGTTCAAAGGAACCCCTATCTCCACCCCTTCCTTAGGAGTCAATGAGGATGTTCCCCACATGTCCTCAACAGTTAAATTAAGGGGTTAAATAAGTTAATAATCATCACACTATCGTGCAACTGGCATTCAAAATTACATCGAACGAGGCAACACTTTATATTAAAGCGTCAATGGACAATATTCCCATAAAACAAGAAGAGGATAAAGCCAACAATTTAATTTTTTTTTTAAAAAAAATTGCAATCTAACCACGGTACAATGAATGCATGTTTTATCTACAGAAAAAGGAAGAATTAAATAAACTGGTCTTAGCACGGTCAGCCGTATTTGCCATTTCTTCTGCCATGCTGAGGAGTAAGTGACATAAGGGGGCAGGAGAAGCCTCCTCCAACAGGCAGTTCTCCTGCTCCCTCTGCTGGACACTCTGGGGTTTTTTAACATTATATCTGCAGGTATTTCTCTCTCTTTTTACATCTGTAAATAAATTTTAAAATATTACAATATCATGCAACAGACAATCAGAATTACATTAAAGAGCCGCTACCACCAGAATGAAACGTCCTTATTGTGTTTATGTTATGTTGCTGATATCTCACATGTGCTTTGTTTTTCTCTTGTATGTTTAGTTAAAGAAATCTTTTCCTCTATATGTGTCACTGGGTGCATCCATTGTGTGATATTTTCCTCTATATGTGTCACTGGGTGCATCCATTGTGTGATATTCCCCTCTATATGTGTCACTGGGTGCATCCATTGTGTGATATTTTCCTCTATATGTGTCACTGGGTGCATCCATTGTGTGATATTTTCCTCTATATGTGTCACTGGTGCATCCATTGTGTGATATTTCCTCTATATGTGTCACTGGGTGCATCCATTGTGTGATATTTTCCTCTATATGTGTCACTGGGTGCATCCATTGTGTGATATTTTCCTCTATATGTGTCACTGGGTGCATCCATTGTGTGATATTTTCCTCTATATGTGTCACTGGGTGCATCCATTGTGTGATATTTTCCTCTATATGTGTCACTGGGTGCATCCATTGTGTGATATTTTCCTCTATATGTGTCACTGGGTGCATCCATTGTGTGATATTTTCCTCTATATGGGTCACTGGGTGCATCCATTGTGTGATATTTTGTGTTGTAAACTGCCCCCTCACAGTATCTTTCCATCACTTGCTCCTCACTGTGTGGCTTTGGTCATAGAATGGAGTGAATGGGTCAGTCACGACTCACATCATTGTATTGTGTGGGATGTATTCAAAGGACATCACCAGGGGGTCGATTAGAAGCCTTTTAAGCTCCCTGTCATATCTCACTCAGCTGCCAGCTCTTATCTCAGGTAGCCAGCACCACAGAATACACCCCCTGATGCCTTATCTAAACATTCCCTCCCCCATCCCGTTAAACTGTTAAATACTGTAGAATAGATAAACCACAGAAATAAAGAAAAAACTTTGGTAAATGTTGCCTCATGGGGAAAATCAACAAAATGGTAGGGAGATAAAAACATTTTACATGCAATTACTTTGAAGAAAAAAACAGTAGCATGTGTTTTATAATGTGTTTTATTTGTAATGCACAGGTAATCTAGTTACAGCCTACGTAAGTGGCCGTGTCCCTTTAAGGAGCCAATCAACGGTAGAATATAAAACAAGAAAAAGAATAAAGCCTAAAAAAAAAATAATAAAAAAAAAAAAAAAAAAAAAAAGCGAAAAGGAAGAAAATATATGTCCTCTATGTCTATGTGCTGTGCTAGGAATGCATGGGTTTTTCAAAGAAAAGCAAAAAATAAACTGATGATCTTGTAACGGATGATATGGCACTCACCCCAGATAAGTGTTGTTTGAATCCTATTGGACAGATTTCTATGATACAGGGTTTCAAAGCAGTAAAGACTGTAATACCTATAATCCCAAGCCAGGGAGGTAACACAAAATCCTGAATACCACTCAATCAGCGCCAAATGGTTTCGTGACCAAGAGGTTGCTGAGCGAAAGCACATTAACTCCCTGTAAACACATACAATGACTTAAGACATGAGCATAACATGACACAAGAATAGCGTGGTTATAGATATATTTCAGATTGCTAATATCAATGGTCGTGGTACATGAAGCACATATAACAGAGGTAACGCCCTTATATTTATTCTCAACCATACAGAGTAGGAACTCCCTGTGTTCAGCAGCCTGCAGGGCAGGCCTACAATCAGAGATTGTGATTCTGTATTGCGACTTGGTTTTACACAGATTACATGAAAGATAGTTATATTCAGCAACCTGCAGGGCAGGACTATGATCATAGATTGTGCGATTTGCTTTGCAATCAGACCAGACGTTACAGAAGCAACTAGGACTTTTGGTTAAAGCTGCATACAACAGATAACTGGAACAATGACTAGGTCTCTCGAACTGGCGGGCAGACACACAATCCGACGCCTTGTGATTAGGACTCACACCTGATTGATTAGTCAACAGAGACCTTGGGTGAGAGATAGGTTTACCAAACTGGCGGGCAGACCACCAAACAGCAAACATGCGGTTAAACATAAACATGAATACTGAATACCGCACAGACAAAACACAAAGGGAATAAGCAAGAGGATCGTCAATCAGAAAAGCTGGGTCAAAACGTATACAGGGTCCTCGTACAAGCAGGTTGGCAAGTAAGAAATCAATCAGCAAATAATACTACACAGCAGGCGATGTGGGAACTACACTCCATGTCAGGGCGACGAGCAGATCCTCTCGCCCTGCTTTAAAGCCCCGCCCCCTCAGATGCCAATCTGCCAGCTCTAACTACTGGCAACCGACCAGCCAGCGATGCCGCCGGGCACCCTGACCCCCCCGTAAGTGCCGCGGGGGCCGAAGACGTCACAGATCTCCCAACTTTGGCCATATTTCCTACTTCATACACTATGCTGAGAAGTAAGTGACAGAAGGGAGCATGAGGAGTCACTCACAGGCAGTTCTCCTGCTCCCCCTGCTGGACACTCAGTGAATGCTGGGATTTCTGTGTTTCATTGTCACTTTACTTTGTGATCCCTTTCTAAGTGGGGAGTGGGGGGTGCGTGTATAAGAAGGGGTATGAAGACAGCGACACCGTTGTGACTGTTGTATTAGTGCATGGGCGTAGGAACTCGGGGGGGGGGAGATCCCCACTGCCCCCTAGTTTTCTTCACTGCTATTTGTGCCCAGTGCGTGACTGGGATTGAGGATTTGTTGTATAGATGAATTTATGCTGTAGTTTACGAACCGGAGAATGAATTCCCACGAAGAATATATCATGTCGAGTAAAGGCAGTAAAAACGAATAAACTGAGCTTGTCAGTCTGCGTTTGCCTCGTCGCTGTAAGGCAAGACATAGATAAACTATCACCCCCCCACCCCGATTTATGGGTTTACTACGCTGATGCATTAGTGTAAGACCATCACCTGTGGCTCGGCTGCTTCTCAGGCCGCATTAAAGGCATTTCTGTATCATGTGTCGTCTTATATTAAGTAGACTTTTGTTACATAGACTGCACTGAAATAATAAGCATATATACAAAAAAATACTGTCAGGGTTATTCAAAGAGATCCGAATTGCTGGAGAAAGGTAACCGAACAGTGAAATTCAGCGTACATTACCTTTCTTGGCCATTCGGCTATTCAGAGCGCAGGCAGTTCGCCAAATCTTGGCGAATTGCCTGAACATACGGTGCCTGTTCGGTGCCTGTTCGAGGACAGTGAAATCCCCATGAAAAAGCACTGCTTCGTCTATTCAGAGAACACAAACCAGCAGTGAAAGGTTCCCGAAATGCCCTGCCATTCGGTGGTTTCATTCGACAGGTTTATTCAGGCGAATCCCATAGGCTTCAATGTTAAAAATATTCCCATTTTTTTATCCAATATCTAATAAACCGTTGATTATAATATTCTGCAATAAGGAGTCTCTATATTTAAAGATTTTTAGGATATTTTAGGCATTTTTTGTTTTTTTTGTGAAAATTTTTCTTTTGTTTTTTTTAAATCGTTTTTTCTTTTATAATGTAGAAGATTTAGACGCCCTCAGGGTCTTCGTAAACTATATAACCTTTATTTTAACCCATAAAAAATTCTGCCGTTTTGGCTCATGCAAGAGCCTTTATCAAGGAACCATTGAACCAAGGCGCCTTGATAAAGGCTTTCAGGAGCCGAGACGTCGGTCCTTTTTAATGATTTCTGAATACATTTTTTGTTTTACCTAAGACCCAGAGTGCTTCCATCCCCTTGGTGTTGTGTATATATATATATACACACACACATATAAACATACACACAATACACTTTGTGGCCCGATATGCCAGACTGAATTCAGATGAACCATTTTGTTCCTCCAAGTTATTCTATTATCCTTTTGCGCCACAGATACGTGTATTTATTGTAATCCAGGTCGCAGTGGAAAGTGTCCAAAATGTTGGTATTAAAGGCACATCCTCTGGTCTCAGTGAACCTGTCTCCGAGATGCTTTTCACAGTCCTTGGTACGGATCCAGGAATCGTGCAAGCGCTGACATGACTTCTTTTGTTCCAGGTTTATTAGGCACCGGGCAGAATGTTCTTATAGTAAAAGAGACAGAGGTATAAAGCGTCGCGCACAACGCCAGTACACTTCCTGTCCTCCTATGGAGGGATCCTGTGCACGAGCGGACACAGAGTGTATTTACAAAACAGTAAGATAACCAATACGGTGACCCCTACCTAATATAGGGACGGGTACACTCTACACAAAACACACCTTCCCGATCTATTCTGACAGCTGGTAAAACCTCGTCTCTTACCTGTCAATTCCAATAGCACACACGAAATAAAATGTTATACCACCGATTCGAAAAATAAAACACAATAATATATATTATTTATTGGGTGCCAACACGTTCCGCAGCGCTGCATAACGGTACAACGGGTAACGACGATACATGTAGTAAATATTCTGCACATCTGAAATGTTTGTCGTTTTGTCATTAATATTTATCTTTGTTTTGTTTGTATTATATTTAAAACCAAATAAAAATTTAAATTGTAAAAATATAATATGGAAATGAAAAAAACAAAAACACCAACATACACCGGAATGTCCTGCTCTAAAAATAGAGAGTGTTTACTATACGCACTCACAAAATTGCAAAGTACATCATGCCTTGAGTAATAATGTCTCGGTGCTCAGTTATTCTCTCGCCAGGAGGTACGAACTTCAGCCCAAGTTTCTCGATGATGTCACACGCAATAGAATGTTACTCAAACACAAAGACGAACAGTACAGCCAATAGTAAACGATTAAAAAGACATTTGTATTTATTGCACTCAATTTTCAATTGCAATAAAATCTTTATACCCGCCAGCCCGCTCCGACGCGTTTCGTCACTTATGATCTTCCTCAGGGAGCGTGGGGAGGTGTGCAAGATTCCATAAAATCCACATTAAAATAACAATATATATTTATTTCAGCCACTTCTCGCCCTGACCTTCCCGCTTTATCACCCCTTACCCTTCGTTTATGCCTTTTCTCTATCAATGTACCTGGATACGGTTACTGTATCTGGTGATCGCTCCTCCCTGTAATGAGGCATTGCGTTCTTCCACTCAAACTCAAAACTCAAACTCCCTGCATCACCTCCTCCCATGATAGACTGCAGGATTTCTCACGCGCAGTCCCCATCCTCTGGAACGCTCTCCCTCGTACCGTCAAACTTTCCCCTAGTTTCCCTTCCCTCAAACGCTCCCTTAAGACATTCCTATTTGGAGAAGCCTACCGCCCAACTCTCTGATACACCTCACTGCCCCAACCAGTTCATCACCCTCACCTTGCAGTCCATCACTCTTACCTTGCAGTCCCTCACTCTCACCTTGAATTCCTTCACTCTCACCTTGCAGTCCTTCACTCTCGCCTTGCAGTCCATCACTCTCACCTTGCAGCCCATCACTCTCATCTTGAAGTCCATCACTCTCACCTTGCAGTCCATCACTCTCGCCTTGCAGTCCATCACTCTCGCCTTGCAGTCCATCACCCTCACCTTGCAGTCCTCCACTCTCACCTTGCAGTCCATCACTCTCGCCTTGCAGTCCACTCTCACCTTGCAGTCCACTCTCACCTTGCAGTCCTCCCCTCTTACCTTGCAGTCCATCACTCTTACCTTGCAGTCCATCACTCTTACCTTGCAGTCCATCACTCTCACCTTGCAGTCCATCACTCTCATCTTGCAGTCCTCTCCTCCTGTTTCCACCCCCAACCCTTCTAGATTGTAGGTTCCCACGGGAATAGGGCCCTTGTTTTCTCCTGTACTGGTTTATCAAATGTTGTTCAGTCTCGATGTATTGTAACCTGTCTATATCGTGCCCATTGTTCAGCGCTGCGGAATATGCTGGCGCTATATATATATAAAGTATAATAATGATATAATAATAACTGGGGTGAGTTTTGTGTAAAATATTAAACACCCGAATAAATGGTTTAGAGCAGGGATGCCAAACTCCGGCCCTCCAGATGTTGATAACTACAATTCCCAGAACTCTTTAAGTGCACTAGATGGCCAAGGAATCATGAGAGTAATCGTTCAGAAACATCTGCGGGGGCGGGCGGGGTCTGGCAGCCCTGTTTTAGAGTTTGTGGGACCAATGGGAGTTCTCACTGCAAAAATAGTGCCCGAACTGTGTTCCCTTGTATTCCTGCTCAATTTGACCCCTGCATGACTCCCCATCTCTCTTGGCCCTGACCACTGGACCACCAAGATAAAATAAGACAATGCCATTGCCTGCAGGTTTTCAGCAGTGCTGGTCCGGCTGCCAAGGAATGGACCCGCTCGTCCCTTCCTGAGGGTGGCCCTGGCCGGAGTGTCCCTTTGATGTCATTTTCACAGACACTCTTACAGGAAATCACAGCGCTACGTATAATCCTAACGATTATTAATAAAAAAATGAACATAAATCGAATGAATTAACAACTTGCCGAGCTACAGCAATAAACCCGAGCAGAGCATTTCGGCGTGTCGGGGAGCTGCTATTCTCACTCTCGGGTAGTATTGTGAGTCTGCCAGCGATTACATCAGGGCTTGAGACCCACAAGGCCAGGACTCGGGGCTCCTGAGGGAAGGGCGTGCGCCTGTGTTTTTATGAAAGAGGCCTCAGATGCAGCTTAACGAAGCGCAGGCTGCAAGCACTGATTCCATTGCTTCGTTCTCGTTGGCAAAGTAAATATCCGTCTTCATTTGACTCACGACTCCGTTCTTAAGGGAGTGATGTGAAACGAGGTGAACCTCAACCATCCATGGATTGGCACCGGGGCACGAAGCACAGCTGGTAGTGTATTGGTACCGGGGCACGAAGCACAGCTGGTAGTGTATTGGTACCAGGGCACGAAGCACAGCTGGTAGTGTATTGGCACCGGGGCACGAAGCACAGCTGGTAGTGTATTGGCACCGGGGCACGAAGCACAGCTGGTAGTGTATTGGCACCGGGGCACGAAGCACAGCTGGTAGTGTATTGGTACCGGGGCACGAAGCACAGCTGGTAGTGTATTGGCACCGGGGCACGAAGCACAGCTGGTAGTGTATTGGTACCGGGGCACGAAGCACAGCTGGTAGTGTATTGGCACCGGGGCACGAAGCACAGCTGGTAGTGTATTGGTACCGGGGCACGAAGCACAGCTGGTAGTGTATTGGTACCAGGGCACGAAGCACAGCTGGTAGTGTATTGGCACCGGGGCACGAAGCACAGCTGGTAGTGTATTGGCACCGGGGCACGAAGCACAGCTGGTAGTGTATTGGCACCGGGGCACGAAGCACAGCTGGTAGTGTATTGGCACCGGGGCACGAAGCACAGCTGGTAGTGTATTGGCAAGTATAATAGAGAAGAGAAAAAAAATATATATGCTTGATGGATTGGGAGATCAGAACCCTGACAGCCCACTTACATTATGTTTTATGCAGCGCTAACAGATTCTGCAGCGTTGTACAACGTATGTGATCAAGGGGATGATACATTAGAATAGGTGTCAGCAGCCTTGGCTCACCAGATATTTTGGAACTACATCTCCCATGATGATCAGCCAGTCAACCTAACGAGTGGCTGAGCATCATGGGAGATATAGCTCCAAAACATCTGGTGGGCCAAAGTTGCTGACCCCCTGCACTAGAACAACTGAAACACAAGCAAACATGCCTTTTAGGTGGCCATTCCAATAACACCATTGGTGATGCCAGCATCTCCAGTAAACCTGCTTAGAAAGAAAACTATAATATGTAACACTTTTACTGCAAGAACACAGGGCAGTCTATACCAGGGCGATGAAACTCACGGACCCCCAGATGTTGCTGCCTACAATTGCCAGAATTCCTTCAATGCAATAGATGGACACGGAATCATGGGAGTTGTAGTTTAGAAACATCTGAGGGGCCGGGGTTTGACAGCCCTGGTCTCTACATTTACGGAGTTATTCACTAACCACCATTATTTCATTGAAAGAAGAGTATTTTGGTGAACTATGGTGGATCAAGTATGGTGATACCACACTGAAGTCACTGGATAGGGAGAGCTTTCACCGTAGTTCGCTGTACATTTCATCTTTCTTTCCCACGCAGTCTCTGCCAAAAATTGTTCCGCGTAGTTCTCAGTATAGTTTTCTATAGGATTTCCTGTTTCCAGTTTCTTGGCGGAGTTTCCACTGTAGTTTCAGTCGAAGCTGTCTAGTGTTTCGGCTGTTGTTCCGATCAGAGTTCAGTGGAGATCATCACTTTAAAATCGCCAAAGAATATTCCACGGAGTTGCAAACAACGCTTAATGGAGAATAGCCACAGGTTACACATTGTATAGAAGAACAATGGTGGTAGCACGCTTCAGCGTTGTCGCATAAACTTTGCCTGCCATTGTTGAGCTGTCCTTCTCTGAATAGCTGGTGTTCACCACCATTGTTGAGCTGTCCATCTCTGGATAGCCGGTGTTCACTACCATTGTTGAGTTGTCCTTCTCTGGATAGCCGGTGTTCACCGTTGTTCGCTGCCATTGTTGAGCTGTCCATCTCTGGATAGCCGATTTTCAACTGCCATTGTTGGGCTGTCCTTCTCTGGATAGCTGGTGTTCACCCGTTTTCCCTTGCCATTGTTGGGCTGTCCCTCACTGGATAGGCGGTGTTCACCACTGTTCGCCTGCCATCGTTAAAGCTGTCCCTCACTGGATAGTTGGCTTTCACCGCAGTTCACCTGCCATTGTTGGGCTGTCCTTCTCTGGATAAACTGTGTTCACCTGCCATTGTTGGGCTGTCTTTCTCTGGATAGCCAATTTTCACCGTTGTTCGCCTGCCATTGTCAGGCGGTGCGTCTCTGGATAGCCGGTGTTCACCTGTTCACCGATGTTTGCCTGCCATTGTTGGGCTGTCCATCTCTGGATAGCCAGTATTCCCCATCGTTTGCCTGCCATTGTTGGGCTGTCCATCTCTGGATAGCCAGTGTTCCCCATCGTTCACCTACCATTGTTGGGTTGTCCATCTCTGGGTAGCCGGTGTTCACCTGCCATTGTCGGGCTGTGCGTCTCTGGAGAGTCGGTTTTCACAGTTGCATCAGCATTTACTGATTAACCCCTTTAAATACTGTATTTCTGAAATCTGCATTCGCACTTTCATACTTCAAGGGTCCCTTTTCCTCCTCGTTTTGGAGCCGAGCCCCCAAGCCTCCCTTACATATTCTAAAATCTATTGAATACACAGGTTTCAAATCATACCGTGTAGCAGTGCAACAAGGCACCACACCAAGGACATGGGCAACAACGCGTCTCTGTCACTGACATTCTGCATTATGACAGATATTTACCAGTTATGGGTTAAAACACTCAAATTTTTTTTTGTATTCAAAATTTTTTATTTTGAGATAGTCAGCAATACATCATACGTATAACAGGTAACAAAAGCAAAATGTCATCAGATCACAACAGCAATAGGACAGCGAGCGTAAAGAAGACAATTAGTAGGATATATAGTCTCAAAAGTAACGAGCGAACCGCTATATACTCTGCATGAGAACAGGACATCAACATAAGAGGGAGTCAGCTATAGGCATCCAGCATAGGTAGGTGGGTGAGAGAAAGGAATCGGGAAAAGGAGAAAGAAAAAAAAAAAGGGGTGGAAAAAAGAAGGGGGGTTGGAAAGATGGCAATGGCCAGAATTGTGCCTGCCCTGGCGAAAACCCCTACGGCCTTGAACACCGCGTGGGGGCCACAGGGGGAGAATGGCACTTGGGCCCGGGCATTCGGGGGCAAAGACGGGCACCAGGTCACGTCTGTGCCTCCCAAAATATCCCGAAAAAAAAAACCAGAAAGAGGGGAGGGGGAAGCAACACAACAAAAGAGTAATATCAGCTGTGAGGAGAAATTAAAACAAGAAAAAGCAATAGCTACGAGGCGTCTCAGCATGTCATCCAAAACATGGATGTAAAAACCACAAAAATAAAGTCCACAGCAAGTAATAGACAGACAGCGGGGGGGGGGGGGGGGTCATCGTGTTGGGGGGTATCATCAAAAGTTGGGAGAGGGGGAACAGTGTGCAGCCAGGGGTCAGCATCTAGAAGGGCAGGGTGGAGAAGCCACAGTCATGGAGAGTCGGCCAGTGTCCAGCAAAGGAACGAGGCATGTAGCCCCCACAGGAACAACAGCCAGCGGTGACACTCCACATACCGGTACAGAGATACGTGCTGCTGTGCAACTCCATCCACCAGCAACTTGAGACAAGGCCGCAGACGGTGCCACAGCGGGGGACAGCAGGAGAGTCTCAAACAAAGTCTCCGTCGTCACGGAGACAAGGGGGAACTCCATTGCCAATAGACTCTGGTCGGCACCAGGAGGTTTCACCAGGACATCCACCGGCTCCACTCGGACAGGTGATTCCCAGCATTCGGGTACTCCCGAGACATGCGGCGGGAAAAACTCCTCCATCTCGCCTTCTGGTGCACCAGCCTCTTCCCACAGAACTCCGGTCACCGGTACCTCACAGCTGCGCAGGACAACAGCAGGCCGTCTTCCCCTAGGAACGTCGCCAGTCGAAGCCTCCTCTTCCTCTGCAGTCTCCCGTCCAGCTCCCATCACTGCCATAAGCCGCTGCCATGTGCCTCGGGTAAGTGGCGTCTCCTCGTCCCCTGGCAGCTGTGTCAAGCAGGCCTCGAGTGCCGCAAACATAGCCTCCATTCTACCAGCAGGTGGGGGGTGCTTCAAATCGCGCTGCTCCAAGTGACCCTCCGCTTTACCCACCCAAGGGACATCAAGCGCAGCTGGAGGATGGGGGCCCTCCATCCTCGCAGCCTGCGAATAGTAAGCTCCCGGTGAGGGCTCTCTCTGCAGGGGGAAGCAGGAGGGACAATGAGGGAGGCGTCCAAGCTTAGGCCTCAAAATGGCTGACGGCCGATCAGGTCTGCCAGGGGTTTACATCAAAATACTCAGCTGTGCTCCGGAGGGGGGGACAAGAACGGGCCCGGAGCAATCCCCGTAATGACCAGCCGTGCAGGGACTCCACTGGTGGGCATTCACATAAAAGTTCAGGCTAAAAACCCCTTTTTATCAGGAGAATCATGCAGAGCTCCACAAAAGCACGTCTTCTCCCATGCAGAGCTAGCCACACCCCCAAAACACTCAAATTTAGCTGATTAAACTCTGTTGTTATATCCCAAAATCATCTTTTATCTTGTCAGAACCAGGTATCCATCCGTCCAGATATCGGTGGCCCGGCCGTTCCTATGTGTTTACGTCCCTGTCACTGCTCCAATCCTTTAATAATTCAGATCTTCTCGCAGGGAATTTTCCACTTCAGGCAAATTAACCAGTTTACCGAGTCCTCCTCTCCTCTAATACATCGAGGATACATTAAAAACAGAGAACATCGAGCTCGACTGATCTTTGCCTTATTTTGACCTGGACTGTGCAAACAGTAAGCGATCCCACCGCAGAGGATAACCGTGACAGTTACTGGACAATAAAACGCGGCCCCCTCGGGGGCAGACTTTGTAATGAGAGACTGTGTGCTACACTGTGATGTTCAGCCTGGGTTTAAAAGGTACCCGGAGGATATAGACATGTTTTGAAAATATAAAGAGACGCTGCCCCTTTAAGAATTATTGGTGGCGTCTGATGAAGTCATAAAAAGATCTGATTCCCGGAGTTTAAGTTTCAAATTCCAAGGATAATGTATTTAATGACTCGTTTGCTTTTTTATATATTTATTTATAAAGGATTTTTACCAGGAAGGATACATTGAGATTTCTCTCGTTTTCAAGTATGTCCTGGGTTCAAGAACATTGAGTGGTTACAGAAATACAAAATTGTTCTTATAAACATCTATTAGAAGTTATAAAATGTATATTAAGTTCTGAAAGGCGCATGGAATAAAATATGGCCAGTGTAATCTCTGCCTGATTTTCATTTAAAGCTGTGTTCAATAGAGTGAAGAGGACAAGCTTTTCGAGGATAAAACTCGTCATCAGGTCTGGAAGCTATAAATGCGCAAAATCATAGAATTGAACACAAAACAGCAGAACAGAAGGGTACAGGGTTAGGATGGGTTGGGAAAAATGGGTGGGGCAGGGGTTAGGATGGGTTGGAGGAGTGGGGTAGGGGTTAGGATGGGTTGAGTAGAGGGTTAGGTGTTGTGTGGAGCAGGGGTTAGGGATGGGTTAGGTAAGGGCTAGGTAGAGTGTTAGCGGTTATGATTGGTTGGGTAGGGGGTTAGGTTGGGTGGGACAGGGGGTTAGGATGGGTGGGGCAGGGGGGTAGAGCAGTGTTTGCCAAACCTGTCCTCGGGACCCTCAACCAGGCCAGATTTTGTAGATCACCTTGGGGAAAAGCAGACTGAATCCTGCAATCACTAAGCAGCAAATCACATCATGTGTGCTGTGCTTCAGATACCCTGCAAACCTGGCGAGGCAGAGGGTCCTGAGGACAGGTTTGGGAAAGACTGGGTTAGGTAGAGTGTTAGGAATGGGTTTGGTAGGGGTTAGGATGGGTTTGGTAGATGTTGGGTAGAGGGTTGGGGTTAGGATGGATTTGGTAGGATATGTTGGGTAGAGGGTTGGGTAGTTAGGATGGGTGGTGCAGGGGTTAGGAATGGGTTTGGTAGCATGGGTTAGGTAGGGGTTAGGATGGGTTGGGTAGAGTTATCGGTTAGGTTTGTTTGGGCAGGGGTTAGGAATGGGTTTGGTAGGATGGGTTGGGTAGAGTTAGATAGGGGTTAGAATTGTTTGGGTAGGGTGTTCGGTAGGGGTAAAAAGGATTGGTTGGGTAGGGGGTTAGGATGGGTGGGGCAGGAGCTAGGAATGGGTTTGGTAGGATGGGTTAGGTAGGGGTTAGGATGGATTTGGTAGAGTTAGGGGTTAGGATTGGTTGGGTAGGGGGTTAGGATGGGTGGGGCAGGAGTTAGGATGGGTTGAGTAGAGGGTTAGGATTGGTTGGGTAGGGGGTTAGAATGGGTTGGGCAGGGGTTCAGAATGGGTAGTTAGCGGTTAGGATTGTTTGCGTAGGGTGTTAGGATTGTTTGGGTAGGGGGACAGGGGTTAGGTAGTATTAGGTGGGGCAAAGGTTAGGAATGTGTTTGGTAGGATGGGTGGGGCAGGGGTTAGGATGGGTTTGGTAGCGGAATAGGTAGGGGTTAGGATTGGGTAGGGGTTACGATCTGTGAATAGTGAAATCGTATGGTAAAGAAAGGTAAACAGAGGTGAGATCATAGGCCATAAAACCACTAGGGCTGCGACTATTATTTTCATAACCGATTAATTGGAAAAATAATCTGTCAACTAATCAGATAAAAAAAAAAGTCAAATTTTTCAGTTTACTTAGAAAGGACAGCTGTGTAAAATTCATCCCCTCCCTAGCCCCCCCTTTTTTTTACTTTACACAATTTGCATAGTGTTTGTAACTTTCATACATACATAAGCAAATTGCATGTCATGTAACTTGCGTACTTTCACACACAAGGTACATGAGCACCTGGTCAGTGATAGATTGATGCTGCGTGCGGATCACAAGCCTATGTCTGCTTTCTCCCAAAACCAACACGGCTAGGAGCACTCCGACATGATGATGTCAGCAAGCAAACCAGGGTGAGAAGGGGGGGGGGGAGACACTATGTAGCCGGACTACTTTATTAAGCTAATGTGGTCAGGATGTGCCAGGGTGCATAGAATGTTCCTTTAAAATTATTTCATGAACAAACTGAGTGGCAGAGGGACCAGAGGTGGGAGAGAGTGGGTTTGGGCAAGGTCTGGACCCAAGTGTTGTAGGGTTAGGGACCAGTTTAAAAGGGAGGGATGTCAGCTCTGACTGGAGAGATGGAAGGTGAGATGGTGGCACAGGACTCCAGCTCCAAGCAAGGATAAAGCGCAGGTGGCCCAGCTCCTCCACCCAGTGTCAGCACCCCCAGCGTCTGTGCTCTAGTTCTGCTAAGAATGTAAACACAAAAAAAGTTTGGCAACGTTGATATTTCTGCCCCCAATGAAGCACTTGTTTTATCAATACATGTATATGTATCATAATGTACCCGCTCCAAAAAAAAGCCAGCCTATATATTTTTATATACATCTATATATATATATATATATATATATATAGGCTTGGTTTAAACAAAATTAAATAATTACTGGGACTTAAGGAAATGAATGATTCTATAGCTCTGACAAAAAAAGATCGGAGGTTCCAGAACGCACCTGCTTTACCTGACACCTGAACGGTCAACCTGTCAAAAGATGCAGTTTTAGCAATTGAAAGCTACATAATTTTTTTCTACAATGATTTAATCCCAGTTCATTCAGAGAAAGCGAGTGAGAGAAAGCTAGAAGGAAAGGGAAGCGAGCGAGAGAAAGCTAGAAGGAAAGGGAAGCGAGCGGGAGAAAGCTAGAAGGAAAGGGAAGCGAGCGGGAGAAAGCGAGAAGGAAAGGGAAACGAGCGAGAGAAAGCTAGACGGAAAGGGAAGCGAGGGGGAGAAAGCGAGAAGGAAAGGGAAGCGAGTGAGAGAAAGCTAGAAGGAAAGGGAAACGAGCGAGAGAAAGCTAGAAGGAAAGGGAAACGAGCGAGAGAAAGCTAGACGGAAAGGGAAGCGAGCGAGAGAAAGCTAGACGGAAAGGGAAGCGAGTGAGAAAGCTAGACTGAAAAAGAAGCGAGTGAGAAAGCTAGAAGGAAAGGGAAACGAGCGAGAGAAAGCTAGAAGGAAAGGGAAACGAGCGAGAGAAAGCTAGAAGGAAAGGGAAACGAGCGAGAGAAAGCTAGAAGGGAAACGAGCGAGAGAAAGCTAGAAGGAAAGGGAAACGAACGAGAGAAAGCTAGAAGGAAAGGGAAACGAACGAGAGAAAGCTAGAAGGAAAGGGAAACGAGCGAGAGAAAGCTAGAAGGAAAGGGAAACGAGCGAGAGAAAGCTAGAAGGAAAGGGAAACGAGCGAGAGAAAGCTAGAAGGAAAGGGAAACGAGCGAGAGAAAGCTAGAAGGAAAGGGAAACGAACGAGAGAAAGCTAGAAGGAAAGGGAAACGAGCGAGAGAAAGCTAGACGGAAAGGGAAACGAGCGAGAGAAAGCTAGAAGGAAAGGGAAACGAGCGAGAGAAAGCTAGAAGGAAAGGGAAACGAACGAGAGAAAGCTAGAAGGAAAGGGAAACGAGCGAGAGAAAGCTAGACGGAAAGGGAAACGAGCGAGAGAAAGCTAGACGGAAAGGGAAGCGAGGGGGAGAAAGCGAGAAGGAAAGGGAAGCGAGTGAGAGAAAGCTAGAAGGAAAGGGAAACGAGCGAGAGAAAGCTAGACGGAAAGGGAAACGAGCGAGAGAAAACTAGACGGAAAGGGAAGCGAGTGAGAAAGCTAGACGGAAAAAGAAGCGAGTGAGAAAGCTAGACGGAAAAAGAAGCGAGTGAGAAAGCTAGAAGGAAAGGGAAACGAGCGAGAGAAAGCTAGAAGGAAAGGGAAACGAGCGAGAGAAAGCTAGAAGGAAAGGGAAACGAACGAGAGAAAGCTAGAAGGAAAGGGAAACGAGCGAGAGAAAGCTAGACGGAAAGGGAAACGAGCGAGAGAAAGCTAGACGGAAAGGGAAGCGAGTGAGAAAGCTAGACGGAAAGGGAAACGAGCGAGAGAAAGCTAGACGGAAAGGGAAGCGAGTGAGAAAGCTAGACGGAAAGGGAAGCGAGTGAGAACGCTAGACGGAAAGGGAAGCGAGTGAGAACGCTAGACGGAAAGGGAAGCGAGTGAGAACGCTAGACGGAAAGGGAAGCGAGTGAGAACGCTAGACGAAAAGGGAAGCGAGTGAGAACGCTAGACGGAAAGGGAAGCGAGCGAGAAAGCTAGATGGAAAGGGAAGCGAGAGAAAGCTAGACGGAAAGGGAAGCGAGAGAAAGCTAGACGGAAAGGGAAGCGAGTGAGAGAGCTAGAAGGAAAGGGAAGCGAGGAGGAGAAAGCTTGAAGGAAAGGGAAGCGAGCAAGAGAAAGCTAGACGAAAAGGGAAGCGAGTGAGAGCTAGAAGGAAAGTGAAGCGAGTGAGAGAAAATGAGAAGGAAAGGGAAGCGAGGGAGAGAAAGCGAGAAGGAAAGGGAAGCGAGGGAGAGAAAGTGAGAAGGAAAGGGAAGATAGTGAGAGAAAGCTAGAAGGAAAGGAAAGCGAAGGGGAGAAAGCGTGTAGGAAAGAAGGAAAAGGAAGCGAGGGAGAGGAAGCTAGAAGGGAAGCGAATGGAAGAAACGAGAAGGAAAGGGAAGCGAGGGAGAGAAAGCGAGAAGGAAAGGAAAGCGAGGGAGAGGAATCTAGAAAGGAAACGAAGGGAAGAAACGAGAAGGAAAGCGAGAGAGAAAGCTATAGGGAAAGGGAAGCGAGGGAGAGAAAGCTATTAGGAAAGGGAAGCGAGAAAGTTAGAAGGAAAGGGGAGAAAGCGAGAAGGAAAAGGAAGCGTGGAAGAGAAAGCGAGAAGGAAAAGGAAGCGTGGAAGAGAAAGCGAGAAGGAAAAGGAAGCGTGGAAGAGAAAGCGAGAAGGAAAGGGAAGTGACGGAGAGAAAGCGAGAAGGAAACAGAAGCGTGGAAGAGAAAGCGAGAAGGAAAGGGAAGTGATGGAGAGAAAGTGAGAAGGAAACAGAAGCGTGGAAGAGAAAGCGAGAAGGAAAGGGAAGTGACGGAGAGAAAGTGAGAAGGAAAGAGATGGAATGCGAAGAAGAGAGGTGGCAGGCGAGAGAGAGAGAGAAAGACAGGAAGTGAGAAAGCGAGGTAGAGAGAAGGCGAGAGAAGGAACGTGAGGCAGAAAGAGACAAGGCACCTCCTGACATAGAAAGGTAAAGGTTCCTTGTTCATGCACCTCCTTTATTCCATCATAAAGTCATTTATTTGATGAAGCGTGTATGTGTTTTAGTCAATAAACAGAGGTGACAAAATAAAGACCAAAGCCACAGCATTGGAAGAAAGCTCCACCTTCACTTTAAACCCTGGCTTGGCTGTGCAGTCCTGAACTTTTAAAATAAAAACAAAATTAAAAAACAAACACCAAACCAACAACTACAACACACGCTGTTTAATGAATAAGGCCACATATAGCATTAAATTTTATTTCCCCTTGACTGGTGCTTATTTAATAATTTATGCGGAGACACTACGGTTCACAATTTAGGCCAAAAAGTAGTACATTTTTTTATTTTTTAAATATTCCTTGTACTTTGGCCTACAAGTGGCAATTCTAGCGCATATCTCCACCAGCTCAACGCTTTGTGAATATCATGAATTAGATTAGTTGGCAGGTGCCTGTAAAACCGCAATCTCTGTACACAGAAGACATTTAAATTTTGTTTCTTTTTTAATGTGACAAGCAGCAATATCATGTTTGTCATTTTTGTACATCTTGAAGTAGATACAATTAATAGGTTATCTGTAATATTACAATATTTAGTTCTTACTGAATTTTTTTTATTTTTTAGGTCCTTTAAGATACATTAAAAAAAAGAAAAAGGGAAAAAAAACAAAAAAAAAAAACACATCAACTGCAAACGTGATGAGGGAAGGAAGGGGGAGTTACCCGGCAAAAAAAAATAAAAAAATAATCCACATTCCAGAAATACTTTGCTCTTTCTTTTAAGAAGAGTTTTAAGAAATGTCAAGATGGCATGAGCCTGAAATATTTATAGGCATTTTTGCTTCTACAGATGCTCATGATGTGGCACTGGTGATGTTGTAAACAGCAGAAAAATAGGGGCTGCCAGGTGACTGAAGATGGAGGCAAAAGGCTGCTTCTCTCAGACAGAAACGCACCAAGCAGTGATGGTGACGACTTTCCCTGCGCCGTCTGGACGGTGGCATCACGCTACGTAACTGTATTCATCTGCTGAGGTTTGGCTTCGCTCAATGTACTGCTTGTCTATGAGGACTTCAATGCACTTCTTGATCATGCTAATGCTAGGGTTAAATCTGGCTCTGGATTGGCTGATCACCTGCAAGAAAACAACAATAATAATAAAGTCGGCGTAAAAATTAACTGCGCAGGATCTGAACAGGTGAATAAACTTAAGATAGAGGATAAGTTAGTGAATGTACAGATGATGGCACATGCAGCACAAATAAAAAGGTAAGGATATTACACCGAAGAGCTAGGGGTTAATTTAGTACCTGGAATTTTTGTAAGGGAGCAACAGGAACGAAAACCAACTCTCTGTATAGGATGTTAATGTTTTTGAAATCTCTATGTATATCTACAAAATAAAAAAGCGTAATAAAAAGATTTTAACACATCGGGTACCCATTACCGTCCCTTGTAACAACAGTGCAACGCTCACATCTGTAATCACAGCTCCATTAGGGATGGTAAAAACCCTATTATGAATATCGATGTTCAAGCTCCACAACTCAAATGCTTCTTAATGACCAGCATGTATCTGGGCTCTTTAAAAAAGGTACGGTGCATGCCATTAGAAGCAAGGATCTGTTCTTCCAAGGAAGGATTGAATGTTGGCTGGGGGCACATACACACTGTATGCACTGCTGTTTACCTCATTTACTACCTAACCATGTTTACAGCAGGCCAAGATAGTGTTAACACCGATAAGGGGCTATAAAGTATCATTGCAAATTTAATTTGTTTGCATTTGGGCTACAGACCATGCCCCTAAAGTTTTAGCACCGTGGGCATGATGTTAGAGGTGCTATCACTTTTTAAAACCAGCTGGTAATGCGTCTGAATGACATCTCCCCAGCTGATCCTGCACAGAAAACTGAACAGCAGTAACTCCATTTGGCTAGTAGATGGTGACAACAGCCTGCCAAACCAGTTATTGCACAAATACATTGGGAATATTCCTAAATATTTTAGTGTTTTTTATTACCCTTTTAATAATACAATGATTTGCGTTTTCTGGAAAATCCTTATAGTGATAAAGGGGTTAAGGGAGATATGCTGTGAGGTATTATAGGTGAAACAGGTGTTTTTTACACCTAAAGGTGCCGTGGGTCACCCGGTTTCAAGGATATTATAATTCCAAGATTTTCCCATTGTAATGAAGGAAAGTCGGGATTCAAATAATGACTCGGAGGCAAATATTTGCTTTAAATTACTTTACTTTTTAGCCTCACAGCATATTAACACGTTGTAAAAGGTGCCTATTATAACAGAAAAACCACGTATGATCCAAAGCCTCTCCCTAACGTCCCATCCACCAATCCGGTCTCGTGGGTCACCCGGTTTCAAAGATATTAGAATTAAGTTGCATCAAAGAAACCAAACGAAATGACATTATGTTACGTAGCTGGATCATGATCATCGTCATTATTACTGTGCCTCTCAGCCACGGGTCAGCAACCTAGGCCGTCCAGATGTTTTGGAACTACACCTCCCACAATGCCCATTGGCTGAGTAAATAATAAAGCTTAAGTTGCATTAGACTATAAGAGCATCAGGCCGGGGAGATCAAAGTTAGTGCCTGCAATGTGTGGGAGGTTGATTGATAGGTTTTCCCCTTTGTGAGTATAAGGGTCTGATTAATAATTCAGGGGTGGAAGGCGTTGAGCTTTTCACGGCACGTCAGGAGAAAGGGAAGTGCGTTAGGCCTATGGTAATAAATGCTGCAGACAAAGCATTCTCCTTCCAATCCAAGGGTTGTAACCACCAAGAGACGACGTGATAGTGGAAACAAAAATGGTGGCCACCATCTAAAGTGATGAGGAGTCGGCAATCTTGGCCCTCCAGATGTGTTGCAATATATCTCCCATGATGCTCAGGTACTCAGATTGGCCGAGTCTCGTGCGAAATTTAGTTTCGAAAAGATCTGCTCTATTCCCATGTGGAAGTAGTCACAACTCTGCCGCCATCTTTGAAATTTAACCAGGTTGGCTTCAAAAATAAGTTAAGGAAACCACGGACATGATCCACCTTAACGATTACACCCAACGTACAGATAAAACTCCTCCACTTCACCCTGCAATATCTCCAGATCGAGGGTACGGAGGGGGGGGGTGGGGGAGAGAGACACACTGCTCACACCCTGACCGCTTTAAAACAATAACGTGGTCAGGATGAGTAGAGCGGCCCTTTAACAATAACCCGGCAAGACATCCGAGCCCTTGTTGGAATATGGACAAGAGCAGTTAACCCTGTCAGGCCCAGTGCTTTCGATCTGAAACCACATTTCCAAATTGGTGTGTTCCAGGTCTTTAAATAAATATTCATATAGAAACGGCATTTCTGGTTTCCAGTTTCTGAAATGGTTAAGGTAACGGCCGGAGCAGATATGTATATCCCTTCCCTCTATTAAGTCTGGCTGGGTGGAGTAGAGGTAACATCACTGCTCTGCGTGGAGAGAGCCTGTGGAGACACAGGTTCGATCCCGGTAAGAGCACCTCTCCAGTAAGTATCCTTGGGCAAGACACGTAACAGTACAGACTCGCCACCCAAGACATACTTGAAAACGAGAGAAATCTCAATGTATCCTTCCTGGTAAAATACTTTCTCAAAAAAAAAAAAAAAAAAAAACCTCAACAAGTTAGAGGGAATCTAGACTTTTGCTTTTAGGCCGGGGTCAGACAAGCGTTTTTAAGAACATAAGCAATGTCCGTGAGAGTGGACGTTCCTTCCACTCGGACGCCCGTCTGGCCACCTCGCTGAAGGCGGTCAGTGCGCTCAGCGCTGCAAGGCTCGCTTCCTCCTAAGGAGGATCGTGCTTTGCAGCGCCGTCTAACGCACGTCGTAGCGCTTGGACGGGGAGGCTTGCTGCACGGCCGCTGTTGTGTGCGTGCAACATCGGGTGGCCGACCCTGTCGCAGCGTCACAACGTGGAGACGAACGCCAGAAGGCACGTCAGTACGGTCCCTCATAGTGCGCTTGTCTGACACCAGCCTAAATGGATTATTTTATCATCAATTCAGTTTGCACATTTCCTTTCGAGAGGTTACAGTAAGGGTTGGCAACCTTGGCCCTCCAGATGTCTTGGAATTACATTTCCCATGAGGACCATCTAATGAGTAGCTGAGCATTGTGGGAGATGTGGTTTCAAAACATCAGTGGGGTCACGATTGCTGACCCCTGGGCCGCCGAGTTGCCAGGTATTGCTCTGGTTTGTATTGTATTGCTCTGGACATATACAGCGCACGTATACAAAATCACACCGAGACAGCCGGGTTCCAGGCAATGCAAGGCAGCAATCTTGATCAAAAATAACCAAAACGTTGCACGCGGCTCCAGAACTAAATGCGCCGTGGAGTGACCGGCTCTTCTGTTTGGTACTCCCTCTCTATAGGCCGGTGTGGCCAGGTGTGTGTCACTGTGATCAGTATCTAATAGGTGTTACACAATTTTCAGCACAGTTACACAGCACCACACACGCGGTCCTAACACAGTCACGCACATCAGACACACGGACGACACATTGTGGCAGTGATGGCTAACCTTGATGCCCCATGTGTTCCTGGCTGGCTGAGCCTAATCTGTGGCTTCGGGCAGGTAGATGTTACAGGAGGGAGAGGTGACATATTACCAGCATCTCCTTTCTCCAGCCGTGATTAGAGAGGATATTTGATGCGGGTGACGGTGCGTTAAAATATGTTTGGCCTAGGGGGCCTGAAATCCTCCCTGTGACCCAGAGAGGAGCAGCAGGAGCCTCCGTCTCCCGGCACAGGATTGTGATGCATTTTATGGCATGAGAAATCCACATGGATCAGATCTTCGAGTTGCTCCACTAGGAGAATATATATAAAGTGTATTTAAGATGACCATTTAATAATACAGGTTTTGGGGCGTCGTGTTGTTTCTTGGAGTAGTTTTATCGTGTCCGGTTATTCCTCGGCCATGCGTGAAACACCAGAAGCTGTTGGACTCGTCTGACCCACGTAATGACTATATGATCACCCAGAATCACAATGGAGGACGGGCTGCCTCCTGCTTTATCAATACCCCACCTGCTCCTATTGGATCGGGATCGGATTACAGCTGCTGCGATTAACCGTATCCGCATACAATAGAGATTCCTGGATGTTTTTGGCAGGCGGTGCAGGAGTGATGCCGTCTCTCTGTGCGATGAGGCGTATTCGCAACGAGAAAGTGAATTATAAAACCCTATTGTTTAACGTTGACACAAATCACAGAGCAGGGGGGGGGGGGCTGTACATAAAACCATTTAGTGTAGGAGGAGTAAAGGAACACCTTAAACACGGCAAACAGGATAATAACGCTGCAGGAATAGGGATGAAAACATCTGGAGCTTCTATTAACTACTTCACTGCCAAGTGATTTTCCATAAAACCACTGGTAGGAACCAATGCTTGTATGGAAAACCACGTTACGTTACTTCTTAACCCAGTGGCTCCCAACTGCGGTCCTCAAGTGCCAGTGCCAGGTTATACGGATCACCTTGGGGGAAATGCAGACCGAATCCTGCAATCACTGAGCAGAAAATCATATCACCTGTGCTTCACATATCCTGCAAACCTGGCCTGTTAGGGGTACCCGAGGACCGCGGTTGGGATCCCCAGTCTTTACCCCATCACAACACACACACACTATAAATACACTGTAATAGCGTTACAATGCATCTGCAGACTATATACAGAGGGCTCCCTCTGCTGGGCACACCCCGGTACTGCAGCATCTCTCTGCAAGGAGAAAACGCAGACATACAGGGGGTTATTCATTAAACTGCGTTCTATCACGTTGACGCAAATAACTGAAAATCACCCGTGTTATAATTGTGATAAACGTAGGAGAACGAGAGAGGGAAATTTCATACAGTGGCAGGAGAGGTTTCATCAGTGAAGCTTTTCCTGCTGTTTATGATGCGCTGAAGTTTACCACGGTTATAACAACGGTGATTTTTGCGACACAGGTAAAGAACGCCATTTTCACGAATAACCCCGTCCGTCTCTGTTCTGGGAGCTGACCAAGGTTACCAGATCGGCCACTTTTTTCCTAGATACCTATAATTTATTCAGGCTGCTGGGCAGTGCATGAAAAATGCCACCCTGCAACATGTATAATCCATACGCTGCAGGTAAGAAATCAAAAAGGAATCCCAGGTGAGCTGCCTTGATTTCCTCCCTGCAGCGTATGAATTATACATATTGCGAGGCAACACTTTTCCCTGCATTCTCCTCTGCATGAAATAATATTATGTGTCCAGGAAAACACGGCCGATCTGGTAACCCTAGTCCTGGGAGTTACAGTGCATTGCCCGTCATACCCGCTGGGCTGCCTGTGACTTTAAAGGGATAAATCCTACAGATCACATGAAATCAAACATAGTTTGCAAAAAAAAGAGAAATGAAAATTCTTTAGCATTCCTCCAGATACAGTTTGTTTTTGGAGCACATTACTAGAATTTAAAGGTCATTATCCACCACTGTGTACCATCATGTGTGTCTCCATCCACCAGGGCTGCCATCAGGGGGTGACAGTCTATGATTTATTCAGGGACCCACCGGCTCCAGCCCTTGTAAAACCCATGCGGTGTTTCTAAGTGACGCAGATGTAAGGAGGTGTCCATGCCACCCAGAAACTGACCACGTGATATCGGGAAACTTCCTGGTGGGCCGTGGCATCTGAGGTTGATCAGAGAAAGCTGTCTGTGAAAGCAATTACTGTGGACTGCGCCAGGTAGAGGTTCAGACCAAACGCTGCACCGCCACGGAATACCTTTTACCCCCCCCCCCCTTTGTGAGCCACTAGGGATTGAGCCCAGTATCTGTAAGAACAGGTACCCAGAAAAGGAGGCAAAACGTATCTTTTTTTACTGGTTTATCGAAATGGCCAACTTGGGGTAAAGGGCCAAAACCAGTGGTTCAGTAAGAGGACCAAGATTTCTGATGGCAGCCCTGCAAAGAAAAGCATCAGCAGAATTAAAGGATGGAAAACTCTCCTCCGCTACCAGGCTGCAGCTAATTCCACAGCAAAAAGATACGCTGCGGAATGTGCGAGAAAGTGTTGCGTCTACATAAAGCGGAGGAATGTGCGAGAAAGTGTTGCGTCTACATAAAGCGGAGGAATGTGCGAGAAAGTGTTGCGTCTACATAAAGCGGAGGAATGTGCGAGAAAGTGTTGCGTCTACATAAAGCGGAGGAATGTGCGAGAAAGTGTTGCGTCTACATAAAGCGGAGGAATGTGCGAGAAAGTGTTGCGTCTACATAAAGCGGAGGAATGTGCGAGAAAGTGTTGCGTCTACATAAAGCGGAGGAATGTGCGAGAAAGTGTTGCGTCTACATAAAGCGGAGGAATGTGCGAGAAAGTGTTGCGTCTACATAAAGCGGAGGAATGTGCGAGAAAGTGTTGCGTCTACATAAAGCGGAGGAATGTGCGAGAAAGGGTTGCGTCTACATAAAGCGGAGGGTTGCGTCTACATAAAGCGGAGGGTTGCGTCTACATAAAGCGGAGGGTTGCGTCTACATAAAGCGGAGGGTTGCGTCTACATAAAGCGGAGGGTTGCGTCTACATAAAGCGGAGGGTTGCGTCTACATAAAGCGGAGGGTTGCGTCTACATAAAGCGGAGGGTTGCGTCTACATAAAGCGGAGGGTTGCGTCTACATAAAGCGGAGGGTTGCGTCTACATAAAGCGGAGGGTTGCGTCTACATAAAGCGGAGGGTTGCTACATAAAGCGGAGGAATGTGCGAGAAAGTGTTGCGTCTACATAAAGCGGAGGAATGTGCAGAACCCCCCCCCCCAAAAAGAGAATCCGTTCATTTTCAGAAGATTAAAAGAGGGGGGGGGGCCCTATAATCACAGATATATGTTAATTCTATTCCTTTAGGGATTGGGTTATAATCTGTAAACGGCCAAAAGCAAGAAACGAGAAGATCAGATTAAAAGAAATGAAAAAGAACATGTTGAAGTTTCCATGAATTTGCGTCTGCACGGATAACACAATTTGTAGCAGCTCGTGTCATGGGACGGGTTACACAAAGGAAGCGTGATGTGACATGATGCGCATAATGCGATGAACAGGCCGTTACACAGGGGTTTCTCATACAATAACGAGTTTGTTTTCCTCGCACGAAGTCTTGGTTTTCATGAGTAGAAAACTGTAAATCTACATCATGCGGCGAGACCGGCCTTTACCTTCAATAAAGCACTAATATGTCTAGGCAGGCCGACACACACACAGGGATTTTGTAGGCATATGGAATAATAGTATATTGTATGTATGCGCATGCGAGGATATGCTGCGTGTGTATGTGCATGCGAGGATATGCGGCGTGTTTGTATGTGAGGATATGCTACATGTGTATGCGCATGCGAGGATATGCTGCGTGTTTGTATGTGAGGATATGCTACATGTGTATGCGCATGCGAGGATATGCTGCGTGTTTGTATGCGAGGATATGCTACATGTGTATGCGCATGCGAGGATATGCTGCGTGTTTGTATGTGAGGATATGCTACATGTGTATGCGCATGCGAGGATATGCTACATGTGTATGCGCATGCGAGGATATGCTACATGTGTATGCGCATGCGAGGATATGCTGCGCGTTTGTATGTGAGGATATGCTACATGTGTATGCGCATGCGAGGATATGCTGCGTGTTTGTATGTGAGGATATGCTGCGTGTTTGTATGTGAGGATATGCTGCGTGTTTGTATGTGAGGATATGCTGCGTGTTTGTATGTGAGGATATGCTGCGTGTTTGTATGTGAGGATATGCTGCGCGTTTGTATGTGAGGATATGCTGCGCGTTTGTATGTGAGGATATGCTGCGCGTTTGTATGTGAGGATATGCTGCGCGTTTGTATGTGAGGATATGCTGCGTGTTTGTATGTGAGGATATGCTGCGCGTTTGTATGTGAGGATATGCTACATGTGTATGCGCATGCGAGGATATGCGGCGTGTTTGTATGTGAGGATATGCTACATGTGTATGCGCATGCGGGGATATGCTACATGTGTATGCGCATGCGAGGATATGCTGCGTGTTTGTATGTGAGGATATGCTGCGTGTTTGTATGTGAGGATATGCTGCGCGTTTGTATGTGAGGATATGCTGCGCGTTTGTATGTGAGGATATGCTGCGCGTTTGTATGTGAGGATATGCTGCGCGTTTGTATGTGAGGATATGCTGCGCGTTTGTATGTGAGGATATGCTGCGCGTTTGTATGTGAGGATATGCTGCGCGTTTGTATGTGAGGATATGCTACGTGTTTGTATGTGAGGATATGCTACGTGTTTGTATGTGAGGATATGCTGCGTATTTGTATGTGAGGATATGCTAGGTGTGTGTGCAGGCAGTCGTGTATAATCGCAGTGATGCTCCGTCTCGGCGCAGCGCGCGGCCCTTACCTCCTGTATCAATGCGTTGTGTCGTAGCACTTTGCGCGCTTTCATGATTCGTACAATAGCAGCTTGAAGGTACATTTTCCGGTCCTCGTCTACGGCACTCCGGGTCTGCTCCACCTCCTGACAAACCAAAAACAAGACATCCGTCGGACCAAATCTCTGAAAACGCCGGATCAGACTCCTCCTCATACCAACCATGCACGGAGGGGGTTATTCATGCTGATGGGCAGTGCATGAAAAATGCCACCCTGAAACATGTATAATCCATACACTGCACGCAGGAAATAAAAGGAATCCCAGGTGACCGGCCTTGATTTCCTTCCAGCAGCATATGAATTATACATGTTGCAGGGCAGCACTTTCCCCTGTGCTCCCCTCTGCATGAAATAACAGTATGTGTCCAGGAAAACATGGCCGATCCGGCAACCGTAGCTGCAAACCTTTTCAGTAGATGAAAAAATGAGTAGAGTGAAAAATGTGATTTCATGCCAGCGAGAGCGATGCAGCCTGACCGCCTAGCTTTAAAGGGTTAATAGAGGAGCGCTTCACAGCAACTACAATTAAACGTTACTGGGTCTGAGACCTCCTTTGGAAACGCTGTCACGTGAAATTATGCTCAGACGATTTTCCCATCTGTTTAATACAAATTTGTGAATCACAAGAACAATTTGGACAGCTCTTCATGTGCTAATTAACACCGAGTCGTTTAACCCCCCCCCCAGGGATGTAATGAGCCGCCCCGATACCAGTGGAAGTAGATCTTAGGCCTAACCTGAACTGACCCGAAATGCTCGTATTAACAGAGGTCGCAGGTCAGACCGCAGTTAAAAAAAATTAATATATAAATATTAAAAAAAAACTAAAAATTCAAATAATTTTTTTATATATTATAAAGTTATATAACTTCAAATTAAAATTTTAATATATATATAAAAAATTTGATTTAATTAAAAAAATATAAAAAAATAAAAAAAAATAAGCACTTGGTCATAGATTATGAGGTCAGCATGAAATCGGGGTTAATAAGATAAAGTTTTCAGGGTGCGTAGAGTGTCCCTTTTAAATAATTTCGTGAACAAACCGGGTGGGAGGAGGGACTGGAGGTGGAAGGGAGTGACTTTGCTCAAGTGACTTGAGGTCAACGTTTCAGTCTCACCGGACTTTATTTAGAACAATACATACATCATCTTCCTTTAAATGCTAAAAAAAAAAACTATTTACAACAACATACAGGGGAGGCTGGATTGAGCGCAACCGGACGGCTCCAGCCCTCCACCCATAATTTTTTAATATGGAAATTAGGGCTGAAACAACTAATCGATAACGGAAATAGTTGACAACTATTTTAATCATCGATTAGTCGGTGTTGATTAATCGTCCTGTGTACAGCACACACAGTTTAGAGTCAGACGGAGATAAACGTAAATAACCTCAGCTTCAGAGCTGTTTGGAGAAGACGCGTCGCTGCTTTACTAGGTGTGATTTAGTTCTAGGGTTATGTCAGACACAACCAATTTGTTTTTATTCCGTTGACAACCATAACAGAACTATAACACAAACAATAGGATACGGCAACTGGGTGAACGAGCTGTATTCCCGTGTTTTATCCTTACTTGAAGCTGGAGTCCTGTGCCACCACCCCACCCTCCCTGCCACACCCTCTTTGGTTGAGAACTGCCATTCCCTCCCTTTGGTCTGGTCCCTTTCCCCAAACTCACTCCCACACTCCGATCCGGTCTTTTATCCATACCCACTCCCTCTCACTTAGCTTCTAAGCTCTCAAGCAGGGTCCTCCCTCTTTCTGCTCCGTGTGTGTACATGTATGTATGTTATTCTGTCTCTCCCATTGTACAGCGTTAAGGAATTTATTGGCGCTTTATAAATACGTGTAACTGTAACGCTCACACTCAGGTCAGGTCACTGGAGCAAAGTCACGCCCTTCCTCCAGTCCCTCATCCCACTCGGTTTGTTCGCAAAATTATTTAAAAGGGACACGCTACGCACCCTGACCACTTTAGCTTATTAACCCCGATTTCATGCGGACATCATCATCTATGACCAAGTGCTTGTAGCATCAACACATCCCTCTGACCAAGCACTCGCATACCTTGTGTGAAAAGCACGCAAGATACGCAATTTGCGTATGTAAGTACGAAAGTTACATACACTACGCAAATTGCTTATGAAAAGAAGGGGAGGGGTTGTGGTTATTTATTTTTTCACACAAAATTCCTTTTAAATAAACAAAACGTTTTCTAATTTTTTTTTATCCGATGAATCGATTAATCAAAATAATCGAAATAATAAATCGGCCAACTAGTCGAAGAGAAGAATCGTTAGTTGCAGCCCTAATGGAAAATAAAAAAAACTAAATTCAAATTTAAAAAAAAGATTATATAAATATATCTTTTTTTATTTGAATTTAGTTTTTTTTATATTTTTTCATTAAATTAGGAATTTTTTGTTTAATTTTTTCATTAAATATATTTTTTTTAATATATATCTATACATTTTGTTTAAATGAAAAATTATAAAAGAAAAATTCTAAAAAAATATAAATAAAAATAAAAGCTCACGCCGGCTGCTTTTGGAGCGGATATATAATTATTATGTATTGATTTCATTAAAAAGCAGTGTAATACAGAACGAGCATGTTACAAATGGAAACATGAGATCCAGGATGGGGCACGAGAGAAGGAAGCAATGGGAATAAAGGGAAAGGATGGACAGAGAGGAGGGGGGGTGGAACTTGAGAGCCAGGGTAGGAATGTGAAGGGCAGACAGGGCTTGTGTGCCGGGGGACATGTGTGTTATCATGACATTATCATTTATTCCAGGCAGGTTATTTGGTTTTAATGCGCAACGTTTTCTCAGAAAAAAACACTTTATAAAAGTATAGGAATAGCGTGCGTGCCCACCTCGGTGCTTACCTGCGGCGTGTCCTTCTGCATCGGGGTCGTGATCTTAAACTTTGTTCTTTTACTACTGAAACTCATATTTAATGAAAAGGTGGAATCTCCGTCTATATCTTCCTGCGGGAAAAAAAAGAGAGAAAGAAAACGACAGTAAGTATAAACTCCGAAGCCCTTACGAATCAGCGGAGACATCGATTCTGCATTGCTTACTAGCAGGTTATAAGCTAGGCGCTGGCGTTTGCAGGGCCGAGAAACGCTGGCGCTTCTCAAAACTAGAAAAGAAACAGCAAAAGGAGAAGCTTCACGGCGCAGATCCTCGGTTTGCCGTTTAGTTTTATCTTTTGAGAAGCGCCGGCATTTAGTGGATAACCCCCTAGATCTGCTATTGTACAGGGAGACGCTTGCGTCACTTGGCTGGGGTCGACTTCCTCTGCACTCCAGCTGTGCTAGAACTACAATTCCCATGATGCTCAGCCACCCTAAAGATTGACGGAGGTAAACGATGCACCTAAACATCTGGAGTCCCATGAAAGCCGACACCCGGCGTGGGCCGCCAGAGCCGTCATGTTATCCCCACACACAGGCGCACATTGATTTTCTCTCCACGTCTCCAGTGCAGAGTGTACAGGAAAAACAACATAAAAATCACTGAATCTGCAGGTTGGACAGAAAGACTAGAAGGATACATTGTATCACTTGTAAAAAACTGATAGTATGAAAGAACAGTCTGATAACGATATTTATACACAGACAAACCAGGTCAATTCATAATTAATGAATGCGATAACGGCAAGGGAATATTTTTTCCTAATTCAGCAATTTTTGTTCCCTTGCAATTCCTTAACCCCTTCACTACCGAGCGATTTTTTTGGTGGGGAAACAATGTTAACATTTATTTGAAACATGGGATGTGAAGCGAACAATTAAACGCACGGTAAAATAGACGTTTCGCACAGAAATTATTATTCGGAGATAATTTTTCATGCATTTGTTTATCCTTTACAGAAATATTGTTGAAATGTAAAATTCTGAACTCTGGATGGTGTCCTTTTCTCTTACACAACTTTAAGGCTGGGGTCAGACGAGCGTAGCGTTCACGTCCGTGATGGCGCCTAAAAGTACGTCCGTGATAGCATGACAGAAAGCCCATCGGAGTCCGTTACATGAAGAACGTCCGCACTGAACGGCGGATGCACAACGGCCGCGGTCCATGGACGCAAGGCAGGCAAGAACGTACAACCCCTAGAACGGCCGCACAAAGTGCGCTGCGTCCGCAACGTCTGCATAGCTTTGTGTGTGAGTGATGGAACGTGGTCAGACGGACTGCATTTATACATCCAGCATTTTTCACGGACAAAATGGTTTTGCTTTTTAATTTATTTTCCCTCCTACATCCGTCAAAATATACATCAGTGATAAACGGACTGTGTGGCCACTACTGCGTCTTCCGTACTGACGTACGTCCGTCTGTGTGCACGGACGTATAGTCCGTAAAAATCACGCTCGTCTGACCCTAGCCTAAACGGGGTTTGCGTTATTATCATACAGGCAGAAAAACCTTTGTGTTCGATACAGTAACTGTGATCCAGATAAAAAACGGTGAGATAGAAACATAGAAAAATGTCGGCAGATAAGAACCTTTCGGCCCATCTAGTCTGCCCAATTACATGGATACTTTACCTGGATTTATCTTTTCTTTAGGATAGCCTTATGCCTATCCCATGCCTGCTTACATTCAATTACTGTTTTGGCCTCTACCACTTCTACAAGATCTCCTGCTTATGGGGATTTGTAGTGATCATAATGAGATTATTAGCAATGCAATATCTGTATGTGCTGCATAATGCCTGTGTATGGCAATTACAGCAACACCTTGTATCTGTATGTGCTGCATAATGCCTGTGTATGGCAATTACAGCAACACCTTGTATCTGTATGTGCTGCATAATGCCTGTGTATGGCAATTACAGCAACACCTTATATCTGTATGTGCTGCATAATGCCTGTGTATGGCAATTACAGCAACGCCTTGTATCTGTATGTGCTGCATAATGCCTGTGTATGGCAATTACAGCAACGCCTTGTATCTGTATGTGCTGCATAATGCCTGTGTAAAGCAATTACAGCAACACCTTGTATATGTACTGTACAGGGATTTACACTCCTTATAACCCCTGAATCCTATCCCTCTACAGCAGTGAGTGATTCCTCCGCTCTCCCTGGCTGCTAGAATGCAGCAGTAATCTATTTGTACTTTGTTACAGTGAGGTTTAGTGCTGCTAGTTGCAGACTGTTATTTCTCTCCAAGGTGCTTGGAGAGCCATAAAACAAAGGATTTGGTTTCTTCACAGGAGACCCACTAATCCGTCTTAAAAAGGTGTGAAATGGTCTTTTGATATGCTAATGAGTGCTTTTCAATTCAAAATCAAGAGAACAAGTTACTTCTGGGTGAAAATCCTCTACAGGCAGAATACAATCTCAATATGAAGCTTACGACCACCATAGTAGATAATTTAGTGTTAAATTTTAATAGAAAACCAACCATAGAGCGGAACACCCATACGCGAGATCAGAGCAGATACAAGACTGAATAAAAGACACAAAAACAACTTCTTATGGATTAATACGGGGCCATCGTAACACGGTCGCACTGTATTGTATGTGGATTCTCTGCAGACCATCCCTGCGCGGTTTACATCAGAAAATGACACTTTATATTAAGAGTATTGCAGTAAAGGTGACGGATCTTGGAGGAAACCAGCTATAGGACAGAGTCTGTACGGACACTGCTTCTCGCGCAAGACATGAATGCCCGCGCCGACCTTACCTTGTCACAGTCATGGTTGATCATCTTGACGTCCAGGAGGGATTTTATGGTCTTGGTCAGCTCCTTCTCGTTCATCTGTGTGCTGTCTTGAAGCTCTTTGTACGTGACGCTCTCGCTGTTGTTGAAGGCAAGCAGTACAGCCATCTGGTACGTGGTGACCATGGCCACGTATGGTTTGCAGAGGTAATTCATTTTCACCTCACCTGGGTAGAAGAGAAATAGACGCCAATATTATTACCAGCTGCCAAATGGTTAAAACACACCCCCTTTTCACGGCATCTTCCCTGGAAAACCAGTTAATGGATAGGATACTGTAAATGTGTCTGTAAGGTATTAGTCTAGTTTTAAACTCTCAGGGGTGTGAGCTGTGGGATTCTCTGCCTGTTGAGGTGGTTGGGTCAGAGACTGTACAGATTTCTGAGTAACGATTGGATGACTTCCTGCAAAAACTGAACATTAAAGGTTGGAATATTTAATATGTGGATAAAAGCTTCTTGATCCAAGGAGAAATCTGACGCCATTCTGGGGTCAAGATGGAATTTTTCTCCAGTGTGTTGCATATTGGCGAGCGCTTCAGACTTGGTTTTTTGCCTTCTTTTGGATCAACAGCAGTAGGTGATGTGAAAGGCTGAACCGATGGACGCACGGCTTTTTTTGGCCTATGTAACTATGTGTATTCACTAAACATTAATCCTGATGCTTAAATCGGTCAACTCCTATTAAAAAAATCTCTGCAAAATATAGGAAGATGTAATACTGGGGCTCCCTTATCCCAAGATGCTCAGCACCAGACTACTTTTGGATTTGGGATTTTTGGGGCTTTTAGAATGATTGCAGGTAATATATGTGATATCGTGGGGATGGGATCCAAGACTAGACACAAATTCCTTTTGTGTTTCAAACACACTTTATACACACAGCCTGAATCACATTTTATACAGTATTTTTGATCATGTCGCTGCCGTTTTGTTTCTTTCTTTGCTTTAATTGCAAGGAAAAAGGAAAAAAACCTTTTTTTTATCTCCCTACCATGATCTTGATTTTTCCCATGAGATAAACATTTACCAAAGTATTTTTCTTTCCGTCTGTGGCCTATCTAATCTACAGTATTTAACCGTTTAATGAGATGGAGGAGGGAATGGTTAGATAAGGCAGCAGGGGGTGTATGTTGCTCTCCAGTCTGATATAAGAGATGGCAGCTGACAGGGAGCTTAAAAGACTTCTAATCTACCCCCTGGTGATGTCCTTTGAATACATCCAGTAACAGAAATATGTTGCAATCACAAGGATCCACTGGCCGGCATGGAAGACTCCCCGATCCAATATAAATCAAAAGAATATATAGTTACCGACTCCTGGTAGTGATATTAAAAGGATTTATTCCATAGTGAACACGAACACAAGACAAAGTTTCGACCCTCTCAGGTCTTTGTAAAGTCTGACTTGACAAAGACCTGAGAGGGTCAAAACGTTGCCTTGTTTTTGTGTTCACTATGGAATAAATCCTTTGAATACATCCCACACAATACAATGATGCGAGTCAGTGACTGACCCATTCAGTCCACTCTATGACCAAAGCCACACAGTGAGGAGCAAGTGATGTAAAGTAACGGGGGGGGGGGGGGGGGTTTACAACACAAAATATCACACAACGGATGCACCCAGTGACACAGAGTAAAATATCACACAATGGATGCACCCAGTGACACATAGAGGAAAATATCACACAATGGATGCGCCCAGTGACACATATAGAGGCAAATATCACACAACGGATGCACCCAGTGACACATAGAGGAAAATATCACACAATGGATGCACCCAGTGACACATAGAGGAAAATATCACACAATGGATGCACCCAGTGACACATAGAGGAAAATATCACACAATGGATGCGCCCAGTGACACCTATAGAGGAAAATATCACACAATGGATGCACCCAGTGACACATATAGAGGCAAATATCACACAATGGATGCGCCCAGTGACACCTATAGAGGAAAATATCACACAATGGATGCACCCAGTGACACATATAGAGGAAAATATCACACAATGGATGCACCCAGTGACACATATAGAGGAAAATATCACACAATGGATGCACCCAGTGACACATATAGAGGAAAATATCACACAATGGATGCACCCAGTGACACATATAGAGGAAAATATCACACAATGGATGCACCCAGTGACACATATAGAGGAAAATATCACACAATGGATGCACCCAGTGACACATATAGGAGGGAAATATTTTCTTAACATACAAGAGAAAAACAAAGCACTTGTAAGATATCAGCAACATCAAATAAACACAATAAGGGCATTTCAGTTTTGGTGGTAGTGGCTCTTTAAGAAATGCAGCTTCCGCCACTATGATCAAGATCTTATTTATCCTGATTTTTCCCACCATTACAAATAACCAATAGACATTATTTCTTCCTCTGTGCTTTTTTTAAAAATAATATTATTTCTTTGTTATGTCCACTGACACAATATTTCTGTCTTTTTCATGTATTTTATTTATGATGTGAAAATTTAACTCAAAATAAACATTCTGAAAAACAAAATGACAAAAACTCAAACATAATGCAAACCGGATTGTTTTGTGTATATGCTGAGGCTTTTGTTACCTGTGCACAGATAGTGCAGCCACGTCAGCTTCCTCCCGCTGAAATGCTGGTTGTAAAATAATTCAAACTGAAAGAGAAAAGCCGAGAGAATAGAAATAATCACCAAAATAAAATTTCCCCATTGGGTGGCAATACAGAAAAAAAAACTCTATACTGGTACTTATTATCCTTTATATAGCGCCACATATTCCGTAGCGCTTTACAAGATCAGTGTACAAAGGGTTGATACATTGGAATATCACACATGGATAATACGGCCTGATTCAGGGGACCCTGTTCCCAAGGGAACTTACAATCTATGAGAAGTACAAGTATTTTGTGAGGTAGGCGCATCCATATCGTTGGGTGTCTTGTCCAAGGACACTCGCTGGTGGCGTCTTCTGAGTGGGGTCAGGTCGGCTTTCCATGATTGTAGAGCAGCGACCTGGTGGTTAGGTTGAACCCACTTCTCGTAAAGTCGAGACTTGCTTCCCCACAGTTGTATTGGAGGGATGTACTGAACGGGATTTGACTTTCTTCTCCATCATCGAAGAGCAGAGACGTTACCACTGGACTCCACAGCCAATACTGTGTGGTAGGCGAGTATGTACCGTTAGGTGTCTTGCCCAAGAACACTTACTGGAGAGGTGCTCTGGCCAGGATTTGAACCTGTGACTCCAGTTATAGAGCAGTGCTGTTACCTCTACTCCATCCAGCTGGTCCTGAGACTCTTTATCTGCATTTTCATTACAAAACATAATGCTGTGTGTCAGGGGAGATAAGTTCCTGCCACAGGTGACCACGATGCTGATCACAGGAGAGGATGCTGAACCCACCAGAACCAGATGGCACGCTATGCCTGCAAGTGCAATTATGCAGTAATAATGCTTGACCTACATGTTCAGGCGGCAGCGGGCCAACACACGCCAGATTATATTTCCCCAGATTATATCAAACGACGGGTTTTAGAGAGACTGTGGGATTAGAAACCCTGCAATGATTTACCATCGCATGCGATGGCGCGCGTGGAGAGGATACCCAGACCCCCTACTCATACAATGCCTGGTCCCAAATAGACGAAGCGGTGCTGAACCCCGACAAGTTCCTCTCCCTATCATGTATATCAGTGGTTCCCACCTCCGGACCCACTAACAGGCCATATTTTAAGGATTCCCTTGGGGACACGCAGACTGAATCCTGCAATCACTGAGCAGCAAGTCATATCACCTGTGCTGCGCTTCACATATCCTGCAAACCTGACCTGTCAGCGGGTCCTGAGGACAGGTTTGGGAAACACTGCTGTATATGCTCTTGATTTTAACCCAACTTTCCACAATTTAGGGTGTCTCTCCATCCTCCCTTTCATCGTTCGCTTTTTCCTCACTTCTGGCAGAGATATCTGAAGGCTTTTATTACCAGTATTCTGTAAATCTCGCCCTATTGCATCTATAATGTCCAGCTTTACCTTGTACTTCGTGCTCTGGTGATCTCATGGTTTAGCTTTATGTATTCTGTTTGGCATTTTTTCATGGCAAAGTATAGAGACAGACACACAATATAGAAATTCACTCTCTGGCCAAAAAAGTCACACCCTGTAATATTTGGCTTGAGCGCCTCTCATTACAATTCGCCGTGGCATCGTGTCAATAAGCTCATGCAATGTCACAGCATTTATTCCCGTCCAGAGTGTCATTAATTTGTGGCCAAGATCTTGTGTTGATGATGGGAGAGTCGCGGCGCTGCGTAAAGTCTTCTCCAGCACATTATCCCAAAGATTCTCAATGGGGTTAAGGTCTGGACTGTGCGGTGGCCAATCCATGTGTGAAAATGATGTCTCATGCTCCCTGAACCACTCTTGCACAATTTGAGCCCTATGAATCCTGGCATTGCCATCTTGGAATATGCCCGCTGTGCCACCAGGGGAGAAAAACCCATTGATGGAAAAACCTGCTCATTCAGTATATTCAGGGAGTCACGTGACCTCATTTTTATGCTGAAACATATTAATCACTGCAGGAATGATCCAATAGAAGGCGAGCACCTATTGGCTGAGTGACATCCAGGTGGTGACCGTTTTTGGCCAGGCAGAATGTATGTGTGTGTACAATTACATATAAACTCAGTTATGTTGTGGTGGAGGGCAAAACATGAGATTAAAAGTATATTATATTAGATCAGATAGGCCGTGTCAGTCCAGATGCTAAAATCACGAGTATAGCAGTACATGGGGATACCTTTTTTTATTGGACTAACGTAACATTTATAAAACAAGCTTTCGAGAGTGTAGCTTCTCTTCCTCAGGTCTGGAAATATATATACATTTCTTTACAACAGTTGTGGTGGAGGACAAAAAGTGAGATAAAAAGCCTCCACACTATGATTATTTATGCTTATTATTACAGACGCCATTTGTACATCACAGCAATTAAAAGAACTGCATCCCAGAGCTCCTGTGCTACATTCCCCATATGCAGCAAGGAACTCTGGGTAGGATATGCAAATGACCTGTCTCACTTTTATTGCATCCTGTGTCTGTTTTCACGCAGAACCTTTAAATCAATGCATGACACTATGTTTTTGTTTTTTTTAGCAGAGATCAGCTTTATGCAACTGGTTAAAGCCACTTGCAGTTGCATAAACCTGATCTCTGCTAAAAAAAAAATAAGTCAGTGCGACATGGCATTGATTTTAGGGTTGTGTGTGAAAACAGACACCGGATGCAATAAAAGTGAGACAGAGGTCACCTGCATGTCCTACCCAGAATTCCTTGCTGCATATGGGGAATGTGGCACAGTAGCTCTGGGATACAGTTCTTTGAATTGCTCTGATGTGCAAATGGCTTCTGCAATAATAAGCATAATTAATACACACACATATACATATATATATATATACACACACACACACACACACACAGGGCTCAAAATTTCCACTCGCCTACTCGCATTTGGCGAGTGGAAATTAAGTGAGGGCGAGTGGAAATGCACACACACACAGACAGCACAATAAATTATTTTGTGCTGCGTATTCCAGCAGTGCCACCGTGCAGTCCCCCTTCCCCAGGCTGCACGGTGGCAGGGATCAGCTGCCTAACCTGACCCGGCTCATCTCTGTCACTCGCAGGGGGTGGAGAGGAGCTTCCCTGCCTTCTCGCTCTGTTCACACTGGGCTCTGATGACTGGGTAAACCTGTATCTGGGGTCTGATGTCTGGGTATTAATGTTATTTTTGTAACTTTATTCTAAATAAACCCTTTATCAGTGTAATTTAATGAGATAATTTAAGGGGGTGTGTTTAGGGGCAGAGTTTAGGGCTGGGTAGGGATTAGGTGGAGCAACTGGTGGCGAGTAACTCTTATGGCCTGGTTAGTAGCTTGGGACTTGAAATTTTGAGCCCTGTATATACATATAAGCCCACTTTAAATAAAGGCGTAAATGAACTGGATCCTGTATCAGTGGATCTTTAACAGATATACCTTGAATGGCGCGCATGCACTCACTTTCTGTACTTGAGTGAGAAGCACGATTTATTTTATTCTTATTTTCCCCCAGTTACTGTGATTTAACCGGGTAATGTGGAACAATGAGCACTTCACTAGGAGACATCTGGAAAGGATAAAACCTTTGATTGTTCCCCGTGGAGAGGTTAACGGGCCTTTAATAAATTAAAAGAGACATTAGATCCTGCGCTCTGTAGGGGGTCCGTCCTGCGAGACATAACTGGAGGCCGCGTGTTGCCGTGTTTCCAGTTTATTGAGACACTAAATACCGCTTTAAGTGCTTGAAATCTCCAGTCTGGATGGAGAACGAGCTTGTTATTTACATGATGGCCATGTGTTACTCAAACACGTGAGTTTGTGACACTGACACACACACACAGACACACACCGCAAGCAATCTGCGTTTGCCAAGCTTTGAAACTGGTATTCACCAAAACGTGAGATTTTGGTGTTAAAGTGACCCTGTAGTGGATGGATATTGCGGTGGTGAAGATCAATGAGACATCTCATCACTTGAGGAGATAATGCTTGCCCCGTCTCACCCAGCTCCAGCATTGGGGGCCGCCATGTTCCTGCTTGATGGGTGGCACACGATGAGGGTCAACACACAGTGTACACTCAGTCAGCGTGGCACAAGTCAATCAGGTACATTCCACAGAGCGGTCACGTGAATGAGCGACAGCAATGACAGCCAATTACTCACAATTTTACCAAAAACAAACCTGCCAGCAGACAGGAAACTACTTGCTGCCAAATGAGCCAAACCCAAGACGGGCAGGACAGGGCATCCGTAAAGTGAATCAAACCCAAGACTGACAGGACAGGGCGTCCGTAAAGTGAATCAAACCCAAGACGGGCAGGACAGGGCATCCGTAAAGTGAATCAAACCCAAGACTGGCAGGACAGGGCGTCCGTAAAGTGAATCAAACCCAAGACGGGCAGGACAGGGCATCCGTAAAGTGAATCAAACCCAAGACTGGCAGGACAGGGCGTCCGTAAAGTGAATCAAACCCAAGACGGGCAGGACAGGGCATCCGTAAAGTGAATCAAACCCAAGACTGGCAGGACAGGGCGTCCGTAAAGTGAATCAAACCCAAGACGGGCAGGACAGGGCATCCGTAAAGTGAATAGGAGATCGAGGGTAGCATAGGGGCTGCGGCCAGAATCAGAGTTGCCTAATCTGTCCGTAGAACACTAGACCACTTTCAATTAAGTAAAACCCTTTGCTGAAATTCATCTTTTAACCCCTTCACTACCGTGATCGTATATACCAAGCCTCAAAATTTCCACTAGCCTGCTCGCATTTGGCGAGTGGAAATTACATGAGGGCGAGTGGAAATGCAGAGGCAGGCAGGCAGGGCAGGATAGGGGTTAGGTGGGGAAACTAGTGGCGAGTAACTCTTAAGGCTTGGCTAGTAGCTTGGGACTTGAAATTTTCAGCCCTGGTATATACACACTCATCAGTAACAGACGCAGAGGCCTGAGACCGTTTTGACACCATCCAGGGCTGTGCAGTATCGCTGCAAAAGGAAATTCATTTGCATTTGGGCTCCATAAAGTGCCCCCTAAAGCTTTAGCACCATGGGCACGACGCCCGAGGTGCCATCGCTTTTTAAAACCAACTGGGAATGTGGGTCTTATTGACATCTCTCCAGCTGATCCGAGACCAGAACTGCAGTAACTCTTTTGGTCAGTAGGTGGCGAAATCCACCTGCCGAATAGGTTATTACAGTAAGGGATACATCGGGAATATTCCCAAATACTTCTTAATGTATAATTAAAAAAAAATATTTCCAATAAATCTCTAGTTTCTGACAGTAATTTTTAAGAAAATCACTTGGTTTGAAGGGGTTAAAAGTGGCAGGTCTTCTTTAACCCGTTGCATCAGTAATGAGTGAAAGGCAGATGTGGGGCTGTTGCGTCCAGGCTAGGACCTTTATCGTCTTTTTTACCAACATCTCGTTTATACGGGACGTTTTTATGCTCTGAAGCCGGGGCGACACATCAAACCGAGCGGACGATACAGTGAGATCATTCTGTGCAGGCGTTATGTAGGACAACTCGCTCCTTCCACCAGCTGCGCACCACAATGAATCTTATTATGTCGCTTACCATTTGCACGCTCTTCTCCAGCTCCTGAGGGATCGCGAACGTGGAAGATTGTGCCTGAGTTAGGGGCCACGCACCCGCCTAGAAAAGACAAAAACACAACAGCCGTGGCATGTCATACATTTTGTTTTTTTGGGGAGTGCTCAGAAAGCTGCATTTCACACGTTACATTTTCAGTTTTATTTAACGTAGAAGAGCAAAACGGTCGGCTTGTTAAAGCGATAAACGTGTAGAAATGAAGAGAGAAAAAAGTCTGTATCAACAAACCCCACCCGGAGAACAGAAAGGATAAAAAACACATTCCCCGGGGCTGGAGAGGAGAAAATATTGTAGTTTCAATGCTTGTACTCCAAAGTGGTTATTCACAAAGAAAAGCGAAATTTCAGTACTTTGCACTTCGTCGATTCCATTTCACCAACCCTTGGGTGAATTCACCGAAGACCGTCGAACTGGCGAAACCACCCCCAAAAAAGCAGATCTCTCCTATTAGCCCAATAGGTGCTTAAACCGATGAAAATGCGTTAAAATGTGTCCGAGTAATAGAAAAATTATATAAAAAAAAAAAGGTCCTTAAAAAAATTAAATAAAAAAGGTCTATTACAGAATAATGAAAAACAAAAACCACTTAAGAAAATTGGGGAAAAAAAAGTCCCAAAAAAAAATAAAAAAATAAAATACAAAGAGGTTTTTTTTCTTAAAAAAAGACGACTTTTTGCTTTAAATGGAGGAGGGGAGAGAGGGAGAATTAAACTTTTTAAAAATGATATAATTTTTTTTTTTACCATTGAATCCTATGGGATCGTCTGTTTAAACCTGTCGAACTGAGTCACCGAAAATCAGGTCATGTCACTGACACTTCGGCGTTCCCTGAACAGGTTAACTATTACTTCTCTATGGGACAATGTCACTGCTGCCGAACACTGCCAGAGATCACTGATGTGCGGCACAATGCACTTCGCTGTCAGCCCGAGTATTTGGCAAATTGACAGTTTAGTGAATAGACGAGCTGCCACGAAATTGCACCATACAGGGAAATCTACCGTTCGGTGCCATTCGATGCAATTCGGTGGCAAGTTCATTGCTGTGTGAATAACCCACCAAGTCTAGTAAATAAACCTCAGAGCAATTAAAGGGACACTATGTACCTGCACCCGGATCTCGAATTAAAGTGGTCAGGGTGCGTGGTGCACAACATCAATCCATCGCTTTGCGCAGGCGCTGTGCAACTTGCGTACAAAAGTAGGCAATTTGTGTAGAATACGTCCGAAAGATGCACACATCTAGGGCACACACGCTGTGTACGCTACGCAATTTGCATTAGAAACTGCAGGGACTCCTCAATTTCGGAAATGGTGATCTGTGCCACTGGCGCCACCCGGTGGTGATGGCAAATAAACAACCTCAATACAAATCAAATAAAATACAATGCAAGTAAAATGGTGCAAATAGGATAAAAGAAAGTAATGTGACATTTACAGTCTTATCCTGTATACTCCAGGTTGTAAAAGTCTTAATGATTAAGACTTTCACAATCAGTGCAGGAAAGAACAAAAATAAGTCATACAGTATCTGGTATTTGTGGAGTCAGCTGCCTCTCCAGACCACTTGGTGGTATATCCCGTCTCCACCTTGTAAGTCAGTATAAAAGAAAGATGTGCTGGAGTTGGCGCTTCTTGCACCCCGTACCTCAGAAGCGTGGTTTCCTTACAGGGTTACCATCCTCCGTGTCCCTCAAAATATAAAATGACTCCCATAGAGCAATATTGTATTAAATGGATTGCAAAAAAAGGAGAAGAATGTCGTACTCACATTTGCCGGTGTCTCATTGATCAGACACCACATTTGTAGGCAGCCGGTGACTTCAGAAGGTGCACTGGATCACCTATCAGCCTCAGCAACTGTCAGTAGCACCAACTGATGAAGCTTTTTATGCGAAACGCGTTTTGGTATACTGTGTATTATATTACTAATAAAATTTGCCTTATTTTACGCCTATCCCGGGTCCTGGATGCTTGCATTCACCGAGGAGGTGGCTGAGGCTGATAGGTGATCCGGTGCACCTTCTGAAGTCACCGGCTGCCTACAAATGTGGTGTCTGATCAATGAGACACCAGCAAATGTGAGTACGTCATTCTTCTCCTTTGTTTGCGCTTCATTTTATACAATTTTATGTACAATCTGCCCTGCCCATTGTTGTACAGCGCTGCAGAACATGTTGGTGCTTTATAAATAATTGTAATTGCAATGAATGGATGAGGGAACCAGTTCTAGGAGGTCTCAGAGTTACTGGACCCAATAAGTCATTCAGGTTCTGTCTTTGCATTAAAGTGAAGCAGGTGGGGAAGCCGTACCTGTAACACGTAGATCTGGAAGCTGATTCCCAGGTCTATGACCGTGTCTTGGGTTTTGATGAAATTGTTGAACTTGTTGTTGAGATCGGCACTGACGCTCATGTCGGTATACATTCGGTGAAGCTTGCTGGTGAATTCATACCCACAGGCTTGCTGTGAAGAAAAGAACACATCAGCATTTTCCTTAAATCTGGCATTAAGCAGGAGACGGCATACGTCGGGTCCATCATTTAACCCCTTCACTACCAAGTGATTATCCAAACATTCACTGTCAGGAATCAGTTTTTTTAAATAATTATGTAGTAAGAAATATTTGGGAATATTCCCAGTGTATTCCTTCCTGCAATAACCTATTTGGCAGGGAGATCTCGCCATCTGCTGGGCAAAAGTAGTTACTGCAGTTCAGGGCTCCATGGCTGCTGCTGATAACCTTTTCACTACCATGATCGTGAATACATAAAGTGTATTTATTTCCATTAGGGACCCCTTGATCCGATCCCTTAAAATCAGGACCGTGGCTTTTTATGGGCAGCCAGTGTCCCAGAGTCTCTGCATTGGCTCACATCACCTTCCCTGCCTGCTCGCATGTCAAAGAGGCGGCAGGGAAAATGCCTCAAGTCAATGCCGAGACACAGGGGTTTCCTTCCACTAGGGGGCCATATATCTAGCTGTGGGGCATGCAGCATCGGATCCCTGCATTGGCCAATCCGGGGCTCGGGCACCCCAAACCGAGACATCTCCAATTCCCATGATCGAAGACCTTCTGGTGACCCATCATGTTTCAGATTACCCCAAATAGTAAGGGATCACTGCATTATACATGACGACTTGTCAATTTCCCTTCTCATAATTGTGGTTGCCAAGACAGTAAGCTACAGTGATCAGAAGTTCCCCCCAGCCCCAAAAAAACAACAAAACAAGCCCCTTCATACAAGAATACTGTGGGCAGAATAAACATCATGTAGGGAGAAATGTCAGGGATTAAGTTTGGACATCAAGAAAATAAATACCAGTGTGGCTTTAATGTAAATATATAAAATAAAAACAAAAGTATTGGAGAAATAATCTACATCTAGTAAATTAAATAAATGCCCATGCGGGTTCCATTCCTGAAACCCAAGCTGGTGGAGCTGGTCTTTAACCTGTGCGTGTCCAGTGTAAAGTGCAAGGAAAATAAAAAGTCACTAGGGCATCGATAGAAAACCTTGGCACCCCAGTTTCTGTACTACATGTCCCACGACGCTCTACTAGCCATGTTTGACCAAGAATCATGGGACAAGTAGTTCCTGAATATCTGGGATGCCAAGACTTGCCGTCACTACCCTAGGCATCACCAGTCCTCCTTGTCACGTGTATTGTATGCTGAACCCATACATCTGGAAATCCTTTCCATTTCAAACAAATCAAATGGACACAATTAAAAAAGTGGTATCGGTGCATCCCTAGTTTAAGACAGAGTACGAGTACTGATACTTTTATTTTATGTCATGTGACCACTTTACATTAAGAACAGACCTCAAAAAAATGCCCCCAGCTCACATGGATATACCCCCCAGAGATAGAGATATAGATAGAGATATATAGATATAGATATATCTCTATCTATCCCTCTATTAGATACAGAATGCCCCCAGCCTCACATGGATATTGCCCCCAGCCTCACATGGATATTGCCCACAGCCTCACATGGATACTTGTCCCTCAGGACGATCAACTTGTCCTGATAATTTCCCAGCTCATGGATATACTGCCCCAGCTGATGGATATACTGCCCCAGCTCATGGATATACTGCCCCAGCTCATGGATATACTGCCCCAGCTCATGGATAAACTGCCCCAGCTCATGGATATACTGCCCCAGCTCATGGATATACTGCCCCAGCTCATGGATATACTGCCCCAGCTCATGGATATACTGCCCCAGCTCATGGATATACTGCCCCAGCTCATGGATATACTGCCCCAGCTCATGGATTACTGCCCCAGCTCATGGATATTGCCCCAGCTCATGGATATTGCCCCAGCTCATGGATAATGCCCCAGCTCATGGATAATGCCCCAGCTCATGGATAATGCCCCAGCTCATGGATAATGCCCCAGCTCATGGATAATGCCCCAGCTCATGGATAATGCCCCAGCTCATGGATAATGCCCCAAGCTCATGGATATATGCCCCAGCTCATGGATATATGCCCCAGCTCACACATGGATTTGCCCCAGCTCATGGATATTGCCACTCCACTCTCATGGATATTGCCCCCCAGCTCAGACCCCAGACCAGACATGGGGCGGCTGTTTGAATGCTCTATCGGCATTCAGACAGCCGCCCCTGGAGCTCTCAGCCGCATACTTACCTTCCCGAGCGGCGCCGACGAAGTCTTCGCGCCTGCGCTCTTTGAAGGAACCCCAGCCGCGATCACGTGGGACCCCCACGTGATCGCGGCTGGGTCCTTCAACGTGCGGAAGCGCAGAGACTTTGTCGGCGCCGCTCGGGAAGGTAAGTATGCGGCTGAGAGCTCCAGGGGCGTCTGTCTGAATGCCGATAGAGCGTTCAAACAGCCGCCCAAGCCTCTCGGATGCCGGCAAGCCAGCTCAATGCCGGCTTCCGGTATCGGGGGCGTCCCTGTAATTAGTCCGCAAGCCCGCCGGACTGCATCTAAAAAAAAAAAACTACTCGCCCGGCACCCGGATCTTCATGTCCCGGGCGTCGGGCGATACAATTCCCACACCCCAGATCGGTGCATCCCTAAATTAAACCATTACCTGTTAATTATATTCAAAATTTGATCACGCCCCAAAAAACGTGAAATCAGAATATATTGGGTAAAAACACACATATACATATGACGCGTTGCTAGTGAACGGTCCCACCTTACCTTTAGTTTGTTGATCATTGTTTCCTCTGAATCCATGGACATTGATAAACCATGAATCAATCGCTTGGCCAGCATCCTGGCGTAGAACTGCGAAAACAGACAAAAGTAGGGTTACTGAACAATGATAGTATAAGGATCTGCTTAAATCCTGAGCTCTTTTTTATTATTATTATTTTAGATATTGTGCTTTTTATCTGGTTTCTCTTACTGGGAAATTTCTTAAAGATTTAGAGAAAATTATAAACACATTGAAAAAGGAACGAAATAAAGTGCACAATATCACAGATATACTGTATATTACTACTAATAAATAAGGTAGCTATATAATCTATAACTTAATATCTAAATACGCATGTAGATTGATTGATCTAGAGATATCTATCCATTGGTCATAAAAGCACAGTTATAAGATGTACATGTTCTCTGTCCTGTGTGTGCATGTAATTATGTAATATATATTAGTGATACAGCAACCACTGGGATACTTTGCTCCAGCCAAACAACACAGTTCTCTAGAGTATAAACAGCTGCAGAAGTTGTGCAAATGATAGCGCTTTTTATTCCAGCATAAACAAATGCCACACTTGGCTTGAATCGCTATTGCAGGTGATTTAGAAAACAAAATCCTTGCTCAATTAGAGCACTTACAGCAATCCTGACTATCCAGGTAACAATGTAATAAACAAAAGGAAATCACTGCTCCCGGCCCTGCTCTCTGCAGTCTGATTAAACACTTCTCTCCAGGAGTCGGCCGCCTGAAAATTTAGGCCAGTGTCAGACGAGCCCACTAGGTGCACCCGTACGGACGTGGCTTCCGGCAGAGAGCTGACACGCTCAACAGCGGCTGTGCTGTGTCCATGCAGCAGGTCTCTCCATCAAAGGTCTACTCTCAAGGACGTTCCTTCCGCTCTTCAAAACGCTCGTCTGACACTGGCCTTACCTGTTATATATATATATATATATACACACACACAGCCATGCTCTGCTCTCCCAGATAGCAAACAATTGCAAATACGCATAATCCAAAATAAATAATTGCTAAATACGTGTAGTGCAATTACTTTTTAATTTGTGACGTTTTCAAGACACCTTTACAAAGGACGGCCATTAGGTGGCGACCTACCAACAGGATAGTGATAAATAAAGGAACACGTGAAAGAGCAATCCAGGAAAAGAAAATTATATAAAAGGTTTGATCTTCATATGAGAGCAAAGAGCGAGATCATGACTATCCAAAATGGCCCTATTAAATTCTTTGCGCGAAAGTTAACACGTTCGCAAAAATGCATTAATGCGAGGGGCAAAACCCTTTGCACAGAACGTCGTATTACAAAGCCAGCACAACAAACGCGCGTAATCATCTATCGTAAACCTGCGCGAACCCTTTGCGAGCTTACTGTACTTTTTGCGCGTCCTATACTTAACATTGTGAGCGCAAATGCGTTTGTGCGCTGGTACGTGGATGGTATTACAATCTATGTGCAGTTTGTAACGCACAGCCTTTGCGCGCATAATGTTAACGTCTTTGAAAAGCTGGTGTTAATGGCAAATCGTAACGTCCTGGCCGAAACCAAATACACCAGCCCAAAAAAAAAAAATACAGCAACGTATAGTTACACATTCTACACATACCCAAACAATAAAATGGAGAAGTTGTGCGTGTTTTTATTATTCCTGCAGCATATATACTCAGATTGATTTTGACAGGTGCAAAAACTGAACGGGAGACAATTGTGGTTCTTAATTCTGATTGGCTGAATCGTGTGAAAAAACAGTCCACACAATGATTTCTGCGCACAACGTTAACGCGCGCATGTTTTTGCACGTTCGTTTTACGCGCTCAATTTTTCGACAGATGAAAAAAACACGCGTGGATTGTAATACCAGCGTTAATTTACAAGCGATAAGTTTAACGCTTCGCGCACAAATTAACACGCCGCGCAAGCGTTTTTGCGCAAAGATTGTAATAGGGCCCAAAGTTTGTGTAAATCACGCAATTTATACTACTCCCTCCTTGCAGTTTCCAAAAATCCAAAGCCGTGTGATCCCTAAAGTGACAGCGGTACAAACCTAAGCTCACGTGCAGCGCGGCGTTCAGAAACAGACCCTGGGTTTGGATATTTAAGCAACGCTAAAGCTTTAAAGAGCAATCAATCCGGGCTCCTAAGTGGAAACATACCTTCTGGAAAACATCTTTGTCATCGATGTACTTGAAAACGGTAATAAAACTCGTTAGCTTGTCCTCCACTTCGCTCTCGGTCATTCCCTTGGCTGATTTCTTCAGCATGTTGTCACAGTACTTGGCCAGCTGCAGGGATTATAAAACAAGAAAATTATATTATATATATATAATTAAAAAAATAAGAATCCTCAAATCCTGCAGGAAAAAAAAAAAAAATCAACTAAATAACAATAAAACCTTCGTATGGAAAGCAGAGAGTGTCACCTTGCGTCTTTGGGGCATTAGAATGTTTACTACTCGGGGAAGATTCCGCTGCCAAAACGCCTATTAGAGATTTTACACGCTCATAAATATGGCAGGCCTGGAGCGGGGAGGGAATCTAGTTAGCGGAATTGGAAAAACTCAGCCGAAATGTTCAATTCATACTCGCTTTGTGCCAAACACCTGTGAGTTGTTTAAAAAGTAAGGTTAGATTTCCCAAACACGCTGGGGATTATGACATACGATATTATAAACACATATTGAGCGTGTGACGTTTGGGCGAACATTACTTCTTTATCAAGGGGTTATACGCAAAGCATCTGGTATCGCAGCAACAGAAAGAGAAAGGGGTGGGCAGTTTAGCCTAGTGTTTCCAAACCCAGGATCCCCTAACAGGCCAGGTTTGCAGGATACGTGAAGCACAGCACAGGTGATATGATTTAGTGCTCAGTGATTGCAGGATTCAGTCTGCATTTCCAAGGAAATCCTTAAAACCTGCCCTGTTAGAAGGACCTGAGGACCAGGGTTGGAAAATACTGGTCTTGCCACCATGACACGTTAAAACATCTTATACGGTCATCGTGGCTAAAGTTTCCCTCTAATTACAAATTCAGATAAAACTACAAGAATATATATATCATTTTTTAAATTATTTTTTTTAAACAAAAAGGGAAAAAACCCACAAACCCAGACTAAGCACAACGTTTAATTAAATCCTCCCGTGATGCCTGGATGTGAGCACCGAGATGTCATTATCACAGTGCATGGGGTTTGCTTTTTTTTTTTTTTGCACCAATACAAAAACTATAGGGTGTGATCTGTAAGGGGTTATTCAGAAAGGACTGAACTTGCCACGAACAGTGAATGTCACTTTACAATGCAATTACAGGGCAGTTCGTCTATTCACTAGACCAGTGTTTCCCAAACCTGTCCTCAGGACCCACTAACAGGCCAGGTTTGCAGGATATGTAACTCACAGCACATGTGACATGATTTGCTGCTCAGTGATTGCAGGATTCCGTCTGCATTTCCCCAAGGTGATCTGCAAAATCTGGCCTGGCTGAGGGTCCCGAGGACAGGTTTGGGAAACACTGCAATAGACTATCAGTTCTCCAAATACAGGTGAATTGACAGCGAAATACGTTGCAGATCGGAGCAATTCGATGATTTTCAGTGGCAGTGAAATTGACCCATAGAGATCTAATGGTTAATCTATTCAGAAAACGGCGAGCTGCACCGAAGTGACAGTGAAATGCACGGATTTTCGGTGATTCAGTTCAACAGGTTTAAACAGGTCAATCCCATAGGATTCAATGTAAAATAACAGGCCTATTTATTTTTTATCATATAGACACATTTTCATTGGTTTTAACACCTTTTAAAAGAATAGCAGAGTTCCTTTTTATTTATTTTTTACCTGCAGTTCGGCAGTCTTCAGTGCATTTTGGTGACCTTGCAGTGAATAGAGAATTCACAGCAGGGTTGGAAAAATGGAAATGCACCAAAGTGAGCTGAACTACAAAGCACCAAAATTTCGGTGTTTTCAAAAAAAAACAAACAAAAAAAACCAAAAAAACTTTAATTGATATTAATCCCTTCAGGGCCAACATGTGCAGATTATTTGTGCCCAAAAGGAACAGAGAATGTTTAAAATTTTTGACATTTATATTCAATCAGGATTCCCTGCTTTTATAGTTCACGCACCCACACATATCGTATAGCTTTTATTGGCCATAGAACATAAAACTCAAAAACATAGTATGCCAGGACTGATCCCACTAAAAGGGCTGCAGTAAAAGCTTTAATGCTGATGAAACGTGTAAAGTGGAAATCTTATTACCCTTGTGCGGATGGCATAACCCACTTAACACAAAATATAACAATTCATCTCAACATCAAACCGTTAACCAGTGAAAAACAAAAAGAAGCTTGTGTTGTAGATTGATGCAGCGGGATGAATGTTTGCTTATCATTTTTTGTGTGCGTTTTCCTCCAAAAACTGCAACCGCAGAAGAGATGCCAAAAACAAAATGTATCAATAAGAATAGCAACATGTATTCATCAGCTCGCTGCCACTATTTATAGATTGGAGGTAAAAATTATATTACTGATTCATTGGGGAACGGGATGATCCCACACACTGTCAGGCACGTCAGAGAAAGATAATGTGCCGTATTGAAAACCTGTATGGAATGTGCCGTTCTTACACATTGCCTCCATGGTAGCATGGGCGCACACCTTTTTGAGGGAACCTTTGCACCGGAGGTGAAAACATTGACCCTCCAGAGGTTTGAAACTACAGCATACATGATGCTCAAGTACTCATTAGATTGACTGAGCCGGATGGGAAATGTAGTTCCAAAACAACTGGAGTGCCAAGGTTGCTGACCCCAGCATTACATCAAAGTAGCCAAAAACCCTGCTTCAAAAGTAAAAATCGCAAACAAACCGGATACACGGGTAAGAGGTATATTTGGGACCTTTTATTCAGGATACATCAGCTAGTAGAAGCTCAGAGGATACAAGAAAAACGTAACCTTTAAATGGAACTGCTAAAAAATAAAATATATATATATATTATATATTCCAAAGCACAAAACACCGAAAAAAAATCCAAATGATTAACTCATTTAAGCTTTGAATGACTATTATTTAACCTTTTAGTGCCTGGACCTGGCTCCACCCATCCTGGCATACCTTAAAGAATACCAGCGACACTGCAGGGTTTCATGCTGAATTCAGCAACTATGCTGGGTGATAGCGCTACCCCCAGCTTAGCCCCCTCCTGCCAATGTTAGACAGTCTGCACATCTTTTTGGCAGTGGTGTATCTGTTCCTTTTTGGCTTTTTTAATGATGCAACTAACCATTAGTTTGTTTCCATCTCTGTCCTATCTATACAGACCCTAGAAGTCCTGTTTCTGACGGTTATAGGACTGTTCTACTCTACCAGGGAATCAGAGTTTTGCCTCATTATTACTCTTCTCTACCCAGCGATAAATATTTTAGCCTTATTATTCACATATTTTCTTTTTCGATGTTTTGGATTTTATATGGATCTAGCATTTGGATTAAAAATTATGTTTTACTTGTATCATCTGAGCATCTACTAGTTGGTGTTGGATTTACAGAATCGAGAGTTACCCCCTCTTTTCCCTTTAAGCTGAGGATCTGTATTAATATCCTTTTTTCCCTCCTTTGCCCAATAAATGCTTGTATTTTAAACAATTTCAGGATACGTCACACAATGCTTCAGCGCCCACCTGGAACAAGCACTCGAGAAAGGCTCCAGACAGGAGGCGAAACGTTGCAAAATGTATCTGGAATAAAAGCTGCCGGATATTTACACTTGCCCAACTGCCTGGTTAGTTTGTGATTTGCCAGTTATTGATCCTTGTTGTGCCGATCAGAAACAAACTAAAAAGGTGTTTATGGAACTTAATAAAAAGGCCTTTCTGTTCCCCTTCTCTGTGTCTATGCGTTATTGTCAAAAATGAATAAACACTACATGACAGAAAACCCACATAAGTAAAGAAGTAGAGGTGTATGTATACCCACCAGCTCAGGGGCTTTGCAGATGGATTTAGATTCTCTGTAGTTAACAACGCACGTAAGGGCCTGCGTACACCAGGAGCAAGAAAGAAAGAAAGGTTAATGAAATCACATAATGACATCACTGTCAGACCATTCCCAGGACTATCCCAGCAGTGGATAAATCATTTTACATAAGGGGTTAATCGCTAACCTCTGAATTGCACTGAATGGAGAATTTCAACTTTTCTATTCACAAAGCTGTCAATTCACCAAATACAGCACAATTGCCCGAAAATGTCCCATAGAAAAACTATTGTGTCTTCTGTTCATAGAAAGCTGAATTGCACCGAAATTTTGGTGAAATGCCCTGATTTTCAGCGCGACACGTTTAAACAGGTGAATCCCATGAGTTTCAATGTAAAAAAAAAAAAAGAGAATTTTTTTTTTTAAATAACAACTAAATTTCTCGAAATACTTATTTTGGAAAAGACCTTTATATTACTTAAAAAAATGGAGTAAAAATTTGTCTGTTTAACCTTCTATTAGGAAAATAGGAGATTTCCGTTATTTTTCGCCGACATCTGATAACTGCTTCAGCGACTGCAGTTTCGGCAACATACGATAAACATTTGCTAAATAGTGAGGTCACTGGATTTTTGGCAAAATGGATTTGCTGAAGTGAGCCGAAATGCGGCAAAGCTTTGTGAATAGACCCTTGAATGTCTGATATAATGTTAGCTGCCCCGCAAACGCACCTTCATAAACTTACTACATTGTATAACTCCTTCTGCCGCTTTATGCTACAATGTAACTACATGACCCACCGTTGTGACATGTTAAAAGAGCTAAACAGGCCATCGCTGGAATCTAGACGCACTCTTCACATTTCCAACCTGGTGTTTAAGAGCTTTTCTGGCAAGCTGCCACCCTACCTGAATAGGCTGCTTCCCCCAGCAGTTCCCTCATCCTAGAACCTCTGATCCAGGACCTGCACCTTACTTGCAGTACCACAATACGAAAAAAAAAAAAGTGTCTCGATCCTCATTTTCCTTCAGAGCGCAGCAATTGTGGAATAACCTCCCAGACGCCATCAAATCTTCCCCCAGTCTAAAGTCCCTTAAGAGCTCCCTATTAACACACCTCAATACGGAATGCACCTGTAAACATGTAACACAGTGACTATATACAGAATGCACCTGTAAACATGTAACATAGTGACTATATTTCCTACATATTTATTTTCTGTGTTAATCTGTATATTTGGGTTTTATTTTTAATATCTTCCTTTTATTACTTTATTTCTGTACCGACTGCAGAGATATAAGAAAGAAAAAAAAAAAAAAAAAAATCAATGTTCTTGAACCCAGGACATGCTTGAATACGAGGGAAATCTCAACGTATTGTTCCTGGTAAAATACTTTATAAAGGGAACTATGAAAAAGAAACATGGGGATGGTTTGACATTTTCAGGCCAGTTGCCCAAGGCAGACGGCTCCTTAAAATCCAGCGAAACGCAAGAGTAGCGCGAGTTTTCAAATAAAAATAATGGATCCTTCTGCCAGAGTAATTCCTCTGATAATATTCCAAGACACTCTAAAAATACACATTTTAAACCAGTGGTGTCCAACCATGCCCCCCCCCCCCGCCAATTTTGATGGCCTGCGATTCCCAGAATTCTTTGAAATAGATGGTCAGAGAATCAAGGGAGATGTAGTTTAGCAAGTTTGTCCTTAACCAACAGGCGCTGCGCGTAGCTTTAACCTGCACGGTTATTAGAGGTATAACCCAGCCGTGTGAGTGTTCTCTGTAAGATACCTTGTCTAGTGCACTCATACACTGCTGGTCGCCGTTCAAGACGGTGTTGACAAGCTGAACGAATTTACTATGGACTTCCAAAACAGACTCCACAAACTGAGTCGGCATCTGAAAAGGAAAAAACAAGATTACAAAAGAGGAAAAAAGGAAACGAGCGCAAGAAACATCAGACACCATTAAAACATAAAGGAGATCACACCAGGCCAAGCCAAGCGTGCAGCAGAGTATCGCATAGATTAGACAGGTTTCGTATTAGGACTGAGTGGGTTTTCAAATATTTCCTCCGTCTAAAGATGACATTCCTGCACCCATTTCCCATCAGGTGAATGGCGCCAACATTACTTCTTCCTCTCAGACTCGTTGCCTTGGGGGTCCTCTTAGACTCGGATGTCTCCTTCCCTCCTCACATTCAGTCGCTAACCAAATCCTGCTACTTCCACTGTCTTAATCAGTAATCTACTAAAATCCTCATCCGAGCTCTTATCTCCCACCTTGACTATTGTAACCTCCTCCTCTCTGGCTTTAAGAGATCCCCGATTCTCCCTCTACACTCTGTTATGAACGCCTGTGCCAGACTCATCCACCTCACCTCCCTCATCTCTCACACCGGCTCCTGGTTTCCTTTAGAATCCAATTCATTATGTTGGTGCTCACGTACAAAGCTCTCCATTACCGTGCCGCTGCCTACATCTCCTCCCTTAACAGGTACATCCTGTCCCAACCACTTCACTTCGCCAATGATCTGACACCATCACCTCCTCATACCTGCAATCCCAACTTCTCCCGAGCTGCCCCCTTTCTATGAAACTCCCTCCCCCTAACATTAAACTCTCCCAGTCTTTCAAGAAGTCTCTGAAAACACATTACTTTAGAGAAGCCTATTGGCTCACTAATATCCCCCACTGTACATTTCTTGCTGCATCTTCCCACCCAGACCACATGCACCCGCTACTTCCCATACTCAAATATTTACCCTCACCTAGTGTGTCACCCTCTCCTCTTAGATTGTAAGCTCTCAAGCAAAGTCCTCTCTCCTACTGTTCCATGTGTTTAACGTGTATGTATTTTTGTTCCTCGGTCTCTTCCATTGTACAGCGCTACAGTACTTGTTGGCGCTTTATAAATGCTTGTAACTGTAACTGGGTATGGGAAATAGGTTAGATACACACAGATGGACCTTCTTTGGCACTCATGATATTTATTAACCCATTTTTTCCCATTGCGATTTTTTTTTTCTTCTCCATGAGATCAAGGTGCCATTACTGTTCCTTAACATAGGTTTAATAATCTCACATGAAGTGACTATGTCCGTTTGGCCCAGAAAGAGTTTGATCACTATTAGGCACTGAATAGGACTTAAGGAGAAGAGCGACGTTCTGTGACGAGGTGACTTCTCCAGATACCTTTAGCCGAGTGATCTCGACCTCTATTTTCCCCTGATGTTTCTGAACTACAACTCCCATGATTCTCTGGCTATCCACCGCAGTCGAAGAATTCTGGGAAGTGTAGGCAATCAACATCTGGGGGGGGGGGGGGGGGTGAAGAGTTTGAATTCCCAGCATTAGCTTTTGAATAGAATGACGTAAGGGACGTCACCTGCATACGCCAAAAATCCCAACGGTTGCGACAGGATACAGACATTTAGGTGCTTAGGGGTCCCTTCAACAAACCATCAAGGCCACATTTGTTTTAGAACACCGTCATGGTAGCCAAAACCCTGTATTTTGAGGATAGCAGGGGGGGGGGGGGGTACTCACGTTTTCCTGAGAAAGATTACTAACAGCTCTAAGGCCTTCATCGTGGATATGCAGTTGGAGCTCCTGAATCATATGATGTAAACCATTTGATACGGAACGAAGGAGGGTGTACATATTGGCCATGTCTGACAATGGAAGACACAAAAGGTCAATTCTCAGACAGGATTTTAAGAAAAACAAAAACAAAAAAATATTACCCCATCATTTCCCCTTCAAACAAAAATTATTTTTGTTTTAAATTCTATGTTTGAAATGAAAACAAATCAGCTTTGAATCCTCCGTGCAAATACATGCAAATGCATCTTTAGAAAAGCCATTGCGGCAGCTGCATCCCGCGTGACGGCTCTTGCCGCTTACCGGTTCTCCTTTCCTGCCGGATGATATTGTGACATTCTGCGTGAAGGAACTGTAAATGGTCCGCCACCATCCTCTGTTGGCATTCGTGAATCACTTTACTATAGGAATTGGGGTTTAAATACTTTCGACACCGAATCTCTTCATCTTTTAATCTACCTAAAATCTGAGAGGGAAAAAAATAAATAAAAAACAACCAAAGAATTAGGAATATGAAGACAAAGTAAGAAAAAAAAAGGAAACACAATTCCTGCCAGTTCAGACATTGATTATACAGTATATTCTGAAATCTAAACAAAAAAAGAAAACAAATGTGATGACAAATTGTCAGAAATTCTAACGCAATGAAGTTTTTTTTTTCTCTTTTGTAACGGAAAATACAGTTAGGTCCAGATATATTGGGACATCGACACAATTGTAACATCTTTGGCTCTATACACCACCACAATGGAGTTGGAATGAAACAAACACAATGTGCTTTAACTGCAGACTGTCAGCCTTAATTTGAGGGTATGTACATCCAACTCAGGTGAACGGTGTAGGACTTACAGCAGTTTGCAGATGTGCCTCCCACCTGTTAAGGGACCAAAAGTAATGGGACAGAATAATAATCATAAATCAAACTTTCCCTTCTTAATACTTGGTTGCAAATCATTTGCAGTCAATCACAGCCTGAAGTCTGGAACGCATAGACATCACCAGACGCTGGGTTTCATCCCTGGTGATGCTCTGCCAGGCCTCTACTGCAACTGTCTTCAGTTCCTGCTTGTTCTTGGGGCATTTTCCCTTCAGTTTTGTCTTCAGCAAGTGAAATGCATGCTCAATGGGATTCAGGTCAGGTGATTGACTTGGCCATTGCATAACATTCCACTTCTGTCCCTTCAAAAACTCTTTGGTTGCTTTTGCAGTATGCTTTGTGTCATTGTCCATCTGCACTGTGAAGCGCCGTCCAATGAGTTCTGCAGCATTTGGCTGAATGTGAGCAGATAATATTGCCCGAAACACTTCAGAATTCATCCTGCTGCTTTTGTCAGCAGTCACATCATCAATAAATACAAGAGAACCAGTTCCATTGGCAGCCATACATGCCCACGCCATGACACTACCACCACCATGCTTCACTGATGAGGTGGTATGCTTAGGATCATGAGCAGTTCCTCTCCATACTCTTCTTTTCCCATCACTCTGGTACAAGTTGATCTTGGTCTCATCTGTCCATAGGATCTTGTTCCAGAACTGTGAAGGCTTTGTTAGGTGTTGTTTGGCAAACTCTAATCTGGCCTTCCTGGTTTTGAGGCTCACCAATGGTTTACATCTTGTGGGGAACCCTCTGTATTCACTCTGGTGAAGTCTTCTCTTGATTGTTGACTTTGACACACATACACCTACCTCCTGGAGAGTGTTCTTGATCTGGCCAACTGTTGTGAAGGGTGTTTTCTTCACCAGGGAAAGAATTCTTCGGTCATCCACCACAGTTGTTTTCTGTGGTCTCCCGGGTCTTTTGGTGTTGCTGAGCTCACCGGTGCGTTCCTTCTTTTTGAGACTGTTCCAAACAGTTGTTTTGGCCGCGCCTAATGTTCTTGCTATCTCTCTGATGGGTTTGTTTTGTTTCTTCAGCCTAATGATGGCTTGCTTCACTGATAGTGACAGCTCTTTGGATCTCATCTTGAGAGTTGACAGCAACAGATTCCAAATGTAAATAGCACACTTGAAATGAACTCTGGGCCTTTTATCTGCACATTGTAATTGGGGTAATGAGAGAATATCACACACCTGGCCATGGAACAGCTGAGAAGCCAATTGTCCCATTATCTTTGGTCCCTTAACAAGTGAGAGGCACATCTGCAAACCCTACACCGTTCACCTGAGTTGGATGTACATACCCTCAAATTAAAGCTGACAGTCTGCAGTTAAAGCACATTGTGTTTGTTTCATTCCAACTCCATTGTGGTGGTGTATAGAGCCAAAGATGTTGGAATTGTGTCGATGTCCCAATATTTCTGGACCTGACTGTATATCAGGCTGATAGCGGCTATTTTAAGAAATGTATTAGTCCACACAAATCTTTTTTTTAACGACACTGGTCCTATGGGAAACATAAATGTGAGCTCTATTTGCTGGACCTCCTTTTCTTTGAAGTAATTTCATGTAAAAAGGAAAAATAAAATTTAATTTTTTATCTCCTGTTTCCATTTTTGTGGATTTTTTCTATGATGCAACATTTACCAAAAGCCGTGCAAATGCTTTTCTTTTTTTTTGAGGATTTTACCAGGAAGGATACATTGAGATTTCTCTCGTTTTCAATTATGTCCTGGGTGGCGAGTATGTACCGTTAGGCCCCGTTCACACCTATACGTTTTAAAGCGCGTTCCTGCGCGCAAAACGCATGGACGGGGAAATACCATGCTCTTCAATGGGACCCGTTCACACCTGGGCGTTTTAAAGTGCGCAGGACCGCGCTTTAAAGCATCCTGCGCCCAAAGAAGTCCGGGTGCTTCTTTTGGTGCGCATAGCCGCGAACGCGCTGAAATGCGCGTTTTTTCGTATGCGCGAACGCGCATAAAGAAACCACACATTTTGCGCACGTTTGAAGAACATGCAGGTGTGTACCCGGCGTTGGGTGTCTTGCCCAAGGACACTTACTGGAGAGGTGCTGGTCGGGATCGAACCAATGACTCCACAGGCTCTCTCCACGCAGAGCAGTGATGTTACTTCTACTCCATGCAGCCGGTTTTACAGCTGTTTATTTAATCTGCAGTATTTGACAGTTAATGAGGTGGAGGAGGGAATGTTTACATAAGGCACCAGGAGGTTATTGTTCTCCAAGTTGAGATAAGAGATGGCAGCTGTACGAGATAACACAGGGGAGCTTAAAAAGACCTCTAATCTACCACCTGGTGATGTCCTTTGAATACATCCCACGCAATACAAGTGTTGTGAGTCGGTGACTGACCCATTCACTCCATTCTATGCTTAAAGCCACACAGTGAGGAGCAAGTGATGGAAAGATGTGGGGGGGGGGGCCTTTATAACACAAAAGATCACACAATGGATGCACCCAGTGACACATATACCCAGGACATACTTGAAAACAAGAGAAATCTCAATGTATTCTTCCTGGTAAAATACTTTGCAAATAAATAAACAGAGTTAAATATCTTCTTAACTAAACATACAAGAGAAAAACAAAGCACATGTAAGATATCAGCAACATCAAATAAACACAGTAAGGACATTTTTTTTGGCGGTAGTGGCCCTTTAATTTGTCTGAATTCATATATTTCTACTGAACCATTTTTTTTTGTCACAGTCACAAGGTGGCAACCTGACAATAGGTTACTGTTGTAAAGGGGACTGAGCGCCGCGCGGTCACGGCCTATGTGCCGGATGAACTAAGGTCTAGTGTCTGTAATAGCACAGAACCCTCCTTGTCCAGTGCAATGCCATACTAGATGGCTTCTTTTTACCAAAGGTCAGGTTATGGAATGAGCCACAGTCACTCCTGAACAGCTGTTTCGGGCTTATTATGCCCTCATCAGCAGGAGATAGGTCATGACTCATTGCTATTTGATGCTTAACCCCCAAGGCAAATCAATAAGCATTTAAGTTGTGGTGGAGGGCAAAAAAGTGAGATTAAAAGCACACGCACACTAATATATATATATATATATATATATGAAGGGTCAAGAGTAGAATAAAGTTTTATTCTATTTAAACTTTGAAAAGAAGTCTCCGTGTGCGTCTGGATTTTGGATATAGATATATATATATATATATATCACGAGTATAGCAGTCTGTAGTGATACCTTTTTTATTGGACTAACGTTACATTTAAAGTACAAGATTTCGAGAGTGATCCTCTCTTCTTCAGGTATAGAAGCTAACTGATCAGAATAGTAGAATTAAACATTGAGACAGTCAATGTTTAATTAATTCTACTATTCTGATCAGTAAGCTTCTATACCTGAGGAAGAGAGGATCACTCTCGAAATCTTGTACTTTAAATGTAACGTTAGTCCAATAAAAAAGGTATCACTACAGACTGCTATACTCGGGATTTTGGTATATATATATATATATACACACACAGCACAAATAAAATAAATTGTATTAAATTGTGAAACATTACTCCCTCGGCTTACCTTTTCCATGTACTGTGAGCAGTTTGATTCCTGTAACAAATTCGAAGCTTCTTGCTTGTAATACTCCCCAGTTTCAGCCAGAAAAGGCCACTCAAAAATTTCTTGATAAAACTAGATAAAAAAAAAATAAAAATTTGTTTGTGAGCTTTAATAAGGCTATAACAAAACCAGAAACAAAAAGGGAAAAACCCACATTAAATGAGATAAACCCCCCCCCCCCCGCAGCCCCTTATTACCTTTAAGGGAAATTTTTTCTTATACTGTTCAACATGAACAAAGGAGTTAATAACCCCGTGGATTACTTTTTGATTTGGATCTTCCCCGCAGCGATCACTGAAAAGAGAAAAAAGTGTTAAAAAAAAACAACAAAAAAAAACATTGAACGTTTGCATTGATGGCACATAATCCATCAAGAGTAAACCAGATTATAAACCCTGTATAAAACCATTCATCATCATTTATATAGCGCCAACAGTTTCCGCAGCGCTTTACAATAACCATATGAAACAGAAATTCATTTTTCTTTCCAGACTTGGATCCCCCCATCCCGGACACATCTCATTATTAAATGCAATTATCCCAAAATTCATTAAAACAGAACACAAAACACTTCTGGGACCAAGCATTTCAGACGAGGGAATATCATCTGTGTTATACATTAACAAAAAAAACTACTGTGTCCGGGAACACTGGGTGCTCGAAAGGTCATTTCATTCTTCTCTTGACACCGGCTGATTGTGGTTCCCACACGTGTAATGCTCGTGTGTGTTAGAGGTTACGTATTTTTTTCCTCTTAATATAAAGCAGGGGTCAGCAACTATGACCCTCCAGATGTTCAAACTACATTTCCCATGATGCTCATTCAAACCAACGAGTGGCTGAGCATCAAGGGAAATGTAGTTTCAAAGCATGTGGAGGACGAAGGCTGACCATGCATTCAAAATGGGTTTTGCCACAACACCTCGCTGTACATGACAACCGGCCTGGTACTAAACAAAGTGACCTCTAACGCAGCCAAGAAGGTCAACTAAAGATTTAAGAATATTGTGAGCGCAACATGTAAGGCTTTACTGAGCCAGATCTCATACGGAAATTAATTTGCCACAACACGCAAAGTGCATATAAACAGACACACACATATACACTAGGGATGCACCGATACTGGCATTTGAACGAGTACCAAGTCCTCGTGCAGATGCCCCCGATACCGGAAGAGAGCACTGAGCTGGCTTGCCGGCATCCGAAGGGCTGGGGCGGCTGTCTGAATGCTCTAACAACATTACGACAGGTCTACGCGGCTGGCTGTGATCCAACGAGCACCGCCATCAAACTAGAGCGACTGCTTTTTGGGAATCCCCCAGCCGCGATCTGTGCACAATCTCATGAGATAGCGGATGGGTGGCTCCAAACGCGAGGTCGCTCTAAACCTTTCCCGCTTGTTCTAATGCAGCCAGCTGCAGGGACCCGCCAGAGCATTCTCACAGCGGCCCCATGTCTGCAATGTTTGTGTGCGTGTGTATAGAATTGCGCGATATATAAACACAAACACACACTGGTCTGAGGTCTGGAGTGTGAGATCCGGTTTCTGTTGGAGATTAATATATTAGACTGGAGTGCTCTCTCCATGGATATAGATATATATATATATATACAGGGCTCTAAATTTCCACTCGCCTACTAGCATTTGGCGAGTGGAAATTAAGTGAGGGCGAGTGGAAATGCACACGCAGGCAGCACAATAAATTCTTTCTGCTGCTTATTCCATGCTGCACGGTGGCAGGGATCAGCTGCCTAACCTGACCCAGCTCCTCTTTGTCACTGGCAGGGGGTGGAGAGGAGCTTCCCTGCCTCCTCGCTCTGCTCACACTGGGCTCTGATGACTGGTTATACAGGTATCTGGGGTCTGATGTCTGGGTATTAACGTTATTTTTGTAACTTTCTTCTAAATAAAACCTTTATCAGTGTAATTTCATAAGATAATTTAAGGGGGTGTATTTAGGGGCAGAGTTTAGGGCTGGGTAGGGATTAGGTGGAGCAACTGGTGGCGAGTAACTCTTATGGCCTGGTTAGTAGCTTGGGACTTGAAATTTTGACACACACACACACAACACACACACACACGGTGGAAGAAGCCCTCAGCCTCGTAATGGAAGGGTTAAAGAGTGTTTCTCCATGGCGCCCTCATTTGACTCCACAGTCTATTTATAGATAGACATATGTCTGTCATTGTTTTTATTTTGGCCGCGTTCTCGGCATGCATGTATTTTATGGGTTGCCATGCCAACGGCTCTTACCATTGCTCCAGAATGATGTGATTATGCACGAGTCACGCGACCACTGCGGGTGCCGGCTTCACCGCCGCCACCCAGGCACGGCGGTAACACGATTGGGGGGGGGGGGGTGGTGGTGGTGGTGAGTCTATCAGGGTTATTCAGAGAGAGGTGAAAAGCAGGAGAATGACTGGAGAATTTTACATTCTCCAGCCATTCTCCTGCTTTTCACCTCTCTCTGAATAACCCGGTATGTCTTCTATATTTAAGTTTGTTCATATACCTTGCTAAAGGCTCAGAGGAGCCAAAACGTAATTTTTCCTTTTAATGAATATTTAATAAATTCTATTTTTAAATGAAAGATGCACATTTTGGTAGAAATATATGTATACACACACACACACACACACACACACACACACACATTGTGTGTCGTCAGGCTGTGCAGGGGGTAAATGGGGTGTCTGGTCATACATTTCAATCTTAACATAAATTGGACAGGCTTTCAGCAAAATCCTAAATTTATAGGAAAGCGTCACATGACATAAAATAAAGGTATCGGTACTCGTATGTCAAAGAAACGGTAACGGACACGCTCTCTCCTGGTAATGTTGCAGCCAGTTGAATGAACACAGATTATACTTGCCTTTTAATCTCTTTGAGAAGCATTCTAAGGAGGGTGCCCTGAAGAGGCTCAATCATCAGCTTCCTCCACAAATCAAGTGCTAACTGCAATCAACCACAACAAAACACATATTAGACAAGGGTCAAGTCCTAAAAATAAAAGGCGGCGTGGGAACTCGCCAAGATTTCTGTACCCCAAATAGTGATTGGCATCTCCCACCTACCACAAACACACACTCGGGTCTAGATAAATCATACTTATGATTGATCATTGATGTATGGGATCAATGGGAACAGAGTTCCCTCTGCAAATAAAAAAAAAGTGGAGGGAACTGCGTTCCCACTCGTTCCTCCTCAGCTTGACCCCTGATATTAGACATGAGACGCCTCCAGTGATTTAATCCATCGATATTCAGATTACTTAATGACAATCGGGTGGGGGAGGAAAAACAAAACAAAACACGAGGCTGTAAAAAAAAAAAAAAAATCTATAAATAATTACATGGGGCCTCATTACGCACTGATCTAAGAAATTAACGCTTAACCCTTTCACTGCTGAGGACGTGTGGGGAACGTCCTCATTGACTCCTAAGGAAAGATAGGGGGTTCCTTTGAACCCGATATCTCCCGACTGTTGGCGGCTAGCAGGGTCATGTTTGGTATCATTAGAACGGCCAGAGCGAGCATGGCCTTTCCAATGATATCAATCATGACCATGTTTAAAGTAAAGACAAAATAAAATAAAAATAATAAAAAAAATGAAAAACCTGGTTTTTGTAAGACGTGAAATGGCTCAGCAGTGAAGGGATTAACTATTGTAAAATACAAATAAAAAAAACCCAAAAAAACTTTTTTACGTATTTAGAAGAAAAAAAAAAAAAAAGTGTGATAACCAGGATGAATGTTCACACTAATTATTTTTAACATTAGCCATGTGTAAAGAAGAAAAGAAAGAAAAAATAAATAAAAATGTAGCGGAGCCGGAGCCTAAGAAGAACTAATGACACTTTTTGCAGTACATTGTGTGGATCTTTGAAAGCATCGCTGTAGACGCACTCACTTCTCCTATCTCCATCAGAGGTTCGTTCATATCCACTCCTCCGTAACCATACTGCAAGTCAGCCTCGGTCAGCTTGTTCTTTTTAATGTACTGCGTGTTCAGATACCTGACAGGACAGAAAAAAAGCACATTACAACGTTACACATACCGAGAAAATATTCACTGCGGCAATCCTATATCTGCCGACAGAGAGGGCGAGAGTGTATTTAGACGCGTAGCTGGCGACACAGGGCAATGTGCCACCACAGCAGCCAGTCTCCTTGCAGTGTGTAATAAAAGGATTATTCAATGGGGAGGAATTCTATATGGGACAGTGTTTATAAGACCCAACAGGGAGGGATTTCCATACTGGCCTGAAAGGCAGGTAGGTAGATGTGAAGTAGAATTTGCAGCCGGGAACACTGGGGAGTGATTTTTACTTTTGAATATCTAACTGAAAACCTGAATAAAAGCATTCAGCAAGGTCATCTCACAGTCTATGTGTTGTCAAGTCTGTGGGGGTACGATCACCTCCTTGTACAGCAGAAAGAGGCGCCTGGACGGAGGTACCGATCGTGGGGGGTACCAAGATCGGTAACACGCAGGTGTATTGGGATTTTTTTATTTTTTCCAAACCTTTTCACTACCAGGATCGGCCCTCAAAAGCACCTTCAGGTGCCCAAGATCAAGTTAACTCTATCCGAACATACGGTGGAGGAATGCAAAAGACATTTGATTGCATATGGGCCTCCAGAACAGAGGTTAAAGTTTAAAGGTCTATGGAGCGGACGTGGTGCAAATCCCAGAACGGGGCTCAGTGGCTGGAACGGATGCTGAGTGTGTCTGTAGAGTCTCACAGATACAGCAGCGGTGCTGGAATTTGGTCAGACGTAACAAACCTCTGTATACGTGGCTCCAACGCGTGAGTGTGTCATTCTACTCAAACCAAGACCTACGTCTACTTGCGAGAATAAAGCCCTATGGAGGTTTGTTTCCTGTTCTCTATGAATGGCAACAGGAGGATAAACACAAGCATCCTCATTCGAAGGGGACAGTCGGGCATATTGACTGAACGCCTACTAACACCAGAGCCAAGTTCATTAGGCTCTTGATCACGTGAGTGATTTTCTGTAAGCCAGGGTGCTCAGACTCACAACCCCCAGAATTCTTTCAATGCAATGGATGGCCAGGGAATCATGGGCGTTTTAGTCAGAAATATTTGGGGGAGGGGGCAGAGCTTGACAGTCCTGCTTTAGTCACATTTCACACAGAGCCTTAAATTGTATCACAATATTGTTGCCTATTTTTATATGCAATAGGAGGAAACAAAGAGGTCCAAGGCAAGAAAATCCCTCCAGAGTCCCCAAAATATACATACGCATTGCAATACTTTATCTGATCACTGTGGCAATACAAATCCCCAAGCTTAACAGTTTTACACAATAACCAGGGGCGGACTGACCACTAGGGAAATGGTGCACTGCCTAAGGGACCTGGTCTAGGACAGGGCCCCTAGCAGCAGCTAGATTTTCATTTTTTTAAATGAATTCTGTATATGCAGGCAGTGCTTGGATGCAGGTGTGACTTGCAGGTGTATTGCACAATTGAGGGGTGGGGGCCCCTCGAGTTGTCAGTCTGCCCCTGAAAAATAACATTTTTTTTGGCATATCTGTAAGTTGTTTTTGACTGCACCGTTTCACCAAGAGCCCATAGTTTATCACCGCTTTCTGATGATAAAGATGCCAAGATAGACACGCACAATGTACAGATAAAAAGGTAGAATCAACACCTATAAACCCTCCCGCGTCTATCTGTGGACACACACACCTAAGTCACTGTGCTGCCTGGTTCCAAGGATGAAATTCTGCCCTCACCTTCAAAAAAACCTCCCCAAAAAACCCTGTGCCATTTGTGAGCGTATCACAGAGCTCCACAGCAATAGAACTAACAGTAATGTGTGTATATGAGCATATCATGAGCTCCACAGCAATAGAACAGTAATGTGTGTATATGAGCATATCAGAGCTCCACAGCAATAGAACAGGAATGTGTGTATGAGCGTATCACAGAGCTCCACAGCAATAGAACAGTAATGTGTGTATGAGCATACCACAGAGCTCCACAGCAATAGAACAGTAATGTGTGTATATGAGCGTATTACAGAGCTCCACAGCAATAGAACAGTAATGTGTGTATATGAGCATATCAGAGCTCCACAGCAATAGAACAGGAATGTGTGTATGAGCGTATCACAGAGCTCCACAGCAATAGAACAGTAATGTGTGTATGAGCATACCACAGAGCTCCACAGCAATAGAACAGTAATGTGTGTATATGAGCGTATCACAGAGCTCCACAGCAATAGAACTAACAGTAGTGTATATGAGCGTATCACAGAGTTCCACAGCAATAGAACAGTAATGTGTGTATATGAGCATATCACAGAGCTCCACAGCAATAGAACAGTAATGTGTGTATATGAGCGTATCAGAGCTCCACAGCAATAGCACAGTAATGTGTGTATATGAGCGTATCAGAGCTCCACAGCAATAGCACAGTAATGTGTGTATATGAGCGTATCAGAGCTCCACAGCAATAGAACTAACAGTAGTGTATATGAGCGTATCACAGAGCTCCACAGCAATAGAACAGTAATGTGTGTATATGAGCATATCAGAGCTCCACAGCAATAGAACAGTAATGTGTGTATATGAGCGTATCACAGAGCTCCACAGCAATAGAACAGTAATGGGTGTATATGAGCGTATCACAGAGCTCCACAGCAATAAACCTCATAGTAATTTGCCTAATTGAGGCCCAAAATGCTGCCCCTAGAAAAATACTGCGTGGAGCCATGGCTCCATCTGACTCCATGAGCGGGCCGGCCCTGCCTTACCTGTATAAACAGTCCATGTAGTCCGCGCCCCGGCTGTATTCCTCCCAGTATTTGTAATACATCACCAGAACCTGCTCGGCTGACTCCAGCACTTTCTACAGAGACACAGAATGTTAAAATAGATACATAAAACACAGCAACATTAGCCAACTTCATCCCTCTGCACTAGTTATTATTTCTTCATAGAATCACCTATGATAAATGCCACCTTACCGCGTGTAACTGCTGCACGTGATTTTCTAAGAAGATTTTAGTTTCCGAGTACAGCCTCTCCCCCAGCGGCTCCGGATATGCCACACATAAAGCGTAAATGTCTCTGAGTTATCGGTTAAGGACTACAGGAACGAAATACACAAAAGATCCAAACATCAAAACGCTTTTCAAAGCAAATACTAGATTTCAGAATCTAATTTACCTACAAGTTACATGTACACTACTTAAAAAAGGGACACCACCACGTACATGAGCTGTAACTAGATTACTCTGCATTTACACATTATAAAAACACACGCTGCGGTTATTATTTCAAACAAAGAAAAAAAAATAAAGCAAGGTATTTATCGGTTTCCATTTTTGTGTATTTTTCCCATGATGCAACATCTACCAAAATCTTATGGTGAGTTTTACTTTTGAGGCTCTGGTTTGTCTTCTACAGTATTTAACAGTTAATAAGGTGGAGGAGGGAATGTTTAGCCAAGACAGCAGGGGTTTTCATGGTGTTTTCAGCCAAAAAGCCAACCAAAACCTGGAGGACGGCCGAACCTGGTGCCCGCCTGGGGCGCTCCAGATCAGGCCGAACCTGGTGCGCTCCAGATCCGGCCGAACCTGGTGCGCTCCAGATCCGGCCGAACCTGGTGCGCTCCAGATCCGGCCGAACCTGGTGCGCTCCAGATCCGGCCGAACCTGGTGCGCTCCAGATCCGGCCGAACCTGGTGCGCTCCAGATCCGGCCGAACCTGGTGCGCTCCAGATCCGGCCGAACCTGTTGCTCATCTGGGGTGCTCCAGACCCAGCCGAACCTGGTTATTTTGGTTTTTGTTGTTTTGTTAAATAAATAAAAACACTTTAAAAACTTTTTTATAAAAATATATTTTTTTATTTGTAACATAATAAAAAGATCTGTTAAATTTTAAAGTATTTGTTAACCTCTTAACAACAGGCAGGTGTCGCCCCCTCGGGCACAGTTTAGCACCGGCTGTGGGCGGGGCCAAGGTGGCCCATTGAAGTCAGCAGGGCGTACAAATGGCTGAAAGCCACCGAATTGCACCATAGTTTACAGTCAATTCAGTAGTATTTGGCGAACTGAAAGTGTAGTGAATAATTTGGCTCAAAATTGCACCAAGCAGTGAATTTTATGCCGATTCGGAGGTTGGTGATTAACCCCTATAGAGTAAAATATTTTCTTAACTAAACAAGAGAAAAACAAATCACATGTAAGATATCAGCAACATCACATAAACACAATAAGAGGTGGTTTCATTTTTGGTGGTAGCGGCCCTTTAAAATAAAAAACAAAAATCATTGTAGCTCAAAACACTTTCTAATAAAGAAAAAACAATAAATCACCATAGCAACAAAACATAATTGGATTACATATTATAGGGATAAATGCAAAGAGGAGGTGTTTGGTAAACACGGTTACCAAGGAGTCAACACCTAGAAAATCCTGAGCAGTTTTTAGAATTTAAAAACACCTCACCGGGAATAGGAGGAGGTAGCGGCATAAACATCTGCAAAGAAAAAAAAACAAACTCACCTCTATGGTAGTATTGGGGGGGGGGGGGGTGTCATCTTTTTATATTTTGTACACTTTCTTGAACGTGAAGCTTATTTTTAGATATTGATTTTTGCGTACACTTGTACGGACTCAAATTTATGGGATTGCCTTGTGTGATCATACATTGATTATAGTTGAGTTAGAAAGGTTTACCAAAGTTTAAAAAAAAAAAAAAAAATGTTATATATATATATATATTACGGTATTATATTATTCTCTATATAGCGCCAACATTTTCCGCAGCGCTGTACAATGGGAACAGTTTAGACAGGGTTACACTACATTGAACATCATTGAGACAAACCAGTACAGGTGGAAACGAGGGAACTCACAATCTAGGAGACACACACACACACTTCATTCAAAATAAAACTATGACATTTCCTTGATTTAACGCTTTGCTCATGATTCAGCAACCTTGGCCCTCCATGTGTTTTTCAAACTGCAATTCCCATGAGTCTCCACCTAACCTAATGCGGCGCTGAGCATCATGGGAGACACCGTTACAAAACAAGTTCGTTGACAGGATAGAGAAAAAGAGGGGGTAGAGAGAAAAATAAAAAAAAAGTATAAAACACGACAGATTTGTAGGGGGGTATAGATCAGCTTCTAAAACACATGCTGCTGTTTTTTTTCTTTGAAGTTATTGCATGGGAATAAAGGATAAATAAAGAAAAACTTTATCTCCCTAACATTTTGCTGATTTTTCCCATGACGCAACATTTACCAAAAGTTTTTCTTTTCTTCTGTGGTTTATCTAATCCACAGTATTTAATAGTTTAATGAGGGGGAGGGGGGGAAAGGTTTATATAAGGTAGCAGGGGGTGTATTGTGGTCTCCAGGCTACACATAAGAGCTGCCAGCAGAATGAGAAGTAGAAGTAAGGCAGGGAGTTTGAAAGACTCTAATCTGCCCCCCGGTGATGTCCTTTGAATACATCCCACACAATACAATGATGTGAGTCGATGACTGACCCATTCACTCCATTCTATGGCCAAAGCCACACGGTGAGGAGCAAGTGATGCAAAGACACAGTGGGGGGCAGTTTACAACACAAAGATCACACAATGGATGCATCCAGTGACACACAGTAAAATGTTTTCTTAGTGGCCCTTTAAATGTATGAGCTACTGTAGAAATTTCTAAATGTACCAGATGGAGAGACCAGGAGGTGAGCGCACCATCTCATTAATTGATATATATATATATATCAGACAGATTTATACACAGTTTATATATATATAGTGCGTATAAATGTATTCGCACTGTGGATACGCGGTAATCTTTATTTCATCGCAAACCAAATCTTTGAAAGGATACGAGAATCTGTCATTCCATGTCGCCCTTTCAACGTAATCCAACATGACCACGGCCTTGATTGTCGTTAAAAGCTTGTTCCATGTTTCATCAAAATCCACTACGCGTGGCTTCAATGACATGGTGGGGTTTCACTGTTAAAACCTGCAACAACAGACAGTGTCTATTAGTAAACACGGACATACAAGATATAACCAGTAACAAAAGCCTTTTAAAAATACAGTTCACAGGGTTTAAGCGCTGGGCCTTGCCCCAGACTCCGGCTTGTTGAAGAGCCCTATGGGTAATTTTTTGGTATGGAAGGAAGGGGTCCAAGGGCACACACACACACTGGTCACGGCTGCAATGAGGTGCCCTGCCCAATCCTGAAATTTTACGGATCTGTGTCCCCTGCCCTAAAGGTGCAATAAAGCATTTGGGGTGTTTGGGCAGGGTACGGGTACGCAATGGGTTCATTACAAGCTGTAAGGTTACTGTAAGAGCTGTGAGTGCATATAATGCTGTGCGCCCCCCCCATTACATAGCGTAACTATGGAAAAATCAGGTATGATGCCGTAGGCAGAGGACAGCATTAATTTAATATAAACAGAGGACAAGGTCCCACCGGTTGCTTAAAGTCTCGGAGTCGAGCGGGTGACAGGCCCGAGCAGGTGACACCGAGATAAATATAGGAGAAGCGGCCATGGGAGCCATACTTGGCGTGTGCGCCGATATGTGATCTTCTCGCTCCCTCTATCTGGATGGGACTTTAAACAATCAAATGCCGCCCTGTCTGGTCAGATGCCCCGAGTCAGGGCTTCTCTGCCCACCGCTGCCCAAAATGTCTCATTGCCCGGTGAGTGACTGTGACGTGGCATGCCTCGATCACCAACATCTGATTTCCACACGGCGCTCTGAGATGATATGTAGGACAGTGCACCGACCAGCTTTAGGTTTATTTTGGATCCACTGCTTGTTTGTCGACCTGACCTCAGCTTAATTCTTACCTGGCATGAACTCAGGCGTCCTAAACCCGCGGTGCCCTGACCTCACTGCATCCTATGCCCAGCTGGAAGAGGATCCCGTCAGGGCTGAGCGACGCAAAGGGTAAAACCACACCGCTCGACTTCCATCCCTTTGAAAGGAAAACTACCTTGCTCAGCATCCCTTTGCACCTTCAATACACCTCCTGGCAAGGAGTAGGGCCGCAACAAATTTTTTTTTTTTTTTACTATAATATAATTATTATCATCGAATTATCGTATTAAAAAAAAAAAAAAAAAAATTGTTGAACACCATGTAAAACTCAACCCTCCCTCATTTCTTACACAATTTGCGCATGTACGTATGAAAGTTGAGTATCTTGTGTAACACGTGTATGTTTCGCACATAAGGAAGGCCCGCTTTGGGTCAGAGTGATGGATGGATGCTGCCTGTGCAGTTCAAGTCTGTGTCGGATTTCTCCCCAAACGAACGCGGCTACGAGTGCTTGGATAGACCTGATGATGTCATCACGAAAATCACAAAAGCAGGGCAGTGGTGTATTTTGGCCTAGGCCAACAAGGCCTAGGGCGGCACTTTCCATGGGGCGGCAGCCCGCACTGGTGGCCCCACCCCTAAAAAGAAAAAAAAATATATATATTTTTTTTTTACTTTTGCAAAGTATTTTGCCAGGAAGGATACATTGAGATTTCACTAGTTTTCAAGTACCGTATTTTTCGCTCCATAAGACGCACTTTTCTCCCCCCAAAAAGTGGGGGAAAAGTGGGTGCGCCTTATGGAGCGAATGCCCCATAATATGCCTCAGCTCACCTGCCGCCGCCGCGTTCCTCTCCCTCTGAGCGTGCATCCGGCGGCAAGTCTTATGGAGCGAAAAATACGGTATGTCCTGGGTAGGCAAGGCCTAGGCTTTCACTTTCCAGGGGGCAGCAAAAAACCTCACCACTAAGTGGGTTACTCAGAGAGCACCGAAATGACGCCAACATTTTGGTGTTCTGTAGTTCCCTGCACTTTGGGGAATAAAATTTCCCCACCCTGCAGTGAATTCACCATTCACCACAGGGTCGCCAAAGTGCATGGAGTCGGCCGCTGAATGCTGCCACCGCAAACCCATGGCCTGCGGTTTTCAAAAGAACTACTGAACGAAAATGTCTGGAATTTACATATAAGATCCTATGATTGATAATAAAAAGTTCTGTTACAGAAAAAAGAAAAACCGCTATTAAAAAAAAATGGGGGGGAATTTTGCTGAAAAATGACTAAAAATCAATAAAGACTTTTTACTGCAGATTAAAATAATAAATGGTTTATTAGATATTGCATAAAAATGGCAATATTTTTAACATTGAAACCTATGGGGTTCGCCTGAATAAACCTGCTGATTGAAACCACCGAACATCAGGGCATTTCATTGCTGTTTGGTGTTCTCTGAATAGATAAACCATTACTTCTCTATGGGGATTTGCAATGCCTTCAAACAGCACCGTACTTGCTGGCAGTTCGCCAAACTTGTGTGTGAGCATATCACAGAGCAGTGGTGTACTTAGGGGAGTGGCGGAGGGCGGGCCGCCCCAGGTACCAGTGATTATTTGGGTGTCATTAGGGGGTACTAGGAGGTGCCACTGTCACTGTGTGTCAGCTTTGAGCTGTGTTCTCAAGCAACGAGCAGCGGAGCAGGGTTTTTGCATACAGAATAAAATCGAATAGAATAAAAATCCCCTTCTCCTCCCTCCATAGCTCCTCCCCTGCCCTGCAGCAGCTCTAGGAGAGGGGAGGCAGATGTGATTTGTGTGCAGAGAGAGAAGATGACAGTAAACGGCAGGTAAAGGGGGAGTATCAGCAGAATATGAAGCCCTGTCTGCTTACTGCTGTTTAAAGTGGACCTTTACTTAACCAGCACTGCAGTGATAGAAATTTGTCATTGAGCTGCCTGGCTCCTGGTGAGGCTGCGTGCAGGTCACGCGGTCCGGCCAGTCAGGTGGTACTGAGTCTCAGTACCACCTGACTGGCTGAACCACGTGACACGCACGCAGCTGCCCGCCCTTTCGTTAACACGGACTGTCACTCTATTCTGGACTGAACACCCACCGGGAAGGGAATCAAAGCCACGGTGCACCCTCTGGCAGTGTCACGCCACTGCTGACAAGATGGCTCCACGCACAGGCACAGCCACGATCCTAACGTGGCCTGGAGGGACCTCCTGCTGAGTCCGTACACAGTCCCTGCTGACTCTGCACATAGCCCTACCGCGGACGGATGCCGGTAAATATAGAATAAATAATTGCTGTGTGCTCATATTCACTCGGTTTGCTGGGAGTCTTATTGCAGTGGATTCTGATACACTCATACACACCGCACATTGCATTGCTGGGAGTTTTATTGCTGTGGATTCTGTGATACACACTGCATATTACTGTGAGATTTATTGCCCTGGAGCTCTGGGATATGCTCCTACACACTGCACATTACTGTGAGTTTTATTGCTCTGCAGTTCTGATATGCTCATACACAGTGCCCATTTCTGTGGGTTTTATTGTTCAACCAATTAGAGCGGCTGTGATCCAGTATACTTGACATGCGTGGCTGTTCTTTGTAAAAATGCTTGAATTTAAACATTTCATAAATTTTATTTATCTCAATAGATACATTTCAAATGGTAAACAAAATATACAAGTAGGCACTTGGTATCCACTTTTAGTATAAAGAGAGGAAAAGGCGGAGCTTAAAGAGGAAGGGTGGGGTTTAACCAGGAAGAGGTGTGCCCTTGACAGGAAGGGGTGCCTCAAATTTAAATTAGGGGTGCCCGAGTTTAGTCAGGCCTAGGGCAGCACAAAACCTAAATTACACCACTGAAGCAGGGTGAGAAGGCGGGGGGAGCACACCACGCAGCCTGCTCACTTCAATAAGCTAAAGTGGTCAGGGTGCGTCTTTTTAAAATAATTTCATGAAGAAATTGAGTGGGAGGGGGCTGACCCAAGTGCGAGAAGGAATGAGTTTGGGTGAGAGACCGGATCTGAGTGTTGGCGAGAGGAGGGACCGGACCAAAAGGCACGGATGGCTGTTCTGGGAGGCAGGCATGGTGGGGTGGCGGCACATGACTCCAGCTCCAAATAAGGATAAAACACTGGTGGTGTAGCTCCTCCCCACAGTGACAGCATCCCCGGGTCTGTGCTAGTTTCGTTAGTAAAGCAGTAGCACGTCTTCTCCAATCAGCTTCAAAGTAGCTGGTTATTAACCCCTTACTGCCGAGCTGGTCTAAACACTGGCAGTGTGTACTAGTACACCCCGCTCTCCGGCTGCTGCTACAGCCCCTCCTTCGGCAAGCTTACACAGCGACACGCGGGGCGCGCTCGCTGATGGGCAGGTCGGAGAAAGCACATAGATGCCAGCAAGGCGTGCTATGCCAACCTGTAGTGTTCAGAACCACCTGCCGCAGGGACGGCATAGTATGCCACGCTGCGTTACATGGTTCACTTTAAACTCCGTCTGACCCTAGACAGGGAGTGCTGTAAACAGAGCGACTAATTGATAATGAAAATTTTCTTATCAATTAATTGCTAAAGCCCTACTGCTGCTATTCTTTACAAGTGATGGAAAGAGATTGTGAGGGGACAGTTTCCAACACAAAATATCACACAATGGATGCACCCAGTGACACATATAGAGGAAAATATTTTCTTAATTAAACATACAAGAGAAAAACAAAGAACATGTAAGATATCAGCAACAACAAATAAACACAATAAGGCAAGGCTTGAAATCCCAGGCGCCAGGTCGCCGTGGCGATTAGAAATTGTGTCCTGGCGCCTGAGTTTTTATCAACCCATTCACTGTTGGCACCGACGTGAGAAATCTTTATTGCAGTTCTGTGCAGCTTTTAGGCTAGGGACAGATGAGCGCATTTTCTGCGGCCACCGTCAAAATGTACGTCGATGCGTGCGCACGCATTTTTTCACGGAATACGCTTAAGTGGTCAGACGATGCGCAATTCTGGACGTATTTCATGACGATGGGGTGAAAAGAAGTCTAGGGAAATCCGGCTGTTTGAACGTTATGTTGGCCGCACACTAGCAGCGTCTGACATCTCCTAATCACGCACACACGCTGCTATGCGGCCGCAGCGCACTCTGTACGTCTGTACCAGCGGTTTAACGTTCTCGAAAAAATGCGTTCATTTTCCACTTGCGTTGCGCGGCCGACTTTTGTGCGACCGTACGTCGTATATTGGCTGTCATTGCCCGTCATCTGCTGCTAGTGCGGCTGTGATTATGTGCGCCAGAACGCGCGTTCGCACTGCCTCAGTCTGACCCTAGCCTAAAACAGAAGAATCTGTGTTCTGGGCGCCACCTAGTGGTTCCTTTCACAATTGTTCATGTGTTGAGGGTTAATTAACCCCTCAAGACCTTTAAGAGCAGAAAAAAGCAGCAATAAAACTGGACATTGTCAATGTTTCTCACAGTAAATCAGCAGCTTGTCCGTTCACTCGGGCTTATCCCTAGAACCCAGTTAGAAGCATAAATAGAGAAAAAATGTGGCGGGACAGGTGCTTCCTTCACAATGACAGGGATGTCCTCACTTAAATGACAGTTCTCCCCTCTGTTGGATGAGTGTAAACCTCAAACAGAACAGAAAACAAAAATAATGGTGCAGTATGTCAAGGCAGTATACTATTAAAATAAAGATAAGAGAATTGCACTCACATGGTGTGGTGTCTTAGTATCAGACACCAGATGTTTATAGCGGCTGGCAGAATTATGGAAGGAACGCCAGACTTCCCTTGGTGGTGCTCCAACGTCTGTGGTGGTCCTCTAATCTTTGGGTACTCCAAGAGCCTTGATGTTGTTTCAGTATCCGTTCCCCTGATCCTCAGCAGCGGTGTAGATCACAATCATGTGGGGTACAGCAGCCAGGAAACAGGAAGAATAGGGACAGCAAGCAAGGTATAATGGGATTTATTGGTATAAAATAATTAAAATAATCTTGGTACATCCAAACGCGTTTCGCGGTATGAAGCCGCTTCCTCAGTAGACATCTACTGAGGAAGCGGCTTCATACCGCGAAACGCGTTTGGATGTACCAAGATTTTTTTAATTATTTTATACCAATAAATCCCATTATACCTTGCTTGCTGTCCCTATTCTTCCTGTTTCCTGGCTGCTGTACCCCACATGATTGTGATCTACACCGCTGCTGAGGATCAGGGGAACGGATACTGAAACAACATCAAGGCTCTTGGAGTACCCAAAGATTAGAGGACCACCACAGACGTTGGAGCACCACCAAGGGAAGTCTGGCGTTCCTTCCATAATTCTGCCAGCCGCTATAAACATCTGGTGTCTGATACTAAGACACCACACCATGTGAGTGCAATCCTCTTATCTTTATTTTAATAGTATACTGCCTTGACATACTGCACCATTATTTTTGTTTTCTGTTCTGTTTGAGGTTTACACTCATCCAACAGAGGGGAGAACTGTCATTTAAGTGAGGACATCCCTGTCATTGTGAAGGAAGCGCCTGTCCCGCCACATTTTTTCTCTATTTATAGTTCTGTGCAGCGTCTGCCCAGCAACTCTGGGGGGCTCCACCTCATGCTGTCCACGATTGCCAGCTTTCCCCCCAGCTCCCCCCCAGGCATCACACAGAGAGATGAATTCTCAGCACAGCACCCCTTCTCTTATGTTGCTCTGATGTGTATCTTTACAGATGCACAGGGCAGGTTTACACACAGTTATGTCTCTCAGCTTTTGCCTAAAAACCTTAGGATTCGTAAGAACTTCGTACATTTCAACCTGTACTAGCCGTGACAGATGCAGAGACTGGAGACTATCGCTCCCTTATTACCATGGAAAATAAATGGCTGCTAACTTTTTCATCTGGCTCCTAGATTCAAAGCAAATTTGTCAAGCCCTGAGACATTAAATTTTTTGGTGTTAGCGGCCATTTAACGACTCGATATGAATCTAGCCCGTTTCTCCAGCATTGGTCCTTTAGCTCCAAAAAAAGAGCAACACCATGCATATTGTGGCAAAGTAAAGCACTCCGTGGCAGCACAAGTACAGCAGATCCCCTCCATTTAGAACGACAATGAATCGAGGAAAAAGTCAATTTTCCAACTGCATGGTGGTTTATTTATTTCAGTCCGCGTATTTAACAACGTTGTGGCGAGAGGACAAACAAACAGCAGTAAAATACAACAAACAAAATAAGTAAACATTCCAGACTATAATGTTAATTTTCCCCCTTACGCGTGGTTAATGATAAAGCGTTCGGTCTGGACTCCTGCCCTCTAGCAGCTGTCATTGGGCCAAACGGTGCCCCAGGTCTAACTGGACGCTCACTCGCCAGCCATGGTGACTCTAGGAGCAATATATGGGGGGGGGGGACGTAAGATACCACAGTCAAAACGGGTGGGGCGCTAATAATTTTCGCCACTGAATCATTCCGCTGTAAAAACCTAAATAAGTATATATAAATAAGATTCCATAATCCCGGAGTGATGTGATGTTACGTAAATTCAATACAATTCGGCAGTTTTTGTCAACGTCCGATAACTTCTTCAGCGACTCCAATTTTCACAAATTATGTGGTGACCATTCTCTAAATAGGGAATTCATATTTTCGGCTAAATGGATTCCCCGAAATGTGACCAAAAGCAAAGGATCTAAATATGAATAGACCCTTTAGATTCTAAATTCCATAATAACCCCTAAAATGCCATTAAAGCAGGGAAATACAATAAAAATAATAAACATTGAGGCATGTAGCCTACCCATTAAATCAAGGGAAAAGATGAAATGAATAGACTGAGGCATGTAGTCTGCCCATTAACTCCTATAATGCCATTATTCAAGGGAAAACATGAAATGAAGAGACTGTGGGGCATGTAGTCTGCCCATTAACTCCTATAATGCCTTTATTCAAAGGAAAACATGAAATGAAGAGACTGTGGGGCATGTAGCCTATCCTTTAACTCAGGGCTTGACAAAGCCAGGTAGCCACTGGCTCCTAGAATGTTACACCAATCTAAAAAAATCTAGTTGGCTTCAATGTTTTCTTCCTGTCTCCTACATTTAATGTGTGTGTGTATGTGTGTATGTGTGTATGTGTGTATGTGTGTATGTGTAAACAAATAAAACAATATCGCAACATCACAATGTACAGATGTTAACGCCACAAATAATATATATATATATATATAATATTCGGCCAAACTGATATTAGAAGCAACGCTCTACACTTCTAGGCTCAAAAATGTAGCCAAAAGACCACATGCACAAAAAATACCGAACAGCAAAAAACATCAGGTAACAAAGTGATAAATAAATAGAAGCAGCTACAATCATAATTTGGGTCAGTACAAACCAATGCCCAGATGCAGAGGCAAGGTTCCCAACGTTTCAGCGAGGATTCGCCTTTATCAAGGTATACCTTGATAAAGGCAAATCCTCTACGAAACGTTGGCTCCTAACTTTTGTAGCTGGCTCCTAGATTCAAAGCTAATTTGTCAAGCCCTGGATTAACTCCTAAAATGCCAGTTATCAAGAGAAAATGTGAAATCTATACACTGGGAGGCATGTAGCCTTCCCATTAACCCCGAAAATGGGAGAAATGAATGGAATAAAATGTTTACTGCAAGGAATGAAGCCTGCCCATTAACCCTTAATATACAGCTAAACCAAGGCACAAAACAAAATGTTTTTTTAAAAAATTATTTACGACTTTGTCTTTACATTGAATACGGTCATGTTGGGTATCATTGCAAAGGCCAGACTCTGCCCTTTCCAATGCCATCTTGGTCCACCACGGGGCTGGAGATACATCGGTCCGAAGATGTGGGGGAAGCTGAATCCTGGTGGGGGGCACAAGGAATAAGCTGGGGGGGGGGTAATTGCCCCCCCCCCTTAGAGACGCCTATCCTCGCCAGGATAAGAGTTTCCAGCTATGCGGACAATCCTAAAGACATCCTAGCAGTTTTTGATGTTTCACCAATCCCTCTCAGCGTGTTAAAAGAAGCATTGCTCCAGTTTATAGTCACCTCCTTGCTTTAGCGAGTAATTCCTGTTTAAACGAGTCAGTGGATCAAACACATACACTTTACTGATCAGCAAAGACCCTGGCACTCGCATAGCAGCGCACAGCAGATTCAGTTGGCGCAGGGACGTGGCTAGCCCGTAAAAAAACACGGCTTTAGATCAGGGTAAGGGGGACATAAAGGGTTATATTTCAAAGAGAGACGAATTTGCCTATAATCCGTGCCCAATTGGCTATTCAAAAAGATGGCGATTGGCGAATTGCCAGCGAAATAAGATGACTTTCGGCAGCAGTAAAACCTCCCATAGAAAAGCAATGGTTAATCTATACAGAGACACCGAACAGCAGTAAAATGTCAGTGAAATGCCCTGATTTTCAAAAAGGTTTCATTCAGCAGGTTTAATCAGACGAATCCCATTAGGTTTCAATGTTAAAAATATTCATTTAACCATTTATTCTGCAGCAAAGTCTCTTTATTTTTTTTTGGAATTTTTAGACGAATTATTATATATATTTTTTTTTAATGCCATTTTTCTTTTTTTTTTCCCCTTGTAACAGTCCATATAGATTATTCCCAGGCCGTAGGGGTTTTATTTTCTAAAACGCATTTAAAACTTTGCGGTGATTTTTTTTCCCCCTGTTTAGCGACTGGTCAGCTATTTTTCAGATCGATTCGGTGGTCTGCTCAGCGGATGCATTTGGCGATTTTTCGGCAGGTTATGGGATCGATTCGGCGATTTGAGGATGCGTTCAGCGGCTTTTTTGGATCGATTCTGCGGCGATTTGTAGATGCGTTCAGCAGGGCGATTTGCCGCACTTCAGGGACCCTGCGGTGAATACTGAATTCACCACAGGGTCGGCAAATTTAACTCGCTAAAGTGCGATGAACAGGAGATCACCAAAATGTTGGTGAAATTAACCCCTTAACCTCCCTGGCGGTCTATTCATTTCAAATTTTCATGTCCCAAAGCGCTACATATTTTTTTTGCCCTCCCTAGCGGTATCCCGAGTGTGGCTCGGGGTTAAATTCCTATGTTGAACGCGGTAACCCCGAGCAACATTCGGGATGCCGCTGGATACATCACCTCTCCCTGCGCTCCCTGGATGTCCCCGCAGTCTCCTCCGGCGACCGCCACCTCATTACTTCCTGGTTCTCTCCTCACGAGAAGGTATCCAGGAAGTAAAACGCCGCGATCGCCGGAGGAGACTGCAGAGATCAGTGAGGGAGCGCAGCGAGAGGTAATGTATCCAGCCAGAGTGTGTCTCGGGGTTACTGCTCTCAGCAGTGAAATTTAACCCCGAGACACACTCGGGAACACCGCCAGGAGGGGGTTAAAGGAATAATGGCTCCTAAATGGTTAAGGCTAATGTCAGACGAACGCAGTCTGAGCGCACTCTGCGTGTGTGCCTAACGGACAGACGTACTGATGGAAGATACTGTAGACACCACACGGTCTGGGTTTTTTTTGACGTAGAAAAAAAAAAGGAATTATTGAAAACAAAATATGAAAAAAATAAGAATTTGAAAAGGATATGAAAAGCCATTGTGTGCGTCAAGGTGCTGGACGTCGCTAATGCGTTGCGTCTGACGTCTCATCACGCACACAAAACGCTAGGCGGCGTGGCGCACTCTGCACATCCGTGGTAGCGGTTTTACGTTCTTGCCCAACTTGCGTCAGTTTGCCACGTGCGTTGAGCGTGCACAGTTCGGTGCGCACGTACTTCGTGTGTGGGTCTCTATTGATCATGATTCTATGCTACGATGGACGTTAAACTGTGCGGCGACAAGGACGTGATCACTGCGTTCATCTGACGCGGACCTTAAGATGCACGTCATAAGAAATTAAAAAAGAAGAAAGTTACCATTTTTCTACATTTCAGTAATTCTACAAATTAACATTACTTTTTATTAACAGGATTGTCTGAAGAAAAACACAAAAAACCCACAATAAATCGATCCAGCCCCCCTGTCAGACCGTTAGTGTAGCCGCTCATGATACAGTGCAGTGTGGTGGATTCTCATCCGTCGGGGGAAATTTAAACCTATTCCTTCTACTTTTCGCTCTCCTGAATCACAGGTTTCTGGGTTGTTAGAACAGCAAAAAAAAAAAACATAAAATAATAAAACGATTTTTAAAATTCCCCTGGGTTTCTGGGTGTTTTCTGTTAGTGGAGAATATAGAAAATAGCAGGAAGCAGCGACTTTATCCGAGAGGGGAAAAAGCCCCCAGCAAATACATATAATAAAAAAAAAAAACTATACAATAAAATGACACAATACAAACGCCTGCACGGACCCACAAATTAACCAGTGATATCCACAGTGAAGGCTTTCGTATTATTATTTCAAATCATGTACATTAAAACACAAATATAAAGAGACAGTAAATACGGGACGCACTCAGGAGTCATTAACAAAATTAAAGCGACACCTGTCTGGCCAACACAAGCCGGGCTCATTTTACAGGGAATAACTCCTTTCATAGAGAGATATATATATATATATACACACACACACACCTATTTTTATTTTTTTTAATTAAAAAAGCCAGGGGGAATGTATTTTTTAAAATTTTCATGATTTAAGAAAAAATAATATTTTTTTAAAATGGCACTCCATCGAGCCAATATTATTATAATAAAAAAAAAAAACTATACAATAAAATGACACAATACAAACGCCTGCACGGACCCACAAATTAACCAGTGATATCCACAGTGAAGGCTTTCGTATTATTATTTCAAATCATGTACATTAAAACACAAATATAAAGAGACAGTAAATACGGGACGCACTCAGGAGTCATTAACAAAATTAAAGCGACACCTGTCTGGCCAACACAAGCCGGGCTCATTTTACAGGGAATAACTCCTTTCATAGAGAGATATATATATATATATATACACACACACACACACCTATTTTTATTTTTTTTAATTAAAAAAGCCAGGGGGAATGTATTTTTTAAAATTTTCATGATTTAAGAAAAAATAATATTTTTTTAAAATGGCACTCCATCGAGCCAATATTATTATAATAAAAAAAAATAAAAAAAAAAAGATTCCTTAACTTTGGGAAAAAATATATATAAAAAAATATGACCTGAAACTAATAACCGTGGAGTGTTTCTTTTTTTTTAAAAAAAATTGTCCATCCCTAAAATAATAATATATATATATATATATATATATGTCAGAAGAGAGTTATTCCCCATAAATATTTAGCCGTCTCGAGGCGAGTGACATGACAGCTGTGAATGGAAAAGCATCAGACACCCCCAACTGCTGGCCTGCACCCTGACTGGGTGTCAGTGGTCCTATATCACCGCTGAGGGCCAATCACACAGCTCAACAGCCCCCTAAACTCCACCCCTAGGAGGAGGAAGATGGCAGCAACCGGTGCGGGAGAGAGTAAGCCCAGTCAACGATAGCTCTTCCTGGAATGAGACGTATTGATCATTTTAAGACCAATGCAATATGTAACGGTGATTAGGCATCGGTCACATGGCCTGGCCCCCATGTTTGTCTATGGTCTCCAGCACTTCTGTAGCTCTGCACCTGTAAACCTCGTGTTAGAACATCATTTTTCTCGACGTGTTTTTGTTTTTAACCTTTTGCTATGATTTTTGGTTTTCTGTGGTTATTTTTCTTTTTATCAGTACGATATTTAATTAAGACGATTTTTAGACTTTCTGATTAATCCAAACTGGCATGGCTTTACTCTCTGGCTACAATATAGTATATGGTTACCCCCATCTTTGTATAGCTACTCCTGTAATACCTGATCAAGTATACTACCAAAATAATTCTGAATCATCCACCTGTCCGGCTGCTACATACAACGATCAGCCACAACATTAAACCCACTGACAGGGGAAGTGAATAGCATTCATTATATGTAGGGATGTACCGATACCACTTTTTTAAGACCGAGTACCGATACTTTTTTCAAGTACTCACCGATACCGAGTACCGATACTATTTTTATGTCATGTGACCGCTTTCCAATAAGAACAGACCTCATATAAAAATGCCCCCCAGCTCTCATAGATATTGCCCCCAGCTCATGGATATGCCCCCCAGCTCACCTGGCACTCTCCGCGTTCATACTTACCTTCCTGAGCAACACCGGGAAAGTCTTTGCGCGTACACACGTTGGAAGGCCCCCAGCCGCAATCACGTGATCGCGGCTGGGGGCCTTCCAACAAGCGCACACGCGAAGACTTTCCCGGCATTGCTCAGGAAGGTAAGTATGAACGCGGAGAGCTGCAGGTGCCTGTCCGAATGCTCTATCGGCATTCGGACAGGCCCTGCAGTTGCTCACCGCGTTCATATTTACCTTCCTGAGCGACGCCGGGAAGGTTTCTGCGTGTGCATTCGTTGGAAAGCCCCAGCCGCGATCACATGGTCCCACATAATCGCGGTTGGGGGCTTTCGAACGAGCGCACGCGCGAAGAATTTCCCGGCGTCGCTCAGGAAAGTAAGTATGAACGCGGAGAGCAGCTGCAGGGCCTGTCCGAATGCTGATAGAGCATTCGGATAGCCGCCCCAGCCCCTCGGATGCCAGCAAGCCGGCTCAATGCCGGCTTCCGTATCGGGGGAAATATCGGGGGTACTGCACAAGTACCAAGTACTCCTGCAGTACCCGGTATCGGCACCGATACTGGTATCGGTGCAACCCTAATTATATGGTTACAATGGTGTCGGTCACAGGGTGGGGATATATTTGGAGCGAGTGAACAGTCTGATCTTGAATTTAATGTGTTGGAAGAAGGAAAAATGGCGAAAAGATCTGAGTGACTGTGACGGCGAGACGACTGGGTCAGACCATCTCCAAAACGGCAAGTCTTGTGGGGTGTTACCAGTACGCAGTGGTTAGTACTGACTAAAAGTGGCGCAAACAATGACAACCGGTGAACCGGCGTCAGGGTCATGAGCACCCAATGCTCGTTGATGCTCTTGGGGAGCAAAATCTAGCCTGATCAAAGAGATACTGCCCCTCAAATTGCTGGTCACGATAGGACACACCACCTGTCTAGAAACTGTTGCAGACCACATAGACCCCTTCATGATCATGGTGTTCCCTGATGGCAGTGGCCTCTTTCAACAGTGTTTTATCCTTATATGGAGCTGGAGTTCTGTACCACCACCCCACCCTCCCTAAGCAGCCATCCTTGACTTTGGTCCGGTCTGTGTCACACGGCAAAAACTGCTCAGGAATGGTTTGAGGAACATGAAAGATTTCAAGGTGTTGCCTTGGTCTCCAAATTCCCCAGATCTCAATCCGATCGAGCATCTGAGGGACGTGCTGGAACATCAAATCTCATCCATGGAGGCCTCTCAACTTGCAGGATGTAAAAGGATGTGCTGCGAATGTCTTGGTGCCAGATACCACAGGGCACGTTCAGAGAGCTTGTGGAGTCCATGCCCCAACGCATCAGAGCTATTTTGGCAGAACGAGGGGGACCTAAGAGATATTAGGCAGGTGGTTTTAATGTTGTGGCTGATCAGTGTAATATCATTCTTTTTGAGCAATGATTTGTCTAGAAAAGCTCTTTCTTAAACCTATATTAAAAAAACTAATAATTATTCCATATCTAGGTGTATCTGCCCGCCAGCTTGCAGATCACAATCCATTTCGGTTTTAATGTTGCGCCCTCTGTCTGTGCGATCACTTCACATTCATGCGTTTTTAGGTTCCGTTACACACGGATACTTTGTTATTATTTGGTAAATATACAGTGATTTTCAGATGAATCAAATATGAAACAGAAACTAAATGTTCCACCTTTAATGAGTAACCGTGTGGGGAATCCGTCAGCTTGCCGAGACTCGAGGAAACGCAGCACACAACAATAAGGCTGGGGTCAGACCAGCGCACTTTTAACGTGCGTTCTGGCGCACATAATTACGGCCGCACTAGCAGCAGATGACGGGCAATGACAGCCAATATACGATGTACGGCCGCACAAAAGTCCGGCCGTGCAACGCAAGTGGAATTTGAATGCATTTTTCTGAGAACGCTGAACCGCTAGTACTGACGTACTGAGTGCGCAGCTGCGGCATAGCGGCGTGTTTGCGTGATTAGGAGATGTCAGACGCTGCTAATGTCCAGCCTACATAACGTCCAGATGCAAAAAGAGTTTTATTGACGATCCGAAAGAAATCACGCACGAAAAATGCGCATCGTATGACCGTTTCCGCGCATTCCGTGAAAAAATACGTCAATTCGTTCGGACGCACTTTTTTACGTTCGCGTGTAAAAATGCTTTCGTTTGACCCTAGCCTAAACGATCAAAAACACAACATGGATCAGGATACAGAGACCCACTTCATACAACGGCGCCAAGGCCCGACCGATGCCAAACACGCCGCGACCTAAACCCTTCTCAAACCCGGCAAACATACGAGACTCTACAGCGAGGGCGAGTGAATGAAATCCTGACTCAGCAATCTATGACAAGGAGGAGACTGAACCTTTGGACTGTGATGGCGACAGGGGAATTGATTGCTTTTAACACCAGGAGACCTTGCTCTTATATAGAAAAGGCAGCTCGCGTCACAATAGCAAAACAATACAAAAGCACCAAATTCCAAACATATAGCGTTAAAAACAGGAGGGAGTAGAGAACAGAGGCTTAAACAGTAACCCCTCTCGACCCTCCCCATCCTTTCTCCTGTTATAACACTTTCATTTCCTTTAAAAGTTCCCCTGAATCTAGCGCTGCCCTTCCTCTGATCTCTGCAGGATATGACATGCTTCCTGCTCAGCTTGTCATGTGACTGCAGGGGGGGCTGGTTGCTCCAGCCAATCCAGAGGCTCTCCATGCAGGAAGACCTTAATAACATTGGATAAGGCTGGTTCCCAAAAAAGGTATCCGAGCCTTGAAACCTGAGCCGAGGTTCTGAGCTCCTGCATTAGGATGGCTGAATCAGCCCTCGGAGCCCCCCCTCAGTGGGGAGAGGGGGAGCTCACAGCAGCACGACCAGATAAGATTATGTGCTCACACTGTGCCCTTTAACAGGGACATTGCAGGCCGGAAGTGGCTCTGGTATTGAGTGCATTACACGGCGGGCAATGATTTTCAACCTTTCTCATCTCATGACACTGAAAAAGAAAAAGGGGGGGTATTAACCCCTTAACTACCAAGCGATTTCCCAAAATAGAACAGAGGAAGCATTGGTTTCTTGGAAAATCGTTTTAATCACAGAATATTCCCAATGTATTTCTTCCTGTAATAACCCGTTTAATGGGGCCGATGTCGGAGTTACTGCAGCTCGTGCCTCGGTGGGGCAGGTTCTGTTGGACACTTTCCCAGGAGGACTTCATTAAGTTTTAGCACCTCGGGTATCATGCCCGCACTGCTAGAACCTCAGGGGCAGGTTCCGGAGCTGAAAAACAAACCTGATTTCATTTGCTTTGTCCCTGCTCCGCTGCAGATTGAGAGATTCGATATCACGCACCCGATGGCGTCTTCGAAGATCCGAGTTATTATCCATCTTGGGAGTGAAAGGGTTAAGATGTTTTGTGTTTAAAGTTTTATTTAATAATCCATCTGCCCTTCGTGCCATTATTCTATTAAACCCCCATTGCGTCACTGTCCTGTCACTTACACATTGTGCCTCGTTCGTCCATTGCACTAAATACAAAATAAACAGTTAACATGAAAATACTGAAGAACCTTAACCCTTTCACTGCGTTTGTAGGGGAAGTTCTGACGATCGCACGTTGCATCCTGGTGATTGCACGTCCCCTACACATCATGGGGTCTCCGCAGCAAAAAGGGAGACCGCCCCCCTCAGGACCATGTCCTGGGGCGGTCTGACTTATGAATTGCACGCGCTACCACCGGACATCAAAAAGCCTCCCCGTCAAAAAGGTACAACAGACCCTTACGGGGCTACAAAGCATGATTCGCAGGATCGCGCCCTGCAGCGCTGAGCGCACTAACGGCACTCAGCGAGGTGGCCAGATGGGCGTCAGAGAGAAAGGAACGTCCACTCTCACGGATGTTCCTCTCAGAAACGCCCGTGTGACCGCAGCCTTATCAGGGAAGATTAATGGAGGCGCAGGCTGAGCGGTGGCAGTTTTGTGTCTGGATCTGTGGGTGTGATGAAGCAGCTGCAGGATCGGGGGGGGGGGTGAAAATCATCCACCCCCCCCCCCAGACAGTACTTATCAACCTGTTTGGATGAACGGTAACGGGGTTATTCAGAGAGCGCTGTATTGCACCGAACAGTGAATTTCCCCATACGGTGACATTCCGTGGCCATTCAGAAAGCAGACAGTTCGCCAAATTTTCGCAACTTGCCAGCACGTACGGTGCCTGTTCGACGGCAGTGAAATCCCCCAAAGAGAAGCAATGGCTTAATCTATTCACAGACACTGAACAGCAGAGAAATGTCAGTGAAATGCCCTGCTGTTCGGTTGTTTCATTCAGCAGGTTTATCAGACGAATCCCATAGGCTCAATGTTAAAAAAAAAAGTTGAAAAGGGAATATTTTTATTTAAGCATTTATTCTTTTTCATTTGCAGCAAAAAGTTTCTTCTTTTTTTTGGCATTTTTCGGCTAAATTTTTGATTCAGATGATTGTTGTTTCTCTGTAACAGACCTTTTTATTGTTATTATAGGACCTTATACATTATTTTTTTGTTTAAATCACCTTTTAAATATTGCATTGGTTTTTTTATTAACACCCCTGTTTGGAGGCTGGTTGGAGTCATTCTGCAGATCTTCGGCGCACTTTGGGGACAGGGCTTCGGCCTCCCCTCCCCCACCTCCTCCTCCTCCTCCCCCTTGCCTCTCATTACCTAAAACAGCTCTGCCTTTCCTTCATGCAGCTCATCACACACAGCCACAACACCAGACTCTGCACTGCCACCCAGTCCTAGGCCCAAACTCATTCATTCCCCTCCACCTGTAGCCACTTTATTCTAATCAACCTGTAGCTTGCTATTCTCTCTCTAGCCACCAGATCCACACTCCCAGCTCCCCTTCTGTTTCACTTACCTCTGTCCTTTAGATTGTAAGCTCACGGGATGTCTGGCTGAGCACTTGTGTAAAGTGCTGTATCAGCAGGACAATTATCCTAAGGGCAGGGCCCTCTGTTCCTTATGTGTTATAGTAGGTCTTAAGTCTGCACTCCCTCATTGTACAGCGCTTCGGAATATGCTGGCGCTTTATAAATACAGAATAATAGAGCACCGAAATTCCCATGCTCTTTGAATAACTCCTTAAGTCTATAGCCTTGCAGATGATGTATATAATAAAGGATGTCACGTGATCTCGTTATTCACAACACTTCAAATTAATTCAAGATCTAAGGCTAATGTCAGACGAACGCATTCTGAGCACACTGTGCGTCCGTGCACAACTGACGTACTTTCTGATGATGATGATGATACTGTAGACACCACACGGTCTGTTTTTTTTGACTGATGCAGATGGGAAATAAAATATGTAAAATGAAAAAAATTGATACATGATATGAAAAACCATTTTGTCCGTCAAAAATGCAGTCCGTCTGTCTACGTTCCATCACTCACACACAAAGCTAAGCGGAAGTGGCGCATTCTGTTGGCCCATCCTAGCGGTTTGACGTTCTTGCCTAAATTGCATCCGGTGCCACGTGCGTTCACACTTCTGTGTTAAAAAGGACGCACATTATGACGGAAGAGATTGTTAGACGCCAGACGATCCGTTATTTTTGACGGCTGTCATAAAAACTGAATTTGAGCATGTGCGCTCATTTGACTTTTTGTTCCCGTTTTCACCACGAGGCCAACGTTGTCTATACGGCGTCAATCCTAGCGCTATCGCGTTGGTGTTTCCATAACGGACGTCTTCAGCGCGCGTTATGCGTTGCACGCGTACTACGTGTGTTCTTCTCTATCCGCGTCATTATATGCTACAACGGACGTCATATAGTGCGTCATAATAACACGCGTACTGTGCGCAGCTGACTACGCTTGTGTGCACCCGGCCTAAGAGGTAAAATCAATCCAGAAAACAACCCCCCTCCCTGCTTTCTCCAAAATGTAAAGCGTCAGAGAGCTGTGCGCAGTTTGACTTGGAAGAAATATTATCCAATCCGTTTTAGGCCAAAATTTATGAACTTGATAAAATGTCTGCATTGGAGATTTCCGTTTTTCCTCACATTCTCCAGTTTGTCCATTCACAAAAAAATAAATAATCCCAGTTCCCATCTGTGAGCGCGGAGCCCTGTATGTGTATGTTGTGACAGCTCGGCAGGACACAAGGCCTGGGCTAACACTGCACACACAGAGTAAGACAGGGACAGGAGCTGCTGAGCTTTGTCCAGGAAGGTTTCTCCCATTTCTAATAAAGGCTTCATAGAAAGCAGAGCCATTCATTACTTTGTATCTAGAATCCTCTGTACACACACACACTCTGATACAATGACACACACATTGATACAATGACATTTCACAACACTTACAATATTTACATGATGTGAATGAGGAAGCCTTTAAAACCTCTGCAACCTTGTCAAGGGGTCACTCCCACAATGCACTGCCACCAGAATCAGGAGGGGGGGGGTCACTCCCACAAAGCTCAGCCACCAGGATCAGGAGAGGGTCACTCCCACAAAGCTCAGCCACCAGGATCAGGAGAGGGGCACTCCCACAAAAGCTCAGCCACCAGGATCAGGAGAGGGGCACTCCCACAAAAGCTCAGCCACCAGGATCAGGAGAGGGGGGTCACTCACACAAAGCTCAGCCACCAGGATCAGGGGAGGAGCACACCCACCAGGATCAGGAAGGGGGGGGGTCACTCCCATAAAGCTCAGCCAACAGGACCAGGAAGGGGGGGCACACTCCCACAAAGCTCAGCCAACAGGACCAGGAGGGGGGGGGCGCACTCCCACAAAGCTCAGCCAACAGGACCAGGAGGGGGGGGCGCACTCCCACAAAGCTCAGCCAACAGGACCAGGAGGGGGGGGGTGCACTCCCACAAAGCTCAGCCAACAGGACCAGGAGGGGGTGCAATCCCACAACGCTCAGCCAACAGGACCAGGAGGGGGGGGCAATCCCACAAAGCTCAGCCAACAGGACCAAGGGGGGGGGCAATCCCACAACGCTCAGCCAACAGGACCAGGAGGGGGGGCAATCCCACAAAGCACAGCCAACAGGACCAAGAGGGGGCAATCCCACAACGCTCAGCCAACAGGACCAGGAGGGGGGCACTCCCACAAAGCTCAGCCAACAGGACCAAGAGGGGGTGCAATCCCACAAAGCTCAGCCACCAGGATCAGGAGGGGGGCACTCCCACAACTCTCAGCCACCAGGATCAGGAAGGGGGGGGGGCAATCCCACAAAGCTCAGCCAACAGGACCAGGGGGGGGCAATCCCACAAAGCTCAGCCAACAGGACCAGGAGGAGGGGGGCAATCCCACAAAGCTCAGCCAACAGGACCAGGAGGGGGGGGGCAATCCCACAAAGCTCAGCCAACAGGACCAGGAGGGGGGGGCAATCCCACAAAGCTCAGCCAACAGGACCAAGAGGGGGCACTCCCACAACGCTCAGCCAACAGGACCAGGTGGGAGCACTCCCACAATGCACAGTCAATAGGACATTGCCTGGATCCCCTCCCAATCCCCCCATAAGAGCCTCCACCACCCTGTGATCCGATCCCCTCACCGCCTCGCAGGTCGCACAGGGCCGGAGACTCAAAGCCCTCCCGGGGGTCCCCTCAGCTGTCACCTCCCGGAGCCTGCTGGGAGAGGCCTACCCATGTGTGTCAGGCGGGGAGCGGGCTGTGCCCGGGGGAAGCTGCGGGGGCAGGGCGGCCCAGTCAGCCGGGAGTGAGAGCGGAGCCCGGGCCCTTTACCTGTCACTGGGAATCCCGCGGGGACGGGGAAACCATCCGCTGTCACTCCACTGTCACGGCTACCGATCACTCCGCAGCCATTACCTGGGATCCCGGGATTCACCATCTGACTCTGCCCGCGGGGTGAACGTCCGGGGGTAACGACAGGGAAAGGACACGACCGAACTCCAAACTTCACCCGCTACCGAACCGCCCTGTCACCGTGTGAGCGGCAGCTGCTGCAGCAGCCAGGGGGAGCCTCCAGCGGCAGGAGCGGACCTGGCGGTGACAGCCACAAAACGCACCCCTGCTACCCAGATGGACTCGTCCACTCTACGGGAGCCGCAGAGGACCAGGAGTCTTCACTTGGCGGTTTTTCCCCTCATTTCAGTTAGGGTGTTTCTGGATCCATAATATCTGGCACCGGACCACGGATGAAAGGTTCAGCTCTGTCACATACCTTCCAAGTGTCTCTATTTAGAAGGGACAGTCACTAGGTTTGTCCCAAATTCCTTTATTCCTAATTTCTCTCCTAAAATCCCTCTTTTTTGAGAATATATATATATATATATATACAGGGTGTGTTGGTGTAAAACACAGCTGCAAAGCAATAAAACGACCAACCCTGACCCTTCAGATATTTTGGAAATACATCTCCGGTGATGCTTAAACACCCATTAGATTGGCTGAGCATCATGGGACATGTAGTTCCAAAATACCTGGATGGCCAACGTTGCAGGAGGAGGTATACTAAACGCTGCTAGAAGTCACTTGCTGTAATGTGAAGCAGTTCAATATGACGCTGATACTTTGCTCTTGTTCTTAATGACGTTTTTATTCATGTAAATTACATTCATAGGTTGATATTTTTTATAAACGGTCAAGTTACCAAAATCATAAGCATCAATTTCTGCCCATTCGATATCTTGGAGGGTTTGCGCTATCCTATATAGACGCAAGCATCGGAATTAACATATAGGGTTATTCACTAACCAATGATATATAGAAAGAACGGCGGTTTCAAGGGACACTCTATGCACCCTGACCACTTTATCTTTTAGAAGTGGTCGGGCAATGTGGTGTGCGCCCACTTCCTGCGCCCCCACTTCCTGCGCCCCCTGCTGCCCTGTTTTAGGCTGGGGTCAGACCAGCGCACTTTTAACGTGCGTTCTGGCACACTTAATCACGGCCGCACTAGCAGCAAATGACGGACAATGACGGCCAATATACGAAGTACGGTCGCACGAAAGTCCGGCTGCGCAACGCAAGTGGAAAATGAACGCATTTTTTCGAGAACGCAGAACCGCTAGTACGGACGTACAGAGTGCGCTGCGTCCACTAGCGGTGTGTGTGTGTGATTTGGAGACGTCAGACCCTGCTCGTGTCCGGGTCAACATAACGTCCAGACGCAAAAAGTTTCCTGGTTTGGAGTCGTAAAACATCACGCACGAAAATGCGCATTGTATGTCCGTTTTCGCATATTCCGTGAAAAAATACATCAATGCGTTCGGACGCACTTTTTTACGTTCGCGTCTAAAAATACTTTCGTTTGACCCTAGCCTTAATCGGAGCCTCACGGCTGTCATTCCGTTACAGGGAATATGAAACTGCTGCCGGCCATGGACCAGCTCGGGGACGGTTGATGCTGACATCAGCATGTCTACACGAGTCGGTGCCGAGCGCGAACAAGGTGTGCACGCAGCATGTCTGATCTGTCGTGTCTATGAAAGCACTTAGGCCAGTGTCAGACGAGTGCACTGTGTGCGCCTTTACTGACGTGCCTTCCGACGCTCGTTGCAGCGTTGTGACGTTTCGGCTGGGCCGGCCACACGCTGTAACGCATGCACGAATTGCACGAGCTGCAGCAGTTGTGCTAAAAGCCTCCCTGTCGAAATGCTAGACTCGCGTTCGACAGGGGCTGCAAAGCACGTTGCTCCATAGGAGGATCGAGCCTTGCAGCGCTGAGCGCACTAACTGCAGTCAGCGAGGTGGCCAGACGAGCGTCAGAGTGGAAGGAACGTCCACTCTCATGGACGTTCCTTCCTCTCTGAAAAACGCTCGTCTGACCCCGGCCTAAACTGTGTATACAGGGTTATTCAGAGAGAGGTGAAAAGCAGGAGAATGACTGGAGAAGTGAAAATTCTAGGTCAAAATAGCCAAACCAGAAAAATTCTCCCATTTATCTCACTTTCCAAATCGGCTATTTTGACCTAGAATTTTCACTTCTCCAGTCATTCTCCTGCTTTTCACCTCTCTCTGAATAACCCTGTATGTGTCCAGGAAACATGGCCGATCTGGCAACCCTGACTGGGCCTAGAGCAGTAAAGGTGTGTGGTTGGTTGGAGGGGGCATCATTACTAATCCTAATGTCCTTTCTTTCAGAGGCTCACTATATATGAGGTGTGTGGGTGCGTGACAGAGCTGTAAAACCATAAAAATCCCAGCAATGAGTCTCTGAACTAAAGGCTGCTCACCCAAAAACAGGAATTTTATGAGCCCTTACGGATTTTAGTATTTCCAGATTAGGGACGGGTCCCGCCACTCTGGAACCTGGCTCCTGAGCGCTGCAGTAGATGGCGGCACATGCTGGGAGCCTCTGGGCAGCCCCAGCGTGTGACATGCTGCTCGAGGGTCAGGTTGACTCCATGCATCATGTCTGCTGAGTAACCACGCACATAACTCTCAGCGTCTGTACACACTATCAGGGTTATTCAAAGAGCTCCGAATTGTGGCCGACAGGTAACCGAACAGTGCCTTTCCTGGCCATTCGGCTATTCAGAGAGCAGGCAGTTCGCCAAGTGTTGGCGAATTTCCTGCACATTCGGTGCCTGTTTGAGGGCAGTGAAATCCCCATAGCAATGCTTCGTCTATTCAGAGAACAAAAACCAGCAGTGAAAAGTTGCCGAAATGCCCTGCCATTCGGTAGATTCATTCGACAGGTTTATTCAGGCAAATCCCATAGGCTTCAATGTTAAAAATATTCCCGTTTTAATTCAATATCTAATAAACCGTTTATTATAATATTCTGCAGTAAAAAGTCTCTTTTATTTATAGATTTTTTTTAGGGCCTTTTAGGCATTTTTCCCGATTTTTTTAGCGAAACTTTTTTTTAACTGTTTTTTCTTTTTTCTGTTACAGCCCTTTTTATTATCATTCATTGGATCTTATATGTAAATTCCAGGCATTTTCGTTCTGTAGTTTCTTTGCAAACAGCGTTTCACTTTTCAAACATTCAAGCGTATTTTTTTTTTCTCACTACATTCGTCTGGGTATGTCTGGTCTGAGGTCTGTGTAATATAGATATACTGTGTATATATATATATGGGTGTGTATCCATGTATATGTATGTAGGCAAGTCTGGTCGGAGGTCTGTGTATATACAGTGGCAAGAAAAAGTATGTGAACCCTTTGGGATTACGTGGAGTTTGGCATGAATTGGTCATAAAATGTCTCTGATCTTCATCTAAGTCACATCAATTTGAAAAACACAGTCTGCTTAAAATAATACGACACAAACATTATATGTTTTCATGTTTTTATTGAACAGAACATGTAAACATTCACAGTGCAGGGTGGAAAAAGTATGTGAACCTTTGGACTTAATAACTGGTTGACCCTCCTTTGGCAGCAATAACCTCAACCAAACGTTTCCTGTAGTTGCAGATCAGACCTGCACAACGATCTGGAGTAATTTTGGACCACTCCTCTTCACAAAACTGTTTCAGTGTAGCAATATTCTTGGGATGTCTGGTGTGAATCGCTCTCTTAAGGTCATGCCACAGCATTTCAATCGGGTTGAGGTCAGGACTCTGGGCCACTCCAGAATGCGTATTTTGTTTTGTTGAAGCCATTCTTTTGTTGAATTACTTGTATGCTTTGGGTCATTGTCCTGTTGCATCACCCATCCTCTGCGGAGCTTCAGTTGGCGGACAGATGGTCTTACGTTTTCCTGAAAAATGTCTTGATAAACTCTGGAATTCATTTTTCCATCAATGACAACCATCCGTCCAGGCCCTGAGGCAGCAAAGCAGCCCCAAACCATGATGCTCCCTCCGTCATGTTTTACAGTGGGGATGAGGTTTTGATGTTGGTGTGCTGTGCCTTTTTTTCTCCACACATAGTTTTGTGTTTTTTTTCCAAACAACTCAATTTTGGTTTCATCTGTCCACAGAATATTTTGCCAGTAGTGCTGTGGAACATCCAGGTGCTCTTTTGCAAACTTCAAACGTGCTGCAATATTCTTTTTGGACAGCAATGGCTTCCTCCGTGGTGTCCTCCCATGTACTCCATTCTTGTTTAATGTTTTCCTTATTGTAGATGTGTCACAGAAATCTCTGGCACATGCTAACATTTTTGTTAAGTCTTTAGCTGACACTCTAGGATTTTTCTTTACCTCATTAAGCATTCTGCGCTGTGCTCTTGCATTCATCTTTACAGGACGACCACGCCTAGGGAGAGTAGCAACAGTGCTGAACTTTCTCCTTTTGTAGACAGTCTGTCTTACCGTGGACACATGAACATCAAGGCTTTTGGAGATACTTTTGTAACCCTTTCCAGCTTCATGCAAGTCAACAATTCTTGATCGTAGGTCTTCTGAAAGCTCTTTTCTGAGAGGCATGGTTCACATCAGGCAGTGCTTCTTGAAACCAGTAAACCCAAAACTGGTGTGTGTTTTTAAAGGGCAGGACAGCTTTCAGCAACACATCCAATAATATCACACTGATTGGACTCAAGGTTGGCTCACTCCTGGCTCCAAATCGCTCTTGGAGAAGTCATTAGGCTAGGGGTTCACATACTTTTTCCACCCTGCATTGTGAATGTTTACATGTTTGTGTTGTATTATTTTAAGCAGACTGTGTTTTTCAAATTGTTGTGACTTAGATGAAGATCAGAGCACATTTTATAACCAATTCATGCAAAACTCCTCGTATTCCCAAAGGGTTCACATACTTTTTCTTGCAACTGTATATGTATCTGAGATGAGGTTTGTGTGTGTGCAGGGGCTAAATGGGGTTTCTGGCCATACATTTCAATATAAACAAAAACTGGACAGGCTTTTGGCAAAATCCGGTGAGTACTTTAAAAAAGTATCGGTACTTGTACTCGGTCCTAAAAATGTGGTATCGGTGCATCCCTAGTGAAAATTCTAGGTCAAAATAGCCAAACCAGAAAAATTCTCTAATTTATCTCACTTTCCAAATCCCCAAGCATTCTGAATTTCTGATATTTCCAGATTTCAGAATCTGGGAGAATTCGGTGTTTGAAAGGAAGGTGATTGCGACAGGAGAGCCTCGATCTCCTTCCTGCTGCAGCCTCACAGGGTTATTCAAGAGAATCGAAAAGTCACTGCATGTTTGGTGACTTTTCGTTCTCTTCAATTCGGTGCGATTTGGCGATCCCATTTCGGCGACCCTGCGGTGTATTCAGCAAGCACCACAGGGCCGTCGTACTGCAGGGAAAAGTCGCCGCAAACCCGATGAACACTCACCGCAAAACCCAGGGAACGCACACCGAAACCCGCAAAAACATCTGGATTAACCTCGCCGAACACACCAGAGAAACCCGAGCAGCTGCCGATCACAGCGCGGAGCAGCCACTGGAAAAAGCCAACACCGCAGACGAATGGAGTGAAGAAAAAAAAAACAGTACGCTTGAATGTTTGAAAAGTGAAACGCTGTTTGCACAGAAACTACAGAATGAAAATGTCTGAAATTTACATATGAGATCCAATGAATGATAATAAAAAGGGCTGTTACAGAAAAAAGAAAGAACGATTTAAAAAAAAAAACGGAAAAGAAATTTCGCTAAAAAAAATTCTGAAAAATGCCTAAAAGATCCTAAAAAAATCTATGAATAAAGAGACTTTTTACTGCAGAATATTATAAGCAACGGTTTATTAGTTATTGAATTAAAACGGGAATATTTTTAACATTGAAGCCTATGGGATTCGCCTGAATAAACCTGTCGAATGAAACCACTGAATGGCAGGGCAATTCGGCAACTTTTCCCTGCTGGTTTCTGTTCTCTGAATAGACGAAGCATTGCTTCTTTATGGGGATTTCACTGCCCTCGAACAGGCACCGAATGTGCAGACAATTCGCCACGATTTGATGAACTGCCTGCTCTCTGAATAGCCGAATTTCACTGTTCGGTTACCTTTCGGACACAATTTGGATCTCTTTGAAAAACCCTGATAGCCCCCCGTACACACACACACACACACTTTGCACTGATACCACTTTTTAAGGCCGAGTACAAGTACTGATACTTTTTTTCCATGTACTCACTGATACCAAGTACCAATACTTTCATTTAATGTCATGTGACCAATAAATAATTTCGGATTTTGCTGGAAGTCTGTCCAATTTATGTTAATATTTAAATGTATGGCCAGGCACCCCATTTACCCCCTGCACAGCCTGACCCCCACCTTGAACACACAGACACCTCATCTCAGATATATATACAGGGCTCGAGTCCTGCGGGAACGGCGTTTCCGCACTTCTCCCACAGCAGGAACGCTGTGGCCGCAGTGGCCCGAGCCCGAAACGATTGAGCAGGCCACCGCTGCCACACATTGCCAGCAGCCGCGTGCTTCCTGCTAGAATGGCCGCTGACAGGGAGTGCAGCTGGGATCTAACAGCCAGCCGTGATCTCGCTAGATCGCGGCAGACTGTTTCATCGATCCCAGGCGAGCAGCTGCACTTCTTGTCAGTGGCCATTCTAGCAGGAAGCACGCGGCCACCGGCAATATGCAGCGGCGGCAGCCTGCTCAATCGTTTCGGGCCCACAGAGAGGTGAGCTGGCTGCTGGGGGCAATAATATCCATGATAGCTGGGGCATTATCCATGAGACCTGGGGGCAATATGCATGAGAGCTAGGGCATATCCATGAGAGCTGGGGCATTATCCATGAGAGCTGGGGCATTATCCATGAGAGCTGGGGCATTATCCATGAGAGCTGGGGCATTATCCATGAGAGCTGGGGGCAATATCCATGAGAGCTAGGGCATATCCATGAGAGCTGGGGCGAATATGCATGAGAGCTGGGGGCAATATCCATGAGACCTGGGGCATATCCATGAGACCTGGGGACACTATCCATGAGACCTGGGGGCAATATGCATGAGAGCTAGGGCATATCCATGAGAGCTGGGGGCAATATCCATGAGAGCTAGGGCATATCCATGAGAGCTGGGGCATTATCCATGAGAGCTGGGGGCAATATCCATGAGAGCTAGGGCATATCCATGAGAGCTGGGGCATTATCCATGAGAGCTGGGGGCAATATGCATGAGAGCTAGGGCATATCCATGAGACCTGAAGCATATCCATTAGAGCTGGGGGCATATCCATGAGACCTGGGGCATATCCATGAGGGCTGGGGTATTATCCATGAGAGCTGGGGGGCATATCCATGTGAACTGGGGCAATATATACCCATATGAGATGGGGTCAATAATATCCATATGAGCTGGGGGGCAAATATATCCATATAACCAGTGCTGTGCATATTATTCTGGGGGTCCAGTGCTGTGTATATGTAAATCTGTGGGGTCTGTGCCTGTGTATATAATTCTGGGGGGGGTCTGTGCCTGTGTATATAATTCTGGAGGGTCTGTGCCTGGATATATATATATAAAATGCGTTAGTCCAGTTACCACAATCACGAGTATACCTGTACGTAGTGATACCTTTCACTGATCAGTATAGTTTCCAGTTTACACTCTTGAAAGTTTGTCTTTTAAATGTAATGTTAGCCCAATAAAAATGGTATCACCGGCTCGTCCGGCTATACTCGTAATATATATATATTTTCTTCAGGTAATGGGGGTTGTGGAATTCGTGGGTGAGTTCCCTCACTTTTTTTCCCAAGACTTGACCCCTGAATATATATGTATACCCACTCACACCTCATATATATGTATACCCACTCACACCTCATATATATGTATACCCACTCAGACCTCATATATATGTATACCCACTCAGACCTCATATATATGTATACCCACTCACACCTCATATATATGTATACCCACTCAGACCTCATATATATGTATACCCACTCAGACCTCATATATATGTATACCCACTCAGACCTCATATATATGTATACCCACTCACACCTCATATATATGTATACCCACTCAGATACATGTATACAGACCTCAGTCCAGATCATGCCCACTCAAATACATATATACAGACCTCAACATTTGGATGTTTTTGGCTTGAAGGATAGGTGCCACCCCTGGGCTATTGTTGTCACTTGGATAGACAAAGCTCCGGTGCAGTGCAGCAGGGGCCCGCCAGGCGGCGCAGGGCCAGTCATTCTGCATGCTTCCTGGGTGCAGTACCAGCATTGACCGGCAGGGGGAGCCCGCGCAGTAACGGCCTGCATCGAGTGCTCAAAGTCACGTGCCGCGGTAGGGCGTGTCCGCTCTTTCCACTCGGCTTCCAAGCTCCGCCTCCCCTTCTTTCGTGAGGGAAGGGGGGTCCTGTGACGACAAGAGGGCCTGGCTGCGTCGCTTTGTTGCGTTCCCTCCCTCCGGGTGACGCACCCGGTTACGTATCTCGGACAAACCGCCCCGGGCCCGGCCCGCCGCCTGTGACGTGAACACCGTTACGGCACAGCCGTCCTGACAGGGTGAGTCCGTCACACGCGCAATGTCTGACAGGCCATGCACTGACAGCTCCTCACCGCCAGAGGGCGCTGCTCTGCCCCAACCGCCTGTGTGCTACAGCTCACCGTGTGATACTGGGATCCGACGTCATTACCAGTCACATGATGCCCTGTATATGCTCTATTTATCTTATAATATAGAGATCTGACGTTACTGCCGGTCACACAGCGCTCTGTATGTGATATATCCCATATAATACAGAGGTATGACATTATTACTGGTCACACAGCGCTCTGTATATGATATATACCATATAATACAGAGGTATGACATTATTACTGGTCACACAGCGCTCTGTATATGATATATACCATATAATACAGAGGTATGACATTATTACTGGTCACACAGCGCTCTGTATGTGATATATCCCATATAATACAGAGGTATGACATTATTACTGGTCACACAGCGCTCTGTATTTGATATATCCCATATAATACAGAGGTATGACATTATTACTGGTCACACAGCGCTCTGTATATGATATATCCCATATAATACAGAGGTATGACATTATTACTGGTCACACAGCGCTCTGTATATGATATATCCCATATAATACAGAGGTATGACATTATTACTGGTCACACAGCGCTCTGTATATGATATATCCCATATAATACAGAGGTATGACATTATTACTGGTCACACAGCGCTCTGTATATGATATATCCATATAATACAGAGGTATGACATTATTACTGGTCACACAGCGCTCTGTATATGATATATCCCATATAATACAGAGGTATGACATTATTACTGGTCACACAGCGCTCTGTATGTGCTATATACCATATAATACAGAGGTATGACATTATTACTGGTCACACAGCTCTCTGTATGTGATATATCCCATATAATACAGAGGTATGACATTATTACTGGTCACACAGCGCTCTGTATGTGCTATATCCCATATAATACAGAGGTATGACATTATTACTGGTCACACAGCGCTCTGTATGTGCTATATCCCATATAATACAGAGGTATGACATTATTACCATCACACAGCGCTCTGTATATGATATATCCCATATAATACAGAGGTATGACATTACTGCCGGTCACACAGCGCTCTGTATGTGATATATACCATATAATACAGAGGTATGACATTACTGCCGGTCACACAGCGCTCTGTATGTGATATATCCCATATAATACAGAGGTATGACATTATTACTGGTCACACAGCGCTCTGTATGTGATATATCCCATATAATACAGAGGTATGACATTATTACTGCCGGTCACACAGCGCTCTGTATGTGCTATATCCCATATAATACAGAGGTATGACATTACTGCCGGTCACACAGCGCTCTGTGTGTGATATATCCCATATAATACAGAGGTATGACATTACTGCCGGTCACACAGCGCTCTGTATGTGATATATACCATATAATACAGAGGTATGACATTATTACCGGTCACACAGCGCTCTGTATGTGCTATATCCCATATAATACAGAGGTATGACATTACTGCCGGTCACACAGCGCTCTGTATGTGATATATCCCATATAATACAGAGGTATGACATTATTACTGGTCACACAGCACTCTGTATATGATATACAGTTGTGTTCAAAAATTTTCAAACCCCCCCCCCCCCCTCCACTGAAATTGAGTGTTTTGGCCAGTTTGACATTGATTTTGATCATTCAGTCATCTTGCTTACAATTAAATCAAAGAGGCACGTGTAGGTCAGACAAATATAACATAACATTTATAATGAAATAACCACAAATGTCTTTTCTGTGCTCACATCATTATCAGTTTTATTCAACCCCCAAGTGACATTCAATCTTAGTACTTAGTACAACATCCTTTTACAGTTATAACAGCTTTTAAATGTGAAGCATAGCTTGACACAAGTGTCTTGCAGCGATCTACGGGTATCTTCGCCCATTCGTCATGGGCAAAAGCCTCCAGTTCAGTCACATTCTTAGGCTTGCGCACTGCAACTGCTTTCTTTAAGTCCCACCAGAGGTTCTCAATACGATTTAAATCAGGTGACTGCGATGGCCACTCCAAAATGTTCCAGCCTTTAATCTGCAACCATGCTCTAGTGGACTTGGAGGTATGCTTGGGATCTTTGTCCTGTTGAAAGGTCCAACGTCTCCCAAGCCTCAGGTTTGTGACGGACTGCATCACATTGTCATCCAATATCTCCTGGTACTGAAGAGAATTCATGGTACCTTGCACACGCTGAAGCTTCCCTGTACCTGCAGAAGCAAAACAGCCCCAAAGCATGATTGACCCCCCCCCCCCGCCATGCTTCACAGTAGGCCAGGTGTTCTTTTCTTCATAGGCCTTGTTCTTCCTCCTCCAAACATAGCGTTGATCCATGGGCCCAAACAGTTCTAATTTTGTTTCATCAGTCCACAGAACACTATCCCAAAACTTCTGTGGTTTGTCCACATGACTTTTGGCATACTGCAGTCGACTCTTCTTATTGTTTGGAGACAGCAAGGGGGTGCGCCTGGGAGTTCTGGCATGGAGGCCTTCATTACGCAGAGTGCACCGTATTGTCTGAGCTGAAACTTCAGTACCCACATCTGACAAATCTTTTCTCAGTTCCTCAGCAGTCACACGGGGACTTTTCTCCACTCTACGCTTCAGGTAGCGCACAGCAGTCGAAGTCAGCATCTTCTTTCTGCCACAACCAGGTAGCGTTTCAACAGTGCCCTTTGCCTTGAATTTGTGAATGATGCTTCCTATGGTCTCTCTTGGTATGTTTAACATCTTTGCAATCTTCTTATAGCCATTGCCCTTCCTGTGAAGAGTAATCACCTCTTCTCTTGTCTTCCTGGACCATTTTCTTGACTTCACCATGTTTGTAACCACACCAGTAAATGTCTAGAAGGAGCTGAGTATCACAGTCATTTTAAAGCTGCCTAATTGGTGCTTATTATGCTTTATTGCTGCTCCGTGACATCCACAGGTGTTTTCAATACCTGATTGAGAACACTTGAATGAACCTCTGTTCTTCAGAGTGGTAGTCTTTAAGGGGTTGAATAATTGTGTCAATGAAGAATTCACAAAAGAAACCTTTACTACTGTATTACAAAACCAATTGATGTCATTTTAGGCTGGGGTCAGACGAGCGTAGTGTTCACGTCTGTGATTGCGCCTAAAAGTACGTCCGTGATAGCATGACAGACAGCCCATCGGAGCCCGACACACGAAGTACGACGGCACTGAACTGCGGACGCACAACGGCCGCGGCCCACGGACGCAAGGCAGGCAGGAACGTATATCCCCTAGAACGGCCGCACAAAGTGCGCTGCGTCCGCAACGTCTGCATAGCTTTGTGTGTGAGTGATGGAATGTGGTCAGACGGACTGCATTTATACGTCCAGCATTTTTCACGGACAAAATGGTTTTGCTTTTTAATTTATTTTTCCTCCTACATCCGTCAAAATATAAACGTCAGTGAAAAAAACGGACTGTGTGACCACTACTGTGTCTTCCGTACTGACGTACGTCCGTGTGCAAGGACGTACAGTCCGTAGAAATCACGCTCGTCTGACCCTAGCCTTAGTTGCATTTGGTTCTTTAAAAAGTCCTTGTAGGATTTCATTCTGAATACAATTACAAATGTACACTAAATTCCCTAAAACCCTTTACAGCATTGGGGGTTGAATAATTTTGAACACAACTGTATACCATATAATACAGAGGTATGACATTATTACCCGTCACACAGTGCTCTGTATGTGATATATACTTAAAAACTCTGGCATTGGTGATCGCACGCTAACCTGGTTTCAATCATATGTATCCGACCGATCACAATATGTGTCAATTTCTGGCAGCTCCTCCCTCCCGCTCCCAGTCACTTGCAGTGTACCCCAAGGCTCAATACTAGGCCCCCTGCTATTCACAATATTCATAAATGATCTGCCCAACGTCTGCAAAGCCTCAACTGTACACATGTACGCAGAGTCGCAGACGACACTGTAATCTATACCAGCAAACCAAATCTCCCGCAGCTGGAGGCCGTGCTGCAAGAACAATTCACAGAGGTAGAAAAGTGGATCAAACACAACAAACGTTTTTTAAATACTGACAAAACGGTAACGATGCTCTTTGGAACAAAACCTAAACTACACAACTTGCAAAAGTCCCAACTATGTGTCAGGACAAAATCAAATGGCATGCTGACCACAGTCACTTCTCTCAAATATCCAGGTATGTGGTTAGACCCAAATCTATCCTTTGGCCCCCACATCGAAAAACTCGCATCTAAACTTTACCCCAAACTAGGTGCCCTGTAGAGAAACAAATCCTGCCTGAGCCCCACGGTAAGAAAACAGATTGTACAACAAATGCTTATGCCAGCTATTGATTACGGAGATGTAGTGTATGCAGCAGCCCCGCAAACACTTCTTCAGAAACTTACTACATTGTATAACTCCTTCTGCCGCTTTGCATTACAATGTAACTACATGACCCACCATTGTGACATGTTAAAAGAGCTAAACTGGCCATCGCTGGAGTCTAAACGCACCCTTCACCTTTCCAGCCTGGTGTCTAAGAGCATTTCTGGGAAGCTGCCACCCTACCTGAATAGACTGCTTCCCCCAGCAGCTCCCTCATCCTATAGCCTCCGATCTAGGACCAGCACCTTACTTGCAATACCACAATACAAAAGGAAAGTGGCTCGGTCCTCCTTTTCCTACAGAGCACCACAATTATGGAATAACCTCCCAGACACCATCAAATCTTCCCCCAGTCTTAAGTCACTCAAGAGCTCCTTACTAACATACCTCAATACAGAATGCACCTGTAAACATGTAACCTAGTGACTATATTTCCTACATATTTATTTTCTGTTAATCTGTATATTTGTGTTGTTTTTTTTAATATCTTGCATTGTATTACTTTGTATTTCTGTAACTGTAACACTTCAATGTTCTTGAACCCAGGACATACTTGAAAATGAGAGAAATCTCAATGTATCCTTCCTGGTAAAATCCTTTATAAATAAATAAATATCCCATATAATACAGAGGTATGACATTATTGCCATCACACAGCGCTCTGTATGTGATATATCCCATATAATACAGAGGTATGACATTATTACCGGTCACACAGCGCTCTGTATGTGATATATCCCATATAATACAGAGATCTGACATTATTACTGGTCACACAGCGCTCTGTATATGATATATCCCATATAATGCAGAGATCTGACATTGTCGCCAGTCAGATATTGCTCCGTAATGTTCTTCCAGTTATTTTTTTCAATTTCTATTCACTTTTATGTAGATCTGACAGTCCGATGACTATGGACGGAGTTATACTGCACCCGGATGGAAACACCAGCGACTCTGCGTCAGAAAGTGATTCAGCTCTTTTATCTAATCACCTGACTCAGGTACCCAAAATGTCAAAGGTAATAGGGATTGTGGGTCTTTACGCCACATTCCAGTATGCATCTTACAATGCCGCTCCTCCATGCCATACCAAAGGGGCTAAATTAAATCGAACACTCTAGTCACCATGGCCAAATTAGCCCAGTCAATTGGCCATGATGTGCCAAGTGCCCCCACTTTGCTGTCCCAGCGTTACCTGTGATAATCTTCCACAGTGGAGGTCATTCCCTTGCCTGGAAGGCTGTCATCCAGGTAACACTGGACAGCATTCTGGGTTTATGTACAGCAGTACACAACCGGACACAGGTTGAACATTCCTAATTTAATGTGTATCAAAGGCCGAAACCTGAGTGCTGACACCGCACGTGGCTGCTGACACGACACCGCACGTGGCTGATGACACGACACCGCACGTGGCTGCTGACATGTCACCTCACGTGGCTCCTGACCTGATGTCACAAACTATCCGGGTTATTCAGAGAGCTGTGAAAAGCAGGAGAATGACTGGAGAATGGAAAATTCTAGGTCAAAATAGCCAAACCTGAAAAATTCTCCCATTCATCTCACTTTCCAAATCGGCTATTTTGACCTAGAATTTTCCTGTCATTATCCTGCTTTTCAACGCTCTCTAAATAGCCCTGTATGTTTCATGCACAGAATTATTGAACATATTGTAATGACGTTCAGGCTGTTTGTAGCAGGAAGGGATATCCTGATCCCATCTCAAAGAGTGATGTCAGGAGCCGATCAAAGTATTTTTCGGTGACTGGTATCAGCTTCATTAAGCCAATCTGTTGCATGAGTCCTGCCCTATAGGGCGCATGTGGTAACCCAGCTATACAGTGCTGTTTGCTCTATAAAAATTCTAATGTGTGCCCAGGCAAAACCCTTTACGGTGAACTCTTCATTCACCAGGGACACCTGACTGTTTCCCACACAATGCTATGATGCAGCGCTTCAAAGATCACCCTTGGCATGTGTGTCTATGTGTCATCATGTTTGTCTGTGTCATCATGTTTATCTATGTCAGTGTGTCAGCAAATGTATCAGCATGGGTGGGTGTGTCAGTATGTGTATCTGTGTATTAACTTACAGTTGTGTTCAAAATTATTCAACCCCCACTGAAATTGAGTGTTTTGGCCAGTTTGACATTGATTTTGATCATTCCGTCATCTTGCTTACAATTAAATCAAAGAGGCACGTGTAGGTCAGACAAATATAACATGACATTTATAATGAAATAACCACAAATGTCTTTTCTGTGCTCACATCATTATCAGTTTTATTCAACCCCCAAGTGACATTCAATCTTAGTACTTAGTGCAACATCCTTTTACAGTTATAACAGCTTTTAAACGTGAAGCATAGCTTGACACAAGTGTCTTGCAGCGATCTACGGGTATCTTCGCCCATTCGTCATGGGCAAAAGCCTCCAGTTCAGTCACATTCTTAGGCTTGCGCACTGCAACTGCTTTCTTTAAGTCCCACCAGAGGTTCTCAATCGGATTTAAGTCAGGTGACTGCGATGGCCACTTCAAAATGTTCCAGCCTTTAATCTGCAACCATGCTCTAGTGGACTTGGAGGTATGCTTGGGTTCATTGTCCTGTTGAAAGGTCCAACGTCTCCCAAGCCTCAGGTTTGTGACGGACTGCATCACATTGTCATCTAATATCTCCTGGTACTGAAGAGAATTCATGGTACCTTGCACACGCTGAAGCTTCCCTCTACCTGCAGAAGCAAAACAGCCCCAAAGCATGATTGACCCCCCGCCATGCTTCACAGTAGGCAAGGTGTTCTTTTCTTCATAGGCCTTGTTCTTCCTACTCCAAACATAGCGTTGATCCATGGGCCCAAACAGTTCTAATTTTGTTTCATCAGTCCACAGAACACTATCCCAAAACTTCTGTGGTTTGTCCACATGACTTTTGGCATACTGCAGTCGACTCTTCTTATTCTTTGGAGACAGCAAGGGGGTGCGCCTGGGAATTCTGGCATGGAGGCCTTCATTACGCAGAGTGCGCCGTATTGTCTGAGCTGAAACTTCAGTACCCACATCTGACAAATCTTTTCTCAGTTCCTCAGCAGTCACAAGGGGACTTTTCTCCACTCTACGCTTCAGGTAGCGCACAGCAGTCGAAGTCAGCATCTTCTTTCTGCCACGACCAGGTAGCGTTTCAACAGTGCCCTTTGCCTTGAATTTGCGAATGATGCTTCCTATGGTCTCTCTTGGTATGTTTAACATCTTTGCAATCTTCTTATAGCCATTGCCCTTCCTGTGAAGATTAATCACCTCTTCTCTTGTCTTCCTGGACCATTCTCTTGACTTCACCATGTATGTAACCACACCAGTAAATGTCTAGAAGGAGCTGAGTATCACAGTGATTTTAAAGCTGCCTAATTGGTGCTTATTATGCTTTATTGCTGCTCCGTGACATCCACAGGTGTTTTCAATACCTGATTGAAAACACTTGAATGAACCTCTGTTCTTCAGAGTGGTAGTCTTTAAGGGGTTGAATAATTGTGTCAATGAAGAATTCACAAAAGAAACATTTACTACTGTATTACAAAACCAATTGATGTCATTTTAGTTGCATATGGTTCTTTAAAAAGTCCTTGTAGGATTTCATTCTGAATACAATTACAAATGTACGCTAAATTCCCTAAAACCCTTTACAGCATTGGGGGTTGAATAATTTTGAACACAACTGTATGTGTCCGTGTATCAGCATGTGTATCTGTGTGGCAGCATTTATGTCATCGTGTGTGTGTCTGTAGGTCAGCATGTATGTCTATCAGGGTTATTTAAAGAGATCCGAATTGCTGGCGAAAGGTCACCGAATGCTGCAATTCAGCATTCGGTTACCTTTCCTGGCCATTTGGCTATTCAGAGAGCAGGCAGTTCGCCAAATGTTGGCGAATTGCCTGCACATACGGTGCCTGTTAGAGGGCAGTGAATTCCACATAGAGAAGCAATGCTTTGCCTATTCAGAGAACACAAAACAGCTGAGAAAGGTTGCCGAAATCCCCTGCCATTCGGTGGTTTCATTCGACAGGTTTATTCAGGAGAATCCCATAGGCTTCAATGTTAAAAATATTCCCGTTTTAATCCAATATCTAATAAACCGTTTATTCTTTTATTCTGCAGTAAAAAGTCTCTTTATTTATAGGTTTTTTTCTTTAGAATCTTTTATGCATTTTTCAGAATTTGTTTGCAAATATTTTTTCCCATTTTTTTTTTTTAATCGTTTTTCAATAACTGCCCTTGTTATTATCATTCATTGGATCTTTATATGTAAATTTCAGACATTTTCGTTCTGTAGTTTCTTTGCAAATAGCGTTTTACTTTTCAAACATTTAAGCATACTGTTTTTTTTTCCACTCCATTCGTCTGCGGTGTCGGCTTTTTCTGGCGGCTGCTCTGCGCTGTGATCGGCTCCTGCTCGGGTTTCTCTGGCGTGTTCGGCAGGGTTAATCTAGATGTTTTTGCGGGTTTCGGTGTGCCTTCGTCCAGTTTTGCGGTGAGTTTGCGGCAATTTTTCCTTGCATTACGACGGCCCTGTGGTGCTTGCTGAATACACCGCAGGGTCGCCAAAATGGGATTGCCAAATCGCACCGAATTAAAGAGAACGAAAGTGCGGTGACTTTTCGATTTTCTTTGAATAACCCTGTATGTGTCAGAATGTGTGTAAGTATTTTTTATTTGAAAAGTATTTTTCCAGGAAGGATACATGGAGATTTCTCTCGTTTTCAAGTATGTCCTGGGTTCAAGAACATTGAATTTTTACAGTCGTTACAGAAATACAAAGTAATAAATGCAAGATATTAAAAACAAAACACAGATTAACAGAAAATAAATATGTAGGAAATATAGTCATTATGTTACATGTTTACAGGTGCATTCTGTATATAGTCACTATGTTACATGTTTACAGGTGCATTCTGTATATAGTCACTATGTTACATGTTTACAGGTGCATTCTGTATATAGTCACTATGTTACATGTTTACAGGTGCATTCTGTATCGAGGTATATTAATAGAGATCTCTTGAGTGACTTTTAAGGCCCTGTTCACACCTCAGCGTTTTACAGCACTTTCCTGCGCGCTGTAAAACGCTCAACCCCGGCAATCCCATGATTTCCTATGGGGCTGGTTCACACCTGGACGTTTTACAGCGCGCAGGAAAGTGCTGTAAAACGTCCAACGCCCATAGAAGTACGGGAGTTCTTTGGGGCGTATAGCAGCGCGTTCGCGGCCATAGACATAGCCGCAAACACGCTGCAATGCCCGTTCACGCGTTTTTTTCGTATGCGCGATACGGGCGTAAAAAAAGCGCGTATTGCGCACGTTTGAAAAACGCTGAGGTGTGAACCCAACCTTAGACTGGGGGAAGATTTGATGGCGTCTGGGAGGTTATTCCATAATTGTGGTGCTCTGTAGGAAAATGAGGATCGAGCCACTTTCTTTTTGTATTGTGGTATTGCAAGTAAGTTGCAGGTCCTGGATCGGAGGTTATAGGATGAGGGAACTGCTAGGGGAAGCAGCCTATTCAGGTAGGGTGGTAATTTACCAGAAAACCTCTTAAACACCAGGTTGGAAAGGTGAAGGGGGCATCTGGATTCCAGCGACGGGCGGTTTAGCTCTTTTAACATGTCACAATGGTGGGTCATGTAGTTACATTGTAGCACAAAGCAGCAGAATGAGGTATACAATGTAGTAAGTTTCTGAAGGTGTGTTTGCGTATTTATGTCTATATGTTAGAATGTGTGTCTGTGTCAGTATGTGTGTTTATGTGTTGTCATTTGTATCCTATGTTGCAGCATGTGTGTCTGTGTATCACGACAGATGTGACCCTAGCACGCAGTTGATACAAATATAGAAAATCTAATACTGGTCCTTAGAGCTGCCAGTGTGACACAGAACACACAGCCCTAGTAGTTGGACGAAGCCTAACACTGGTCCTTAGACGCGGCCGGATAAACAGATTGTAAAGAGCAAGAGACATCAGAAAACGTATCTAAAGCCAAGGGTTCCAGAAATCACAAAAATGATAAACAATGCTAGGTCAGGAGTACAGCGTAGACCAGTCACTATGTAAGCCAAGTCAAAAACCAAAAGAGACAAAGACACGTGCCACTGGGTACTAAACAGAAGCCACAACAGGGCAAGGAGGAAGCGCAGAGTAACAGATTATGTAGGAAAGAAGACTTGCTATTTTCCTGGCATCCTCTTGGTGTGCCAAAACGGTCTTTCCACCCGGAGAGACATATCAATTTAACCCTATATTTTAATATTACATTTTTAATTAGCAATCACCAGTTACTTGAATGTTTATTCAACTAACATTGTATATTTGTGAGTCACAGCATATACAATGGGTATAGAAAATAATCACAGTTTGTTGAGATTGCAGCCTGAGCTAAAGACAACGTTTTTGTTTATCCAGTTGTATTTACTCAGTGCAACTTATAACATCCAAGTGAGAGAGATAACATCAATATGTCAGACAAAAATGAAGACAATTCAAAAACAGAATCACTGAGTTGGCAAAAGGATCACCCCCTCCTAAAAATGACTTGTAAACTCAGTCCGGTGTAGCTAGTCACCTTCGCAACGGCACACACAGCCATATGACTTTCAGCTGTGGTCATATTCATTAGCTCAGCATTAAAAAAGGCTTCATCAATGCCTAGAGGCACAGTGAAGTTTATTATTAAGAAGTGGAAAGTATTTGGTACAGCACAGACCTTCCCTGGATCAGGACGTCGCTCTATACTGGATGAAAGAGACAGGAGGGAACTGGTCAGAGAGGCTACCAAGAAGCCCACAGCAACTCTGAAGCAGTTGTAGGAATTTATGACAAAGAGTGGTCATTGTGTGCATGTGACAACAATATCACAAGCTCTTCACAAATGTGGCTTGTATGGGAGGGCTGCAAGGAAAAAGACACTCCACAAGAAAGGCCACATGCAGCCACGACTGAGCTTTGCCATAACACACCTTGAAGATTCCGAGGCCACATGGAAAAAGGTGTTTTGGTCAGGTGAGACTAAAATTGAATTATTTGGCCTCAACAGCAAATGACATGTCTGGAGGAAAGACAATACAGTTCAACATCCATACACTATACCTACAGTAAGCATGGAGGTGGTAACACCCTGTTATGGGGTGTTTCTCTGCAGCAGGCACTGGAGCACTTGTCAGGATAGATGGAATAATGGATGGGGCAAAATACCGTCAATTCTTGAGAAAAATCTGCTGCCCTCTGCCAGAAAGTTGTCACCGGGAAAAAGGTTTGCCTTCCAACATGACAATGACCCAAAGCACACAACAAAAATGGCCACATAGTGGTCGAAGGAGAAAAAGGTGAATATCTTTGCACGAGTCAGGGCCCAGACTTAAACCCCATTGAATATCTGTGGAATGACTTGAAGACTGCAGTCCACAATCGGTCACCATCAAATGTAGCTGAACCTGAGCAGTTCTGCAAAGAAGAGCAGCCAAATGTTGCACAGTCTAGATGTTTAAAGTTAGTAGAGACATATCCCAACAAACTAGAGACTGTATTTTAAAGCATAGGGTGGTTCAACAAAATTCTGATAATTTTTCCAACTCAGTGATTCAGTTTTCTCTTTACTTTTGTCTGACATATTGTTGTTATATCTTTCACTTGAATGTTATAAGTTGCACTGAGTAAATACAACTGGGTAAACAAAAACTGTGTCTGTCTATATTTCAGGCTGCAAAGCAACAAAATGTGATTATTTTCAAGGGGGAGTGATTCTTTTCTATACCCACCGTACCATCACTATGTGACATCACTTCATTATTGTGACATTACAGAGATCTAGCGCTTACAATGTACTTTGTTGACCTTTGATTAATGTATGGCATCTAAAATAATAAAATCAAACAACCCACTGTGTATATATATATTAATCCAGCATCTGATCAGTCTGAAAGTTACATCATACACGCCTTGTTCTAGGAAGCCAGAGGCGCGTCACATTCACCAGAGAGAAACGACCTTCAGAAGCACCGACAGAACCCGACGATAAAACATCCTTATAGGTGAGGAATGTGTAGCATAAAAATGTGAAATCCTGGTTGGTGTTTTAATATGGACTTTAATTACCCGTCACAAGCACTGTCCATCCACGCTCAAGATAGAAACTTCCCTGCATATTCTCCCTGGGTTTACTGTCACCTTGTGTCTAAAAATAATGAATTTAAAAGTCACCAAAATAAATAGAAGCTCGAATTAAAAGCTGCTAAAAAGGTGTTTTTTAAAGTGAAAAAACTGCGCACTTTTTGGTTGTTTTTCTGGAGCTACATTACTCGTGTCAGTTTTTTAACAGAAGTACAGCGCATAGACGATATACAAGTTAGTTTTAGGTAGGGATGTAACGATACCATCTTTTTTGAGAACGAGTACTGATACTTTTACTTAATGTCACGTGACTGCTTTCCAATAAATAATTTAGGGTTTTTCTGAAAGCCTATCTAATTTATGTTAATATTAAAATGTATGGCCAGAGACCCCATTTATCCACTGCACAGCCTGTACACACCCTGACCGCACACACAGACCTCAGATACATACATACATACATACATACATACATACATACATACATACTGAAATTCTCATCATTCTTCCCTCCAAGAAGAACCCAATACCACCTATCTCTCTATGAGTAAATGGAACGCTCATTAGCCCGACACCTCAAGCTTGCTGCCTTGGTGTCACTTTTGATTCCGTCCTAACGTTCTCTCCCCACATCCAGACAGTGACCAAATCCTGTTTCTTTCAACTGAAAAACATTGCCCGTGTCCGCCCCTTTCTCACACAAGATACCGCGAAGGTGCTGGTTCATGCTCTTATCATTTCATGGCTTGATTACTGCAACTCGCTCCTTATTGTCCTCCCCAACTCCCGTATTGCCCCTTTGCAATCTGTAATGAATGCAGGGGTCAGGCTTATTTTTCTCACCAGACGCACCTCGCGTACCTCCCCCCTCTGCCAGTCCCTCCATTGGCTTCCTGTACGTTCCAGGATACAGTTTAAAATACTGACGCTCACGTTCAAATCGCTCAGTAACTCAACCCCTCCCTACATGTCTTCATTACTCCTCAAGCATGTCCCATCTAGACAACTCCAGTCGGCAGGCGATCTCCTCCTGTTATCTGTCTACATGCGCACGGCCAACTCTCGCCTCCAAGACTTTTCACGGGCAGCACCAGTCCTGTGGAATGACTTGCCTCGCCCTATCAAATTTTCCCCTAATCTTCAAGCCTTCAAGAAATCCCTCAAAACCCATCTCTTCAGATTAGCGTACCACATCACTGACGCAACTCATCCCCCTGCATAAGATCGACTCACACATGATTGAAGCTGCTTCTATGGCCCCACCATTCCCGAACCACTGGCACTAATGATCCTGCCGTCCAGTAAAACTCCTCTTGTCTTCCTCAACCTCAATCCCTCTAGATTGTAAACTCCTATGAGCAGGACCCTCTACACCTCTTGTTTCCATCATATGTCCTCTTTTCTTGTTCCCTTTGATTATTGTAAAGCGCTGCGGAAACTGTTGGCTTTATATAAATGATGACAATAATAATAATAATACATACCCACACCAGACCGCAGACACATGTATGTATATATATATTTTCAGGCTCATTTTGAGCACTCCGGCTCGTGATAGCGTCGAGAGCCCAAAGACTGAAGAAGAAGCGATGGAGGAAGAGGAGATAGAATCCGCACCATCTGCACTGGAGACGTGTTCAACTATTTACCAGACAGAATCTGGACAATACAGTATGTATAGCTCTATTTTTAACTCTTTCTTGTTCTCTTTCTGTACGTACTCACCTCTAGAAGTGGTAGAGGCTAAAACAGTGACTGAGTTTAAGCAGGCATTGGATAGGCATAAGGCTATCCTAAATAAAAGATAAACCCGGGGACAGGATCCATATAATTGTGCAGTCTAGATGGACCGAAAGGTTCTCGGATCTTCCCACTGACCTTTTGTCACACGCGTCATACAATAAACGCTAGGTTTTAGCTCAATCGCTCCATTACAGAAAAAGGAAACCATACCCTAATCTGTCTGCTTAATTTGCTTTAATTCGACTTTATCTCAGCGTTTCCTCCACACTTTCTGTACTACATAAATGTTATTTGCAGATATCTGTCAGTCGAGGTTGCCTAGCTTTCTTCTTACTGTTGTTAGTTTTTATGGAAGGTCTATGGAGATCACCAAAGTACATCCACCTTTGTTCAGACAATGCGGACATGGTAGTAAAGAGAATAGCTGCCATTTACACAAGAAGCACGCTGGTGGCGGTAGTTTATCTTCCTTTTCATTAATGGGGCACTATACTGAAAAATGCTGACATCATCTGCCAAAGTGTTTTTTAATCTGTAGCTCGGTTTAGCTGTAAATACTCACCTTTTCTCCCTTACCGCTCGCTACTCGTCCCAGTCAGCTCAGGGTGTGATAAATACAAATGTCCCTGCAGCTATCTAATGCGATTTTCATACAGTTACAAGTATTTATAAAGCACCTGTACAATGGTAGAGACAGAATAACAAATATACATACACATTACACACAAAACAGTAGGAGAGAGGACCCTGCTCGAGCGCTTACAATATGAGAGGAGAGGGGTGACACATTAGATGAGCATGAACATACGTACTCAACTTGTACTCTACGCAAATTTCACACCACCCGGAACTTTATTTCTTCCATAGTGCCTGTACAGAATGGTGGAAAGATGCTGCGTTCGCAGTACCAATCCTATGGGTCCTGTATCCTTCGGGCATTTTTTTAAACATATATATTAGTATTTTACCAGGAAGGATGCATTGAGATTTCTCTTGTTTTCAAGTATGTCCTGGGTGGGGAGTATGTACCGTTAGGTGTCTTGCCGAAGGACACTTACTAGAGAGGTGCTCTTGCTGGGTTTCGAACCTGTGTCTCCACGGTCATAGAGAGGTGATGTTACCTCTACTACACCCAGCCGGTAGGCTGAACATGCTGACATCATCAGTGATCATTTTGGTAACCAGCAGCTGGGAATTTCAAATACTCGGCTGCTTGGTAACACTTGTGTGGGTGAGGGAACTCCTCCACTTCACACAAGAATATCTGGAAAATGAGGCAGGAGGGAGAGAAGGCACTCAACACAGCCTGACCACTTTATAAAGCTTTGTAGCGTGTCCCTTTAACTTCATCGGCCAGTGTTGGATTTTTCTTCTCTGGCTCGCCATTGATCACCATAGATGCAACAACAGTAAACGACGACACTAATTGAAGAAGCCCCTCAGTGCTCTCCCTCCACTCCACCCGGAGCTGTGAAAAAATAAAATATTTTGCTAATTCTAGGTCAGAATACCCAGGACATACTGAAAAAAACTAGAGAAATCTCAATGTATCCTTCCTGGTAAAATAATTTATTAATAAATAAATAGCCAAACTTAAAAAGAACTGGTCGTGTTAAGAGAATTCTTTCAATTCTGCTGTATTCTGAAAATTCTAAAAGAAAATATTCTTACAATCCCGGGGGTCTGTGTCGCTGTGCATGACATGACCGTTTTGAGCAAAAACAAAAAGGTAAAAAACAGGTAATACCCGTTTCCCCTCATAGTTTTCTTCTTTTTTTTAATCGTTTAGCCTGCGCTGTGACAGGGCCTGAAGCCTTCATTTATTGACATTAAAGAATGTAGTGTATTCGCTAAAGTCAGAATAATTGCAAACTGCAGGCTAGAATATCCGAGCGGGGCTCGTCTGCTTCACCCAAAATTTGTGATTACCACTCCTGTGTCAAAAACGTAGGACCTGTGACAGAGTTAATAAACCTCTTGCATTTCCAGCACCCATCACCTAGTCACCTTGTTCATGTGCCTTTATTTACACCTCACCTTCTTACTGTTAAAAGACAAAATAAAAAACACACACACTTCCATTCAGTTTATTTCATTTTTTTAATTTTCCGATGTATAATTAAAATGACAAATAGTGTGTGTGTGTATATATATATATATATAATCAGGGTTATTCAGAGAAAGGTGAGAACTGGCAGGAGAAGAGAACAATCTAGACCAAATAGCTGATTTGGAAAGTGAGATAAATGGGAGAATGTTTCTGGATTGACAATTTTAGGGATGCACCGATACCGATACTAGTATCGGTATCGATGCTGATACCAGGACTTGCACGAGTACTTGGTACTCGTGCAGGGGCCCCCGATACCCAAACCGATACCGGAAGCCAGCGCTGGGCTGGCTTTCCGGACGGTTTCGTTGGCGCGCTGCTTGGCTCCTCCGTCTTCTGTCTTCGAGCGGCTGCTGGCAGAGCTTGTAGCCCGGCTGCTCGTTGGGAACCACGTGCACAGCCTCACGTGACTGCGGCTGTGCACGTGGTTCCCAACGAGCGGCTGGGCTACAAACTCTGCCAGCGGCCGCTCGAAGACAGAAGATGGCGGAGGAGCCTGGCTGGGTGAGTTTCCGGTCTTCGAGCGGCCGAAGGCAGAGGTTGTAGCCCAGCCGCTCGTTGGGCACCATGTGCACTAGGGCTGTGCAATATTGACAAAATAATCATATTGCGATTTCTTGAATGAATATTGCGATTGCGATTTTATTTGCGATTTAGCCAATTGTTTTTGCTTTATCAAACATGCTACATACATTCTAAATTTATTCAGTATTCAGCTCATGGAAATACTGCCCCAGCTCATGGATATACTGCCCCAGCTCATGGATATACTGCCCCAGCACATGGAAATACTGCCCCAGCACATGGATATACTGCCCCAGCACATGGAAATACTGCCCCAGCACATGGAAATACTGCCCCAGCACATGGATATACTGCCCCAGCTCATGGATATACTGCCCCAGCTCATGGATATACTGCCGCACATGGATATTGCCCCAGCACATGGATACTGCCCCAGCACATGGATACTGCCCCAGCTCACCTCTGTGCGCCACGTGTTCGGCTCCCTGTTAACTTCTGGCGGCATGGAGCTTGGGCGCTCGCCTGGGGGAACCATGTGACGAGCCACGAGAACGTGGCTCGTCACGTGGTTCCCCCTGCGAGCGCCCAAAGCACCATGCCGCCGGAAGTTAAAAGGGAGCCGAAAATTGCAGCCTTATGCGATTTAGAAATTGCAGGGTCGGAAATCGCGATTCGATTGCGATTGCAATTAATTGCACAGCCCTAATGTGCACAGCCGCAGTCACGTGAGATCGCTGCTGTGCACGTGTTTCTCAACGAGCGGCCGGGCTACAACCTCTGCCTGCGGCCACTCGAAGCGCCAAGCAGCGCCGGAGGGTGAGCTGGGGACACTGAGAGCAGGGGGCGCACTGAGAGCTGGGGGGCACTGAGAGCTGGGGACACTGAGAGCTCTGGGGCACTGAGAGCAAGGGGTGCACTGAGAGCAGGGGGTGCACTGAGAGCAGGGGGTGCACTGAGAGCAGGGGGTGCACTGAGAGCAGGGGGTGCACTGAGAGCTGGGGGGCACTGAGAGCTGGGCACACAGAGCTGGGGGCACTATGAGAGCTGGGGGGCACACAGAGCTGGGGGGCACTGAGAGCTGGGGGGCACACAGAGTTGGGTGCACTATGAGAGCTGGGGGGCACACAGAGCTGGGCACACAGAGCTGGGGGGCACTATGAGAGCTGGGGGGCACACAGAGCTGGGGGGCACTGAGAGCTGGGCACACAGTGCCCCCCAGCTCTGTGTGCCCCAGCTCTCAGTGCCCCCCAGCTCTGTGTGCCCCAGCTCTGAGAGACATTTTTCTTATTATTCATAGGACCTTAATATATTATTCCCAGACATTTTCATCCAGTACTTTTTTTGAAAACGGCTTTTATATGTTGCGTTTTTTTTTTTTTTTTTTCACCCCGTTTGGCAGCTTTTTCCAGCAACTGGTCGACGGTCTTTTCGGCGGGTCGTGGGCGCTTTTTCGGATCAATTCGGCGGTTTTGCAGTGAATTTTCGATTCATTTGGCAGGTAGATTTGCTGCACTTCGGGGACCCTGAGGTGAATGCCGTATTCACTGCAGGGTCGGCAAATTTAACTCCCCAAAGTCCGGCGAACGGGAGAGCACCGAATTGTCAGTGACCTTGAATGTCGATGCTCATTGAATAACCCTGTGCGTGTGTATATATATCTCATTAGTACATACATAAAATATTCAGTCAGCAACCTTGCCCCACCCCCACCCCAGATGTGCCCCCCCACCCCAGATGTTTTGTAACTATATCTCCCATGATGCTTAGTCACTCATCACATTGGTTGAGCATCATGGGAAATATAGTTCCAAAACATCTGGTCTACAGGAAAGTTAAACGCACCTATCTGAATATTTATATATTTACTTTTGTTATTTTTTGTGTGCAAGTTACCATTACTCCAGGAGGAGCAATCCAGATGGGTACCCCTGGTTTAGTTGGAGGGCAGCAGATGCAGACCATAGCTCTAGCCGATTCTGGAACAATGCAGCAAGGAGCCACAGTCTTCAAGTACGCAGGAGACGGCACCCAGCAATTCTTCATTCCAGGCAGTCAAATTGTTGTGCAAGGTAAGACGGTGCAGAGCAATCATTTACAGTGTGAGTGTTTATGTGGTTATGCAACGACTTGTTACTCATCGTTGTCGCCATAGATACATCCTTACAAGCACCCCGCCAACATTTGGGGCTTATTCTCTAAGCAGTGACTCGTTGAGAATTCCAAACCGAACTGGAAAATTCTATGGCATAAAAAAAAATTATTTTCCCTTTCAGTTATATATTTTTTTTAAGGTTTTAGCTTCAGCCTACATTTTTTTTTCCCTCCACTTTCTGACTCGCTGCTCTACTGTGCCATCACAAAACAAAGTACAAACACGGTGTGTTGCTGCTTAGCGGTGGCAGCTCAAGGCTGGTGTTAAGGGAACCCTAACATTTTGTAAAACAAGATGCTTTCCCAGTAACTGCACATTTGTTTTGTAACAGTGAGAAGTGAAATGTATTTACTTGACAGTAAATTGCTGTTTTTTTTTTATACATTTTCAATATGGTTATATGTCTTAAAGGGCCACTACCACCAAAAAATGCAATGTCCTTATTGTGTTTATTTGATGTTGCTGATATCTTACATGTTCTTTGTTTTTCTCTTGTTTGTTTAGTTCAGAAAATATTTTACTCTATATGTGTCACTGGGTGCATCCATTTTGTGATATGTGCAATGTTATTCAGAGAAAGGTGAAACTCTGGAGAACTTTTGGAGAAGTGAAAAGTTTAGCAGGTCTATTCAGAGAGAGGTGAACCTCAGGAGAATGACTGGAGAAGTGAAAATTCTAGGTCAAAATAGCCAAACCAGAAAAATTCTCCCATGTATCTCACTTTCCAAATCAGCTATTTGGTCTAGATTGTTCTCTTCTCCTGCCAGTTCTCCTGAGTTTCACCTCTCTCTGAATAACCCTGTAGGTCAAAATAGCCAATTTGGAAAGTGAGATAAATGGAAGAATTTTTCTGGTTTGGCTATTTTAACCTAGAATTTTCACTTTTCCAAAAGTTCTCGAGAGTTTCACCTTTCTCTGAATAACCCTGATGGTGCTGCTGTATACTCCCCCCCCCCCCCCCGTATCTTTCCATCACTCGCTCCTCACTGTGTGGTTTTGGGCATAGAATTTATTTATTTATAAGGGATTTTACTAGGAAGGATACATTGAGATTTCTCTTGTTTTCAAGTATGTCCTGAGTTCAAGAACATTGAGTTGTTACAGAAATACAAAGTAGTAAAATGCAAGTTATTAACACAAAACAAATATACAGATTAACAGAAAAATAAATATGTAGGAAATATAGTCACTATGTATATGTTTACAGGTGCATTCCGTATTGAGGTATGTTAATAGGGAGCTCTTAAGGGACTTTAGACTGGGGGAATATTTGATGGCGTCTGGGAGGTTATTCCATAATTGCGGTGCTCTGTAGGAAAATGAGGATCGAGACACTTTCTTTTTGTATTGTGGTATTGCAAGTAAGGTGCAGGTCCTGGATCGGAGGTTATAGGATGAGGGAACTGCTGGGGGAAGCAGCCTATTCAGGTAGGGTGGTAGCTTCCCAGAAAATCTCTTAAACACCAGGTTGTAAAGGTGAAGGGTGCGTCTAGATTCCAGCATGGCCAGTTTAGTTCTTTTAACATGCCACAATGGTGGGTCATGTAGTTACATTGTAGCACAAAGCAGCAGAATGAGTTATACAATGTGGTAAGTTTCTGGAGGTGTGTTTAGGGGGCAGCTGCATACACTACATTTGTTGTACAATCTGCTTTCTTACCGCAGGGCTCAGGCAGGATTTGTTTCTGTACAGGGCACCTAGTTTGGGGTAAAGTTTAGATGAGTTTTTCGATGTGGGGCCAAAGGATAGATTTGGGTCTAACCACATACCTAGATATTTGAGAGAAGTGACTGTGGTCAGCGTGCCATTTGATCTTGTCCTGACACATAGATGGTGTGTTTGCAATTTATGTAGTTTAGGTGCTGTTACAATGCTCTTTGGAACAGTTTTGTCAGTATTTAGAAAAAGTTTGCTATCTTTGATCCACTTTTCTACCTCTGTGAATTGTTCTTGCAGCAGGGCCTCCAGCTGCGGGAGATTTGGTTTGCTGATATAGATTAGTGTCGTCTGCATACATGCGTACAGTTGAGGCTTTGCAGACATTGGGCAGATCATTTATGAATATTGTGAATAGCAGGGGGCCGAGTATTGAGCCTTGGGGTACACCGCATGTGACTGGGAGGGAGGAGCTGTCAGAAATGGACACATATTGCGACCTATCAGATACATATGATTGAAACCAGGTTAGCGTGTGATCACCAATACCGGAGTTTTTACGTTTTTGTAATGGGATGCTATGGTCTACTGTGTCAAAGGCCTTGTCAAAATCAAGGAATATGGCTCCAGTTAGGTTTTCTTGTTCCATGCCAGCTTGGATATCATTACAAACTTTTAAAAGGGCAGTTGTAGTTGAATGATTTGGACGAAAGCCTGATTGATCTGGAGTTAAATAGTTCCGATACTTATAATAATCACGTAATTGAGTGTAGACACATTTTTCCAGAATTTTTGACATTACAGGGAGCAATGATATTGGGCGGTAGTTGGATACCAAAGTATTGTCTCCACTTTTATGAATAGGTACCACCCTTGCAGTCTTCCAGAGTTTGGGTATGTATCCAGCGACAGGTTTTGAAATTGCCGGCGCACTGATTTTCAGCAGCATTGCTGGGATTTGATCAGGTCCAGACTGGTAGTTCATTGTTTGGTTGCGGAGAAGTTTAGTAATGACACTGACAGGCACTGGTCTAAAACTGAATTTCTCTGCGTTATAGGGTCTTTGCACAGTTGGTGGGGCCTGACCTGTGTGTGGCCTTTCTGATTGTGTGTCATTTCCTAGCTTAGCAATCAGGGTGGTGGCACATCCAACAAAATAATTATTAAAGGCATTTGCTACATCTAGGAGATGTTGCAGGGTTTGGTTGTTTACTTTGACAGCAGCCGGTTGGGAGTGGACGGGGGAAGATTGTATGTTACTTATGATTTTCCAAAAATTTCTAGGGTTTGATATGTTATTGTTTAAATTTTCATTGAAGTAATGGGCTTTAGCCATTTTTGTTTGTTTTGTGCATGCATTCCGCCATTTTTGGTATTCACAGTGATCGTTTATGGAACCAGTACTCTTGAAATATAAAATACAGGGGTGAGGCATCCACCAGGAACGAATGCCCAAACCACCCGCTGAATGTTATGTATGGGGGTTCCTCTACAATACCCAATTTTCAGTGAAATAAAAAATATATAAACATAGCGCTCGTAGACCTCAGTCCATAAGATAGTGGGATAGGCACTCTATCAGGGTTATTCAAAGAGCTCCGAATTACTTGAGAAAGGTAACCGAACACTGAAAATCAGCGTTCGGTTACCTTTCCTGGCCATTCGGCTATCCAGAGAGCAGGCAATTCGCCAAATCCTGGCGAATTGCCTGAACATACGGCGCCTGTTCGAGGGCAGTGAAATCCCCATGAAAATGCACTGCTTCGGCTATTCAGAGAACAAAAACCAGCAGTGAAAGGCTCCCCTAATGCCCTGCCATTCGGTGGTTTAATTCGGCAAGTTAATTCAGGAGAGTCCCATAGACTTCAATGTTAAAAATATTCCCGTTTTAATTCAACATCTAATAAACCGTTCATTATAAAATTCTGCAGTAAAGAGTCTCTTTATTTATAGATTTTTTTAGGATATTTTAAGCATTTTTCCGAATTTTTCTTTTTTTTAACTTTACTTATTTTTTCTGTAACAGCCCTTTTTATTATCAATCCCTGGACCTCATATAGTTTTTTTGCAAACAGCGTTTCATTTTCACAGATTCACACAAACTATTTTGCTAATTTATTCACCTCCCTCGTCTGTGGTCTCAGCTGCTTTGGCTGTGTTGTTGGAGCTCCGCAGCATTCTCTTCTCCCCAGGCATTTTTTGTGAACTTAAACCGCTGAGTACCTCCCCTGGGGCCCATTGGCGACTGGCCAACGGGATTGTGCCGACCGGAGCCCGTTTCCCCCCCCCCTCAGGTCCAGAGACTCGCCTGTTAGACGCCATCTCCGGCTGGAGGTCGCTGCTGGCAGCCATTTTGCGGCCTACTTTGCAGATTTTCCTGACTCCCGGTTCTGAGCTGGGGTCCATGTCGGCTTCCGGGGGGACGGAGGGCCCACGCCTCCCGGATGTGCTGGACGCCGTGCTGCAGTTCCTGGGGGACGCGGACGACGAGAGCCCTGTGACACGGGGCGATATGCGCCACATATTGGAGATGCTGCGCTCCAGCCGGAGACCCGAAGATTCAGCCAGCGGCATTCCCGGGAGCGAGACGCCCTCGGGGGTGCCACATGATGGTGTGCTGTATGAGAAAGCGGAGACTGAGGAGCTGCGGGAGGGCGAGCCGGATCCCCCGATTCTGCTGTTCGTCCCTCCGGAGGGAGCTCTGACCACGAGGCGTGCCTCTGTGGTGCCCGCATGTCGAGATTCGTATGGCCGGCGGCAACTGGTGGGTGTGCTGGAGGCACCTGCCAGCATCGATCGGGACATGGGGACCGACTGTCTACCCACCTTTTTGAAAAAGAGATTCCGCCTGGTTTCATCCTGCGGTCCCCTGCCTTGGAGCTCCCTGTGGCTTTGCCTTGGATGGCCGGAAACCCTGGCGGCAGTGCGGGCGAGGGCCTACTTGATATGCCAGCTTTCTATTTTGCCGATAGGCCTCGCCTGCTCTGCCTCACCCTGCCTGCACCACGAATTCAGCTGTTTCGGGACACTGGCTGACATCAGGTCTGCATTTCCTCCCCCTTTACCGGTTTAAAGGCAAATTGCTGTGCTCCCAATGCTGCCCCCCCCCCCTCGCTTAGAGACGCTTTGGACACCATTTTATTTTTATTTTCCCGCTGACTATCCCCGGCTGGGGATAAAAAAAAAAATTTGCTACTGATTTGATACTGATTTATGCTGAGTTTATGCTGAACTTTTATTATCTCTGAACTGTACCTGTTGACTTTTTTTTTGTGTGTTCCCCCCCCCCCACCAGTTTTACGACGTTTTTTTCTGAGCTTCTTTAGAGATTCCCCCTCCCTTTCCGTTTTACATGTTTATGAGTACACGCTGCCTGGTCCTGCGTGGCTAACCTTGGTGGTCGAATTGTGACCTTTTCGCAAAATAAAATTTTTTTTTTTAAATAAAATATAGAGGGGCCAATTTTGAACTCCCAAAGCCTTGAGCCTCTATTAGCTCCGTCACAATTCGCATAGAGAGTCTTTAGGAACCCTCCAAACCTTCTTTTCACAGGATCAAAAAGGCAAGCAGCAGAACATTTTAATTAAAAACATTTATTCGTTTAAAACATAAATGTATATCTACTAGGACGCGTTTCGCCAAGGTGGCTTCCTCAGCTGAAGAATCTCCAGCTTTGGGCCCATCTTACTCACCTTTTCTCCCTCACCGCGTGGTGCTCCTCCTCTTATACTCAAATGAATGCAGGTTCCAAGCAATGTGCAGTTTATGCAACACAAGTTACTTTAGGTGCAGGGACTTCCTCATTTCGGAAGGCCTGAGCTGAAGGTGCGGAGTAGCACGCGCTGAGGGAGAAAAGGTGAGTATTTGCGCCTAATTAAAAAAATAGAAGAAAACTAATTAGGCAGAGGCTGTCAGGGGCATCTGTCCAATTATTTAAGGTCAAAAAAGTGGGGTCAGTGTTTTTATTACAGCATCTTTTTAAGACGACGATGACCTCATGGGATTTGTTGTTCCAAACATCTGACTGGTGGCTCTATCAGTCAATTTCTTGGAAACTGTGACACCAACCTAATGGTTTTATTCCTTAATAATTAAATGAACAGATATAGACATGCTTGCGCAGGACCTAATGTGAACAGAGCCTAGAAAGACACAGGAGCAAGTATTCCACAACTTGGTCTGTTCCAAGAGCTATCGACCTGTTTATTTCCATGAGTTAATACAGCAGCAAACAGCGCAGTGTCTGTATTACACCCTTATAATATGCCAGGAGGCCATACAATCCGACGAAAGTCACAGGACCTCTAACCATTCCTTTATTGATGCTGAATCCAGTTCCCCACTCTCCTCTCTCAATGCTGTTCTGACTCTGTTCTAGACATACATAGCGTTCCATGTCTGATACAGTGAGAGACCCTCCCTGTGAAGAGGAAAGTCAGCCCCTACAAGGTGTATTAGACTGACAGTAACTCTGAGACTGCATTTCCCTGCCTTTCTCAATACTCCACCCCGTCCACTGAAAGCGTGCAGCACTGCTAAATATACAAGTAACATCCCTTGGGGCGTAATGTGTTATCCCCTACGTCAGAGAAGCGACTGCAGTATGCTGGGTCCTAAGTACCCACCTATTTTAACCCATACCAGCACTCTGTGAATATAGGGGATGGATGGATGGAGAAACAAGATAGACAGGCCGGCCGGACAGTACATAGATACGGGGCAATGATAGATCGATTCCTAGATAGATAGATAGAGGAATAGCTGTAGAGTGGGATAGTAGATAGATAATGAGGGATGGTTGGAGAGATTGATGAATGGATGAAGAAATAAATGAATAAAGAGAGGGGTATAGATAGATCGATAATAATAGAGAGCTAGATAGATAGAGAGGGGGACAGACAGATAAATAGACAGATGAATAGATAGACAGATAATGATAGATAAAGAGGGGGATAGATTGATAGACTAAGAGAGGGGGATAGATAGATAATGATAAAAAGAGAGGGGTATAGATAATAATAGAGAGGGGGATAGATGGATAATGATAGCTAAAAAGAGATGGGTAGATAATAACAAAGAGGTGGATAGATAAAGAGGGGGGATAGATGGATAAAGAGAGAGGGGGGATAGATGGATAATGATAGCTAAAAAGAGAGGGGATAGATAATGATGAAGCGAGAGGGGGATAGATGGATAAAGAAAGGGATAGATGGATGGGTAGATAAAGAGAGGGTGATAGACTGATGGATAGATAAAGAGAGAGGGGGATAGATAAGATAGAGAGGGGGATAGATAAAAAGATTGGGATAGATAGACAGATAGATAAAGAGAGAGGGGGATAGATAGATAGACGGATGGATAGATAAATAAAGAGAGAGGGGGATAGATAGGTAGACGGATGGATAGATAAAGAGAGAGGGGGATAGATAGACGGATGGATAGATAAAGAGAGGGGTGATAGACAGATGGATAGATAAAGAGAGGGGTGATAGACAGATGGATAGATAAAGAGAGGGGTGATAGACAGATGGATAGATAAAGAGAGGGGTGATAGACAGATGGATAGATAAAGAGAGGGGTGATAGACAGATGGATAGATAAAGAGAGAGGGTGATAGATGGATAAAGAGAGGGGGATAGACCAGGGGTGGGCAAAAGTGGCGGCCCGCGGGCCACATGCGCCCACCAGAGTTTTTTGTGGCCCGCCAAGCAGGGGCTCGAGTCATTGCCAGTGGCCACGTGGTTTTCCCCCGAGCGGCCGCTGGCATAAAGCTTGGCCGCTCGCCTGGGATCCAGCCAGCCACAATGTCGCGAGATTGCAGAGGTCACGTGAATCCGCGAGAATCGCGGCTGGTTGTGGAATAGATCCCAGGCAGCTGGCAATGACTCGGAGGGGCCTGGCAGACCAGGCGGCAAAGGAGAGGTGAGCTGGCCTGGGGCAATGTATCCATGTGAGCTGGTCTGGGGCAATTTTACCAATATGAGCTGGACGGCTGGGTGGAGTAGAAGGTAACATCACTGCTCTGCGTGAGAGAGCCTGTGGAGACATGGGTTCGATCCCCAGGAGCACTCTCCAGTAAGTGTCCTTGGTAAGACACCTAACATTACTACTCGCCACCAGGACATACTTGAAAATGACAGAAAATCTCATGTATCCTTCCTGGTAAAATCCTTTCTCAAAATATGTCCATGTGATCTGGTCTGGGGCAATATATCCATGTGATCTGGTCTGGGGCAATATATCCATGTGATCTGGTCTGGGGCAATATATCCATGTGATCTGGTCTGGGGCATTATATCCATGTGATCTGGTCTGGGGCAATATATCCATGTGAGCTGGTCTGGGGCAATAATCCATGTGAGCTGGGGCAATATATCCATGTGAGCTGGGGCAATATATCCATGTGAGCTGGACTGGGGCAATATATCCATGTGAGCTGGTCTGGGGCAAATATATCCATGTGAGCTGGTCTGGGGCAAATATATCCATGTGAGCTGGTCTGGGGCAAATATATCCATGTGAGCTGGTCTGGGGCAAATATATCCATGTGAGCTGGTCTGGGGCAAATATATCCATGTGAGCTGGTCTGGGGCAAATATTATCCATGAGCTGGACTGGCTGGGTGGAGTAGAGGTAACATCACTGCTCTGCGTGGAGAGAGCCTGTGGAGACATGGTTCCGATCCCCAGGAGCACCTCTCCAGTAAGTGTCCTTGGGCAAGACACCTAACATTACATACTCGCCACCCAGGACATACTTGAAAACTAGAGAAATCTCAATGTATCCTTCCTGGTAAAATCCTTTCTCAAAATTATGTCCATGTGAGCTGGTCTGGAGCAATATATCCATGTGAGCTGGTCTGGGGCAATATATCCATGTGAGCTGGTCTGGGCAATATATCCATGTGAGCTGGTCTGGGGCAATATATCCATGTGAGCTGGCCTGGGACAATATATCCATGTGAGCTGGCCTGGGGCAATATATCCATGTGAGCTGGGGCAATATATCCATGTGAGCTGGGCAATTATCCATGTGACTCGGGGCAAATATATCCATGTGAGCTGGGGACAAATAAATCCATGTGAGCTGGCCTGGGCAAGTGACTGGCTGTAATTAGTTCTGGAGACATGTGTCTGGTATAATTAGTTCTGGGGGCAAGTGTGGCCCTCCGCTAACCTCTACTCCACAAAGTGGCCCCCGAGCCAAAACAAATGCCCACCCTGGGATAGACAGATAGACGGATGGATAGATAGAGATAGATAGATAGATAGATAGATAGATAGATAAAGAGAGAGTGGGACGGATAGATAGATAAAGAGAGCGGGAGATAGATAGACGGATGAATAGATAGGGGGATAGATAAAGAGAGAGGGGGATAGACAGATGGATAGATAGATAAAGAGAGGGGATAGATAAAGACAAAGGGGGATAGACAGATGGATAGATAGACGGATGGATAGTTAAAGAGCGAGGGGGATAGATAGACGGATGGATAGATGGAGGGGGATAGATGGATAGATAAAGAGAGAGAGATAGAGAGCGGGATAGAAAGATAGATAGATAAAGAGAGAGGGAGATAGATAGATAGACGGATGAATAGATAGATGGATAGATAAAGAGAGAGGGGGATAGACAGATGGATAGATAGATAAAGAGAGGGGACAGATAGATAGACGGATGGATAGATAGATAAAGAGAGGGGGATAGATAAAGAGAGAGGGGGATAGATAGATGGATAGACAGATGGATAAATAGACGGATGGATAGTTAGATAAAGAGAGGGGGATAGATAGACGGATGGATAGATGGAGAGGGGGATAGATGGATAGATAAAGAGAGAGAGATAGATAAAGAGAGGGATAGAAAGATAGATAAAGAGAAAGGGGGATAGACAGATGGATAGATAAAGAGAGGGATGGATAGATAAAGAGAGGGATAGAGAGGGATAGATAGATAAAGAGAAAGGGGGATAGACAGATGGATAGATAAAGAGAAAGGGGGATAAACGGATGGATAAAGAGAAAGGGGGATAGACAGATGGATAGATAAAGAGAAAGGGGGATAAACGGATGGATAGATAAAGAGAAAGGGGGATAAACGGATGGATAGATAAAGAGAGAGGGGGATAGATAGATAGATGGATGGATATGCAGATATTTTGTTGCAGCAGGTGGAAGACATATTATTATATTTTTTGTTTTTAAGTTCTAGTATTTCATCTAACAATGACTCATCCCATTAGCTGCTGACAGTAAGCTTGCATGACATCATAGAGTACATTGGGAATTTCTGCCCTTCCATTATTCACAGCAGTGGACATCCATGATGATGTAATAATGATGTCACTTCTAGAATAATAAGCATTTGACTGCTGTTACACAGACATACCAGATACATTTCTAGCTGTGTGAGAGCAGGATCAGAGCACGGATACCTGTGCATTATTTCAGGATCTCTACCTGTGTATTTGGACACAAGGCTGATTCACTTCTCCCCTGACACTGTAATAGTACACAGGACAGGGTCTCTACACGCCTGGCTGTATATTAGGACACAGGGCAGGCTCACTGCACCTCTAGTTCTGTATTAAGACATAGGACAGGATCACTCCACCCCTGGTTGTGTATTAGGACACAGGACAGAAGGTGCACTGTGATATTGCTTCCAGGACGCATTGGCCTCTGTGTTAGGACATTGGTGAGTGTGCAAGGCAGAAGAACGCCCTGGTAATACCTTGCATGCCTTTCTTTGACCTTTACTCCCAGTGGCTTTCGCTCTGTTTACTCTTTGTAACTTATTATTACAATGTATCTCTGCCTTCATGTGGAATATTGCTGCTTCGTCCCCCTTGATGTGCTTTTCGCTTGCTGGTGGCTTTTAACGTCTCTTCCCAGGACTCCAGCAGCCCTGCTTTCCGATTGGAGTCGTCTCGCTCTGTCATTATTCCTCCTGTCCTGCTCCCCTCGTATCCAGCCGGCTTCCAGCGAGCCTTTGACGTTTCCACTAGTAAATGTCAGCTGAGGGAGTGCCCCTGTCAGTAGATTGTGAGGCCAGCGCGCGACTCGCTCTTCCTCCTTGCTTGAAAACGGTTTATTCTTTGGCTAATTGAGTTGAAAAGACTGACGTCACGCCATTTCCTGGAATCGTGTTACAGCAGGGGGAAATGGAAATGTTAGATCCTAAACAAGATGCACATTGACGTCAGTGCAGCCTCACACTGCGATTTAGTCAGCTCCTTTCTGATTCATCATGCTGCTGGCGATCTCGCTGGGTGAAGCAGAGACTCTTTCTGTGCTCAGAGAGGCAGCTGGCTGCCCGGCCAAAGGCTCGCTTTCCCAGTCTTTTCTGCCCAGGGGAACTTTCCATGCGGATTGTCTGATAGTGTCCCAGCTTTCAGGGGTAAAATGTGGGGTGAGTGCGCTGTGTGAGCTAAATGTTTGCTTGTGTGGGTGTTTTGTGACTCGTGTCTGTATTTACCTGTTCCTGCCAGCTTCCTGTAGTTGGATACAGTTTAGTTTGTTAAAAAGTTTACTCCTCTGCTTTTATTGTCAGAGTTTTATTAATCTTGTTGGCATGTAAGTAATTTATCTGTTTTCAGGCTTTGGGGGGGTCAGTAGGTAGCCCTCGGGCATCATGGGAATTGTAGTTCTTTGACGATATACATTTTGGTCAGACTGTGTTCTATAAGTCAGTATATCTAACCGTCTGTCTGTTTTCCTTTCTATCCATTTGTCTGTCTGCTTCCCTATCTGTCTGTCTGTCTGTCTACCTACTTCCCTTTCAGTCTGTCTACTTGCTTCCCTTTCTATCCATCTGTCTGTCTACTTGCTTCCCTTTCTATCCATCTGTCTACTTGCTTCCCTTTCTATCCATCTGTTTGTCTACTTGTATACCTTTCTATCCATCGGTCTGTCTACTTGTATACCTTTCTATCCATCGGTCTGTCTACTTGTATACCTTTCTATCCATCGGTCTGTCTACTTGTATACCTTTCTATCCATCGGTCTGTCTACTTGTATACCTTTCTATCCATCGGTCTGTCTACTTGTATACCTTTCTATCCATCGGTCTGTCTACTTGTATACCTTTCTATCCATCGGTCTGTCTACTTGTATACCTTTCTACCCATCTGTCTACTTGTATACCTTTCTGTCCGTCTACTTGTATACCTTTCTATCCATCTATCTATCTACTTGTATACATTTCTATCCATCTGTCTGTCTATCTGTTTTCTTTTCTATCCATTTGTCTGCCAACCTGTGCTCCCTGCTGCCCTTCTGTTTGTCTGCTTGCTTCTCTTTCTGTCCAGCTGTTTGTCTGTCTTCTCTGTTTCTCTCTCTTTTCCTATCTTTATCATTTGGTCCCTACATATGCTTGTCTATCAATCTCTCCCCCTCTCTCTATGTCAGTATGTCTATCGCCCTGTCTTTATCTGTATATCTGTCTGCCTCTCTGTTTATCCATTATCTCTGTCTATCCATGAATCTGACTTGTCTCGCTGTCTGTCTTATACAGACAGCGAGAGATCGATGATATCTACAAATCTGTCTCTCCTGTAATTTCCTTGGCTGGCTGTCTGTCCATATATCTGTCTACCCGTCTCTTTACCTGTCTGTCTATCATCTGTCTGTCTTGTCTCGCTGCTTGTTTATCTTCTTTCTCCTTCTCTCTGTATATCTATAAGTCTGTCTGTCTGTCCTGTCAATTTCTTCTGTCTGGCTATATATCTGTCTGCCTGGCTCTCTACTTATGTATCTATAAATCTGTCTGTCCATATATCTGTCTGTCTCCATACCTGTCTGCTTGTCTGGTCTCTCTGCCTGTCGATCTGTATTTCTGGATATCTAGAAATCTGTCTCTCCAGTAATTTCCTTGTCTATCTGTCCATGTATCTGCCTGTCTACCTGTCTGTCTTGTCCCTCTGCCTGTCTGTCCATCATCTCTCCATCTATGGATGCAACTGTATATCTATAAATCTGTTCTCTCATCGGCTTGTTTGTGTGTCATGCCTGTATGGGTTTCAGTGCTGTGAACGGGTACTGTCACTAGGTGCCCTAGTAGTATTTAACCCTTGGCATCCTGTATACACCTGCTGTTTTTCACGTATTTAGACATTTCACTTTCAGGCTGTATAATAGGCAGAAATCAATCCAGCGTGCCATGTGTAACCTATTACAGAGAGAGCGAAAACTAACAATCATTGGTCTAATCTGCCGTGATGTTAGAGTGCCGGTTACGTCACCGCATGTGTTAGCATCACTCCCAGGAAATGTGTCTGTTTACCTCCTGCGTTTTGTTACATAATGCTTGGTATGCAGAATGCATTAGCTACTGTTTTGCTTTGTAAACATCAGACCTGTGGGGTCTCAAAACCTTTCCTCCATGTTTCCTCCATCGTCACCTTTTATTAAGTATTTTTTGATTATTTTTAAATTTTTTTATGGTGTTTGTTGATGCAAAATATTTGCTCCTACGGCCACGCTCCTATTTTAATTTTTTTTTTTATTACACATTTGGTGACGGCTGAGTGGATGGCCCTGTCATGGGGGGAGTTAGATGATTGGACCGATCCGTTAAAGTGATTAATTCTGTATTAAAAAAAAAAAGAGAGAAAAATTGTCCTAAAATAATAATAATTGCAGAAACTACACCATGTTCCGACTGTGTGAGATCTTTAAGTTTTTTAATTCACCTCCAGGGTTTGGAAAGTTACATTTTGCATGACTTTATTTTGTTTGTATTTCCATGACACTGCTATGATACATTTTCCGCATCAGGCACAGACTTGCAGTTTTTGTGGGGTTTTCCCCCATTTGTTACTTAGACTTTTTAGACAATTTTAATTGCGTTAACCCAGGGATATCAGACTCTGGGCTCCCAGATGTTTATGGCCTACAATTCCCAGAATTCTGTGAATGCAATAGATGGCCAGGGAATCATGGGAGTTGTAATTCAGAAAAATCGGGGGGGGGGGGGCTGGAGCGTGACAGCACTACGTTAACCCTTTAAAAACTGATTGTTATAATTGGTTTACCAGGCTGTGGTATGTTTAGCTGTTATTACCACTCCAGGATCTGAGAGCCCTTCATTGGTGGTGCGGTGGATATTTTGAAACTGCATCCCCATTAGTGACGGTCCCAGGAAAAGTGCTGCCCCCTACCAGGCACTTAGTGCCACCTCCTGTACAACACACACCAAAAAAGAGATATACATAATTTTCCAGTTTATCCTTCAAATCTATATTTCCTGGCTTCATTCCACCAGTGGATTCGGTTTCATAACGAAAGAAAAAGACAACAAAAAAAAACAGTAACACCGTTACAGCAGCACCAATAAACCAAGCCTCACCCACATTATGGAGACACTACTATAGTGATGTGGCTGAGGATGATAGGAGATAGGTAACCCCTAATAACCCTTAGATCTAGGATCTTAATGTCTGCCTCCCCCCCCGGATGTTTCTGAACTACAACTCCCATGGTCCTCTGGCCATCTATTGCATTCAAAGCATTATGGGAATGACAGGCCATTAACATTTGGGATCTTTGTCTTCAATCCTTTAACCCTGCAATCCCTTCCTCAAAGACCTGTTTGCCTGAAGTCCCCCTAAGAGTGCATGTACCCAGAAAATGCACGCATAACGTCACCTTTCCTCTTTACCGGCCGCTGCTTGTGTGTCACAGGCAGAAGTGTTAATAATCCTCTGCTTTGTAACAGGGAAGAGTATCCCCGATAGATTTTGCTTGTCGGCTCCCTAATACAGTGTTAAAAACTTTTATTTTATCTTCCCTAAATCTGGTTTCGTATCATAACGGCCCCACCTTGTGGTCGCTGCTGGGTACGACACAGCAAAAAAGTAGCCATTTAAAAATGTTTCTTTGTATTACTAGTACTAGATAACAAAATTAAGTCGTATTTGTTGCGCAAAAGAACAACTCAAGTGCATCTCCTATAAGGAAACTTTTTAAACAGCCTCCACGTACCCTGCGGTGACAGCAAGGTGGTGAATTTGCCGCAGGATACACCTAATCCTATCCCTCGGCCATCCTGACAGCTCATACCTGTAAGTATGTGAGTAAGACAGTGCGAGGTTGTGACTCTGTATTTCTGACACATTTTGTATCCTTTCTTCAGAACTCTGCCCCAGTACTCCCTAGGATTGGCAGGGAGCTCCAATATGGTAAAAAAAAGGTTATGGGCCATATTACATTCTCTGCGCAAATGCGCTCGCGCAGCGCAAATTTTTTTGCGTGCAGTGTCCAGCGTTATCGTGCAAAAATTAACGTGATATTCGGATCCAAACGCATTTTCTCATCCGTCAAAAAATCGCGCAAAACGAAGTGTAATACGCGCGCAGTACCGTTGCGCATGTAAATCAGTGCGCAGACTGGCTGAATCCAGCGAAAAAAAAACAATCAGAATTAAGAACCTTAATTGACATCAATTCACCTTAATTGACTCACTAATGTTTTTGCGCCTGTCAAAATAATCGGAGTATATATGCTGCAGCAATAAAAAAAATATGCACGAATTCACAATTTCTTTGTTTGGGTATGTGCAGAATGTGTAACTATACTTCGCTGTATTTTTTTTTTTCCGTGCTGGTGTATTTTGTTTCGGCCAGAACGTTGAGATTTGCCGTTACCAAGTTTTCAAAGACGTTAAAATTATGCGCGCAAACGTCGTTCGTAGGAAGTTGTGCATCTATTGAAATACCATCCGCTTAACGCATTTGCGCTCACAATGTTAAGTATAGGACGCGCACAATTCATCACACTCGCGCAAGTCCGTCCGCGTTAAACGATAACGCGCATCGTTTGCGCGAACGTTGAAATACGATGGTTTTGTCCTCGCGCAAATGCGCATTTGCGCAAAACCGATGCACGAGGAATGTAATATGACCCTATATGGGTCCCATGTGATTAGGGACTCACTGATGATCCAGGTGTAGGGTTCCTTTTATCCCAAATTTGAGTCTTCTGTGCCCAGGCATTCCTTCTCTGGGCAGCTCTCCATGCCAAGAGAGTCATGCATTCACACATACACTGACTGCAAGCTAATCTCTGTAATGGTGTACATGGATATCATAAACAAATACAAGCACACACACACACACCATGCAAGCAAAGCTGTGCAATTGTATACGTTGATACCACAAACTAATGCCACATGCAAACAAGATTTTGCAAGCCTTTCCAAAGATATGACACAAATCCTTTCAGTCACACACTAAGGGCCATATTACATAGTTGGTGCTAACTTAACCAGAGCTATTGTTCATTTACCTGAGCCATTATAGCCTAAGGAGGTTTTCAGTTTACAACTGCTCTGGTTAAGTTAGCACCAACATTGTAATATGGCCCTAACAGTATATGTAATCACACCTCTGCCATTCTAAAAAAAAAAGCTCTATCCCACACAAATCCATACCTTCATTCATACACACAAGAACACTGCATGCAATCAGACCTACTCAGTCCTATACAGTTACAAGTATTTATAAAGCGCCAACAAATTCCAACAAAGCGCTGTACAATGGGAGAAACCGAATAACAAATATACATACACGTTACACACACGGAACAGAAGGAGGGAGGACGCTGCTCGAGAGCTTACACATTGACACCACACACTAATGCTGCATGCAAACAAGCTTCTGCTAGCCTGTCTATAGATATCACACATATACATCTCATTCACACACTCCAGCAGTATACACAATCAGACCTCTGCCATTCTAAAGAAAAAAAAGATACCCCATGCAAATGCATCCCATCATTCACACACGCGATTCCCATTTCACTATCTCTGCAAGCAAACTGACCTCAACAATTCTGTATATTGATACCCCACTACAATGAATCCCTTCATTCGCACACACAGACTGTGAATGCAAACAAACATTTCCCAGTCTAGACAAAGATACCACAAAAAGGCATCTCTTCATTCCCACACATTAACTCTGCAAGCAAATTAACCTCAGTGATCAATACATTGATACTACACACTAACCAATCCCGTCATTCACACACATTAACGCTGCAAGGAAACTAACCTCAGCAATTCTATGCATTGATACCAGCCGACAATGAATCCCTTCATTCACACACTCTGCATGTGAAGAAGCATTTGTCATTCTACACAAACATACCACACAAAATGCATCCCTTCATTCTCACACACTAACAATACATGAAAACTAACAAATGTAATTATGTGCACTGCTAGTGCTAGCATACCCATATACACGCTTTCATTCACAAACACTAAATGCAAACAAAATCCTGGAAATTTCTATACATTGATACCACACACAAATGCATCATTTCTTTCACACATAATAACGCTGCATGTAAACTAGTCTCTCTAATTTTGAACATTGATGTCACCTACCAATATATGTATTCATTCACACACTGAGAAATTACATGTAAACAAATCTCAGCAATTCTATACCACACAGAATTTATCCCTTCATTCGCATACCCGAACACTGTATGTAAACTAACATCTAAATTCTGTACATTGCTATGATACGCAAGACATCCCTTCATTCACACACACAAACACTGCATGCATTCAAATCTTCTACAATTTGATAGATGGATATTACGAATGCATCCCTTCATTTGCACACACACACACACACAAACAATATCTGCAAACATACCTCCGCATTTTGATAGATTAATACTGCAAATGCATCCTTTCATTCACGCGCACAAACACTGCATGCAATCACACCTTCTGCAATTCGATAGATTGATGCTACGAATGCATCCCTTCATTTGCGCGCACAAACACCGCATGCAATCAAACCTTCTACAATTCGATAGATTGGTACTACAAATGCATCCTTTCATTCACACACACAAACAGCGAATGCAATCACACCTTCTGCAATTCGATAGATTGATGCTACGAATGCATCCCTTCATTCACACACACAAACAATCCCTTGCGTACATACGCAAATCATTTATACATACCGATACACTGCATTCATGCCCACTGACAAATAGATTCAGCGAATTTGAAAACTGTGACACAAGGCAAACCTGAATACACCCACAGTGATGCTGGTCACAAATACTTAAATGATGTCACACACAAACACATACAGAAACGTTATGGGCCCTATTACCGCCTTAGCTCTAGCCTTCACATACACGAGCGTTAGCACAAGGTTAAATGAGCCTAACGCATGCCCCGCATATTCCATCCCGAACGCACATTACAAAGTCCTAACGCTAATTGACGCACAGATGCGGTAGCTAAAAAGATAACCACAGCTAGAAGCTGGTGCTAACTGCTACCGCGTCTGCAGAATCCGTTATCACCAGCTGAAACCCCCCAAAAAGTCATATACTCACCTCTCATCCCGAGTCGCCAGTCCCCATTCTCCCTCCGCAAATCATTCCGTGACCCTGCACGATCTCGCGAGATCGTGCAGGTCACGTGGCCTGACAGCGCAAGCCACCATGGAGTCCTATGGTCTCCAGGAGATGATACTCACGGCGGGGCATGAGCTCTGCCGCGAGTATCCAGGAAGGTAGCGTTGCGTTTCGAGGCAGGCTGCTGAATCAGCGTCTGCCCCTGAATATGGTGTTAAAACAGGGACGCTAAGGGAAAACTGCCGGCGTCCCCGTTTTAGTTGAGACCAAAGAATAGTGCCCCATGTACTGTATTTACAAATCCTGTACCCTCACAAACCCAAAAATTACAACAAACCTTTCTCTGCCTTCCCCAAACTGATCATTAATCACAGGTACAGCCCTGCATTCACAAACAACGGGATTTGGAATTCAATGCCAAATAGCTGATACATAAACATTCTGCCGCTCGTTTATTCTGTATATTCTGGCCTAAAAGTTACTAATAGTCAGTTTCCAATAATTTCGAGCATAATGTGTGTGTATTGGTGTGTATGTGCCTTGTCAAGGGACCCGGCAACTAGTCAAACCTCCTGGCTTCTGTGACGCAGTCAGACCCTTTATAAGCAAGGTTTTCCTTTTTACGCTACATGTTAATGAAGTTAACCATTAATGGATGTTACGTAAATCCCGGTGGGTGTTCGTTTCCATTCCAAGATACATCGTATTTATATATCTTTTCCGTTAGCCTTATCTGATATAATCTACAAGGACAGATTAATAATGTTATATTTTAATGCTTTCACAGTTCAAGGATTTTACGTCACGCGTCTTAAATCTTCCCCATCCTTTATTTAGATCACAGGCTGACATCCGTTCCTTTTTAGTGCGTCTTTTATTGAAGTACAGGGAAAGTGTTACTGGTTTTCATCAGTAGTTTTTTTTTTATCTGCATTTTGCATTGACCTTTGAACTCATCAAACACATTGTTATTTTCTGCTATATTTGGACCAGCATGAAATGCAGTGAGGGAAAAAATTATTTGATCCCTGGCTAATTTTGTACGTTTTCCCACTGACAAAGAAATGATCAGCGTATAATTTTAATGGTCAGTTTATTTTAACAGTGAGAGACAGAATAACAACAAAAACATCCAGAAAAATGCATTTCAAAAAAGTTATAAATTGATTTGTATGTTAATGAGTGAAATGAGTATTTGATCCCTTTATCAATCAGCAAGATTTCTGTCTCCCAGGTGTCTTTTATACAGGTAAGGAGCTGAGATTAGGAGCACGCTCTTAAAGGGAGCTTGTTACCTGTATAAAAGACAACCTGTCCACAGAAACAATCAATCCAATTCCAAACTCTCCACCATGACCAAAGAGTTGTCCTAGGATGTCAGGGACAAGATTGTAGACCTACACAAGACTGGAATGGCCTACAAGACCATCGCCAAGCAGCTTGGTGAGAAGGTGACAACAGTTGGTGCGATTATTGGCAAATGGAAGAAGCACAAAATAACTGTCAATCTCCCTCGGTCTGGGGCTCCATGCAAGATCTCACCTTGTGGAGTTTCAATGATCGTGGAAACAGTGGGGACTCAGCCCAGAACTACACGGGAGCATCTTGTCAATTTATTTACAAAGTATTTTACCAGGAAGGATACATTGAGATTTCTCTCGTTTTCAATCATCTCAAGGCAGCTGGAACCATAGCCACCAAGAAAACAATTGGTAACACACTATGCCGTGAAGGACTGAAATCCTGCAGCGCCCGCAAGGTCCCCCTGCCCAAGAAAGCACATGTACAGGCCCGTCTGAAGTTTGTCAATGAACATCTGAATGATTCAGACGACAACTGGGTGAAAGTGCTGTGGTCAGATGAGACCAAAATCGAGCTCTTTGCATCAACTCATCTCGTCGTGTTTGGAGGAGGAGGAATGCTGCCTATGACCTCCAAGAACACCATCCACACCGTCAAACATGGAGGTGGAAACATTATGCTTTGGGGGTGTTTTGCTGCTAAAGGGACAACTTCACCGCATCAACGGGATGATGGACGGGGCCATGTACCGTCAAATCTTGGGTGAGACCTCCTTCCTTTAGCCAGGGCATTGAAAATGTGTCGTGGATGGATATTCCAGCATGACAATGACCCAAAACACACAGCCAAGGCAACAAAGGAGTGGCTCAAGAAGAAGCACATTAAGGTCCTGGAGTGGCCTAGCCAGTCTCCAGACCTTAATCCCATAGAAAATCTGTGGAGGGAGCAGAAGGTTCGAGTTGCCAAACGCCAGCCTCGAAACCTTTTAATGACTCGATAGGATCTGCAAAGAGGAGCAGGACAAAATACCTCCTGAGATGTGAGTGAACCTGGTGGCCAACTACAAGAAACGTCTGACCTCCGTGATGACCAACAAGGGTTTTGCCACCAAGTACTAAATCATGTTTTGCAAAGGGGTCAAATACTCATTTCATTCACTAAAATGCAAATCCATTTGTATCTTTTTTGAGACGCATTTTTCTGGATGTTTTTGTATTTATTCTGTCTCTCACTGTTACAATAAACCAACCATTAAAATTATACGCTGATGATTTCTTTTACGTTTACGTTCAAACAGCAGTATAACTGTAGGGACCATGGACAACATGGACGTGAACAGCTTCTTGAACCTACCTGTTGCCTTCACAAAGGAGCAGCTGCTTGACGTTGACCTTCATTTCGGTATGACCTGCGTTGTTTTTGGTGGTGCAGAGCAGCAGGAAGTCACATTTTTAAAAGAAGCTCCAATATTTAGACTTTTAGACCAATCCTAATTCAGATCTCTAATCCTACGCCTAAGGCAGAACTTTAGTCCTGACCCCCAGGGAAACTGCTCGTCCGTGGAGGTCAAAGTCCAACGGCCTTAGATGTTGCTGAACTACAATTCCCATGATCCCCTGGCCATCTATTGCATTCGATGATTTCTGAGAATTGTGTCTCATGCTCCCTAAACCACTCTTGCACAATTTGAGCCCGATGAATCCTGGCATTGCCATCTTGGAATATGCCCGCTGTGCCATCAGAGAAAAAACCCATTGATGGAAAAACCTGCTCATTCAGTATATTCAGGGAGTCACATGACCTCATTTTATGCGGCAACATATTAATCACTGCAGTAATTATCCAATGGAAAGCTCACACCTATTGGTTTAGTTAAATCTTGCGGGTGTTTTTTTTTTTTTGTGTTTTTTTGACCAGGCAATTGTGTGTGTATATAAATATATACTGTGTCAGTGGATACTAGTGATGAAAGAATCTGCTATGACCTGTGAATTCAATATATTTTCTTTTGTTGACAGCTGCCACCGGAGACATGCCGTCCTACCAGATCCGAACCCCGTCTTCTGCAGTGCCCCAAGGAGTCGTCGTTTCCACGTCCCCCGCTAACCAGCACGGTTTCCAGCAGGTGGCCGAAGAAGCCACGCGAAAGAGAGAAATACGGCTATTGAAAAACAGGTAAAACAAGCTAAGCTTGATATGTATTGTGCTCAGGGGCGACATCTGAATTTTGTGTTAACTTAGCATTTTTTTCTCCTGCTCATCCTCTGTTTCTTACCACCGCTTCTCTGTTCTCTGTTGTAATCAGCCATCGTCCTTTCTCTATCACACACATTCTCCTGCTTAAAGGAACAATCCACTGAAAAGTAGAGTGTTCCTTTTTTTCCCACCCTTAAATAATTGGACAGAGGTTGCTGACAGCCTCTGTCCAATTATTTATTCTTTTTTTTCTTTAGATCAATTTTACTCCCCTTTTTTCCCTCGCCGCGCGCAGCTCCTCCTCTTCAGCTCAGGGGCTCCTGAACCTTGAGATCCCTGAAGCTTTTCTGCACAATTTGTGCTTCCTGCGTCACTTGCATAGCATAGGAAATGCAAATTGCACACCGCAACAGGACATGAAAACTGTACGTATGTAAGTTCCTTTGTGCCTACACAGAATGATGGAGCGGAGCTGTACGCGCATGCGCAGAGCCCGATCCATTATGGCCTCTCTTAGACCAATTGCTAACACGATTGTTCTGTGCGTGCCGACGTCACTAGTAACCAGCAGCCCGGAAAATTCTTATTCTCCAGCTTCTGTTGACGCTCGGTGAGGTGGAGGAAACTCCTTCCCTTCACCCAGCTTTTTAACCAGTTGTGCTGGGCTGGGAAAGGGGCCGGAGACGGGGTGGGACACTCCTCACATCCTGTCTACTTCAAAAAGATAAAGTGGGCAGGATGTGTAGAGTGTTCCTTTAACTCTTCTTTTGCTGTTTCTTTCCCCTGCTCTTATTTTTGTCTTTATAGCACACCCCCCCCCCCCCTGCCATTCCCTTTTTTCCATCCATCCTCCTCTCCTGCCTATTCCTCCGGCACTCGTTTTTCTGACCCTCTATATCGCCCGGGGGTCACTTCCCTCTCAGCGTGCCCTTTCCTCTTTTTTTTCCTCTCAGTTCTAGCCTTCCATTCTCACACCTCATTTATTATCGTCTTGTATCCCCTTGTTGCCTCTTTTCTTTTTGTCTTCTTCCTCCTGTGTCCTCTCTTAGCTCGCTCGCTTCATGCTTGCCTGCAGAAATCCCCGATTTTTGCACATTTTAGATTTTATATCGCTGCTGTAACAGAGATGTGTCCGCTCCGCCTACCTCTTTATAAAGACTTATTCATCCATTAGTTCTGACTTGCAAAGATCCCAGTAATACCGCTGAATGAGCTTACTAGCTGCTACTGTCATCCATGGTGATGTCATCAATGAGTCGTGTACAGTCAGCAGTGATATCATTGATGATTTCACATAAAGCTGTAAATGTGGGGGGGTGTATAAGCCTGAAATATTTTTTTTTTTTTTTCATTCGCCTGACCGGTTAAGAACAAACCCATAAATCCTATAATAATAGGGTCATCGAGAGCCTCCTTACATCCCACTGATCACCTGCATAGCTTTCATTCCATTTCCACGCTGTATCCGAAAGTCTGAAATGCTCCAAATGTCCCAAAACATTGTGAGCGCTAACACGACACCACAAGTGTAATATCCCACCCCTGACCTCATGTGACGGGAGACAAAATGATTAAAGATATTGTGTAAAATGCCTTTAGGGCTGTTTGTATGAAACACAAATGAAAGTCATCCTCACAATATCGCATTATTATATGCAAAAATCCCAAAATCTGAGAGAGTCCAAATCCTGAGCATTTCAGACAAGGATTACAAAACCTGTTCTTTTTGCTCTATGCTTGTCTGACTTAGCTTTTAATGGCCCAGGCCTTCTTTGGTGTTATGAATGACTTTGTCTCCATCCCATAGCTCTGTTGCCATGGTTACATGGCTCATAAGATAAAACACCTGAAGCATGAGACGTTTTCCAAGATATATTTTTTAATAAGTTAAAGCACCACGTGTGCCGGTGAGTGTTGTCGTAACACTATGCTGTATGTCCTTTCTATTCTGACATTGCGTGTGTCACGGTCACTGAAGCTTTGTGTTATAAACGCCATTGTTTCAATCCGTGCTTGTATTGTCTGTTTCCTCCCGTTCGTGCATGTGGGGTGTCTTCACGTGTTGCTTTCTGGCCGTGCTCCTGTCTGCTAAGGCAGGTAATACCGGATTTGTTTAATTTTCTATGTGCACCACGCTATAGAGTAACTCATGTTGTCTCACTGCGACATTTATCTTGCAGTTTTATGGTGTTGATGTTTGTTTGTATTATGTGTTTTTCCACAGCCCTGTGTGTTTAACACATGCATTTTCTGTTTTGTGCTTCATTCTGTGCTTTTGCAATGCTTGATTTGTGTTTGATGGTTTCTTATCTGCTCTGCTCCGTAAATGAATTCAGTTAAGAATCTGATGCAGTTTTTGTGTCGTATGGTTTATGTGTACATTGTATATTGTATTCGTATAGCTCTGCTTTAGGTAATCCAGATGCTTCACTGCCGTCTCTTTGTCGCCCATTTGCTTTTTAACTGTCTATCCTCTATCAGTCCCTTTGTCCACCTATCATCTTTCTGTCTTTCTTTTTATCATCTTACTGTCCATCCACCTTTCTGACTGTCCATCTGTTTACATATCTGTCTTTCTATCATCTTTCTGTCTTTCCACGTGTCTGTGTGTTTCTATCTACCTACTTATCTATCATTTCTATTCGTCCATCCATCCATCCATCTACTTATCTGTCTATCCACCTACTTATCTGTCCGTCCACCTACTTATCTGTCCGTCCACCTACTTATCTGTCTATCCACCTACTTATCTGTCCGTCCACCTACTTATCTGTCCGTCCACCTACTTATCTGTCCGTCCACCTACTTATCTGTCTGTCCACCTACTTATCTGTCCGTCCATTTACTTATCTGTCCGTCCATTTACTTATCTATCATCTTTCTATCCATACATCTACTTAACGGTCTATCCATCTTTTTATCTGTTCGACCATCTGTCTACCTACCTTTCTATGTATTCTCATCTTTCTGTCCTCCCGCATACCCATCCACTTATCTGTCCCATCATCTTTCTATCCCTCCTTCTATCTACTTACCTACCTGTCTTATCATATTTCTGTCTGTCCATCTACTTATCTTTCTGCCTATCTGCCTGTCTATTTAACATCTTTCTGTCCGTTCACCTGTACGTCTTTCTTCCTACCTATCTGTATATCATCTTTCTGTCTGTCCATTTACTTATCTGTCCATCCATGTACCTACCTGTCTATCATATTTCAGTCCATCTATCTTTCTGTCTGTCTGTCTGTCTATCTCCCCTCTGTCATTTCTTGCTCCTCTTCCCATTCAGTCCTCCTGCAACCCGCCACTTCACTTACCTAATGGGTCACCCCTCTCCTCTTAGATTGTAAGCAGGGTCCTCCCTCCTTCTGTTTCGTGTGTGTAATGTGTATGTATATTTATTATGCTCTCTCACCCATTGTACAGCGCTAAGGAATTTATTTGGTGCTTTTGTAAGTACTTGTAACTGTATCTATTATCCATCTGTCTGTGATGTGTTTTTCTCTCTAGCAGTCTGACGCAGCACTTTTTGATTGGACGGTGTGATTTACAGATTCATGGCTAAACCATTTGAAATCTTAGTCTATGTTTTTCAAAAGATTTTATAATTGATTATTGTGATATTTATCAATTAGTTGTTGCAGCTTAAAACAACAAACCTGTCCATTGTACAGTCAGGTCCATAAATATTGGGACATCGACACAATTCTAACACCTTTGGCTCTATACACCACCACAATGGAGTTGGAATAAAACAAACACAATGTGCTTTAACTGCAGACTGTCAGCTTTAATTTGAGGGTATGTACATCCAACTCAGGTGAACGGTGTAGGATTTACAGCAGTTTGCAGATGTACCTCCCACTTGTTAAGGGACCAAAGGTAATGGGACAGAATAATAATCATAAATCAAACTTTCCCTTCTTATCAAATCCTTTGCAGTCAATCACAGCCTGAAGTCTGGAACGCATAGACATCACCAGACGCTGGGTTTCATCCCTGGTGATGCTCTGCCAGGCCTCTACTGCAACTGTCTTCAGTTCCTGCTTGTTCTTGGGGCATTTTCCCTTCAGTTTTGTCTTCAGCAAGTGAAATGCATGCTCAATGGGATTCAGGTCAGGTGATTGACTTGGCCATTGCATAACATTCCACTTCTGTCCCTTCAAAAACTCTTTGGTTGCTTTTGCAGTATGCTTTGGGTCATTGTCCATCTGCACTGTGAAGCGCCGTCCAATGAGTTCTGCAGCATTTGGCTGAATGTGAGCGGATAATATTGCCCGAAACACTTCAGAATTCATCCTGCTGCTTTTGTCAGCAGTCATATCATCAATAAATACAAGAGAACCAGTTCCATTGGCAGCCATACATGCCCACCCCATCACACTACCACCACCATGCTTCACTGATGAGGTGGTATGCTTAAGATCATGAGCAGTTCCTTTCCTTCTCCATACTCTTCTCTTCCCATCACTCTGGTACAAGTTGATCTTGGTCTCATCTGTCCATAGGATCTTGTTCCAGAACTGTGAAGGCTTTGTTATAGGGCTGTGCAATATTGACAAAATAATCATATTGCGATTTCTTGAATGAATATTGTGATTGCGATTTTATTTGCGATTTAGCCAATTGTTTTTGCTTTTTCAAACATGCTACATACATTCTAAATGAATTCAGTATTCAGCACATGGATATACTGCCCCAGCACATGGATATACTGCCCCAGCACATGGATATACTGCCCCAGCACATGGAAATACTGCCCCAGCACATGGAAATACTGCCCCAGCACATGGAAATACTGCCCCAGCACATGGAAATACTGCCCCAGCACATGGAAATACTGCCCCAGCACATGGAAATACTGCCCCAGCACATGGAAATACTGCCCCAGCTCACCTCTGTGCGCCACGTGTTCGGCTCCCTGTTAACTTCCGGCGGCATGGAGCTTGAGCGCTCGCTTGGGGGAACCATGTGACGAGCCGCGATAACGCGGCTCGTCACATGGTTCCCCCTGCGAGCGCCCAAAGCACCATGCCGCTGGAAGTTAACAGGGAGCCAAAAATTGCAGCCTTATGCGATTTAGAAATTGCAGGGTCAGAAATCGCGATTCGATTGCGATTGCAATTAATTGCACAGCCCTACTTTGTTAGGTGTTGTTTGGCAAACTCTAATCTGGCCTTCCTGTTTTTGAGGCTCACCAATGGTTTACATCTTGTGGTGAACCCTCTGTATTCACTCTGGTGAAGTCTTCTCTTGATTGTTGACTTTGACACACGTACACCTACCTCCTGGAGAGTGTTCTTGATCTGGCCAACTGTTGTGAAGGATGTTTTCTTCACCAGGGAAAGAATTCTTCGGTCATCCACCACAGTTGTTTTCCGTGGTCTCCCAGGTCTTTTAATGTTGCTGAGCTCACCAGTGCGTTCCTTCTTTTTGAGAATTTTCCAAACAGTTGTTTTGGCCACGCCTAATGTTCTTGCTATCTCTCTGATGGGTTTGTTTTGTTTCTTCAGCCTAATGATGGCTTGCTTCACTGATAGTGACAGCTCTTTGGATCTCATCTTGAGAGTTGACAGCAACAGATTCCAAATGCAAATAGCACACTTGAAATGAACTCTGGGCCTTTTATCTGCACATTGTAATTGGGGTAATGAGTGAATATCACACACCTAGCCATGGAACAGCTGAGAAGCCAATTGTCCCATTACATTTGGTCCCTTAACAAGTGGGAGGCACATCTGCAAACTGCTGTAAGTCCTACACCGTTCACCTGAGTTGGATGTACATACCCTCAAATTAAAGCTGACAGTCTGCAGTTAAAGCACATTGTGTTTGTTTCATTCCAACTCCATTGTGGTGGTGTATAGAGCCAACGATGTTAGAATTGTGTCGATGTCCCAATATTTCTGGACCTGACTGTAGGTATCCATGTCCCAGGAACATGCTGTATCTGTGTTGCAGCTTTCAATATTTCGGCAGAGCCGATCCTTGTGCCTTTCCTGTCATTGTCGCTTGTGTGTGTGCCTTTGCGTTTTTTCTGTCATAGTCATATATTTTGTGTTGTTTCCAGGGAAGCTGCTCGGGAATGTCGTAAAAAGAAGAAGGAATACGTGAAATGTCTCGAAAACCGTGTGGCAGTGCTGGAAAATCAAAACAAGACTCTAATTGAGGAACTGAAGGCCCTCAAAGATCTCTACTGTCATAAAACAGAGTGACCGGACTGACGTTTTTTTTACGCTTTTTTTTTTTCTTCCATAAGCGATTGCCATTTGGACCCAAAACGGACTGTGACCCTTGAAGGAGGAGGAGGAGGAGGGGGGGGGATTATAACTTTGCTTTGGGCTTGGTACCAATGAAAGGTTTTTACTTTGTGTCTGACTCACAGAATCTGTTCATTAATTTTCCCGCAAACAGCGTCCTTTGTATGTTGTAGCTACCTTAATCCATTTTTTTTTTTATTTTGGCGCATGGCTTTTAATTTTTTTAATTTACAGAGAAGCCGCCACGGAGGCTCGTCGTCGGAAGAAGGAGAATATAAACAACCTGGAGCATTGCGTTGCGATGCTGGAAGCTCAGAACTGGGAGCTGGTAGAATAAATCTCCAAATACAGTGGGTGCTGGAATAATGCGATGACCAAGCACCGTAAATCCCACCTAAAATCCACTTCGCCATCTTCTAGCACTCGTGTAAATTATTAGCTTTTTCTAGGTGACGGAAGAGAAACAAACAAAAAGAAAAAAAAACAAACATGTATATATGGCATCGTTATTTTGTGTTTTGTACTTTATAACTGTTTTTCCCCACACACACACAAGCATTTATTATTACGTCATCTAACATGGATTGTCCCATGCATAGCCGATATTTTTTTAGGTATTTAAAGCCGATTTAATAAGAATTCTTGAAGAGATTTTTTATAAATGTAGTAATAATAATGAAAAAAATAAAACAAAACAAAAAGCATCGGGCCTTCACCCCCGGGATACCTCAGGAACATGTGTACAATAAGGATACGTACTGCTTTTCCATGTCGGGTGTTTCTTAACAATTGATGAGAATGTACAACCTACGTGACAGCTTTCTTTTTAAAGAAAATATTTTGTGAAACGTGTCTCGTTTTCCTGTTATTAAAAGTAGTGGTTGAACATCACTTAGCAGAAGCATGTTCACAAGAGGGCTGTGTGTTTGTCGCCATATTCTCCTGCTGCATTTATATCACAAAATACAGAGAATATTGGTTTTTTTCGTACTTTAGGGCAACCTTGCCTCACAGATAATATGGCACTACATGTCCATGATGCTCCGGAGCTCAATAGGATCATAGAGACTCATGGGGAATGCAGTTCCCATACATCTGGAGGGCCAAGGTTGCTGACCCCTGATGTGAAGGGACCTCTTTATGAAATGAGATGGTGGTGCCCTTGATGCCAGACGGAAGGTAAGGAAAGTGAATTTTCTTTTAAAAAGATATTCTTGTAGAGCAGAGGTCAGCAACTTTGGTCCTCTAGATGTTCTGGAACTACAACTCCCTTGATGCCCAGCCCTTCATTAGATTATTTGAGCATCATGGGAAATGTAGTTGCAGAATAGCTAGAAGGCAATGGTTGCCGACTCCTGTTGTAGATGGTAAATAAATAAATATGTGTGTGTGTATATATATTATATTATATTATATTATGGTACGTGTGTGTAAATAAATGTGGCAGCACTCTTGGACTAAAATAAATACAACCTATTTTGCTCCATTCAAAGGTTGTAAAGGGTGGAGCTGAAACATCGACTTTTAAATAGAGCAATGAAAGCTGTATTTATTTTAGTCGCAGAGTGCTGCCACATTTATTTATTTATTTATTTATGGAGCCGAGTGACGGGCACCGGGCATAAATAGAAAAAAGCAGGAGTGCATATCTTATATTTGTCCTCACATCTCGTGTGTCCGTTAGCTGTTGAGCTGGTGCACATACAGGCTTTTGATACAAAACTTTTCGTGAACATGCTTTTATTTACAATTTAAATTATTTATAAAGCACCAACATATTCAGCAGTGCAGTACAATGGCTAGAACAAAACAAACCTAAAATTAACAACTACGTTTGACACACAGAGAAGAACAAGTAAAGTGGACACTGCTCCAGCGAGTTTACAATCTGAGATGAGTGAGGTTAGAATTTACAAAATCTGTCAATGTTTCAGTCCAAATGGACTTTCATCAGGATATATATAATCTTTTTTTGAGGCGGTACGCCGTACCGGCACCTCACCGCCAGCAGCCCATTCCTTAATGCCACCGCCTTCCTATTCAACAGCTCCAGTATCGGACTCTGAGTCCGAATCCGGAGCTGTCTGGTCGGCGGCGGCGTTGCAGCATGCCTCCCACACTCGTATCGCGTGAGTCTGGGAGCTGCATGCTATATTCCCTCCGCCCCCTCTCGCGTGATCTGCGAGATTCACGTTGGCAGGTCACCTGACCCGCCAACGTGACATTACAGACGCGAGAAGAGGAGCAGGCAACAGCGCAGAGGACAAGTGCGGAGCCAGCGTGGAGGAGCAGCTGAGGCTGGTAAGTAGTGATGGGGGGCTGGACTGGACCTGCCTGATTTAAGAAAAAAAAAAGGGACCTGCCTGCATTAAAAAAAACAGGACCTGCCTGGTTTTAAAAAAACGTGACTTGTCTAGAATCAAAAAAGGGTACCTGTGTTAAAAGAAAGGAGGGGCCATGGGGGGTGTAATGAAGAATGGGATTGGCCGGGGGTGTCAAAAAAGCTGTGGAGCTCTGTGATATGCAGTACTGTGAGTTTTATTGCAGTGTATTCTATGATACGCTCATACACATTGCACATTACTGTGAGTTTTATTTCTGTGCAGCTCTGTGATATGCACATACACAGCGCACATTACTGGGATTTTTATTGCTACATACCCCTGGGGTGAAGGGGGGATATATAGTTATGTATGTGAATGTGTGGCTGTGTGTATAAATGCATGTATTTGTCTTTAAATAGGCCGCTGTCTGTAAAATTCTGCGCCTGTGTCCTTGTCGCAGTCTGGCGTGCCCCCTAGCCCTGCACCCAAAAGACTGGTATTGCTCCTAGAATCGCCACAATATCTGCTGCCTGCACTCCACAAAAGTAAGAATGACAGCGAGCATCTTGGCAGCATTGTGAGGTACACCCCTGGGTGCTCTTAATATAGAAACAGAAAAATGACAGCAGATAAGAACCTTCGGCCCATCTAGTCTGCCCAATTACATGGATACTTTACCTGGATTTATCTTTTGTTTAGGATAGCCTTATGCCTATCCCATGCTTGCTTAAATTCAATTACTGTTTTGGCCTCTACCACTTCAACTGGAAGGCTGTTCCATGTATCCACCACCCTCTCAGTAAAATAATGCTTCCTGATGTTACTTTTAAACCTTTGCCCCTCTAATCTAAGACTATGTCCTCTTGTTTTTCTACTTTGTGTCCTTTTAAATATACTCCCTTCCTCTACCTTGTGGATTCCCTTTACGTATTTAAATGTTTCTATCATATCTCCTCTGTCTCGTCTTTTTTCCAAGCTATACATGTTAAGATCATTAAGCCTTTCCTGGTAACTTTTCTCCTTCAAGCCGTACACCATTTTAGTAGCCCTTCTCTGAACTCTCTCTAAGATGTCTATATCCTTCTGGAGATACGGTCTCCAGTACTGCACACAGTACTCCAAGTGAGGTCTCACCAGTGCTCTGTACAGTGGCATGAGCACTTCCCTTTTCCTACTGCTAATACCTCTCCCTACACAACCAAGCATTCTGCCAGCATTTCCTGCTGCTCTATTACATTGACTACTTACCCTTAGATCCTCTAAGCAGTAAATTATGGTTGAACAGGCAAATTACTGAAATTCTACTTTTAGAAGTGTTCTGAATTGGAAAATTGCCCCTGTCCTTAAAGGGTTAATAAAGGAGTATTTATTGGTACATGAAAAATAGCCATAATAATCAGTTTTTCCCTGGGCGTGAGAGTACCCCCACCTATTTTTCCAGGAAAAAAAGCACTGTATATACTGTGTATGTGCATATATATATATTAAGAAAGCATGGCCCGCAGCTCAGTCTTTGCCCCAATAGAAGTAGATTTATTAAATAGTAATCATCAACATTTCAGTCCTGAAGGACTTTTTCTTTCGGGACAGAAGTATGAGAGCAGCATTGATGTCTATGCTATGCAGGGTTGTTCAGAGAAAGGTGAAACTCTGGAGAACGTTTGGAGAAGTGAAAATTCTAGGTCGAAACAGCTGATTTGGAAAGTGAGATAAATGGGAGAAATTTTTCTGGTTTGGCTATTTTGACCTAGAATTTTCACTTCTCCAAAAGTTCTCCAGAGTTTCACCTTTCTCTGAATAACCCTGATGTATTTTCCCTCTTTGCTTCATTGCGGAGTAGGTGCGTGTCATTTGTGGCAATGTGACTTTTTAAAGAAAGCAAAACTAAACAGGAGAGAGCGATAGGAGGAATCGACTACGTTAAAGGTGACGAACCACTGGCTATGTTTAATGGCGGAGTTACAGCTTCTCTGTCATAAAGCTATATATGTGCCTTTATTAGATGTGGGATAGAAGTTCAAGGTGTGTTTTATGGGTAGTTTAGGGTGTAATGAATAATAAAAACTGTCAAAACTATGTCACTATTAATATTGCTTTATTCAGAATTTGGTTAATACTGGCGTAATGGATTGCGCTGATATACTGAATATTAGCTCAGCAAGCCATGCTGTAACAATTTAAAGCAAGTGATTACATCAGCGAAACTTCAGGGAACTCCCACCCCCACAACATCAGACTCTTCCCGTCTCTCCAGTCCTTCAAGAAGTCTCTGAAAACACATTACTTTAGAGAAGCCTATCGGCTCACTCCATGATCCCCCGCTGTACATCTCTTGCTCCAGCTTCCCAATCAGCTCACATGCGCCCCACTACTTCACATACTTCAGGTACCCTCACCTAGTGTGTCAATCGTCTCTTCTAAGATTGTAAGCTCTTGAGCAGGGTCCTTCCCTCCTACTGTTCAGTGTGTAACGTGTAGGTATATTTGTTTTTCTGTCCCATTGTACAGCGCTAAGGAATTTGTTGGCGCTTTATAAATGCTTGTAACTGTAACTCTACTCTCTTTAGTGTTTTAAAGTGGCCAGGATGTGAGGAGTGCCCATCTCCGCCACCTCCCTCCTGCCCTGATCTGGTGAAATCATGGAGTGAAGTAGAGGAGTTTCCTTCACTCCATCCATAGACACCAGCAGCTGGAAATTTGTTAATGTCAGAACGTCCTGTGTGCTAACATCATCCTCTCTGAGTGCACGCAGCAGCGAGTGTTCTGGGAGGGGGTGTTCTGCCATACTTGCGAACTTGCCATAATGGCGAACCGCATCACTTCTGGTGCACCTACGTCACCAAAAGTGAGGCGGATCAGCTGGATACAGCATCCGGAATGGCAGTGTAACCTCTGATCAGCTGCAGATAGGAAGGAATTAGTTCCTCATACACCAATCTGAGGCTAAGGTCAGACGAAAGCAGTTTTAACGTGCGTTTAGCCGCACGAAATCACGGCCGTGCTAGCAGCAAATGACGTCCAATGCCGGGGAACATACGACGAACGGCCGCACGAAAGTTCGTCCGCACAACGCAAGTGGCAAACGAACGCATTTTTTCTAGAACGTCAAACCGCTACTACTGCTGTACAGAGTGCGCTGCGTCCGCATAGCGGCGTGTTTGCGTGATTAGGAGACGTCAGACGCTGCTAATGTCCGGCCAACATAACGTCCAGACGCAAAAAGTGTTTTATTGATGATCCGTACAAAATCACGGACGAAAATGCTCATCGTATGACCGCTATCGCGTATTCCGTGAAAAAATACGTCCATTCTTTCGAACGCACTTTTTCACGGACAACGTGAAAAATGCGTTCGTCTGACCCTAGCCTGAAACTCACGAACATCCAACCCTGCACTCTGTATAACACACGACCCCCCTCCCACGGCTGTGTGTAGCGCACAAGCCTACTGACTGTCACCCGCACACCCTGAATATATAGAGGAATCTTGAAATAGCCAGTGTGTATTTAGAGATTCCTCTATATATTCAGGGTGTGCGGGTGACAGTCAGTAGGCTTGTGCGCTATACACAGTCGTGGGAGGGGGGTCGTGTGTTATACAGAGTGCAGGGTTGGATGTTCGTGAGTTACAAATTCCTTCCTATCTGCAGCTGATCAGAGGTTACACTGCCATTGCCCATGCTGTATCCAGCTGATCAGCTGTTGTGCCAATCGAGCGAACTTCCATTCCGGATGCTGTATCCAGCTGATCCGCCTCACTTTTGGTGACGTAGGTGCACCGGAAGTGATGCGGTTCGCCATTATGGCACGTTCGCTCGATTGGCAGAATAGGGGCCGCGGATGGATTAGTGCTGAGTTTACGCACACAGCTCCAATCCATTGTTGTGCACAGGCGTTGCAAAACGTACACCGTTTCTGAGCGTTACGTACGCAAATTGCTTTGGATAGCTGCAGGGACGTCCGCACTCCAGTACACTTTTTTTTAATCGTTTTTTCTGTAACAGCCCTTTTTATTATCATTCATTGGATCTTATATGTAAATTTCAGACATTTTCGTTCAGTAGTTTCTTTGCAAACAGCGTTTCACTTTTCAAACATTCAAGCATACTGTTTTTTTGGTATTTTTTCACTCCGTCTGCGGTGTCGGCTTTTTCCGGCGGCTGCTCTGTGCTGTGATCGGCTCCTGCTCGGGTTTCTCCGGCGTGCTCGGCGGGGTTAGTCCAGATGTTTTTGCCAGCTTCGGTGTGCGTTCACCTGGGTTTTGCGGTGAGTGTTCGGCAGGTTTGCGGTGACTTTTCCCTGCATTATGGTGGCCCTGTGGTGCTTGCCGAATACACCGCAGGGTCGCCAAAATGGGATCGCCAAATCGTACCAAATTGAAGAGAATGAAAAGTCACCGAACGTGCAGTGACTTTTAGATTCTCTTTGAATAACCCTGTAAAACTTTAAAAAAAGATATACTTGGGCAGATGCTGTCAGCAGCTTCTGTGCCATTATTTAAGGGTAAAGCGGGGTGTAAAACTTTAATACGATGTCTCTTTAATGGCTCAAGTGGAATAGTGCCCCCTATCTCTTATAGACAATAAAATGGTAAGGACAAACAATGCTGCAAACATAAAAACACATAAGGGTCTCTTCACAAACCAATTCCAGTGCTTTGTGTTCCAGCCCATTTCGGTGATTCCATTTTGCCCAAAAAAATACGGTGAATTCACTAGTTAGCAAGCGGTCACTGTATTTTGTCGACAGTTGCCGAAGCATTTAGGCTAATGTCAGATGAACGCAGTCTGAGCGCACTCTGCGTGCGTGCATAACGGACAGCCGTACTGACAGAAGACACTGTAGACACCACACGGTCCGTTTTTCTTGACGGACGTAGAAAAAAAAAGGGAATTATGGGAAACAAAATTAATATGAAAAATGATAAAAATTTGAAAATGATATGAAAAGCCATTTTGTGCGTCAAGGTGCTGGACGTCGCAAATGCGCTGCGTCTGACATCTCATTCACGCAGAACTCTACGTGGACGTGGCGCACTCTGCGCGTCCGTCTAGCGGTTTTAAGTTCTTGCCTAACTTGCGTCTGTTTGCCACGTGCATTGTGCGTGCGCAGTTCGGTGCGCATGTACTTCGTGTGTGGGTCTTTTGTTGCTCATGATTCTATGCTACAACTGACGTTAAACTGTGCGGCAGCACGGATGTGATCACTGCATTCGACTGACACGGGCTTTATTGGCCGTCGGCGAAAACCTCTGAATTAGCATCGGTGAATTCCACTGAACTGAAAAAAGAAAAAAAAAAGGAAGTCTCCCATTCTCCTAATAGGAGTTTCATTCCATAAAAACGTGTCTAAATAATAAATGAAATGTCCTTTAAAAAAAGAATAAAGGGGGCGTGGCCAGCAGTGCTCAAGAGCGGACGTGTGTGCCTGGGGCTCCGCTACACTCGCGGCTCATAACACGGATTTTGGTGTCCTACACCCGCAAAACCGCTCCTGCTTACATCACAAGTTGCCGGACATCAGGAGGATAAAAGCTCTGGAACCTGTTTGCTCCCCCCTCCGGACCTACAACACTATCCAGAGTACTCTGAGCTCTCCTCGTTGCTGACCGGTCGCCATTTTTGTGGCCTTCGGCACACATTCAACCACGGACTTGCGTACCACCACACGGCCCTAGGATGGGTAAGAAGACCAAGGGTGGAGGGGCATCTGAAAGCTCCCATACCCCAGATATTCGAATCTCGCTGGGAGGAGGTCAGGGTAGACGACAGCTGCCTGCTACTACTCCGCATGCCTTGCACGTGGTACAATCTGATGCGGAGGAAGATGATCTCCCCGCTACTAAGCGAGACATTGGCAAACTGTTGGCCGAGGCGCGTAGCTCTTGGTAGGAGGACTTACAGACCCTTGGAGCTGACTTGAAGGCGTCCCAGGCCCAGCTAGTGGACGTCCAGACCTGCACGACAGTGGTAGAGAAGGTGCAGGTCGAATCCTCTTCCCACTTACAGGCGATCCAGCAACAACTAGATGGTCTCCAAGCTGCTGTTGTGGCGTTGGAATCAAGACATTGATGTAGGAATGTGAAACTCCGGGGGGTACCAGAAGCAGTGAAAGACCTGGATTTACTCCTTTACACCGCACGATTTGCGGCAGCAATCCTCCCCTCAGACACCCTCGGAGATCCTGTTTTACATTCCCTTTGTGTGAGGAAGGCCGCTATGGCTCCTGCTGACGCTCCACGGGATGTCATTGTGACGCTCCGGGATGTATCTCTCCACGCCGCGCTGCTTCAGGCGACACGGAATATCCCTGCAGTAGCCTTTGAGGGGGCTCACATTGCTGTATATAGGGACCTTTCTTACCTGACACTCGCTGCCCGGCGTCGCTTTCGACCAGTGACGACCATTGTATGTACCCAGAGCGTTCGTTATCAATGGGGTGTCCAGGGTACCCTGATAATTCGATGAGAAGACGGCCGATCGCTTATGGCTTCCACAGTCGAAGAAGCTGAAGCCCACCTGCATTCTTTGGGTTTACCCTATGACTCTCCAAGTGGTGCCAAAGAGGGATTGTCTGATGGTTCTCCCCTACTGGTGCTCCTGACTGAGTGGCCTTACTTTTTCAGGATTTAAGTCATGATCCCTTGGTTGATGTCTCTCTGTCACTATAAATATTTTATGGCATTTTTATTTTGATGTGGATATTGCGGGGCTCTCCAAGCTGGTGGGATGACATGTTTTTTAACCTTTATTTTCCTCCCTCCCCACTTCATTTTATCCCTTCCCCTGGGAGCAGGGTTAGGTGGTGGGCGAGCCTTGAGGTGGCTACCTAGGCTCACGCTACCTTTTTAGGCCCTACCACCTTACCCTGTGGTCTTCTCTCCGGCCTCCTGAACCCCTTCGGTGGAATGGGGGCGAGCCGGTGAGCGCCTCATGTTTTTCTGATATAGTCCTATCCCCCATCCCCCCTTTTTTTTAATCACCCTCCGCCCAAGCATTATAGAGGCCCACATGTCATACTTGTTGTCGTGTAGTTTAGATGCTGTACCTCCATGGTCTCTTATCTAGGCGACATTGGCCTCATATATTTACTTTATTTTTTATTATTTACTTTCACAAGTATATCTACTACGTATTTTTACTTTATAGAGTGCTTTATTGTATCGCTGATTTTCTTACAAAATAAAATTTTGAATTAAAAAAAAAAGGTCTGTTACAGAATAATAAGGCTAGGGTCAGACGAACGCATTTTTCACGTTGTCCGTGAAAAAGTGCGTTCGAACGAATGGACGTATTTTTTCACGGAATACGCGATAGCGGTCATACGATGCGCATTTTCGTCCGTGATTTTGTACGGATCATCAATAAAACCCTTTTTGCGTCTGGACGTTATGTTGGCCGGACATTAGCAGTGTCTGACGTCTCCCAAACACGCCGCTATGCGGCCGCAGCGCACTCTGTACGTCAGTAGTAGCGGTTTGACGTTCTCGAAAAAATGCGTTCGTTTGCCACTTGCGTTGCACGGACGAACTTTCGTGCGGCGGTTCTTCGTGTGTTACCCGGCATTGGACGTCATTTGCTGCTAGCACAGCCGTGATTTCGTGCGGTTAAACGCACGTTAAAAATGCTTTCGTCTGACCTTAGCCTTAAAGAAGTCTTAAACAAAAATGTATTAAAAAAATACAAATAAACTAAAAGGTATTTTAAAACATAAAAAAGGTTTTTAAAAAAAGTAAAAAGAATAGAATAAATGGTTGTTTTAAAAATATATATTTCAAAGAGCTATCCCATTTATTACATTGAAACTTCTTTGATTCGCCTGTTTTAACCTTTTGCATCAAAACACCTACAATCAGGGCGTTTCGCCGGAATTTTGGTGCAGTTCAGCGTTCTGTGAATAGGAGACACAATAGTCTTCTGTGGAGCGATATCGGTGCTGCCGAATTGCACTGTATATCGTCGTCAATTCATCTCAATGTTCTTGAAAACGAGAGAAATCTCAATGTATCCTTCCTGGTAAAATCCTTTATAAATAAATCTGTATTTGGCAAATTGACAGGTTATTGAATTGACGAATTAATCCAAAATGGCACAGAATGGTAAGATTTCCCGTTCGATGCAATAGGAGGTTGGTGAGTAACCCCTATAATAATAAGTGCTGGTGTCTGCATGGACTGAGATACTTACAGCACAACCAGTCGGAGTAAGGGGAAAGTTTAAATGTCAACATGTGCAGCACGTTTACAGAGAATGTATACAAAGCATCGCGGAATGCGGCTCGACCAGTCACCAGAATGCAGGAGCAACGTCAGACAAATCTGCAATGTTATTCTTACACTATTTCTATTTTAAGTAACATACCGGTACTTTTAGGCTAGGGTCAGACGAACGCATTTTTCGCGTCGACCGTGGAAAAGTGCGGTCGAACGAACGGACATATTTTTTCACGGAATACGCGGTAGCGGTCATACGATGCGCCTTTTCGTCCGTGATTTTGTACGGATCATCAATAAAACCCTTTTTGTGTCTGGACGTTATGTTGGCTGGACGTGTGCAGCGTCTGACGTCTCCCAATCACACACACACGCCGCTATGCGGCCGCAGCGCACTCTGTACGTCAGTAGTAGCGGTTTGACGTTCTCGAAAAAATGCGTTCGTTTGCCACTTGCGTTGCGCGGACGAACTTACGTGCGGCCGTACTTCGTGTGTTCCCCGGCATTGGACATCATTTGCTGCTAGCACGGCCGTGATTTTGTGCGGCTAAACGCACGTTAAAGCTGCGTTCGTCTGACCCTAGCCTTAGGCCTGGCCTGGTTGTCTTCTTCTACCAAAGTGTCTTCACTATTCCTTAGGCCCGTGTCAGACGAACGCAGTGATCACGTCCGTGTTGTCACACATTTTAACGTCTGTTGTAGCATAAAATTATGATCAACACAACGCACGTGGCACCGGACGCAATTTAGGCAAGAACGTCAAACCGCTAGGATGGACGCACAGAGTGCGCCACGTCCGCGTAGCTTTGTGTGAGAGTGATGGAACGTAGTCAGAGGGACTGCATTTTTGACGTCCAGCATTTTTGACGGACAAAATGTTTTTTTAATATTAATTTTATTTCCCATCTACATCAGTCAAAAAAAACGTCAGTCACAAAAATGGACTGTGTGGTGTCTACAGCAGGCCTCAAAATTTCCACTCGCCTGCTCGCATTTGGCGAGTGGAAATTACATGAGGGCGAGTGGAAATTCAGAGGCAGGCAGGGCAGGATAGGGGTTAGGTGGGGCAACTAGTGACGAGTAACTCTTAAGGCTTGGCTAGTAGCTTGGGACTTGAAATTTTGAGCCCTGGTCTACAGAATCATCAGTCAGAAGATACGTCAGTTGTGCACGGACTCACAGTGTGCTCAGAATGCGTTCGTCTGATATTAGCCTAAGTGGATGTGCAATTATAAAGGTACGATTACTTATCTAAGACTAGGGTCAGACGATCGCAGTCTGAGCGAACTCTGCATGGGTGCACAACGGACGGACATTCTGATGGAAGATACTGTAGACACCACACGGTCTGTGTTTTATGACAGACGTAGAAAAAAAAGGGAAATATGGGAAATAGAATTATTCTGAAAAAGGATATGAAAAGGCATTTTGTGCGTCAAGGTGCTGGACGTCGCAAATGCGCTGCGTCTGACGTCTCCTTATCATGCACACAGAACACTACCCGGACGTGGCGCACTCTGCGTGTCCGTGTTAGCGGTTTTACGTTCTTGCCTAACTTGCGTCCATTTGCCACGTGCGTTGTGCGTGCGCAGTTCGGTACGCACGTACTTAGTGAGTGGGTCTATTGCTCATGATTTCATGCTACGACGGACGTTAAACTGTGCGGCAACACGGACATGATCACTGCGTTCGTCTGACGCGGGCCTTAGCGAACATGTCCTGAAGCGCAGCACAATAGATAAGACAAAACAAACACTATAACAAACCAGGAACATACACGCAGAGGCGGCTCTAGACTTGGCGATGCCTTAGACGAAGCGCAAATAAGTGACTGTTCTTATACACTGCAATCATTAAAGGTGCAGGTACAGTCTACTACAAGAGCAAACGGTCTTATTTACACCAAACAATGTGTCACTATATTTATTATAGTTTATAGCAGCGATTTGCGTGTTTAAGCTTCTGTTAAAGGGCCAGTACCACCAAAAAATGCAATGTGCGTATTGTGTTTATTTGATGTTGATATTTTACATGTGTTTGTTTTTCTCTTGTATGTTTAGTTAAGGAAATATTTTCCTCTATATGTGTCACTGAGTGCATCCATTGTGTGATATTTTCCTGTATATGTGTCACTGGGTGCATCCATTGTGTGATATTTTCCTCTATATGTGTCACTGGGTGCATCCATTGTGTGATATTTTCCTCTATATGTGTCACTGGGTGCATCCATTGTGTGATATTTTCCTGTATATGTGTCACTGGGCGCATCCATGGTGTGATATTTTCCTGTATATGTGTCACTGGGCGCATCCATTGTGTGATATCTTCCTCTATATGTGTCACTGGGTGCATCCATTGTGTGATATTTTCCTCTATATGTGTCACTGGGCGCATCCATTGTGTGATATCTTCCTCTATATGTGTCACTGGGCGCATCCATTGTGTGATATTTTCCTCTATATGTGTCACTGGGCGCATCCATTGTGTGATATTTTCCTCTATATGTGTCACTGGGCGCATCCATTGTGTGATATTTTCCTCTATATGTGTCACTGGGCGCATCCATTGTGTGATATTTTGTGTTTTAAACTCCCCCCCCCCCCCCCACAGTACCTTTCCATCACTTGCTCCTCACTGTGTGGCTTTGGCCATAGAATGGAGTGAATGAGTCAGTCAACGACTCACATCATTGTATTGTGTGGGATGTATTCAAAGGACATCACTATGGGGTAGATTAGAAGTATTTTTATATCCTTGTCTAATCTCAATTCGTTGCCATCTCTTAACTCAGTTAGCCGTCAGAACAATAGCCTCTTGTTGCCTTAACTGTTAAATAATGTAGAGTAAATAATCAAGAGCCACAAAGCAAAGCTTACATCATGGCAAAAATACACAAAAGGAAAACAAGAGATCAAAACCTAATTTTATTTTTCCTTTATACATACAATTACTTCAAACAAAGAAATATGAAACAGCAGCGTGTGTTTTATAATGTGATTTATAAGGTGGTTTTATTTGTGATGCACAAGTAATCTAGTTACAGTTTATGTTAGTGGCAGTGTCACTTTAACATTCTGTTCAATTACGATACATATCCATTTTGCTTCACCTGTCACTGTCCTGTTACACACCTCATTCTGCTAATGCACCGGGCATTCCTGAAGCCCACCTGAGGACCATTCACGGCACACCAGTCTGCAACAGCAGAGTGGTTGGAAGCTCTGGTTCAGAGACTACTGGCTGCGAGTTTTATAGCTTTGTGGCTCTGTTATACACCCACAGTGTCACCACCCCCCAAAAACGACAAGAATTATGAATGTAGACGAAAAGGTGATTGAGTGATGTGGGCTTAAAAAGATGCTCTGCCACCTGGTATGCGACTCATGGCCAGTTTCTCCCACCCATTCTTTGCCCGGAGTGCCTGTTGGCCAGTCGGGCCTGAGAGATATACAGGGTTATTCAGAGAGCGGTGAAAACCAGGAGAATAACTGGATATGTGAAAATTCTAGGTTAACCCCTTCCATGCGGAGGACGCGCTCAGCGCGTCCTGCCTCATGTGCACTTTGCTGCGGAGGACCCGCTGAGCGCGTCCTCCCTTTGCAGCGTCCGGCAGATCGTGGCAGCCCCCCGGTGCGGGCTGACATCTTCGATGTCAGCCCAGCCTCCGGGACCCAGGCGGGCACGATAGACGTCATTGCGCCAGTGCGATGACGTCTATTACAGGCACCCCCCCCCCGGGGAAGGTGCTTGAAGGTGAGGGGGGAGGTCCTTTGGACCTCTCTCCCTCCCCATCCGTGCGGGCTACAACCTAAAGGCAGGCACCGTTTGGAAGGGCCCAGCCTGCCCTTCCAAGCGGCAGCTGTCTTTAACCCCTAGGGTGCTGGATCGCGATATGGTGCTAACAGGCGCTGTAAATATTGGTCTCATTTCAATTATAATGTGAACAATGATGCTGCACTAACGATTTTTTCTACGTGGAGCGTTTGCTAAAAAACACGTAATTTTCCCCAAAAAATTGTAACGAGTCCCCCATTTCTATTTTTTTTAACAAGAACACCCCATAGAAAATATAACTGAAAAGGCTCGCATGATAAAATGTGAAAAAAAAACACTTTACACGATGTAGATGATTGAAAATTCTATTTTTATTGCATTTTTTGTTATAATATTCAGGCAGGACAAGACGTATACATATATTAATGATATTATGAATCTGCTGAGTCTGCCGGAAAGAACGATATATAAAATGTCTGGGTCATATAATAAAATGTGGCTTCAAATCGTGTTTAAACATGATGAGCGAAAACGGTAAAAATGAGCTCAGCACACAGCGGTGAAATGGCTCAGCAGTGAAGGGGTTAAAATAGCCAAACCAGAAAAATTCTCCCATTTATCTCACTTTCCAAATCGGTTATTTTGACCTAGAATTTTCAGTTCTCCAGTCATCCTCCTGGTTTTCACCTTTCTCTGAATAACCCTGATAGATTTATGCGCATCTCAGCGGAAACCTTTCTAAACAACTTGTTTGTGTTTTCATACCTTTGTTTGTCATTTTGGTAGTTTTATTTTCTCACACTATGCTGCAAACTGCTATAATACTAATAATAATCTCCTGCTCTGTTCATTAGCTGCCTGAATAACGCGGATATAGACACTAGATGGCGCCATAAGGACAAAGAATTAATACTAAGTGAGAATGGAAAAGAATCATGTTTATTAAAGGGACACGCTGACACCATGTCCACTTATTTTAAAAAAGGAAATAAAAAAGAGTGGGGGTCAGAGGTTACTTGTTTAGGTTACGGTGTAGTTTCTCGTTAAAGCAGCTGGGTGGAGTAGAGGTAACATCACTGCTCTATAACCGTGGAGACACAGGTTTGATCCCAGCCAGAGCGCCTCTTCAGTAAATGTCCTTGGGCAAGACACCTAACGGTACATACTCACCACCCAGGACATACTTGAAAACGAGAGAAATCTCAATGTATCCTTCCTGGTAACAATCCTTTCTCCAAAAAAAAGAAGAAGCAGGGATGTCAAACTCCAGCACCAGGAGATGAAGGCCTACAATTCCCATAATTCTTTGAATGCAATAGATGGCCAGAGGATCAAGAGGATTGTAGTTTAGCAACACCTGGGGGGGAGGGGGAGGAATTTGAGATCTATTCACTATAATATATATCAGGCCTCAAAATTTCCACTCGCCTGCTCGCATTTGGCGAGTGGAAAATACATGAGGGAGAGTGGGAATGCAGAGGCGATGCCTGGAAAGGGGTTAGGTGGGGCAACTAGTGGCGAGTAACTCTTAAGGCCTGTCTAGTAGCTCAGGACTTGAAATTTTAAGGCCTGATATATATTATATGAAAGCAACTGAGCCATTTATAAGAATTAGGTATCACTGCAAGGATCTCTTTGTATTTGTCAATTACATCATATTCTTTAGCCTTGGGGACTTTAGGGCTTTTCCATCTTATTTAGCTCGGGTAACCCTTTGCATGCCAACCACAGTTGGCTAAGGAGCATATTCTTTGGGAATGTTGCCACCTTGTGGGCACATCAGGCGACAGCACGGGGAAATTACTGGACCTAACCATTAGCCAGGAGCTAAGTGCTACAAAAATAAGTGTAGCGCCTCATCAATATTTCTGCCACTTGTTAACTGTTGCCATCTTACTTCTAACTCGGCACTACCCACACTCTAATGTGATACTAATGAATATATATTATCATAATTCTTTCATATAACCCAGTCAATAGATAGACTGGGTTTTAGGGAATAATCATGATAATACCCAGGCCAGGACATACTGGAAAACGAGAGTAATCTCAATGTATCCTTCCTGGTAAAATCCTTTATAAATAAATAAAATAATAATATCAAATATTTACTGTGATTTAGGAAGAGAATATATGGCTGATACCTAAGGCTAGGGTCAGACCAGCGCACTTTTAACGTGCGTTCTGGCGCACTTAATCACGGCCGCACTAGCAGCAGATGACGGGCAATGACAGCCAATATACGAAGTACGGTCGCACGAAAGTCCGGCCGTGCAACGCAAGTGGAAAATGAACGCATTTTTTCGAGAAAGCAGAACCGCTAGTACGGACGTACAGAGTGTGCTGCGCCCGCTAGCGGTATGTGTCTGTGATTTGGAGACGTCAGACCCTGCTCGTGTCCGGCCAACATCACGTCCAGACGCAAAAAGTTTCCTGGTTTGGATCCGTAAAACATCACGCACGAAAATGCGCATCGTATGACCGTTTTCGCCTATTCCGTGAAAAAATACGTCAATGCGTTCAGACGCACTTTTTTACGTTCGCGTGTAAAAATGCTTTCGTTTGACCCTAGCCTAAATGATCTCAGTGTACGTCAAATGGGAACTCTGGTCCACCTGTATAAATAGTGGGAAAACTGACTCCCAGGCATTGCCACTTGACTTGACCGCTGCCCCTAACCAACAGATTCTGCTCCATTTTTAAGGCAACAGAATCTGTTGCCTAAATATAAAGTGAAAATGTAGCAGGCTCTTCCGGATAGGGTTAGAATCAACCCTAAAACTAACACCAGTGTCGATATGCAGTGTATCACATCAATAGAATTAAGCTAGTATGGCACTAAGGCTAGGGTCAGACGAACGCATTTTTCGCGTTGTCCGTGAAAAAGTGCGTTCGAACGAATGGACGTATTTTTTCACGGAATACGCGATAGCGGTCATACGATGCGCATTTTCGTCCGTGATTTTGTACAGATCATCAATAAAACACTTTTTGCGTCTGGACGTTATGTTGGCCGGACGTGTGCAGCGTCTGACGTCTCCTAATGATGCACACACGCCGCTAGCGGACGCAGCGCACTCTGCACGTCAGTACTAGCGGTTTGACGTTCTCGAAAAAATGTGTTTGTTTGCCACTTGTGTTGCGCGGCCGTTCTTCGTATGCTGCCCGGCATTGGACGTCATTTGCTGCTAACACGGCCGTGATTAAGTGCTGCTAAACGCACGTTGATGCTGCGTTCGTCTGACCCTAGCCTAAGTTTCACTGACAGCGCGATGCAAGTGCAGTGCTTTTTTGCAGGAAATACAAATTTACGTAACCTATCTTCTTCATCATCAGAATGTTTTCAAGTGGCGACTTTTTCCTACATCGTTTCCTGACACGACCACAAGGTGGCGACATCATGTTAGCAAACTACTCATAAGCCAACCCCTTGAAAGATACATACTCTTCGTTTTCCCCTCTGCAGCAGCTGCCTGGCCTTTAGGGGCACCTAGATTTGTTGTTAATTTTAAAAATAAATAAATAAAAATACATACACATGTCTATTACACCCCACCAGATCCAAGTGGGTGGAGGGGAACTATCAGGGTTATTCAAAGAGAATAACGTTCGGTGACTTTTCATTCTGTTCAATTCAGTGCGATTTGGCGATCCCATTTCGGCGACCCTGCGGTGTATTCAGCAAGCACCACAGGGCCGTCGTAGTGCAGGGAAAAGCCGCCGCAAACCCAACGAACACTCACCGCAAAACCCGGCGAACGCACACTGAAACCCGCAAAAACATCTTGATCAACCCCACCGAACATGCCGGAGAAACCCGAGAAGCCGCCGATCACAGCGCAGAGCAGCCGCCGGAAAAATCCGACATAGCAGACGAATGGAATGAAAAAAAACCAAACAGTTTGCTTGAATGTTTGAAAAGTGAAACGCTGTTTGCAAAGAAACTACAGAACGAAAATGTCTGAAATTTACATATAAGATCCAATGAATGATAATAAAAAGGGCTGTTACAGGAAAAAGAAAAAATGACTTAAAAAAACAAACGCAAACATTTTTTTTGACAAAAAATCCAGAAAAATTCCTAAAAGATCCTAAAAATCTATAAATACACAGGGTTATCCAAAGAGATCCGAATCGCTTGAGAAAGGTAACCGAACGCTGAAAATCAGCGTTCGGTTACCTTTCCTGGCCATTCGGCTATTCAGAGGGCAGGCAATTCGCCAAATCCTGGCGAATTGCCTGCACATACGGTGCCTGTTCGGTGCCTGTTCGAGGGCAGTGAAATCCCCATAAAAAAGCACTGCTTCGGCTATTCATAGAACACAAACCAGCAGTGAAAGGTTCCCGAAATGCCCTGCCATTCGGTGGTTTAATTCGGCAAGTTTATTCAGGCGAATCCCATAGGCTTCAATGTGAAAAATATTCCCGTTTTAATTCAATATCTAATAAACCGTTTATTATAAAATTCGGCAGTAAAAAGTCTCTTTATTTATAGATTTTTTAGGATATTTTAAGCATTTTTCTGAATTATTTTTTTTTAAAAGTCCAATTTTTTTTTTTTATTATTTTTTTCAGTTTACTTATTTTTTCTGTAACAGCTCTCTTTATTATCATTCCCTGGACCTCCTGTGTAAATTTCAGACATTTTCGCTCAGTAGTTTCTTTGCAAACAGTGTTTCACTTTTCAATCATTCATGCAAACTGTTTTCCTAATTTATTCACTTCACTCGTCTGCGGTCTCAGCTTTTTCCGGCGGCTGCGCTGCGTGCGATCGGCTCCTGTTCGGATTTTTCTGTGGTGTTCGGCAGGTTAATCCAGATGTTTTTCAGGGTTTTCGGCGTGCATTTGATGGGTTTTGCGGTTCGTTTTCGTCGGGTTTGAGGGCAGCTTTTCCCTGCAATTCGGCGACCCTGTGGTGCTTGCTGAATACACCGCAGGGTCACCGAAATGGGATCGGCAAAAGGAACCGAATTGAAGAGAACGAAAAGTCACCGAACGTGCGGTGACTTTTCGAATCTCTTTGAATAACCCTGATAGAGACTCCTTATTGCAGAATATTATAATCAACGGTTTATTAGATATTGAATTAAAACTGGAATATTTTTAAAACTGAAGCCTATGGGATTCGCCTGAATAAGCCTGCCAAATGAAACCACTGAATGGCAGGGCAATTCGGCAACTTTTCACTACTGGTTTTTGTTCTCTGAATAGACGAAGCATTGCTTCACTATAGGGGATTTCACTGCCCTCGAACAGGCACCGTATATGTGCAGGAATTCGCCAGGATTTGGCGAACTGCCTGCTCTCTGAATAGCCGAATGGCCAGGAAAGGTAACCGTACCCTGAAATTCACTGTTCGGTTACCTTTCGGCCACAATTCGGATCTCTTTGAATATCCCTGTATGTGTACCCCTCCCTTCATTTTTTTAATGATATGTACCCCCTTTCTATTAATATTAGCACCCATCTGCCACACATGGGAGTGAGCCTCCGGGATGGAAGCTTGAATGTCTTCCCCACCGATGGGCTGTACTCCCACCAGATGCCCATAGGACAAGTTCCCCGATTCATTATTAGCAATTGTGAAACAATAGCTGTGCAGTCTGTAATATTTAACACTAGCAGCCTGGCCCGGATTAACATAGCGGCTATTGGAGCCGCAACTCCCAGTTTCAAGACATACCACCATCACAATAAGATTAGCCCCTTCACTATCAAGCATATTTTTTTTTTGGGGGGGGAGATAATTATCACAACGTTTACTTGAAACAAGGGATGCAAAGTCAGCAGTGATTATATATATATAAATGTTGCACAGAAATGTTTGTTTTAAAATAGATTAAGAATATAAATAATGTAAATTTGTTCATTTTTAATTTTTCATGTATTTATTGTTCATCCTTCACAGAAATGTTGCTGGGATGAAAGGTTCTAAACTGTAGATGGCTTCCCTTATCTGGCACATTGTTACAGACATGGGGTCTGCGTTATCAGCATACAGGCAGAAATGGCCTTTGTGCCCAATCCATTAAATGTGATAAAGATAAATAAAAATGGTGAAATCTCCTGCTTATGGGGGTTTGTAGTGATCTCATAATGAGATTATTAGCAATGCAATATCTGTATGTGCTGCATAACGCCTGTGTATGGCAATTACAACAACACCTTGTATCTGTATGTGCTGCATAATGCCTGTGTATGGCAATTACAACAACACCTTGTATCTGTATGTGCTGCATAATGCCTGTGTATGGCAATTACAACAACACCTTGTATCTGTATGTGCTGCATAATGCATGTGTATGGCAATTACAGCAACACCTTGTATCTGTATGTGCTGCATAATGCCTGTGCATAATGCCTGTGTATGGAAGTTACAGCAATACCTTGTATCTGTGTGTGCTGCATAATGCCTGTGTATGGCAATTACAGCAACACCTTGTATCTGTATGTGCTGCATAATGCCTGTGTATGGCAATTACTGTAACACCTTGTATCTGTATGTGCTGCATAATGCCTGTGTATGGAAATTACAGCAACACCCTGTATCTGTATGTGCTGCATAATGTCTGTGTATGGCAATTACAGTAACACCTTGTATCTGTATGTGCTGCATAATGCCTGTGTATGGCAATTACAGCAACACCTTCTATCTGTATGGAAAGGGCGTTTCACTCATTATAACCCCCTGAGTTACAGTTCCAAGTATTTATAAAGCGCCAACAAGTTCTGCAGCGCTGTACAATTGGTGAGACAGAATAACAAATATACATACATGTTAAACACACAGAACAGTAGGAGGGAGGACTCTGCTCCTGAGTTTACAATCTAAGAGGAGAGAGTGACACACCAGGTGAGGGTAAATAGGAGAGTAAGTGAAGAAGCGGGGTGCATGGGGACTGTCCAGAAAGATGATGCAGAAAATGTACTGTAGCGCTGTTTTAAGATTATGTTGCTGCATTTACTGGGTTTGGCCACCAGAAGGAGACAGACGCAATATGAACTATACTGGACACAAACGGAACTACAAATTCCATCGTGCTTTGTGGGAGAGACAGGAAGTGGGTGGGAGAGAGAGAAGGACATCCGCAGCCTCGTCCGAAGGAGAGCCAGTGTGAGCCGAGCGACGAAAGGTAGAAGATGCACGTGAGACTGCCAGGGATCGAGACGAAGCCGGAGAGCAGGCGCTGCCTCGTGGTTGCTGCGGATCAGAGACAGTGACTTGGCGGAGACCTATCTATATATCGCTGAGAGGTTTTGCACAGAGACATAGTTCCAGTTTGGACCCCGAGTAAGGAGACCGCAATGATCCATTGGGAGTGCAGGCAGTAGGCCGTAGTTCTCGTTGCGGAGATCAGACAAGCAGGAGAAGCGGATCCGGTGGCACAGAGTTTCAGTGTAATCCAGCGGAGAGACATCCTTGATCGGGTAGCGGAACAGATTGTCTAACGGATGGGTGAGAGGCCTCCCAGGCCACAGTCCCAAGTTTAATGAAGCACGCTGCATTATTGTTTAAATCTACAGGGCCCCAATGTGACTAGTCGAAGATTTGCTCATTCCATTCACTGGCCAGTTGAATATAGTACCCGGGTACCTGAGATCACACACACACATCTTTTTGAGACATTACTTTCGCGGGACTTACATTCCAGAAATGAAGGGGTTAAACTTTCTTTTTGCCACTGCGTGTTTTTCCCGCATTACGAAGTCCTGTCGTTCATATACCGTGTTTACATTATATATGCCGCTTTACTGGGATCAGTAAAGTATATAATCTATAAAATCCACAACAGTGCTGGTGTATATTTATTCCCTAGTGCGGTGAGACTAACCCGAAGTTAAATTCAGCGGCTCGTCCGGGAGTGAGCGCTACACGTGGGGGCTCGTCCGGGATTCCAGTCTCTATAATAGAACTGCATTTAAAGGGTAAATTATGGATCCAGACACTGCTGCCAAATGGTGTGAGGAGCATGATAGCCAGATAGAGTTAAGCATAGTCATGGATATTCCTGCAGACACTTGGGCCGAAGATCAGATTCGCCGGGCCATGGCCGCGCTGACACCAGATCATCGGGGGTTCATCCTGGACATTAAAGCGAACCCGGATACTTCTCACACGTATGTTCTTTTTGAGTGGAGAAAGGGTGTTCCAGTGTGTTTTCAGGGCGCGAGCGTGAAGCTGACAATGAGGTGGAAGTTCAACTGATTCAGCCAAGTGCGCCACGTGGTGATCCCGCGAATGTTCCCACGCCCAGTCCGCTGGCCATGATCGGGCCTGAATTCATAGTGGCTATTTGAGATTTGCTGGCTAAATGTCAAAGAACAAGCCCTCCACACACTAACTTTGGTTATCAACGGTTGAGGAATTTTACAGGAAACGTACCAACTCCGGTGGGAGATGAAACCTTTGAAGAATGGGTAGAACAGGCGATGCAGGCTCTGGATGAGTGGGACGTCCCTGAAGCGCAGAAGAAGCAAAGAATTACTGAGAGCTTAAAGGGACCTGCGTCAGAGGCTGTCAGAAACCTGAAGTTGAGTAAGCAAGACTGCACTGCTTTAGATTACCTAAACGTATTACAGGAAGTCTTTGGGCGAACAGAAAAGGCTGCTGAGCTCATGTACCAGTATGAACATACTTACCAGCGAAAAGGTGAGAAGATGACTGAATATATGAGGCGCCTAGATAAGATTCTGAACCAGATACTGAACCAGATAAGAAAGGGGCCGAACTGGCCACAATAGATAAAATCCGAATGCAGCAGATATTGAGGGGCGCTCAACCTCTATATCCTGTGATGTTACTAGGGATGTGCGTTTTGGGTTTCGTAATTTCGGAATTTTCACGAAATTTCCCGATTCGTGTTTTCGGATGCGGCCGATTTTCCGAAGATTTTTAGATCCAAAAATGGCAGATCCGAAAAATTTTCCGAGCCGAAACGAAACATTTTCAGAATTTTCGAATGGACTTGAAATGTGTCAAATCGAAATTTATTTTCGCTCTATTCATGATTTCGGTTCCATTCGTGATTTCGGTTCCATTTCGGTAATTCTGGAAATCGTATATTTAACTATTATCGGTTATATCGCTGATTCTGTAAATTTTGTATTTGGAAATGCGTATCACTTGTTTCTTGTGGCATTCATTTATTTTGTTCCTTGGCTTTCATACCATTTTTTAATATGATTAAATAAAGTTGTGAAATGTATATTCAATTATTCATAAGAAAAAAAGGATCTTTATTTAATAAAAAAAAACACGATAGAATCGCCAGAATTATCATAGACACTTTGAAACGAGGAGAGCAAACGTTCTGAAAAAACGAAAATTTCCGAAATTTCCAAAAAGTCGATACAAAAAACGAGCAAAGTGACACGAAAATACGAAAAATGGTCGATATTCCGAAAAAAAAATGTACACGAAAAACGGTCCGAACCGAACCGAATCGAAACAGAAATCGGTCGAAACGAGCCGAATCGAAAAGTTTAAACATCCGAACAAATCGAACCAAATCGAACCGAAAAGAAAATCGGTGCACAAGCCTAGATGTTACAGCTGAGAACCAGAGAAGGTAACTGAGAATTTAAATACCTGGAACTAATTCGAGCTGTTAGAGAGGAAGAGGCTCTGCTAGAAGAAAAGTCTTTAAGAAGAGGAGAAAGAGCTTACGCACAACCAGTAAGGCATAACGAATATCTGCAAACTGAAGATGATTCGTTGGACGCCTATGGATCTTCAAAGAAGAGATGTTTCAACTGTGGGGAAATAGGTCATTTCCGAGCACAATGCAAAAGCTGAAGGAAATAGAGTAGAAGAGTTCCTAAAAGCCTTGGGAGGGCTGCTATCTACCTCACAGGCGGGAAACGCCAGAGGGGCCCAAGTGAAGGAGCAAACTAGGTGCCCAATGGTTGAAAACCGCTCCAAAATTAAAGCCAGAACTGAAAGGCCGAGAGGGCCCAGAGTCTTGCCAACTGCTGAGCCTACCAGGACTGAAAGAGTTACTCCCTTAGTGTCCGGTCCTATGTCATGGGGAAACAATGCACACCCAAAACCTACACGGGTCAAGAAGAAGGCCAGGGTACAGCGAACTGGGTCTAAACCTCCTGCGGCTACGACAAAGTTTCCTGACCAGCTGATAGGTCCTTCACCCATCGTTCCAATCCAAGTGGAGGGAGTCTACACTAAAGCTCTGTTAGACTCAGGGGCTCAAGTGACGTTGATCTATCGAGACTTCTACTAGAAGCACTTGAAGCACATACCTATACAGAAATTAAAGGACCTTGAGATCTGGGGTATCGGAACTGAAAAGCTTCCCTATGACGGATATCTACAGGTGAAGTTAGAAATCGGATCCGAAGTCATCAGACAGTCTGGAGGTTGTGATGCATTGGCCAATGTGTGTCCTCGGCCTTCAGGGGCCAACAGAAGTTCTATGATAGTGGGGACGAATACTGACTTGGTGCGACGTCTTCTGACTCCTATAGTAATGGAAGAAGGTTCTACCAGGGGAGTACACCCGATGTTACGTCCGGTCTATCAACGAATGATCGAAGAACAGAGGGCACTTGCTGAAGTGGGGCATCTGTGGAGATTGGGAGGAACAGAGAAGGTTCTGCAATCAGGAGAAGTGGCGAGTTTCCGGGCTTCAGTCAAGTTGAACGGATCACAACCGGGTCCCTATGTGATACTGGAAACTGATCTCAATCATGGGAGTGAAGCCGGAGTAGAAGTAATCCCTGAAATAATCTCCACAAGAGTTTTGAAACAGACACGAGGAAGAGTCTCTGTTAGTGTGTGTAATGTGTCTGATTCTCCAGTGATCCTGAAAGCACGAATGCCCATCGGGCAAGTAGCGTCCCCTACGCCTCTCTCCCCTACCGATTTAGGGGGGGGGAGTGAATAAAGAGATTCCAGCTGAAAGGTTCTATCCCAAGGACGATCCCATCTCACCGGAATGAAAGAAACGTCTTCAGTCCCAGATCGTAAAATGGAGGGACTTGTTCTCGAAGGATGAGTTCGACGTGGGTTTAGCTAAGAGTACTGAGCATCGCATTCGACTACAGGAAGATAAGCTGTTTCGAGAAAGGTCAAGACGAGTTTCGCTGGGAGACTTGGATGATCTACGAGAACAGCTGAATGAACTACAGAGGACTAAGATTCAAGAGTCCAGGAGTCCGTACGCCTCTCCAATAGTGATGGTTCGGAAGAAGAATGGTTCTATCCGTCTATGTATAGACTATCGCACGCTAAATCAGAGAACCATTCCGGATCAATATGCCACTCCTCGGATAGAAGATGCCTTACAGTGTTTGTCTGGAGCAAAATGGTTTAGTGTACTAGACCTGCGAAGTGGGTATGATCAGATACCAATGCATCCTGAGGACAAAGAGAAGACTGCGTTCATCTGCCCACTGGGGTTCTTTGAGTTCAACAGAATGCCTCAAGGCCTTACGGGGGCTCCTGCCACGTTCCAAAGGTTAATGGAGAAGACAGTCGGGGACATGAACCTGATCGAAGTGTTGGTGTATCTCGATGATATTATTGTGTTCGGGAAGACTCTGGAAGAACATGAGCAGCGGTTGGAAAAGGTCTTGAAGCGGCTCCACGAAGAAGGGTTGAAACTGTCTTTGGAGAAGTGTCAATTTTGTCTACCTTCCGTTACGTACCTGGGACATGTTGTTTCAGCAGAAGGCGTTTCGACGGATCCCCGAAAGTTGGAAGCCGTAGCTTCCTGGCCTAGACCCCGAAATGTTACTGAACTTAGATCTTTCCTGGGGTTCTGCTCCAATTACCGAAGATTCGTAGGAGGATTTGCCAAGATAGCTCAACCCCTGAACAAGCTCCTACAGAAGGAAGACGCAGGAGAAGGCCCAAGGCCTCTGATCAAAGTTTGTCGGCTCCGGGGCCAAGGAAGGCTCGAGAATCCATCCAAGAAGAATGGACTAATCAATGCGAAAGTGCTTTCATGAAACTGAAAGAGAGTCTAACTCGAGCTCCTGTCCTGGCTTACGCAGATCCTCATAAGCCGTACGAATTGCATGTGGATGCCAGCAGAGAAGGTCTAGGGGGAGTCCTATACCAAGAATATGGTGGGTTGTTGAGGCCTGTAGCGTATGTGAGTCGAAGCCTTACGCCTTCGGAGAAGAACTATCGTACTCACAAATTAGAGTTCCTAGCCTTGAAGTGGGTGGTAGTAGACAAGCTGAAAGATTATCTGTATGGAGCCGAATTTGTGATAAAGACTGACAACAATCCTCTTACGTACGTCCTTACTACGGCAAAACTGGATGCAACGGGACATCGGTGGTTGGCCGCTATGTCAGGGTTTCGGTTCAGCCTTAAGTATCGACCCTGGAGTGAATAATCGAGATGCAGATGCTTTGTCAAGAAGACCCTACACTACAGAATGGGCTCAGTTAACTCCAGATGGGGTACAAGCCTTGTGTCAAGGAGCAGAGCGCCGGGTCAAGGGAGTAGTTGAAGCAGAAGCTATAGGAGTCATGGCTGCGGCCGTCCCAGAGTTTTATTGTAATCCTACACAGCTGAGGGATGAACGTCTGCCTACGTTTTCGAAACAGGACCTGAGAGCCGATCAGGCTAGAGATCCTCTGATTGCTTTAACAGTAAAAGCCATAAACACGAACCAAAGGGAAATTCTACTGACAAATTCCCCCGAAGGGGCCCGATTGGTATACAAAGACTGGGAATGGCTGAAGATGTTGGATGGGGTGGTCTACCTAAGGGGCCCCTCGAACAATGCTGAAGAGACACAACAGTTGTTCCTTCCCACCAAACACAGAGAGGGTGTGCTGAGATCATTACACGATGACCATGGGCATTTGGGTGCAGAGAGAACTTTTAAGTTAGTGCGAGACAGATTTTATTGGCCCTGTATGAGATCTGAAGTTGAAAGTTACTGCCATTCGTGTCTGAGGTGTATCCAGAGAAAGGCCCTACCAACTTGAACTGCTCCAATGAGCCACCTACAAAGTCACGGACCCATGGATTTGGTGTGCATTGATTTCCTGTGCTTAGAGCCGGATGCTAGTGGGCAGGGAAATATTCTAGTAGCGACTGATCATTTCACACGTTATGCCCAAGCTTTCTCTACTAAAGACCAAAGTGCTCCTACAGTAGCAAAGGTTTTGATGTAGAAGTTTTTTGTTCATTATGGCCTACCAAGGAGAATCCACTCGGATCAGGGCAGAGACTTTGAGAGCCGGCTTGTTGGGCAATTGCTGGATTTGTTAGGAATTCAGAAGACCCGAACCACTCCATATCACCCTCAAGGTGATGCCCAACCTGAAAGATTTAATCGCACGCTAACAAATATGTTGGGGACACTGTCAAACCGAGAGAAGCAGAATTGGAGTCGTCACATAGCTACGCTGGTGCATGCGTATAACAGTACGGAGAGTGACGCTACTGGATACTCACCTTACCGTCTCATGTTCGGAAGAGAAGCTCGACTGCCTGTTGACTTGGCATTTGGGTTATCGCTTGATCAGACATCTGTGGCCTCTCATAAAAATTATGTGGATAGACTTCGGAAAAATTTGGCTTCTGCGTTTGAACAGGCCCGTTTGACCTCAAGAAACAGAGAACAGAGGAATAAGCGAAACTGTGACTTGAGAGTTCGGATACAGGATCTACAACCCGGTGATAGGGTTTTGTTGAAGAACTTGGGTGTTTCTGCAAGGCATAAGTTGGCGGATAGATGGAGTTCTCAAGTCTACATTGTCTGCAAGCAACTGCCGGGTCTGCCAGTTTACCAAATCCGTCCGGATGGAAAGGCCGGGCCTCTTAAAAACTGGCACCGAAATCATCTGTTGCCTTTGAGGGAAGCTGTAAGGATACCAGTTGGAGACAAACTTTCTTTGCCGAACCCGCCTGTTCCACGCTTGACTCCCGTTACTCGGTCTCAGCAGACGCGGGTTGTTGAAGAGAGTGAAGGGGATAGTGAGGAAGGAAGTTTTTGTCTGGACTGGGTGCGCTCGCCTGAGCCCGAAGAGGTCATTCCAGTTTCCGAATGGTGGGAAAGTAACCTGAGGCCTGAGGCTCCTGAATTCCAATTGGAAGTTTCCGAGACTTTGGAAATTCCTGTAGTTCCCGAAAATGTGTCTTTAGATTATAGTTCTATGCCTTCACTGGAAGGCTCATATTCAGAAGAGATGTCTGCTCCAGTTGTGGACGAAAGAATTGAGCCCGAAAATGTGGCATTCCCACCCGAAGAGGAGATGATTGAACCAGAGTCTAAACGTTCTATCCGACCCCCTCAGAGACTCACCTACGATTCACCAGGACATAGCACTGAAGACCACAGTGTGAAGGTTGCCTGAAGTGTCTGCTATGCTAGCTAAGGTAGTCAGGAGTATGAGTCAACTTGAGGCTGTATATCTGACCCATTATATGTTTGCTGCTGAACCAGAATATATTGCTTAATGTAAATGCTGAAATGTCATGTAACTGTTACACTTCCTTGGAGAGACCCAAGAATTCAAGGGGGGGGAGTGTAGCGCTGTTTTAAGATTATGTTGCTGCATTTACTTGGTTTGGCCACCAGAGGGAGACAGGCGCCATATTAACTATACTGGACACAAACGGAACCACAAATTCCATTGTGCTTTGCGGGAGAGACAGGAAGTGGGTGGGAGAGAGAGAAGGACATCCGCAGCCTCGTTCGAAGGAGAGCCAGTGTGAGCCGAGCGACGAAAGGTAGAAGATGCACGTGAGACTGCCAGGGATCGAGACCAGGCCGGAGAGCAGGCGCTGCCTCGCGGTTGCTGCGGATCAGAGACAGTGACTTGGTGGAGACCTATCTATATATCGCTGAGAGGTTTTGCACAGAGACATAGTTCCGGTTTGGACCCCGAGTAAGGAGACCGCGATGATCCATTGGGAGTGCAGGCAGTAGGCCGTAGTTCTCGTTGCGGAGATCAGACAAGCAGGAGAAGCGGATCCGGTGGCACAGAGTTCCAGTGTAATCCAGCGGAGAGACATCCTTGATAGGGTAGCGGAACAGATTGTCTAACGGATGGGTGAGAGGCCTTCCAGGCCACAGTCCCAAGTTTAACGAAGCACGCTGCATTATTGTTTAAATCTACAGGGCCCCAACGTGACTAGTCGAAGATTTGCTCATTCCATTCACTGGCCAGTTGAATATAGTACCCGGGTACCTGAGATCACACACACACACCTTTTTGAGACATTACTTTCGCGGGACTTACATTCCAGAAATGAAGGGGTTAAACTTTCCTTTTGCCGCGGCGTGTTTTTCCCGCATTATGAAGTCCTGTCGTTCATATACCGTGTTTACATTATATATGCCGCTTTATTGGGATCAGTAAAGTATATAATCTATAAAATCCACAACAGTGCTGGTGTATATTTATTCCCTAGTGCGGTGAGACTAACCCGAGGTTAAATTCAGCGGCTCCTCCGGGAGTGAGCCCTACAATACAGTGGGGGGAATCATGGAGTGATCAGACAGGCTTCTCTAAAGTATTGTGTTTTCAGAGAATTCTTGAAGGACTGGAGACACTTATCCCTTTACAGCAGTGAGTGACCCCACAGCTCTCCATGTATTCTGCCCTCTCCCTGGCTGTTGTAATGCAGCAGCAAAGTGTTTGAGCTTTTTATTACAATGGTTGTGAGATTGGATTATTGTATCTTGTTTACACTAAAATAGGGTGAAAAGAGTGTACGGATTCTACATGCTGCAGCATATGGATTCTACATGCTGCAGCGTATTGATTCTACATGCTGCAGCGTATGGATTCTACATGCTGCAGCGTATGGATTCTACATGCTGCAGCGTATGGATTCTTCATGCTGCATCGTATGGATTCTACATGCTGCAGCCTATGGATTATACATGATGCAGCGTATTGATTCTACATGCTGCAGCGTATGGATTATACATGATGCAGCGTATTGATTCTACATGATGCAGCGTATGGATTCTACATGCTGCTTCGTGCGGATTCTACATACTGCAGTGTATGGATTATACATGCTGCATCGTATGGATTCTACATGATGCAGCGTATGGATTCTACATGATGCAGCGTGTGGATTCTACATGATGCAGCGTATGGATTATATATATGGTGCAGCGTATGGATTCTACATGATGCAGCGTATGGATTATACATGCTGCAGCGTATGGATTCTACATGATGCAGCGTATGGATTATATATGATGCAGCATATGGATTATACATGCTGCAGCGTATGGTATTCTACATGATGCAGCGTATGGATTCTATATGATGCAGCGTATCGATTATACATGCCGCAGCGTATGGTATTCTACATGATGCAGCGCATGGATTCTACATGCTGCAGCGTATGGATTCTACATGCTGCAGCGTATGGATTATATATGATGCAGCATATGGATTATACATGCTGCAGCGTATGGTATTCTACATGATGCAGCGTATGGATTCTACATGCTGCAGCGTATGGATTCTACATGATGCAGCGTATGGATTATATATGATGCAGCATATGGATTATACATGCTGCAGCGTATGGTATTCTACATGATGCAGCGTATGGATTCTATATGATGCAGCGTATCGATTATACATGCCGCAGCGTATGGTATTCTACATGATGCAGCGCATGGATTCTACATGCTGCAGCGTATGGATTCTACATGATGCAGCGTATGGATTATATATGATGCAGCATATGGATTATACATGCTGCAGCGTATGGTATTCTACATGATGCAGCGTATGGATTCTACATGCTGCAGCGCGTATCGATTATACATGCCGCAGCGTATGGTATTCTACATGATGCAGCGCATGGATTCTACATGCTGCAGCGTATGGATTCTACATGATGCAGCGTATGGATTATATATGATGCAGCATATGGATTATACATGCTGCAGCGTATGGTATTCTACATGATGCAGCGTATGGATTCTACATGCTGCAGCGTATGGATTATATATATGGTGCAGGGTATGGATTCTACATGCTGCAGCGTATGGATTCTACATGATGCAGGGTATGGATTCTACATGCTGCAGCGTATGGATTCTACATGATGCAGGGTATGGATTCTACATGCTGCAGCGTATGGATTCTACATGCTGCAGTGTATGGATTCTACATGATGCAGTGTATGGATTCTACATGATGCCCATCAGCATGAATAAAATTACTGTATATTTGCCAGGAAAACAGAGGCAAGCCAAAAGCTTCAGCCTCATAGAGCCCTTAATCCAGCCCTGCTAACCATGCCAGCAGCTCTGCGATTTCTACTTTTTAGAATGCCGGCCAGCATGCACTGGTCATCCGTACCAAATTAACCCTTGCACCACTGGTGGGTTTCATCCCCTAATTGTCACTCAAAACAAAAATAATGGCCGGAATTCAGATTCTACAAACAGCAGCGTGAATGAAATGCACACGCAGGACTGAATTCTTATCTGAAGGTTGCGTATGAATTGGCTCTTACGCCGCGCACAAGTCTACTGCACGTATTCTGCCTGTACAGCGCTGCGAAAACTGCCGGCACCATATACAGTAAATAAAGTACAATAACAATAAGATTTGTTCTGAGCAGGTATACAGTAAATACTTGTCCCGTAGAGTTTATTGTTGCTGTACGGCTTTTTTCACTGTGTGACCTGGTCTAACCACGTTACAGTAACAGTGATAAACGGGAAAGATAACGCAACGGGACAAATCGTAATGGGAAAAGTGCCAAATTCATCTGCATGGAAGGCCGCGCCGTATAAATCCTGAAAGATGGATGTTTTATGTCCGTGTGTATACAAGCGCTCCCATGTACAACACGCAGTTCTATTCATTCAAGTGTGACGCGTAATATAGATGTAACCGTATGATGAATGGCATTTCTTTATCGTTCATGTGTATAAGGTTATTAATACCTTTTGATTAATATGTCCTTCAAGCTAGTATCTATACACCCGGGTCAAGAAGAGCATGCAGTAAAATAAGCAGATTTACCGAAAGACACCCCAACAAGGCCCCTGAAAATAAGCGTTCAGTCACTGATACAGGATGAGTGGCACATAAGGTAAAATACCACTGTTGTGCAGGTAAAAGGAAAGTAGTGCTTTACTATTTTTAAATGGGAATAGAACAAAAACAACATCTTGCTTGAATTAGCCCTCCGAGGTATCAATGGAGGGAGGAGGACACTCTATAATGAGTGGTCACAGGGACAGGGTAGAGCAGCGATGGCTGACCTTGGCACTCCAGATGTTTCTGATCTACATGTCCCATGATGCACAGCCAGCCTAAATCGCAAAAAAAACAGGGTTATTCAAAGAGAGACGGATTGGCTCCGAAATTGCACCGAACGGTGAATTTCCCCATACAGTGCAATTTCGTGGCCATTCGGCTATTCAGAAAGCAGGCCGTTCACCAAATATTAGCGAATTTCCAGCGAAATACAGTGCGTGTTCAACGGCGGTGAAATCCCCAGAAGCAATGCTTAATCTATTCACAGACACCGAACAGCAGAGAAATGTCAGTGAAATGCCCTGCTGTTCGGTGGTTTCATTCGGCAGGTTTAATCAGGCGAATTCCATAGGCTTCAATGTTAAAAATATTCCCGTTTTATTGAATATATAACAAACTGTTCATTCATTTAATTTGCAGCAAAAAGTCTATTTTTTTTTAGGATTTTTTGGCAAATTTTTTCCCCCGAATTTTCTTTTTTAAAAGAGTTTATTTTTTTCTGTATCATACCTTTTTATTATTATTCGTAAGACCTTATAAATTAATTCCAGGTATTTTCGGTCAGTAGTTTTTTTGCAAACAACAGCTTTTAAGGCTGGTGTCAGACGAGCGTAATGTGTGCGTACTGACGTGCTTACTGGCGTCCGTCGCAGCATTGTGACTCTGCAACGGGGCCGGTCACATGCTTGTGCAAGGAATGCACGTGCAACAAGCGTCCGTTATCAAAACCTCCCCGTCGATGCGCGGGGCGCGCTGAGTGCGCTCAGCGAGGTGGCCAGACGGGCATCAGAGTGGAAGGAACGTCCACTCTCACGGACGTTCCTTCCGCTCTCCAAAGACGCTTGTCTGATACTAGCCTAAAAGTTGCTGCGTTTTGTTGTTTGTTTGTTTTTACCCCGTCCATCAGCTTGTCAGCTTTTTCTGTTGGCTGGTCGGCGCTCTGTTCGACGGATTGCCGCATTTTTCGGATGCTTTCGGCGATTTTGCGGTGGATTGCCGGGCGTGCTCGGCTTTTCTTCAGCAGTTTATCAGATCGCTATGATTATTGTTCGGCGATTTTTCCGTTCCATTCAGCAATTTTTGCGACAGTTTTCCGCATGCGGTCGGTGGCTTTTCCTTGCACTTCCGGGACCCTGCAGCGAATGGTGAATTCACCGCAGAGTTGGGGAATTCGATTCCCAGAAGTGCAGGGAATGAAAGATCTTTGAATAACTCCTTATGCATCATGTCTTGGAAAAATCTATTCAGAAAGTGCCGGTTCGCTTCGCCGATTCGATTTTGCCAACCCTACGGTGAATTCACTATTCAGCCGCCGAAGATCGCCGAACAGACCACCGAACTGCAGAAGAATAAAAAACCCTGAACTCTGCTATTCTTCTAATGGGTGTTTAATACATTAAAAATGCATGAAATGTGTGTAAATAATGAAAAAGGTCCTTTAAAAAATAATAAAACGCTCTGTTACAGAATAAAAATAAATGCATTAAAAAAAATGGGTCCTCTCTGCTACTATTCTGTGTGTACTTGTATGTATATTTGTATTCTGTCTCACCCAAAGGACTGCAGTGTTTAAAAAAGCAGAATGAACTGTGTTTTATATGTAAAACCAGTTCGTTATGGTTTTGGTAGTCTCTGCACTCCACCTCTGAAATCTATCTGATCGTCCGTAGTCGTTCCGACGGATCACTTGCAGTGGAAGACCCTCATCGGACCTAGTCGGACATCGTCCATAGTCTGACGAACGCTCAGCCTAATGAATAGACGAACTGCCAAGAAATTTCACCGTACGGTGAAATTCATCGTTCAGTGTAACTTGGTGGCAAGTTCGCCGCTTGCTGAGTAACCCCTCTAAGGTGCCAATGTTGGCCATCACCGGCAAAGAGTGTCCTGTTAAATGCATAGAAAGGATGGTGCGGACTAGTCGCCGTCAGGGGAGTAGCCTGAAACTTTGAAGACGAGAAACAGGTTTTATTTCCCCTCTAAGGCTAGGGTCAAACGAACGCATTTTTCGCGTCATCCGTAAAAAAGTGTGTCAAACGCATTGATGTATTTTTTTTACGGAAGACGTGAAAGCGGTCATACGATGCGCATTTTCGTGTGTGATTTTTTTTTTTATATTCAAAATTTTTAGTTTGATATCACATCAGCAATACAGAAGCCAAAGAGAATAAACGGTCAAGCAGCCGCGCAGGGCAGACACATAAATTCTCAGATACATAGATTACGGAAATATCAACAGGCAACAGAGAGGGGAAGAAAAGGGATGGGGAGGGGGGTAAAAAGAACACACCAAAAAGCACCCCAGGACCCAAAAACAAAAATAAAACAGTAGGTGGAGTGGCAAAAGCCCAATAGGTGCCCTTCCTGGCTCACTCCCAGGAGTCCATAGGACAAAAGGAGGCCATGGAAGAGTGCAGGTCACAAGGTCAGGGCACTCGAGGGCCAGGTATGGCGGTCAGAGCCATGGTGGTCGCCACAATGGCACACCTCGAGCAAAACCCAAAACGCCAAAAATAAAGGGGGAGGATGAAAGAGGGGCCGAGTACGATTTAGAGCATGTGTCAGATTAAAATAATAATAAAAAAATATATATATGTCCCCAAAAAAGATTCTCAGTATTACGGTGAGAGGGGGATGCATAAAATGATCAAAAACGTCCCCGGGTGACTAAAAAAAAAAAAATCCGGAGAGTAGAACATCGGCAGGAGTCACAAAAAGGATTCTCGGGTATCCTCAGCCCCAGAAGGGGTGACATCAGCAGAATCCCAAAAGTGCAAAAATAGGGGGAGAAAAGGAAAAGAAAGGGGAGTAAGAAGAAATGTCATCAAAATCAAGTCCTCGAAAAATATAACAAACAAAAATAAGAAGTCAGCTGGGAAAGCAAAATCCGGCAGGAAAATTCAAAAGGCCTTCAGCAAGGTGAAACGAGGCAAAGAAACAAACAATAACAGGAGGATTGTCCGCAAGAAAAACTCAGCATAAAACCTCAGCAAGGCTCAACTTGGTGGCGAAGGAAAGGAGACAGATCGCTTGGGGAGGACACCTTGAACAAGGGGCAGCAGGTCTCAAATCCAACATGGAAAAGATGTGAGGGGACAGTCATCTTCAGCCCGTATCCAGCCAGGAGGTCGGAAGGACAGCTCCACTAGACACAGGCACCCCACGAAGGACTCTTCGGGCAGACAGCTCCCATACGCCAGCAGCAGCTGCGGTATATGCTGCAACATCCCAAAGCAAGATCCTGGTCCGCAATCAGCCGGCTCCCCCATCACCACCTCCGCAGACGGCATAGGAAGACACGTGGGAGGCAACTCAAGAGCCGCCACCCCGACCCCCATCTCTTCCGAGGCCAGTGTAGCGCTGTTTAAAAACTCTGTTGATATATTGCTCGGGTTTGGCCACCAGAGGGAGACAAGCGCAATGTAGAGTATACTGGACACAACGGGACTACGTTTTCCATCATGCTTTGCGGTGAGGACAGGAAGTGGGTGGGAGAGAGCGAAGGACATCCGCAGCCTCGTGCAAAGGAGAGCCAGTGTGAGCCGAGCGACGAAAGGTGGAAGACGCACGTGAGACTGCCAGAGATTAAGACCAGGCTGGAGAGCAGGAGCTGCCTTGCGGGTGCTGAGAATCAGAGACAGTGCTGGCGGAGATCTATCCACACATCGCTGAGAGGTTTTGCGCAGACACAACGTTCCAGTTTGGACCCCGAGTAAGGAGACCGCGATGATCCACTGGGAGTGCAGGCGGTAGGCCGTAGTTCTCATTACCGAAATCGGACAAGCAGGAGAAGCGGATCCGGTGGCACAGAGTTCCAGTATAACCAAGCGGAGAGAGATCCTTGATCGGACAGCGGAACAGATTGTCTAGCGGATGGGTGAGAGGCCTTCCAGGCCACAGTCAAAGTTTAAACAAAGCACGCTGCAGTATTGTTTAAATCTACAGGGCCCCAACGTGACTAGTCGAAGATTTGCTCAATCCATTCACTGGCCAGTTGAATATAGTACCCGGTTACCTGAGATAACACACACACACCTTTTTGGGACACTACTTTTACGGGACTTACACTCCAGAAACGAAGGGGTTAAACTTTCCTTTTTGCCGCCGCGTGTTTTCCCGCATTACAAAAATCCTGTCGCTCATATACCATGTTCACATTATATATGCTACTTTATTGAGATCAGTAAAGTATATAATCTATAAAATCCACAGCAGTGCTGGTGTATATTTATTCCCTAGTGCGGTGAGACTAACCCGAGGTTAAATTCAGCGGCTCCTCCGGGAGTGAGCGCTACACGTGGGGGCACGTCCGGGATTACAGTCTCTGTAAAAAACGCAATTAAAAGGGTTAATTATGGATCCAGACACTGCTGCCAAATGGTGTGAGGAGCAAAATAGCCAGATAGGGTTAAGTGTAGTTATGGACATTCCTGCAGACACTTGGGCCGAAGACAAAATCCGCCGGGCCGTGGCAGCGCTGACACCAGATCATAGGGGGGCAATACTGGACATTAAGGCGAACCCAGAGACTTCTCACACATATCTTCTCTTTGAGTGGAGAAAGGATGTTCCGGTGTGTTTTCAGGGCGCTAGTGTGAAGCTGGCCGACGATGTGGAAGTTCGACTGGTCCAGCCCAGCGTGCCACGTGGTGATCCCGCGAATGTTCCTGCGGCAAGCCCGACAACATCCGGTCACAGGGTACCGGATACTACTTAAACCCCGGTGACAGGGTTCCCTCCTGTTGCATTCTTTACCACAATGGGAAAACTGGTGGAAACATTAGCCCAAAACTCCGCTGCGTCTCCCAATTATGGATATCGCAAGTTACGGTTTTATTCTGGTAAGGTCCCTGTGCCAACTGGAGTAGAGGACTTTGAGACTTGGATAGATCAGGCAGTGCAAGCAGTGGAAGAATGGGAAGTTGCTGACACCATGAAGAGACAAAGGTTGATCGAGAGCCTAAGAGGTCCTGCTTCAGATGTCATCCGAAATCTGAAAAGGGACAAGCCAGGCTGCACTGCTGCGGAGTATCTAGAAGCTTTACAGGAAATTTTTGGGGGAGTGGAGGATTGTGCCGAGCTTATCCACAAGTTCTCTCACACCTATCAAAAGGAAGGAGAAGAATTGTCCACCTATGTCTGGCGGCTGGATAAAATCATCCATCAGGTCATTCTCAAAGGAGGCATGGAATCGAGTCATGCAAGCAAAGCTTTGATGGATCAAATTTTTAAAGGAGCACTCCCACTGGATCCCATAATGTTGAAATTTCAGACTAGATACCAGAGTAAGAGACTGACCTATTCCAAACTGGTCAAAGCTATCCGAGAAGAAGAGGCTTTAATCAAGGCTAAAAGGGTTGCTAATGTTTCACACACAGTTTTCACCGCAGAAGTAGGAACTCTGTGTGTAGCAGACATACAGACTGAAGTGCTGGCTTTGAAAACTCAGATGTCGCAAATGATAGAGTTGATGACATTGCTGTCGGCTAAGGACACCAGAACTGAGGGGGTTGCTGTAGCCTTGAACAGGGGGTCTCCAAGTGAGCCGCAAGAAGCCACACTCTCGAGGAAGAAATGTTTTGGCTGCGGGGAAATCGGCCATTTCAGAGCCCAGTGCCCAAAAGGGAGGGCCGAAAAGAAACCGGTCTAAGAACTCCTGAAGGCCGTGGAAAAACTGTTGTCCACCTTGCAAGCGGGAAACTCCAGAGGGCCCTGGAGAGGGAGCAAATTAGGCGCCCGACTGAAAAAAAACGCTCCAATTTTCAAGTCCCAAATGAAAGGCCGAGAGGGCCCAGATCCGTGCCAAATACTGTGTCTGCCAGGACTGAAAGAGCTACTCCCTTAGTATCCAGTCCTATGTCGCGGGAAAGCAATGCACACCCAAGACCTCAACGAGTCAGGAGGAAGGCCAGGGTACAGCGAACTGGGTCTATACCTCCTGCGGCTACGAACAAGTTTCCTGACCAGCTGGTAGGTCCTTCTCCCATTGTTGCAATCCAAGTAGAGGGAGTCTACACTAAAGCTCTGTTAGACTCCGGGGCTCAAGTGACTTTGATCTATCGAGACTTCTACGAGAAGCACTTGAAATATATTCCTCTAAAGAAACTAAAGGACCTTGAGATCTGGGGTATCGGAACTGAGAAGCTTCCCTATGATGGATATCTACAAGTGAAGTTAGAAATTGGATCCGAAGTCATCGGACAGTCTGGAGGTTGTGATGCATTGGCCATTGTGTGTCCTCGCCCTTCAGGGGCCAACAGAAGTTCTATGATAGTGGGGAAAAATACTGATCTGGTGAGACGTCTGCTGACTCCCATAGTGATGGAAGAAGGTTCTACAAGAGGAGTGCATACGATGTTGCGTCCAGTCTATCAACGAATGATCGAAGAACAGAGGGCACTTGCTGAAGTGGGGCGTCTGTGGAGATTGGGAGGAACAGAGAAGGTTCTGCAATCAGGAGAAGTGGCGAGCTTCCGAGCTTCAGTCAAGTTGAACGGATCACAGCCGGGTCCTTATGTGGTACTGGAAACTGATCTCAGTCATGGGAGTGAGGCCAGAGTAGAAGTAGTCCCTGAGATAATCTTTGAAACGGACACGAGGAAGAGTTTCAGTTAGTGTGTGTAATGTGTCTGATTCTCCAGTGATCCTGAAAGCACGAATGCCCATCGGACAAGTAGCTTCTGTTACACCTCTCTCCCCTACCGATTTAGGGGGGGGGGGGTGAATAAAGAGATTCCAGCTGAAAGGTTCTATCCTAAAGATGCTCCCATCTCGCCTGAATGGAAGAAGCGACTTCAGTCCCAGATTCTAAAATGGAAGGACTTGTTCTCGAAGGATGAGTTCGATGTGGAATTAGCTAAGAGTACTGAACATCGCATTCGACTACAAGAGGATAAGCCATTTCGAGAAAGGTCAAGACGAGTTCCGCTGGGAGACTTGGATGATCTACGAGAACAGCTGAATGAACTACAAAGGACTAAGGTGATTCAAGAGTCCAGGAGTCCGTACGCCTCTCCAATAGTGATGGTTCGGAAGAAGAATGGTTCTATTCGTCTTTGTATAGACTATCGCACACTAAATCAGAGAACCATTCTGGATCAATATGCCACTCCTCGGATAGAAGATGCCCTACAGTGTTTGTCTGGAGCAAAATGGTTTAGTGTACTAGACCTGCGAAGTGGTTATCATCAGATACCAATGCATCCTGAAGACAAAGAGAAGACTGCATTCATCTGCCCACTGGGGTTCTTTGAGTTCAACAAAATGCCTCAAGGCCTTACGGGGGCTTCCGCCACGTTCCAACGGTTAATGGAGAAGACAGTCGGGGATATGAACCTGATAGAAGTGTTGGTGTATCTTGATGATATTATTGTGTTCGGGAAGACTTTGGAAGAACGTGAGCAATGGTTGGAGAAGGTCTTGAAGCGGCTCCATGAAGAGGGGTTGAAACTGTCTCTGGAGAAGTGTCAATTTTGTTTACCCTCCGTTACGTATCTGGGACATGTTGTTTCAGCAGAAGGCGTTTCGACGGATCCTCGATAGTTGGAAGCTGTAGCTTCCTGGCCTAGACCCCGAAACGTTACTGAACTCAGATCTTTCCTGGGATTCTGCTCATATTACCGAAGATTCGTAGGAGGATTTGACAAGATAGCTCAACCCCTGAACAAGCTCCTACAGAAGGAAGACGCAGGAGAAGGCCCAAAGGCCTCTGATTGAAGTTCGTCGGCTCCGGAGCCAAGGAAGGCTCGAGAATCCATCCAAGAAGAATGGACTAATCAATGCGAAAGTGCTTTCATGAAACTGAGAGTCTAACTCGAGCTCCTGTCCTGGCTTACGCTGACCCTCATAAGCCGTATGAATTGCATGTGGATGCCAGCAGAGAAGGTCTAGGGGGAGTCTTATACCAAGAATATGGTGGATTATTGAGGCCTGTGGCGTATGTGAGCCGAAGCCTTACGCCTTCAGAAAAGAATTATCCTACCCACAAGTTGGAGTTCCTAGCCTTGAAGTGGGCGGTAGTAGACAAGCTGAAAGATTATCTGTATGGAGCCGAATTTGTGATAAAGACTGACAACAATCCTCTTACGTACGTCCTTACTACTGCGAAGCTGGATGCAACGGGACATCGGTGGTTGGCCGCTCTGTCAGGGTTTCGGTTCAGCCTGAAGTATCGCACTGGAGTGAATAATCGAGATGCGGATGCTTTGTCAAGAAGGCCCTACACTACAGGATGGACACAGTTAACTCCAGATGGGGTGCAAGCCCTATGTCAAGGGGCCGAGCGCCGAGTCAAGGGAGCGATTGGGGCAGAGGCTATAGGAGTTATGGCTGCGGGCATTCCAGAACGCTATTGTAATCCTACACAGTTGAGGAGTGAAAGCTTACCTACTCTCTCGAAACAGGACCTGAGAGCAGATCAAGCCAGAGATCTCCTGATCGGATTGACGATAAAAGCAATGAACGTGGGTCAAAGGGGACTTCTGCTGCCAAATTCTCCCGAAGGAGCTCGTTTGGTCTATAAAGAGTGGGAGCAGCTGAAGATGTTAGATGGGGTGGTCTACCGAAGGGGCCCCTCGAATAATGCTGAAGAAACGCAGCAATTGTTCCTCCCAGAGAAGCACAGAGAAAGTGTGTTGAGAGCATTGCACGATGATCATGGACATTTGGGTGCAGAGAGAACTTTTAAACTGGTGCGAGACAGATTCTATTGGCCCTGTATGAGATCTGAAGTTGAAAGTTACTGCCATTCGTGTTTGAGGTGTATTCAGAGAAAGACCCTACCAACCCGAACTGCTCCAATGAGCCACCTGCAAAGTCAACGTCCCATGGACTTGGTGTGCATTGATTTCCTGTGCTTAGAGCCTGATGCTAGTGGGCAGGGAAATATCTTAGTAGTGACTGATCACTTCATTCGTTATGCCCAAGCTTTCTCTACAAAAGACCAACGTGCTCCTACAGTAGCAAAAGTTTTAATGGAGAAGTTTTTCATTCATTACGGCCTGCCACAAAGAATCCACTCAGATCAAGGCAGAGACTTTGAGAGCCGACTTGTCGGGCAATTGTTAGAAGTACTAGGGATTCAGAAGACTCGAACTTCTCCATATCACCCCCAAGGTGATGCTCAACCAGAAAGGTTTAACCGCACTCTACTGAATATGTTGGGGACACTGTCAGCTAAAGAGAAGCAGAATTGGAGTCATCACATAGCTATGCTGGTGCATGCGTACAATAGTACTGAGAGTGATGCAACTGGATACTTGCCTTATCGTCTCATGTTTGGAAGAGAGGCTCGACTGCCAGTTGATTTAGCTTTTGGCCTATCTCTTGACCAGACGTCTGTCACTTCCTACAAAAATTATGTGGACAGACTCCGGGGAAACCTAGCTGCTGCATTTGAACAGGCCCGTTTGACCTCAGAAGGTAGAGAGCAGAGAAACAAGCGAAATTACGATTTGAGAGTTCGGGTACAGGACCTACAGCCCGGCGATAGGGTTTTGTTAAAGAACTTGGGTGCTTCTGCAAGACACAAGCTGGCCGATAGATTGAGTTCTCAAATTTACATTGCCTGCAAGCAACTGCCTGGTCTGCAGGTATACCAAGTCCGTCCAGATGGAAAGGCCGGGCCTCTAAAGAACTGGCACAGAAATCATCTGTTACCCTTGAGAGAGGCGGTACGGATACCAGTTGGAGATGAACTTTCCTTGCCAAATCCACCTGTTCCTTGTTCTGCTCTTGTTACTCGATCTCAGCAGTTACGTTCTGTCAGAGAAAGTGAAGAAGACAGTGAGGAAGAGGACTGGTGTTTGAGCTGGGTGCGCCCACCTGAGCCTGAAGAAGTTATTCCGGTCTCTGATCAGTGTGAAAGTAGCCTGAGGCCTGATGCTCCAGAATTCCGACCTGAAGTACCTGAAACCTTGGAAGTTCCTGAAATTCCAGAAGATGATTCCATAGATTATAGTTCTATGCCTTCACTGGAAGGATCATATTCCGAAGAGATGTCTGTTCCAATTGTGGACGAAAGAACTGAACCCGTACCTGTAGTACTTCCACCTGAAGAGGAGATGATTGAGCCAGAGTCAAAACGTTCTATCCGACCCCCTCAGAGACTTACCTACGACACACCAGGACATAGCACTGAAGAGGCTGTCACCACAGTGCGAAGGTTGCCCGAAGTGTCTGCTATGTTAGCCGAGGTAGTCAGGAGCATGAGTCAACTTGAAGACGCATATCTGACCCATTATATGTTTGCTGTTGAGCCTGTATATATTGCCTAATGTAATGTTGGAATGTTATGTAAATGTTACACCTTCTTGGAGAGACCCAAGAGTTCTAGGAGGGGGAGAGTGTAGCGCTGTTTAAAAACTCTGTTGATGTATTGCTTGGGTTTGGCCACCAGAGGGAGACAAGCGCAATGTAGAGTATACTGGACACAACGGGACTACGTTTTCCATCATGCTTTGCGGTGAGGACAGGAAGTGGGTGGGAGAGAGCGAAGGACATCCGCAGCCTCGTGTGAAGGAGAGTCAGTGTGAGCCAAGCGACGAAAGGTGGAAGACGCACGTGAGACTGTCAGAGATTAAAACCAGGCCGGAGAGCAGGAGCTGCCTTGCGGGTGCTGAGAATCAGAGACAGTGCTGGCGGAGATCTATCCACACATCGCTGAGAGGTTTTGCGCAGACACAATGTTCCAGTTTGGACCCCGAGTAAGGAGACCGCGATGATCCACTGGGAGTGCAGGCGGTAGGCCGTAGTTCTCGTTACCGAAATCGGACAAGCAGGAGAAGCGGATCCGGTGGCACAGAGTTCCAGTATAACCAAGCGGAGAGAGATCCTTGATCGGACAGCGGAACAGATTGTCTAGCGGATGGGTGAGAGGCCTTCCAGGCCACAGTCAAAGTTTAAACAAAGCACGCTGCAGTATTGTTTAAATCTACAGGGCCCCAACGTGACTAGTCGAAGATTTGCTCAATCCATTCACTGGCCAGTTGAATATAGTACCCGGGTACCTGAGATAACACACACACACCTTTTTGGGACACTACTTTTACGGGACTTACACTCCAGAAACGAAGGGGTTAAACTTTCCTTTTTGCCGCCACGTGTTTTCCCGCATTACGAAAATCCTGTCGTCCATATATACCGTGTTTACATTATATATGCCACTTTATTGGGATCAGTAAAGTATATAATCTATAAAATCCACAACAGTGCTGGTGTATATTTATTCCCTAGTGCGGTGAGACTAACCCGAGGTTAAATTCAGCGGCTCCTCCGGGAGTGAGCGCTACACCAGCGTATCCCCTCCGCATGTATCCGGCAGTGGGCTCATCCGCAGTGCCACGTGCAGACCTTCAACATCGCAGCCCTCTCCATCTGTCTCGGTCACCTGACCAACGGCACAGCAAGAAGGTACCGGGTCGTTGGTTCGCTGGGTCACCTCTTCCCGGCAGCTGTTCAATGCGGCCATCACTCGGCGCCAGACCCCTTTAGTAAGCGGGCCATCGGCATCCTCTTCCTCTAATATCTGCAGGCAGGCGTCCAGGCCGCAGACAACAGCGTCCCTCCCGCTGGAGGGGGGGATGGATGTATCCCGCCATCGACCTGCCGTTCTGACCATCTTCCCCGGGGAAAAGTCAACTAGGGTAGCTGAGAGACGTGGGCCCTCCATCCCCCCATTACATGTTCTCTCCCAGTAACGGCCGGCCACGCCCCCCCTCGTGTGTGATTTTTGATGGAGCTATTAAAAACAAATGGATGTGATGTTGGCCGGACATGAACAGCGTCTGACGTCTCCTAATCACGCACACACGCCTCTATGCCGACGCAGCGCACTCTGTATGTCAGTACTAGCGGTCCGACGTTGTAACGAAAATGCGTTCGTTTGCCGTTTGCGTTGCGTGGCCGAAATTTCGTGCGGCCGTAATTCGGATATTGCCCATCATTGCGCCTCATTTGCTGCTACTGCGGCCGTGATTAAGTGCACCTAAACGCACACTAAAAATGCGTTAGTCTGACCCCAGCCTTAGGCTGATGTCAGACGAGCGTTTTTAAGAGTGGAAGGTACGTCCTTGAGAGTGGATGTTCCTTCCACTCGGACGCCCATCTGGCCACCTCGCTGAGCACAGTTAGTGTGCTCAGCGCTGCAAGGCTCGATCCTCCTTTGGAGGATCACGCTTTGCAGACCCGTCGAAAGCAGCTCGCAGCGCTTTGACGGGGAGACTTTCTGAACGGACGCAGCACACCTGCTGTAGTGTGCGCTACAGCGTGTGGCCAGCCCGTCACGAGCATCACAACACTGCGACAGACGCCGGGAGGCACGTCAGTACAGCGCTCGTGTGACGCCAGCCTTATAGTGAAATGTGAAGCGCTCCTGCAAGGTTAAGCTGCCTTAAAATCTGCAGAGATCTGGAGGATTTCTTGTTTTTTTTCTTTAATGTTAGTAATATTTAAACATGCGTCATATGAATCCCCTGGAAAGTCGCGCTTACGCATCTGTGAAAGCATGGGAAAACTAATTTGGTGGTTACATGAAATGATGACAAAAAATATGCCATGGGGTCTATTCACCGGAGTGGAATGCAGAGGACTGAGGCTAGGGTCAGATGAGAGCATTTTGTACGGACTGTGCGTCCGTGCAGTACGGACGTACTTTCTGACTGACGACAAGGTAGTGGCCACACAGTCCGTTTTTTTCACTGACGTATTTTTTGACGGATGTAGCAGGGAAAATAAATTACAATGAAAAAACATTCTGTCCGTCAAAAATGCTGGACGTATAAATGCAGTCCATCTGACCTCGTTTCATCACTCACACATAAAGCTACATGGACGTTGCAGACGTGGCGCACTCCGCACGTCTGTTCTAGCAGTATTACGTTCTTGCCTAACCTGCGTCCGTTTGTCGCTTCCGCCATGCATCCGCACTTCTGTGCGGACGTACTTCGTGTGTGGGGCTCCATTGGTCAGAATGCTATGCTGCCACAGACGTACAAATGTGCAGCAACACGGACGTGATAACTGCGCTTGTCTGACCCCAGCCTGAGCAATATACAGCAACGCAGCCAACGCTACACTGGCGCCGGTGGGTAATCAGGGAAGTGCTTGTTCTGGCATTTTGCAATCCCCATTCCTCGGCAGCTTCCTATTCCAGGTGCTCTGATATAACAACGCAATGGAACAGAAAAAGAAGGTGCTCTGCGTATGAGCTGTATGCAAAGCCGGATTTTCAAATAGGCAAAGTAGGCATGTGCCAACATACGGCTGTGACGGGGGGGCACCTCACTCATGTGCCAACATACGGCTGTGACAGGGGGGCACCTCACTCATGTGCCAACATACGGCTGTGACAGGGAGCACCTCACTCATGTCCCAACATACGGCTATGACAGGGGGGGCACCTCACTCATGTGCCAACATAGGGCTGTGACGGGAGCACCTCACTCATGTGCCAACATACGGCTGTGACGGGGGGGCACCTCACTCATGTGCCAACATAGGGCTGTGACGGGGGCACCTCACTCATGTGCCAACATACGGCTGTGACGGGGGGGCACCTCACTCGTGCCAACATACGGCTGTGACGGGAGGCAGCTCACTCATGTGCCAACATACGGCTGTGACGGGGGGGCACCTCACTCATGTGCCAACATACGACTGTGACGGGAGACACCTCACTCATGTGCCAACATACGGCTGTGAAGGGGGCACCTCACTCATGTGCCAACATACGGCTGTGACGGGGGCACCTCACTCGTGCCAACATACGGCTGTGACGGGGGCACCTCACTCATGTGCCAACATACGACTGTGATGGGAGGCACCTCACTCATGTGCCAACATACGACTGTGACGGGGGCACCTCACTCATGTGCCAACATACAGCTGTGACGGGGGCACCTCACTCATGTGCCAACATACAGCTGTGACGGGGGCACCTCACTCGTGCCAACATACGGCTGTGACGGGGCACCTCACTCATGTACCAACATACAGCTGTGACAGGGGGCACCTCACTCATGTGCCAACATACGGCTGTGACAGGGGGGCACCTCACTCATGTGCCAACATACGGCTGTGACGGGGGCACTTCACTCATGTGCCAACATACGGCTGTGAGAGGGGGGCACCTCACTCATGTGCCAACATACGGCTGTGAGAGGGGGGCACCTCACTCATGTGCCAACATACGGCTGTGACAGGGGGGCACCTCACTCAGGTGCCAACATACGGCTGTGACAGGGGGGCACCTCACTCATGTGCCAACATACGGCTGTGACAGGGGGGCACCTCACTCATGTGCCAACATACGGCTGTGACAGGGGGGCACCTCACTCATGTGCCAACATACGGCTGTGACGGGAGCACCTCACTCATGTGCCAACATACGGCTGTGACGGGAGGCACCTCACTCAGTAAAACTAAAAGACGAAAAGTTTTTTTTTTAAATTTATTTGTTTTACACAACTTTCTTTTTAGATTAACAGAGAATAAAACGCCTTTCGTATGTACAAGGCTCAGGCCAAAGCTGGTTGGTGGCAGGGACAGGTCATAATGACTGAGCAGTTTGAGCAGCCAGCTCTCCAGCTGCTTGTCCTTGGCTTTCCCTTTACCCTCCTTCATGTGTCCTGTCCCCACTTGAGAAGAAACTGTTTTCAATTTTGCCTCCATAGGAAAGTTGTTTTGCATTTCTTTACGTGGGAGGAGAGGGGGGGACTCCAGATTTTTGTGCCTAAGGCCGGTTGCACACAATAGCGTTTTCTTCTGCGCACAGTACGCGCGTTAAAACGCACTTACTGGCATCCGTCACAGCGTTGTGATGCTGCGATGGGGCTGGCCACATGCTTGTGCGTGCGCAATTAGTGCGTCCACCTAGAGATCCTCACCGTCGATGCGTTAGGATGCGCGTCGACGGGGCTGCAAAGCGCGATCCTCCATGGGATGTAAATCCGGCCCTGGCTTTGCGTGGCCATCGAGTCATGCCAATTCAGGCATAGTTGACCTACACGAGAACACAACCTGGAATTTAGGAACGCAAGCACGTTTCCGCGCACGCAGATAACGCCGACCTATGCCAGCTCACAGTACACGATGTAAACCTGCCGCCGCCCCCTAAGCATTGATCCTGCTGCTGTGGTCACTGTTTTCTACACAATAATACATTTCTCATGCTGTTGTATTTCTGGTTTTGCCGGACATTCAGGTCATCGCCTGATCTATTCGCCACAAGCCACAAGGATCCGATTTCAGGCCAGGGACCTGTGCTATGAGAGCCCTGAGCAAGGGTTATGGTCCCCTTCTCCCTCCACACAGCATCCAACACTGAGATACACAAATCCTACGGCTAAATGCCAGCCCTGCACCGGTGCACACCATGTCAGACCATAACATTTGTTATCCTCTGACTATCTGCACAACAGAGGCTCCTGGGAGTTCTGCTAGGAGCCCACCCTGTGCAGAGAGGACCCCCCCCTGTGTGCAGAGAAGAGGGGCTCCCCATGCCATGCTAAATCCTATTGCTGTTGGCTTGAAGCCTGGCAGGGTTTAGGGGCGGTTTCCAGGACTAGACTGTGGCCACTCCCCCTGGACCATCCAGCTCCTCCCTGACACCTCCCCGGGTCCTCCAGTCCCCTCCCCTGTTCTTCCAGCTCCTCCCCCGCCTCCCTGCACCGGAACCTGTGAGCGGCTCTCGGTGGGCTGGGCGCTGCTGGCGGAGAGGGAGGCGCTATTACACACCATGACCGTGTATGCGGTGCGGGAGGAGAGGCGGCCATCCCCTGGCCCCAGCACCTAGAGGAGACACAGGGGCACCCCCCTGAACAGAGGACCCCCCACAGCCTGCATCCCCCTGAACAGAGGACCCCCCACAGCCTGCATCCCCCTGAACAGAGGACCCCCCACAGCCTGCATCCCCCTGAACAGAGGACCCCCCACAGCCTGCATCCCCCTGAACAGAGGACACCCCCACAGCCTGCATCCCCTGAACAGAGGACCCCCCACCCAGCCTGCACCCCCTGAACAGAGGACCCCCTCCACAGCCTGCACCCCCCTGAACAGAGGACCCCCCACAGCCTGCATCCCCCTGAACAGAGGACCCCCCCACAGCCTGCATCCCCTGAACAGAGGACACCCCCACAGCCTGCATCCCCTGAACAGAGGACCCCCTCCACAGCCTGCATCCTCCTGAACAGAGGACCCCCCCACAGCCTGCACCCCCTGAACAGAGGACCCCCCACAGCCTGAACCCCCCTGAACAGAGGACCCCCCACAGCCTGCACCCCCCTGAACAGAGGACCCCCACGGCCTGCACCCCCTGAACAGAGGACACCCACCCAGCCTGCACCCCCCTGAACAGAGGACACCCACCCAGCCTGCACCCCCCTGAACAGAGGACACCCACCCAGCCTGCATCCCCCTGAACAGAGGACCCCAATACAGCCTGCATCCCCCTGAACAGAGGACCCCCCACAGCCTGAACCCCCCTGAACAGAGGACCCCCCTACAGCCTGCATCCCCTGAACAGAGGACCCCCTCCACAGCCTGCATCCTCCTGAACAGAGGACCCCCCACAGCCTGCACCCCCTGAACAGAGGACCCCCCACAGCCTGAACCCCCCTGAACAGAGGACCCCCCCACAGCCTGCACCCCCCTGAACAGAGGACCCCCACGGCCTGCACCCCCCTGAACAGAGGACACCCACCCAGCCTGCACCCCCCTGAACAGAGGACACCCACCCAGCCTGCACCCCCTGAACAGAGGACACCCACCCAGCCTGCATCCCCCTGAACAGAGGACCCCATACAGCCTGCATCCCCTGAACAGAGGACCCCCCACAGCCTGAACCCCCCTGAACAGAGGACCCCCCTACAGCCTGCATCCCCCTGAACAGAGGACACCCCCACAGCCTGAACCCCCTTAACAGAGGACCCCCCACAGCCTGCACCCCCCTGAACAGAGGACCCCCCTACAGCCTGCATCCCCCTGAACAGAGGATCCCCCCACCCAGCCTGCACCCCCTGAACAGAGGACCCCCCCAGCCTGCACCCCCTGAACAGAGGACCCCCTGAACAGAGGACCCCCCACCCAGCCTGCACCCCCTGAACAGAGGACCCCCCACCCAGCCTGCACCCCCCTGAACAGAGGACCCCCCACCCAGCCTGCACCCCCCTGAACAGAGGACCCCCCACCCAGCCTGCACCCCCCTGAACAGAGGACCCCCCACCCAGCCTGCACCCCCCTGAACAGAGGACCCCCCACCCAGCCTGCACCCCCCTGAACAGAGGACCCCCACCCAGCCTGCATCCCCCTGAACAGAGGACCCTCACAGCCTGCATCCACCAGAACAGAGGACCCTCACAGCCTGCATCCACCAGAGGACCCCACCCCCAGATCTCTATTATACTGAGACCACCCGACCTGCAGTGTGCAGAGGACCCCCATCATCATAACAATACAGGGGACCCTTGATCTGTCTATACAGCAGACACCCGCCCCTGGCTGGACCCCCCCCCCTCATCTGTAGGAAGCAGTGCCCTTCACCCCAGGGCCAGCATGGCACAGAGGGACCCTTAGTGTGGCCCCTGAGCGGCTTTCGGGGGCAGCATGGGGAACAGCACATCATGTTGCGTGTCCTCCAGCCCCAAATTGCGGAGAAATGCGCACTCCCGCCTGGAGTCCTACCGAGCCGAGCCCGAGCTGAGCCGAGAGGACACCGGCTGCAACCTGCAGCACATCAGCGACCGGGAGAACATCGATGGTGAGTGGGGACGGCGTGTCCGGGCACGACATAGGGGTACCCATAGGCTGTCAAGCATTCCCATGAAAAAGAAGGGGCGGGGAGCAGGTTGTACTGGGGATACACTGCCATTAATGCAGGGGGTGCAGATACAGAACTGCCGGGATGGGGATCAGCTGCCATCATCACATGGGTGGGCATTATGTTTAATGTGGCATCAGATGGGCGGGCATCATGGGTAAGCTGGTATCACGTGGGTAGGCATTATGGGTCAGTTGGCAGCATTGCATGTTTGGGCATTATAAGTAAGCTGGTATCACGTTTGGGCATTAAGGGTAAGCTCGCATTGTCACGTTTTGGCATTACGGTTTAATTGGCATCATTGCGTTTTGGCAATATGGGTAATCTGACATGGGTAATATGGATAAACTGGTGTCATCGTCACATCTTGGCATTATAGGTAAGCTGGCATTGTCACGTTTGGGCAATATGGGTAAGGCTAGGGACAGATGAGCGCATTTTCTGCAGCCACCGTCAAAATGTACGTCGATGCGTGCGCACGCATTTTTTCACGGAATACGCTTAAGTGGTCAGACGATGCGCAATTCTGGACGTATTTCATGACGATGGGGTAAAAAGAAGTCTAGGGAAATCCGGCTGTTTGAACGTTATGTTGGCTGCACACTAGCAGCGTCTGACATCTCCTAATCACGCACACACGCTGCTATGCGGCCGCAGCGCACTTTGTACGTCAGTAGCAGCGGTTTCACGTTCTGATAAAAATGCGTTCATTTGCTGGTTGCGTGGTGTCGGCGCACTTTCGTACGCACGTACTGCGTATATTGGCCGTCATTGGCCGTTATGTGCTGCTACTGCCGCCGTGATTTAGTGCGTCTGCACGCGCGTTCCGACTGCCCCACTCTGACCCTAGCCTAAGCTGGCATGTTTGGGCATTATGGGTATGCTGAAATCGGCATTGTGGGTAAACTGGTGTCTAAACACATTTGGGCATTATGGGTAAGCTGGCATCGTCATTTTTGTGCATTATGGGTAAGCTGGTGTCATCACGGGTTTGGGTAAGCTGGCATTGTCGGGTTTGGGCAATATGGGTAAGCTGGTGTCATCGTTGTGTGTTTGGGCAATATGGGTAAGCTGGTGTCATCGTTGTGTGTTTGGGCAATATGGGTAAGCTGGTGTCATCGTTGTGTGTTTGGGCAATATGGGTAAGCTGGTGTCATCGTTGTGTGTTTGGGCAATATGGGTAAGCTGGCATCGTCACTGCTAAGCATTACGGGTAAGTAAACTGGCATTGTCATGTTTGGGCAATGTGGGTAAGCTGGTGTCATCGTTGTGTGTTTGGGCAATATGGGTAAGCTGGTATCGTCACTGCTAAGCATTACGGCTAAGTAAACTGGCATTGTCATGTTTGGGCAATGTGGGTAAGCTGGTGTCATCGTTATGTGTTTGGGCAATATGGGTAAGCTGGCATCGTCACTGCTATCGTTGACTGCGTCATTGTGGATATGCTGGCATCGTCAGGTTTAGGCAAAATGGGTAAGCTGGTGTCATCGCGTGTTTGGGCATTATGGGTAAGCTGGTGTCATCACGTGTTTGGGCATTATGGGTAAGCTGGTGTCATCACGTGTTTGGGCATTATGGGTAAGCTGGTGTCATCACGTGTTTGGGCATTATGGGTAAGCTGGTGTCATCACGTGTTTGGGCATTATGGGTAAGCTGGTGTCATCACGTGTTTGGGCATTATGGGTAAGCTGGTGTCATCACGTGTTTGGGCATTATGGGTAAGCTGGTGTCATCTCGTGTTTGGGCAATATGGGTAAGCTGGTGTTATTGTCATGTGTTTGGGCAATATGGGTAAACTGGCATCGTCACTGCTAAGCATTATAGGTAAGCTGGCATTGTCATGTTTGGCCATTTATGGGTAAGCTGGTGTCATTGTCGCGTGTTTGGGCAGTATGGGTAAGCTGGCATCGTCACTGCTAAGCATTATGGGTAAGCTAGCATTGTCATGTTTGGGCATTATGAGTAAGCTGGCATTATTTTATCGTGTTTGAGCATTATCACATGGGTGGGCATTGTTATGGGTGAGCTGGCCTTGGCTCTGAAGGCACCAAGGAGGTCATCTGACGATGATATGGGTGCGACATTGGGTAAACTGATAAACAGTTTCATTTTTTTTTTTTTTTTTATGGTGGCATTTCATGAGTCTTTTTGTGCAGTGTGGCATTAATTCAGAATGGAAAAGTTTGAGGGGCGCGGTGGCTTTAGCAGGGGGTCAGCTTGTTTTGTTTTTAAAATTAAGTTGCCCTGGTACATTGGTCTCTACGCTCGGGGTGGCATACACCACCTTTGTGTGAGATTTATTTATTTGCAATGTATTTTACCAGGAAGGATACATTGAGATTTCTCTCGTTTTCAAGTATGTCCTGGGTCAAGAACATTGAAATGTTACAGAAATACAAAGTAATAAAATGCAAGATATTAAAAACAAAACACAAATCTAGAGATTAACAGAAAATAAATATGTAGGAAATATATTCACTATGTTATATGTTTACAGGTGCATTCTGTATATAGTCACTGTGTTACATGTTTACAGGTGCATTCTGTATATAGTCACTGTTACATGTTTACAGGTGCATTCTGTATATAGTCACTATGTTACATGTTTACAGGTGCATGCTGTATATAGTCACCGTGTTGCATGTTTACAGGTACATTCTGTATATAGTCGGTTACATGTTTACAGGTGCATTCTGTACATAGTCACTATGTTACATGTTTACAGGTGCATTCTGTACATAGTCACTATGTTACATGTTTACAGGTGCATTCTGTATATAGTCACTATGTTACATGTGCATTCTGTATATAGTCACTATGTTACATGTGCATTCTGTATATAGTCACTATGTTACATGTTTACAGGTGCATTCTGTATGTAGTCACTGTGTTACATGTTTACAGGTGCATTCTGTATGTAGTCACCGTGTTGCATGTTTACAGGTGCATTCTGTATATAGTCGGTTACATGTTTACAGGTGCATTCTGTATTGAGGTATGTTAATAGTGAGCTCTTAAGTGACTTTAGACTGGGGGAAGATTTGATGGTGTCTGGGAGGTTATTTCATAATTGTGGTGCTCTGTAGAAAAATGAGGATCGAGCCACTTTCTTTTTGTTTTGTGGTATTGCAAGTAAGGTGCCGGTCCTGGATCGGAGGTTATGGGATGTGGGAACTGCTAGGGGAAGCAGCCTATTCAGGTAGGGTGGTAACTTCCCAGAAAAGCTCTTGCACCCTTCACCTTTCCAAGCTGGTGTTTGTCTAGATTCCAATGATGGCCAGTTTAGCTCTTTTAACATGTCACAATGGTGGGTCATGTAGTTACATTGTAGCACAAAGCGGCAGAAGGAGTTATACAATGTACTAAGTTTACGAAGGTGCGTTTGCGGGGCAGCTGCATACACTACATCTCCGTATTCAAGTATGGCACGCTCACGGTAACTGGAAGAAAGGAGCAGATTTCGTTATGTGGTGGGGCAAAGCTCTGAGTGACTAAACTGGTAGGTGGGCAAGGTGTCCCCACATCCCCCTAAAGAGTTTTAAAGGTCATTTCATTGAGCAAGGCAGGTCATAATGGTTGTGCAATGGGTGCCTGTTAACTCTGCCCGTGCCTTTAACCCGTGCCATCCTGTGTGTGGTTGACAAATCTAGATAGCCAATGACTCATATTCTTTCCTCTGGCTCCACAATTACTGGGTCAAGTCCTGGAAAAAAAGTTGTATGCTCCTCTACACTTGTTTCTATGTTTGTCTTGATTTTCTCTCATTCCCAATGGATATTGTAATGCGCTTTGGAAACTGTTGGCGCCATATAAGCAATGGTGGTGATAATAAGTGTGAGAGCTCACCCAGATTTCTTTCCCCCTATTCGCACTTATCATCTTGCACGTAGCACTCACTTAAATCTGGTAAATGTATCTATATGTGGATTATAGTAAAAATTTGAGGCACAATATGTAGAGGATTTAACACCGGAGTACAGGCCGTATAGTGCGTGGGATCACTGGGAACTCAGTCCCTACTGCAAAAATAGTGAAGGAACTGCTTTCCCACGCTTTCCTGCTCAGCTTGACCCCTGAGACCTGTTCAATACCTCAGCAGCTGCTGAATTGCTGCAGCAGTGTCGTTGAACCCTTTGGATGCGAATCTTGAATCCAAAATGGCCGACGATTTCTTAATGAAAAATTCAGATTGTTTTTCGGATCACTCGGACAAAATATAATAAAGAGAAGCAGTCAGCACAATTCCGTTTTGTATGCACACACCACAAAATGATAGTTTTTAATGAATAAATGTTATGTTTACTTCTGAAACAATATATAAATTGAACTGTAATATATGTCTGTGTGCAGGGGGAAATAATAAATAAATATTTTGTGCTTTGGTGAACAAAAACCTCAAAATTAACATTGCTGTACGGAATTATTACTTGCTTCGAGGCGGCGGCCATCTTGCTGTACGGCATTGTTACTTGCTTCATGGCGGCGGCCATCTTTAAAATGTCACACTCAGCATCTCCTCGAGTCGCTGCAAGTGCTAGGTTAGCACTGCTAAGCGCTGAGCGGTTGAACGGCGTTCAATGGCAAGTTGCTAATTTAGCACTTGCAGCGGCTGAGGTATTGAACAGGCCTCTGGTTATGTTACTATAATCCATAGAGAAACACCCCCCCCCCCAGCTTTCTTAACTCTGGTTTTGATACAGTGTGTCTGTGGAGCCTGGCCTTGTGTCTCCCAGATACCGGCAATAAACCTCTGCGTGTTCCCATGTGGCTGTATATGTGGCCACCCGCCTGCGCAATAACCGAATACCTCTTTCTGTGCAGTGCGTGTGTTTAAACATAACACGAGCCTTGCTTTCTGTTTGCCAGTGTCGCCCTGAATGACCTCGCTCTGGAATGTACATTGTGTTCACCATCGCTTTTGTTCTTTCCGCCTATTGTAAAGTTTATCACTTTGAATTTATTCTTTTTGATGTATTTCGACCCTGGTACACAGGCACCAACCTTGGCCCTCCAAATGTTTTTAGAACTACATCTTCCATGATGCTTAGTCATTAAGGTTGACTAAGCGTCATGGGAAATGCAGTTCCAAAACATCTGGAAGACAATGTTTGCTGACCTTAGGGGGGGGCGCGGAGGCCGAGAACCACGCTGACCTTAGGGGGGGGGCGTGGAGGCCGAGACCCACGCTGACATTAGGGGGGGCGCGGAGGCCGAGAACCACGCTGACCTTAGGGGGTGAGCGGAGGCCGAGATCCCCGCTGACCTTAGGGGGGGAGCGGAGGCCGAGATCCCCGCTGACCCTAGGGGGGGCGCGGAGGCCGAGATCCCCGCAGACCCTAGGGGCGGTGCGGAGGCTGAGATCCCCGCAGACTCTAGGGGGGGGGCGCGGAGGCCGAGAACCCCGCAGACCCTGGGGAGGGGGGCATGGAGGCCGAGACCCCCGCAGACCTGGACTTTTCTAATTTTTCTCTAAAGATTTCCCTTTCCTCCCCTGCTTGAGGCTTTGTAGCGAATGGCCAGGTAGGGATTCAATGTAATTTTAGGCCAAATCAATCGGGGGGGGGGGGCGATCAGATCCCTCTGTCCTGCTGCTTTAGTCTAAGCTTCCCCCTTGGCCGGATTTTTGGCAAGAGTGGCCGCGTATCTTGGTAAATGTATTGCCAGTGTGACGAGTGACACTAACGTTGGTGATCTCTGATCTAGAAGCTCCAGTGTCCCTTTTGTTTATTCCCTGCGATTCCCTGTTCAGTCAATGACCCCCCACGTGCGTCCCACCAATAAGCGCCAATGGCTTTTTATAATAACATATGACTGTGTGTGATTTTATATATATATATATTCTTGAAATGTGCCGTCAGCATTATCTCTGGTCCATCACTTAAATTTACCCCGAATTTTACCCTTGGGAGGAAATAAAGCTTTGGAGATGAGTTGTATCGGTGTAGTCTGCAGGATGGCAGGGCTTCAATGTCATAACCTAGAATTGGGAGAGAAACCTCCCTTTGAGCAGTTACATCATACCTAATTATATGCGCCGCAATATCCGTAACGCACGAGGAGTTCACGCCGGGGGCACCATGCTGCGGCCTGCAGGATCAATGTAGCGACTTGTATTTTAATGTTATCCGTCGCCTGTTTGTTTCTGCTTTCAGTGTGTCGGCCCAGAGATCCCTCTTATAAACGCACGGTGCAATTTGTTTTGCGCGTAATCTGGAAAACGTAAACTCTACGGGATTTTTATTTTTGGGTTCTTGCCCCGGAGACAAAAAGCATAATAAAATAAAGGTGAGTGACGGCTGTTTACACAATACAGTATAATCTGCAGCCGGCATCTAGGAGGTTTCTCTACACGTTTCAGCTCCTCATGTCGTTTCGTAGATCTGATTTTTTTTTATTTCCCCCCCCCCCGTCTAGATCAGGAAAAAATAAAAATAAAATGAAATATTTTCTAATGAAATATATACATTTTTATAACTTTTATATATACAATATAACGATTAAAATTTATTAAACAATAAATCCACTTGTACGGTTAATGAACCCGGCCATTATTCTTGTACTGTATATTAATCGTGTGTTTTTTTCTTTAAATGGTCTGGTGTTGGATGCAACCGGCAGGTGACTCCAGCAGTCAAGCCGAATTCTGTGGAATGGGACGACATGATATAGTTTGGGCTTGCAGAAAAACACTATATAAAAAGGTTATTTCCGGTTAACATTGTGTTTTTTGTTTTTTTTCTTCAAAAGGATATTTTTTTTTTAAATAAAACCATACATTTTAACAGAAAATAACCTTTTTAGAGTGCCCTTTTTTTTCTCCGCCCTTCAATAATTGGACAGATACTGCTGACAGCTTCCGCACATCTTATTTCTTTTAATTTTTGATGATTTTACTCACCATGCGTCCTTTGCCGCGCTCTGCTCCTCCTTCTCTTCAATTCGCGGACTCCCGCGCCCTGAAGCTTTTTTGTGCAATTTGTGCATCTAGGCAACTTGCATTGTTTAGGAGCTGCAAACTGTGCGGCGCTACGGGACTTGTGCGCTTTATGGCTATTGTCAGACGAACGCAGTCTGAGCGCACTCTGCCTGCGTGCGTAACGGACGGACGGACGTACTGACGGATGATACTGTAGACACCACATGGTCCGTTTTTTGACGGATGTAGAAAAAAAAAGGGAAATATGGGAAACAAAATTAAATGACCGGTACAGTCAGCCAGACCAAAAAAAAACTTCTGAGCGTCAACGTGATGGACGTCGCAAATGCGCTGCGTCTGACGTTGCGCCATCACGCTTACAGGCCGCTATGCGGACGCGGCGCACTCTGGGCGTCCGTCGAGGCCTAAATGGCGTCCGTTGCCACCTGTGTGGTGTGTGCATGTACTTCGTGTGTTGGTCTCTATTGATCACAAATCAATGCTATTATTCTTTATTTATATCGCGCCGGCATATTCCGCAGCGCTGTACAATAGGCACAGTATAGACAGGGTAACAATACATTGAACAACATTTGACAAACAGTACAGGAGGAGATGAGGGCCCTATTCCCGTAGGAACTCACAATCTAGGAGGGTTGGGGTTGGAAACAGGAGGAGAGGACTGCAAGGTGAGAGTGATTGATGGTTGCGTCAGTGAGTCGGGTGGTGGGCTTCCCTGCTATGACAGACTTTAAACTGTGCGGCGACATGGACGTGATGACTGCGTATGTCTGACGCTAGCCTAAGTACGCACGTTCCGTAGCGCCTGCGCAGGACGATAAATCGGCTACGTGTTTGCGCATATCCGACCCATCGGCTGCCTTTTATTTTTATTATCCTTTATTTATATAATACTATATAAATTCTGCTGCGTTTTACAATTTCAGTGTACAAGGAGTTGATACATTGGAATATCACACATGGATGATACGGCCTGATTCAGGGGACCCTGTTCCCAAGAGATCTTACAATCTATGAGATGTACAGGTATTTTGTGAGGTAGGTGCATCCATATCGTTAGGTGTCTCGCCCAAGGACACTCGCTGGTGGCGTCTTCTGAGTGGGGTCAAGTTGTCTTTTCATGATGGTAGCAGTGACCTAGTGGTTAGGTTGAACCCGCTTCTCGTAAAGTCGAGACTTTCTTTTCTGGCGTTGTATTGGAGGGATGTGCTGAACAGCGGCTAGAGGAGGGCTGCTGGGATTGTAGTCATGTAAGGGTCATAGTAGGACGATTAGATCAGACGCCGAGGCAAATTTAGATAAAACTCAGGAGCTGAGAAAACATTTGCATATATAGATCTGCGTAGAATAATCCAAATATTTAGGATCTAGGTGGAACGCACAACGTGCTCTTACCCGCTTGTTTGTGACTAGCACTGGTCTGATTTTTCTGGTTTCTGGACAGGTTCTGTGTTTCATCGGAAGGAACACACCTCTCCATTTATTTTTTTAATAAACGTTTTTCTTGTTTATACAACAAACAAGGTATCATTATATACCGCAGTGCTCTGGTCGCCGTGTATATGTGTGTGTACACTGTATATGAGAGAGAGCGTTCAATGATACAAAAAATACCTACATCGACGTTATGGCTCACACCTGAGCATTTATCAAGGTTGTGTGTATGTATGTATGTATGTATGTGTGTTTTTAATGTCGCGATAAAAGTTCGTTTTGTGAAGTCCTTGAGTGCATCTGTATCGTTGAACACTGGATAAACAAGTTGGATCTAAGCACCTGGACAGTATTTTTTTCCATTTTTTTTTTATTTTTCTTTGGAGTGTGTGTGTGTGCTCTAGATACAGGCCTCAAAATTTCCACTCGCCTGCTCGCATTTGGCGAGTGGGAATGCAGAGGCAGGGCAGGATAAGGGGTTAGGTGGGGCAACTAGTGGCGAGTATCTCTTAAGGCCTGGCTAGTAGCTTGGGACTTGAAATTTTGAGCCCTGCTCTAGAACATGCTGCTACCGCTCGATTGAAGCATCCAGAAAGGCGCACAATCCGCTGAGTCTGTTTGATCATAAATCCAACTTTATTAATCATGAAGATCAATGTTTCAGTCCTAGCAGGACTTTACTCAAGACGTTCTTGATAAGTTTTCCTAGGACCCAAACGTTGACATAAGTAGACTCTGTGGCGTGCGCGCCTTCCTAGATGCTTATGTATAATGTATTGTATAAAACGAGGTGTTACGCCTGCCCGGAGGGCAGTCTATTGTTGTAGAGTGTGGCGGGTGATCGCGCAACCGACGACAGCAACGTACGTGTTACAAACGCATTCATATATATATAGAGATAGTACACAAAATAACCAATTCAAATTTATAACATTGATACAAAGTGGTTAAAAATATAAATAAATCCCCCTCACATTTCCTGTAAATTTTGTTTCTGTGAGGCTCCTGCAGTTGCTCTGCCCAGGAGTGTACGGAACATCCTGATTGGCTAAACCACTTCCTGTTCTATGTCAGCAAGAGTAGGTGGGAATGTACATGATTAAAGGGGGGGGGGTGAGGTAAACTGAGATTCACAAATAACGGCAGGAGTGTAGAGACACAGGTAACGGCAGATTCAATGGGGGGGGGGCTTGAAAAAAGAGGTACAGTGTGAGACAGGAGTACCATAGAGAGGGGCTTTAAAGGGTTAGGATGTAGGCAGATTAATGCTGGGTAAACTGGGGTAAAACTGGGTAAAGGCAAGGACAGAGGCCAAGATAACGGGATACAATTAAACTGATATAAAATGCAAATACTGGATTGAGAAAGATAGGAGGAACACAACATCAGACATGAGATCCAGGGAAGATGGACAGAGATGTCAATAGAATGGACAGAGTCAAGAGGAGAGAAATATCTGAGACCCCCCCCCCCAGCTGAGATGGTGACATGATTGGGGGATTAAACCTACACAGATTAGATGGGTGGACCCACAGTTGTCCTTGGACATTAAGTCGCGACCCAAAAATAATTGAATTTCTGAAACCTAATTTATTCCACAAAAAGTGTGCAATATTCTACAATGTATGCACTTTTTAAACAACTTTGTTAACAAACAGGGATTCTTTCCAAATTGGATAGTGCAGTAATCACAGAACTAGTGAAAACGAAAGCAAAAACCCAATAAAATAAACTGTAATTGAAACATATGAAATTAATTAGAATTTATGGGAAAACTGGGGAAGCTTCTTGCTCTTAATAAGTTTCTCAAAGTTTGGGGTGATGGTAGACAAAGCAACTCTAATTTAAATCATTTAACGCCGTTATTTCTTCACAGCAGCAGCCCCCCCTGAGCCTATGCAATATGTGTAGCTGAACGTTACTCTAATCGCGTAAACTCAAGCTGGCCAAGAGATTGAGAAGACTGCAGTGCGCATCTGGCGCTGCCTAATTCCCGAACCTACACTCTTCAGTGCCTCAGAGAGGCACTGAGAGCAATGGAATAGCTTGGACCAATGGGAAAGAGGCATTGGTGAGGGAGGCAGAGGTAGCTGCACCGCCTGGGAACCGCTGCTGCAGGTAAGATGCATCAGTAGGTCCCAGGCATTAGAGAGGCCTGGGAGCACTTGCCCCGCGACCCAGTCCGCCCCTGGTCGCGACCCACTACTTGAGAAACACTGGTCTAGATTGTTCATTCTCCTGGCAATTCTCAAGGTTTTCACCTCTCTCTGAATAGCCCTGTCTGTCTTCAAGGCTGTAAATGGTTAATTCAGTAACTGTTGGAGAATGGCCTGGAAATAGCTGAATTCGAAATCTTTATCGCTCCGGTGCTCACCTGTTGGTGAATAACCCCAGGTGTCTCACCTCTGTTTTCTCACTACCAGAGGCGCGTTCAGTTCCTTAGCCACTGCAAGTGCTAAATTAGCAACTTGGCACTGAACGCTGCGCTGCAGTTCAGCACTGCTTAGGCCAGGGTCAGAGTCGAGCGCACTTTGGAGTGGAAGGAACGTCTGTGAGAGTGGACGTTCCTTCCGTTCTGACTCCCGTCTGACCACCTCGATGAGTGGAGGATTAAGCCTTGCAGCCCCGTCAACGTGTGTGTAGCGTTTTGATGGAGATGCTTTTTGTGCGGACGCTTGCTGCATCAGACCCTAGTAGGTACGTCAGTACGGGCAGCCCTAGTGCGTTCGTCTGACACAGGCCTAATTTAGCACTTGCTGCAGAGTAGCCGAGTGTGAGGTGGGAAAGATGGCCGCCTCCACGCAGCAAATAATCCAATAAGGAAATCTTCAGTTTGAAGTTTTAGTGGATCAAAACACCAAATCTTTATTGGAACATGGTAAACATTAACACTAAAGTGCTAATAAAATGGACAACAGTGGATTTTGCAGAAGCAGCAGCTTTCATTAAACAATCCTCTGCCTTTTTGCTTCAATATTCACAGCCAAAGCGTTCGGTGAGACGACTGCAGCAAACTGAACTGCTGCAATGGAGCAACTCAGCAGACGGCCAGAGGATCATGGGAGATGTAGTTCAGCACCATCTCGGGTGGGTCTCTGGGATCAGATGCTACATGTCAGCTTCGGTTTATACCAGGGATCTCAAACTCTGGGCCCCTAGATGTTTCTGAACTACATCTCCCATGATTCTCTGGCCACTTACTGCATTCAAAGAAATCTGGGAATTGTAAGCAATAAACATAAGGGGGGGGGGCAGAGTTTGAGATCCCTGGTTTCCGCTTTCTCCTCGGATTCTTCCTTCTTGCATTACATGGATTTCTCGATCTGCCCTATGATCCCCTCTGCGTGATCAAACCTTAGATACCGAATGGCAGTTACCTGCAGTCGTGAACCCTGCCCCCACCCCGCTTCCCTTTTTATGATTTACCTGTTTGTGCCTTTTTTTTTTAGTTTCCTCTAGCATACACACTATTTTAGATTTTTTTTTCTTTCAATCCGTACCCCAGTGTCCTCCTTCATCCCATTGTTTGCAGACGCTATCGGTGCGTCAGCGTTTTTTTTATTCGTCCCTGTTACTTTGTTTCGTTATTGCGTTGTTTGATGTTTAGACGTCTGCCTTTTTTATATACTGTTTTTTTTTTTTTTTCCTGCCTTCTATTTCCTGGATTGAGATGGAAATGACTGTATATTACCTGATGATCCTCCGGTTTTAAAGACTCGCACGTCCTTCTCCTGTCTGGAGACAAAGTGGTGGGGAAGGATAAAGGGAGATAATTGTATTACACCTGCTTTATGTTCATTTTAATGTACCTGGGCTGGCAGGGATCCATAGTCTGAGGGTCCTTCATGATGGGCTGTATCGCAAGCGTGGCGGCAGTGAAGGGGTTAAAAGTGCGCCCTACACATCCGGACCACTTTTATTGTTTCGAAGTGGTCAGGGTGTGAGGTGTGCAAACCCCCCCCCCCCCGCCCTGATCTGGAGATGTTGCTGGGTGAAGTGGAGGAGGTTCCTCCACCTCACCCAGCGTCACTGGCAGCCGGGATTCTGAATTCCCCACCTGCTGGCCACACCAGATCGTTCACTAGTGATATCGGTGCACACACAGAGCATGTGGACGTCACCCTCCCCGAGGCCGCCCGCTGTAACGATGGGTCGGATCTGTGCATGCGCGCTGCTCCAATCCATTTCTCTGCGCAGGCGCTACGGGACTTGCGAATGTAAGGTGCGCAAGTCCCATAGAGGTGCGCGATTTGAGGTTCCTATGCTGCGCAAGTTGCGTAGGAGCCTAAATTGAGCAGAAAAGATTCATAGACTTATGGGTTTGGGAGTCCCTGAGCCGAAGTGGAGGAGCAGCGCGCTGCGGGTGGGGAGGAAATGTGAGTAAAATCACCATAAATAAAGAAAATCTTAAAAAGATTATTGGGCAGTATCTGCTCAATTATTTAGGAGCAAAAAAGGCAGCTCTACTTTTAATAGAATATCTCATTAAAGCTTTACTAGCAATCCTGCCATCTACATGATGCTCTGTCACGCTTAAAGCTGCAGCTGGAGCATCATGGGATATGTATTATTTTTTTTAAAAAAAAATTTGAATCCGAAAAGCCTATTGCCAGCCGATCTTTGACACAATTATTCTATGATTCCTCGAGAGACTGGGGCGAATTAACGGCCTTTTTTTTAATGTGTATAGAAATTAAGACGCTCATTATCCTCTGCATAAAGAGGGTGTTTAAATGGCAGCTGTATTTCCTTTTGTTCTTGGGGCTGGGATTTCTTGGGGGGTTTTATGTTTGCAATTCTAATTTCAGATCCCCCTCCTAATCTGTCGAACGCGAGCGATAGGCGTGCAACAACCCAACGGAGGGGGATCTGAATATTGTGTGTATATATGTGTACAGGGTCGCCTCTAATAAAATGAGTTATGGCTTAAATCGTGACTTTTCAGAAATGATGCACAGGCATCGTGAGGACCTATATACGGTGTGGGAATAATTCTTATTATTTTCATTTATGTGGGTAAATGCATACTGAAGTGCCAGTAAAAAAAAATTTAGGACATTTTTAGGAGCCAGGCAAGAATATCTGTAGACTAAAAAGGAAAGAAAGCAGGATATTTAGGAGCCAGAGCATGAATTCAGTGCCTTTTTTATAACAGAGGTCAGCAGCTGTGGCTCTCCAGATGTTTGGAAACTACAGCTCCCATGATGCTCAGCCACTCATTTGGTTGACTGAGCATCATGGGAATTGTAGTTCCAAAACATCTGGACAGCCAAGGTTGCCGACCTCTCCCCCTATAATGTAAATAAGGTCGTTTTGACGGAGAAGAACTATAATTACTGGTTGGTTTCTTCCTGGCTGCCGCGCTCTTCTTCCTACACATTATGAAATTATATATTACTGATTTATTGTCGTTTCTGCAGCGCTTTCCAGTAACGAATGGGGTGTTAGACAGCACAAAGGTAGGAATTCGAGACGAGCGGCGTAGAGGATACTGCTCAGAGGAGCTTACAATATGTATCTGGGATGTCAAACTACAGCTTGATGGAACCTGAACTACAACTCCCATGATTCTCTGAACAAGTGTAGAATTCTAGGAATTGTATGCCATGAACATCTAGGGTTCTGGAGTCCGACCCACACCCCCCGATCTAAAGGACATAGGTGTTGTGTCACAGACCTGTTGTTACACGGCAGTGGGATTAATAATGGCTCCATATCTTTTCTTCTTCTAGTTAGGCTGGCGGCACACTAGCAAACATTTTGCGTCCGTCTGACTGTACTGTCCGTCGTAGCTTTATAAAGGAGTCAATTAAACACACCACACAAAGCCCCTGCGCACTTGTTCACGGACGGGCAAAGAATAAAGCCACGGACGCAAACATAACATTGACGTGAAAAAGCTAAACGGACGCAGAAACAACGCTGCCATGTATTTTCCTAGGGTGTGGAGACATCAGACATTACGGACGCACTTTATGCAGTACTCACAATATCTCCCGTGAAAAAGTGCGTCCGTAACGGACGCAGCACAGTATGCTCGTGTGCCGGCTGCCTAAGGCTGACATGTTTAATTTCCTTGTGGAATGACACGTTTCCTTGAAATGTAATTTCCTGAGCAGGACGGGTTGTGCCGATGTGGCCAAATGGGTTTCCCTAGGTTGACACAGGGATTACTTTTATCCCCCCCTTTATTTCTCCTTTGAGGATTTACAATGCTGTCCTGATACAGCGATTGTCTATGTGACCTATTGCTCAATACTGATCTCTAAACCCAGTAATAAAGAGGTTACACCGTGCAGTAATATCTGTTTCATTGTAACACATCCATCTCTGGTCATACAGGGTTATTCAAAGAGATCCGAATGGCTGCCGAAAGGTAACTGAACGCTGAAAATCAGCGTTTGGTTACCTTTCTTGGCCATTCGGCTATTCAGAGTGCAGGTAATTTGCCAAATGTTGGCGAATTGCCTGCACATACGGTGCCTGTTCGGGGGCAGTGAAATCCCTATAGAGAAGCAATGGTTCGTCTATTGCGAGAACACAAACCAGCAGTGAAAAGTTGCCGAAATGCCCTGCCATTCGGTTGCTTCATTCAACGGATTTATTCAGGCGAATCCCATAGGCTTCAATGTTAAAAATATTCCCGTTTTAATCCAATATCTAATGAACCGTTTATTATAATATTCTGCAGTAAAAAGTCTCTTTATTTATAAATATTTTTTAGGATCTAAGTTTTAAGCATTTTTTTGTTTTGATGTTTTTTCTTTTTCTGTAACAGCCCTTTTTATTATCATTCATTGGACCTCATAAGTAAATTTCAGACTTTTTCGCTCAGTAGTTTCTTTGCAAACAGCATTTCTTTTTTCACTACATTCGTCTGCGGTGTCGGGTTTTTCCGGCGGCTGCTCTGCGCTGTGATCGTGGCTGCTCGGGTTTCTCCGGCGTGTTCAATCCAGATGATTTTGCGGGTTTCGGTGTGCATTCGTCTGGGTTTTGCAGTGAGTGTTTCGGCAGGTTTTCAGTGGCTTTTCCCTGCACTACGACGGCCCTGTGGTGCTTGCTGAATACACCGCAGGGTCACTGAAATGGGATCGCCGAATCGCACCGAATTGAAGAGAACGAAAAGTCACCGAACGTGCGATGACTTTTTCGATTTCTCTTTGAATAACCCTGATAGAGAATTCCACCAAGTCCAGGGAATGTCATGTATCCATAAAGATGTTGCAATGTGACTATCGCCACTGGAAAGGATGGGAATCGGTGAGCCCTCCCCCACAATTAACGTTATGGCAGAAGGATTACTCTTGGAGAAGTTGAAGGCGCCACTGCGGTTTCATTCACGCTGCCTAGGATGGCTGAAACGCACATGTCTTAATGCAGAGGTCACTCAGCAGTCTCGGCCCTCTAAACATTTTGGAACTACATCTCCCATGATGCTCAGCAAACCTAATGCCTGGCTGATCATCATGAGTGATGTAGTTGCAAAACATCTGGAGAAGGAAGCCTTCAAGGCACGCGTTGATCTGTCGTAAGCTGCTCTCTGGCCCTCCACACCGCATATACAGCTCCTTCCTAGTTGATAAAGCTGAAAATGACAACCTTTGCCTTAAAGTAGTTTCAAATTAAATGGACTTTCTGGTCTGGAAGTGATCACGGTATTTCAATGGATATAGCGTATTTTTCGCTCCATAAGACGCACCTGACCATAATACGCACCTCGTTTTTAGAGGAGGAAAACAGGAAAATAAATATTCTGAAATCAAATAGTGTAATAATGGATATTGCCCCAGCTCCTCTCATGGATATACTGCCCCAGCTCATGGATATACTGCCCCAGCTCATGGATACTGCCCCCAGCTCATGGATACTGTCCCCCAGCTCATGGATACTGTCCCCCAGCTCATGTCCCCCAGCTCATGGATACTGTCCCCCAGCTCATGGATACTGTCCCCCAGCTCATGGATACTGTCCCCCAGCTCATGGATACTGTCCCCCAGCTCATGGGTACTGTCCCCCAGCTCATGGGTACTGTCCCCCAGCTCATGGGTACTGTCCCCCAGCTCATGGGTACTGTCCCCCAGCTCATGGGTACTGTCCCCCAGCTCATGGGTACTGTCCCCCAGCTCATGGGTACTGTCCCCCAGCTCCCTCATGGATGTGCCCCAGCTCCCTCATGGATGTGCCCCAGCTCGCTCATGGATGTGCCCCAGCTCGCTCATGGATGTGCCCCAGCTCGCTCATGGATGTGCCCCAGCTCGCTCATGGATGTGCCCCAGCTCGCTCATGGATGTGCCCCAGCTCGCTCATGGATGTGCCCCAGCTCGCTCATGGATGTGCCCCAGCTCGCTCATGGATGTGCCCCAGCTCGCTCATGGATGTGCCCCAGCTCGCTCATGGATGTGCCCCAGCTCGCTCATGGATGTGCCCCAGCTCACCTGCCGCCGCCGCGTTCGTCTCCCTCTGAGCGTGCGTCCGGCGGCAGGAAGTTTGAGTACTCACCTGGGGGAGCCACGTGACCGCGAGATTGCGGTCACGTGGCTCCCCCAGGCGAGTGCCCAAGCTCCTTGCCGCCGGCCGCACGCTCAGTGGGAGACGAACGCGGCGGCGGCAGGTGAGCTGGGGCATATCGTGGGGCATTCGCTCCATAAGACGCACCCACTCCCCCCCCCCCCCACTTTTTGGGGGAGAAAAGTGCGTCTTATGGAGCGAAAAATACGGTAATGCATAAAAAGTACATAAAACGCACACATTTGTTGTCAGGGCTGGAGAGCGTGATCGCTCGAGACTTGGCTTTTTAATTTTGTGTGTGTAATATAAAAAAAGCCAGCTTATATATATCCAATCAAATCAGAGACTTGCTTTGCCCACTTAGCCCATTCGCTGCACTCCCCGTAGGTAGCAGGAAATTCTGGGCAGAATATGCAAATTAAAATCCAGATGTTTCCTTGCAGTGAGATTGATTTATTTATAAAGTATTTTTATAAAATATTACAAAATGTATATACAAAAATATATGTGTGTAAGAGATATATTGATTTACCCTTCCGGCCAAGCATCAAACTGCAACTGGTCATGCCTATCTCCTGCTGATGAGGGGGCCAATAAACACAAAACAGCGCTGTCCAGGAGTGACTTTGACCAGTTGCATAAATCTGATCTCTGCTAAAAAGAAAGCAATCTAGTATGGCATAGCATTGATTGAACGGTTCTGTGTGAAAGCAGACTCAGGATGCAAACAAAATTAGAAATTACAGATATCATTTGCATATCTTACCCAGAGTTCTGTGCTGCATATTGGGAATGTAACACATGAGCTCTGTGATGCAGTTCTTTGAATTGCTGCGATGTGTTAATGTCTTCTGCAATAATAAACTTTATTATTTGCAGCGTGGAGGCTTTTAATCAAATGTTTTGCTCTCCACCACAACCTAAGTGTGTGTGTGTGTGTGTGTGTGTTTTTTAAATATTTTCCTCTTCCCCAGCTTCTACGTTGCTTACACTACAGGGTATTTTTTTATTTCTTCACTTTTTTTGGGTTAATTTCTGCTCTTTATCTGAATCCGTGGCATCTGGTGCAGTGATTTCTATTGTTTCTAGAATATCTCGTTACATTAATCCCATTAAGATAATGCCGGAAGCAGATGTCATCAATATATCACCCCTCGGTGAATGCAATTTGCTTTTACTTGCGCTGTCAATCCATTTGTCTTTGTGGAGCTCGGTGGGTTGCTCTTTTTTTATGGGGACGCTTTAATCTAAATGGAAGACGTGTCGTTTCGTACCGTTACAAGACATTGCTTGCTTTTTGCCCCTTGCAATGTTATTGTGAGCCTCCCCTTTTCCTGGATGAATTTATTTCATTTTTTTGCTTTATGGCAGGGATAGAGGAACGCGGGGACCAGGCTGCCATGGCTCTTCAAATTGTTACATTTAGCTTCTAATTCGGGCCGGGTAAAAAAAAAAAATCATTTTATTTTTTTCATGATTAAATAAAATTTTTGGTTGACCTTGAATTTCCGTTTACGAGAATAGAGTGATCTGACTATTGTTTATAAATCACATTCTGAGGATCAGCAGGGCAGCGCCGATAGGTTCGGCAGGCGTCTGCTGAATTTCTCTGCTCCGCCCATATTCGTACAGAATTTTAAAAATATCCTCATTCCTCAAATCCCTGAAAGTAAAATCAAGGCCGACCTTAAACTCGATTTAATCGTGAAAACCAGGTCGGGTCACATGACTGTGCTGCCGGGTCACATGACTGGCAGGATCTTTCCTCATGCGAGATCCTGCTGGTCGGCGGAGTGATCGCGGAGGGATCCCCCAGTCTCCCGGCAGCCAGAAGCAGAGGATCGGGCCGCGGTTCTCGCCGTGGGAAGAGAGGGGAGTTTGTTATTTTTGGGTGGTTTTGAGCTGCAGCAGCGCAATCCATTACCTGCACCTCTGAGCTGGTGGTAACGTTTGCGTTAACGCCAGCTCTTGGGATCACTTGGTCCTGCCGCTAGATACTAACGCTAGTTAATATGTGCTTTCACTTTGCGCTCCCCATGTTAGGTTTAGGGAGTGCAAAGTACAGTAAACTCACGCAACGAATTGTAAATTAACGAGTGCTAACGTTTTTTTTTTAACCCGTTAGCGATTCCAAGGCGATGTGGCCGCAGCGCTATGACCTCCTTTAAGCCCTGTTCACACTGTGCGATTTATCGCGCGGATTTTGCCGCGACGTCGCACTATGTAGCTTCTCCAATGCATTTCAATGGAGCTGTTCAAATCTTGCCGCGTGACGTCGCACGTCGCAGAAGCATGTCGCTAGTACATGACCCTTTTTTTGCGAATTCTTATCTGCGATTTTGCGATTTGTCTTGGTGCTTTGCAAAAATCGCACAAAACAGCGATGTCGCGCTACATTATCGCACCATGTCGCGAATATGAAAATCGCTCGACTTTCAAATCGCACAGTGTGAACTGGGCCTTAAGGCTAATGTCAGACGAACGCAGTCTGAGCGCACTCTGCGTGCCTGCATTACGGACAGACGTACCGACAGAATATACTGTAGACACCACACGGTCTGTTTTTTTGACAGACGTAGAAAAAAAAAAGGGAACGATGAGAAATAAAATTAATATTAAAAATAAAAATTTGAAAAGGATATGAAAAGCCATTTTGTGCGTCAGGGTGCTGGACGTCGCAAATGCTCTGCATCTGACCTCTCCTCACACAGAATGCTACGTGGACGTGGCGCACTCTGCAGTTCGGTGCACACGTTCTTCGTGTGTGGGTCTCTATTGATCATGATGCTATGCTACGAGGGACGCTAAACTGTGTGGCAACACGGACGTGATAACGGCGTTTGTCTGACGTTAGCCTAAGCTAGCGCTGACGCTAGTGTTCGCTTGAGGGAGGTGATAGAGCCCTTAGTGTTTTATAGGGTTGGGGTTAGGTATCATTCTCTAGCCTTCGCTCTAGCCCCGACCCTACAAAACACTATCACATATTTGGAAGGACCTGAATTCTTATGAAGGCAATTGACTTCAGCCAAATTTTGTTCCCCAAAATCAACTGGAGGCCTCTTATTTCAACTGCATCCGAAAAAATATAAAAGTTGGTGTCTCAAGGGGATAAAGCCCCTTTTATTTATCTTTTTGAGGTAATTTTTTTTATCTTACAGCTTGGCAAGTTTTATATCAAACTGAAGACCAAAACTACACGTTCTTTATAGGAGGCCGGCAAAGAATTGTGTAAAATAATCCAGATATTTCTGAGCCAGAGTTAGAAGTCCCAGCAGCCAGTGCTACCCCCTCCCCCAACCCATGGTGGTTTTATTGCCAGCCTCAGCTGATCCTCATGGGTTTAGCGCGTGAGATCCTGAGGTAACACTGTGGACTGTATTACATTTTTTTTAAAAAATATTTTTAAATAATTCTATGGCACACTGAGAGATCTCACATTTTCTCTTTTTGTCGGGTTGATCTAATTGAACAGATGGAAGAATTTAGATTATTCTTGATATTCCTGTCTGTTCCAGATTGTGCCATGACAACCCGCCCGTCCTGTCGTCTTTCTCTACGTTTCTCATTGTGCCAACGTGTCGCTAATTTGCAGAAATATCTTCATTTTTATTTTTTCTTCTGAGTTACTTGATTTGTGCTGGTTGATCTTTGCACTTTACTAAACGGGATTATTTTTTATGCTCCTTTTCATCCAAAACAGAAAGTAAAATCGAAAGAATCAGGATATATAATAATCGTAATAAAATTTCAAGCGTATACGTGACTTATTTGGTGGGTTCTATGGTGCAAATGCGCGGAAGGAGAAGACGGATGATCTACGAAAAGGAGTCCGCGTCCCTGGCACGATAGACGTTTCCGAACCACAGTTCCCATGAGCCTCTGCCAACCTAATGCGTGACTGAGCATCATGGGAGGTGTAGTTCCAAACCATCTGGAAGAGCCAAGCTTGCTGATCCCTGGGATTATTAGGAATATTCAGTTAATGAGAAATTACCCCGCTCTGATCAGAGCTTTAATAGTTGTATTGGAAAAATCCAGCAGTGTAGGAGCCAGAGGGCAACATCTAAGGCTCGGGTCAGACAAGCGCAGTGTTCACGTCCGTGTTGCCACACATTTTAATGCCCGTGGTATCATACAACTATGATCAATAGAGATCCACACACGTAGTACTTCCGCACGGAAGTGCGGACGCACAATGGACGCGGCAAACGGACGCAAGTTAGGCAAGAACGTAAAAACGCTAGAACGGACATGCGGAGTGCGCCATGTCCGCAACGCTTTGTGTGTGAGTGATGGAAAGTAGTCAGACAGACTGCATTTTTGACGGACAAAATGGTTTTTCATATTAATTTTATTTCACATCTACATCAGTCAAAAAAAAAACGTCAGTCCCAAAAATGGACTCTGTGGCCACTACCTTGTCGTCAGAAAGTACGTCCGTTGTGCACGGACGCACAGTCCGCTGAGAATGCGTTCAACTGACGCCAGCCTATGAGTCGTTAACCCTGAATTTGTCATCCTGCAATAATTTTTATTATATGTATTTAAATGCATTGTGCATATAAAGGATTATAAAGAAAGGAGCTGGTTGTGCTTCCTTTTTCGGACCTCTTGTATGATTAATAGGCACACTTTCAACTCTTTTTGTCCTTTCGATGAGCATCAAATACCAGAAGGAATCCGAAAATAGTGCAGATATTGCTGCGATCGTCACGAGAGCTGAGGTTTCTCTTCCAGCTTTGCAGCCAGAAGAGCCACAGGAGATCCACGAAGTGCACTTCCCTATAATTTATTCTGATGACCGCGCAAAAACAAGATCTGCAAACCACGTGAGGGAAAGCAGTCTGCATCACTTCACCATTTAATCGTCGTGCGATCATTTCTCAAGGAGTTTATAGAAATTCAGCCTGGGGCTTGAAAGATCTTGGGTAGCCACGGGCTCCTAGGGCCCTGTTCCTCTGTTGTCGATAAGGTATACATAACGTTTCCTGTAGTTATCGACAGAAATTGCTGTTAGACTCTAGCCGCAAACTGGGATTGCGGTTCGAGTGATGCGTTTTCCTGCGTACATTAAGGGCTCCTGTACGTACTATAGGAGTCATTAATGTGCAGCTTCGACCCAATGAGTGTCTGAGCATCATGGGAGATGTAGTTCCAAAACATCTGGAGGGCCAAAGTTGCGGATCCCTGAGTTAACCCCTGAGCTGATACCATGCATGTTACTTTATAGTCATTCATAGCTTCCGGGAGGTTTCACCGACTCCTGTATAAGCAAACCGAGGAGAATATTTTACATGCATGGAGATTATTGGGGAAATTCAGCTGCGCCCCTTTCCAAGAGGAATTCCATTTTGAGGAATTCACGACAAGCTTGAGAGAACCGTTTTCCCAAACGTCCCACTTTAATTTGTAGAAATCTTGAATTCTCTGGAAATTGAGTATAGAAAGAAAGAAAAAAAAAAATCACCTCACAAAGTGCCAGATGGCTGGTCTTTTTTTGTTCCCTACACATAACAGATGATATGCCGAGATGGCGACAGATTCCTCTGCCTGAAAATGCAAATGATTCCCAATAATAACAGTTTTTGTACAAAGATCAAAATCGTGTCAGTGGAGCATGCCAGGAAACACGCCGAGAGGGGACAATGGCTGAATGGAGACGAAAGGGGCTCGCTCCTCAGAATGGCACCGCATGCGATAGCACCAGGGATAATATGTACTGACGCTTTAAGGAGATCATCTCAGTCTAGGCCTTGATTTGAGCAATATTTCCATAAAATAGTATACTGAAAATGTAATGGAAAAAACAAAAAGTTGTTTGTGGGCGCGCGCAAATGGATGCAGTGTTTGTGGGCGCGCGCAAATGGATGCATACTGTCTGTGTGTGGGCGCGCGCAAATGGATGCATACTGTCTGTGTGTGTGTGTGTGCGCGCACGCAAATGTATGCATACTGTCTGTGTGTGCGGTCACGCGAATGGATGCATACTGTCTGTGTGTGCGCGCACGCGAATGGATGCATACTGTCTGTGTGTGTGCGCGCACGCGAATGGATGCATACTGTCTGTGTGTGTGCGCGCGCACGCGAACGGATGCATACTGTCTGTGTGCGCGCACGCGAATGGATGCATACTGTCTGTGTGTGCGCGCACGCGAATGGATGCATACTGTCTGTGTGTGTGCGCGCGCACGCGAATGGATGCATACTGTCTGTGTGTGCGCGCACGCGAATGGATGCATACTGTCTGTGTGTGTGCGCGCGCACGCGAATGGATGCATACTGTCTGTGTGTGTGCGCGCACGCGAATCGATGCATACTGTCTGTGTGTGCGCACACGCGAATCGATGCATACTGTCTGTGTGTGTGCGCGCGCACGCGAATGGATGCATACTGTCTGTGTGTGTGCGCGCGCACGCGAATGGATGCATACTGTCTGTGTGTGTGCGCGCGCACGCGAATGGATGCATACTGTCTGTGTGTGTGTGCGCGCGCACGCGAATGGATGCATACTGTCTGTGTGTGCGCGGGCACGCGAATGGATGCATTCTGTCTGTGTGCGCGCACGCGAATGGATGCAGTGCGTGTGCGTGTGTGTGTGTGTGTGTGTGTGTGCGCGCATGCGAATGGATGCATGCTGTGGGCGCATGTGAATGGATGCATGCTGTGGGCGCATGTGAATGGATGCATGCTGTGGGCGCATGTGAATGGATGCATGCTGTGGGCGCATGTGAATGGATGCATGCTGTGGGCGCATGTGAATGGATGCATGCTGTGGGCGCATGTGAATGGATGCATGCTGTGGGCGCATGTGAATGGATGCATGCTGTGGGCGCGTGTGAATGGATGCATGCTGTGGGCGCGTGTGAATGGATGCATGCTGTGGGCGCGTGTGAATGGATGCATGCTGTGGGCGCGTGTGAATGGATGCATGCTGTGGGCGCGTGTGAATGGATGCATGCTGTGGGCACGTGTGGATGGATGCATGCTGTGGGCGCGCGTGGATGGATGCATGCTGTGGGCGCGCGTGAATGGATGCATGCTGTGGGCGCGCGTGAATGGATGCATGCTGTGGGCGCGCGTGAATGGATGCATGCTGTGGGCGCGCGCGAATGGATGCATGCTGTGGGCGCGCGCGAATGGATGCATGCTGTTTGTGCACAAATGGAAGCATATGGTGTGAGCGCGTATTCTGTGCACGTGAATGGATGCATACTGTGCGTGCGAATTTGCACTGCGTGCCTATGCGCACCGTGTGTAAACGCATACTCTGTGTCTGTGGCATTACTTTTCTTTGTGTACACGTTAACGCTTCCATTAAAGCTGCCGGGATTTTCCCTTTACATTCTTTTATTTATTGCTGACTCTCTCCCGTCTAATGGAAGCGGATTGCACTCTGTCTCACCCTTTGAATTGATTTTCTTCCTGTCTTCCACGCTGGCTTCGTTTTCTCTCTAGACACATAAAATATTCTAATTCTATGAGTCAACAACAAGCCTGGCTCTCCAGCTCCTCTCGCTTTGCAGCTCCGGTAGTAACCCATGGGCTGCCAGGCAAAACAGCACTGAAAAAGAGGGGGAAAAGCGCATTCTGTGGACCCCGCTGTCTGCAGGAGTTTGCTCTTTTTTGCATACACCCCCCCCTCTTCTTTCGGCGGCTACAGTTTGGCAGACTATTTGTTTGTGGTATGGATCTTGTTGTCGCCAATGTTTTATTTTTGGCCTCTGCAATCTGTGTTTTATTTTTGGCCTCTGCAATCTGTGCTTTATTTTTCCTTTTAAGTGAGGATGCCGGTGTCCAGTCACAGCTTGACAGGTTTGTGTTGCTGGCGGGTTACATTTTCTATGTAGCTTTTTTGCAGAATAATAAAGAAATGTAGGAGCCAGAGGTAAGGTTTTTTTGAGCCAGGAGTGCCCCCCAGCTCCCCATATCTGTCAGAAAACACTGGATGAAGTGTAGGAGTTTCCTCCAGCATTTCCAACAGTCAGGATTTTTGAATTTTCCCGCTACCGATCACCAGATCTGTTACGAGTGACGTCAGCGCACAGACAGCATGCCACCATCACCGCACAAACCGCATGCCGCCGACATCACACTCTCTGAGACCAATCACTGTAGCCAGTGATCTTAGAGAGGCAGCTGATGGATTGGATCTGCGCATGCGCACACAGCTCCGATCCATCGATCTGTTCAGGTGCTGCAGAACTTGCCTACGTGAAGTGCGCAAGTCCTGTAACACTGCAATTTTGTGTTCCTACACTACGCAGTTTGCAAAGCAGCTCAGCAAAGCTTCAGGGACTTTCGGGTTCAGGTGTCCCTGAGCTGAAGAGGAGGAGTAGCGCGTGGCGAGGGACAAAAAGTGAGTAAAATCACCAGAAAATAATGCGCAGAGGCTGTCAGCATCATCTGTGACAGGTGTGATGGAGTCCAGCGCTTCTTTCAAACAGTCTGAGGTTCAATAGGGGAATTTTGATTGAAAAAAGGCCTCTTTTCACGTAATGTGGTTCTTTATACCTCAAATGAAGCGCAAGTGCGGAACATGGTGCAATAATGTTTTAAAATATCAGGTAAAATGTGTAGAAGAATGCACTCACATGGGCTGGTGTCTCAAGTCAGACACCGGATGGATGGGCAGCTGGTGTCACTGTGAGGGAGCGCCAGATCTCCCTTTTTGATGAGGAAGGTGGCTCAAGTTCTCCGTTGTGCTAGGCCTTGTTCTGTACTCTCAGCGTTGGACCAGGCGCTCTTGTCCTCCGCTGGGTGAAGAATCAGACAGGTCCTGATGGAGTATGTTTCCTCCACTGAGGATCACAGCCACTTAGTCAATGAAACCAAAGCAGCAGCATCTGCCTACTTTTTAAGGGCAAAAAAGGACTAGAATATTCCTTTAATTTACATTCTATAATGTATGGTAGCTTAGGGCTTGCCAACCCCAGGAGCCCGGTAGCCACTGGCTCCTAGAATTTTACCTCCAGGTCTTAATTATTCGGTTTATTGCATACAATCTGTGCCTTGCTCGTAAAAATGTCTACTTGGTTCCTGTGTATTCTCAACTCCTCTTAAGTTATTAAATCTTAATAAAGGAGTACGTCAGGAGCCAGGCGGCCACTGGCTACTAGAATTTTATTTCCAGCTCCTAAATTTCTGTTTTTTGTTCTGTGTAAATCTTCATGCAAAGCTTTGCCTGGCTCCTAAAACTTTGTAGCTGACTCAGTGCAACATATCCGCAACATAAAATAAACACAAGGACATTTCATTTTTTTTTGTGGTAGTGGTACACAGGACTTTGGCTTTTTAAATCTAGCAGCAGGCTCCTAAATTCGATATTAATACCCTGTGTTATTCTATCCCTATTCATTTATATAAAGCATTACCCTGCATTTCACAATAATAAAAAAAAAATCATTGTCAATCATTCAAGTTTCATTTCTCCCACGTTTGATATAAATCTGTTAAAGGGCCACTACCACCAAAAAAAATGAAATGTTCTTGTGTTTATTTTCTGTTGCTGATATCTTACATGTGCTTTGTTTTTCTCTTGTATGTTAAGAAAATATTTTCCTCTGTGTCACTGGGTGCATCCATTGTGTGATATTTTGTGTTAACTGTCGTCCCCCCTCCCCCCCCCGTATCTTTCCATCACTTGCTCCTCACTGTGTGGCTTTGGTCATAGAATGGAGCAAATGGACTGATCAGACTCAAATAATTGTATTGTGTGGGATGTATTCAAAGGACATCACTAGTGGGTAGATTAGAAGTGTTTTAAGATCTGTCTTATCTCATTCAGCTGTCATTTCTTATATCTAGCAGCCTGGAGAACACAATACACCCCCTGCAGCCTTATCTAAACATTCCCTCCTCCACCTCATTAACTGTTAAATACTGTATATGATAAAGCCCAACCACACAATGCGAAATGTTTGGACAGATTTTGGTAAATGTTGCATCATGGGAAAAATCCAAAAAATGGAAACGGGAGATAAAAATGTAACTTTATTTTTACTTTTTACATGCGATTACTTCAAGGAAAGAAAAACAAACAGCGGCATGTGTTCATAAGGAGGTTTTATGTGTAATGCACAAGTAATCCAGTTACAGCCTGTGGAAGTGTCCCTTTAAGGCCGGAGGCACACTAGACGTTTTCTTTAACGCACTAGCGTGCGTTAAAGAAAACGTTAATGCACCGCCACCTCCTCGACAAACACCTGCCCCCCTCCACAAGGCTGCAAAGCGCGATCCTCCTCTGGAGGATCGCGCTTTGCAGCCCCGTTGACGCGCGTCCTAGCGCATCGACACTGATGATCGCTAGGTGCACGCATGCTACGCGCCACTAAGTGCGTGCAAGCATGTGGCCGGCTCCGTCCACAGCAGCACAACGCTGCGACGGACGCCGGTAAGCACGCTAGTGCGCACAAGAAGACGCCTAGTGTGCCTCTGGCCTAAACGGTTATATTCCTAAGGACCCCCTTTCTAAGATACGCTGACATTCCCAGGACATACTTGAAAACGAGAGAAATCTCAATGTATGGATGTGATCCCTTTGCTCCTGGCATGTTATTTGTGATGATCACACAATACTCAGGCATTTCTCTCGGTCTGCAGCATCCTTTGACCTGTTTTTTCACGTCGTTATTTCCTTACAATATCTAGTGTTGACATAAAGGACAAACACAGCAGCGGTTTGTTTCCTTTGCCGAATTAAGCCTATATGAGCTCTCTGTACTCGTTGCCATCAAAATGCTCTTCCTGGTTCCTACAAGAAAAGAATGTCCGGAAAAGGGAGTAGCCGGGGTCCTCCGTGCACATACGTTATGGCTGGCAACCGCGCGGCGCGAGGGAAACGTATGTGTCCACTTTTACACAGAACAGAGTGGATCTGTGAGAGAAAATGTATCCGATGTCTGCAGGACAGTGACACGGTGCGCGGATATGCAGGATATTCCATAACACATAACTACTGAAACAAAAACAAAAAAAACTAATTTGTAGCTTCTGCCTAGAGAAGGTGGGGGGGAAAGTCACTGAGGAGCATTGCATGACAACCCAACACAGACTGAATAACATCTAATAAAAGCCTCGATCAGATCTAGTGGTCTTTTTTTTCTGCTTTATTAATCTCTATCGGATCAATGTATCTATCATAGCTATGTATTTATGGTATCCATCTTTCTATGGAATCGGTTTTGCTCTGTTCTGTCCCGTTCCGTTCTGTCCCATCCTGTCTCCTTTTCTGTCCTGTCATTTCTCCTTTCCCCATCCGCCCCATTTCCCCTCTAGCCCCGGTTCCTTTTCCCTCTAGCCCCGGTTCCTTTTCCCTCTAGCCCCGGTTCCTTTTCCCTCTAGCCCCGGTTCCTTTTCCCTCTTGCCCCGGTTCCTTTTCCCTCTAGCCCCGGTTCCTTTTCCCTCTAGCCCCGGTTCCTTTTCCCTCTTGCCCCGGTTCCTTTTCCCTCTAGCCCCGGTTCCTTTTCCCTCTAGCCCCGGTTCCTTTTCCCTCTTGCCCCGGGTTCCTTTTCCCTCTTGCCCCGGGTTCCTTTTCCCTCTTGCCCCGGGTTCCTTTTCCCTCTTGCCCCGGGTTCCTTTTCCCTCTTGCCCCGGGTTCCTTTTCTCTCTTGCCCCGGGTTCCTGTTCCCCCTTGCCCCGGGTTCCTGTTCCCCCTTGCCCCGGGTTCCTGTTCCCCCTTGCCCCGGGTTCCTGTTCCCCCTTGCCCCGGGTTCCTGTTCCCCCTTGCCCCGGGTTCCTGTTCCCCCTTGCCCCGGGTTCCTGTTCCCCCTTGCCCCGGCTTCCTGTTCCCCCTTGCCCCGGCTTCCTGTTCCCCCTTGCCCCGGCTTCCTGTTCCCTCTTGCCCCGGTTCCCGCCCTTCCCATCATATCCTGATTCTATGTTTTATGAAGCTGTGGGCTGCCCTTTTAAATATAAGCATTTATGTTTGCGCTGGATACTTTCTCCCTGATCTCTGTGATGGCTCCAATATGACAGATTCTGCTGTGGTGGTGACAATGTGTCAGATGTTTTTTTCTTCCCTGGTGTAATGTGGTGATGCTCGCTGCCCAGTCATGGTGCTGCATATACAGTGAATGTGTGGCTTCCCCTTCGATTCATTGTATCATGTTCATTCATTCATCGTAGCCCGTTTGTAGTGATAGGTTTCCGGCTTCTCTCTCTGACATCAGAGCAGAGCCGTCAAACTCATGTTCCCCCAAATGTTGATTGCCTATAATTCCCAGAATTCCTTCAATGCAACAGATGTCCAGGGAATCATGGCAGTTGTAGTTCAGAAACATCTAGGGGGCCGGAGTTTGACAGCCCTGTGTTAGAGCTTTCGTTACATTGAGGTATAGCTAGTGTCTGATTGGCTCATGGGTTTTCCAGCACCCAGAATGCCAAAAGGCAGCTGCTGATTTTCCAGCGGATATTGAGGTGCTTGTCTGTAAATTTGCCTGATTTTATAGGGGTTTCTGGCTCTTATGTCAGTTTTTCACAGTGGTGCAAGAGATTGGCCACAGATCAATCCAGATACCAGTCCAAATCGGTGACTTTTTGCTCCTGAATTTGCAAATCTAGAATGGTATGATAGCAGATAAGCTGGGAAAGCCGTCTGAAGGGCGAATAATAAGAAGTATCAGTGAATTTGTTCTGTTAATATGTGCTTAGTTTAATTTATATTTCTTTTGCTGGGCACTCGTTACCTGTTTTCTATTTTTATACGCTCGTTGGTTTGGAGCCCAAGAAGGTCATACATCACCGCGATGCGACGTTTATGTTAATTCAACCCAGTTTAATCCAATTAAATGCCTGGAGCATCAGTCTTTGTCTGCCGTTAGCCAGGCCGCGCAGCGAAGACTCGAGAGGTTAATCACTAAGCACCGAACGGTGAACTTCATGGCTCGGTGTGATTTCGTGGCAGTTCGTCTATTCACTAAACTGTCAATTCGCCAAATACTGGCGAATTGATGGTGAAATACGGTGTAGTTCGCCGCAATAGGTCGATCTTCGGCAGCAGCGAAATTGTCCCATAGAGAATTAATGGTTAATCTATTCACCGAACGCCGAAATGTCAGTGAAATGTCCTGATTTTCAGTTTTTCGGTTCGGGAGGTTTAAACGGGCGAATCCCATAGGATTCAATGTAAAAAGTCATATAATGATAATATCTCTTTCTTTAAACGGTTCTTTTCATTTTCAGGAAAAAACTTTTTATTCTTTTAGAACATCTTTTTGTATTTTTTTAGACAAAATTTTCGTTTCCCAATATTTTTTTTTAAATGCTTTTTTTTTATTCTGCAACAGACATTTTTGATTATTATTTACAAACATTTTAAGGCATTTTTATTGGTTTTACCCTTTCCCATCGCAGGGCGTACTATGCCGTCCCTGAGGCGTTTGGCCCTTGAAACCATGGGGTAGCATAGTACGCCGTGCTGACTTCAATGGGCCTCCTACGGCCCTCGCCTGGTTCAGGCCGTACGCCGGCATCTAATGATGCGCGACACATGTCTGCTGCGTGGGCGGGGCAAAAGGAGAGTCCACTGCAGCAGCCGGCTAGCAGGGCGTACTAGAACGCCCCAGTCGGGGTTAAAGCCCTCCCGCCGGGCTCCACCTCTGAAAGGGTTAAACACCTATTAGGAAAATAGAGTTCCGTATATTTTTAAAACTTCTTTTCTTTTTTTTTTTTGCAGTTTGGTGGAATTTGCCAAGACCTCTTCGGTGCTTTTTCGGCGACGTTCTCCAACTTTTTCACGAGGCTTTAATCACTCCATCTCTGGCGCTACGGTGACCATCCGGTGAATAGTGACTTCACCATACTGTCGGAGAAATGTCGCGAAATACACCGAAGGGAAAAGCACTGAAATGTCGCTGCTTAGTGAATAGACCCTTCAGTGCGCCGATCTGTGTTGCCGTAATACGTCCTGTTTTGATTCTGGCGAACTTTGTCCTCCTCACCCTGTACTGGGTCATTTGTGTTTTGGTGTGCGAGCACATTTGAGACCCAGAGGAAGTGGTCGTTTGACTCTCCAGACCTACGTGTGCTTTTTGTTCCTGCTGCTTCTTATTGCGTATCAGGCGCATCATTTTGTATCAAAACGTGGATCTTTTAAATTTTACCGCTGGTGTTTGCACTGCAATTTCTGTCAAAGTTTTTAGCGTAGATTTGGACGCAGTTCTTGAAGGTGTTTTAGTCAAAGACGTCCGGCGTCATTTCCGTTACTGTTGTGCCAGCGTCGTTTTTTTTTTTTTTTCAACTGTTGTTTTGAGCTCCGTTTCTGGCTAGTGTCAGACGAGCGTCTTTGGCGAGTGGAAGGAGCGTTCATGAGAGTGGACGTTCCTTCCACTCGATGCCTGTCTGGCCACCTCGCTGAGCGCAGTCAGTGCGCTCAGCGTTGCGAAGCTCGATCCCCCTGTGGACGTGTGTCTAGCGTTTTGAGGGGAGGCCTTGTGCGCGGACGCTTGTTGCGCGCGCATTTCGTGCATGCCCGCGCTCAAGCGTGTGACCGGCCCCCGTTTCAGCGTCACATCGCTCCTATGGAGAATCGCACTTTGCAGCTCTGTTAACGCGCGTCCTAGCGCTTTGCCGGAAAGGCTTGGTTAACGGACACTTGTCGTGCGCGCGCATTTCTTGCATGCTTGTGCGTGCGTACAAGTGTGTGACCGGCCCCGTTGCAGCGTCACAGCGCTGCGACGGACGCCGGTATGCACGTCAGTACGGGCTCACATAGCGCGTTCATCTGATGCCGGTCTTTACCGTTGTTTTCAGCGTCGTTTCTATCGGAGTTCGGTGGAGATTGCTGAAATATATTCTCGGAGAAACGACGACAGAGAATAGCCTCTGGGGTGGCCAGGTCGGCCATGTTTTCCTGGACACGTCTTGCTATTTCACGCGGAGGGGAGCACATCAAAAAGTGCTGCCCCGCAACATGTATAATTCATATGCTGCAGGAAGGAAATCAAGGCAGGTCACCAGGGATTCCTTGCTGAATCTTACCTGTAGCGTATGGATTATAATATAATTATACATACTGCAGGGTGGCATTCTTCATGCACTGCCCAGCAGCATGAATAAATTATATGCGTCAGGGAAAACATGGCCAACCTGACAACCCTAGTAGCCGCTGTTTACTCCTTTTGCAGCAGAGTAACGACAGTGCTGTTCTTTTTATTAACTTCATCTGCCTTTGTTGAATATTTCCTCTCCGGATCACCAAAGTTCACCTAGTTTGATGCCTAGTTTGATTTCTGTAAAAGCTGTGCATGTTGTAACAGAGAAAAGCTGAAATCAAGTAGCTTTATTCATGTCTTTCCATAAAGGAAACTACTCAGATACATTATACTAGGCAGGGTGATTTGACAAACCGTATATAGAGCCTTAATGTTGTATTCTGCTCGTATTCTTAGCACACACACGGCTTTCAAGAACCTATAACGATCAGGTCGGAGTTGTGGTCACCCACCCAACTGATCCACAGGGATTTGTGCTGCTCTCAGTATAAAACGGCTAAAAATAAAATCTGCCATAAATCCAGTGTCGATAGACCAAAAGGGTTGTTCAGAAATTTCAGTGCTGTCTCGTTCGGCGATATCAGTTCACCGACCCTGCGGTGAATTCAGCATTCACCACAGGGTCCCCAAAATGCGGCGAACGGTATCGGCTGAACGCAGCCGCTGATGTGCCGAACTGAAGGTTAAAAAAAAAAATGCAATTTTTTTTTTAAAAAGGCATTTAAAACAATAAAGCACAAAAATGCAGGAGATAATAAAACAGGTGCCATAGAAAAATAATAAAAAGATCGGTTACAGAATAAAAAGAGCTATTTAAAAAAAAAAATGGGAATCAAAAATTTTGCCTAAAAAAAAAAAAAACACAAAATGGCTGAAAAATTCTATAAAAAATTTACTTTTTTCTGCAAATGAAACGAATAAAAGTGAATAAAAAGAAATTAAAATGTAATTTTTTTTAAAAAGTTTTTACATTGAATCCTATCGGATTCGCCTGTTTAAACCTGTCGAACTAAAGCATGGAGAATCAGGGCATTTCACTGACGTTTCGAGGCAGTTCGGTTGTTTCTAAATAGATTAACAATTACTTCTCAATGGGACAATTTCGCTGACGCCGAATTGCTGTGATCTGAGGTGACCTGCACTGTGTTTCGCTGGTAATTCGCCAATATTTGGCAAATTTACAGCTTTCTGAATAGCCGAACTGCCACGAAATTCACCGTTCGGTGCAATTTAGTGGCAGGTTATTGAATAACCCTTCAAAAATTCCATGTGCGTATCACAGCTTGACCACATCAAAGACTGTGTAGACTCCTAAAATTTTTTGCTCCAGCTCTTATGTTTTTTTTTTTTTTTTTATTCAAAGCTTTGCCTGGTTCCCAAAAATGTGTAAATGTTTCCTAAACGTGATAGAAGTGTCAGATCTTGCGTATATACGCACTTAACGGCAGAGCTTGAAACGCGCAGGGGTCGAGATCATGCGGGATACTTAAATTTTAAGCTCTGTCTCTTAACATCTTTTCTGTATTTTGTTTATTTTCTACTTTTTTTTGTTATTTTTCTCACCGGGTTTGATAAATTCATGTTCTGGCCCGGGTACTGGTGTCTGTGTATCCATCGGCCGCGGATACATGGGTTCTGGCTTCAAGTTGCTCATATGGATGCACATAAATTGGAGGGCCGCGTCCTGTCATTTTTCATCCGTATCTCCGCACGGATATCATACCGCCGCCGCTTCCTCGTATCGATTTTATATTTTTTTATTATCCCTCCACTGAGTGGGCTTAAAGCGTTTATTTCTGGAGTGCAGGATTCCTGCTGGGAAGCCTTTTAGCTAGTCCGCATTGTTTATGTGAAAGGCCCAGATTGCAGGCGTAGAGCCGCGCTCGCTAAAGGATATATTAAACTGACATAATGCCTCGCGCTCCCCGCTTCCTTTACACGCAGGCTTTTACTGCTGTGCTGCCTTGTGTGTATGTGAGCTTTCCACCAATCCGCCTGGGTCCTCGTGTGTTTCTTCACGCTGTTAAAATTCCACGACGGACGGCCAGGCTTTTGTCGTACAAGTCCTCGCCTCTTCATTGGTCTCTGTGTCATCTTCGGGAACTGGCTGGTCATCCTCCTCCAATCCCAGCCCTCCTGTTGCTGTGTGTAAGGAAGCATTAATTGGATCTGTGTTACAAAATAACACGTTGTAGACTCTTAGAACTTGAAGCGGTTGGGTTCTCTCAGCCGATCCTGGTGCTCTGATAGCTGTCACTGTATTTGCTCAGTTTATTCAACTCCGGCGTTTGTTATACACGAAGGACTCACACTGTGTGTGGGGGAGGGATTGAATGTCATATATACTGTGTGTGTGTGTGTATATATATATATATATATATATATTTTCATTGTTGATCACCTGACCTGTCACATGAAAGGATCATTCAAGTGGTTTTTAAAGTAAGACTTCCAGTCTGGAAAAAGAAGTGTTTTAGCACTCAAAAATGTCTACCTACGAAGACTTGATCCTCTTTATTCCAGCAGCCTTTAGGATACTGCATGTGGCGGACGGGTGCGTCAGCCTGAGTTTTGGTGTTGGAATGTGTGTGTCCAGCAGTATTAATGTTGGTGTGATGGCGTTTGTAACTGTGTGACAGCGTTTGTTATCAACGTGTGTCGGAGTTTGTAACTGTGTGACGGTGTTGTTAGCAATAGCAACGTGTGACAGTGTTTGTTAGCCACGTGTGTCGGCGTTTTTGTTAGCCACGTGTGTCGGCGTTTTTGTTAGCCACGTGTGTCGGCGTTTTTGTTAGCCACGTGTGTCGGCGTTTTTGTTAGCCACGTGTGTCGGCGTTTTTGTTAGCCACGTGTGTCGGCGTTTTTGTTAGCCACGTGTGTCGGCGTTTTTGTTAGCCACGTGTGTCGGCGTTTTTGTTAGCCACGTGTGTCGGCGTTTTTGTTAGCCACGTGTGTCGGCGTTTTTGTTAGCCACGTGTGTCGGCGTTGGTATCTGTGTGACGGCGTTGGTATCTGTGTGACGGCGTTGGTATCTGTGTGACGGCGTTGTTAGCAATAGCAACGTGTGACGGCGTTTGTTATCAATGTGTGTTGGAGTTTGTATCTGTGTGACGGCATTTGTTAGCAACGTGTGTTGGCATGTGAGCATAATAAAATGGAGTTAGTCTAAAACAGTGTTTCTCAAACATGTCCTCAGGTTCCTCTAACAGGCCAGATTTTGCAGATCACCATGAGGAAATGCAGACTGAATCCTGCAATCACTGAGCAGCAAATCATATCCTGCAAACGTGACCTGTCAGCGGGTCCTGAGGACAGGTTTGAGGAACACTGGTTGTCAAGTCAAACTGCAGTGGTACAGAATAGTCAGCTAATGTACAAGCAAGTGGAATAATAAAAAGACTGTAATTCAGTTTAGGTAATTGTAATCTGCAAGAGTCTGTGCGAACTACTTGTCCCTGCATGCAATTCAGCTCCAGTTAGGGTCAGCCAGTCAGAGCAGAGGTCAGGCTTCCCAGCAGCCTCAGAGACAGAGCTGTAGAGGAAGGGAGGGGCCATCTGAGAGCTCCAGGCCATAACACGAGGCAGGCAACCTGGACATAACAAAGTGCACAGATTTACAAGCATCTTCAAATCCTGGAGTGGAGCCGGTTTTTCAACTTTAAGTCATCGCTTTAATTCATAGCTTTAAGTCATCGCTTTAATTCATCGCTAATCCCATCGCTAATTCTAATCGCTAAACTACTCCTCACTTTAATTCAGCTATCTATTCATCACTATTCAACTATTCATCACCTATTCACCTAATCAATCTAAAGCAACTTAATTTACCCCACGATTTACTGAAATTAAACTTAAATACAAGCGAATGAAGAATTGAATCCAGTTATTATTTCCAGTGTCGATGTTTGAATTTCCTTTCAAGCAGGAAGATTGTGCAAAAAAACAGCTTGACACTGGTCTAAAATGAATGTGGGAAAATTGATGAGATTGAGCGGTGTTCCTTATTCTTTTAAGCTCCCCTGTATTATCGGTCTGCTGCCATCTCTTATTTTGAGTAGTTTAGTAAACAATAGATCTCCCGCAGCCGTATCTATAAATTCCCTCCTCATTAACTGTTAACCACTGTCTGAGATAAGCCACAAAAGTCAAGAAAAACCCTCGCACAGATTTTGATAAATGTTGCATCATTGAAAAAAAATCAAGATGGAGACGGGAGATAAAAAGCTTAACTTTATTTTTCCTTTTTACATGCGATTCGTTCAAGCATTAAAAACAAACAGCGGCATGTGTTTTATAAGGTGTTTTTTAGGGATACACCGATACCACTTTTTAAAGACCGAATACGAGTACCGATACTTTTATTTTATGTCATGTGAACACATTTCAGAAAGAACAGACCTCATATAAAAATGCCCCAGCTCACATGTATATACCCCCCGAGATAAATAAATAAATAAATTATATATATATTTTAGGGCTGTGCAATATTGACAAAATAATCATATTGCGATTTCTTGAATGAATATTGCGATTGCGATTTTATTTGCGATTTAGCCAATTGTTTTTGCTTTTTCAAACATGCTACATACATTCTAAATGAATTCAGTATTCAGAACATGGATATACTGCCCCAGCACATGGATATACTGCCCCAGCACATGGATATACTGCCCCATTTCATGGATATACTGCCCCAGCACATGGATATACTGCCCCAGCACATGGATATACTGCCCCAGCACATGGATATACTGCCCCAGCACATGGATATACTGCCCCAGCACATGGATACTGCCCCAGCTCACCTCTTTGCTCCGCGTGTTCGGCTCCCTGTGAGCTTCCGGCGGCATGGAGCTTGGGCGCTCGCCTGGGGGAACCACGTGACGAGCCGCGAGAACGTGGCTGTACACATGGTTCCCCCTGCGAGCACCCAAAGCTCCATGCCGCCGGAAGCTTACAGGGAGCCAATAAAATGAATATATATAGCCCCCAGCTCTCACAGACCAAACGCTGGGGGAGCTGGCCGCGTGCATTAAAAGCACTCGGCCAGCATTCCCCTCCGGCGGGCCGAGATACTCACCTTTCGGAAGGTCCGGTCGCACGGCTGTGACACGATCACGCGGCCGCCAGGCGCCTCTGTGATGCTGCCTCCAGCCGAGAGGCAGCGTCACAGAGGTGCCCGGCTGCAGCGTGAACGCAGGGTGAGTATCGCGGCCCGCCGGAGGGGAGCGCTGGCCGAGTGCTTTTCATGCATGCGGCCAGTTGCCCAGCCCCGTGGATACCGGCAAGCCGGCCCAGTGCTGGCTTCTGGTATCGAGGGGGGTGTATCGGGCCATTTGCACGAGTACCAAGTACTCGTGCAAACGGCAGTATCGGCACCGATCCTAGTATCGATATCGGTGCATTCCTAGTGTTTTTTCTTGTAGTGCACACTTAATCGGGTTACAGTTTATGTAAGTGATAGTGTCCCTTTAATGGCGCCATATTTGAACCTGCAATTGTCCCTGTACAGTTATCAGAGCAGGACTTTGTATCAGCAGATACAGTACCTAGTATTTAAGTGTCTTTGATCAGGGGACAAAGAGCGTTATTGGGACACCCCCAGTGCGCAGATAATCACGCTTGGGTTGTGTGATTTATTAATTAATCCAAAGTGTCACGGGACATGGTGGGGATGGACTGATTAAAACTGAGTGACAGCTGATTAAAAAAAACTGTGAAAAGCGCTGACCTTGTGATGATTTATGGGAAGGAGCTGGGTGACTAATAAGTGATGTAATTCCATGAGACTTAAAGGCAGAACGTTTAATATAGAAATTAAATGGCAGCACCACCTAGCGGACCTCATGTCTTATTCTCCCTATTGTTCCTATTGTCTCTTAAACTGCAACTTGTTACCTGTAGAAAATTAAAAGGGCACCGATCCTGTTTAAAGGATTCCTTTTAAAACAGACACTCTCCCCATCTCTCTTTCTCGTTGCCCTGTCTCCCCTTCCCTCGTTGCCCTGTCTCCCCTTCCCTCGTTGCCCTGTCTCCCCTTCCCTCGTTGCCCTGTCTCCCCTTCCCTCGTTGCCCTGTCTCCCCTTCCCTCGTTGCCCTGTCTCCCCTTCCCTCGATTACCCCCGGCTCTTTGCCTCGATTACCCCCCGGCTCTTTGCCTCGATTACCCCCCGGCTCTTTGCCTCGGTTGCCCCCTCCGGCTCTTTGCCTCGGTTGCCCCCTCCGGCTCTTTGTCTCGATTGCCCCCTCCGGCTCTTTGCCTCGATCGCCCCCTCCGGCTCTTTGCCTCGATCGCCCCCTCCGGCTCTTTGCCTCGATTGCCCCCTCCGGCTCTTTGCCTCGATTGCCTCCTCCGGCTCTTTGCCTCGATTGCCCCCTCTGGCTCTTTGCCTCGATTGCCCCCTCCGGCTCTTTGCCTCGATTGCCCCCTCCGGCTCTTTGCCTCGATTGCCCCCTCCGGCTCTTTGCCTCGATTTGCCCCCTCCGGCTCTTTGCCTCGATTTGCCCCCTCCGGCTCTTTGCCTTGATTTGCCCCCTCCGGCTCTTTGCCTTGATTTGCCCCCTACGGCTCTTTGCCTTGATTTGCCCCCTCCGGCTCTTTGCCTCGATTGCCCCCTCCGGCTCTTTGCCTCGATTGCCCCCATCCGGCTCTTTGCCTCGATTGCTCCCCTCCGGCTCTTTGCCTCGATTGCCCCCCTCCGGCTCTTTGCCTCGATTGCCCCCTCCGGCTCTTTTCCTCGATTGCCCCATCTCTCTCTCATGACCCACATTTCTCATTGCGCATCTCTCATGCCCATTCTCGCCCAATATTTTTCTTTATCACCCTCCCTCTCTGCTTCTCCATCCCTCACTCGATACATATTGTAATGTCCTTTAAACTCTCCCCTCTACGAATATTGCTTCAGTAATCTGGATAGAATTGACATTCAGAAGATTTATACTCGGTGTTGCCATTCGAGTGAGTAAACACAGGAGATGTAACACCTCAGGAATGTCGCACAGGATTCCCTGGTGGGGCTGGAGCCGGTCACTGTGCAGGAACCGGTCCCGGCCCGTGTGATGTAAACACAGTCTGCAATCTCTCATCTGCGAGCAGCTCACATGGTGCAAACAATACGATGGAACGGATATCAAACCCCGATTGTCAAACAATGAGCGATTCTCCCCGTCAAACAGATGAAAGGGATGCGCTGCTGCGTACGTGCTGAATTATTCATCCCGTTGCCCATCCTGCAGGGATGTTTCTCAGCATCCAGAGATGACAGCCATTCATGCCGGTGTCTGGAGTGGTGGTGTCAGTCTAAAGCCTGGCCACATGCAAAACCCGTAATATGTGCTTTGTCACAGGAAATCCACAGAAACCTTCAATTCGCTTTATTTATGTTTTCTAGAAAAATGGTTTCCTTTTCAAAGAGAAACTGTAGAGAAAAGAAATGGTGTTGACTGTTGTGGCCCTTTAACAGATTTATATCAAACTTGGGAACCAGAAAGGAAACTTGTCAGGTTGACGATGAGCTGTTTTTTACAGATCCGCAACATAACATAAGAGCATTATATTTTTTGGAGGTGGGGGCCCTATAAGGAGGACATCCCTGTATCAATGTGATATCAGTATCACTGAATACGAAGTCCTGCAGGAATTAACGCCGCTCTGGTAACATGCCACCACCTTTAAAACTAAATATAAATTGTGCAAGAGCTGGTGGAAGAAGCCATCCTCTATCTCGTTACATTGTAACATCGAGCGGAACACGTTCCAGTCTGAAAATCAGCAGAACCCTTTTTCTCGAAGCACGAAACCATCTGACTTTCCTCCTACGTACCGCGCTCGCATTTGATATTGATTTTAGTCGGAAGCCAAGCACATGCCTAATTAAACTCCCGCGGCTTGCCGCCGCCGCAGCGCGACTCTGAAATCATGGAGGGGGGCAGGGAACGGTGACCGGGCCTTTTCGCTGTGAAACAATGTTTTGCTGATGACTCTGTAGCGCGTGTGTCGTTTATTGCATCATTTCATGGTGTTTCTGCTTGTTGTTGCAGTAATCACAGTAACGGTAACCTTCCACAGCCATATTATAACTAGGGATGCACCGAAACGGAAATTTCCGGCTGATACCGAAAATTCGGGATCGGTTCGGCCGAAAATCAGACATGAGAACCTAGGCCTGGAAGCCGGGGACTCGCCTGAGCCTGGAGGACGGCCAAGCAGGCAACTCGGCCGGCCTCCAAGCTCAGGCGAGCCCCAGGCTCGGCTGGGCCTCCTAGGCCCAGGCCAAGCCAGGGGCTCACCTGAGCTTGGAAGACGGCTGAGCAGGCAGCTCGGCCGGCCTCCAGGCTCAGGCGAGCCCCTGGCTCGGCCAGACCTCAAGGCCCAATTTTGAAATGGAAATTTTCGGCCGTTTTCTTCAGCTGAATTTCCATTTTGTCTGATAATTTTCGGTGGCCGAAATTTCGGTGCATCCCTAATTATAACCTGTCCTGTATTTTTGGATCCTCGTGGGCGGGTCCCATTCCACAGAGATGCACTGGTCATCCTTTTCCTTTTTCATTCATACATAGGTACACAACTTGTATGTAACTACTCACCCTTAGACGCAGGGGTCAGCAAACTTGGCCCTCCAGATGTTGTGGAACTACATGTCCCATGAGGCTCAATGAGTGGCTGAGCATCACAGGAGATGTAGTTTCATGGCATCTGAAGGGCCCAGGGTCCTTTGGCCCCTTCTATAGCGTGTTCTCTTGGATAAAGGTGATTATCCTAAGCATCTTTCTAGGTTATTGGATTGGAAACCATCATGACGTGACCTGTAATTCCTAAATGGACCCTCCAGGCTGGAGGTGACCCCTCCACATTATTGTGACGCTTCGAACATGCGAAATGAATAGGGAAATATATTTTTTGTAATATTCCTGCGTTTGGTAATATTCCGAAGGAGCATTCATGTAGGAACTTGTCATTCCCAGGCCTTCCGTTATTCGTAATGGAAGCTCTGCAGATATGTCATTAAACAGGGGGGTCGGCAGCTGTGGCCCTCAAGGTGTCTTGAAACTACATCCCACATGATGCTCAGTTAATGATTTAATTTGCTGTGCTTTATGGGAAATGTAGTTGCAAAATATGTGGAGAGCCAAGACGGCTGAGCCTCATCACTTTGCAGCCACCACCCTTATGAACATGTGTGATGTGTAGCTGTTTTTTGACTTGGGAGGGGGAATCCCCCCCCCTTCCCGTAAGGAGGATTGGTATAGCCGTGACACCAGCTCTTCCGTCAAAAATGTCAGCCAATACAAAGCATAGATTCCCATTTTTTTAATTTTATTTACATATTGGGGATGTCCCAAGGATCAGGAGTCCGTCTAGGCACTTAATAATATATATATTTTCTTTTAATCCGCTTCATGGAGCCCCCAAGCCTTTCATTCTGCTGGCACCATATGGAGGCCCAAATATAGGGGGCAGCACGTCCCACTCCCTCACAGCCAGCACTAGGATTGGCTGCTGTGGAAATGAGAGGGTCCTGTATCAGATCCAGAATTGTATTCGTTGATCGCTACTTTTGAAAGACTCGGATCAGATTGGGGGTTACAAAAAAAGCTGCGTGAGAGATGATATATATATATATACAATCAATACAGACAAAGGGAGGCACTCTGGGTCTTTTGAAACTCCAAAGTTTGTTTATTTCATTGAAAAAAAAGACATTTCGGCCCCTTGAGGCCTTTCCTATATTGATAGTCTATGTCCTACCACGTGTCTGCACCGCGGCAGAATTGAGTTTTGGAGCCATGTCTCATATACAAGGATACGAGTGCCTGTTTCTACATTGTTTGTTTTTATATATACAGTTGTGTTCAAAATTATTCAACCCCCAATGCTGTAAAGGGTTTTAGGGAATTTAGTGTACATTTGTAATTGTATTCAGAATGAAATCCTACAAGGACTTTTTAAAGAACCATATGCAACTAAAATGACATCAATTGGTTTTGTAATACAGTAGTAAATGTTTCTTTTGTGAATTCTTCATTGACACAATTATTCAACCCCTTAAAGACTACCACTCTGAAGAACAGAGGTTCATTCAAGTGTTTTCAATCAGGTATTGAAAACACCTGTGGATGTCACGGAGCAGCAATAAAGCATAATAAGCACCAATTAGGCAGCTTTAAAATGACTGTGATACTCAGCTCCTTCTAGACATTTACTGGTGTGGTTACAAACATGGTGAAGTCAAGAGAATGGTCCAGAAAGACAAGAGAAGAGGTGATTACTCTTCACAGGAAGGGCAATGGCTATAAGAAGATTGCAAAGATGTTAAACATACCAAGAGAGACCATAGGAAGCATCATTCGCAAATTCAAGGCAAAGGGCACTGTTGAAACGCTACCTGGTCGTGGCAGAAAGAAGATGCTGACTTCGACTGCTGTGCGCTACCTGAAGCGTAGAGTGGAGAAAAGTCCCCGTGTGACTGCTGAGGAATTGAGAAAAGATTTGTCAGATGTGGGTACTGAAGTTTCAGCTCAGACAATACGGCGCACACTGCGTAATGAAGGCCTCCATGCCAGAACTCCCAGGCGCACCCCCTTGCTGTCTCCAAAGTATAAGAAGAGTCGACTGCAGTATGCCAAAAGTCATGTGGACAAACCACAGAAGTTTTGGGATAGTGTTCTGTGGACTGATGAAACAAAATTAGAACTGTTTGGACCCATGGATCAACGCTATGTTTGGAGGAGGAAGAACAAGGCCTATGAAGAAAAGAACACCTTGCCTACTGTGAAGCATGGCGAGGGGGGGGGGGGCAAAAATGCTTTGGGGCTGTTTTGCTTCTGCAGGTACAGGGAAGCTTCAGCGTGTGCAAGGTACCATGAATTCTCTTCAGTACCAGGAGATATTGGATGACAATGTGATGCAGTCCGTCACGAACCTGAGGCTTGGGAGACGTTGGACCTTTCAACAGGACAATGATCCCAAGCATACCTCCAAGTCCACTAGAGCATGGTTGCAGATTAAAGGCTGGAACATTTTGGAGTGGCCATCGCAGTCACCTGACTTAAATCCGATTGAGAACCTCTGGTGGGACTTAAAGAAAGCAGTTGCAGTGCGCAAGCCTAAGAGTGTGACTGAACTGGAGGCTTTTGCCCATGACGAATGGGCGAAGATACCCATAGATCGCTGCAAGACCCTTGTGTCAAGCTATGCTTCACGTTTAAAAGCTGTTATAACTGTAAAAGGATGTTGTACTAAGATTGAATGTCACTTGGGGGTTGAATAAAACTGATAATGATGTGAGCACAGAAAAGACATTTGTGGTTATGTTATATTTGTCTGACCTACACGTGCCTCTTTGATTTAATTGAAAGCAAGATGACTGAATGATCAAAATCAATGTCAAACTGGCCAAAACACTCAATTTCAGTGGGGGTTGAATAATTTTGAACACAACTGTATATGTGTGTGTGTGTGTATATATATATATATATAATCAGTCAAAGGGATTCACCAGCACTCCAGGATTTCCAAAGTTTATTGATTCATGTTTTTTAAATCATCAACGTTTCAGTTCCGGTCCGGAACTTTCATCAGGACAAAAATGTTTTTGTCCTGATGAAAGTTCCAGACGGGAACTGAAACGTTGATGATTTTAAAAACCTGAATCAATAAACTTTGGAAATCCTGGAGTGCTGGTGAATCCCTTTGACTGATTGTATCCAAAGAGGCCACCGCCAAGAACCGTGTGTGTGTAACCAGGGTGAACCATGAGTGCAGACTAGGGATGAGTCGAACACTCCCCGAGTTCGGTTCGAGCCCGAACCCGAACTTCCCATTTGTTCGGGACCGAACCCGAACCCCCATGCAAGTCAATGGGGCTGAAAATTTGGTTTTTTAGAGTGCCCTCCAAGAGGGCATATATGCTAAATATTTGCCATAAAAGGTGTATGGGGGTCCGGGTAGTGCCCTGGGGGACAGGAAACAAGGATAAAAAGTTTTAAAAAAAACTTTTTAAAGGGACAGTGAGTTTTCCATGAAATAAGGGTTAAAAATAAAAACGAAAAATTCCTTCAAATATCGTGCCTAGGAGGTCCCCTAACCTGCCCATGAAGTGGCGGATTTCTAGAATGTATAGAAACACTTAAAAACAAATAAATGACGTTTCATATGACGGTAAATGCTTTTCCTTTAATCTATCCATAAACAACTGCTTGGGGCGGCAGCCTGTATAAAAAGACATTTTCGGACGCGCAGAAAAAGTTTAGTGTTTTTTCGGGCTAAATTATTGTGAAATTTATGCAGGCTTTGGATGAAAGGAACAATAGGTGCTTTAAAATTGGGCTTTTAACGTCGGCAACAGTGCCGTCACACCGTAACCCCTCTGACGATATGAATCTGATATAGGCGTCAATGGCAGTGCACCCAGATATTGTGCCTTTGGTGCCAGGCGAGCAAGTATCATCATTCAGTAACCCCTCTGTAGTATTGTGGAAGAGTGCAGGGGTGGACCATGTGGTCCTGTATTGAAAAGGTTTTTTTTTTTTTTTTTAAATGGGCGTCAGTGCAGCCAGATATTGTGCCTTTCATGGCAGCAAGTGCCTTCACACCGTAACCCTTTTGTATTGTGGAAGAGTTCAGTGCTGGAGGTTTTGTGAATGCAGAGGAGGACATCCCCTATCTATTCCATTACTTCAGCATCAGGGGATTGATAGCTGCTGATCCAGGACTGATTCATTTTTATAAATGTCAGCCGGTCTACAGAGTCGGTACACAGACGCACTCTTTTGTCTGTGACAAAACCTCCAGCGGCACTGAACGTCCTTTCAGAAAGCACGCTAGATGAAGGGCAACCTAGTAGCTGCATAGCATATTGGCTAAGTTCTGGCCAGTGATCCAATCTCAACACCCAGTAAGCCAGTGGACCATCTGTTGGAAAGGTATCCAGGTCTGCCCTTGCCCCTAGGTAGTCCTGCCTCATATGGTGAAGACGCTGGCAATGGGTGCCTACATTTGACATCCCTGGGCGTCGAGGACTAAAAAAATTTAAAAATGCATCAGTCAAGTGGCCCTGGCCCTCACCACTATTCCTCTGATCATCCGCAGCCTCAGAAGCACGTGTGTCAGCACTTGGTAATCTAACAGTGCCTGGAAAGATGTTACACAAGTTTCGCTTTAGAGCATCCTCAAGTTTTGTCATCCTGTGCTCCCTCTGTGCGGGCAGGATGAGCTCTGCAACTTTCCCCTTGTATCGTGGATCAAGGAGGGTTGCCAACCAGTAATGATCCCTCTCCTTGATAGCACGAATTCTGGGGTCCTTTAGCAGGCTTTGCATCATTAGGGAGCCCATGCAGCGTAGGTTGGAGGTGGCATTAGCTGCCGAGTCTTCCTGGTCAATGAGGATGACCGTATCGTGCACTTCCTCCTCCCAGCCACGCACAAGCCCTTCTGTTTCTGGGCACACAAAACCCTGCCTTGAGGAATCCCCACCTTCAATGCCCCCACTACTTAAATAGTCTTCCTCCTCCTCATCCTCCTCCTGTCTGATCTGAGTAGGACCCGCTGGAATGCTGTCTGCGGAAAGACTCTGGGGCCTTGAGAGCTAGGGAAGGCCTCCTCTTCCTCCCGCTGCTCTTCCTCTAGAGCCACATCTATAATTCCCCGCAGAGTGTGCTCCAGCAGGAACACTAAAGGAATTGTGTCACTGATGCATGCACTGTCCCTGCTCACCACCCTCGTTGCCTCCTCAAATGGTGACAGTACAGTGCATGCATCCTTGATCATCAGCCACTGCGGGGGGGGGAAAAAAAAAAACCAAGTTGACCTGAACCTGTCCTTGTGCCATACTCACACAGGTACTCATTGATGGCCCTCTGCTGCTTGTGCAGACGCTGCAGTATTGCTAATGTCGAGTTCCACCTGGTGGGCATGTCACAGATCTGACAGTTTGTGGGAAGGTGGAATTCTCTTTGAATTTCTGCCAGGCGAACGCTTGCTGGGAATGACCGTCTGAAGTGGCTGCAGACTTTTCTGGCCTGGATGAGAAGCTCTGGCAGCCCTGGGTATTTGGTTAGGAAACGCTGTACCACCAGATTTAGGACGTGTGCTAGGCATGGTACATGCGTCAATTTACCCTTGCGTAGGGCGGAGAGAAGGTTGCTGCCATTATCGCAGACTATCATTCCCAGCTCAAGCTGGCGTGGTGTAAACCATCTCTGCACCTGCCCCTGCAGAGCTGACAAAATTTCTGACCCGGTGTGGCTCCTGTCCCCTAAACAAACCAGCTCAAGCACAGTATGGCATCTTTTTGCTTGAGCCATTGTGTAGACCCTGTCGGCGTCGGTTTAACTGCCACTTCGCCAGAGATGGAGAAGGAGGAGGAAGAGGTGGTGGTGGTGGAGCAGACAGACCTCATACAAGCAGCTTTCTGGAAGCGTGGTGTATGAACAAGCTCCACAGAGCCCCGTCTTGGATCCCTCCCAGCTGCAATCCGAGTTACCCAGTGTGCCGTGAAGGAAATGTAACGACCCTGTCCATGCTTGCTGGACCACGTGTCTAAAGTGACATGCACCTTGCTGCTGACTGCCTTTCCCAAGGACTGGATAACATTGTCTTCCACGTGCTGATATAGTGCTGGAATGGCCTTGCGTGAAAAGTAATGGCATTTTGGAACCTGCCACTGTGGTACAGCGCATTCAGCAAATTCACGGAAGGGAGCAGAGTCCACCAGCTGGAAAGGCAGCATCTGCAATGCGAGTAATTTTGCTAAGCTGGCATTTAGACGCTGTGCTTGGGGATGGTTGGGACTATATTTTTTCTTTTGCTGCAGCAGCTGCGGCAACGTAATCTGACTGCGTAAATCTTCAGCTACTGGGATGATATCACATTGTGAGGAAGGACCTGCTGGTACATCCATTACTGTAGCATCATCCCTGTCGGTGGAGGTTGTAGGCAATTGCATGGCAGGACATACAGTGTGGGTAGAGACAGATGAGGAGGAGGAGGAGGAGGACCTACGCAAAGTTTTGCCCCAGCGGGATGTGTGACACTTGTTCATATGTCGCCTCAAGCACGTGGTATCCAAGCGTCCGGTGTTTATCCCACGCTTCAGCCTCCTCTGACATAGATTACAAATAGCAACGGTGGGGTCTGCTGCACATTTCTTAAAGAACTCCCAGACAGCAGAGTTCCTGCATGTGTTCTTTGAGACAACAGCGCTCTGCACCGGAGCAGCTCTGACATGTGATGACTTGGACTGGCTAGTGCTACGGTTGGTCACAGAGGATGTTGTGCCTCGTGTTTGCTGTGCCTCCTCCTCCTCCTCCCCCTCCTCCTCACTTGATTCCTCAGTTTGATCTGGCACCCAGGTGGAGTCAGTGACCTCATCATCATCAATGTCATCTTCACCCCCTATCTCCTCGTCACTGGAGCCAACTTGGCAGTATGCTGCAGCTGCTGGGACAACATGAGTGGCAGTTATTTGTTTGTCATCACTGGCACCCCCTTTCTCTAGGTTGATTATACTCCCTTGCTCAACCTCAGAGATTGAATCAGAGCACTGTACTTGCTGCGCATCCTCAAGCAGCATGTCACTCTCGTTATAGTCAAACAATTCAGCTGACTCCTCTGTGTGTGATAGCGAGGCTACGGCAGGAGTAGCTGTGGACATGGAGGCTGCATTAGATGCTTTGGCAGCTGAGGTGGACTGTAAAGCACTAGAAGCCTGGCTGGCAGAGGACTCGGAGGATGACGATGGCCTGGTTAGCCAATCCACCAAGTCCTCTATGTTGCTGCTTAAGACGGCCAGCACCAGTTAGAAAGGACAAGCGTGCCCCTGCAGAGGATGCACCACGTCCACCACGACCAGAGACACAGCCTCCCGACACCGGGGCTGCTTGCCCTCTTATCTGTGGCTGGGAGCGTCTGCCTGTCCTTTTTGTTCTTTCAGACATGGTGAGTGATATATAGATTAATATATACACAACTCTGGATTTAAAGAACTCTGGTATAACTCAGTGAGACACACTGATAGCTGGCAGCCAGTGGCAAGAGACAGATCACCTTAATTCACAAATGTTTTAAAGAAATTAGTGAGCCCCAAAATACAGCGTGGTACTGTTTGTATGACGAGACACAGATCACCTTAATTCCCAAGTGTTTTAAAGAAATTAGTGAGCCCCAAAAATAATTGCTGGCTGTGTGACGAGACCCAGAAGATCACCTCAATTCACAAATGTTTTAAAGAAAGTTGTAAACCCCAAAAAAATTGCTGGCACAGTGACAAGACACACATCACCTAAATTCCCTGATATTTGGTCGAAATGAGACCCCCCCCCCAGACCCCCCCAGTAGCGTGGCAGACCGGCAGTAACAAGACACAACTATCTCCTTTGAAATCTCCTCTGAAATGCGTGCAGAAGCGCTGCGTTGAAACCTTATATAGTTTGCTGCGGGACTTAGCTCTGTGAGCCCATGATTGGGCAAAATTTGCCCAATCAGGACTCTGAGCGGTGATTGGCATAGTGTTCAACCAGTCTTGCACCAGACCTGTGGTCAGGTGCAAGGCTGTAGCCAATTACGAGCTTCAGGCAGTGGGAAAATGCATTGTGGTCCATTGTGGTCGAACATGCGGCGAACACCCAGAAATGTTCGGGGTTCGCGATCTGCTCGAACAGGCTAAGTTCGGGTCGAACCCCGAACCGTCCGAACCCGAACAGCTCATCCCTAGTGCAGAACACATCGTTTTATTTATATATATATATATATATATAAGAAGTGAATACACCCCTCACATTTTTGTAAATATTTTATTCTATCTTTTCATGTGACAACACAGAAGAAATGACACTTTGCAGTGTAAATTTACTGTCCCTCAAAATAACACAACACACAGCCATTAATGTCTAAACCGTTGGTAACCAGAAGGACTACACCCCTAAGAGAAAATGTCCAAATTGGGCCCAAAGTGTCAATATTTTGTGTGGTCGCCATTATTTTCCAGCCCTGCCTTAACCCTCCTGGGCATGGAGTTCAGCAGAGCTTCACAGGTTGCTACTGGAGTCCTCTTCCACTCCTCCATGACGACATCACAGAGCTGGTGGATGGCAGAGACCTTGCGCTCCTCCACCTTCCGTTTGAGGATGCCCCACAGATGCTCAATAGGGTTTAGCTCTGGAGACATGCTTGGCCAGCCCATCACCTTTACCCTCAGCTTCTTTAGCAAGGCAGTGGTCGTCTTGGTTGTGTTTGGGGTCGTTATCATCTTGGAATACTGCCCTGAACTGTAGCTCCCATGTGCATTCGTGTGAGATACTGTATATCTCTCCACAATAGGGGTTGTACACGAGGACTTGCTTTGAAAAATCTATTGTTTATTGAATATGCATTAAAAGCGCTGTTGTGTCAGCTCCAGCACGAGCCTTCCTCATCATTGAAACATCGGGTCTTTTAATGTATATTCAATAAACAATAGATTTTTTTTTAAAGCAAGTCCTCATGTACAACCCCTATTGTGGAGATCTATATTGATTATTGGGATCGACATGCAACGAGGCCCAAGAAAATTGAAGATTTCCAAGGTTTGAGTGCAGACATTTATGGACTGTTTTTAATATAGAAGTTTTTTTAAATTATATTTTAGGGGAATCGGCACATAATTGTAGAACCCTTTTTGTATATGGGACGGACCCTTCCCGCAACCCCACTACCACATACAGGTTAACATTAAGCCGTTATGGAGCTAATAGTGCCCCTTTAATTTGTAGCAATTTTTTCTAGTGGTGCACCGCAATTAAAATGTCTGACAGAAAATTCGGGATCAGTTCGGCTGAAACCGATACCGACACCGAAAGCCAGTCATCCGGGCCTGGAGGCCTGGCCGAGCTTGAGCCCACCTCTGTGATGTCATCCCTGCTGATGGGGCTGCCACCACTGGAGGAGCTCAGGGTTGATGTAGTTGAGTATGTGGATGTAGGTGAGTTTGTGTAATGCGATTACCCCCCCCCCAAACCAAAAAAATCGGTCACCTGGACCTAAAGACCCGGCCGAGCCCCCTGCTCGGCTGGCCTCCGGCCTCAGAAGAGCCCCCCTGCTCGGCTGACCTCCGGCCTCAGAAGAGCCCCCTGCTCAGCTAGGCCTCCAGGCCCTGGTTTCTGATGGCAGATTTTCAGATTTATTTTTTCAGCAGATTTATTTTTTTCTTCTTCTCCCTATCGGCCGAAAGCACCATTTTTGGCCGATAATTTCAGTGCACCCAATTTTTTTTTACCTGGTTTGGAATAAGAAAGAAAAAAAAACATAAATGGGGAAATTAGTCCTGAAGTGTCAAATCGTTGGTAATCTACAGATTTTTGGGTAAAAATATTCTACCCGAAGGAGTGATAGATGTGTACTTTTTAAATTCAGTCCTCTCAGCCTAAAACTTGTGACCCCCCCCCCTCCCTCAGATATTGTTTTCGCCGGTCAGCGAATAAGCCACCGTGGAGGAATTATCTCCCTTCATTGAGCTCAGCTTGTACCTCGCATGGACCATTGCACCACCGATGACCCGGCTTCTAAATTACAGGGATCAGCTCGTTCCATGCGCTCGAGTTAGCTGGGTCTGTCCCGGGTCCGCCGTGCTGACTCATCTTTATGACTTGCAGATAACCGCGCGTTTAATTAGAATACGGCCCATTATCCCCATGCAGCGCCGCGCGCCCTTGCCAGGGAAAATAATTGGCGTATGTGGAACGTAAGAAGCCTTACAAATCGCGTTTCTCCTTGGCTTGTTAAAAAAAAAAAAAAGCGAGAATCTGCAGCTTCAGAGGTTTTCCTTCTCGGAAATTCAGAAAGAGTTAGGCGATTTGTGAGGGTATATTCGCTAAACTGCGTTTCACGGGAATTGCAAACCTAAACGGAGCTGGAAAAAGCTGTTTGGGAGTTTTTTTAATTATAAGAATTTTGTTTAATTTTTAATATGTAGCGCTTTATGTTAAATAATTTTTTGAGTTTCATGTGAATTACAGCAAAGCGGAGCTGGGAAAAAACCGGCACGATTTTTTTTATATATATTTATTTATTTTATCATTTATCCCTTTAGAGTTTTAATTCTCCAAAAATTCAATTAATTTGAAATCAAAGGCCTAAAGAACTGAAAGATAAAAAATAAAATAAACATATTTAATAATGAAAAGATAATCGTCCCCCTTACTGGTTTTTCCAGCTCAGTTTAGCTTTTTAATTCTCCCACAACTCAATTAATTAAAAATCAAAGGCCTAAACCAAGCTGGAAAAACCGGTATGGGAGATGACTTTTTATTTATTTTCATTAACTCTATAGGTTTATTGAGTTCCAATTTTATGAGTTGCACGGGAATTACAGACCTAAACTGAGCTGGGGAAACTGGTTTGGGAGATTTTTCTATATTTATTAATAAATATATATATATATTATTCCGCTCTTTAGGTCTATAATTTACAATATATATATTTTTTTATTTTTTTTTGGGTTGCGCAGAAATTCCAAGAACCCCTAAACTGGTGTAGGCAATTATTTACTATATAATTTTTTTTTATTATTTAATAGTCCGCTCTTTAGGCTAAGGATTTCTACATTTTCTTTGGGGGGGGGGGGAAGGTGTCCAAGAACAACTTCCTCAAAGTCCACAATCTTTGCAGATAAAAGAAAAAAAAATTGAGAGAAGACAACCCCCCCCCCCCCAAAAATAAAAACAATGAAGGGGATTTCGCTGGTTCTCGGCCGTCGCTGCATTTTGCTGTTGGCAATGCACGTGTTTGTTATAGAACTCGATCGTACTTTGAGGTTTTATATGAGTTTGTTTGAGGTTTTATAGGCTGGTTTGGAACATGTGACATGTTGTGTGTTCACCATGTGATGAGTGTGTTTCTCTCCCCCCCCCCCCCCATCTCTTTTTCCAGATATGAATATGGAGTTTAACCCCTCGGACCATCCTCGGGCGAGCACAATATTCCTCAGCAAATCCCAGACAGATGGTAAGATGACACCAGACTGCTTTAATTGCTGTTAAATGGCTCGGACAGATACATTCAATGACTTTCTGATTGATTTGGTTTGGCTTTTTTTCCAGTCAATCAGATTAAAACTTGAAGTGACACTATGATTTGTGGCCATAAAACCAATAGATAGAATATCAGGGTTATTCAAAGAGATCCGAATTATCTCAATATTTCTGGACCTGACTATATATCTCGCACACATAAAACCCCCCTTTTACTTTGGGGTGACTGCAGCCGCTTTGTAATGTGCCACGTGACTTTGTATAAGATAATCGCCGGGGCTGGTTTTCTAAACAAAACGAAAATTTTCAGTGACAAGGGGGATATATGTACCCACTGCCAAGTCCAACATATAAACGTTTGGTAACACGCCAAGATTTCGGAGTCTCCCTCAAGCCATCCTTATTATAAACAATGCATTCTTGAAATATGGCTGATTTCCTTCAAATACGTTAAGCCGCCATACATTGTAATGTCTCCAAACGGTGTTGCCCTGAGTTATATGTGTCAACCTCATGTAAAATCTATTTTTTCTCCCTCCCACAGTGAGAGAAAAGCGGAAGAGCCTTTTTATAAATCATGTAAGTTCTGTAAAATTTATAATGTGTATTGATTTTGTGTTTAAATCTTTTCAAATTCCCATTTCTGGAGAACAGGCATGCTTTACATCTTAGGCTAGGGTCAGAGTGGGGCAGTCGGAACGCGCGTGCAGACGCACTAAATCACGGCGGCAGTAGCAGCACATAACGGCCAATGACGGCCAATATACGCAGTACGTGCGTACGAAAGTGCGCCGTGACACACGCAACCAGCAAATGAACGCATTTTTCTCAGAAACAAACCGCTGCTACAGACGTACAGAGTGCGCTGCGGCCGCATAGCAGCGTGTGTGCGTGATTAGGAGACGTCAGACGCTGCTAGTGTGCGGCCTACATAACGTTCAAACAGCCGGATTTCCCTAGACTTCTTTTACCCCACCGTCATGAAATACGTCCAGAATTGCGCATCGTCTGACCACTTAAGCGTATTCCGTGAAAAAATGCGTGCGCACGCATCGACGTACATTTTGACGGTGGCCGCAGAAAATGCGCTCATCTGTCCCTAGCCTGAAATGTATACTGTGATTATTCAAGCCTTACTGTGTCTTCTTATTGCATTGCTACATTTGGAAACACCTTTTTTTAGTCTGTCCACTTAATTTAAAGGGCCACTACCACCATAAAACAGAACTTAGTTTTGTTTATTCCCTTATTGTGTTTATGTTATGTTGCTGATATCTTACTTGTGCTTTTTTTTTCTTGTATGTTCAGTTAGAAAATGTTACTTTGTGACACTGGGTGCATCCATTGTGTGATATTTTATGCTGCAAACCCCCCCCCCCCAAGTATCTTTCATCACTTTCTAATCACTTTGTGGCTTTGGTCATAGAATGGAGTGAATGGACCAATCACTGACTAACATCATCTTATTGTGTGGGATGTATTCAACGGACATCAGGGGGTAGATTAAAGTCTTTTAAGCTCCCCTGACTTCTCATTCAGCTGCCATCTCTTATGTTGAGTAGCCTGGAGAATACAATAGACCTCCTGCCGCGTTATCTAAACATTCCCTCCTCCACACATTCAGGGTTATTCAGAGAGCCGTGAAAAGCAGGAGAATGCCTGGAGAATGGAAAATTCTAGGTCAAACTAACCAAACCAGAAAAATCCTCCCATTTATCTCACTTTTCAAATCGGCTATTTTGACCTAGACTTTTCCATTCTCCAGTCATTCTCCTGATTTTCACCTCTCTCTGAATAACCCTGATAAACTGTTAAGTACTGTACATTGGATTAACCACACCAGTAAAGTAAAATCTTTGCACAGATTTTTGGTAACTGTCATGGGAAAAATCCACAAAATGGAAAATGGAGATAAAAAAATATTTTTTTTCCTTTTTATATGCAATTACTTCAAACAAAGAAAAAAAACTGCAGCATAATGTGTTTTATAAAGTGTTTTTCTTTGTAATGCACATGTAATCTAGTTACAGCTTAAGCTGCCTTTTAATAATGTATCGAAGCAATATATATATGTCTCTGGGGCCACTAGTGAAGCTGTATTTTACGTTTTCTGTTTCTCCATCTTCTCCTTAGCACCCTCCAGGACAGCTCCGCAGAAAGTACAGCTCCTGCTCTACCATTTACCTTGATGACAGCACAGTCAGCCAGCCAAACCTCAAGTACACAATAAAGTGGTGGGTATCCATGGTTATCATTATGAGCAATCCAAGAATGCCGACATTCTACGGGCGGCTGGCCAGATCTTATTCAGCTTTAAATCTTTTTTTCCGTAATTTGTTTTAGTTATATTATTAGTGTTTTTTTTTTTTGGTTTTTTTATCTGTCGAAACTCGAAACACACTGCCTGTCCAAAAACAAAGCCAATAGGTGCTCGCCTTCCATTGGATAATTACTGCAGTGATTAATATGTTTCAGCATAAAATGAGGTCACGTGACTCCCTGAATATACTGAATGAGCAGGTTTTTCCATCAATGGGTTTTTTCCCCCCTGATGGCACAACGGGCATATTCCAAGATGGCAATGCCAGGATTCATCGCACTCAAATTGTGCAAGAGTGGTTCAGGGAGCATGAGACATCCTTTTCACACATGGATTGGCCACCGCACAGTTCAGACCTTAACCCCATTGAGAATCTTTGGGATAATGTGCTGGAGAAGACTTTACGCAGCGCTGCGACTCTCCCATCATCAATACAAGATCTTGGCCACAAATGAATGCCACTCTGGACGCAAATAAATGCTGTGACATTGCATGAGCTTATCGACACGATGCCGCGGTGAATGCGTGCCGCAATCACAGCAAAAGGCGACACAACCACATATTACAGGGTGTGAGTTTATTTTTGGCCAGGAAGTGTATTTTATAGCATAGTAAGTGCCTAGTAGTTTCAGGGACACCGCTGTGTGTCAGAAGATGATTTTGCAGTGAAAATAACCTTTTGGAGCTGGTGGTTTGTCTATATTTTAACGTTTTGTCCTCTATCCCAGGATGCACATATATATCACTTTTTTGGGCGTAAGCGAGGGGCGCTTGAGAATGACTTGTCTCAGGAGAGTAATGGAATTGCTGGGAATGTTGAGAGAGCAGTCTTGCACGGCGTCATTTACCGCTGTGCTGTTGGGCGGTGCTGTGCTGTTGGGCGGTGCTGTGCTGTTGGGCGGTGCTGGGCGTTGCTGTGCGGTGCTGTTGGGCTGTGCTGTGGAAGGGCCTGATCCACGTATTGTCCAAGAGAATGACCTGTAGCTCAGGCTGTCCGGCTGCAGACATAATACCTTGTTGCATGCTGACCAGTTCTTTACTGACTTTCCGTAGAGCTTTGCATTTTGCAAAAGCGAGACACAAAGAAACCCCTGTATGAATTTCCTGGTTAGGTTTGCAGTTGTGGCTTCCTGTCGAATACCGAGTAACTTGAAATAGAACTCCTCTAGCAGTTTCTCTGCATTTTGATACATTGCGTCCTTTGACAGGGTAAGAGGTCACTGCTGAGCGCGTGTCGCGCTCTCTCTGCGTAACAGACCAGCACTTGGTTCTATGGGCTATAAAAAAAGTAGCTGGTTAAAAGAAATAGATGTATAAAAACGTAGACTCAGATGGAGCGCCCCCAGATTTCTGGGTTTTTCTGTTTTCATAATCTGGCTACGATTCAGAAGCAGGGGAGGAGGGGGGACACGGAACGAGAGCTGCGAGGCTCGTGCTGCAACAGCACCAGGGAGATACACTGTGATGGACACTGCGCAGCGCTTTGTGAAGGACATACTGTGCACAGCCAGCATGCCTCTCGCTCACCCTGTGCAGCATGTCACATGCTGGAGCAGCACAGTGTGTCCCAGTGCATCCCACGCCGGCGCTGCAGCCCTGGAGGAGGTTTGGAAGGAAGGTGCAGCACAGCGTGTCCCAGTGCATCCCACGTCGGCACTGCAGCCCTGGAGGAGGTTTGGAAGGAAGGTGCAGCACAGCGTTTCCCGGTGCATACTACGTTGGTGCTGCAGCCCCCGGAGGAGATCTGGAAGGAAGGAGGTGGAGCACAGCGTGTCCCAGTGCATCCCACGCTGGTGGTGCTGCAGCCCCCGGAGGAGGTCTGAAAGGAATGAGCAGCACAGCGTGTCCCAGTGCATCCCACGCTGGCCCTGGAGGAGGTCTGAAAGGAAGGAGCAGCACAGTGTGTTCCAGTGCATCCCACGTTGGTGCTGCAACCCCCGGAGGAGATCTGGAAGCAAGGAGCAGCACAGCGTGTCCCAGTGCATCCCACGTTTGTGCTGCAACCCCCGGAGGAGGTCTGAAAGGAAGGAGCAGCACAGTGTGTTCCAGTGCATACCACGTTGGTGCTGCAACCCCCGGAGGAGGTTTGAAAGGAAGGAGCAGCACACCATGTCCCAGTGCATCCCACGCTGGTGCTGCAGCCTCCGGAGGAGATCTGGAAGCAAGGAGCAGCACAGCGTGTCCCAGTGCATCCCACGTTTGTGCTGCAACCCCCGGAGGAGGTCTGAAAGGAAGGAGCAGCACAATGTGTCCCAGTGCATCCCACGCTGGCCCTGGAGGAGGTCTGAAAGAAGGAGCAGCACAGTGTGTCCAGTGCATCCCACGTTGGTGCTGCAACCCCCGGAGGAGATCTGGAAGCAAGGAGCAGCACAGCGTGTCCCAGTGCATCCCACGTTTGTGCTGCAACCCCCGGAGGAGGTCTGAAAGGAAGGAGCAGCACAGTGTGTTCCAGTGCATACCACGTTGGTGCTGCAACCCCCGGAGGAGGTTTGAAAGGAAGGAGCAGCACACCATGTCCCAGTGCATCCCACGCTGGTGCTGCAGCCCCCGGAGGAGATCTGGAAGCAAGGAGCAGCACAGCGTGTCCCAGTGCATCCCACGTTTGTGCTGCAACCCCCGGAGGAGGTCTGAAAGGAAGGAGCAGCACAATGTGTCCCAGTGCATCCCACGCTGGTGCTGAAACCCCTGGAGGACGTCCTGTCTGAAAGGAAGGAGCAGCAGGGAGGCGGGTAAAATTTATGTCGACAGGAGTTTTCGGAGTCTTATGGATTCTAGAACTAAGGACAAGGGGTGATAAGGGGTGCTCCGCCTTTACTCCAGTGTGAGGACCATATTTTCCAAACTGCTAAAAAATAAATAAGCTAATAGTGGGGTTTTTTTTTGTAAATAAAAGCAATAAAACAAAATGTAAAAACTATTAAATTCCCGTCTTCTGAAACAATGTCTGTCTGTACACGGTGTGGACCCTGGTGACTCCCGCACATACAAGCCACGCTCATCCTCTTTCACCTTGGCTTTCTGTTACCCCGTTCCAGTTTAGGCCAGTTATGTCTGGAAAGGCGTATGGCTCTGTGAGACGTGGAATGTTTCCTTATTGCTGTGGTTTTTTTTTTTTTTACTTTTTCGTTTATATACCCCGTCAATCCGAAACCCGGAAGTGACGCGTCCATGCGTCCACGGGTTTCGGGTTGACTGGGTCCTGTGCGCCGCGGAGACACGATTGGTGAGGTACCACACCTTTTACCTATTTCTGTTTTTTATCCTTGTTTAAAGCTACCTTGATAAAGACCCGATGTTTGGTCGAAACGTCTGTATTTTTAATACAGCTTTGATTAAAATTACGTTTTTCATTAAGTCCCCAAGTTCATCCGTATGGGTTGTATATATATTTAGGATATTTGCACCAGGGCATTTTTCCTGTTACTTATTTATGCAGAACGAGTGCTAGTATTTGGAGAGAATATATATATATATATATATATCAGTTGTGTTCAAAATTATTCAACCCCCACTGAAATTGAGTGTTTTGGCCAGTTTGACATTGATTTTGATCATTCAGTCATCTTGCTTTCAATTAAATCAAAGAGGCACGTGTAGGTCAGACAAATATAACATAACATTTATAATGAAATAACCACAAATGTCTTTTCTGTGCTCACATCATTATCAGTTTTATTCAACCCCCAAGTGACATTCAATCTTAGTACTTAGTACAACATCCTTTTACAGTTATAACAGCTTTTAAACGTGAAGCATAGCTTGACACAAGTGTCTTGCAGCGATCTACGGGTATCTTCGCCCATTCGTCATGGGCAAAAGCCTCCAGTTCAGTAACATTCTTAGGCTTGCGCACTGCAACTGCTTTCTTTAAGTCCCACCAGAGGTTCTCAATCGGATTTAAGTCAGGTGACTGCGATGGCCACTCCAAAATGTTCCAGCCTTTAATCTGCAACCATGCTCTAGTGGACTTGGAGGTATGCTTGGGATCATTGTCCTGTTGAAAGGTCCAACGTCTCCCAAGCCTCAGGTTTGTGACGGACTGCATCACATTGTCATCCAATATCTCCTGGTACTGAAGAGAATTCATGGTACCTTGCACACGCTGAAGCTTCCCTGTACCTGCAGAAGCAAAACAGCCCCAAAGCATGATTGACCCCCGCCATGCTTCACAGTAGGCAAGGTGTTCTTTTCTTCATAGGCCTTGTTCTTCCTCCTCCAAACATAGCGTTGATCCATGGGCCCAAACAGTTCTAATTTTGTTTCATCAGTCCACAGAACACTATCCCAAAACTTCTGTGGTTTGTCCACATGACTTTTGGCATACTGCAGTCGACTCTTCTTATTCTTTGGAGACAGCAAGGGGGTGCGCCTGGGAGTTCTGGCACGGAGGCCTTCATTACGCAGTGTGCGCCGTATTGTCTGAGCTGAAACTTCAGTACCCACATCTGACAAATCTTTTCTCAGTTCCTCAGCAGTCACACGGGGACTTTTCTCCACTCTACGCTTCAGGTAGCGCACAGCAGTCGAAGTCAGCATCTTCTTTCTGCCACAACCAGGTAGCGTTTCAACAGTGCCCTTTGCCTTGAATTTGCGACTGATGCTTCCTATGGTTTCTCTTGGTATGGTTAACATCTTTGCAATCTTCTTATAGCCATTGCCCTTCCTGTGAAGAGTAATCACCTCTTCTCTTGTCTTCCTGGACCATTCTCTTGACTTCACCATGTTTGTAACCACACCAGTAAATGTCTAGAAGGAGCTGAGTATCACAGTCATTTTAAAGCTGCCTAATTGGTGCTTATTATGCTTTATTGCTGCTCCGTGACATCCACAGGTGTTTTCAATACCTGATTGAAAACACTTGAATGAACCTCTGTTCTTCAGAGTGGTAGTCTTTAAGGGGTTGAATAATTGTGTCAATGAAGAATTCACAAAAGAAACATTTACTACTGTATTACAAAACCAATTGATGTCATTTTAGTTGCATATGGTTCTTTAAAAAGTCCTTGTAGGATTTCATTCTGAATACAATTACAAATGTACACTAAATTCCCTAAAACCCTTTACAGCATTGGGGGTTGAATAATTTTGAACACAACTGATTATATATATATTCCAAAGCAAGATCCACACAACCGACAAAGGGTTAATGGAAACAAAGGTTATTTATTAATAGACTAACGTTTCAGTTCTCACAGGAACTTTTTCCAAGGTAAACAATCATGTACAATACCACAGTATATACAGCATATATAACTCACCTAGTTAAGTGACCCATTCCAATCCGCCCAGGCGTGCGTGATGATGTCATCAGTGTGCGTCCCAGTACCACACGGCAGCTACAATCAGCCGGCGACCGGGACGCCCAACCCCCCTCACCACAGCTGAATAATATAAAAATAAGTGTAAGAATCGCACGCAAAGTATACAAAATACACACCTCAAAAAATGGGGAAACGCATTACAAAAAGGTCAGCCACATTGCATTAATTGTATAGTGAGAGCTCGATAATAAGAACCACCAAGCAAGGCATTAATTCTACCTAGCATATGTATAAATAATAAAGACGGTGATAAGCCATACATATATAAATATAATAAAGACCTTTTAAATGAATAGAAAAAATACACGAAACCAACTATTTTTTTATTGGACTAACGGTACATTTAAAAGACATTAAAAGATATATATATAGATATGTGTGTTTGTCTCCTGCAAGCTTCCATTGGTTGTGTATGTTTTTTTTATGAGGGATATATACAGTATATATATTTACATATATATTTTTTTTACCCCTTAAAATATTTGGATACATATACAAATTACATTTACCCGAATTTTCCTTACTTGCGTGCCCTGAGCGTCTTGCGTTATTGCAGGGTCTGCAATACCTGTGTACATACAGGGTTAATGCGATTTCCCACATAAAACACCTTCCGGTATGAAAGCACACGCATATAAATAATTTATCGATGCCTCGTGTAAGTATTGTAAGTAACGTTAAGCTAGTGAATGTTTAATATGGCTCTTTATTCTAATGCACACCATGAAAATGTTACATCTTTTCTCTCCTCTCTCTACAGCGTAGCACTCGCCGTATATTATCACATCAAAAACCGGTAGGTGACGCTCTGTGTGTTATGTCTTCGTGTTATTGTGAATGTTATGTACTGTTACTCGTCCTGCGTGTCAACCTTTAGGCCGGGGTCAGACGAGCAGACTAAAAGCGCCTTGCGGCATCCGTCGCAGCGTTGTGACGCTTCGACGGGGCCGGTCACACGCTGTAGCGCATGCACGATTTGCACGCGCTACAAGTGGACGTGCAGAAAGCATCCCCGGTCAAAACGCTAGACGCGCGTTGGGCGGGGCTGCAAAGCACGAGCCTTGCAGCACTGAGTGCGCTAACTGCTCTGAGCGAGGCAGCCAGACGGGCGTCAGAATGGAAGGATGTCTACTCTCACGCACGTTCCTTCTGCTCTCAAAGACGTTTGTCTGACTTCGGCTTTACAGGTCCTCATCTACACACACTCCTGGAGTGCATAATGCAGGGGTCACCCAACCATAACCCTCCAGATGTTTTGGAACTACATCTCCCATGAAGCTGAGCTGCTTATTAGATTGACTGGGCATCATGGGAAATGTAGTTCCAAAAGCATCTGTGCGGCCATGGTGACTGACCCTTGGCTTTATGATCTGTGTTGCATCAATTGGATGTTCTCCTGTCAAAATAGCAGGCGAGTGTCGATGGTGTTGTTCACCGCACGTCTCTTAGATTGTAAGCTTTCGAACAGGCTCCTCTTTCCCTTTCTTTCTCTACGTATTTGCTAATTTTATGGGTGTTTTTTTCCCTGCCTATTGTACTGCGCTGCAGATTGTGTTTGCGCTTTAACTTTTGGAGAGGCTATAAGGCTTGGATCTCAAACTTTGCCTCCCCCCCCCCCGATGTTTCTGAACTACACCCCCCATGATTCTCTGACTGTTTATTGCATTCAGAGAATTCTGGGAAATGTAGGCAATAAACACCTGGGGGGGCGGAGTTCGAGGTGCCCGCTATAAGGGTTGTGTTCCCAGATGTTGGACACAAAAGCCCTGAATTTGAATGTTTTAATAGCGTAGTTTACCTAGGGTTGACAGGTCGGCCATCTTTTCCTGGACACATTACCAATTCATACAGAGGGAGGGCCCAGGGTGAAGTGCTGCCTTGCAACATGTATACTTTATATGCTGCAGGAAGGAAATTGAGTCCGGTCACCTGGGATTCCTTACCTGCAGCTTATGGATTCTACGTTTTCATGCACTGTCCATCGGCATGAATAAATTCGACGTGTCCCGGAAAACCTGGCTGAATGTGGCAACCCTACGTTTACCCCCAGGTCTGCTGAGAGCACAGAAAGGGTTATAGAGATCCTGACCTGCTATTGTTCACCGCTGCTCGGATTGCCCCATTTCTCATGGGAACAGCAATACACGTCCCCTGTGCTCGAAGCTGCCTCTGCAGGAATCGGCTGGGGTACAGACGAGCTGCAGCCGGATCCCTCAAGTCATAATATTGACAGGAGGCAATAAATCCTGTTCTTTTAACTGTTTAGTGGGTTTTCAAGTGCTAGTATGTTGCTGCTGCAGAGATCCCACTGTTATCAGAAGGTCCTAGGCAGCAAGTGGTTAATATGCTTGGACTACTTATGCCGCTGGAGGATTTTAATCGCTCCGTAAATGTAATGTATATATATTTGTGTGAGTGCAAATGATCAGTTTGTGTGTAGTATGTGTGCACGCCGTATAATAAGGGCTGCGTACAGTTCTCTGGATTTTGCCCTTAAATAATTGGGTGATGCTGCTAACAGCCTCTGCCCAATCATTTGTGGTTTTTTTTTTTTTGGTTTTTTTTTACAGTTTCTGGGGTGTATTTTTTTTAAAATCAACTCTTGTCCCTCGATGCAAGCAGCTCCTCCTCCTCGTCTGCTCAGCGACTCCCGAAACTGTAATTTCTTGAAGCTTTTCTGTGCATTTTGCAGAACAATGGATCGGAGCAGTGCGCATGCGCAGATCCCATCCATCGGCTGCCTCTCTGGGGACGCTATCACAGGAGGTATCAGAGGGTCTGCATGCTTTCTGCCTGGTGACATCACTATTGAGCTATCCGGTGACCCGTAGCCAGGAAATTAAAAAATCCTGGCTGCTGGCGACGTTGGGTGGGGTGGAGGAAACTCCTCCACTTCATCCAGCGATTTTGCCAAATCGGGTGAGCTGTGAGGGCACTCCTCACATCCTGACCACTTTAAAACAATACAGTGGTCAGATTGAGTAAAGTGTCCCTTTTAAATTATTTTACAGTTGTCAGTGTAAAGCCAGTACGGCTCAAAACATCCAAAAAAAATGCAATTTCACCAATTTAATGTCCGTATTCGAGACTTTTTCTTTATGGACCCTCAACTAGTGTGTTTTGATAGCTGTCTGTGTTGTGTTTGTGTCTCGTGTAAGTGAGCGTGTCTGCTTATTATACAAATAATTAAATTGTTTTTATGGCCAGGCTCTGCTATTCAAATTTGATTTGCAATACTCTTTTCTCTGTTAGTTTCACATTGATTTTTAGCAGCTTTATGATTGATTTTTAGTTTTTTCTCCATCTGCAGTTAGAAGGCAAGCGGCGCTGATAAAACAAGCTACGGTTTGGGCGCCTGGGGCTTTTATTTTTATTAGTAAAACTCTATTTCTTAGGGAATCCGGTTAACCCTTTATCAACTAAAACTCGTTATAATGAGTGTAAATCCCTGTACAGTACAGATACAAGGTGTTGCTGTAATCTCCATACACAGGCATTATGCAGCACATACAGATACAAGGCGTTGCTGTAATTACCATACACAGGCATTATGCAGCACATACAGATACAAGGTGTTGCTGTAATTGCCATACACAGGCATTATGCAGCACATGCAGATACAAGGTGTTGCTGTAATTGCCATACACAGGTATTATGCAGCACATACAGATACAAGGTGTTGCTGTAATTGCCATACACAGGCATTATGCAGCACATACAGATACAAGGTGTTACTGTAATTGCCATACACAGGCATTACGCAGCACATACAGATACAAGGTGTTGCTGTAATTGCCATACACAGGCATTACGCAGCAAATACAGATACAAGGTGTTGCTGTAATTGCCATACACAGGCATTATGCAGCACATACAGATACAAGGTGTTGCTGTAATTGCCATACACAGGCATTATGCAGCACATACAGATACAAGGTGTTACTGTAATTGCCATACACAGGCATTATGCAGCACATACAGATACAAGGTGTTACTGTAATTTCCATACACAGGCATTATGCAGCACATACAGATACAAGGTGTTACTGTAATTGCCATACACAGGCATTATGCAGCACATACAGATACAAGGTGTTACTGTAATTTCCATACACAGGCATTATGCAGCACATACAGATACAAGGTGTTGCTGTAATTGCCATACACAGGCATTATGCAGCACATACAGATACAAGGTGTTGCTGTAATCTCCATACACAGGCATTATGCATCACATACAGATACAAGGTGTTGCTGTAATTGTCATACACAGGCATTATGCAGCACATACAGATATTGTATTGCTAATAATCTCATTATGATCATTACAAACCCCCATAAAGCAGGAGATCTAATGCAGACCCTGGATGAAATTGTTAGGGATAGAGGACACCATCTAGAAGGAGGGGGGGGGGGGTCAACCCACAGCCGTCCCAAGTATTGACTGCCTACAATTCCCAGAATTCTTTGAATGAGATATTTAGCCAGAGTGTCGTGAGTTTAGAACCTTTCAACCCATGACTATATCCATAAAGGATAAATAAAAGAAAACTTAAATTAACGTAAATGTGTGTATTTTTAATCTCCGAATAAGGAAGGATCGATACAAAAAGTGCAGTATTTTCTCCTTCGTGTAAGTGTTAACAATGCATCCAAGTAAATGTTCTATTTCTCAACTAAACTTGCTTCGTTGTGAAAGGGTTAACGTCAGAAAGCTTCCAGGTATACAGTATACATTAGAAAGTCTCTTCCCTTATGGCGGGGGAAAAAATAAAAACCATGCCAATGTGCTTTCTTGCGCCCTCTCCTGGCTGTCATATAGCATTACGCATGTTTACTAGCAGAACATGTGTTTTGTTGGTTTTACCCCCACAGGGATCTTGTATTCAAGCATTTTTTCCCAAAGATGTTTTTCTCCTTTGTGTGTGTAATATATATATATATATATATCCTAATCAATCTATTATGCTTTAATGTGCAAGTCTTGATAAAAGTCCTTTAGGACTGAAACGTCGAATGAATAAAGTAACATTTTAATTACTTTGTAACTGTGTTGCGGAACATCCTGTGTGTGTGTGTGTGTGTGTGTATATATATATATATATATATATATATATATTCTATATTAAACATAATTTATATTGTCAGCATATGTTTTAATGCACATTTATTTAATCTATATTAAAATACCTAATTTAGTAATTACGTTTTAATGCATTTAATCTATATTAAAAACATGACATAAGCAATATATTTCAATGCATACTCTGTATAATATGTATTAAAAACACGACATAAGCAAAATGTTATGTTTCAATACATATATATTAAAATATTGCGCTTCCTCTATATAAAATGCATTAAACATATTGCTGATATAAATTCTGTTTTGTTTAAGGGACACTCTACTCATCCTCACCACTTTGTTTTAAAGTGGTCAGGATGTGAGGAGTGCCCCCCCCCCCCATGTTCCCCCAATCCGGTGAAAACATAGGTGAAGTGGAGGAGATTCTTCCACCCCACCCAGCGTCACCAGCAGCGGGGATTTTTTAATTTCCCGGCTGCCGGTCAGCGCGCAGAGAGCATGCGGATTCACTCTCTGAGATCACCCGAGATAATGAGACAGGCAGCGATCCATCAGATCTGCGCATGCGTACAGCTCCGATACATCGCTCTGTGCAGGCGCTACGGAACATGCCTACGTAAAGTGCACAAGTCCCGTAGCGCTGCGCAATTTGCGGTTGCTACGCAAGATGCATAGGAGCACAAATTGTGCAGAAAAACTTCTGGGTTCAGAGGTCCCAGAGATGAAGTGGAGCAGCAGCGCACAGCAAGGGGCAAAATGTGAGTAAAATCACCTAGAGAAAAATAAATTGGGCAGAGGCAGTCAGCAGTATATGCCCAATTATTTAAAAAAATCGTCAATAGAATAGCTCTTTAATATAAACTTTCTGGGCCCTATTACATTCCGAACGCAAAAACGCTCGCGCAGCGCATGTTTTTTTGCGCACAGCATTAAGCGTTAACGCGTGAAAATTAATGGTGGTATTACAATCCTCGCACATTTTTTTCATTCGTCAAAAAATAACGTTCGTAAAACAGACGCGCAAAAATGCGTGCAAAGTACCGTTGTCCGCAGAAATCAGTGAGCGCAATGTAATTTTTTCCGCGAGTCCGTCATTCTTTTCCCGCGAGTCCGTCATTCTTTTCCCGCGAGTCCGTCATTCTTTTCCCGCGAGTCCGTCATTCTTTTCCCGCGAGTCCGTCATTCTTTTCCCGCGAGTCCGTCATTCTTTTCCCGCGAGTCCGTCATTCTTTTCCCGCGAGTCCGTCATCTTTTCCGCGAGTCCGTCATCTTTTCCGCGAGTCCGTCATCTTTTCCGCGAGTCCGTCATCTTTTCCGCGAGTCCGTCATCTTTTCCGCGAGTCCGTCATCTTTTCCGCGAGTCCGTCATCTTTTCCGCGAGTCCGTCATTCTTTTCCGCGAGTCCGTCATTCTTTTCCCGCGAGTCCGTCATTCTTTTCCCGCGAGTCCGTCATTCTTTTCCCGCGAGTCCGTCATTCTTTTCCCGCGAGTCCGTCATTCTTTTCCCGCGAGTCCGTCATTCTTTTCCCGCGAGTCCGTCATTCTTTTCCCGCGAGTCCGTCATTCTTGTGCGGACTGCGCACAACAGACGTACGTTTTGATGGAGTTTTGAATGTACGTTTTGAAGACAAGGTAGTGGCTGTCATTTTTGACGGATCTAGTAAAAAAATGTGCACCTCGACGTTCTCCGTTGTGAATCCGCAGTTTGGTACGGTCAGGTTGTTACAATTTGCCGTTACCACCAGCTTTTCAAAGACGTTAAAATTATGTGCGCAAACGTTGTCCATTAAATTTTGCGCTAAGATTGTAATACCATGCGCACACAAACACATTTGTGCTCACAATGTTAAGTATAGGACGCGCACAGTTCATTATGCGCGCGCAGGTCCATCCGCGGTAAACGTTAACATGCATTTTTTTGCAAGGACGTCGTAATACGACGTTCAGCGCAAAGGGTTTTGCCCTTCGCGTTAACGCATCTTTGCGCCCGCGCAAAATTGTGCGCGAGGAATGTAATAGGGCCCTATATACAGTATATTAAAACATAATATATTGTGTATATTATGTAATCGTTCTACATATATTTTTTTTAATTTTATTTACACCTAATGTGTAAATTGCATTTTTAATATACGTTGTACCTATACAGGTATAATACTGTATTTTTTTTTTCCACACACGAGAGAAAACCTCAATAAAGATCCCACGTGTTAATTAATTGCATTCTCTTATAAAATAATGTTTTACAAACTAACACGTCCGGGATCCTGAGTATCTACATCAGCTCCAGGGGTCATGTTTGTAAATAATAAATAGAAATAAGATTGAAATTTACAGTGAATTCTCTGAATTTATTTATTTTTTTATTATTCTTATTGATGAAAGAAATGAGGAAAGCCGAGCAAATTGCTAATGTTTATAATGGCGATTCCAGAATCTAAGGGAGTTTTCACAGCGCGTGTCGTGAAGGTTTGGGAAGAGAAATCTAATATTGCGATGTTCTCTTTCTCTAGAGACGGCGATGGGAGATTGCTTTTAGACATCTTTGATGAAAAACTTCACCCTCTGTCTGTAAGTACATTTATTAGGTTTGAGAGTCCCAGTCGGGGAACATCTCAAACTCGCTGTAATTACACTGAAATCCTTAGTTTGGTCTTTAACAGCCTAGTATAAATAATATTTTTCCAAGCTTTTATAAAGGATAGTGTATTAATATCCTCATTGTTTAAATATATATATATTTTTATACATTGTAGTGGATTAATATCTTCATCGCTTAAATATATATATATTTTTATACATTGTAGTGGATTGATATCCTCATTGTTTAAATATATAGATTTTTTTATACATTGTAGTGGATTAATATCCTCATTGTTTAAATATATAGATTTTTTTATACATTGGAGTGGATTAATATCCTCATTGTTTAAATATATAGATTTTTTTATACATTGTAGTAGATTAATGTCCTCATTTAAATGTATGGTATTTTTTTATACATTGTAGTGGATTGATATCCTCATTGCTTAAATATATAGTTTTTTTTATACACGTTGCTTAAATATATAGATTTTTATACATTGTAGTGGATTAATATCCTCATTGCTTAAAAATATATATATATATAATTTTTATACATTGTAGTGGATTAATATCTCATTGCTTAAATATATGTATTTTTTTGCACATTGTAGTGGATTAATATCCTCATTTCTTAAATATATGTATATATTTTTATACATTGTAGTAGATTGATATCCTCATCGTTTAAATATATATATATTTTTATACATTGTAGTAGATTAATATCCTCATCGTTTAATTATATATATATATATATATTTTTATACATTGTAGTGGATTAATATCCTTATTGCTTAAATAAATATATTTTTTTATACATTGTAGTGTATTAATATTCAGATTGTGTAAAGAAAGAATAAAAAATAAAAACAATAGATAGCATATACACGGATGTCCGACTCCCGGGACAGGCAGGTGTTGTTTTTTTTTTTCCACATCTATCCCGCAGCAGGGCTTTCCGAGCGGATACCGGAGCTTTGGCTCCTCAGCACGCACACGCGTGAACTGAGGACCAAGTGCTTCCGGTATCCTGAAGGCCCCAGCACCGAGTGAACGTGCATGGAGCGTCCTGGGGATTCCCTCCTCATCAGGGAAGACACTTCACGCATGTCCTCTTGTGGCGATCTGACTCCGAGCAGGGGCTTCGGTCTGCGGGACTGCCCCTACGCCACGGGCATGCGCATGATGATGTCACAAACAGGGATCCCCTCCGACTGGCAGGGGAATCCCACAGAAGATGCAGGGGTCCTTTGGAAATAAGCATTAAAAACAATTGTTCTGGCTCCTCGGAGCCTTTTTCTGTAGGGATTTATATATATATTATTTTATTATTTTTTTCCATACAAATATAAGGGATTTGGAGGTGACCATTAAATATGTACTCACACATACAAGGGATTTGGAGACAATTCTTACACCTCAACAGCAGTGTGACTTTGAAATGTCATATATGAATATACATGAAGCAGAGGAGTCAGGTATTGTGTCACTGTAGATCTGAGCACAGGTGATACATGTAAGGTGTCTGGATTTACATAACCTGTATAAATAGAATCTGCACCCCATATTATCCAGATAATTCAAATGACAAATATGTGCTCGATACATAGTAACATAGGATACTTTAAATGTTCTAGTTCTTTTTTTCTTCTTCTTAATCCCACATATTTAAGTGCGAATTCTCTCTCCATTAAAGCGCACTTTCCTTACATCTCTTATAATGAGGGCCACCTCCAGATGGTTAATATCCATGTGTGTGTAATGTTTAACGTGTCCTTAGAGAATGTATCCGTTAATTCATTCTGTGTTGTTTTATTTTCACGTTGCTTTTCCTCTGCTCCTTGTACAAATAAACACTAATGACGTTCCAGTAAGTGTAAAATGATGCAGTGACACAGAAAATTCTACTTTCCCAGAAATCCGAAGTACCGTCTGATTATGAAAAGCACGACCCGGAGCAAAAACACATCTATCGTTTTGTACGAACGCTTTTCAATGCCGCCCAGCTGACTGCTGAATGTGCTGTAGTGACCCTGGTAAGTACTCTCTCGGATCCATTATGGGGGGCAGGAGTGATCTGCACGGCGGCGCGGTTAAATTACCTGGTTGGCATCATTTTTTTTTTTTTGTGAAAGTATTTAACCAGGAAGGATACATTGAGATTTCTCTCGTTTTCAAGTATGTCCTGGGTGGTGAATATGTATTGCCCAAGGACACTTACTGGAGAGGTGCTCGTCGGGATCGAACCCATGACTCCACAGGCTCTCTCCATGCAGAGCAGCGATGTTACCTCTACTCCACCCAGCCGGTATTCCTTGGACAGAGATGCACAATTCTGTTTCTGCTGTTACTAAATAACTCTATCAGGGTTATTTAAAGAGAATCGAAAAACCACCGCACGTTCGGTGACTTTTCGTTCTCTTCAATTCGGTTCGATTTGGCGATCTCATTTCGGCGACCCTGCGGTGTATTCAGCAAGCACCACAGGGCCGTCGTAGTGCAGGGAAATGTCGCCGCAAACCCGCCGAAAACTCCCCGCAAAACGAGGGTGAACGCACACCAAAACACGCAAAAACATCTGGATTAACCCACTTAAAAAACCCGAGCAGGAGCCGATCGCACGCAGCGCAGCCGCCGGAAAAAGCCGACAACACAGACGAATGCAGTGAATAAATTAGAAAAACCGTTTGCTTGAATGTTTGAAAAGTGAAACGCTGTTTGCAAAGAAACTACTGAGCGAAAATGTCTGAAATTTACTTATGAGGTCCAGGGAATGATAATAAAAAGGGCTGTTACAGAAAAAATAAGTAAACTTAATTTTTTTTTTAAAAGAAACAAATTTAAAATAAAAAAAATCCCCAAAAATGCTTAAAATATCCTAAAAAAATCTATAAAGAGACTTTTTACTGTAGAATATTTTAATCAACGGTTTATTAGATATTGTATTAAAACGGGAATATTTTTAACATTGAAGCCTATGGGATTCGCCTGAATAAACCTGTCGAATGAAACCACCGAATGACAGGGCATTTCGGGAACCTTTCACTGCTGGTTTGTGTTCTCTGAATAGCCGAAGCAGTGCTTTTTTTATGGGGATTTCACTGCCCTCGAACAGGCACCGAACAGGCACCGTATGTGCAGGCAATTCGCCAAGATTTGGCGTATTGCCTGCTCTCTGGATAGCCGAATGGCCAAGAAAGGTTACCGAACGCTGATTTTCAGCGTTTGGATATCCGAATGGCTGCCGAAAGGGAACCAGAGAGCAGGCAATACGCCAAATCTTGGTCTTTGAATAACCGTGTAGATGTTAATGTACTAGAGAGTACAGTGTCCCAATCCGATCATGTGATTTTCGAGGAACCACGCCAATCTCACCCCCCCAGTCCTTGTCCTGTTGTATCATCAGCACCACAGCCTTGCAGCTGTCCAATCCAACTGGAGCAAAAGATGAGGACCCCACAAGTCTTATTTGAAAGAGGCCACAATGGTGCTCCATACTCTTCGCAAAACAGAGGCAGACCTGGGTAGGGGGGGCGGGCTTGCCCTTGGATGCAGTATTGGATCACGACTTATTATTGGCCGATCATGTATACTGCATGTATTGGACAGGGGGCAACAAACCCGATAGAGGCTTCCCTACTATATACTTGAGACCAGGGCTGCCAAACTCCAGACCCCCCCCAGGTGTTTCTGGACTACAACGCCCACTCATCTCTGGCCATCAATGAATTCTGGGAATTGTAGGCTCTCAACACCTGGAGAGCCGGAGTTTGACATCCCTTCTTTTGACAGTTATCCAGATTGGGGGTTTTTTGTAGACCTGTTTGATACAATTCTCTGCCGATACTTCATGGAGGCGCTCAAAGTATTTTGTAACAAAGTGATGAGCGTTGTGATAATGTCACCGTATCATTGGTTTCTATCAGGAAAAGGTCAGTGCATTCTCATGTATCCAACGACAATCAACATAAATGCAATTAATCTGGATCATAAAATGTAGGCCCTGAGAGGTACTCGGGGGAGGGGCTCTGGACTTGCAACATATGTTACTTTTATCTTTAAATATTATGTTTTTATTGAAATCGGCTTGTATTCCATTAGGATGGATGCGCTCGGAGCCGAGCGGGTTTCATGTGCCGCCACATGCCGAGAGCCTGCTTTCTCATACATTTTTATGCTGTGATAAAATAATTGAGGTCTATATAAGTTTTCCTCAGCGCTGAAGCTGATATTTCTAGGCCATATGCGGAGGATTAGAGTCTAGAAAAAGCTTAGCAGTAGGTCTGTGATGTTAAAAGTGGTCAAGGAGTAGGTGGTGGAGAGATGTGATCGTGTCACAGGGTCACTAAGGAAATCATTAGTCATCATGTCGTTAGATTTTGTCTCTTGTTCTCTCGCCCCATATACATGTTTGCAAGGTCTGGTAAAAGAGACTCAGACAGCAAGATAATCTAGAGGTATTCGGTGGAACCTTTAACCTCCCTGGTGTTCCAATTCTGACACATATGTCAGAATCGGAACAATATTTTTTATAGCATTATCCCGAGTTTGGTAAGAGGGAGTAGGTTCAGTGGGGGCGCTCTGATCTCTGTGGTTTTGGTTTAATTGGTGCTGCCAGATAGATAGAAGGCACAGACTCTCGAGGGGTGTGCGGGTGTGGAAATGGCAAGTTTTAGGTGGTTTCTATTGGCGCAATATATTATGTTTTCTTAAATTTCAAGAGTAGATCATACAAAAACAGTATAATTGTGACTCTTCACAGTATAAAGTGCTCTCGTGCTAAAGTGTCTCGATAACACAATTGTGCAAATTAGTTAATGGATCTTAAATAAAGTGCATAAAGTGCAGTACAATGCTGATCGTGCTAAAAATCTAAAGTTCAATGAGGTTGACAGGCTTATTTCGAGTCCTGTTTTAAGTTGGTTGTGCCACAAATAAGGCAAATTCAGAGTACTTATGGATCTGATGTTTTTAGTGATGGTTTCTTATTGTTCCTCTCTTTGTCAATTCTCTTATGTTCACTGGTGTGCTCCAATATACAAAACAAAGGAGAAGATAGTGCAATACTGTTTCAATTTGTGCAAAGTGCAAGAAAAATAGTGGTATTGCACTTACGAATTGCAGAGCCTCGTATATCCAGGCTCTGGATTGAAGTGCCTTGAGCCAAGTAGAGAGTGGCTTCTACCCTTCTTTGCGACAGCCTTATCTTCTCGTCCGGAAAGATAAAAGGGACAGCGCTCTCATGGCACAATATCAATCAGGGTATAAAAAGGTGGGATTTGTATACACTCACCGATTGAGGAGCCTTCGATGTCCAGGCTCAACTCTTATGCGTGTGGCGCTCCTTGTTGGTGGGCGCCTTAACCCCTTTGTCTGCTCACTTGATGTCTGGACAGTAGTTGGTCTCTGGGATTTCCCGTCTGTCACCTATTCAGTGGGCTTTGTGGGGAGTGAAAGACCTTAAGAAAGACCAGGTTGATTGCAGAAGGATGATGGAAATGATGGTTGTAGTAGCAGAAATCAGGAATACTGAGCAGAAATATCAGGTAGCAGATCAGCAACGGTGTTTACTCTTTGTGAGCAAAAGCTGTAATGAACCAGCCTCACAAAGAGTAAACACCGTTGCTGATCTGCTACCTGATATTTCTGCTCAGTATTCCTGATTTCTGCTACTACAACCATCATTTCCATCATCCTTCTGCAATCAACCTGGTCTTTCTTAAGGTCTTTCACTCCCCACAAAGCCCACTGAATAGGTGACAGACGGGAAATCCCAGAGACCAACTACTGTCCAGACATCAAGTGAGCAGACAAAGGGGTTAAGGCGCCCACCAACAAGGAGCGCCACACGCATAAGAGTTGAGCCTGGACATCGAAGGCTCCTCAATCGGTGAGTGTATACAAATCCCACCTTTTTATACCCTGATTGATATTGTGCCATGAGAGCGCTGTCCCTTTTATCTTTCCGGACGAGAAGATAAGGCTGTCGCAAAGAAGGGTAGAAGCCACTCTCTACTTGGCTCAAGGCACTTCAATCCAGAGCCTGGATATACGAGGCTCTGCAATTCGTAAGTGCAATACCACTATTTTTCTTGCACTTTGCACAATTGAAACAGTATTGCACTATCTTCTCCTTTGTTTTGTATATTGGAGCACACCAGTGAACATAAGAGAATTGACAAAGAGAGGAACAATAAGAAACCATCACTAAAAACATCAGATCCATAAGTACTCTGAATTTGCCTTATTTGTGGCACAACCAACTTAAAACAGGACTCGAAATAAGCCTGTCAACCTCGTTGAACTTTAGATTTTTAGCACGATCAGCATTGTACTGCACTTTATGCACTTTATTTAAGATCTATTAACTAATTTGCACAATTGTGTTATCGAGACACTTTAGCACGAGAGCACTTTATACTGTGAAGAGTCACAATTATACTGTTTTTGTATGATCTACTCTTGAAATTTAAGAAAACATTATCCCGAGTTTGGCCTGGGGATAAATTTCACTGCTGAAAGAGGTAACCCGAGCCGGACACATACCTATCCCTGCACTCCCTCACTGATCCCCGCAGTCACCTCCGTGTGATCGCGGCGTCCTGGTTCTCTTTTCGCGAAAAGGGAAGCAGGACGTCGCGATCACCCGGAGGTGACTGCAGGGGTCAGAGAGGAAGCCCAGGGCCAGAGTGTGGCTCGGGGTTACCTCTTTTAGCATAGAAATTTAACTCCTAGTCCTCGTGTGCATCCCTAACTATGGCTTTCTACATACAGGTGAAACTCGAAAAAATGAGAATATCGTGCAAAAGTTCATTTATTTTAGTAATGCAACGTAAAAGGTGAACGTAATATATGAGACTCATTACAAGCAAAGCAAGAAAGTTCAAGCCGTGATTTGTCATAATTGCGAGGATTATGGTTACAGCTCATGAAAACCCCAAATCCACAATCTCAGAAAATTAGAATATTCCATGCAATCAATAAAACAAGGATTGTACATAGAACAATATGGGATCTCTGAAAAGTATATAAGCTGCAGATGTACTCAGTGCTTGGTTTGGGCCACTTTTGCAGCAATTCCTGGCTCAATGCGGCAATATGGCATGGAAGCTATCAGCCTGTGGCACTGCTGAGGTGTTATGGAAGACCAGGATGCTTCATTAGCGGCCTTCAGCTCTTCTGCATTGTTCAGTCTCGTGTCTCTCATCTTTCTCTTGGCAATGCTTCATAGATTCTCTATGGGGATCAGGTCAGGCGTGTTTGCTGGTCAATCAAGCACCGTAATCCCATCCGAGGCTTAAGAAGCTTTGACTATTTTGAATGGAGATATATATATATATATATTTGGTTAAAAAATATCCTGCAATGCAAAAGTTTGCCAGCACATCAGAGAGCCCCACGAGGATGCATGTTCCGAGTAAGCGGGTTAATAAGCACAGGCATTGGGTTAAGGAGGATAGGACCTGCCGCATTGGGGTACATTGACTTTGTGGCAGATTTATGCAATGTATGATCACGTCTTGTAACCAAATCCCCACCATTTATTCCCTTTGTTGAGTCTTTAAACCTAAAAGTCGAGTGCGCTGAATTTATTATGTTGTGTTTATTGGCCTTCAAAGCAGACGTATGGAAAATGCATGTTCAGGTTGAGTATGTAAATCTATCTATACATTGCACACACCACTTGGGAGCTTCTGCACTCGAGGACTCACATATACACACGCGCACACACAGACACATACACATGTGTACATTTTAGGGGAGAGGGTGTTGCACCTAAAAAGCAACATGTGTGACTTATAGGTCCTTTTACTGATAAAGGTAGAGTATATGTAATAAGATGCCTCTTCCTTGTAGTTTTGGGGATGTGCTGAGATACTGGGGTGCACTCGGCTGGACTCACTTTTTATTAGGTTTCCATTAATCGTTAATGTTATAATGAAGCATAACCTGCATCTGTTTCCTATTCGTCAAGAGTTATGACACGTCCTCCTGTAGCGCTGCCGTCCAGCTTTCTGATCTCTCGCTCAGCCTCGGAGATTAATCCGCGATCCACTTCCATCGTTTAATTTGCTGCAGCCAGTGTTTAATGTGACCTCTGTCTTTCACATTACCTCATCGCCACTACACAGGACGGGAATGCGCTGCGTTCATTCCGAGTAGACAGGAGCGTATAGGACAGACGCGTCGGACGTGTCCAGCTCTTAGCTGAGAGGGCCGTCATGTCAATCTGTTCATGGAAATCTCAGGGCAGGCGCGGCGTGTTTTTTTTTTTTTCGTGGCTGCTAGAAATACTAGTGTGCATAACCTGCAGAGCGATGAGCTGATTAAATATAACAATACTGTGTGTGTGCGTATAAATACACACACGTCACAAAAAAAGTCCCCACCTGGATGTAACTCAGCCAATAGGTGCTCGCCTTCCATTGGATAATTACTGCAGTGATTAATATGTTTCAGCATAAAATACTCCCTGAATATACTGAATGAGCAGGTTTTTCCATCAATGGGTTTTTCTCCCCTGATGGCACAGCGGGCATATTCCAAGATAGCAATGCCAGGATTCATCAGGCTCAAATTGTGCAAGAGTGGTTCAGGGAGCATGAGACATCATTTTCACACATGGATTGGCCACCGCACAGTCCAGACCTTAACCCCATTGAGAATCTTTGAGATAATGTGCTGGAGAAGACTTTACGCAGCGCTGCGACTCTCCCATCATCAACACAAGATCTTGGCCACAAATTAATGCCACTCTGGACGCAAATAAATGCTGTGACATTGCTTGAGCTTATCGAAACAATGCCGCGGTGAAATGCGTGCCGGAATCACAGCAACAGGCGACACAACCACATATTACAGCGTGTGACTTTTTTGGCCAGACAATTCACAAATAATATGTATATATGTGTGTGTGTGTGTAAAAATATATATATATATATAACGGCAATGCGGATTGGCTCTACCCTCTGTTCCTTAAATTATCCAGCTGCTTTTGAGCCGTTTTGTCTGCAAAGTTTATTGCTACATGTTCTCTAAAACCAACCATGAATTCTTCCATCGATCTAAATCCGCAATGGCTTCGCCCAAGGGAACCTCGGCATCTTGGATATTTTAAAACTACATGACCCATGATGCTCAGCCAATAGGAACTGTCACATTTCCAGAAATCATACTGTCCCTTCAAGTATAAAAAAAAAACTACCTCTAACTCTAAAGGTTTTTTATAAAGCTGTGTCTTTTAATGTAGTAATAAAGATTCGTTACATGATGCGTCTCCCGTGCTGTATCTTCTCTCCTGCGCAGGCCTTGTCCCTCCTTTGACACATAGTTACTGTTTCTGTGCGTTTGCATTACTTGCATAATCACCAGTTTTTTCTCTGATTCCCCTCAGGTTTACCTAGAGAGACTGTTAACCTACGCGGAGATAGACATATGTCCTGCAAACTGGAAACGGATAGTCCTGGGTGCGATCCTCCTCGCTTCCAAGGTCTGGGATGACCAAGCGGTGTGGAATGTGGACTATTGCCAGATACTAAAAGATATTTCCGTGGAAGACATGTGAGTGGAATTTTATCACTTCTTACAGATGGGCTGTTTGGTTTGGGGAAGTGCGCTTGCAGGTCTCATCACACGCACTGACAGGGTCTTTCAGAAAGCACCGCTGTTTACCAACGTTGCGAATAAGCCGGCATCAAAAACACCCACACTTCAACCATAGCGCCTGCACTCGAGGAACTGTTACTCATTCCTCGCTCTGTGCTCGGCCAATCGATAAATCCAGCAATGAGGACAAGGTTTAAATTAACAAAGTACTTTAAAATACCATTTTATATATATATATATATATATATATATATATATATGTGTGTGTCTTTGGGTTTTAATAAAGTATTAATCCAGTTATGAACCCCCCCCCCCCCCCGCCTGTAAATATTTTGAGCAGCGTTGAGAGCATGTAGGACAGTCATGGTGACCCTTTGCATCCCAGATGTTTCGGGACTACCTGTCCCATGATGCCTGGTCAGACTTAAGACCTGCAGAGCATTATGGGACATGTAGTTCTGAAACCTCTGTCGTGCCAATGTTTGTCATCACTGTTGCAGAATATTTTGTAACCTCCAAGCAACGATATTCTAAACATGATGTCGGAGGCAGGAGGGAGAATGCTGAGCATCAATGATCTGACGGCGCTTATTGCTCCTCATTGAATGTTTGTGTCCTGGCGAATGCTTAAACCGATCCTTCTTTGGGAGAAAAAGCAGATTATGGTACACTCCATTCATCTTAATGTCATTTATGGCTTCATCGAAGAGAACGTCCTCTCCTTTCACTGTATTACATGTTACGGTGACACGCAAAGTCCGCCATTCACCTCTTGGCATTTTATTTTCAAAATTTCCATTTTACTTGTTAAAAAAAAAATTTGGTATGTTTTTGGCAAACACCTAAAAATCTTCAGTAACTATAAACTATGTGTCTGTGGTTTTCAATGAATGCTTCTGCTATACCACTATGGGGCGCGGGGGAGGGGGGGTATTTATTTCTAACACCTGTAAAGATCCAGGGTGTTGCACCGCCGACAAACGCCTGCTTTTCACAAAAACTAAAATCTAAAGAGTGACAGACGCTTCCCTGTGAGGCTTCTCCTGTCGGTGCTGCAAGGGCCGACAATAAGACTTTAACCTGTTCACTGCTGAGTCATTTCATCTCTGTGTGCTGAGCTCATTTTTACTGTTTTGTGCTCATCATGTTTAACCTCCCTGGCGGTCCGATTCTGACATATTTTAGATGTCAGAATCGGTACAATTAATCTGGCCCCCTAGCGGTATAAGTGTGGCTCGGGGTTAACTTTCAATACTGAAAGCGGTATCCTCGAGCCGCACTCGGGCTGGATACTTACATGTCCTGCGCTCCCTCGCTGTCCCCGCAGTCACACTGCAGCCGATCGTGACGTAACACTTCCTGGGTTCACTCCTCGCGAGAAGAGATCCAGGCAGTGTGACGTCGCGAGCGGCTGGAGGAGACTGCAGGAATCAGCGAGGGAGCGCAGGACATGTAAGTATCAGCCCGAGTGTGGCTCGGGGATACCGCTTTCGGTACAAAAAGTTAACCACGAGCCACACTCGGGGAAAACAGGGAGGTTAAACGCGATTTGAAGTCCTGTTTTATTATACGACCCAGACAAATTATATATCCTCTGCAGGTTCATAATATATCATTACTATATCATTACTATATATGTATACGTCATGCCCTGCCAGAATGCTTTATCTAAAAATTTCCATTTAGATTTCAATCCTTTAAAGCATGTAAAATGATTTTTAGTTTATTTTGTTTTACATTTTATTATCCGAGCCATTGTGATTATATATTCTGGGCTCTATTCCAATCTTTTGCGCAAAAATGCACGGTAAACGCGTGAATTTTTGCGCAAAGCGCTAAACTAACGCGGATAAATTAACGCTGGTATTACAATCTGAGCGCATTTTGTCATCCGTCAAAAAAAAATAACGCGCGTAAAAAAGACGCGCAAAAACGCGCGCGCATTAACGTTGCGTGCAGAAATCAGTGTGCAGACTGTTTTTTCATGCGATTCAGCCAATCAGAATTAAGAACCACAATTGGCTCCCGTTCAGTTTTAGCGCCTGTCAAAATCAATCTGAATATATAATTTTACCTATAAGATACATACAGTATATGAGAACACGGCAAACTGTAACTAAACTCTGTGCTCCCTTACATGCAACATAAAAGCCATCAAAAGAAGAAAGAAAATCACATTTAAAGTGATCGAGGGAATGATGTGTCTGCTTCACTCGCGACAGGGGAAGGGGGTGACATCTGCGCAAGAACACTGTCCATTGAGGTGGAGGAAAAGAAGCCCAGCGCCCCTGTTATCTGCTCTTTGCAGGGGCTAAGGAGGGGCTGTAATTCTCACCAACTGAAAGGGAGAACACGGGATTCGTGGTTCGATCCGGCAGAAAGAACAGCTCTGCTCTGCCTGCCTGACAGACTGAGATGGGGGGGGGGGGGAGTTGCAAAATGAAACTGGCAGCTTTTTATTAAGCCTTCCCTTTATCTCTAATTTTATATATATATATATATATTATATATATATATATATATATATAGTATTGGTGCCGATACCGACATTTGCACAAGTACTTGGTCATGGATGGGCAATTTGCAAAGCCCAACGCCCTAGACAACCAGATTTCTGAGCCGGGCAACCAGTTGTTACTGAGCAGTCAGTCCGGTGGCTGCTCTCTCACCTGATGACTTTCATTGCACAATCAGCTGTTAAAAGTCCCGCTCCAGTAGCAGACTGTGCTCCTGCTCCAAGCTTGCAACCAGATCTCCATTACCACTGATGAACCATTCAGTGGCGGGGGGACTGGGCTTGCAACTCCCACCAGCACAGCGTGAGACCGATCTGAGGTCTGTTTAAATGCCTGTGATCCGCACGGCTACCGCTACTTGCCCGCCGGGCTGACTGCTCAATAAAAACTGCTTGCCCGGCTCAGAAATCTGGTTGTCTAGGGCGTCGGGCTTTGCAAATTGCCCATCTCTGACCAAGTACTTGTGCAAATGCCAGTATCGACACCGATATTCGTATTGCTATCGGTGCATCCCTACTTTAAATAAATCCTGTTTCCTTGTTGGTTGGAATTGCTGCAGTGGCCAACAATAAAGGGAATATTAATTCTGCAGAAAGACTAGATAAGGAAGGGAAGGCAGTTTTACCGCCAGGATGATGTGAGGGTAACGGGGCAAAATGCTGTGTTTTCTTGGTTTTATTACTAATCATAAATGGCTTTTTGATGACCAGTTTAATTTATGTTAATTGCATTAAATGTGTCTTTTACAGGAATGAGCTGGAGCGTCAGTTCTTAGAATTACTACAGTTTAACATCAATGTGCCGTCCAGTGTCTACGCCAAGTATTATTTTGATTTACGGTCACTGGCGGAGGGAAACAATCTCAGCTTTCCACTGGAGCCGCTAAACCGAGATCGGGCGTGCAAACTCGAGGTTGGCCTCATTTTACTATATGTATTATACTGTATGTGTTTACTGGTGTAATATATTGGGGGTCTTTTAGTTGATTTTTTTTTCTTTTTTATATCCTATGGATGTTTCTTAATTCCGACGCGTTTCATCCAATGATAACTTTGACAACAAATTTTAATTTAGTTTTAGTCATTGTCTTCTGACTTCAATGTCCTATAACGTTAGTCATGTTTTAGTCGTCTGAATTGTTCTAGTCTAGATTTAGTCGACTAAATATCACACAATTTTAAATGACTAGAATAGATTTACTTGACTAAAATCTAATGGATTTAAAGGGCCAGTACCTCCAAAAAATGAAATGTCCTTATTGTGTTTATGTGATGTTGCTGATATCTTACATGTGCTTTGTTTTTTCAGTTAAGAAAATATTTTCCTCTATATGTGTCCCTGGGTGCATCCATTGTGTGATATTTTGTGTTGTAAACTGCCCCCCACTGTATCTTTACATCACTTGCTCCTCACTGTGAGGCTTTGGCCATATAATGGAGTGAACGGGTCAGTCACCAACTCACATCATTGTATAGTGTGTAAAGGACATCACCAGTGTTTAGATTACATGTTTTTTAAGCTCCCTGTCGTATCTCATTCAGCTGCAATCTTTTATCTCGGTTAGCCTTAAGAACAATATACCTCCTGCCGCCTTATCTAAACATTCCCTCCTCCACCCCACTGACTGTTAAATACTATAGAAGATAAACCACAGCAGTAAAGTAAAACCTTCGCACAGGTTTTGGGAAATGTTGCATCTTGGGAAAAATCCACAAAATGAAAACAGGAGATAAAAAAAAGAGCTAGCTTTATTTTTCCTTTTTACATGCAATTACTTCGAACAAAGGAAAAAAAACAGCAACATGTGGTAGTGTACCTTTTAAAGTGTTGACACATTTAATAATTTCCCTCGATTTTCCAAAGTCATGATACACTCCTGGAGTTGATCTCTATTACCCTGTTATTATATATGGTATTAATATTTGAACATATGCTATACAGCAGGTATATATATTTGATTTGGCTGTTTTAAAAGAAGCTCAGTAATTGGCTCTGCATTGATTAGAACTACTTGCCGATGACATTCTTCACTCTTTTAAGCAGAAGTGCAGCTCGAACATATTAAATAAGTAAAAAAACCTGTATAGGTTGCAATACCATGGTGTCATCTGAACATAGGAAATGTATCAATTCTCTGTTCCGTGAGATTAGTTCTGATTGGATCTCTTCATAAATGGTTCCTCCTGAATAGTTTCATCTACTTTTTATTAGTGGAAAAAAAATGCTTTTGGATTTTCTTCATATTTTCAGTCATAACTTAGTTTTTTAGTTTTGGTCACTAAAATGTTTAGTAGACTTTTATGAAAATTATTTGTCAATGAAAATAACATCATTGTGATCTTCACATGATAAGAGCTGAGACTCGGCACAGACCAGAAGTCGCCAAAATACTGCTTGGTGATGAAGTGTCAAACTCATAGCTCTCCCTAGATGTTGATGCCTACAATTCCCAGAATTCTTTGAATGTAATAATGACCAGGGAATAATTGGAGTTGTAGTCCAGGAACGTTTGGGGGGGTGTCGGAGTTTGACAGGCCTGGTATAAAGCCTGTTTTGTGATATAATGCGCATGAGTTGTTGCACAGTCTTCCTTCACGTAATGATTTCTCTGGGCCTTGAGTGGTTGCCGGAGGCTTTGCACCTAGAAACATGGAGTGATCACCTTCTGAGATGCTCTAACATGATTGTGTTCGCTGTTATAAGTAATCTTTGTAATGTATGCTTGTTATTTTTCTTTCAGGCCATCTCTCGCTTGTGTGAAGATAAGTACAAGGACTTCCGAAAATTAGCTAAAAGACGTTCCGTTAGCCTCGATAACCTGACTGTGGTCCGGTGGTCTCCAGCCATCTTATCATAACAGAGGCACCGGTTGGAACTCATGGATGACTCACGTACTGTTTTTGGTCCAAATATTCTTTTCTTATGTCTTTGGGAAGGAGGGAGAGAAGACGCGTATTTTGGACTCTTCGAAAACCTCCTTTACAGTGCCTCCCTGTCACAAGGATGGGAAATATCAAGTCACTTTCTGGATTCGTCATTTTAAAGCCATTGCACCCCACCTCTCCTGTTCTCTTCCCTCTTGTTACTGGGAAAACAAAGGAGTGGAATGAAAAAAGAAAATGAAGTATTTAACGATGGAGCCGTCATTAAAGGACATTGGACTTCCTAAGCTATTCTCTTGACAAAGTGTTGTATTACTCGTATTGCATTGTTTTGGGGATTTTTATTTAAATATCAAAAAAAGCAATGTTCACAATGACTTTTTTTATGGTTCTTTCGTAAAGTCTGTAAACTTCTCACACTTTACGCTCTGCTTCCCATCGTGCCATTGCGGCACGTATTGGCCTCCACCATCTTTTTCAACTTAAGTTGGCGGAATGAGACTCAAAAATGATAAAATAAGGCCCAAAAAAATAAAATAATGTGTTTATTATTCAACTCCAATCCTGTGGTATTCAAAAGTGTCCAACGATAGAGGTCAAACGTTTCGTGCCAGGGTAAATTTGTTGAAGGCCGTCTTTGTATCCCTCACTTGGAGCGGAACGCATCTGAGCCCCATCGCTGTTCTTCGACTGGCTCGAAATCCCTACAAGCATCGATAAATGCAGATAATTATGACTTCAAATTTCTGTATAATCATTCCATCCTTAGCTCTGAACCAAAAAGTGCATTTCGGAGTCACCAATCATTCCTGAATGTTTACAGATCTCTATTATTGTATGCAAACTCCCCTCCATTCGTTTTGTTTACCCTTTTCTTAGCTGTTTGGGATTCAAAAAACAAAAACAGTGATGCAAATATTTCTCCCTCATAAAATTTCTTTTTTTTTTAAAAAAAAAAAAATATATATTATTAAGGCGCCAAATGCGAAGAGGCCATACCATGACCTGATGATTTATGGACATAATGTTTTTAGCTGGATGGAAAAAAATGAATTTTTTTTGTATCGATTAGATTTTATATCTCCCACTTCCTTCATTCCTTTGCAGCCAGGTCCAGTTTGGAAGCAATATTCTGACTTTCTATGTTAACCTTTTCACGGTATAAATCGGTTTGTATGTGTGTATATACAATATGTATGTAAAAAGAAATTAGAAAACAAAAAAAAATTTTTCCAGCTTAGCCAGTTCATAACTCCTGTTTGAAGTTTAGGATCCTGTGAATGTCGATGGTTATGTTCTCTGAATTTGCAAAACAATGCTGAATTATTTATGATACATAGATTTCCATAATTGATGGGACTTTGTTCTTGTGGGGGAAACAAAAAAAAATTTGCACACTTTTATGAATGTTGGGGTTTTAATAAAGTGTGATTTTTTTTTTTTATTTTTATTTTTTTTTATTTCAGTGTTGATTTCGGTATGTCTATTGCACCAAAACAAGTCCCCATTTGTTTAAAATATGCCAAAATATGCTTAATGTAACATCCATGTACACTTTAGGGGTCATTCACCAACCACCAAATTGCACTGAAGGGTTAATCTTTTCACCAAGCTGTCAATTCGCCAAATACAGATAAAGTGACAGGATTCAGCAGCACCGAAATTCACAGAACACGGAATTGCACTGAAATTCCAGCGAAATGCGCTGATTTTCATTGTTTCGACAGGTTTAAACAGGAAAATCGCATCGATTTTAATGTTAGAAAATATTTTTGAAACTTTATTTTTTTATTTTTTTTGGAACATAATTTATTTTTTATTTTTTGCAAAAGACTTTTTTTCAATTTTTAATACCTGTATGTATTTTTTTAGACATTTTAGTTTAGTTTATTTTTTTTAAAAGACTTTATTTTGTAACAGATTTTTTTATTTTTTTAAAGGACCTTTTTTATTATTTAGACAATTTTTTACTGATTTAAATTCCTGTTAGAATAGGAGACTTTTTTTTCTTTTCAGTTCTATGGAATTCGCCGATGTCCGATAACTGCTTTGGCGACTCCAATTTCAGCAAAATACAGTGACCATTTGCTAAATAGTATTAACTGAGAAATGAAAAATCTGAAGTGTAGCAAAACACGAAGCACCAAGATTGCACACAATTTCGGTGCTTTGTGAATACACCTTTTTTTTTTGTGATCTGGAATCCGGGGTACAGCTGTGTGAAGCGGTGGGTTTCCTCAGCCCACACAGCTGTCAGACAATGGGTTATTGAATATCCTGCCTGCTGGGGACCAATGATGTCATCACGCTGACATCGTTCTATCTGAATACTTACAGTAGAAACTCAGGGAAACGACCACGGCGGCGCACGTAAAATAGCCCCAGGCACTGTCAGCAGCATTTGCACAGTTATGGTGTAAAAAGGTGTTACTATTTCATATAGTGTTCCCAGGGCCGGTGCTAGACTATTTTGTGCCCTAGGCAAGACCAGCTACTTGCGCGGCCCCCTCTTTCTTTCTATTCTTTCAGCTGCCTTTTTCTATTCTTTCATCTGCTTCTTTCTATTCTTTCATCTGCTTCTTTCTATTCTTTCATCTGCCTCTTTCTTTCTATTCTTTCATCTGCCTCTTTCTTTCTATTCTTTCATCTGCCTCTTTCTTTCTATTCTTTCATCTGCCTCTTTCTTTCTATTCTTTCATCTGCCTCTTTCTTTCTATTCTTTCATCTGCTTCATTCTATTCTTTCATCTGCCTCTTTCTATTCTTTCATCTGCTTCATTCTATTCTTTCATCTGCTTCTTTCTATTCTTTCATCTGCCTCTTTCTTTCTATTCTTTCATCTGCTTCTTTCTATTCTTTCATCTGCCTCTTTCTTTCTATTCTTTCATCTGCCTCTTTCTATTCTTTCATCTGCTTCTTTCTATTCTTTCATCTGCCTCTTTCTTTCTATTCTTTCATCTGCTTCTTTCTATTCTTTCATCTGCCTTTTTCTATTCTTTCATCTGCCTTTTTCTATTCTTTCATCTGCTTCTTTCTATTCTTTCATCTGCTTCTTTCTATTCTTTCATCTGCCTCTTTCTTTCTATTCTTTCATCTGCCTCTTTCTTTCTATTCTTTCATCTGCCTTTTTCTATTCTTTCATCTGCTTCTTTCTATTCTTTCATCTGCCTCTCTTTCTATTCTTTCATCTGCCTCTTTCTTTCTATTCTTTCATCTGCCTCTTTCTTTCTATTCTTCTGCCTCTTTCTTTCTATTCTTTCATCTGCTTCTTTCTATTCTTTCATCTGCCTCTTTCTATTCTTTCTGCCTCTTTCTATTCTTTCATCTGCCTCTTTCTATTCTTTCATCTGCCTCTTTCTTTCTATTCTTTCATCTGCCTCTTTCTTTCTGTTCATCTGCCTCTTTCTTTCTGTTCATCTGCCTCTTTCTATTCTTTCATCTGCCTCTTTCTATTCTTTCATCTGCCTCTTTCTATTCTTTCATCTGCCTCTTTCTTTCTATTCTTTCATCTGCCTCTTTCTTTCTATTCTTTCATCTGCCTCTTTCTTTCTATTCTTTCATCTGCCTCTTTCTTTCTATTCTTTCATCTGCCTCTTTCTATTCTTTCATCTGCCTCTTTCTATTCGTTCATCTGCCTCTTTCTATTCTTTCATCTGCCTCTTTCTATTCTTTCATCTGCCTCTTTCTATTCGTTCATCTGCCTCTCTATTCTTCTGCCTCTTTCTATTCTTTCATCTGCCTCTTTCTATTCGTTCATCTGCCTCTTCTATTCGTTCATCTGCCTCTCTATTCTCTGCCTCTCTATTCTTTCATCTGCTTCTTTCTATTCTTTCATCTGCTTCTTTCTATTCTTTCATCTGCTTCTTTCTATTCTTTCATCTGCTTCTTTCTATTCTTTCATCTGCCTCTTTCTTTCTATTCTTTCATCTGCTTCTTTCTATTCTTCATCTGCTTCTTTCTATTCTTTCATCTGCTTCTTTCTATTCTTTCATCTGCTTCTTTCTATTCTTTCATCTGCTTCTTTCTATTCTTTCATCTGCTTCTTTCTATTCTTTCATCTGCTTCTTTCTATTCTTTCATCTGCTTCTTTCTATTCTTTCATCTCCCTCTTTCTTTCTATTCTTTCATCTGCTTCTTTCTATTCTTTCATCTGCTTCTTTCTATTCTTTCATCTGCCTCTTTCTTTCTATTCTTCATCTCCCTCTTTCTTTCTATTCTTTCATCTGCTTCTTTTTCTATTCTTTCATCTGCTTCTTTCTTTCTATTCTTTCATCTCCCTCTTTCTTTCTATTCTTTCATCCGCCTCTTTCTTTCTATTCTTTCATCTGCCTCTTTCTTTCTATTCTTTCATCTGCCTCTTTCTTTCTATTCTTTCATCTGCCTCTTTCTTTCTATTCTTTCATTCATCTGCCTCTTTCTTTCTATTCTTTCATCTGCCTCTTTCTATTCTTTCATCTGCCTCTTTCTATTCTTTCATCTGCCTCTTTCTATTCGTTCATCTGCCTCTTTCTATTCTTTCATCTGCCTCTTTCTATTCTTTCATCTGCCTCTTTCTATTCGTTCATCTGCCTCTCTATTCTTCTGCCTCTTTCTATTCTTTCATCTGCCTCTTTCTATTCGTTCATCTGCCTCTTTCTATTCGTTCATCTGCCTCTCTATTCTTCTGCCTCTCTATTCTTTCATCTGCTTCTTTCTATTCTTTCATCTGCTTCTTTCTATTCTTTCATCTGCTTCTTTCTATTCTTTCATCTGCTTCTTTCTATTCTTTCATCTGCTTCTTTCTATTCTTTCATCTGCTTCTTTCTATTCTTTCATCTGCTTCTTTCTATTCTTTCATCTGCTTCTTTCTATTCTTTCATCTGCTTCTTTCTATTCTTTCATCTGCTTCTTTCTATTCTTTCATCTGCTTCTTTCTATTCTTTCATCTGCTTCTTTCTATTCTTTCATCTGCTTCTTTCTATTCTTTCATCTGCTTCTTTCTATTCTTTCATCTGCTTCTTTCTATTCTTTCATCTGCTTCTTTCTATTCTTTCATCTCCCTCTTTCTTTCTATTCTTTCATCTGCTTCTTTCTATTCTTTCATCTGCTTCTTTCTATTCTTTCATCTGCCTCTTTCTTTCTATTCTTTCATCTCCCTCTTTCTTTCTATTCTTTCATCTGCTTCTTTCTTTCTATTCTTTCATCTGCTTCTTTCTTTCTATTCTTTCATCTCCCTCTTTCTTTCTATTCTTTCATCCGCCTCTTTCTTTCTATTCTTTCATCTGCCTCTTTCTTTCTATTCTTTCATCTGCCTCTTTCTTTCTATTCTTTCATCTGCCTCTTTCTTTCTATTCTTTCATCTGCCTCTTTCTTTCTATTCTTTCATCTGCCTCTTTCTATTCTTTCATCTGCCTCTTTCTATTCTTTCATCTGCCTCTTTCTATTCTTTCATCTGCCTCTTTCTATTCGTTCATCTGCCTCTTTCTATTCGTTCATCTGCCTCTTTCTATTCTTTCATCTGCCTCTTTCTATTCTTTCATCTGCCTCTTTCTATTCGTTCATCTGCCTCTCTATTCTTCTGCCTCTTTCTATTCTTTCATCTGCCTCTTTCTATTCGTTCATCTGCCTCTTTCTATTCGTTCATCTGCCTCTCTATTCTTCTGCCTCTCTATTCTTTCATCTGCTTCTTTCTATTCTTTCATCTGCTTCTTTCTATTCTTTCATCTGCTTCTTTCTATTCTTTCATCTGCTTCTTTCTATTCTTTCATCTGCTTCTTTCTATTCTTTCATCTGCCTCTTTCTTTCTATTCTTTCATCTCCCTCTTTCTTTCTATTCTTTCATCTGCTTCTTTCTATTCTTTCATCTGCTTCTTTCTATTCTTTCATCTGCCTCTTTCTTTCTATTCTTTCATCTCCCTCTTTCTTTCTATTCTTTCATCTGCTTCTTTCTTTCTATTCTTTCATCCGCCTCTTTCTTTCTATTCTTTCATCCGCCTCTTTCTTTCTATTCTTTCATCCGCCTCTTTCTTTCTATTCTTTCATCCGCCTCTTTCTTTCTATTCTTTCATCCGCCTCTTTCTTTCTATTCTTTCATCCGCCTCTTTCTTTCTATTCTTTCATCCGCCTTTTCTTTCTATTCTTTCATCCGCCTCTTTCTTTCTATTCTTTCATCCGCCTCTTTCTTTCTATTCTTTCATCCGCCTCTTTCTTTCTATTCTTTCATCCGCCTCTTTCTTTCTATTCTTTCATCCGCCTCTTTCTTTCTATTCTTTCATCCGCCTCTTTCTTTCTATTCTTTCATCCGCCTCTTCTATTCTTTCATCCGCCTCTTTCTTTCTATTCTTTCATCCGCCTCTTTCTTTCTATTCTTTCATCCGCCTCTTTCTTTCTATTCTTTCATCCGCCTCTTTCTTTCTATTCTTTCATCCGCCTCTTTCTTTCTATTCTTTCATCCGCCTCTTTCTTTCTATTCTTTCATCCGCCTCTTTCTTTCTATTCTTTCATCCGCCTCTTTCTTTCTATTCTTTCATCCGCCTCTTTCTTTCTATTCTTTCATCCGCCTCTTTCTTTCTATTCTTTCATCCGCCTCTTTCTTTCTATTCTTTCATCCGCCTCTTTCTTTCTATTCTTTCATCCGCCTCTTTCTTTCTATTCTTTCATCCGCCTCTTTCTTTCTATTCTTTCATCCGCCTCTTCTTTCTATTCTTTCATCCGCCTCTTTCTTTCTATTCTTTCATCCGCCTCTTTCTTTCTATTCTTTCATCCGCCTCTTTCTTTCTATTCTTTCATCCGCCTCTTTCTTTCTATTCTTTCATCCGCCTCTTTCTTTCTATTCTTTCATCCGCCTCTTTTCTTCTATTCTTTCATCCGCCTCTTTCTTTCTATTCTTTCATCCGCCTCTTTCTTTCTATTCTTTCATCCGCCTCTTTCTTTCTATTCTTTCATCCGCCTCTTTCTTTCTATTCTTTCATCCGCCTCTTTCTTTCTATTCTTTCATCCGCCTCTTTCTTTCTATTCTTTCATCCGCCTCTTTCTTTCTACTTTCATCCGCCTCTTTCTTTCTATTCTTTCATCCGCCTCTTTCTTTCTATTCTTTCATCCGCCTCTTTCTTTCTATTCTTTCATCCGCCTCTTTCTTTCTATTCTTTCATCCGCCTCTTTCTTTCTATTCTTTCATCCGCCTCTTTCTTTCTATTCTTTCATCCGCCTCTTTCTTTCTATTCTTTCATCCGCCTCTTTCTTTCTATTCTTTCATCCGCCTCTTCTTTCTATTCTTTCATCCGCCTCTTTCTTTCTATTCTTTCATCCGCCTCTTTCTTTCTATTCTTTCATCCGCCTCTTTCTTTCTATTCTTTCATCCGCCTCTTTCTTTCTATTCTTTCATCCGCCTCTTTCTTTCTATTCTTTCATCCGCCTCTTTCTTTCTATTCTTTCATCCGCCTCTTTCTTTCTATTCTTTCATCCGCCTCTTCTTTCTATTCTTTCATCCGCCTCTTCTTTCTTTTCTTTCATCCGCCTCTTCTTTCTTTTCTTTCATCCGCCTCTTCTTTCTTTCTATTCTTTCATCCGCCTCTTCTTTCTTTCTATTCTTTCATCCGCCTCTTCTTTCTTTCTATTCTTTCATCCGCCTCTTCTTTCTTTCTATTCTTTCATCCGCCTCTTCTTTCTTTCTATTCTTTCATCCGCCTCTTCTTTCTTTCTATTCTTTCATCCGCCTCTTCTTTCTTTCTATTCTTTCATCCGCCTCTTCTTTCTTTCTATTCTTTCATCCGCCTCTTCTTTCTTTCTATTCTTTCATCCGCCTCTTCTTTCTTTCTATTCTTCATCCGCCTCTTCTTTCTTTCTATTCTTCATCCGCCTCTTCTTTCTTTCTATTCTTTCATCCGCCTCTTCTTCTTTCTATTCTTTCATCCGCCTCTTCTTTCTTTCTATTCTTTCATCCGCCTCTTCTTTCTTTCTATTCTTTCATCCGCCTCTTCTTTCTTTCTATTCTTTCATCCGCCTCTTCTTTCTTTCTATTCTTTCATCCGCCTCTTCTTTCTTTCTATTCTTTCATCCGCCTCTTCTTTCTTTCTATTCTTTCATCCGCCTCTTCTTTCTTTCTATTCTTTCATCCGCCTCTTCTTTCTTTCTATTCTTTCATCCGCCTCTTCTTTCTTTCTATTCTTTCATCCGCCTCTTCTTTCTTTCTATTCTTTCATCCGCCTCTTCTTTCTTTCTATTCTTTCATCCGCCTCTTCTTTCTTTCTATTCTTTCATCCGCCTCTTCTTTCTTTCTATTCTTTCATCCGCCTCTTCTTTCTTTCTATTCTTTCATCCGCCTCTTCGTTCTTTCTATTCTTTCATCCGCCTCTTCTTTCTTTCTATTCTTTCATCCGCCTCTTCTTTCTTTCTATTCTTTCATCCGCCTCTTCTTTCTTTCTATTCTTTCATCCGCCTCTTCTTTCTTTCTATTCTTTCAACCGCCTCTTCTTTCTTCTGCCTTTTTTTTCTTTCATCTGCCTCTGTCTTCTGCCTTTTTTTATTCTTCCACCTTCTTTCTTCTGCCTTTTTTTTTTATCCGCCTCTTTTCTTCTGCCTTTTTTTTTTCTTTCATCTGCCTCTTCCTTCTGCCTTTTTTTTTTTTTCTTTCTTTCATCCGCCTCTGGTGGCGCCCGCACAATTATGGTGAAGCAAAGGCGCAACCAGATAGACACCCACCTTCTGCGCTGGAGATTTGAACGCCGACAATGTTGGCTTTGCAAGCTGCCGCTGCCTACACGAGCTGCACACTGAGGAACCGGTACAATATTGGAACCCGGATTGGGGCCGGCTGCACCCCTAGGCAGCATCGCGCCCTAGGCGGTTGTCTAGTGGGAGCACTGGACTGAGTGTTCCTTTAATAGTAGCTTTATGTAATTTAAAGCAAAAAAGATGGCTCACCTAATATGAACATTGCTTTTGCTTCGTTAAGCTGCGTAAAAATGCTTTCTGAGAGCAGGTGAGTTTGCAAAACAATATATGAGTAACTGATTATGCATCAATTCCAATACAAAAAATTATTTTCCTGGAGTCTGAATAGTTTGCTAAGGCCTGGGCATGGAGCAGCTGTCTGTGACAGTGATTGAGTTTAAGCAAGCATGGGATAGGCATAAGGCTATCCTAAACAAAAGATAAATCCAGGTAAAGTATCCATGTAATTGGGCAGACTAGATGGGCCGAAAGGTTCTTATCTGCCGACATTTTCTATGTGAGGAGGGTATATAGCAGAAATACGAGCCAAGGCATGCCTTTTTGTCTTTATGAATTAAACTGAAGAGCAAATCCTGATATGTGCAATTCATATGATTTCCAGTGTTCAGACTCGCATGATATACCACAGGGCTATCAAACGCTGGCCACCGAGATGTTGATGGCCTAAATTTCCCAGAACACTATCGGGTCTATTCACAAAGCACCGAAATTGCGTGCAATATCTGTGCTTTGGTTTTCAACGCACTTCGGCGACTCCATTTCGCTGAAAATACGGTGAATTCACTATTTAGCAAATGTTCACCAAGATTGTAGTCGCCAGAGTAGTTATCGTACGTTGGCGAAAGGCACCGAATTGCACCAATAACTGCCAGATTGGTCTCTGCAAATTCCACCGAACAGGTTAAATCAATAAAAATGTAGTAAAGATGCATCTAAAAAATGTCCTTTACAAAATAACACCCTGAATGTCATTGGGGTTCCCCACTATATGCGATGGATGTTCTCCACACGTCATCTGCTCTCGGGGGGGGGGGCGCTCTCCCTCCAGGGTCCAAGATCCCTGCTTTTATACCACCTCCCGGCACACTGGTGTCATCAAGTGGGAGCGATATGATGTCACTTTCAGGCCCCCCCCCCCGGCGAAGCCGAAAGTGCGCCTGAGATTAGGGGGGGGTCCTAGGGACCCCTCTCGCTCCTGATCGGGAGGAGATATTAGTAAAAGAGATGTAGCGCTGGGAAGGTCTCAGTGTGACCATGATTACATGATGGCAATTCGATTTCTCCCTGGCTCAATGAAAAATTCATAATTTTAACTTCATTTGTTTCTAACGTCGTTTTTCCAGGGAAGCCTCCAGACCTGTATCGAGTGAACTGGATAATACATCTGTGGGAAGAGCGTTCCGTGTTATGAATGAATCCTGATATAAATGCTGCATGCGCACACATTCTAGTGCCCTGAACGTTTGTGTTAGATTTTTGGGGTTTTGTAACTTCCTAACGTTTTATTCTGATCATATTACTTTACGAAGCAGAGAAACGTTAGTAGCAGTTTCCTTCTACACGCTGCCTTTCTATCCATCTTAATGAATGGACAATAAGCTTGGTGCTTTCTAAAAAATATTCAGATTTAATCTATACAGTGGAGATTTTATGATTACTACAAATCCCCGTAAGCAGATACCTGGCTATTTTATTTATTTTTATCTTATTTTACGGTTTTTGACATAAAGGTAATTTCTGCCTGTTTCCTGATAATGCAGACACCATGTGACATCGATAACGGATACAGGATGCCATCTAGAGTTTAGAACCTTTCATCCCAGCAATATTTCTGTAAAGAACAGAGGCAAAAATGAGAAAATTTACATTATTTTAATCTTTAGATTCGGTAAAAATGCTGTTATGGTTGTAATTTAACCCATTACCTGCTGTTATGTGACCATGGTTTCATTGACCATGCTATTGGCATGAGAAGATGGAACTGCGGGTGCTAGTTAAGGTGTCAACTTACCACACTTAGTGTGTAACACATCAAACGTCACTTTGATGAGACTCTACCTTGACCTTTTTCCCTTCTACAGTGGCCATCAAAGCCTTGTCCATATACCCCTCGAGTTTAACCCACGGATAAGAAAACACTTTCCCACAACATAAAATTCTACCGATTTTTTTTTATTATTTATTTTATTTATTTATTTTTTGCTTTCTGAGCGATGTCTCCAGCCACTTCTAGTCCTATTATTAATTTATTAATTGCCCTTTGCTTTTGCCCTTTATGTCGCAATAATCCCAGGCTTGAAAAACATTTGTTGAAGGGTTGTAATCCGAGCCCAACACACAAACCTTTGAGTGTATACACAAACACTTGATCTATTTCAAGCAAATGCCGAAGAAGCATGCCAGAGCGTACGGGAGAACATCTTACTCTTCCAGGGATCTGACGAGTTACCTCTATTTTAAAGAGCTTGTCTATAAAGGATTCCAGGCCGACATGTGTGGGATAGTCTTCACACAAGCCTCCCTCGATGTCTCTCACACATTTTACAATAAGATGTCGAGATTTTTGCACGGCTTCCCACACAGAATTGGCACCTCTAGACCGTGCAGAACGAGGGTTTTGAGATGCCGGGTTTCTGCTTGAAATGAAGTTCGCGTTTTGTAAATCCTAAAATGCTTATTAATTGCCTAGAACAGTGGTTCCCATCCTTGGTCCTTAAGTACCCCTAACAGGCCAGGTTTGCAGGATATGTGAAGCACAGCACAGGTAATATGATTTGCTGCTCAGTGATTGCAGGATTCAGTCTGTATTTCCCCAAGGTGATCCTTAAAACCTGTCCTGTTAGGGGTACTTGATGATCGCGGTTGAGAACCACTGGTCTAGAATGTAAACCTGAGCTGGTCCAAAATTATTCGTTGAGTTCAAATGTAGATTCAACAACAGATGATGTAAGAAGGTTATGGTGGCCAGCTGTGGTGTGGGACAAGAACTCCTTTGTGTCCTCATTTGAATGTGTGAGTGCAAAATCTTTCCCTCTCTTTTATAATTGCGGAAAATACTACACTATGTCGGAGTCGCCTTTTTTCTTTTTTAACATGTGCTGAGGATCAATGACCTTATATGAAAAAGCTGTCCTGGTTGGATGTAGAGTATTGTTCCCACTGACCAGTGGAAAGACTTGCGCTATACTCACTGTACTGAGAGACATGATAATGTTACTGCTTTGCAATTGTGGAGATGTGGGTTCGAAGCCTGGTCAGAGCGCCTCTCCAGCAAGTGTCCTTGGGCAAGACGTCTAGCGATACAGCCTAGCCTACTACACAATATCCACTGCGTAGCATAGTGGTAACAATCCGGTTCAACCTCACCACCATGTCTTGGCTCTACAGCCATGGATGGCAGATTCAGATCCCGGTCTGACACCACATGTCCACCACCACATGTCCTTGCTACACAATGTATATATCTCAGAACATACTTGAAACTGCGAGACATCTCCACGTATCCCGTCCTGGTAAAACATTTCTATCTCTATATATATATATATAATACAGCTTGTAATCACGCCGCACTTTATGTTCTCGGTTTCATTTTATAGCTGCTTTGGTCCGAACGGCTTCAAGACTAATTTAGAGAAGTAATGCTCGGACCCTAATGTTTAGCTCCTTCTTAACACTTGAGCAAGTGTGTCCCGGCGGCAGGTTAATAATATCTCCAGTCCAAACAATATGGAATTTCACAAGTTTCAGTTCACTAATCCTCAGGTTCATATATCCAACAGATGTGAAAAAAAAATACAGAGGGGGAAAAGTAATGGTTCTTCTCATATTGGAATCTATCTATAGGTACAGACAAGAGGGGGGCTGATATGTTATGGAATGGGGGGGGTTATACAAAGAGCCCAACTGCAACCGAACCAAATAAACCCCATACCTCAACGCCTATCATTAATTTTATGAATTTTAACATTTTTAAACAGTTTTCTCGATATGCCTGGCTTGCTGTAGCTCTAGCCGGTATCGGCCCTTCTGAAACAGAACAAGGAACGTCTTGGGCCCAACCAGAGAAAGTGCTGCTTCTTGTGTTAAGGCAGATGGCCTCAGAGGTGGCGGTGCATCCCTCTAACAAAGGTGAGGGAATCGGGCGTCTCACATTGGAATAAGGGAGGAATAGGACCACTCACTTTGTGGGAAGGAAGGGTGAGGGGAGTGAACTATCTTTAGGGGAAGAAAGGAACCCCCCTTATCTTGGAGCCTCGGGGGGCATGGGGCCTCCTGTCTAAGGGTCGGGTCACCTAGCGCCTCAATCTTGATTTCTGGAGACTTGGACACCCCATACGTGTGAGCACTTGGGGGTATGTGGATCCCTGTTGTGGAAGCTGAGGAGGCATACCTCTGTGTCTTTGCGGTAGTGGTTAGGAGTGGTGTCTGTCCAGTGGATCATTGAGGACCCCATGATTTCTGGTGGCAGCCCTCCATTAACGTCTCCAACTATTCTCCCACCAGATAACAAGACTCTTCTGATGCTACGCACCCCACGAACATATATTTCATCCTTAGACATGTGGGAGAAACCCAACTTGGGACACAACCATTGGCTACAATGTTTCGGCACCTTGTTTACCCTGGCGTAATACACAGGTTTCTTAGAAAGAAACCCCCATCGAAACTGATCTTCACCGCAGACACTTTTATACAGTGAGTGCTTTTCCAGTTAATGTATCCGAGTACGGAAATATATAAACAAACAAAACCTATTTAACGCCCGGATTAAGTCTTGAAAGCGCCATAACCTCTGCATCACCTCTGGTATTCTTTTTTAATGCGGCGGTATTCTATCCCCGCCTGACGTAGCAAAAGCAGAGATGCTGAGCATACTGCCAGGATTAGCAAGGCTTTTCCTATTCTGCAGTCCATGGTCTGGTCCTGGCACTGCCCCCCCCCCCATCATGTTCATTGGCCTCCAGGGAGTCTGAAAAAAGGACATGGAAACACAAAGGGACAAATGGGTCAGGGATGAACAGAAAGGAGACATAGCGGTGCCAGAGATAGGCTGAGAGCCCACCAGAGATAGACAGGTAGGGGGTGACAGAAACCAGTTATGTGGGCAAGACATAAATAGAGGAGAGAATAGATTAACTCTTACAGATCCAAGGTGTCACTTCCCACTCTTCTAAAAAAAAAATAAAAAAAATAATGTCTAATCATTTTCATGTCCTCCTTAAAAAACATATATTTTTCTAAATGGTCAAGTGATCTGCGACATAAGCCACTACTTTTGCTTCTTCTTTCAAATAATATTTCAAATAATCTTCAAATATTTTTTTTCTCTCAAATATATATATATATTTATTTATTTGAGCTTTGGAAAATTCTGGAACTTTATAAATGAAGAGGATAATAAGCCACCTGTTTAGGCTAGGGTCAGACGAACGCAGCTTTAACGTGCGTTTAGCCGCACAAAATCACGGCCGTGCTAGCAGCAAATGACGTCACAATGCCGGGAACACACGAAGTACGGCGCACGAAAGTTCGTCGCGCAACGCAAGTGGCAAACGAACGCATTTTTTCGAGAACGTCAAAACCGCTACTACTGACGTACAGAGTGCGCTGCGGCCGCATAGCGGCGTGTGTGTGTGATTGGGAGACATCAGACGCTGCTAATGTCCGGCAACATAACGTCCAGACACAAAAAGTGTTTTATTGATGATCCGTACAAAATCACGGACGAAAAGGCGCATCGTATGACCGCTACCGCGTCGTATTCCGTGAAAAATATGTCCGTTCGTTCGACCGCACTTTTCCACGGTCGACGCGAAAAATGCGTTCGTCTGACCCTAGCCTTAATTAGGCTGTAAAATTCACACACACATAGAAACATAGAAACATAGAAAAATGTCGGCCGATAAGAACCTTTCGGCCCATCTAGTCTGCCCAATTACATGGATACTTTACCTGGATTTATCTTTTGTTTAGGATAGCCTTATGCCTATCCCATGCCTGCTTAAATTCAATTACTGTTTTGGCCTCTAACTTCTACTGGAAGGCTGTTCCATGTATCCACACACCCTCAGTAAAATAATGCTTCCTGATGTTACTTTTAAACCTTTGCCCCTCTAATCTAAGACTATGTCCTCTAGTTTTGCTACTTTGTTTCCTCTTAAATATACTCCCTTCCACACAAAAAATTATTCTAAATAAATCAATAAAACTATTTTTATCAGATTGTATTTATTGTTTTTTTTTAGTTTAGATTTTTCTGAGTACCTTTAATCACTTTATCTCAGTCGCGTTATCAATCTGTGCATTTGTGACTTTTTTCTCAATAAAATTTGAATTGCATCCTGTGATTCACTAGTCACTCTTATTGTCCTTTTCTCACCAGCTGTGTTGATTTATTTCAATTATTGCTGTGGATTTTTTGGCTGGAATCTATATGTACATGTATGTGCTTCTCTTATCATATCACATGATTCCATGGCACTGTGTAGAGGTGCGCATTCATTTCGAAACGAATTTCTTTAAGTTGTATTTCAGAAATACTTCCGAAATAATGATTCGATTTGATCTGAATTCGAACAGAAACCGGATATAACGAATTTAACCTCTCTGGCGGTCTAATTTTTTCAAAATTTCGTGTCTAAAAGCGTCTCATTTTTTTTTAAAGGAAACGTGTTTTTGTAGATAGTTAGCCTGTAGTAATAATTAGGAATCACGCACTGAAATCCATGCAATCAAGAGTCCTTACTGGTAAAATCCTTTATAAATAAATAAATAAATAACAAATAAATACACTGAGTCCAATAAAGTTTGAAACACGACATAATAATTTATTATCCCAAAAATAATTATCCAAAATAATGCAAATAAATGATATTCAATAAAATACAACAAAAAACACTGAAATCTGTCTGAAAACAAGGGTGAGACGATGTATGGTCTATTTCTTATCCTGTACTGCCACCTAGTGGCCGTTCATAAACATTACACTGTATAATCCAAAAATGTAAACTGTAAAAAATATTCCTTTTATGCTAGCCCCGCCCCCTGCACCGTGTCACACTCGGGAATACCGCCAGGGAGGTTAATTCATTATACTGTTTCATCATAACAGAAAAATTTGATTAAGTGGGGTTTTATTTTCAGGGTTATTCAAAGAGAATCGAAAAGTCAGCGCACATTCAGTGACTTTTCGTTCTCTTCAATTTGGTGCGATTTGCCGATCCCATTTCGGCGACCCTGCGGTGTATTCAGCGAGCACCACAGGGCCGCCGTAATACAGAGAAAAGTCGCGGCAAACCTGCTGAAAACTCACCACAAAACCGGGGCGAACGCACACACATCAAAACCCACAAAAACATCTGGATTAACCTGCCGAAGACGCCGGAGAAACCCGAGCAGGGGCCGATCACAGCGCAGAGCAGCCGCTGGAAAAATCCAACACCGCTGACGAAGGAGGTAAAGAAAAAGAAAAAACAGTATGCTTGAATGATTGAAAAGTGAAACGCAAAACCCTTTGCACTGAATGTCATATTACAACGTCTGCGCAAAAAATGCGCGTTAGCGTTTAACGCGGATGGACCTGCGCGAGCGTGATGAACTGTGCGCGTCCTATACTTAACATTGTGGGTGCAAATGCGTTTGTGCGCTGGTGCGCGCATGGTATTACAATCTTCGCGCAAAATTATAAGGAACGGAGAACATCGATGCGCACGTTTTTTGACAGACTTGCGTATAAAAATGATGGTCTGCGTTTAAAAATAAAAGTCAGCGTATAGAAATGACGTTCTTGTGTATAAAAATGACGAACCTGCGTAAAAAAATGACGGATTCGCGTCAAAAATTACATTGCGGTCACTGATTTCTGCGCGCAAACGTACTTTGCGCTTATTTTTGCGCGTTGGTTTTACGTGCGATTTTTTTTTGACGGATGAAAAAATGCACGAGGATTGTAATACCAGCGTTAATTTTCGCGCGATAACGCATTTTGCTGTGCGCAAAAAAAAATGCGCTGCGTGAACGAAAATGCGCGAAGAATGTAATAGGGCCCTGAGTTGGGGGGAGAAAAGAAAGCTGTACGATTGAAAAGAGGATGGATGGATAAAGATGTATTATATCTCTCTGTAACTATAGAAATTTATATTTCTGCGTTGATATTTTTGTTTTCATTTTTCTAGGAATGTGTAAATAGTAACTTTATTTTGGTATAAATAAAAAATACTTAAAAAAAAATAAATTATTGCAACAAGTTGAAATAATTTAGTCAAAATGACAGAACTGGAAAAAAGTTGAAGCAGGAATCGACGTTTCTTCTTGCATTTCTGATTTATTTGCCCTAAATTTCACAGCTCCGTCATAACAACACAGAGTTCAGGGAGGTTTTGCAGCGTCGGTGTCTGCACCTTTGATACAGTGTAAACCTAACGCATTCCTTCCAGATTATGTTTAAAATGCTCGAAACAGGTGCGGACGCTGAAACCGGTGCATGCGGAGGGAAGTGCATTCTTTTCTATTAGTGGAATGTGACCGCAGCTAAAAGCGTCAGCGAGAGAATAACCTGGATATGGATCTGGACACTCAACAACGGAAAGACAAATATTGTTACATTTAATCAAATTCCTCAGATTTTTATGATTTTTTATAGGGAAAGGGGACACATTTTCATCCAAACAGTAAAGATTTACAATCTTTTTTTCTTCTTTCAATTAACCTTAGAATATGGTGAGGGTGAATGTCACTCGTGCAGGGATAGTGAATGAAACACAAATTGTAGGAATATAGAATATTATTAATAATCTGTCTATTTTGGACAGATAGCTTTTTTTTGTCGCTGAAAGTATATTACCAGGAAGAATGCATTGAGATTTCTCTCGCTTTCAAGAATGTCCTGGGTTTGCTGAGCTTCATGGGAAATGTAGTTCCAGAACATCTTTGGGGTTATTCATAGAGCACTGAAATGTCGCCGACATTTCGGTGCTCTCTTGTTCCCCGCACTTCCCTGCATTTCGGGGAATCAAAGTTCCCCACCCTGCGGTGAATGCTGGGAATCGTCCGAGAATGCCGCCACAAACCCGTGGATGCAGGAGAGAATGTTAGATATGGCTGCATGAGGTCTAATGTTCATCAGGCTACTCGAGAGAAGAGGTGGCAGCTGAACAGGGAGCTTAAAAGACCCACCCTGCGGTGAATGCTGAATTCACCGCAGAGTCCCCGGAGTGCAGGGAAAACCCGCTGCACACTCGCCGAACACCTGCCGAAATCCAACCGAAAACACCGCCACAACCGCCGCAAAAAAACATGCCGAACACGTCAGAAAAACACAACGAGCCGCCGATCACAGCGCAGACCAGCCGCCGGAAAAAGCCGACGAGCTGACGAATAGAGTAAAAAAAAACCAGTACGCTTGAATATAATAGAAAAAAACTCTGGCCCACACAGTAGGACCAGAGTTATAAATTGAGCTTTAGCACCAGCAGGATAGGATTAAACCTTATTGCAATTGAAAAAACGAAAAAAAGAGAATGTAAAATGTGGCTATTTTGTCATGCCTAATGGCTATAGATACTGGATGCCACTTGTGCTGGTGCAAATATAGAAGAAATATAACAACTGTACTTAAACGCTAGTGGTTAACTTTATTAAACAACATACATATATAAAATTCAATAAACATGATTTAAATGGTTCAGAAATAGTTTGGATAATAGTTAGTGGACACAATGAAGAATTATGTCCTTTGAATACATCCCACACAATACAATGATGTGAGTCGTGACTGACCCATTCACTCCATTCTATGGCCAAAGCCACACAGTAAGGAGCAAGTGATGGAAAGATACTGGGGGGGGGGGCAGTTTACAACACAAAATATCACACAATGGATGCAGTCAGTGACACATATAGAGGAAAATATCACACAATGGATGCAGCCAGTGACACATATAGAGGAAAATATCACACAATGGATGCAGCCAGTGACACATTATTATAGAGGAAAATATCACACAATGGATGCAGCCAGTGACACATATAGAGGAAAATATCACACAATGGATGCAGCCAGTGACACATATAGAGGAAAATATCACACAATGGATGCAGTCAGTGACACATATAGAGGAAAATATCACACAATGGATGCAGCCAGTGACACATATAGAGGAAAATATCACACAATGGATGCAGCCAGTGACACATTATTATAGAGGAAAATATCACACAATGGATGCAGCCAGTGACACATATAGAGGAAAATATCACACAATGGATGCAGCCAGTGACACATATAGAGGAAAATATCACACAATGGATGCACACAGTGACACATATAGAGGTAAAATATCACACAATGGATGCACCCAGTGACACATATAGAGGAAAATATCACACAATGGATGCACCCAGTGACACATATAGAGGAAAATATCACACAATGGATGCACCCAGTGACACATATAGAGGAAAATATCACACAATGGATGCACCCAGTGAAACATATAGAGGAAAATATCACACAATGGATGCGCCCAGTGACACATATAGAGGAAAATATCACACAATGGATGCACCCAGTGACACATATAGAGGTAAAATATCACACAATGGATGCACCCAGTGACACATATAGAGGAAAATATCACACAATGGATGCACCCAGTGACACATATAGAGGAAAATATCACACAATGGATGCACCCAGTGACACATATATAGGAAAATATCACACAATGGATGCACCCAGTGACACATATAGAGGGAAATATCACACAATGGATGCACCCAGTGACACATATAGAGGAAAATATCACACAATGGATGCACCCAGTGACACATATAGAGGAAAATAGCTTCTTAACTAAACAAACAAGAGAAAAACAAAGCACATGTAAGATATCAGCAACATCACATAAACACAATAAGGACGTTTCATTTTTTGGTGGTAGCGGCTCTTTAAACCGATGAGATCTGCATAAATGTTAAATCCAAGGAAACAGTTGCAATTATTTGTAAAGCGCCAACACATTCCGCAGCCCCGTACAATGGGTAGGACAAAACAAACATAAAATTAACAAACAAGATTGACACACACACAATAATCAGAAATGAGGACGCTGCTCAAGAGCTTACAATCTAAGAGTGGGGCAATCTGCAGGAACATTCCTTTTTCCATGGCGATGAACATATACTTTTATTGTCGTTTTGATCTTGGTATATGACCCTCTGGAGGGTCTTTTGGCATCGCTACGCAAACCCCTAGGAAGCGCACTATACACAAGTCGTGAATTATGGGTTCCCGTATTCAGACGCATCCCCGCTTTATCCCATGGAATTTATAGACGCGTGTCATTCCGTGTTGTGATCTCTTTTTCCAACAAATATTCCAACAATCTTTTTGGGTGCTGGAATGCCAGGGGATGGTAAGAATAGCCCATAATGACTGGGATGACTCCTCTCGCCTTTTGTCTTGTAGCAGTTGTCAGTGTTGGGAGTCTGCGGAGGTAAGAGGAGCGAAACGCTGCGAGGTACCAGCCCTTCTTCCTTATAGCGATATAAAACGCGCGCCTCCTGCTATTTATCGCTTGTATCAGACACTGATGTGATTTATTACACTAATGTCACTTTTTCTTATTGGTTTTCTCACGTTAAATGGGACATTTCTCCAGAGCAGGTGGATCTGATGTCCATGAAACTATGAAGTATCTTGATTCAATGGGATTCTTCATTGTCACCTTCAACTACAATGTTACCCCAGTGGGTGAGTACAGACACAGGAAATCACATATGGGCTTAATCTAAGGGACATATTGCCTAAATAGTGATCCTGAGGGAAATCAGAGCTGACCTGTCCAAATAAAGGCTGGAAAGTATGATTCACAGGATTTTTTTTAAAAAAACGATACAATGTTGCAAAGCAGACAAACGCACGGTTTAGCGGACAGACCCTGTCATTTCTTTATCGACATTAAACAGGTAGATCATACAGGCTACATCTGAAAGTCAGCGAGAAAACATTTGTAATATTTGTGATACAGTTAATATTTATTGCATTGCTGGAACAATTCTATTTATGGGTAAAATGACATTTTTTGCTTTTAATTGCAAACGGAAAGTAATTACAGGAAGACTCGATTAAAATAAAGAAAAGGCACTTGATTAAAATAAAGAAAAGGCAGAATTTTAATCGAGTTTTTTTTTTTTAATGAATCCCAGCTGGTTTCATATATATTTAAACACGATTAAACGCGCGTCGCCTTGTTTTGAAATGAAGTCACGTTTCAATTAGCTGTTCCTATATAATAATTAATGTGTTAACAGGTATAAATCAGTGATTTATTTACCCACAATATTAAAGGGGGTTATTCAGAGAGAGGCGATCTGGCCCCGAACAGTGAATTTCCCCACAAACTGACATTTTGGGTCTATTTGGCTATTCAGACTGCAGGCAGTTTGCCAAATTTTGGTGAACTGCCTGCAAGTACGGTGCCTGTTCGACGGCCGTGAAATCCCCCATAGAGAAGCAATGGTTAATCTATTCAGAGACACCGAACAGCAGAGAAAAGTTGCCGAAATGCCCTGCCATTCGGTGGTTTAATTCGGCAGGTTTATTCAGGCGAATCCCGTAGGCTTCAATGTTAAAAATATTCCCGTTTTTATGCAATATCTAATAAACCGTTTATTATTTTAATCTGCAGCAAAAAGTCTCTTTATTTATTGATTTTTTAAAATCTTTTTAGGCATTTTTTGAGATTTTTTCAACAAAATTATTTTCTGTTTTTTTTAACGTTTTTCTTTTTCTGTAACAGCCCTTTTTATTATCATTCATTGGATCTTATATGTAAATTTCAGACATTTTCGTTCTGTAGTTTCTTTGCAAACAGCGTTTCACTTTTCACACATTCAAGCGTACTTGAAGGGGAAACCTCAACCACTCATTGTCAGCCTTCCTAGAGGAGACGGTGGATACAAACCTACCAATCAGTGGCGTAGCGTGGGGGGGGCTGGGGGGGCCGTGGCCCCGGGCGCAGTTTTGTTAGGGGCGCATTTGCGCCCCTAAAACTGGCCCGTGGGTTGAGGGGACCCAGATGCCGGGCAGCGGGAGTGCCTGCCCGCCGCCCGGTCCTGAACAGTCCGTCCTGTTCTTGAAGGGGATGCGGCTGTGTGCAGGCGCAGCCGGTCACGTGGTCCGGCTAATCAGGTGGTACTGAGTCTCTGTACCACCTGATTAGCCGGACCACGTGACCTGCGCACGCACGCACGCAGCCGCATCCCCTTCAAGAACAGGACGGACTGTTCAGGACCGGGCGGCGGGCAGGCACTCCCGCTGCCCGGCATCTTCTGGGTCCCCTCAACCCCTGCCGGAGCAATATCCAGGTGAGAGCTGGGGCAAATACATGTGTAAACTGGGGGGGCAAATCCATGAGCTGGCGGGTAAATACATGTGAGAGCTGGGGTAAATACATGTGAGAGCTGGGGCAAATCCATGAGAGAGCTGAGGCAAATCCATGAGCTGGGGCAAATCCATGAGAGAGCTCGGGCAAATCCATGTGTGAGCTGGGGCAAATCCCATGAGCTGGGGCAAATCCATGTGAGAGCTGGGGCAAATCCATGTGTGAGCTGGGGCAAATCCCATGAGCTGGGGCAAATCCATGTGAGAGCTGGGGCAAATCCATGTGTGAGCTGGGGCAAATCCATGTGAGAGCTGGGGCAAATCCCATGAGCTGGGGCAATATCCATGTGTGAGCTGGGCAATATCCATGTGTGAGCTGGGGCAAATCCATGTGAGAGCTGGGGCAGTAGCCATGTGTGAGCTGGGGCAATATCCATGTGAGAGCTGGGGCAGTATCCATGTGTGAGCTAGGGCAATATCCATGTGTGAGCTGGGGCAATATCCATGTGTGAGCTGGGGCAATATCCATGTGAGAGCTGGGGCAATATCCATGTGAGAGCTGGGGCAATATCCATGTGTGAGCTGGGGCAATATCCATGTGAGAGCTGGGGCAATATCCATGTGAGAGCTGGGGCAATATCCATGTGAGAGCTGGGGCAATATCCATGTGTGAGCTGGGGCAATATCCATGTGAGAGCTGGGGCAATATCCATGTGTGAGCTGGGGCAATATCCATGTGAGAGCTGGGGCAATATCCATGTGTGAGCTGGGGCAATATCCATGTGAGAGCTGGGGCAATATCCATGTGTGAGCTGGGGCAATATCCATGTGTGAGCTGGGGCAATATCCATGTGAGAGCTGGGGCAATATCGATAACGTGTCCACAGGTTGGGGGGGGCGCACAATCCTTGGCTGGCCCCGGGCGCTGACAACCCACGCTACGCCACTGCTACCAATTAATGGTGTATGTTATCAGATTATCACCAAATTTGATTAGGACCGCAGAATCAATATTTACTATTATGTTAAACGAGACTGGAAACTAATTCTTCATTGTGTCCACTAACTATTATCCAAACTATTTCTGAACCATTTAAATCATGTTTATTGAATTTTATATATGTATTTTGTTTAATAAAGTTAACCACTAGTGTTTATGTACAGTTGTTATATTTCTTCTTTATTTGCACCAGCACAAGTGGCATCAGTATCTATAGCCATTAGGCATGACAAAATAGCCACATTTTACATTCTCTTTTTTTCATTTTTTCAATTGCAATAAGGTTTAATCCTATCCTGCTGGTGCTAAAGCTCAATTTATAACTCTGGTCCTACTGTGTGGGCCCAGAGTTTTTTTCTATTATATTCAAGCGTACTGTTTTTTTTTTACTCTGTTCGTCAGCTCGTCGGCTTTTTCCGGCGGCTGGTCTGCGCTGTGATCGGCGGCTCGTTGTGTTTTTCTGACGTGTTCGGCATGTTTTTTCGCGGCGGTTGTGGCGGTGTTTTCGGTTGGATTTCGGCAGGTGTTCGGCGAGTGTGCAGCGGGTTTTCCCTGCACTCCGGGGACTCTGCGGTGAATGCTGAATTCAACGCAGGGTGGGTCTTTTAAGCTCCCTGTCATTCAGCTGCCACCTCTTCTCTCGAGTAGCCTGAAGAACATTAGACCTCATGCAGCCATATCTAACATTCTCTCCTCCATACACGGGTTTGCGGTGGCATTCCTCGGCCGATTGCCTGCACTCCGGGGACCCTGCGGTGAATGCTGAATTCACAGCAGGTTGGGAAACTTTGATTCCCCGAAGAGCAGGGAAGTGCGGGGAACGAGAGAGCACCGAAATGTCGCCACATTTTGGTGCTCTCTGAATAACCCCCTATGTTATTACAGTTGTGTTCAAAATTATTCAACCCCCACTGAAATTGAGTGTTTTGGCCAGTTTGACATTGATTTTGATCATTCAGTCATCTTGCTTACAATTAAATCAAAGAGGCACGTGTAGGTCAGACAAATCTTTTCTCAGTTCCTCAGCAGTCACACGGGGACTTTTCTCCACTCTACGCTTCAGGTAGCGCACAGCAGTCGAAGTCAGCATCTTCTTTCTGCCACGACCAGGTAGCGTTTCAACAGTGCCCTTTGCCTTGAATTTGCGAATGATGCTTCCTATGGTCTCTCTTGGTATGTTTAACATCTTTGCAATCTTCTTATAGCCATTGCCCTTCCTGTGAAGAGTAATCACCTCTTCTCTTGTCTTCCTGGACCATTCTCTTGACTTCACCATGTTTGTAACCACACCAGTAAATGTCTAGAAGGAGCTGAGTATCACAGTCATTTTAAAGCTGCCTAATTGGTGCTTATTATGCTTTATTGCTGCTCCGTGACATCCACAGGTGTTTTCAATACCTGATTGAGAACACTTGAATGAACCTCTGTTCTTCAGAGTGGTAGTCTTTAAGGGGTTGAATAATTGTGTCAATGAAGAATTCACAAAAGAAACATTTACTACTGTATTACAAAACCAATTGATGTCATTTTAGTTGCATATGGTTCTTTAAAAAGTCCTTGTAGGATTTCATTCTGAATACAATTACAAATGTACACTAAATTCCCTAAAACCCTTTACAGCATTGGGGGTTGAATAATTTTGAACACAACTGTATCTATCTATCTATCTATCTATCTATCTATCTATCTATCTATCTATCTATCTATCTATCTATCTATCTATCTATGTCTATCTATCTATCTATCTATCTATGTCTATCTATCTATCTATCTATCTATCTATCTCTATCTATCTATCTATCTATCTATCTATCTATTATCTATCTATATCTATCTATCTATCTATCTATCTATCTATCTATCTATCTATCTATCTATCTATCTATATCTATCTATCTATCTATCTATCTATCTATCTATGTCTATCTATCTATCTATCTATCTATCTATCTATCTATCTATCTATCTATCTCTGTCTCTCTCTATCCGTCTATCTATCTATATCTCTATCTATCTATCTATCTATCTATCTATCTATCTATCTATCTATCTATCTATCTATCTATCTATCTATCTGTCTATCTATCGATCTCTCTATATATTTCACCCCGCCAGTTTCATTTCCCATTGGCAATAACTTTCTGAGCTACACTAAAAGATTGTGTGCATCACAGGTCACAAACAGTTGGTCGTGTGTTAAATACTCATATTCATTTTTTCCCCCAAAACTAAAGTCTGGAAAGTGTTAAAATAAATTTGATTAATCCTGACTTTATTGCATTGCAGGGAAGATCTGGCTCACCATCATGGTTCTGCTCCGAATGGTCATGGCCGTGTTTGCCGGATACCCTCTCTATCAAGATGAGCAGGAGAGGTTTGTATGTAACACCCTGCAGCCTGGGTGCGCCAACGTGTGCTACGACATCTTCTCACCTGTGTCCTACATGAGATATTGGCTGATTCAGACCGTGATCGTCTTTTTACCTTATGCTTTCTTCTGCGTCCACGTTTTAAATAAAGCGGGGAAGCACATGACCATCTCAAACGATCACTATAGAAAGGAAGACCCTCCGTATTATCACGCGGCAGGTTTACACATGGAAATTCCAGATGTCTCCTCGGCCTACTTGGTCCATCTTCTTCTGAGAACATTAATCGAGGCTGGTTTCTGCACGGGTCAATATTTCCTTTACGGGATTTTGGTTCCAAAGAGATTCAGCTGCTCCGAGTCCCCTTGCACAAGCAGCGTCGACTGTTACATCTCAAGGCCCACTGAAAAGTCCCTAATGATGATTTTTATCTGGGCCACCGGGGCTATTTCTCTTATACTCAGTATGGTAGACCTCATTCTTGTACTTCATAGAAAAAGACAGTCAGAGACCTTCAGGAGAGAACTTCTTCTACTGGAAAATGATTCCATGAAAGGCGGTTGTTGTTCCAACACCCCACCAAACTCAAAGCCGCCTGAAACGCCGGAGCAAATTATTCCGTACCCCGACTGCCCATCCAGTGACCTCCAGAAAATCAGTGGACACCCTAAGGTAGACTCTCATTCCCTGCCATCCTGTGAAGAAGAAACAGCCTCATTTCAAACTGAAAATTCTCACCAAGATATGGGGAAGCCCAACGTCAACACAAACAGTAATAAAACATGCTCCTGGCAGGTTAGCATCACTTCGCCCGATGGTGGGACAAATAGAGGTGAACATCACAGCATCATTCAAAGACAGCCACGGTATAAGAAGGAAGAGTGCGGTGATTCTAACATGCCCGAATCAACTCAATCTGAGAAAAATGCAGCCTCAAAACCCACAAAATCTGAATGGGTTTAAGATATAGCGATTGTGGAACATGACGAGATATTCTGGATGACCACCATTCATTCAACACACATGACTGACTTGTCTTTTTCCAGACTCTGTCCTGAAATCTTTTTCCTTCTCTATTCCCAGTTGTTGTTTCTATCTCTGCTTTTCCTTCTCTATCGACCTTTATTTTTAATCATAAAAAGCTACATTTTTTCTTCTTCCTCTTCCGTCAGATGTTGTTCCCTTCTAATGTCTCCTCCATAATTTCCTCATCATTCTCTTCTGTCAATGCATTTTTTCCCTAATAGACATGTCCTCCAGCCATTTTCCTTTTCCCTAACCTTTACACTTCTCCTTCAGGCAGTCTAAAAGTGTCATACTTATTATCATTTCATATCTAGGCACTCCAGGTCCTCTCAGTTTGAACAGGAGGATTCTCTCGGAGGGCTAATGCTATGGATATCGGGTTTGGGTCGAAATCCCTACAACCATGTTCCCTAATGCCAAAATCCCGACGGCCAACTTCCCTACACAGACAACTCCCTGACGGCCAACTTCCCTACACAGACAACTCCCTGACAGCCAACTTCCCTACACAGACAACTCCCTGACGGCCAACTTCCCTACACAGACAACTCCCTGACGGCCAACTTCCCTACACAGACAACTCCCTGACGGCCAACTTCCCTACACAGACAACTCCCTACACAGACAACTCCCTGATGGCCAACTTCCCTACACAGTCAACTCCCTGACGGCCAACTTCCCTACACAGACAACTCCCTACCCAGACAGCTCCCTGACAGCCAACTTCCAGACATCCAAAATCCCAGCAGATAACACTAACCCTACTCCCTAACCCCCTAAACCTAACCCCAACCCCCCCTAAACCTAGCCCTAACCCCCTAAACCTAGCCCAACCCTAGCCCCCTAAATCTAGCCCTAACCCTAACCCCCTAAACCTAACCCTAACCCCCTTAATCTAACCCTAACCCCCTAAATCTAGCCCTAACCCCCTAAACCTAGCCCTAACCCTAACCCCCTAAACCTAACCCTAACCCCCTAAACCTAGTCCTAACCCTAGCCCCCTAAATCTAGCCCTAACCCTAACCCCCTAAACCTAGCCCTAACCCCCTTAATCTAACCCTAACCCCCTAAATCTAGCCCTAACCCCCTAAACCTAGCCCTAACCCTAACCCCCCTAAACCTAACCCCCTAAACCTAGCCCAACCCTAGCCCCCTAAATCTAGCCCTAACCCCCTAAACCTAGCCCTAACCCTAACCCCCTAAACCTAGCCCTAACCCCCTTAATCTAACCCTAACCCCCTAAATCTAGCCCTGACCCCCTAAACCTAGCCCTAACCCTAACCCCCTAAACCTAGCCCTAACCCTAACACCCTAAACCTAGCCCTAACCCTAACCCCCTAAACCTAGCCATAACCCTAACCCCCCTAAACCTAGCCCTAACCCCCTAAACCTAGCCCTAACCCCCTAGCCCTAACCCTAATCCCCTAAACCTAGCCCTAAACCTAACCCCCCTAAACCTAGCCTTAACCCCCTAAAACTAGCCCTAACTCCCTTAAACCTAGGATTAGGGTGTTAGTATTAGGGTTAGCCGCTGGGATTATGGATGTCTGGAAGTTGGCCGTGTAGGGAAGTTGGGATGTCCGGCACTTGTTCTGCCTGGAAGTTGGCCGTCAGGATGTTGGCATTAGGGAACCTGACTGTAGGGATTTTGTCCGGCACCCGTGGATATCCACCATAAGAAGTGGTTGAGAAGATGTAGAGAAGCTGAGGGTTTTTCGACATACTGGATCTAACACTATCCAGTGCGAGACACAGCTGGAAACAGCAATAGCATCGCTCTTAATTTAAATATAGTGACTCTTATTAAATATAGTGTCTCTCAACATGTGTGTTTTATCAATAAATGTGTCCCTATGTAGTTATCTAATTGTAATCGATTTACCCTGGTGTGTCCAAGCATTTATGCTTTTCGTATTATTAGCATTAAAGGGACACTAACATAACCTGTATCTAGAATACTTGTGCATTACAAACAAACCACCTTATAAAACACATACTGCGGGGTTTTATATCTTTTTCTGAAGTAATTGCATGTAAAAAGGAAAAATAAAGTTAGTTTTTTTATCTCCTGATTCCATTTTGTGTATTTTTCTCATGTTGCAACATTTACCAACATATTATGGTGAGTTTTACTTTGTGTCTGTGCTTTATCTTATACAGTATTTAACCACTTTGCTGTGGTGGAAGCGCTCAGCGTGTTGTCTCGAACACGCTCAGCATGCGGATGATACGATCAATACGTCCTCACTTAGCAGCCAGCAATCGGCAGTTATTTTGGCTGATCACTGTGGTCTCCCGCTGCAGGCTGACATCTTAGGCTAGGGTCAGACGAACGCATTTTTCGCGTCGTCCGTGAAAAAGTGCGTTCGAACGAATGGACGTATTTTTTCACGGAATACGCGATAGCGGTCATACAATGCGCATTTTTGTCCGTGATTTTGTACGGTTATCAATAAAACCCTTTTGTGTCTGGACGTTATGTTGGCCGGACATTAGCAGCGTCTGACGTCTCCTAATCACACAAACACGCCGCTATGCGGACGCAGCGCACTCTGTACGTCAGTAGTAGCGGTTTGACGTTCTCGAAAAAATGCGTTCGTTTGCCACTTGCGTTGCGCGGACGGACTTTTGTGCGTCCGTTCTTCGTATGTTCCCCGGCATTGGACGTCATTTGCTGCTAGCACAGCCGTGATATCGTGCGGTTAAACGCACGTTAAAAACGCTTTCGTCTGACCTTAGCCTTAGGTGTCAGCCATGCCTCCAGGACCCCCGAGAGTCCTGTGATGTCGTTGCATCGGGCGCAATGACATCTCTTTCAGGCACCCCACCACCAAAGCAGGGTGAGTGCCTGAAGTGGAGGGGGGGCCCCCTCTCTCTCCCCATGAGTAAGTGCCAGCAAATAAAGACAGGCACCACTGGAAAGGGCACCGTCTGCAGTTCGCCAAATGTTGGCGAATTACCTGCACATACGGTGCCTGTTCGGTGCCTGTATGAGGGCAGTGAATCAACATAGAGAAGCAATGTTTCGTCTATTCAGAGAACAAAAACCAGCAGTGAAAAGTTGCCGAATTGCCCTGCTGTTTGGTGGTTTAATTTGACAGGTGTATTCAGGCGAATCCCATAGGCTTCAATGTTAAAAATATTCCCGTTTTAATTCAATATCTAATAAACCGTTCATTATAATATTCTGCAGTAAAAAGTCTATTTATTTATAGATTTTTTAGGATCTTTTAAGCATTTTTCGGGATTTTGTTGCGAAAATATTTTTTCCGGGTTTTTTTAAATCGTTTTTTCTTTTTTCTGTAACAGCTCTTTTTATTATCATTCATTGGATCTTATATGTAAATTTCAGACATTTTCGTTCTGTAGTTTCTTTGCAAACAGCGTTTCACTTTTCAAACATTCAAGCGTACTGGGTTTTTTTTCACTCCATTCGTCTGCGGTTTCGGCTTTTTCCGGCGGCTTCTCTGCGCTGTGATTGGCGGCTGCTCGGGTTTCTCCGGCATGTTCGGCGGGGTTAATCCAGATGTTTTTGCAGGTTTTGGTGTACGTTCGCCGGGTTTTGCGGTGAGTGTTTTGCGGGTTTGCGGCAGCTTTTCCCTGCACTACGACGACCCTGTGGTGCTTGCTGAATACACCGCAGGGTCGCCGAAATGGGATCGCCAAATCACACCGAATTGAAGAGAACGAAAAGTCACAGAACGTGCGGTGACTTTTCGATTCTCTTTGAATAACCCTGTATGAGAGATTTAGGAGTTTGCTCACTGGTCCCAGATACCGTATGTCTAGTAAAGACGCCAATGAATTTCTATCAATTAGTAGCATTTTTCATACAAAACAGTTTTCAGAATTCTACTCTATTTAGAAAATTGCCCCTGCCTGCCTAGTAAGGCTACGGGGTGGAGATGACGACTTTTATCACTAGAAATTGGCTAATAGTATGCAAATCCCTTCTCGTTCATCTAAAATCTCGCACCCCATCGGCTTCATAAAGAATCATACACAGGGCTGCCATCTGAAATCTTGGGGCCCCTTATTGAACCACTGGTTGGGGACCCCCTTCTCTCAGCTGCCCATTTCAGGATATAATTATATATAAATATGTTGCCTTATCTTCTGCTTATTCTACATAGAGTGGGGGCTGAATGTCCAGTGGTCCGACAAGGGGATAAAAAGAGTTTCCTGGCAGAAGAGCGTTTACTCTGTATCTCTTCCTAGTGCAGACCATACTAATCGCTCCCTTAGTGATGAGACCGAGTGCTCCTACCGACCCCAGATGCTGCGGCCCACCGGGAAATTTGTTGGTGTATAGGCAGGCCAGTCCTTGGTGTCATGGTGGGACCTTTATATCTGTGGCACTTGGTTGGTGCACTCGGTTTGGCAAGGGCTCCTGGAACCATTGGGCCCCTGAACTTATTACAGACTGTCACCCCCTGATGTCAGCCCTGATCATACAGAAGCTTAATGCAGCTCGTGTTTACTCGAAGATGAATTACAGAATCCAGATTAATTCAGCATCTTTTATTCAGCAAAGAGTTTGTGTTGTTGCCGCGTGTTGTAAGTAATCTGCGAGTTGTATATTATGGGTTTTAGCTGCTTTAGTAACTAATAAATAAGACATACTGTGACCTTGTGTGTGACTTTGCAGAAGAAACGTCATCTTCTTTATTAGAGGATCAAACCACTACGTCTCTGTAATTTGCATTATTAAAACCTTAACATTTTACCGTGATGGTCTTCACTACCCCCAAAAAAGCTCAATCACAGCTCAACATCATTTATCGAGTGACTATCATTTCCAAAAAGGTCTTTTACAGCATAAAGTGGGAAAGTAAAACATCACGCATGACTAACAAAATTTCAGAAAATGGAATCAAGAGAAGCCCCACTTGGAAAGTGTCACGGACACATAGGAAGGCGATACACTAGCACGCAGAAACCAAGCAGGCAGCAACCTATCCACCAAGACTATCCGAGATCGCCGCCAGCCTCTGACTTCTTTGCTTATCTCTGGACTATTCTACCTGCTACTCACCAAGACCTTCTCCACGGATCCACAGTTCCTCCTTGCTCCAACTCAGAGACTATTGTCCTCATCCAGGTTTCCTTTCCAGTTTTCCATTTGCCCAAAGACTGTGTTTTCAATAGGGATGTGCAATTTGTTTCGTACTGAATCGATTTCATTTCGAACATTTTTGTGCTTCCGAGGGCATCCCGAATCCAAAATTTCGACCACACAAAATTTCGGATCGATTCGAAATTTTGAGTCATTCGATTCAATACTTCGGATGATTCTAAATTTCGGGTCTATTCGATAAATCGGGTCAATTCGGTGATTCGGGTCATTTCAGTGTTTGGATCATTTCGGTGATTCGGATCATTTCGGGTCACTCAGTTCAGTTGGTTTTTCGTTTTATGCTGCATTATTATACTGTAGAGGTTCTGCCCGGCATTGCGCAGATTCATATGCTGCATTATTATACTGTAGAGGTGCTGCCCGGCAGTGTGCGGATTCATATGCTGCATTAATTATACTGTAGAGGTGCTGCCCGGCCGTGTGAGGATTCATATGCTGCATTATTATACTGTAGAGGTGCTGCCCGGCAGTGTGCGGAATCATATGCTGCATTATTATACTGTAGAGGTGCTGCCCGGCAGTGTGCGGATTCATACGCTGCATTATTATACTGTAGAGGTGCTGCCCGGCAGTGTGAGGATTCATATGCTGCATTAATTATACTGTAGAGGTGCTGCCCGGCCGTGTGAGGATTCATATGCTGCATTAATTATACTGTAGAGGTGCTGCCCGGCAGTGTGCGGAATCATATGCTGCATTAATTATACTGTAGAGGCAGTGGCGTAGCATGGGGGGGCTGGGGGGCCGTGGCCCCGGGCGCAGTTTAATTAGGGGCGCATAATTTCAAAAGAAATTTGCGCCCCTAAAACTTGTGGCCCGGACTGACCCGCCGGGCCCTCGGGTGCCGCCCAAGGGCCCCGCGGGTTGAGGGGACCCAGATGCCGGGCAGCGGGAGTGCCTGCCCGGTCCTGAACGGTGAATCCGTCCGTGTTGAAGGGGAGGCGGCTGCGTGCAGGCGCAGCCGGTCACGTGGTCCGGCTAATCAGGTGGTACTGAGTCTCTGTACCACCTGACTGGCCGGACCGCGTGACATGCGCACGCATGCAGCCGCCTCCCCTTCAACACGGACGGACTCACACGCTGTTCAGGACCGGGCAGGCACTCCCGCTGCCCGGCATCTGGGCCCCCTCAACCCCTGCTGGATCCGGAGCTGGGGCAAGTATCCATGTGAGAGCTGGCTGCCGCTGGGGCAATATCCAGGTGAAAGATGGGGCAAATCCATGAGCTGGGGGCAAATCCATGAGCTGGGGAAAATCCATGTGAGATCTGGGGCAAATCCATGAGCTGGGGCATATCCATGTGTGAGCTGGGGCAAATCCATGTGCGAGCTGGGGCAAATCCATGAGCTGGGGCATATCCATGAGCTGGGGCAAATCCATGTGTGAGCTGGGGCAAATCCATGTGTGAGCTGGGGCATATCCATGTGTGAGCTGGGGCAAATCCATGTGTGAGCTGGGGCAAATCCATGTGTGAGCTGGGGCAAATCCATGAGCTGGGGCAAATACATGAGCTGGGGGCAAATACATGAGCTGGGACAAATACAAGAGCTGGGGCAAAACCATGAGCTGGGGCAAATCCATTAGCTGGGGGCAAATCCATGAGCTGGGGGCAAATCTATGAGCTGGGGCAAATCCATGAGCTGGGGCATATCCATGTGTGAGCTGGGGCAAATCCATGTGTGAGCTGGGGCAAATCCATGAGCTGGGGCATATCCATGTGTGAGCTGGGGCAAATCCATGTGTGAGCTGGGGCAAACCCATGAGCTGGGGCATACCCATGTGTGAGCTGGGGCAAATCCATGAGCTGGGGCATATCCATGTGTGAGCTGGGGCAAATCCATGTGTGAGCTGGGGCAAATCCATGTGTGAGCTGGGGCAAATCCATGAGCTGGGGCAAATCCATGAGCTGGGGCATATCCATGAGCTGGGGCATATCCATGTGTGAGCTGGGGCAAATCCATGCGTGAGCTGGGGCATATCCATGTGTGAGCTGGGGAAAATCCATGTGTGAGCTGGGGCAATATCCATGTGTGAGCTGGGGCAATATCCACGTGTGAGCTGTGGCAATATCCATGTGTGAGCTGGGGCAATATTCATGTGTGAGCTGGGGCAATATCCATGTGTGAGCTGGGGCAATATCCATGTGTGAGCTGGGGCAATATCGATAACGTGTCCACAGGTTGGGGTGGCGCACAATTCTTGGCTGGCCTCGGGCGCTGACAACCCACGCTACGCCACTGTGTAGAGGTGCTGCCCGGCAGTGTGAGGTTTCATATGCTGCATTATTATACTGTAGAGGTGCTGCCCGGCAGTGTGCAGATTCATATGCTGCATTATTATACTGTAGTGGTGCTGCCCGGCAGTGTGCAGATTTATATGCTGCATTATTATACTGTAGTGGTGCTGCCCGGCAGTGTGCAGATTCATATGCTGCATTATTATACTGTAGTGGTGCTGCCCGGCAGTGTGAGGATTCATATGCTGCATTAATTATACTGTAGAGGTGCTGCCCGGCCGTGTGAGGATTCATATGCTGCATTAATTATACTGTAGAGGTGCTGCCCGGCAGTGTGTGGATTCATATGCTGCATTATTATACTGTAGAGGTGCTGCCCGGCAGTGTGCGGAATCATATGCTGCATTATTATACTGTAGAGGTGCTGCCCGGCAGTGTGTGGATTCATATGCTGCATTATTATACTGTAGAGGTGCTGCCCGGCAGTGTGCGGAATCATATGCTGCATTATTATACTGTAGAGGTGCTGCCCGGCAGTGTGCGGATTCATACGCTGCATTATTATACTGTAGAGGTGCTGCCCGGCAGTGTGAGGATTCATATGCTGCATTAATTATACTGTAGAGGTGCTGCCCGGCCGTGTGAGGATTCATATGCTGCATTAATTATACTGTAGAGGTGCTGCCCGGCAGTGTGCGGAATCATATGCTGCATTAATTATACTGTAGAGGCAGTGGCGTAGCGTGAGGGGGGCTGGGTGGGCTGTGGCCCCGGGCGCAGTTTTATTAGGGGCGCATAATTTCAAAAGAAATTTGCGCCCCTAAAACTTGTGGCCCGGACTGACCCGCCGGGCCCTCGGGTGCCGCCCAAGGCCCCCGCGGGTTGAGGGACCCAGATGCCGGCAGCGGGAGTGCCTGCCCGGTCCTGAACAGTGAGTCCGTCCGTGTTGAAGGGGAGGCGGCTGCGTGCAGGCGCAGCCGGTCACGTGGTCCGGCTAATCAGGTGGTACTGAGTCTCTGTACCACCTGACTGGCCGGACCGCGTGACATGCGCACGCATGCAGCCGCCTCCCCTTCAACATGGACGGACTCACTGTTCAGGACCGGGCAGGCACTCCCGCTGCCCGGCATCTGGGCCCCCTCAACCCCTGCTGGATCCGGAGCTGGGGCAAGTATCCATGTGAGAGCTGGCTGCCGCTGGGGCAATATCCAGGTGAAAGATGGGGCAAATCCATGAGCTGGGGGCAAATCCATGAGCTGGGGCAAATCCATGTGAGATCTGGGGCAAATCCATGAGCTGGGGCATATCCATGTGTGAGCTGGGGCAAATCCATGTGCGAGCTGGGGCAAATCCATGAGCTGGGGCATATCCATGAGCTGGGGCAAATCCATGTGTGAGCTGGGGCATATCCATGTGTGAGCTGGGGCAAATCCATGTGTGAGCTGGGGCAAATCCATGTGTGAGCTGGGGCAAATCCATGAGCTGGGGCAAATCCATGAGCTGGGGGCAAATACATGAGCTGGGACAAATACAAGAGCTGGGGGCAAAACCATGAGCTGGGGCAAATCCATTAGCTGGGGGCAAATCCATGAGCTGGGGGCAAATCCATGAGCTGGGGCAAATCCATGAGCTGGGGCATATCCATGTGTGAGCTGGGGCAAATCCATGTGTGAGCTGGGGCAAATCCATGAGCTGGGGCATATCCATGTGTGAGCTGGGGCAAATCCATGTGTGAGCTGGGGCAACCCATGAGCTGGGGCATACCCATGTGTGAGCTGGGGCAAATCCATGAGCTGGGGCATATCCATGTGTGAGCTGGGGCAAATCCATGTGTGAGCTGGGGCAAATCCATGTGTGAGCTGGGGCAAATCCATGAGCTGGGGCAAATCCATGAGCTGGGGCATATCCATGAGCTGGGGCATATCCATGTGTGAGCTGGGGCAAATCCATGCGTGAGCTGGGGCATATCCATGTGTGAGCTGGGGAAAATCCATGTGTGAGCTGGGGCAATATCCACGTGTGAGCTGTGGCAATATCCATGTGTGAGCTGGGGCAATATTCATGTGTGAGCTGGGGCAATATCCATGTGTGAGCTGGGGCAATATCCATGTGTGAGCTGGGGCAATATCCATGTGTTAGCTGGGGCAATATCGATAACGTGTCCACAGGTTGGGGTGGCGCACAATTCTTGGCTGGCCTCGGGCGCTGACAACCCACGCTACGCCACTGTGTAGAGGTGCTGCCCGGCAGTGTGAGGTTTCATATGCTGCATTATTATACTGTAGAGGTGCTGCCCGGCAGTGTGAGGTTTCATATGCTGCATTATTATACTGTAGAGGTGCTGCCCGGCAGTGTGCAGATTCATATGCTGCATTATTATACTGTAGAGGTTCTGCCCGGCAGTGTGTGGATTCATATGCTGCATTATTATACTGTAGAGGTTCTGCCCGGCAGTGTGAGGATTCATATGCTGCATTATTATACTGTAGAGGTGCTGCCCGGCAGTGTGCGGAATCATATGCTGCATTATTATACTGTAGAGGTGCTGCCGGCAGTGTGAGGATTCATATGCTGCATTATTATACTGTAGAGGTGCTGCCCGGCAGTGTGAGGTTTCATATGCTGCATTATTATACTGTAGAGGTGCTGCCCGGCAGTGTGCAGATTCATATGCTGCATTATTATACTGTAGTGGTGCTGCCCGGCAGTGTGCAGATTCATATGCTGCATTATTATACTGTAGTGGTGCTGCCCGGCAGTGTGCAGATTCATATGCTGCATTTATACTGTAGAGGTGCTGCCCGCAGTGTGCAGATTCATATGGTGCATTATTATACTGTAGAGTGCTGCCCGGCAGTGTGAGATTCATATGCTGCATTATTATACTGTAGTGGTGCTGCCCGGCAGTGTGCGGATTCATATGCTGCATTATTATACTGTAGTGGTGCTGCCCGGCAGTGTGGGATTCATATGCTGCATTATTATACTGTAGAGTGCTGCCCGGCAGTGTGTGGATTCATATGCTGCATTATTATACTGTAGAGGTGCTGCCCGGCAGTGTGCGGATTCATATGCTGCTGCATTATTATACTGTAGAGGTGCTGCCGGCAGTGTGAGGATTCATATGCTGCATTATTATACTGTAGTGGTGCTGCCGGCAGTGTGAGGATTCATATGCTGCATTATTATACTGTAGAGGTGCTGCCCGGCAGTGTGAGGATTCATATGCTGCTGCATTATTATACTGTAGAGGTGCTGCCGCGCAGTGTGCGGATTCATATGCTGCATTATTACACTGTAGAGGTGCTGCCCGGCAGTGTGAGGATTCATATGCTGCATTATTATACTGTAGAGGTGCTGCCCGGCAGTGTGAGGATTCATATGCTGCATTATTATACTGTAAAGGTGCTGCCCGGCAGTGTGAGGATTCATATGCTGCATTATTATACTGTAGAGGTGCTGCCCGGCAGTGTGAGGATTCTTATGCTGCACTATTATACTGTAGAGGTGCTGCCCGGCAGTGTGCAGATTCATATGCTGCATTATTATACTGTAGAGGTGCTGCCCGGCAGTGTGCAGATTCATATGCTGCATTATTATACTGTAGAGGTGCTGCCCGGCAGTGTGCGGATTCATATGCTGCATTATTATACTGTAGTGGTGCTGCCCGGCAGTGTGAGGATTCATATGCTGCATTATTATACTGTAGTGGTGCTGCCCGGCAGTGTGCAGATTCATATGCTGCATTATTATACTGTAGAGGTGCTGCCCGGCAGTGTGAGGATTCATATGCTGCATTATTATACTGTAGCGGTGCTGCGCGGCAGTGTGAGGATTCATATGCTGCATTATTATACTGTAGAGGTGCTGCCCGGCAGTGTGCGGATTCTTATGCTGCATTAATTATACTGTAGAGGCGCTGCCCGGCAGTGTGAGGATTCATATGCTGCATTATTATACTGTAGAGGTGCTGCCCGGCAGTGTGAGGATTCATATAATGCATTAATTATACTGTAGAGGTGCTGCCCGGCAGTGTGAGGATTCATAAGCTGCATTATTATACTGTAGAGGTGCTGCCCGGCAGTGTGAGGATTCATATGCTGCATTAATTATACTGTAGAGGTGCTGCCCGGCCGTGTGTGGATTCATATGCTGCATTATTATACTGTAGAGGTGTTGCCCGGCAGTGTGCGGATTCATATGCTGCATTATTATACTGTAGAGGTTCTGCCAGGCAGTGTGAGGATTCATATGCTGCATTATTATACTGTAGAGGTGCTGCCCGGCCGTGTGCGGATTCATATGCTGCATTATTATACTGTAGAGGTGCTGCCCGGCAGTGTGAGGATTCATATGCTGCATTATTATACTGTAGAGGTGCTGCCCGGCAGTGTGAGGATTCATATGCTGCATTTTTATACTGTAGAGGTGCTGCCGGCAGTGTGAGGATTCATATGCCGCATTATTATACTGTAGAGGTGCTGCCCGGCAGTGTGAGGATTCATATGCTGCATTATTATACTGTAGAGGTGCTGCCGGCAGTGTGAGGATTCATATGCTGCATTATTATACTGTAGTGGTGCTGCCCGGCAGTGTGAGGATTCACATGCTGCATTATTATACTGTAGTGGTGCTGCCCGGCAGTGTGAGGATTCACATGCTGCATTATTATACTGTAGAGGTGCTGCCGGCAGTGTGAGGATTCATATGCTGCATTATTATACTGTAGAGGTGCTGCCCGGCAGTGTGAGGATTCATATGCTGCATTATTATACTGTAGAGGTGCTGCCGGCAGTGTGAGGATTCATATGCTGCATTATTATACTGTAGAGGTTCTGCCCGGCAGTGTGAGGATTCATATGCTGCATTATTATACTGTAGAGGTGCTGCCCGGCAGTGTGAGGATTCATATGCTGCATTATTATACTGTAGAGGTGCTGCCCGGCAGTGTGAGGATTCATATGCTGCATTATTATACTGTAGAGGTGCTGCCCGGCAGTGTGAGGATTCATATGCTGCATTATTATACTGTAGAGGTGCTGCCCGGCAGTGTGTGGATTCATATGCTGCATTATTATACTGTAGAGGTGCTGCCCGGCAGTGTGAGGATTCATATGCTGCATTACGTATACTATAGAGGTGCTGCCCGGCAGTGTGCGGAATCATATGCTGCATTATTATACAGTAGAGGTGCTGCCCGGCATTGCATAATATATATATATATATATATATATATATATATATATATGGTGTAACAAAGTACATCCTGGTATAACAATCACCATAGACTATTCTGAGATACCATTTTACCTCAATCACCTAAGGCTAGGGTCAGACTGAGGCAGTGCGAACGCGCGTGCAGGCGCACTTAATCACGGCCGTAGTAGCAGCAAATGCCGGGCAATGACGGCCAATATACAAAGTACGGTCGCACAAAAGTCCGGCTGCGCAACACAAGTGGCAAATGGACGCATTTTGTCGAGAACGTAAAACCGCTAGTACGGTTGTACAGAGTGCGCTGCGTCCGCTAACGGCGTGTGTGCGTGAATTGGAGATGTCAGACGCTGCTAATGTCCGGCCAACATAACGTCCAGATGCACAAAGTGTTTTATTGATGATCCGTACAAAATCACGAACGCAAATGCGCATCGTATGACCGCTATCGCGTACTCCGTGAAAAAATGCGTCCATTCGTTCGAACGCACTTTTTCACAGACAACGTGAAAATGCGTTAGTCTGACCCTAGCCTTAAGCAGGGGTCAGCAACCTTGATTCTCTAGATGTTTTGGAACTACAACTCCCATGATGCTTGGACACTCTTTAGGTTGACAGAGCATCATGGAAAATGTAGTTCCAACACAGCTGGGGGACCAATGTTGCTGGCCCCTGACCAAAAGGAGCCTACTACAGATACCTTATCTGTACACAATCAACTATATCAAGCTCTACTAGACACATCCGAAGTCTTCATCATCTATTTATTTATTTGCAAAGTATCATGTGTCCAAAGAGATAATATAACAGGCCAGGTACACCACAATCATCACAAAGGGCCACATTACAATCTTGGTGCTAATGTTAACGCTCACCTGCGTGAGCCTTTAACGTTAGTCGCGGTGGCCACCGCAGATTACAATTCAAACACTAACGGGTTAAGTAACCAGTTTGCGTTTGGTATCTTGTGCTTTTCAGCGCGAGGTTACTGTACTTTGCGCTCCTTATGCTTAACATGGGGAGCGCAAAGTGTTAATCAGCGTTAGGATTACAATCTACTAGCGCTGATTAACGTCCAGCCACAGTTAACAGAAAGTTAACCACAGCCAGGACTTGGTGTTAACGGATTCTGCAGAATCCATTAACACCATCAAAAAAATTTAAAAAGTGATTGTATACTCACCTCCTGTCCCGCGGCTAGGACCGTGTCTCCGTCCGACTCCTCCATCCGGCAGGAGCAGGGAAAGACTGGGGGAAAAAGTATCACTACGCCGACCGGCCGGATCTCGCGAGGCAAGATCCGGCAGGTCATGTGACCGCCAGCGTCTGGCTCAATGGAGTCCTATGGACTCCATCGAGTGGATGCTCGCAGAGGTGCTCAGTGCCGCCGCGAGCATCCCGGGGCTTTGCGCCCGGTAACAATGCAGGCAGCTTTTTTAGCGCCTGCATTGTAATTCCACGCTAAAACGGGGGTGCTAGGGGGAATACTGCGGGCGCAGTTTTTTCCTCCCTAGCGCCCCCATTTTAGCGTGGAGAATGTAATGTGGTGTTTAAGAGCTTTTCTGGGAAGCTACCACCCTACCTGAGTAGGTTGCTTCCCCCAGCAGTCCCCTCATCCTATAACCTCAGATCCAGGACCAGCACCTTACTTGCAATACCACAATACAAAAAGAAAGTGGCTCGATCCTCATTTTCCCACAGAGCACCGCAATTATGCAATAACCTCCCAGACGCCATCAAATCTTCCCCCAGACTAAAGTCACTTAAGACTTCCCTATTAACATACCTCAATACGGAATGCACCTGTAAACATGTAATATAGTGACTATATACGGAATGCACCTGTAAACATGTAATATAGTGACTATATACGGAATGCACCTGTAAACATGTAACATAGTGACTATATACGGAATGCACCTGTAAACATGTAACCTAGTGACTGACTATACAGTGGCAAAACAAAGTATGTGAACCCTTTGGGATTACGTGGAGTTTTGCATGAATTGGTCATAAAATGTGCTCTGATCTTCATCTAAGTCACAACAATTTGAAAAACACAGTCTGCTTAAAATAATACAACACAAACATTATATGTTTTCATGTGTTTATTGAACATAACATGTAAACATTCACAGTGCAGGGTGGAAAAAGTATGTGAACCCCTAGCCTAATGACTTCTCCAAGAGCTAATTGGAGCCAGGAGTGAGCCAACCTTGAGTCCAATCAGTGTGATATTATTGGATGTGTTGCTGAAAGCTGTCCTGTGTCACGTTCTAACCCTGTCTCCCTGCCCTCTGTATTCCTTATGTCTGTGTTTCCCTGTGCTGCTTTCCCTGACATGCAGCTCAGGGGTTAAGTTCATGGCTCGTTGAGCTTCTGTTGGTGTTTATGGGCTGATTACTCCCCTTTATAAAGCCATGGGCCCATATCACCATGCTCTTGCATCCTGGTTCACTTCAGCCACAGATTTGTTCCTGAGAGCTCCCTGTTTTCCATCCTAGTTCTATCTCAGTGTTTCCCCCTTGTCTGAGTTCTAGGTTTCTGATTGACTTCCTGGTATTGACCCTCTGGCCTGGCTGACGGATTTTCTCTGGTGCTATATCCCCGCTTTGGCTCAAGGTATACGTTTTGGTTTTGACCCCTGGCTTATTTATTGACCACTCTTCTGGATATCCCTAGCTGTCCTGTGCTTATCGTATTATATTTTGTGTGTCCCTGTAGACCACGGCTTTAGTATATTGAAGTCCTGCCCTGCAAGTTGTTGAGTATATTCTCCTTCAGGTGTCTGTGTTTTCCCAGGACTCTGCACGGCTACAAGGTAACCTTTTTCTATTAGTGCAGATTCGGCCACTCTAAGGACCGATCTATCAGTATAGGGCTCCTTTGGTATTTAGCCGTGCAGAGGTCCCCGGTGTCTACTGTGGTTTATTTACTTTTCCTGATCGTTGTCATGCATCTCTGCATATAGCGGCTTTTCCTCTTACCTGGGCCCTACTTGGCACATGCCAGGTACCGCCATTGTGGCTGATCGTGACATCCTGTCCTTTAAAAACCCACACCAGTTTTGGGTTTACTGGTTTCAAGAAGCACTGCCTGATGTGAACCATGCCTCGCAGAAAAAAGCTCTCAGAAGACCTACGATCAAGAATTGTTGACTTGCATGAAGCTGGAAAGGGTTACAAAAGTATCTCCAAAAGCCTTGATGTTCATGTGTCCTCGGTAAGACAGACTGTCTACAAATGGAGAAAGTTCAGCACTGTTGCTACTCTCCCTAGGCGTGGTCGTCCTGTAAAGATGACTGCAAGAGCACAGCGCAGAATGCTTAATGAGGTAAAGAAGAATCCTAGAGTGTCAGCTAAAGACTTACAGAAATCTCTGGCACATGCTAACATTTTTGTTGACACCTCTACAATAAGGAAAACCTTAAACAAGAATGGAGTACATGGGAGGACACCACGGAGGAAGCCATTGCTGTCCAAAAAGAATATTGCAGCACGTTTGAAGTTTGCAAAAGAGCACCTGGATGTTCCACAGCACTACTGGCAAAATATTCTGGACAGATGAAACCAAAATTGTGTTGTTTGGAAAAAAACACACAACACTGTGTGGAGAAAAAAAGGCACAGCACACCAACATCAAAACCTCATCCCCACTGTAAAACATGGCGGAGGGAGCATCATGGTTTGGGGCTGCTTTGCTGCCTTAGGGCCTGGACGGATTGTTGTCATTGATGGAAAAATGAATTCCAGAGTTTATCAAGACATTTTGCAGGAAAACGTAAGACCATCTGTCTGCCAACTGAAGCTCCGCAGAGGATGGGTGATGCAACAGGACAATGACCCAAAGCATACAAGTAATTCAACAAAAGAATGGCTTCAACAAAACAAAATACGCCTTCTGGAGTGGCCCAGTCAGAGTCCTGACCTCAACCCGATTGAAATGCTGTGGCATGACCTTTAGGCTAGGGTCAGACGAGCGTGATTTCTACGGACTGTACGTCCGTGCACACGGACGGACGTCAGTACGGAAGACACAGTAGTGGTCACAGTCTGTTTTTTTTTTTCAGTGACGTATATTTTGACGGATGTAGGAGAGAAAATAAATTAAAAAGCAAAACCATTTTGTCCGTGAAAAATGCTGGATGTATAAATGCAGTCCGTCTGACCACGTTCCATCACTCACACACAAAGCTATGCAGACGTTGCGGACGCAGCGCACTTTGTGCGGCCGTTCTAGGGGTTGTACGTTCTTGCCTGCCTTGCGTCCGTGGGCCGCGGCCGTTGTGCGTCCGCAGTTCAGTGCGGACGTACTTCATGTGTCGGGCTCCAATGGACTTTCTTTCATGCTATCACGGACGTACTTTTAGGCGCAATCACGGACGTGAACACTACGCTCGTCTGACAGCAGCCTAAGAGAGCGATTCACACCAGACATCCCAAGAATATTGCCACACTGAAACAGTTTTGTGAAGAGGAGTGGTCCAAAATTACTCCAGATCATTGTGCAGGTCTGATCTGCAACTACAGGAAACGTTTGGTTCAGGTTATTGCTGCCAAAGGAGGGTCAATCAGTTATTAAGTCCAAAGGTTCACATACTTTTTCCACCCTGCACTGCGAATGTTTACATGTTCTGTTCAATAAAAACATGAAAACATATAATGTTTGTTGTATTTTAAGCAGACTGTGTTTTTCAAATTGTTGTGACTTAGATGAAGATCAGAGCACATTTTATGACCAATTCATGAAAACCTCCACGTAATCCCAAAGGGTTCACATACTTTTTCTTACCACTGTATACAGAATGCACCTGTAAACATGTAACAATCAGGGTTATTCAAAGAGATCCGAATTGCTTGAGAAAGGTAACCGAACGCTGAAAATCAGCGTTCGGTTACCTTTCCTGGCCATTTGGCTATCCAGAGAGCAGGCAATTCGCCAATTCCTGGCGAATTGCCTGCACATACGGTGTCTGTTCGGTGCCTGTTCGAGGGCAGTGAAATCCCCATAGAGAAGCAATGCTTCGGCTATTCAGAGAACACAAACCAGCAGTGAAAGGTTCCCGAAATGCCCTGCAATTCGGTGGTTTAATTCGGCAAGTTAATTCAGGAGAATCCCATAGGCTTCAATGTTAAAAATATTCCCGTTTTAATTCAATATCTAATAAACCATTCATTATAAAATTCTGCAGTAAAGAGTCTCTTTATTTATCTTTTTATTTTATTTTTTTTAAGTTTACTTATTTTTTCTGTAAAAGCCCTTTTTATTATCATTCCCTGGACCTCATATGTAAATTTCAGACATTTTCGCTCAGTAGTTTCTTTGCAAACAGCTTTTTACTTTCACATTCATACAAACTGTTTTGCTAATTTATTCACCTCCCTCTGTCTGGTGGTTTTGCTGCTGTGATCGGCTCCTGCTCGGGTTTTTCCGGCGTCTTCGGGTTAATCCAGAGGGTTTTCGGCATGCATTCGGCGGGTTTGCGGCAGCTTTTCCATGCAATTCGGGGACCCTGTGGTGCTTGCTGAATACACCGCAGGGTCACCGAAATGGGATCGGCAACACGAACCGAATTGAAGGGAATGAAAAGTCACCGAACGTGCGGTGACTTTTCGAATCTCTTTGGATAACCCTGATAGTGACTATATCCAGAATGCACCTGTAAACATGTAACACAGTGACTATATAGAGAATGCACCTGTAAACATGTAACACAGTGACTATATACAGAATGCACTTGTAAACATGTAACATAGTGACTATATACAGAATGCACCTGTAAACATGTAACACAGTGACTACATACAGAATGCACTTGTAAACATGTAACACAGTGACTACATACAGAATGCACTTGTAAACATGTAACATAGTGACTATATACAGAATGCGCCTGTAAACATGTAACATACAGGGTTATTCAAAGAGATCCGAATTGTGGCCGAAAGGTAACCGAACAGTGAAATTCAGGGTACGGTTACCTTTCCTGGCCATTCGGCTATTCAGAGAGCAGGCAGTTTGCCAAATGTTGGAGAATTGCCTGCACGTATGGTGCCCGTTCGTTGCCTTTTCGAAGCGATGCTTCGTCTATTCAGAGAACACAAACCAGCAAGGAAACGTTGCCTGCTGTTCGGTGGTTTCATTCGGCAGATTTATTCAGGCGAATCGAATCCCATCGGCTTCAATGTTAAAAATATTCCAGTCTTAATCCAATATCTAATAAACCGTTCATTATAATATTCTGCAGTAAAAAGTCTCTTCATGTATAGATTAGGCATTCTTGGGTTTTTTGTGCAAATTTTTTATCCGTTTTTTTTAAATCCTTTTTTCTTTTTTTCTGTAACAGTCTTTTTATTATCATTCATTGGATCTTATATGTAAATTTCAGACATTTTCGTTCAGTAGTTTCTTTGCAAACAGCGTTTCACTTTTCAAAGATTCAAGCATACTGTTTTGGTTTTTTTTTCACTCCATTCGTCTGCAGTGTCGGGTTTTTCCAGCTGCTGCTCTGCGCTGTGATCGGCTCCTGCTCGGGTTTCTCCGGCGTGTTCGGGGTTAATCCAGATGTTTTCGGTGTGTGTTTGCGGTTTTGCAGTGAGCGTTCGGTGGGTTTGCGGCAGGTTTATCCTTCACTACGACGGCCCTGTGTTGCTTGCTGAATACACTGCAGGGTCGCCGAAATGGGATCGCCAAATCTCACCGAATTGAAGAGAATGAAAAGTCACCGAACGTGCGTGGACTTTTCGATTCTCTTTGAACAACCCTGATAGTGACTATATTTCCTACATATTTATTTTCTGTATTAATCTGTATATTTGTGTTTTGTTTTTAATATCTTACAGAAATACAAAGTAATAAAATGCAACGACTGTAACAATTCAATGTTCATGAACCCAGGACATAATTGAAAACGAGAGAAATCTCAATGTATATTGCCCATGTAGCTGAGCCAGAGTAAAAAAATGATTATTCGTTTTTATTTCCATCCCTCCAGACATGCTAAAATCTTTCAAAGCCTTTTCATTCTCTGGTTTAGCCATTGTGATAAAAATAAGACCCTCTAGCAGCGTTAATTTACACCTTGCACAAACTATCAGAGTTATTCAAAGAGAGCCGAATTGGCTCCGAAATTGCACCGAACGGTGAATTTCACTGTACGGTACAATTTCGTGGCTATTCAGAAAGCTGTCCATTCGCCAAATATTGGCGAATTGCCAGCAAAATCCAATGATGTTCGGCAGCAGTAAAAGTCCCCCATAGAGAAGCAATGGTTAATCTATTCAGAGACACCGAACAGCAGAGAAAAGTCAGTGAAATGCCCTGATTTTAGGTCTGTGTTTGTATCTCTGTACCATATGTCTTTCCCTGTAAGTGCGAACCGAACACCCGAATTGGTAAAGCGCCCCCTCCCGAAACTTGTGTCTGGCTCCCTCTCTGAACAGCCGGAACCGCGCGCTCATTACCCGTCTGGTTTATCTTGTGAGTCAGTGGCTCCCCGAGGTAATTCTAACAAATGACTGGAGAATCTTCACAAGTTAACAAAATGAAACTATATGAGAACGTGTTGCCACGACAACGGCAAGTGCTTTTCTAATAATCTCAGTATTGTTGGCATTACCTCTTCAGGACATTGTGTAGGCTCGGGTCTACTGCTGTATACATACATACAGTCTTCACTAACAAAGGGAAACGATACACACTGACAGGGAATCAGTAAACGGGACTAAAACAGAACAATCATTTCGGTGTGATATTATGAACTATAATGGCTACTTTAATTAGCTAGATTTATTGCTTTCTTAGACTATCTTCAAGTCATTTCAGTGTTGCCTTATGGGTGTGTGATTGGTTTGGGGATTTACTTCTCTTTATTATAGGCAGTTGAGGCTTCGGCTCACGGTCGACTCAACACAGGTTGAGCGCTTGAGAGTTGGCATCTCCCAATGGAAACTGTGGTCTTCTTCAGGAAAACCTCCGGTTCTAGTTTCACCTTAGATGCCAATAATTAAAGTAATAAGGGAGGTGGCGCTATTGGAGGTGGTGTGTATTCAATTCCATAACTGATGACATTCTCATGAGCAGAGGGCAACCTAACAAGCCTGGTGGCCATTGGGTTCTCAAGGTTTCACTGTGAGGAAGACCATGACTTGCAAAGTTGATGGGTTTGGTCTGTTTGGGTCTTATAGGGTTTTGTTATTCTTGGGTTTTAAATCACATTTAAAAGTTAAAACATATCCATGAATTGGATAAGATATGTACACTGTCTGGCCAAGAAAAAGTCACACACGCTAATACTTGGTTGTGCCGCCTTTTGCTGTGATTGCGGCACGCATTCGCCACGGCATTATGTCGATAAGCTCATGCAATGTCATTGCATTTATTTGCGTCCAGAGTGGCATTAATTTGTGGCCAAGATCTTGTGTTGATGATGGGAGAGTCACAGCGCTGCGTAAAGTCTTCTCCAGCACATTATCCCAAAGATTCTCAATGGGGTTAAGGTGTAGAATGTGCAGTGGCCAATCCATGTGTGAAAATGATGTCTCCAGCTGTCTCGTGTTTTTTGGCCAGGCAGTGTATATCTTTTAATACCGTACACCCTTATAAAATTCATTGCAAACGCACCTCTCATTCTTATCTACAGGGTGGCCGCCATCTTGGAAGCAGAATTGACAAAGCACTGACACAGCAATCTGAAGTCCAATCAGAGCTGTCGATGTTTACCTGTGAGGAGAAATCAGAAAAGTCAGTCTATAGGAGAAAGGAGCGTTCCATAACTACAAAATTGTTGTATGAGCTGTGTTTTCCAGGCATTGCCGCACGCGACCCATCACCCGACCCATGAGGAGCACATTCCATCCAGATGCAGATAGTAGCTAGGATTCGCAATCAGGGAATCCTTATCCCCTCTGGTTCTTGTTTGTTTAACACAGAAGCAGAGCATTGAATCTGACAGGCGCGAGGAGCGTTTAGGCCATCTGGTCTGCTACTGTCTTATCTACTTCAGAATTAAATACCCATTTAATTCCTATCACATTACATGTTCCCGACACCGCCGTTTCATTTATTTCTTTTTTGTTATATTCTGTTCATTCTCGAGTGGAATTTAATTAAAGGTAGCGGGCGGGGGTTGGGACCCGCACACAGCAAATGCTTTTAAAAGTCAAACACAAATGATACTTTATATCAAATGCTGATTTTGAAGAACAAGTATATGTAAATTGTGTTAAATTAAAAAAGGTAGAGATAGAAGGCAAAGAATTACCATGTTAAGGGAAACACAATCAGACAGAATCCTGAATGTTTTATAGTTTAAGAATAAATCGGTTTAATCTCGGATTATGGCATTTCCGTGTCAATGAATAATTCTTCATATTCCTTTTTTTCAGACTCCTCCTGATAAATAGTGGCCAGTGTATTGGGTTCCTGGGTAATGGTGATAAGTATCAAGAAGGTCTCATGACTTTCTGAACATGTAGGTAGGATGATGTTTGGAGGTAGTTGGGAAAGGAAACCTAACTAGCATTGATGGAATTATTAGAGGTGAAAGACACATGGTGCCCAATTCCATAGTTGATGGTAAAATGGAGACGGTAAGTAGGAAAATCTGAGCAGATACTCCTTACGGTCTCCATTTTACGGCCGTATTCTGGAGTAGGAGCTTCATTAGTGCCAGGCCCAGGAATGAACCATAAGGCTGACAGATACTACCAGCAGCGCACCAACTCAAGTATCGAGTCGCGGAGTCCATAGGACTCCATGGAGCCTTGCACTTCCCGGCCGGGAGCTCACCATGAGATGGCTCTTGAGAGATTGTGCAGCGCCATAAAAGGTATACAAGGAATTATTTGTTCCCAGTCTCACTCTGCTTGCGACGAGTGGAAGAGACGGATCACATCACCCTCTCCGCCAGGAGTAAGGGGTGAGTATGGTATTCGATGGGGGGTTTCAGAGTGTGTTACGTGATTTTGCAAATGCAGAATCAATTAACACCAGCTTTGAGGAGACGTTCTTTCACAGCCCAGTTTGCGGCAAGACTGGAATAGTGATTTCCCTTGATAAGTACTGGAAACGCTATGTGTAACGTCTCCCGCAGTTATTTTGTTGACAACATTGGAATATGGCCCATTGTGTGAGGACTTAAGCCGGCGCCGCTTCTGCCCTGACTCCCAGGACACAAGTCTGCATGCCACTCCTCTGCCAGGCGTAAGGGGTGACCTACATCCTGCGGCGCACTCACCCTCAGTGCAGGCACCTTCAAGGCTTGAGAAAAGACAGTTTATGGCCAAAATGTTGCTGTTTCCCCCAATATATCTATGCTGTCTGCAGTCAAAGTGGATTGCCTGGACCTTTTTCCTTTTCGTACACCTCTGAGTCTTGGCATGCAGAGTAAGATAAATATCCCTGCAAGTTGCACAATTCACTATCCGTAACAGATGACCATTTGCTTTCATTTCAGGGATACTCTATTGAACATACAGTTCCCTTTATTCTCCTTAAATAATTGAGTAGAAGCTGCCGACACCCTCTGACTATCTATTCTCTTATTTATTTTTTCATTTTGAGCAATTTTACTCACCTTTTCTCGCTCGTCATGCGCAGCTCCTCCTCTTCGGCTCAGGGACTCTTGAACCTGGAAGTCCCTGACGCATTTCTAAACAATTTTCGGTCCTACGCAACTTGTGTAGTATTGCAAATGCAAATTTCACACCGCCATGAGATTTGTGCATTTTACGTACCCAAATTCCATAGCGCCTGTGCAGAATGATGGATCAGAGCTGCGCGCATGCACAGATACAATCCCTCAGCTGCCTATCTGACAACGCTCGCTACAGTGGGTGGTAGCAATATGTCATATGTCTTTTTCCCAAAGACAACCACTGGATATGAGGCTGAGCACGTTCACTCAACTTTTTTGGTCAACCATGTCGAGGCCTGTTCTGAGTGGAACCTGTCCTGTTAAACCGCTGTATGGTCTTGGCCATCAGGCTGCAGCTCAGTTTCAGGGTCTTGGCAATCTTCTTATAGCCTCGGCCATCTTTATGTAGAGCAACAATTCTTTTTTTCAGATCCTCAGAGAGTTCTTTGCCATGATGTGCCATGTTGAACTTCCAGTGACCAGTATGAGAGAGTGAGAGCGATAACACCAAATTTAACACACCTGCTCCCCATTCACACCTGAGACCTTGTAACACTAATGAGTCACTTGACACCGAGGAGGGAAAATGGCTAATTGGGCCCAATTTGAACATTTTCACTTAGGAGTGTAGTCCCTTTTGTTTGCAGCGGTTTAGACATTAATGGCTGTGTGTGTTGTGATATTTTGAGGGACAGTAAATTTACACTGTTACACAAGCTGCACACTCACTACTTTACATTGTAACAAAGTGTAATTTCTTCAGTGTTTTCACATGAAAAGATAAAATATTTACAAAAATGTGAGAGGAACATTCACTTTGTGAGATACTGTACACTGAGCTATTTTGTGCAAATATTACAAATGATTCCTTCAATATCCTTCAAGTGGTTCTTATTGTGAATCCTGACCTTGCATGGGACCAGTGAGCATCTCCCATGTTTGATAAGACGTACTGGTCAATGTACTCTCTGTGGCTTTAAGACAAGAATGAATACTGTTGTATACATAGCAGGGCCCAAAATGTCAAGTCCCAAGCTACTAACCAGGCCATAAGAGTTACTCGCCACCAGTTGCGCCACCTAACCCCTACCCAGCCCTTAACTCTGTCCCTAATCACACCCCCTTAATCACACCCCCTTAAATTATCTTATGAATTTGCACTGTTAAAGGGTTTATTTAGAATAAAGTTACATAAATAACATTAATACCCAGACATCAGACCCCAGATACATGTATACCCAGTCATCAGACCCCAGTGTGAGCAGAGTGAGGAGGCAGGGAAGCTCCTCTCCATCCCCCTGCCAGTGACAGAGACGAGCTGGATCAGGTTAGGCAGCTGTTCCCTGCCACCGTGCAGCCTGGGGAATTGGGGCTCCACGGTGGCACCACTAGAATACACAGCACAAAATATTTTATTGTGCTGCCTGTGTGTGTATTTCACTCGCCCTCACTTAATTTCCAGTCGCCAAATGCTAGTAGGCGAGTGGAAATTTTGAGCCCTGCACATAGGGCCCTATTGGGTCCTACAGCCAGGTTCCCTAATGTCAACATCCCGATGGCCAATTTACAGACAGAACAAGTGCCGGACATACCAAGTTCCCTACACGGCCAACTTCCAGACATCCACAATCCCAGCACCTAACCCTATTACTAACACCCTAACCCTTAGTGAGTTAGGGTTAGGACTAGGTTTAGAGGGGTTAGGGTTAGGGCTAGATTTAGGGGGTTAAGGTTAGGGCTAGTTTTGGGGGGTTAGGGCTGTTTAGGGGGTTAGGGCTAGGTTTAGGAGGGGTTAGGGCTAGGTTTAGGGGGTTAGGTTTAGTGGGTTCGGGATCAGGGTTAGTGTTAGCCGCTGGGCTTTTGGATGTCTGGAAGTTGGCCGTCAGGGAGTTGTCTGTGTAGGGAAGTTGGCCGCCAGTGAGTTGTCTGTGTAGGGAAGTTGGCCGTCAGGGAGTTGTCGGTGTAGGGAAGTTGGCCGTCAGGGAGTTGTCTGTGTAGTGAAGATGGCCGTCAGGGAGTTGTCTGTGTAGGGAAGATGGCCGCCAGTGAGTTGTCTGTGTAGGGAAGTTGGCCGCCAGTGAGTTGTCTGTGTAGGGAAGTTGGCCGTCAGGGAGTTGTCGGTGTAGGGAAGTTGGCCGTCAGGGAGTTGTCTGTGTAGTGAAGATGGCCGTCAGGAGTTGTCTGTGTAGTGAAGATGGCCGTCAGGGAGTTGTCTGTGTAGGGAAGATGGCCGCAGTGAGTTGTCTGTGTAGGGAAGTTGGCCGCCAGTGAGTTGTCTGTGTAGGGAAGTTGGCCGTCAGGGAGTTGTCGGTGTAGGAAGTTGGCCGTCAGGGAGTTGTCTGTGTAGTGAAGATGGCCGTCAGGGAGTTGTCTGTGTAGTGAAGATGGCCGTCAGGGAGTTGTCTGTGTAGGGAAGATGGCCGCCAGTGAGTTGTCTGTGTAGGGAAGTTGGCCGTCAGGGAGTTGTCGGTGTAGGGAAGTTGGCCGTCAGGGAGTTGTCGGTGTAGGGAAGTTGGCCGTCAGGGAGTTGTCTGTGTAGGGAAGTTGGCCGTGTAGGGAAGTTGGCCGTGTAGGGAAGTTGACCGTCAGGGAGTTTTCTGTGTAGGGAAGTTGGCCGTCGGGATTTTGGCATTAGGGAAGCTGGTTGTAGGGATTTCGACCCAAACCCTGCCCTATTCCCTAGTTGACGCTAACATGGAGATGGTGAGCAGGATAATATGTGCTTTCATATTTACCCTTACTGTCCATGTTAACGTCGTATTTTGGGAAGAAGCTGTCGCAGCACCTTGCCCCAGAATGCAGCGCTAACCTCCTGATACCTGTAGTACTGCTTCTGTGCCACTGCGAGTATCAGCTCCTTGAGTCCATAGAACTCCATGGAGCCATGCACTTCTGGGCTGCAAGCTCTGTGCAACCTCGCTCTCGCAAGATCACACAACGCCATGGAGTGATCGCGGAGGGGGACTAGGAGCTATTTCTTCACAGTCTCACTCTTCTCCCGGCAAAAAGAAGCAGCGGATAGCGCCTTGCTTTTCGACGCGAGTTGAGAGGTGAGAATGGGCTTTTTAGGGGCTGTTTTAGAGCATGTTAAATGAGGTTACATTTGCAGAATCATTTAGCACCAGCTTTTAGAAGGTGGTAAAATTTGTCAATTGGCGTCCTGATGGTAACAAGCGCCAGCACCTTGGAATACCTCACTTATCGAGACACTTAACCCCTTAAGGACCAATGATGGAACTGTTCTGTCATAAATGCATTGATCTTAAGACCCTTGGCCCTTAAGGGGTTAAAATGATTGCGGTCCCCTTTGTTAAGTATAGGAGGCGCTAAGTACAGTAAGCTCGCGCAAGCTGCGAGGCGCAAACTGATTTCACCCCAGTATAGCGTCAACTATGGAATATCGATGGCAGATGTTAAACTTTGATTACAAATCAAGACGCTACATTAGAACCAACTACGCTATGGAGCCCATAGTATTTTATTAGCCCCTCATTTCTATCTTTCCTGTCTGCGTTTCATGCGTGTAAACAGTCGTGACACCGCAGCAAGGATGGGAATAAATTAGCACGAGACGTCACTCAGCTGCTGCAGTTTCCAGAAACCTTTCACACTGGGTGATGAAAATAGAGAAATCCCAGATGACAAAGAGCTGGAGATTTATCAGAATTCTGATCACTTGATAGAAAAACACTTGCCTGGATCCACTGCTGGTTCTGTCCGTCAACGTATCTGTTAAAATCAACCTCTCCAGTAAGTGTCCTTGGGCAAGACACCTAACGGTACATACTCGCCACCCAGGACATACTTATAAAACGAGAGAAATCTCAATGTATCCTTCCTGGTAAAATACTTTCTAAAAAGAGAAGAACTATACACTACCTGGTCAAAAAAAAGTCACCAACTGTCGCACAAGCCTATTATGATCTGGGGTGGCTTCACTTGGTCAGGTCTAGGTTCGGCAACGTTATTTGCCCAAAAAATGAATATACTGAATGAGCAGGTTTTCCCATCAGTGGGTTTTTTTCTCCCCTGGTGGCACAGCGGGCATATTCCAAGATGGCAATGCCAGGATTCATCGGGCTCACATTGTGCAAGAGTGGTTGAGGGAGCATGAGACATCATTTTCACACATGGATTGGCCACCGCACAGTCCAGACCTTAACCCCATTGAGAATCTTTGGGATAATGTGCTGGAGAAGACTTTGCGCAGCGCTGCGACTCTCCCATCATCAACACAAGATCTTGGCCACAAATTAATGCCGCTCTGGACGCAAATAAATGCTGTGATATTGCATGAGCTTATCCAAACGATGCCGCGGCGAATGCGTGCCGCAATCACAGCAAAAGGCGACACAACCAAATATTACAGTGTGTGACTTTATTTTTACTCCCGGGACTGCAGCGCTGATTGAGCCTGGAATTGCAATAAAGGTGACTTTTAGAAGAAAGTGAAAGGTGAAAATGGGAGGGTGTGGAAGTGGTCCGGGAGAGTTCATGTTAACCCCTCAGTTCCCCTCCCATTTTATCTCCGGAGTATGCCTTAAGGCTAGGGTCAGACAAACGCATTTTTCACGTCGTCCGTGAAAAAGTGCGTTCGAACGAATGGACGTATTTTTACACGGAATACGCGATAGCGGTCATACGATGCGCATTTTCGTCCGTGATTTTGTACGGATCATCAATAAAACACTTTTTGCGTCTGGACGTTATGTTGGCCAGACATTAGCAGCGTCTGACGTCTCCTAATTACGCACACATGCCGCTAGCGGACGCAGGGCACTCTGTACGTCAGTACTAGCGGTTTGACGTTCTTGAAAAAATGCGTTTGTTTGCCACTTGCGTTGCGCGGCCGGACGTTTGTGCGTCGGTACTTCGGATATTGTCCGTCATTGGCCGTCATTTGCTGCTACTATGGCCGTGATAAAGTGCAGTTGCACGCGCGTTCGCACTGCGTTCGTCTGACCCCAGCCTTAAATGGGATTTATAAAAAGCAAAGTTACTAATCCTAACGCTAACTAGGGATGAGCTGTTCGGGTTCGGACGGTTCGGAGTTCGACCCGAACTTTGGCAGTTCGAAAGTTCGCGAATTTCGAACTTTTTGGGCGTGTTCGGTTCGAGTTCGAAAAAAAAAAAAAGGAAATTTTGAAAAAAGTATAGAAAATGCTTAAAAAAATACTAAAAAATCTAGAAATAAAGAGACTCTTTACTGCAGAATATTATAAGCAACGGTTTATTAGATATTGAATTAAAAACTAATGTGTACGTGGAAAGATTATCAACTCTAAATGACCTCTGTTCACAAACGGGCATAACACCAGGTGTTTTTAGTCTGGTAATCAATTTGATACATTGCACAATATAGTGAGGGGGTGGGGTGGTGTCTGCTTCTGATTGAGATTTGAGAATTAATTTCCCTAAAACATCCTAATATGCTGCATTTAACCCTTTCGCTGCTGAGGCTTTTCACACCTCTGTGCTGAGGTCATTTTTACCGCTTTCGTTCATCATGTTTAACCGCGTTTTGTAGCCATATTTTGATATATGACCCAGACATATTATATATCGTTCTTTCCGGCAGACTTGGCAGATTCATAATATGTCATTATTATATGTATACGTTATGTCAGGTCTGTATATTATAACAAAAAATGCAATAAAATTAGAATTTTCAATAATTTATTATGTGTAAAGTGTTTTTTTCACATTTTAACATGCGATCGTTTGCGGTTATATTTTGTATGGGGTGCGTTGTTAAAAAAATTAGAAATGGGGTCTCGTTACATTTTTTTTTTTGGGGAAAATTTCGCTTTTTTTAACAAACGCACCGCATACAAAAATCGTTAGTGCAGCATTATTGTTCACATTATAATTGAAATGGGAACAATATTGCTGCATTAACAAAACAAAAACAAATAAAAAACTTGTTTATTTTTTATTTTTTTAAAAACATTTGTCATGCTCATGGTTAGTATCCTTGGAAAGGCCATGCTCTGGCCGATCCAACGATATCAAACATTAACCCCTAGCTGCCACGGATCGGCGCTGAGCGCGTCCATAGCAGCCAAGTGGTTAACTGGTGTTTGAAAAAAATCTAAAGCAATGTTATTTTTCACCTCGGGATTAAACATTCACAGGGTTATTCAGAGAGCGGTGAAAAGCAGGAGAATAACTCGAGAAGTGAAAATTCTAGGTCAAAATAGTCAAACCAGAAAAATTCTCCCATTTATCTCACTTTCCAAATTGGCTATTTGGTCTAGATTGTTCTCTTCTAATGCCAGTTCTCCTGGCTTTCACCTCTCTCTCAGGGTTGTTCAGAGAAAGGTGAAAACCAGGAGAATGGCAGGAAAAGAGAACAATCTGGACCAAATAGCCGATTTGGAAAGTGAGATAAGGCTAGGGTCAGACTAACGCATTTTTCGCAGCGACCGTCAAAAAGTGCGTCCGAACGCATTGCCGTATTTTTTCACGGGTTGCGCGAAAACAGTCATACGATGCACATTTTTGTGCGTGATTTTTTTACGGATCCAAACCAGGAAACTTTGGGTGTCTGGACGTTATGTTGGCCGGACATGAGGACATGAGCAGGGTCTGACGTCTCCAAATCACGCACACACGCCGCTAGTGGACGCAGCGCACTCTGTACGTCCGTACTAGCGGTTCAGCGTTCTCGAAAAAATGCGTTCATTTTCCACTTGCGTTGTGCAGCCGGACTTTCGTGCGACCGTACTTTGTATATTGGCCGTCATTGCCCGTCATTTGCTGCTAGTGCGGCCGTGATTAAGTGCGCCTAAACGCACGTTAAAAATTCGCTAGTCTGACCCTAGCCTAAATGGGAGAATTTTTCTGGTTTGGCTATTTTGACCTAGAATTTTCCATACTGCAGTCATTCTCCTGCTCTTCACCGCTCTCTGAATAACCCTGACAGGGTTATTCAGAGAAAGGTGAAACTCAGGAGAATGACTGGAGAATGGAAAATTCTAGGTCAAAATAGTCAAACCAGAAAAATTCTCCCATTTATCTCACTTTCCAAATCGGCTATTTTTACCTAGAATTTTCCATTCTCCAGTCATTCTCCTGCTTTTCACCGCCAAAAAATCAGTAAACGTTTTTTGCGTGCCCGAAAATGTCTCCTCTTTTCATACAGGCTGCCGCCCCAAGCAGTTGTTTATGGATAGATAAAATCATTTACCGTCATTTGAAATGTCATTTTTTGGTTTTTACATATTTCTATACATCCTAGAAATCCGCCACTTCACGGGCAGGTTATGGGGACCTCCTAGGCACGATATTTGAAGGAATTTTTGGTTTTTATTTTTAACCCTTATTTCAGGGAAAACTCACTGTCCCTTTAAAAACGTTTTTTTTTTTTTACTTTTTGTCCTTGTTTCCTGTCCCCCAGGGCACTACCCGGACCCCCATACACCTTTTATGGCAAATCTGTAGCATATATGCCCTCTTGGAGGGCACTCTAAAAACCGAATTTTCAGCCCCATTTACTTGCATGGGGGTTCGGGTTCGGTCCCGAACAAATGGGAAGTTCGGGTTCGGGCTCGAACCGAACTCGGGGAGTGTTCGGTTCATCCCTAGCGCTAACCTCAACGATGAAATAGAGCTCACGAGTCCTAGGAGAGGAGAAGGAAGAGATGATGATATTAATTACTAGATGCAAACTAATAAAAAAAGTTTTACAAAAACCCCCAGTACTGACTGACATTTCCTTTAATCTGACCATATCGGCCATGTTTAAAGGGACACATTTTGCTATTTCATGCAGAGGGGAGCACAGCGAAAAGTGCTGGCCTGCAACATGTATAATTCATATGCTGCAGGGAGGGAATCAAGGCAGGTAACCTGGCATTTCTTTTTGATTTCCTATGTGCAGCGGATGGATTATATATTTATTTATCTATTTATTTATAAAGTAATTTACCAGGAAGGATACATTGAGATTTCTCTCGTTTTCAAGTAAGTCCTGGGTTCAAGAACATTGAATTGTTACAGTCGTTACAGAAATACAAAGTAATAAAATGCAAGATATTAAAAAACAACACAAATATACAGATTAACACAGAAAATAAACATGCAGGGCCGGTGCTAGACTATTTTGCGCCCTAGGCAAGACCAGCTACTTGCACCCCCCCCCAAAAAAAAAAAAAGCAACACAACATGAAACTGCTAAATTTCTTTTTATTTTCAAGAATAAAGTTTGAAAAGCACCAATAGTAAAATAAATATAAATAAACTGTATTAAACCATCTTAAATTAACTATTAAATAAATATAAATTAACTGTATTGAACAAATATTAATTAACTATTTTTCTTAACGAAAACCAAAAAAAAAAATAACAGGGTTATTAAGAGAGCGTAAAAAGCAGGAGAATAACTGGAGAATGAAAAATTCTAGGTCAGAATAGCCAAACCAGAAAAATTCTCAGTTTGCTGCAGCAGTGTCGTTGAACCCTTTGGATGCGAATTTTTAATCCAAAATGGCCGACGATTTCTTAATGAAAAATTCAGATTGTTTTTCAGATCACTCGGACAAAATATGATAAAGAGAAGCAGTCACATAGGGAGGGACTCCAGGGGGTATGATGATGGTGTGAGGAGGGGGCCACACAGGGGGTATGATGATGGTGTGAGGAGGGGGCCACACAGGGGGTATGATGATGGTGTGAGGAGGGGGCCACACAGGGGGTATGATGATGGTGTGAGGAGGGGGCCACACAGGGGGTATGATGATGGTGTGAGGAGGGGGCCACACAGGGGGTATGATGATGGTGTGAGGCCCTCACACCATCATATACCCCCTGTGTGGCCCCCTCCTCACACCATAGCCACTGATCTTTCTGTTCAATGTAATATACATGGCCTGATGGGACATGGACAGGGAGGTGATTGAACTTCTATTCCTTTAATACTCGGTGAGAGAGAGAGATGATAATAATTTACAAAAGCTGACAATTGTTGTGGTATTGGAGCCACCATGTTAACCCTTTGACTCCCAGTCTGCAACTCAGCAGGTTATCCCGGGTGTCTGTGAGTGTGGTGCCGTGCTGCAGACTTGCACAATGATTGCTCAGGGACAGGCTGACTGAGTGTGCACTCCCAGAGCCAGAGGAGGTAATTCTGACGGGTTCTGGAACTTCTGGGTGTTCCCAGCACGACAGCACCGCCTGCATCTGCATGAGAGGGTGCGTGTGTGAGCCCCAGCAGGGGAGGGGGTCAGGGTCACATAATACAGACGCTCTGCAAGGAGACAGTGAACAGAACGAGGCTTCCTGCAGCCTTCCTATGAAATTGCGCCCCCCCCCCCATCAACCTTCTTATACCTCCTTAACGATGGGTTCCAATCAACCTTATCATACGGCTAATTGTTGGCCCTGATCCACCAGTATATTTCAACCTTATTGTCATACTCCCATGAAATCAAGCAAAATTATCAGGTTTCATGTTGTTGGTGGGCCAGGGCCTCCATAACCATTTAGACAAATTAAGAACGTGAACCACCTTGTGCGTGTGGTACGCTGCGGGTGAAGCGTCGGCTTGCGTGTGAGGTGACGCAGAGCACAGGGAAGTGGAGTTGACTGAAATTCAACCAATCAGTCCACTCGTATGATCGGTGCATCTGTCATGCAGTGACACGCCAATTCATAAGCTCATTCTGATTGGTCAAAGTTCGACATTTTCATCTCCCGACGCTCAGCTACGTGTCCTACCGACTGAGCACAGCAGAGGAAACCAGCGAGACACACAGAGTGTGCGACTCTGTCTCACAACGCATCGTGCACAGCAGCCTTTACTCAATGGTGACATTTTATTTGGAAAAAGGAAAAAAAAAACAATGGCAAAATGGATACACCTAAAATACCCTAAAAAAATAATTAAAGAATAAATATCCAAAAAATAATAAATATATATTTATTATAATCATACGTCTTTTTTTTCCTTGTCCCCTCTTTGCATAACAGATGGGAAACTCGAATCGGGGTCCCTCATTCAGGGATTGTTCACATTCCGGCTGTAGCATTGATCCTTGCTAACCTGATATGGTCTGCGCAGCGCTGGTGAAATTCTTCCCGATCGCATGAATTCAATATGACATGAGCTACCACACAGGGCTTTTTAATACACGCTAAGCAAAGCAGGTGGTCGCCAGCAGTTATTCTCAGCGACCTGATTATCAACCCAAAACAACCCCCCCCCCCCATACCTGACAGCAGGCCAGGCAGGCAGCACGCTCAGACTGGACACAGCAACTCGAGTCTGCAAGGCACACACTGACACTCCTGTCTCCACACGGTCACCACACACGACGGCGATGCCTAGTCTCCGCCTCCTCCTTCCCAGGCTTCCTTCCAGCGGCGTCTGACGTGGGGCGGGGCGCGCGTGCTGCCACCAGCCCCACCACGTGCAGGCGCCGCTGACGTAACGTTGCGTCACGTGCACTGCGGAGCGGGCGGAGCCTGGATGGTGCAGGCGCAGCGCAGTGTGTGTGTCTGTGCACTGCTCTGCCTCAGAGTCTCTGGACATGTAGATTGTGGGCGGCGCCCCGGGCCCGGCCCGGCCGTGCCCGGCGCGGGCCGCGCCCCCGGCGCGCCTGGCGGACACTAACGCACAATTATTTTTTTTGGGCCCGGCGCTGCGCCCTAGGCGGGCCTGCGCTCTAGGCGGCCGCCTAGCTCGCCTAGCGGCAGCGCCGGCCCTGTAAACATGTAGGAAATATAGTCACTATGTTACATGTTTACAGGTGCATTCTGTATATAGTCGCTATGTTACATGTTTACAGGTGCATTCTGTATATAGTCACTATGTTACATGTTTACAGGTGCATTCTGTATATAGTCACTATGTTACATGTTTACAGGTGCATTCTGTATATAGTCATTATGTTACATGTTTACAGGTGCATTCTGTATATAGTCGCTATGTTACATGTTTACAGGTGCATTCTGTATATAGTCATTATGTTACATGTTTACAGCTGCATTCTGTATATAGTCATTATGTTACATGTTTACAGGTGTATTCTGTATATAGTCACTATGTTACATGTTTACAGGTGCATTCTGTATATAGTTACTATGTTACATGTTTACAGGTGCATTCTGTATATAGTCACTATGTTACATGTTTACAGGTGCATTCTGTATATAGTCACTGTGTTACATGTGCATTCTGTATATAGTCGCTATGTTACATGTTTACAGGTGCATTCTGTATATAGTCGCTATGTTACATGTTTACAGGTGCATTCTGTATATAGTCATTATGTTACATGTTTACAGGTGCATTCTGTATATAGTCACTATGTTACATGTTTACAGGTGCATTCTGTATATAGTCGCTATGTTACATGTTTACAGGTGCATTCTGTATATAGTCGCTATGTTACATGTTTACAGGTGCATTCTGTATATAGTCATTATGTTACATGTTTACAGGTGCATTCTGTATATATTCACTATGTTACATGTTTACAGGTGCATTCTGTATATAGTCACTGTGTTACATGTGCATTCTGTATATAGTCGCTATGTTACATGTTTACAGGTGCATTCTGTATATAGTCGCTATGTTACATGTTTACAGGTGCATTCTGTATATAGTCGCTATGTTACATGTTTACAGGTGCATTCTGTATATAGTCATTATGTTACATGTTTACAGGTGCATTCTGTATATAGTCACTATGTTACATGTTTACAGGTGCATTCTGTATATAGTCACTATGTTACATGTTTACAGGTGCATTCTGTATATAGTCACTATGTTACATGTTTACAGGTGCATTCTGTATATAGTCACTGTGTTACATGTTTACAGGTGCATTCTGTATATAGTCGCTATGTTACATGTTTACAGGTGCATTCTGTATATAGTCACTGTGTTACATGTTTACAGGTGCATTCTGTATATAGTCGCTATGTTACATGTTTACAGGTGCATTCTGTATCGATATGTGTTTATAGGGAGCTCTTAAGGGACTTTAGACTGGGGGAAGATTTGACGGTGTCTGGAAGGTTATTCCATAATTGTGGTGCTCTGTAGGAAAATGAGGATCGAGCCACTTTCTTTTTGTATTGTGGTATTGCAAGTAAGGTGCTGGTCCTGGATCGAAGGTTATAGGATGAGGGAGCTGCTGGGGGAAGGAGGGGAACTTGTACTGGCTGGGTGGAGTAGAGGTAACATCACTGCTCTGCTTGGAGAGAGCCTGTGGAGTCATGGGTTCGATCCTGACGAGTACCTCTCCAATAAGTGTCCTTGGGCAAGACACCTAACGGTACATACTCGCCACCCAGGACATACGTGAAAACAAGAGAAATCTCAATGTATCCTTCCTGGTAAAATCCTTTCTCAAAAAATACTAGGGGAATATATGCTGCAGGGAGGCATTTTTCATGCACTGCCCATAAGCCTGAATAAATTGTAGGAGTTCAAGAAAACATGGCAGATATGGTCAGCCTACTTTAATGTAAAGTGCAAGAAAAAACAAAATAGCGCATTAACACTGAAAAGCACCCCATAAACCCGACAGGATCTTCCATTCAAGGCATTTTATAAAAGTTTTTCTTGTTTCTGTCTGCAGGGACATACCTTTATATGTAATCATGCATTGTCTGCCACCTAGTGGTGTATATAATCTTATATTCTTTAACAGACAAATGGCAAGTTTATATCTTGTATTTTCAAACTGTATAATTGTTTTTCTGACATTTGACCACAGCTATCAATGATATAATGGAGCCAGTGAATCCCTCAATACCCCTCACTTAAGTGCAGTGTAGGAAAAGGGATATAGACAAAAACGGAAGGCTGCTGAGTCTCCTCTTTCTGTACGCTTTTCTCATGGCACATTTGACTTACAGTTGTGTTCAAAATTATTCAACCCCAATGCTGTAAAGGGTTTTAGGGAATTTAGTGTACATTTGTAATTGTATTCAGAATGAAATCCTACAAGGACTTTTTAAAGAACCATATGCAACTAAAATGACATCAATTGGTTTTGTAATACAGTAGTAAATGTTTCTTTTGTGAATTCTTCATTGACACAATTATTCAACCCCTTAAAGACTACCACTCTGAAGAACAGAGGTTCATTCAAGTGTTTTCAATCAGGTATTGAAAACACCTGTGGATGTCACGGAGCAGCAATAAAGCATAATAAGCACCAATTAGGCAGCTTTAAAATGATTGTGATACTCAGCTCCTTCTAGACATTTACTGGTGTGGTTACAAACATGGTGAAGTCAAGAGAATGGTCCAGGAAGACAAGAGAAGGTGATTACTCTTCACAGGAAGGGCAATGGCTATAAGAAGATTGCAAAGATGTTAAACATACCAAGAGAGACCATAGGAAGCATCATTCGCAAATTCAAGGCAAAGGGCACTGTTGAAACGCTACCTGGTCGTGGCAGAAAGAAGATGCTGACTTCGACTGCTGTGCGCTACCTGAAGCGTAGAATGGAAAAAGTCCCCGTGTGACTGCTAAGGAACTGAGAAAAGATTTGTCAGATGTGGGTACTGAAGTTTCAGCTCAGACAATACGGCGCACACTGCGTAATGAAGGCCTCCATGCCAGAACTCCCAGGCGCACCCCCTTGCTGTCTCCAAAGAATAAGAAGAGTCGACTGCAGTATGCCAAAAGTCATGTGGACAAACCACAGAAGTTTTGGGATAGTGTTCTGTGGACTGATGAAACAAAATTAGAACTGTTTGGGCCCATGGATCAACGCTATGTTTGGAGGAGGAAGAACAAGGCCTATGAAGAAAAGAACACCTTGCCTATTGTGAAGCATGGCGGGGGTCAATCATGCTTTGGGGCTGTTTTGCTTCTGCAGGTACAGGAAGCTTCAGCGTGTGCAAGGTACCATGAATTCTCTTCAGTACCAGGAGATATTGGATGACAATGTGATGCAGTCCGTCACAAACCTGAGGCTTGGGAGACGTTGGACCTTTCAACAGGACAATGATCCCAAGCATACCTCCAAGTCCACTAGGGCATGGTTGCAGATTAAAGGCTGGAACATTTTGGAGTGGCCATCGCAGTCACCTGACTTAAATCCGATTGAGAACCTCTGGTGGGACTTAAAGAAAGCAGTTGCAGTGCGCAAGCCTAAGAATGTGACTGAACTGGAGGCTTTTGCCCATGACGAATGGGCGAAGATACCCGTAGATCGCTGCAAGACACTTGTGTCAAGCTATGCTTCACGTTTAAAAGCTGTTAGTACTTATAACTGTAAAAGGATGTTGTACTAAGATTGAATGTCACTTGGGGGTTGAATAAAACTGATAATGATGTGAGCACAGAAAAGACATTTGTGGTTATTTCATTATAAATGTTATGTTATATTTGTCTGACCTACACGTGCCTCTTTGATTTAATTGTAAGCAAGATGACTGAATGATCAAAATCAATGTCAAACTGGCCAAAACACTCCATTTCAGTGGGGGTTGAATAATTTTGAACACAACTGTATATCAAGAAATGATGGACGAACCTAGACGCACCCTTCACCTTTCCAACCTGGTGTTTAAGAGCTTTTCTGGGAAGCTACCACCCTACCTGAATAGGCTGCTTCCCCCAGCAGTTCCCTCCTCCTATAACCTCCGTTCCAGGACCTGCACCTTACTTACAATACAAAAGAAAGTGGCTCGATACTCATTTTCCTACAGATCACCGCAATTATGGAATAACCTCCCAAACGCCATCAAATCTTCCCCCAGTCTTAAGTCACTCAAGAGCTCCTTACTAACATACCTCAATACAGAATGCGCCTGTAAACAGGTAACATAGTGTCTATATGCAGAATGCACCTGTAAACATGTAACACAGTTGTCAGACCTTTTTAGATATGAAATTTCTATAACGCAGGAATGTTTAAATTTGGGGCCAGGAATTGCGTCACGCAAACAACTTGTCTGCGTCGTTAATATATAACAAGAACAAGAGACAAGCTAAACTCGTTAGTGTTACGCATACAAGAAAGGACATTTAACATTGATCAAAGACGGTCTAATGGACTCTGTTTATTTTATTTATTTGTTACAACCAAACAGGGTTTAGATCAAATGGTTTAAAAGTAAGGGAACACAATGACAACTAAGATAGATATCTCAGTATTGTGTTTATTTCGTCAGATCGAAACTCTGAAAGCCACGTAAACATGGAATAATAGGTTGCCCAATAAAGAAAAAAAAACCCAAAGAAGGTTAAATGGCTTGGGTAAACCAGCTTGTAATGCTATGCTATTCGGCAATATGTACTATATGGTATGAGAATATTTATTAGTTAGAACTGATAATTTTAGCATCTTATAAAAACAGAGGCCCTACCACATTTAGTTGATCATCACGAATGTCTGGTGTACTAACCCGCATGAAGCCGATTAAGTCGGGTAACGTGTGACTGTTAAAAACGATACCACGAATGAATGATTGTATGTCCCCTCACATACACATCCCTGTGGATATAAGTAAAGGGGGATGAGATGAATAAAATCTATGGAGTCCCGGGATATAGGAATAAAACGACCCCAAACCAGTAAAAGATTGGCCAAACCCATAAATTAATTCCTGCAGAAGGTTGATGGTTGATCTGAGAGCGCCATCTGCTGGCCAGGTAACATAACACCTGGACAGACCCCTGGAGTTGATGAATATATATCCTCCAATCAAATGAGGCCACATAGTGATGGGCTAGATCTAAAACTGGGCGGAAGACCACTATATAGAGAGGACACTCCAGAGCAGAGTAAAGACCCTGAGAAAAGCTTGGGGAGAGACCTGAGGGACGCTTGGAGGGGAGAAAGGCAATCACCATCGGCCGCCCCCTTTAGAGACCTGACCACACCCTAATCTTCCACCACTTTATCTTCACTAACCAGATGGTAAAGTATACCTGAATAACTTGATATCTATTTTCTAATTGCATAGTCCTGACTTTAGATGTCCACCACAAACTAAAGGAATATAAATGAATTATTTTGCTGTTTGAGCCTAATAATCAGTAGAATAGAAATTCTGCCTTTACAGTCCACTGCAGAGGACTGCTAAGGAAGAGACTATCACCGGCTGAATACTTGAGCCATAATTTGGTGAAATTATTTATATTCCAAGAATACTGTTTGTGGACTTCTAAAGACCAATTATATACCTATAGTGAGATACGCTGGGACCGTGAAATAGCTTTTATATGTCAAGTACTGTCCGCCCCATTCGTAACCTAGCATAACTCCTTCCATATCCATCTTGCAGCCCTTCCGAATGAATGCATGCACTGTAAGTCATTAAGAAGCGTTAGGTTAACGTATATCGAATGAAGTGCTGTGATTGATCTGTGGAAGAGATAGGGAGACTATCGAGTGTGTTACGTGTCTCCCTGAAGGAAGTTGCATTTAGTGAATAGGCCCCCACAATAATAAATTGTGCTGCAGGTGATGCCCAGTAACTGAGTGTTTATCTTAGCCAGGTGGAGGATTGGTTTATAATGGGAAAGGTTTAAGTGAATAGAATAGAGTTTGGTGTTTAAGAATTGAGGCGTGTATATCTGTGGTGCGATCTATAAACCTAAAATATCTGTCCATTAGATTATTGCGTGTCGCAGTATCGCTACTAATCACGATCTATAATCACTTGTAAATTGTATCTTGCTAATCCGTTGATAACATACGATTGTATGAAACTTGACGTGTGAATAAATTTTGGTAACATACGATTGTATGAAACTTGACGTGTGAATAAATTTTGGTTTGAATTGTTTTACCGTTACGCAGTCTCATATCATCTTTATTGATTTTATTGTGTTTAAAAATATCTAGAGAGCATCAAAAGAACTCGGGATAACGCGCCATATATTTGTTAAGACGTATATTCATTGATTGGTTATTAATCCCTATTTTAGGGGTTAAATACCAATTTATACCGCTGGTATTGGAGGCACTGTCAATAATATATATATATCTATGTATATCAACAATAAGAAAAATATGCGTCATAATTAATATATCCCTGACCTATTAAAGAAGTCAATAATCTCTAACACAGTGACTATATATAGAATGCACCTGTAAACATGTAACACAGTGACTATATACAGAATGCTCCTGTAAACATGTAACATAGTGACTATATACAGAATGCACCTGTAAACATGTAACATAGTGACTATATACGGAATGCACCTGTAAATATGTAACATAGTGACTATATATAGAATGCGCCTGTAAACATGTAACATAGTGACTATATACAGAATGTACCTGTAAACATGTAATATAGTGACTATATACGGAATGCACCTGTAAATATGTAACATAGTGACTATATATAGAATGCGCCTGTAAACATGTAACATAGTGACTATATACAGAATGCACCTGTAAACATGTAACATAGTGACTATATACAGAATGCACCTGTAAACATGTAACATAGTGACTATATATAGAATGCACCTGTAAACATGTAACATAGTGACTATATACAGAATGCACCTGTAAACATGTAACATAGTGACTATATACAGAATGCACCTGTAAACATGTAACATAGTGACTATATACAGAATGCACCTGTAAACATGTAACATAGTGACTATATACAGAATGCACCTGTAAACATGTAACATAGTTACTAAATTTCCTACATATTTATTTTCTGTGATAATCTGTATATTTGTGTTTCTGTTTTTAATATCTTTATATTTTATTACTTTGAATTGTTACAGTTGTTACATAAATAAATGTTCTTGAACCCAGGACAAACTTGAAAATGAGAGAAATCTCAATGTATCCTTCCTGGTAAAATACATTATAAATAAGTAACATTACTGCTCTGTGTGGAGAGAGACTGTGGAGACACTGGTTCGATCCTGGCCAGAGCACCTCACCAGGAAGTGTCCTTGGGCAAGACACCTAACGGTACATACTCGCCACCCAGGACATACTTGAAAACGAGAGAAATCTCAATGTATCCTTCCCGATAGAATCCCTGCTAAAAAAAAATATATATATTTTTTAAAAGGACACTCTACACACCCAGACCACTTCAGCTTTTTATAGTGTATAGTGGTCAACCTGTGTGGAGTGTCCCCCAGCCCCCTCCCAACCTGCCTCCATCACTCCTTCAGCAGAAAACACAGGGTTATTTAAAAAGAATCGAAAAGTCAACGTATGATCGGTGACTTTTCGTTCGTCACACTTCGGGGCGATTCGGCAATCCTAGTTCGCCGACCCTGCGGTGTATTCAGCAAGAACCGCAGGGCCCCCGTAGTGCAGGGAATACTCGCCGCAAACCCACCGAGCACTCGCCGAAACCCACAGAAAACAGCGGGATTAACCCCGCCGAACACGCAGGAGAAACCCGACTAGCTGCCGATCACAGCTCAGAGCAGCCGCCGGAAAAACCCGACATGCAGATGAACGAGATGAAAAAAAAAAAAACAGTACGTTTGAAAAGTGAAACGCTGTTTGCAAAAAAACTACTGAAACAAAATGCCTGGAATTTACATATAAAGATCCAATGAATGATAATAAAAAGGACTATAATAGAAAAAAGATAAAACGATTAAAAAAAAAACGGGAAAAATGTTTTGCCAAAAAAAATCTGAACAAATGCCTAACAGATCCTAAAAGATCTATAAATAAAGAGACTTTTTGCTGCAGATTAAAATAATAAACGTTTTATTAGATATCGAATTAAAATGGGAATATTTTTAACATTGAAGCCTATGGGATTCGCCTGAATAAACCTGTTGAATGAGACCAACGAACAGCAGGGCAATTCGGCAAATTTTCCCTGCTGGTTTTTGTTCTATGAATTGCTTCTCTATGGGGATTTCACTTCCCTCGAACAGGCACCGAACAGGCACCGTATGTGCAGGCAATTCGCCAACATTTGGCGAACTGCCTGCTCTCAGAATGGCCGAATGGCTAGGAAAGGTAACTGAATGCTGAATTTCACTGTTCGGTTACCTTTCGGCCACAATTCGGATCTCTTTGAATAATCCCCACTGTGTGAAGCGAAGGAGATTCCTCCACCCACACATGCGTCAGCAGGCAGCCGGGATTTCTAATTTCCCGGCTGCAGTTCGCCAGATTAATCAATGATGATGTCAGCCGTTTTGCATGCTGACATCATCCTCTCTCAGAATGCCCACATTAGCGTATCACACGCAACGCACGCAAATTGCATATAAAGCTACAGCGCCTTGGGAATTTTGGAAGAGCTGAGCTGATGGCAGAGAGGGAGAAAAGGTGAGAACAAAAAAAACAGGCAGAGCCTGTCAGCATCATCTGACCACTTATTAAAAGTGAAAAAGGTGGTGAGGAGGTTTATTAGAGTGCCCATTTAACCCTTTTTTCCTCAGTCACTTACAGGGTTACTCAAAGAGAATCGAAAAGTCACTGCACATTCGATGACTTTTCGTTCGCTTCAATTCGGCGCGATTTGGCGATCCTATTTCGGCGACTCTGTGGTGTATTCCGCAAGCACCACAGGGCCGTCGTAGTGCAGGGAATACTCGTCGCAAACCTGCCAAACACTCTCCGCAAAACCCGCCGAAAACACTCACTGCAAAACCCGCCAAACACTCACTAAAACCCGCAAAACATCTGGATTAACCCTGCCGAGCACGCCAGAGAAACCTGAGCAGCTGCCGATCACCGCGCAGAGCAGCCGCCGGAAAAAGCCGACACCGCAGACGAATGGAGTGGGAGAAAAAACCCAGTTTGCTTGAATGTTTGAAATGTGAAACGCTGTTTGCAAAGAAACTACAGAACGAAAATGTCTGGAATTTACATATAAGATCCAATGAATGATAATAAAAAGGGCTGTTACAGAAAAAAGAAAAAAAACGATTTTAAAAAAAAAAAACTAAGAGAAAATTCGCAAAAATATCCCGAAAAATGCCTAAAAGATCCTAAAAAATCTAAAAATAAAGAGACTTTTTACTACAGAATAAAATAATCAACGGTTTATTAGATATTGGGTTAAAACAGGAATATTTTTAACATTGAAGTCTATGGGATTCGCCTGAATAAACCTGCCGAATTAAACCACCGAATGGCAGGGCATTTCGGCAACTTAGCTGGTTTGTGTTCTCTGAATAGCCGAAGCAGTGCTTCTCTATGGGGATTTCACTGCCCTCGAACAGGCACCGAACAGGCACTGTATGTGCAGGCAATTCGCCAGGATTTGGCGAACTGCCTGCTCTCTGAATAGCCGAATGGCCAGGAAAGTTATAACGTACGCTGAATTTCAGAGTTCGGTTACCTTTCGGACACAATTCGGAGCTCTTTGTATAACCTTGTTATGGTTGGTGGATTTTTGTCTGGCCAAAAAGTAGACAGATAAAGAGAAAGAGCTATATACGTTCGGGGATGTTCATTGCATACACTACTAATGGGTTACTCAGTGAAATTTCGTTGCTTTCTCGTTCACCGCACTTCGACGATTCCAGTTCGCTGACTCTGCGGTGAATTCACTATACACCGCAGGGTCGCTGAAGTGCGCCAAATGTGGAGACGTTGAAGATCACCGCAGACCGCCGATCATCCTGTCGAATGCCACCGAAGAGCGCCAAACTAACTGCCAAACTGCAGGGGGAAAAAAATGGAACTCTGCTATTCTTTAAAAGGTGTTTAGAACAATAAAAATGCATTAAAATGTGGGGAAATAATAAAACGGTCTGTTACAGAATAAAAAAAAAAACGCCTTAAAAAAATGGGAATCAAAAAGCTCGCCACAAAAATACAAACAATAAATAAATAAAGACGCTTTGCTGAAAATGAAATAAATAAACAGTTGAATATAAGCAGAATAGAAACGATAATATTTTGCATCGAGACTTATGAGATTCGCTCGGTTTAAAACTGTCGAACTGAATGACTTAAAATCAGGGCATCGCCAAATTGCGGTGATCTGAGGCGAATTGCACCGTATTTCGCTGTCAATTCGGCAGTATTTGGCGAATTAACAGCTTTCTGAATAGCCAAACTGCCACGAAATTGTACCGTACAGTGAAATTCAATGTTTGGTGCCTTTCGGTGGTAAGTTCGGAGTTTTTTCTATAAATAACAGGATTGATAAAAGTGATAAAAAAAGTTCTTTTAAAAATAATAAAAAAGGTCTTTTAAAACATACAAAAAATACAAAAAAACTTTTAAGAAAATAAAATAAGCTTTTAATAAAAATATTTAAATAATAAATGTTCTTTAAAATTCTTTTAAAAAAAGATATTACATTTATTACATTAATAACTATTAGTTGTTGAATTGAACTCACTAAAATCTGTTCTTTTTGCTACAATTTTGGTGCAATTCGGCGTACTATGAATAGACGATCATTACTTCTCTATGGGACTATTTCGCTGCCGCCACCGAACTGCAGTGATTTTTTTCGAATTGACTCCTTATTTCGCCATCAATTCACCTGTGTTTGGCTAAGTGACAGTTTAGTGAATGGATGAATTTCCCAGAAATACGATTAAATTCTCAGTTCGGTGCAATTCAGTTGCAAATTTGCACCTTAGTGAATAACCCTATATGTTATTTTACATATTTGTCGCCCTCTGCTGTAAGGCACCGGAACAGCGATCTATAGAATATAAATTAAAAAAAAAAAAAAAAGGCATCCAAAATATTATCGTGAGACGCGAGTTATGCAAAGTAACGGCTCGCAGCAACGCGGGTCGGTCATAAATAATCGTCCGTCACTTTATGGCTTGGCATCTGAATTAAAATGGCACTACTTTGTAGTCCGCGCACATTGTGCGCGCAGCCTGCTTCCTTTCAGTTGATTTCGCTAATGAGACCTTACTTTCTCAGCCGTGCAGCGGAATATTCGTTTGATGTCCTAATTTACACCCCGCTCACATATTGGTCTTGCGTGTACCTCTGGCCCGCAGATAAATAGGAGGCTCGCTCCTTTAAAAGCCTGAATACACAAAACTGCAACTTATACATCTGTTGTGGGATGAAAGGCTAAAAGGATTGATTGACGCGGCTCTGTTCGAATAAAAAGCCTTTCAGCTTCTTGCACCGCAGCTAATTATAAAACGTACACAGCTCCCAACGCCGATTTAGTTATGGCGCCTTTCCTGCGAAATATACGGATTAAAAACAGATATCAAAGAAGTCAATCATTTACATATGTTTTATTTTATCCCTTTTTTATCCCTTTTTTTTTTTACCCCCAACTCCTTTAAATCACTCTAAAAAAAAAAAATATATGTAGGGCAGACTCGTTCGGTTTATGTCAAAGAGAATCCGCCGTTTGGGTGTGAAATGGTGCGGCCCCCTCTCTGCTAATTGGCCTTTTTTATATTCGTGGACTTAGTCCTTGTGTTAGCGAGGAGATTCCTTACATCCCACACACGTCTCTTTCCAGTTCACTGAGGATTTTTTTCCCCCCAGGAGCAGGTTGGGGACTTGTTGACACGATTTTAGCCGTTTGGTTGACCCGAGATTGATCGTCCACTGGATCTGTAGCTGTACGGCCGACTTGGGGCTAGTTTACGTACCGAACGCTAAAGTTAGCGATGGATATGTAAGGGTTAACGCTAGGATAAGTGACTTTAATGCATGCCTCCCTGATTACCTTCCTAATGCTAATTAGGTAAAAAAAAATCAGTTAGTGCAGCGGTGATGCTTACTGTACTTTGCGCATTCTATACTTAACATGGGGAGCGCAATCAGTAATTAGCGCTAGGATAAGTAAGGTATTACAAAGTCTGAGCGCTAATTACCGCAGCGATGTGGTAACCAGTGGCGTAGCGTGGGTTGTCAGCGCCCGGGGCCAGCCAAGAATTGTGCGCCCCCCCAACCTGTGGACTCGTTAGGGCATTGAACCCCTTAGCTGTGATACAACAACCACTCGGGATACTTGGTTCCAGCCAAACAACATGAGGCCTGTTCAATACCTCAGCAGCTGCTGAATTGCTGCAGCGCAGCAATTCAGTTTGCTGCAGCAGTGTCGTTGAACCCTTTGGATGCGAATTTTGAATCCAAAATGGCCGACAATTTCTTAATGAAAAATTCAGATTGTTTTTCGGATCACTCGGACAAAAAATAATAAAGAGAAGCAGTCAGCACAATTCCGTTTTGTTTGCACACACCACAAATGATAGTTTTTAATGAATAAACGTTATGTTTACTTCTGAAACAATATATAAATTGAACTGTAATATATGTCTATGTGCAGGGGGAAATAATAAATAAATATTTTGTGCTTTGGTGAACAAAAACCTCAAAATTAACATTGCTGTAGGGAATTATTACTTGCTTCGAGGCGGCGGCCATCTTGCTGTAGGGCATTGTTACTGGCTTCATGCGGCGGCCATCTTTAATACGTCACACGAAGCATCTCCTCGGGTCGCTGCAAGTGCTAGGTTAGCACTGCTGAGCGCTGAGCGGTTGAACGGCGTTCAATGCAAGTTGCTAACTTAGCACTTGCAGCGGCTGAGGTATTGAACAGGCCTCAGGTATTCTAGGGTATAAACAGCCGCAGACTTGAAGTTGTGAAAATGAAAGGTCTTTTTATTCCAGCATGGTATTCTTTCTATGGATTCCATAGCAGGAAAAAAAATTGCCAGTGTCAAAAGATAAATAAAATAAAATTTATTTTGTATATGAATAAAATGGATATGAAAAGCACATAACCAACCGTTTTTTCATATCCATTTTATTCATATACAAAATAAATTTTATTTTATTTATTTTTTGACACTGTTAGGCGATTTGTTTTTCCTGCTATGGAATCCATATAAAAAAGAATACCATAATACACTGGATTTGGAGAGTCCGTTATATCCACGCTGATTCTGAGAGGAATATCTCATAATCTCATAACCAGCAGACTCTGTGTATTATATCAATTAACCATATAGGATATTCCAGCATTTACATTATATAATACACACACAGGCTGAGCCTGCCTGTCACTCACACTTGGGAGCAGCCAGCAGGTACCCCCGTACGGTAATCAGGCTCTAGTGTTTGAGGGGAAATGGCCTAAAATAACTTTGGGTCGGATTCGAGGAAGTCCTGTTGTGATCAGTAAAAATGTGGCCTGTGATTGAGGTGGTCATGACTCGTTGTATATTGCAGTTTAAATGCACTGAGTAAATGTGCAGTCTGGCTGGAATCCGAAATGATTTTATATAAATGTAACATTGAGAGGAGCCTTTAAAGAACCCATTGGTTTGTGTGGCGCAGCTCTGTAATACACAACAAACTGCAATGGAGAATCAGACTAAAAGCTGCCCTTTTTTTCTGCTATATTAACTTCCCACTGAATTCATGGTTTATTAACATTATCAGAACTTTTTGCAAAACAACCTGCACTGCATCTCCAGGGAAGGGGTTACTGGTTTGAGTTGGGGGGGGGGGTAGTTGTGTTTTGTGGTATAATGGGGGGTGCAGACCGTTCTAAGCCTGTTACAAATTGGCTGGGCTTGGGCCTGGGGAATGGTGGACTGGGTCTAATTTGATTTCACAGTCCTCACTCACCGACCACCAGCTCGTGACACCGCACGTTGACAGACTGAGACACTGCACAGTCCAGTCCAGGCTCCTTGTCCTCTCGTCTCCTCTCTGCCTGCCTGTGTCCACTCCGACAGCTCAGCAAAGTGGCGCCTCGTCACAGTGACAGCACACACGTGTCGCCAGTCCCTGTCAATCCATCTGCACTGCCCCTCCGGCTGCCATGTGCTGCCATGATGATGGCTCCCTCCTGCTCTCGCCCGGCGCTCCCGCCCACCTGAAAAGCGTGGCGCCGGCGCACTGGCTGCGTCACCGGCGTCACGTGACACAGCAGTGCACTTCCGGATTTTCCTCCCTTCATTCAGCGCGCTGCGCTGATCGGCTGGATCTGGATGGGAAATATTAGGGGCGCAAATTTTGAAATTTGCGCCCCTAAAAGCTGGTAAAAAATCGCGCCCGGGGCCACCGCCCCGTTGGCCCCCCCCACGCTACGCCACTGGTGGTAACAACAATGTTACCATCATTTAGAAGCTGGTGCTAAATGATACCACTTCTGCGGATAATCACCTCTCATCCTGGGGCAAGAATGACGGGCAGATACACTGCTTCTGGCCGCTGGCAGTAGAGTGAGACTTGGGACAAATTGTTCCCAGTCTCCCTCCAGGGTTCTGCGCGATCTCCTGAGAGAGAGATTGCGCAAGGCTCGCGGCTTGGAAGCACAACCCTACATGGAATCCAATGGACTCTGGGACATTATACTCGTGGCCATGCGGAAGCACTGCCGCGAGTATCACCTAGGGTAGCGCATGGTTCTGGGGAAAGGTGCCAAGGTAGCACCTGCCACGGAATCTCGCGCGATAACGTGGACGATACAGGGAAACCTGCAAGCACAGGTTTTCCCGTTAGCGCCCCGTTTTAGCGTGAAGGAAATAATTTGGCCATTGGTCATCAGACTATGGATAACAAAGGTCATACGACTATGCTCGACTGGTGTCGTCCACCGGAGGCGATTTCATCAGCTGCGACTCTTGAGTTCTGGTTGAAAAATAAGAGTAATTTAACCCTTGCCTGAGCAGGGCTCAGAGCTACAGACACTGATATAAACCATGTTTTTAAAGGGATAATCTATTAAAAATACAGTCCCTTTTTTGCCTTTAAATAAATTTGCAGATGCTGCTGACAGCCTCTGCCCAATCTTTAAATTTTTTTTTGGGGGGGGGTGTAATTTTACTCACCTTTTTTCCTTCGCTGCTCACTGTTCGTCCTCTTCAACTAAGGGACTCCTAAACCCAGAGGTCCCTACAGGTATCCATCGTAATTTGATCTCCTATGCAACTTGGACCTGCTCTCTTTATGTACGTAAGCTGTGTAGCACCTGCACAGAGTGATGGATTGGAGCTACGCACGCAGGCGAACATCTTATCGATCGCTGCCTTTCTGAGACCGCTTTTTGTTGTGGATGGTCTTGGAGGGTGCCGTCACTAGTGACTGATCTGGTGACCTGATGTCAGGAAACTGGATCTTGGATGTCGGCCAAGCCTCCGGGAACTCCCCCTGAGGACTGGCGTCATCGTGCATAGCACGATGACGCCAGTCCTGGAGTTAACCCCTAGCTGCCACCAATGGTGGAGATAGGGGGTTCCAATGAACCCCCTATCTCCCGATCCGTGGCAGGTTAAAGTTTGGTACTGTTGGATCGGCCAGAGCATGGCCGTTCCAACGATACCAAACAGGACTATGAAAAAAGTTTTAAAAAAAAAATATTAAAAAAATATATATATTTTAAAAAAAATTATAAAAAATAAAAATAAACAAGTTTTTTTTCTTTTTTTTGGTTTGTTAATGCAGCAATATTGTTCCCATTTCAATTATAATGTGAACAATGATGCTGCACTAACGATTTTTGTATGCGGTGCGTTTGTTAAAAATCACGTAATTTTCCCCAAAAAAAGTGTAACGAGACCCCATTTCTAATTTTTTTAACAAGCGCACCCCATACAAAATATAACCGCAATTGCTGGCATTTTAAAATGTGAAAAAAATACACTTTACACGTTGTAAATTATTGAAAATTCATATTTTATTGCATTTTTTGTTTATAATATACAGACAGATCATGACGTATACATATAATAATGACATATTATGAATCTACCGAGTCTGACGGAAAGAACGATATATAATATGTCTGGGTCATATACTAAAATAAGCCTTCAAAACACGTTTAAACATGATGAGCAAAACCGGTAAAAATGACCTCAGCACAGAGGTGTGAAAAGCCTCAGCAGCGAAAGGGTTAATGTGGCACAATGCTATATCAGGGCGGCGGAGGAGCACCTAAATTAGGAAAGAGTTGGGTGTGGGGGCTTTCTGTGTGACTGTAATGCTGCTTAATCCCAAAGACCTCCCTGCTTTTACCTACTTTAGATAAAGACAGTGGGGAGAGGTGGATTTAGAAAACACTGAGAGCTGGGCTAATTACCCTCCCTTAATCGTCGCCACCACAGCCCTGTCCTCTATTACAAAAATTTAGGATTTTCGTATTATTATTATTATTGTTATTATTGTCATCATTTATATAGCGCCAACAGTTTCCACAGCGCTTTACAATAACCAAAGGGAACGAGATAAACGGACATAGGATGGAAACAAGAGGTGTAGAGGGCCCTGCTCATAGGAGCTTACAGTCTACACCCAATAACTTCAAAAGTGGTATTATAAATAAAATGCAAACAAATGCATAAGGATAGGGAAATCTCTAAAAAATGAGTCATAGCAAAGCACAGAATATACAAAAATAGTGTCATATCTGTGCAGTGTCATTTGTGTATTTTGGACCCAAATCCCTCTGTTCCTTATTCCTATCCTACAGTCTCTCAATTTAGGCTAGGGTCAGACGAACGCATTTTTCACGTGCGTTTAGCCGCACTAAATCACGGCCGTGCTAGCAGCAAATGACGTCCAATGCTGGGGAACATACGACGAACGGCCGCACGAAAGTTCGTCCGTGCAACGTAAGTGGCCAACGAATGCATTTTTTCGAGAACGTCAAACCGCTACTACTGACGTACAGAGTGCGCTGCGTCCGCATAGCGGCGTGTGTGCGTGATTAGGAGACGTCAGACGCTGCACACGTCCGGCCAACATAACGTCCAGACACAAAAAGTGTTTTATTGATGATCCGTACAAAATCACGGACGAAACGGCGCATCGTATGACCGCTATCGCGTATTCTGGGAAAAAATACGTACGTTCGTTCGAACGCACTTTTTCACGGACAACATGAAAAATGCGTTCGTCTGACCCTAGCCTTAGGGGCTCCTCCATATATTCAAGGTGTGCGGGTGTCTTTTTAGGGGCTCCTCCATATATTCAGGGTGTGCGGGTGTCTTTTTAGGGGCTCCTCCATATATTCAAGGTGTGCGGGTGTCTTTTTAGGGGCTCCTCCATATATTCAAGGTGTGCGGGTATCTTTTTAGGGACTCCTCCATATATTCAAGGTGTGTGGGGTCTTTTTAGGGGCTCCCCCATATATTCAGGGGGTATGGGTGTCATTTTAGGGGCTCCGCCATATATTCAGGGTGTGCGGGCGTCTTTTTAAGGGTTCCTCTATATATTCAGGGTGTGCGGGCGTCTTTTTAGGGGCTCCTCCATATATTTAGGGTGTGCGGGCGTCTTTTTAAGGGTTCCTCTATATATTCAGGGTGTGCGGGTGTCTTTTTAGGGGCTCCTCCATATAGTCAGGGTGTGCGGGTGTCATTTTAGGGGCTCCTCCATATAGTCAGGGTGTGCGGGTGTCTTTTTATGGGTTCCTCCATATATTCAGGGTGTGTGGGTGTCTTTTTAGGGGCTCCTCCATATATTCAGGGTGTGTGGGTGTCTTTTTATGGGTTCCTCCATATATTCAGGGTGTGCGGGTGTCTTTTTATGGGTTCCTCCATATATTCAGGGTGTGTGGGTGTCTTTTTAGGGGCTCCTCCATATACTCAGGGTGTGCGGGTGTCTTTTTATGGGTTCCTCCATATATTCAGGGTGTGTGGGTGTCTTTTTAGGGGCTCCTCCATATACTCAGGGTGTGCGGGTGTCTTTTTATGGGTTCCTCCATATATTCAGGGTGTGCGGGCGTCTTTTTAAGGGTTCCTCTATATATTCAGGGTGTGCGGGCGTCTTTTTAGGGGCTCCTCCATATATTTAGGGTGTGCGGGCGTCTTTTTAAGGGTTCCTCTATATATTCAGGGTGTGCGGGTGTCTTTTTAGGGGCTCCTCCATATAGTCAGGGTGTGCGGGTGTCATTTTAGGGGCTCCTCCATATAGTCAGGGTGTGCGGGTGTCTTTTTATGGGTTCCTCCATATATTCAGGTGTGTGGGTGTCTTTTTAGGGGCTCCTCCATATATTCAGGGTGTGTGGGTGTCTTTTTATGGGTTCCTCCATATATTCAGGGTGTGCGGGTGTCTTTTTATGGGTTCCTCCATATATTCAGGGTGTGTGGGTGTCTTTTTAGGGGCTCCTCCATATACTCAGGGTGTGCGGGTGTCTTTTTATGGGTTCCTCCATATATTCAGGGTGTGTGGGTGTCTTTTTAGGGGCTCCTCCATATACTCAGGGTGTGCGGGTGTCTTTTTATGGGTTCCTCCATATATTCAGGTGTGCGGGCGTCTTTTTAAGGGTTCCTCTATATATTCAGGTGTGCGGGCGTCTTTTTAGGGGCTCCTCCATATATTTAGGGTGTGCGGGCGTCTTTTTAAGGGTTCCTCTATATATTCAGGGTGTGCGGTGTCTTTTTAGGGGCTCCTCCATATATTCAAGGTGTGCGGGTATCTTTTTAGGGACTCCTCCATATATTCAAGGTGTGTGGGGTCTTTTTAGGGGCTCCCCCATATATTCAGGGGTATGGGTGTCATTTTAGGGGCTCCGCCATATATTCAGGGTGTGCGGGCGTCTTTTTAAGGGTTCCTCTATATATTCAGGGTGTGCGGGCGTCTTTTTAGGGGCTCCTCCATATATTTAGGGTGTGCGGGCGTCTTTTTAAGGGTTCCTCTATATATTCAGGGTGTGCGGGTGTCTTTTTAGGGGCTCCTCCATATAGTCAGGGTGTGCGGGTGTCATTTTAGGGGCTCCTCCATATAGTCAGGGTGTGCGGGTGTCTTTTTATGGGTTCCTCCATATATTCAGGGTGTGTGGTGTCTTTTTAGGGGCTCCTCCATATATTCAGGGTGTGTGGGTGTCTTTTTATGGGTTCCTCCATATATTCAGGGTGTGCGGGTGTCTTTTTATGGGTTCCTCCATATATCAGGGTGTGTGGGTGTCTTTTTAGGGGCTCCTCCATATACTCAGGGTGTGCGGGTGTCTTTTTATGGGTTCCTCCATATATTCAGGGTGTGTGGGTGTCTTTTTAGGGGCTCCTCCATATACTCAGGGTGTGCGGGTGTCTTTTTATGGGTTCCTCCATATATTCAGGGTGTGCGGGCGTCTTTTTAAGGGTTCCTCTATATATTCAGGGTGTGCGGCGCGTCTTTAGGGGCTCCTCCATATATTTAGGGTGTGCGGGCGTCTTTTTAAGGGTTCCTCTATATATTCAGGGTGTGCGGGTGTCTTTTTAGGGGCTCCTCCATATAGTCAGGGTGTGCGGGTGTCATTTTAGGGGCTCCTCCATATAGTCAGGGTGTGCGGGTGTCTTTTTATGGTTCCTCCATATATCAGGGTGTGTGGGTGTCTTTTTAGGGGCTCCTCCATATATTCAGGGTGTGTGGGTGTCTTTTTATGGGTTCCTCCATATATTCAGGGTGTGCGGGTGTCTTTTTATGGGTTCCTCCATATATTCAGGGTGTGTGGGTGTCTTTTTAGGGGCTCCTCCATATACTCAGGGTGTGCGGGTGTCTTTTTATGGGTTCCTCCATATATTCAGGGTGTGTGGTGTCTTTTTAGGGGCTCCTCCATATATTCAGGGTGTGTGGGTGTCTTTTTATGGGTTCCTCCATATATTCAGGGTGTGCGGGTGTCTTTTTATGGGTTCCTCCATATATTCAGGGTGTGTGGGTGTCTTTTTAGGGGCTCCTCCATATACTCAGGGTGTGCGGGTGTCTTTTTATGGGTTCCTCCATATATTCAGGGTGTGTGGGTGTCTTTTTAGGGGCTCCTCCATATACTCAGGGTGTGCGGGTGTCTTTTTATGGGTTCCTCCATATATTCAGGGTGTGCGGCGTCTTTTTAAGGGTTCCTCTATATATATTCAGGTGTGCGGGCGTCTTTTTAGGGGCTCCTCCATATATTTAGGGTGTGCGGGCGTCTTTTTAAGGGTTCCTCTATATATTCAGGTGTGCGGGTGTCTTTTTAGGGGCTCCTCCATATAGTCAGGGTGTGCGGGTGTCTTTTTAGGGGCTCCTCCATATAGTCAGGGTGTGCGGGTGTCATTTTAGGGGCTCCTCCATATAGTCATGGTGTGTGGGTGTCTTTTTAGGGGCTCCTCAATATATTCAGGGTGTGCGGGTGTCATTTATGGGGCTCCTCCATATAGTCAGGGTGTGCGGGTGTCTTTTTATGGGTTCCTCCATATATTCAGGGTGTGTGGGTGTCTTTTTAGGGGCTCCTCCATATATTCAGGGAGTGTGGGTGTCTTTTTATGGGTTCCTCCATATATTCAGGGTGTGCGGGTGTCTTTTTATGGGTTCCTCCATATATTCAGGGTGTGTGGGTGTCTTTTTAGGGGCTCCTCCATATACTCAGGGTGTGCGGGTGTCTTTTTATGGGTTCCTCCATATATTCAGGGTGTGCGGGCGTCTTTTTAAGGGTTCCTCTATATATTCAGGGTGTGCGGGTGTCTTTTTAGGGGCTCCTCCATATAGTCAGGGTGTGCGGGTGTCATTTTAGGGGCTCCTCCATATAGTCATGGTGTGTGGGTGTCTTTTTAGGGGCTCCTCAATATATTCAGGGTGTGCGGGTGTCATTTATGGGGCTCCTCCATATAGTCAGGGTGTGCGGGTGTCTTTTTATGGGTTCCTCCATATATTCAGGGTGTGTGGGTGTCTTTTTAGGGGCTCCTCCATATACTCAGGGTGTGCGGGTGTCTTTTTATGGGTTCCTCCATATATTCAGGGTGTGCGGGCGTCTTTTTAAGGGTTCCTCTATATATTCAGGGTGTGCGGGTGTCTTTTTAGGGGCTCCTCCATATATTTAGGGAGTGCGGGCGTCTTTTTAAGGGTTCCTCTATATATTCAGGGTGTGCGGGTGTCTTTTTAGGGGCTCCTCCATATAGTCAGGGTGTGCGGGTGTCATTTTAGGGGGTCCTCCATATAGTCATGGTGTGTGGGTGTCTTTTTAGGGGCTCCTCAATATATTCAGGGTGTGCGGGTCATTTATGGGGCTCCTCCATATAGTCAGGGTGTGTGGGTGTCTTTTTAGGGGCTCTTCCATATATTCAGGGTGTGCGGTGTCTTTTTATGGGTTCCCCATATATTCAGGTGTGTGGGTGTCTTTTTAGGGGCTCCTCCATATATTCAGGGTGTGTGGGTGTCTTTTTATGGGTTCCTCCATATATTCAGGGTGTGCGGGTGTCTTTTTATGGGTTCCTCCATATATTCAGGGTGTGTGGGTGTCTTTTTAGGGGCTCCTCCATATACTCAGGGTGTGCGGGTGTCTTTTTATGGGTTCCTCCATATATTCAGGGTGTGTGGGTGTCTTTTTAGGGGCTCCTCCATATACTCAGGGTGTGCGGGTGTCTTTTTATGGGTTCCTCCATATATTCAGGGTGTGCGGGCGTCTTTTTAAGGGTTCCTCTATATATTCAGGGTGTGCGGGCGTCTTTTTAGGGGCTCCTCCATATATTTAGGGTGTGCGGGCGTCTTTTTTAAGGTTCCTCTATATATTCAGGGTGTGCGGGTGTCTTTTTGGGGCTCCTCCATATAGTCAGGGTGTGCGGGTGTCTTTTTAGGGGCTCCTCCATATAGTCAGGGTGTGCGGTGTCTTTTTAGGGCTCCTCCATATAGTCATGGTGTGTGGGTGTCTTTTTAGGGGCTCCTCAATATATTCAGGGTGTGCGGGTGTCATTTATGGGGCTCCTCCATATAGTCAGGTGTGTGCGGGTGTCTTTTTATGGGTTCCTCCATATATTCAGGGTGTGTGGGTGTCTTTTTAGGGGCTCCTCCATATATTCAGGGAGTGTGGGTGTCTTTTTATGGGTTCCTCCATATATTCAGGGTGTGCGGGTGTCTTTTTATGGGTTCCTCCATATATTCAGGGTGTGTGGGTGTCTTTTTAGGGGCTCCTCCATATATTCAGGTGTGCGGGTGTCTTTTTATGGGTTCCTCCATATATTCAGGGTGTGCGGGCGTCTTTTTTAAGGTTCCTCTATATATTCAGGGTGTGCGGGTGTCTTTTTAGGGGCTCCTCCATATAGTCAGGGTGTGCGGGTGTCATTTTAGGGGCTCCTCCATATAGTCATGGTGTGTGGGTGTCTTTTTAGGGGCTCCTCAATATATTCAGGGTGTGCGGGTGTCATTTATGGGGCTCCTCCATATATTCAGGGTGTGCGGGTGTCTTTTTATGGGTTCCTCCATATATTCAGGGTGTGTGGGTGTCTTTTTAGGGGCTCCTCCATATACTCAGGGTGTGCGGGTGTCTTTTTATGGGTTCCTCCATATATTCAGGGTGTGCGGGCGTCTTTTTAAGGGTTCCTCTATATATTCAGGGTGTGCGGGTGTCTTTTTAGGGCTCCTCCATATATTTAGGGAGTGCGGGCGTCTTTTTAAGGGTTCCTCTATATATTCAGGGTGTGCGGGTGTCTTTTTAGGGGCTCCTCCATATAGTCAGGGTGTGCGGGTGTCATTTTAGGGGGTCCTCCATATAGTCATGGTGTGTGGTGTCTTTTTAGGGGCTCCTCAATATATTCAGGGTGTGCGGGTGTCATTTATGGGGCTCCTCCATATAGTCAGGGTGTGTGGGTGTCTTTTTAGGGGCTCTTCCATATATTCAGGGTGTGCGGGTGTCTTTTTATGGGTTCCTCCATATATTCAGGGTGTGTGGGTGTCTTTTTAGGGGCTCCTCCATATACTCAGAGTATGTGGGTGTCTTTTTATGGGTTCCTCCATATATTCAGGGTGTGCGGGCGTCTTTTTTGGGGTTCCTCCTTATACTTGAGGTGCAGGTATCTGGAAATGTGTCTTGTTAACTGGAGATGAGAATAATAAGTGACCTTAAACTCGCTCACCATTCTCAAATCAGTATTGTACTTCCTAATACAAAGTATACAAAGCATAAGAATCATGAATGTAAAGTAGGCAACCCCAACAGCTGAGCCACATGGGACGTTTGCGGCTTGGCCAGGATAGGATGGGAGCTGCTAATATAAAGGAGTGGGGGCCGTTATACTTAACAGCTCACTTGTTAACCAAATAAACTCTTTTGGAATAATGTCCAGGATATATCTTAATATAACGGCTACTCAGGTTCTGTTGCAATGAATAAGCCACAATGTATTTCACGGCATAACGTTCCTAGAATTTTGATTTATTACATATATTAAAATCCACCGCTTTCTATTCCCAGGACCTTTTTCACATCTTTAAATAACACGAGCACAAAAGATAAGCTGATTAACCAATATATATATATAATAATAATGTGCTCAACATCAAATCCTAAGGCTGGGGTCAGACCAGCGCACTTTTAACGTGCGTTCTGGCGCACTTAATTACGGCCGCACTAGCAGCAGATGACGGGCAATGACGGCCAATATACGAAGTACGGTCGCACGAAAGTCCGGCTGTGCAACGCAAGTGGAAAATGAACGCATTTTTTCGAGAACGCAGAACCGCTAGTACTGACGTACAGAGTGCGCTGCGTCCGCTAGCGGTGTGTGTGTGTGATTTGGAGACGTCAGACCCTGCTCGTGTCCGGCCAACATAACGTCCAGACACCCAAAGTTTCCTGGTTTGGATCCATAAAAAACGAAAATGCGCATCGTATGACCGTTTTCGCGAATTCCGTGAAAAAATACGTCAATGCGTTCGGACGCACTTTTTTACGTTCGCGTGTAAAAATGCTTTCGTTTGATCCTAGCCTTAATGTCTGTGGGGGGATTAATTTCCATTTTAATAGCTTTCTGGGTTACCTGGAGTGTCACGGAGGGCAGCAGGGTCTTGGCCGACACAATGAGCTTTTAAAGAGTAAGGCTAGGGTCAGACTAACGCATTTTTCACGTTGTCCGTGAAAATGTGCGTTCGAAGAATGGACGTATTTTTTCACGGAATACGCAATAGCGGTCATACTATGCGCAGTTTCATCCGTGATTTTGTACGGATCTTCAATAAAACACTTTGTGCATCTGGACGTTATGTTGGCCGGACATTAGCAGCGTCTGATGTCTCCAATTCACGCACACACGCCGCTAGCGGACGCAGCGCACTCAGTACGTCAGTACTAGTGGTTTAACGTTCTCGAAAAAATGCGTTCATTTTCCACTTGCGTTGCGCAGCCGGACTTTTGTGCGACCGTACTTCGTATATTGGCCGTCATTGCCCGGCATCTGCTGCTAGTGCGGCCGTGATTAAGTGCGGCTGCACGCGCGTTCGCACTGCCTCAGTCTGACCCTAGCCTAAGACTAATGTTTCAAGGCTTAAGGCCGGGGTCAGACGAGCGTGATTTCTACGGACTGTACGTGCGTGCAGTACGGACATCGTCAGTACGGATGACGCAGTAGTGGTCACACAGTCCGTTTTTTCACTGAAGTTATTTTTGACGGATGTAGGAGGGAAAAATAAATTACAATGAAAAAACATTCTGTCCGTCAAAAATGCTGGACGTATAAATGCAGTCCGTCTGACCATGCTCCATCACTCACATACAAAGCTATGCAGACGTTGTGGACGTGGCGCACTCCGCACGTCCGTTCTAGCAGTATTACGTTCTTGCCTAACCTGCGTCCGTCTGCCGCGGCCGTTGTGCGTCCGCAGTTCAGTGCGGACGTACTTCATGTGTCAGGCTCCAATGGACTTTCTTTCATGCTATCACGGACGTACTTTTAGGCGCAATCACGGACGTGAACACTACGCTCGTCTGACCCCAGCCTAAATATAGTTGTCAGGGAAAACCCAGCGCCAGAAGAGGATTCAGCAGGAACAAAAAAAAAAATGGTATTTTACCGGAATGGCGAAATCGATAGGTTACACTAAAAGGGACTTGATGTTAAAAAAAAATCCCAAAACTCATCTTGAATTAGTTAGACAAATTAGTGGCTGTAATCAGATAAAGTTGCATTTTTTATGTTGTTTTTTGCAGGTAAGAGCCTCTAGGTCTTTACCGGTTTCTCACAATGATTTACAGCTTAAAATATTTTGTATTTGTGCACACCCTGACTGCCAGGTGTCAGGCTTAGAGGAAGAGGAACCCTCTCCTCCTGAAGGCCCTCAGGGTTAAAATCGCCAATCCTCAGAGCCTGACCCCCTTCCAGTAGTTCATCTGAAACCCAACACCACCAAGGCTTAAACACAAATCAACCTGGGGAACCTAATCTCTTGTGAAAGATGAGTCATTAGGATTGGATAACCTATTGTATCCAGGTTTACATCTGTAATGGCCCCATTATGGCCTTTTATTTGCTCTTAGGCTCCGGGTCTCCCCATATTCTCCACAGATCCTTCATGGATGGGTAACAATGGCGACGCTTAGATTGGGAATTAAAGGGGTAATTCACAAAGAACACAAATGTTCGACATTGATACAATTTCCCTAATCCACAGAAATAAAACCCTCTCTCTCTCCATTGCTCTCTATCACTCTGAATCTCTAGATTTCTCTCGCTCTGTCTATCTTTCTTTTTCTCTCCTTCCCTATAACTCTCTCCCTCTCGATCGCTCTCACTTCATCTCTCTGTCTTTCTTTCTTTTTTCTCCCTCTCCTTTGCTCTCTATCACTCTCCATCTCTGTCTATCTTTCTCTCTCCTTCACTATCCCTCTTTCCCTTTTTATAACGTTCTCTCTCTTTTGCTATATCGCTCTCTATTGTTCTCTCTCTCTCTATCTTTCTCTCCCTCACCATCTCTCTGCTACTGCATATTTCTTGCCCTCTGTCTCTCTTTCTTTCTCTCCCTCTTTATTGCTCTCTATCACTCTCCATCTCCGTCTATCTTTCGCTCCCTACATATATATATATATATATAGCTCTCAATTGTTCGCTCTCTCTGTCAGCCAGCGGACCTTTATTGCTGTATCTCTCTCTATCGCAGGCTCTCTGTGTCTCTCTCCCTACATTGTTCTCTTTTTCCCTCCCTCTCTCCATTGCTCTCTATCACTCTGCATCTCTATCTTTCTCTCGCTCTGTCTTTTTCTCTCCCTCCCTAAAATGTAGGCGGACAAAAACAGATTCACTTTCAAGACGGCGCCGGACCGGGCACAAGTAAGGATTGTCAGAACACGAGTCTCTTCAGGAAAGGCAAACTTTATTGTGTCGTCACACAAGTGCCACACAGGATTGAATCGCAAAGAGTGAGCCCCCCTTTTCACCCGTGCAAGGGATCTTATACCCAAAAATACGTAATTAGGTACATCCAGTTAGCCCACCTCCCAATGACACTTTATTCCACCCCACGTGGGTTAATACCTCCCTTTGGCTAATACAAAGACATTCCATTAATTGGCTGTAAATTGGCAAACTTTGTGTTAGTTTCAGTAAATCATAATTAATGCTCTTACTGTTCCGGGCTGCGCCCTCCTCCCTTGCGCCTACAATCACTTGTTACAGATGGCACCTGGCCTGATCTCTACTCCTTTGTCTTTCTGCGGGCCCCAACGACCTTGGAGGATCTACTTCGCTTTTCTCCTCCGTGCCAGGAACAGCAGAGATCTTTCATAAAGCTTTAATTGCTTTTTTCTGCTAATCTAAACGCATTCCTAAATTTCTACGTATACCTCATTCTAGTTTCAGCTACAAACCTGTCTAGTTATATACAAGTGAACCAATATTCTGAACAAGATGGCCGCCTGTGTACAATGGCGGCCATCTTCCAGCCTATTTCCACTTCATTCCCCTTGGCTCAAGTGTCAGGATCTTTTCCTGGCACTTGTAGCCATTACACTCCACTATTCTGAAACCTTGTACTGGGGGGGGGGGGTTTCTTTCACTGGGAACATACCCTGTGGGATTATCAGTGGTATCTTCTGTGTTTGTGTAGGTGTCAGTGCTGTTTTGCACAGTGGCCATAAACATAGCCCTATGCGGTATATCAGTATCCCTATGATCAAGATCACGAGTATCATGGATCCAATCCGTGAGATAAATCTCAAGATGGAACCAAACCATTCTCCCATTGCTCCAAACCCACGGAGCGGATTCCAGCCTTCGGCAGCAATCCTCCTGGCTATACCCTGCAACTGTGCTACCTTCTCTTGGTGATCTTGAATTACCTGGTAATAATCTGGGACTTCATGTGTAGTGTTTCTGATGAAGGTGCAACATTCATAGTGCATTGTCATTTCACACAATCCATTCAAGGCCGCACTGATCTGCTCAAGCGCCATATCATGTATCATCTGCACCTTTCGTAACTCACGCATTTCCAGATTCAGCAGCTGGATATCCATACTGGTTCTATTCAGAATCTCATCCATCAAATTGACATAGCTATTCAATCTCCTCATCATCTCTCTCCCCATCCAGTCCATGCTGGCAACCATGTCCATATTCGATCCATCTTCGCGAACAACTCTCTCTTTGGTCTTTCAAACACCAGTGGGTACCTAGGGTGTAGTTCTGTGTCTGTGTTTGTGTCTTCTCCCCTTAGTCTCTGGATTGGGACCAGCTTAGCCAAATAACACATTCCCGTTATTGTTGGTGGTACCCATGTGTAACACACCCTTTCACAGCACACCTGGTACCCTCCTTTCACTATAAATGGTGATGAATGTAGTGTTCCCTTGATATCTCTATCGCAAGTTGTCTCAGCCGTCTCATCATATCCACTGCACCCTGCCTCCCATTGGTCACACCCAATCACCGCCTCTTGGTCTCTAGTGAGTTGCCTGCATCGTATGTATAAAATATTCGCCTTTTGTCCTGTTTTGAATATGTAAATGTATGATGTCCAGTTGAACTGACTTGAGTTACATAACCCACCCTCGTTATTTGTTTCTTTATCTGGTCCTAGTTGTTCTGGTGGATACACTGGTCCTATTATGGGGTACCCGGGACTGACTGATTCTGTCTTTTCCCTTGGTGCATCGACAGCATGTATTGTGACATTCCCTGATACAAACATACTCAAATTCATTGGAACAGAGGCAAATGGTATATGAATTGTCTCTGGGTGCAGTCTACTACACACCCAGCATGCGGTTTGCCCAGACTTTTTAGCATAGTCATATTTAAATTGCACAAGTAAATGTCCTCTTGGGTTATCTCGGATGAAGACTTCTCGTCTTTGTCTCCACATGGTACGGTTCTCCATCACCGGGTGCGTACCATTCCAGATATGGGAAATATCCACTTTCCCCACATTGCCCGTACAATTAGAGCATGCTCCACGCGAGAGTCCATAAATCAAATTAGCAAGATATAAAATCAGCACCACAAATGCCCCGAATGTCAGAATTCCTTGGGCAATTCTTTTCACAGTCACATAAACCCAATCCCTCCCCACCGGAATTTCAAAAGTAAAAACATTTCTGGATGATCAAGGGTGGGGGCCGGGCCCCTAAAAAGCACCCTGTGGGTATCCCCCGTTGGCGGGTGGTCAGGACCTGTGCCCATCAAAACACCCACTTGTTGATCCTCTGTATTATCTGGGTTAGGATCATTTAGGTGCTCATGGCTGTGGTCTTTGTCAGCTTCAGCCTCAGCGGGTTGGTCTCGTTGGTAACGACCTTCCATGCTGGTTCAGGACTGGCTGCAGCTGCTTTCACTCTGGAGTGATGTATCCACGGGACCACCTCGGCAACCTTTACTGCTGTAGGGGTTGATAACAGGACAAGATAAGGACCTCTCCATTTTGGACCTAGTGGATCATTTTTCCACTCTTTTACCCATACTGAGTCACCCGGACAATACTTATGCAGTGAAGGATACAGAAAATGCGGTATATTATCCCCCACCCAATATTTAATTTCTGCATTGATTTACCCAGCATTACTACCTGATCATTTAGTTTAGTTTCTCCCAATGCCCGAAGGTCCCCCCTTAGTCCATTAATCAGAGGGGTTGGCCGTCCAAACATAAGTTCGTACGGACTTAGCTTCAATTGGGGGTTGGTCTGCACCTAATGTGCAAAAGGACTATCGGCAGCAAGTCCAACCAGCTCAATGACGTCTCTTGGCACAGTTTGGACATCAAAGTCTTTAGGGTACGGTTCATTCTTTCAACTTTTCCCGAACTTTGGGGCCTGTAGGCGGTATTAGCTTCCAGGTGATGCCCAGTAGCCGGGCAAGTTGTTGCAAACAGTTCTGGATAAATGCAGGGCCATTGTCCGACCCTATCTCGAGTGGAAGTCCGTAACGTGGTATTTTTCTTTCATCAGGCTCTTTACCACTTCTGTCGTTTTTTTTTTTTCAGTTCTCGTTGGGAAGGCTTCTACCCATCCTGTCAAAGTGCACACCATCACTAGTAAATATTTGTATCCTCTGCAGGGTGGCAGCACTGTAAAGTCTATTTGTAATGAATGCCATTGGGGATAGCCCGATGGGCCTGTTCTCAAAATAACAAATCTTGTCTGTCTTGTGAATCTCTTACTGCTGGTATAAAAAAAGTTCATTGCACTTTTCTTCATTCTTGGCAGTCTGTTCTTGATAAGGATCTCCTTGAGGAAGAACCTCACCAGTGGGACTTGATATTCTTCTGCTCCCAATTCTCCCAGACTGTGCAGTATTCGTGTGATTCGTAGATTATTGTGAGGATTGATTGTCAAATTTTCAAAACGTGACGCGAAATTTTCTGCTCGTTCAACTTCAGTTATTTCTTTGTCTTCCTCCTCCCCCACTATTTTTACGCCGAAGAATTTCAGCATCATCTTGTAGGTTCTGCGCAGTCTTTGCTGAACTTCTGAGGTGTTAACCATTAGCGTGTCTCTTGCGGACTTAGGGGAGTAGAGTAGAAATTTCGGCCTTGTGTCCGAGTTGGGAAAAGCCATTGGATATAATCATGATTGAGTTCTAACAGTTCATAATCATCTTGCCATTTGTGCAGATTATTTCAATGAACTCGCCGTGGGGTTCAAACTTTTTCAAATTCATATAGAACTCGTAATTTGGCATGGAAGGTTGAGGTTCTTGCTTGCAGATCAGTACTTTAGCTTGATCTTCTGTTGGCGGTGGCGGTTTTGCAGCTGCTTTTGCGGCCTGGTCCGCGCGTCTGTTACCTTTGGAATTTCATCATGGCCTTTTTGGACCACGGCAGTGCATGATGCTGACAGCACTTGGTTTCCATACTGCTTCCAGGAGGGCCGCGATTTCAGCTGCATATTTGATTTGTTGTCCTGAAGACGTAAGTAGGCCTCTCTCTTTGTAGAGTGCACCATGTGCATGGACTGTCATAAAAGCGTACTTGGAATCTGTGTAGATATTTACCCTTTTGCCTTCAGAGATTTCAAGGGCTCTGGTTAAAGCTGTTATTCGGCCAATTGTGCAGGTGTATGGCCTGGCAGTGGCTTTGCTTCGATGACTTCTTCTGTTGAGACTACTGCATAGCCGGAGACTTTCTTCCCATCATCCATTAGCTGCTTCCATCAGTGAAATAGCTGTAGATCGTATTTGTCTAGGGGTACGTCTTTCAAATCCGGCCTGCTACTGAACCAGTAACCTCCTTTCACATCCAGCAGAGCCTGACAGCGTGGGGCACCTTGACATAAAGAACTTGTCCAAGGGTCAGCTTGTGTTCCTGCTATTATCAGCATTGCGGTGGCAGCCACTGCTTTCAGGCATGGGGGTAGGCCGCAGGCCACAGGGTCGAGTTGCTTGGAGAGGTAGGCCACAGGCCTCAGCCATGAGCCAAAAGTCTGGACCAATACTCCTGTTGCTGTTTGATTATATTCATGCACGAACAGCTGGAAGGGCTTGCTATGATCTGGCAGGCCCAGTGCAGGAGCTTCCATCAGCAGAGTCTTTAATTTCTGGAACGCTGCTGTTTGCTCTTCTTTCCAATGAAAGGGATCTTGTTCCCGTTGCCTGATGAAGCGGCTTGGCAATATCTGCGAAGTTGGGGATCCACAGGCGGCAGAAGCCTGCAGCTCCAAGAACTCACGGACTTGTCTCCTGGTCTTTGGTTGGGGTATGCGGCACACTGCTTCTTTTCTTTCTGCCCTCAGTGCACGTTTGGTACCTGTTACTGGAATCCCAGGTATTTTACACTGTGTTTGCATATTTGTGCTTTCTTTTTAGAAACTCTGTAACCTGCTTGGCTTAGCAGATATAGCAGGGCTTTTGTAGTGGATAAACAGTCTTTTTCTGTGGGGGAAGCCAGTAATAAATCATCAACATATTGGAGTAACACTACTTTGTCTGGCTGAGCGTTGAAGGCGAGGAGATCTTGGCTAAGCGCGCACCCGAAAATCGTGGGCGAATTTTTTGAAACCTTGAGGGAGGCGCGTCCACGTCATTTGATGGCGCGCCCCCGTGGTAGACTCTTCCCACTGAAATGCAAAAAGGGGCTGGCTTGCTGGAGCCAGACGGATGCAAAAGAAAGCGTCTTTTAAATCAAACACTGTGTAATATTTTGTATCTCCGGGAATTAATGCCAGCAAATTGTATGGATTAGGAACCACAGGGTGTAGTGTTACTGTGGCCTCGTTGACAGCTCGTAAATCTTGGACAGGGCGATACTCTTGTGTCCCCTCTTTCAAGACTGGCAATAGGGGTGTGTTCCATAGTGACACGCAGAATTTTAATATACCGTGATCTTTAAATCTCTGTAAATGTATCTGTATATTCTGCTTGGCTTTCTGTGGGATATAATATTGTCTGAAGTCTGTTGAGTGCAAGATATATGTTTATATTTTGTGTTAATATTATTCCGAAAGTTTTAGTTTTGTTCAGAGCTAAAATTAAATTGAAATATATGAAACGGTTAGAAAATTAATATTAAAAGAAAAATAATTCGAGAAATAATTAAAGTAGTTTTTCTTTACTGTTTCTAAAAGGTATGTTTTTGTTTAATTTTTGATGGAATGGTTATTTTATTGTTATGAGATGTTGGGAGTGGTCTTATGACAATGGAATGATTTTTTTTTTTTCCTTTTTTTTTTTTCCAATGTGGTATTAAGAGTCTGTTTTGGGCTACAGGAAAAGATCTCTGAGAATATTGTTTATACAATGTGTATATGTATATGCCCGAATGTCCCATCCAGCTCCTGGGGCGGGATATTCTTTGCAAATTGCAAGCCCAAATTACGTTTTTTCCCGGAGGTCACGCTCAATTAGACCTGCCGGAGGGTGGCAGCTTTGCTCGGCAGCATAATCCAGCCAGCCCGCACAACCCCCAATCTGTGAAAATCGCAGTAGTTATGCCAAGGGAGGAAGAATGGCGCACGGCACCTACTCTGTCTGCCACGCCGGATCCGCACGCACTACTCCTTGGAATTCCTGAGGTGTGGAGGGAGGAAAACCCGCCCAGATTAGTTGAATTAAAGCCCGGCGCAGCACCTGTGGCCCTAAAACAATATCATATCCCGGACGAGCCCCCAAAAATGTAGGCGGACAAAAACAGATTCACTTTCAAGACGGCGCCGGACCGGGCACAAGTAAGGATTGTCAGAACACGAGTCTCTTCAGGAAAGGCAAACTTTATTGTGTCGTCACACAAGTGCCCACACAGGATTGAATCGCAAAGAGTGAGCCCCCCTTTTCACCCGTGCAAGGGATCTTATACCAAAAAATACGTAATTAGGTACATCCCAGTTAGCCCACCTCCCAATGACACTTTATTCCACCCCACGTGGGTTAATACCTCCCTTTGGCTAATACAAAGACATTCCATTAATTGGCTGTAAATTGGCAAACTTTGTGTTAGTTTCAGTAAATCATAATTAATTGCTCTTACTGTTCCGGGCTGCGCCCTCCTCCCTTGCGCCTACAATCACTTGTTACAGATGGCACCTGGCCTGATCTCTACTCCTTTGTCTTTCTGCGGGCCCCAACGACCTTGGAGGATCTACTTCGCTTTTCTCCTCCGTGCCAGGAACAGCAGAGATCTTTCATAAAGCTTTAATTGCTTTTCTGCTAATCTAAACGCATTCCTAAATTTCTACGTATACCTCATTCTAGTTTCAGCTACAAACCTGTCTAGTTATATACAAGTGAACCAATATTCTGAACAAGATGGCCGCCTGTGTACAATGGCGGCCATCTTCCAGCCTATTTCCACTTCAATATCGCTCTCCATCTCTATCGCTCTCACTTTATCTCTTTGTCTTTCTATATTTTTCTCTCTTTCTATTGCTCTCTATCACTCTCCACCTCTGTCTATCTTTCCCTCTCTATCCCTCATCATCTCTTTTTCCCTTTTAATAATGCACTCTCTTTATATATATATATATATCACTCTCTATTGTTCTCTCTCTCGTTATCATTCTCTCCCTCACCATCTCTCTCCCACTCTAAATCACTTGCCCTCTCAGTCTCTTTCTCTCTTTATTCCTCTCTTCCACTCTCCAACTCTCTTTCTCTCCCTCTCTTCCCTTTTTATCTGTCTCTATATACAGTACATTATATATATAAGGCGCTCTCTGTCTCTCTATCATTCTCTCCCTCTCCATCTCTCTGTCCCACTCTCTATATCTCTCGCTCTATCTTTCAGTCTCTATTCCTATCTTTCTCTCCCTCTCTATTACTCTCTACTAGACATGCGCATGGTGGAAAAAAATTGGCTTGGGTCACTCTGGATTACTTCAGAATCCAAAAATATCGGATTCCAAAATAAGCCGATTTGGAATATTGGAAATGTGCGATAGATTTGCCTGTTTCTGATTTTGGGAACCTTTATGTATAATACATTAAAAATGGTTAAGGGGACTAGGGTTAGGGCAAGGGTTAGGACTAGGTTAGGGTTAGGTTAAGCCTAGAGTTAGGGTTACAGTTTCCGTGTGTCATATGACTAGGGTTAGTGCTACGGTTTGGGTTAGGTTAGGTCTAGGACTAAATTAAAGCTAGGGTTAGTGCTACGGTTTGGGTTAGGTTAGGTCTAGGCCTAAATTAAAGCTAGGGTTAGGGTTAACTTTTTGTAAAAAAAAAAATTACTATTCCAATTAAATCTGAATCTTTCTGATTATGTTCGGATAGGGGCGATTTGGATCGACTTTAAATTGTTTTAATCGGAAACCGGTCTGGTTTGGAGATCAGCAATTCGGATTGACTCAAAGAGCCAAATAGACGATATTTAGGGCGACTTCTGAATCTGTCTGAGCAAAATGGCACAAGTCTACTCTCTGCCACTCTCTCTTTGCCTTTCTCTATCTCACTAACCTTTTCTCTCTCTCTCTCTCTATAACTCTCTGTATTTGTATATCACTTTCTATTTTTCTCTCTCTCATTCGCTCTCTCTTTATTGCCCTCGCTCTTTTTCTCTTTATAGCTCTATCTGTATCTTTGTTTATCTCTGTGGCTCTCTGTCTTCTATCTCTCTAAAGCTCTAGTGCTGTCTCTTTATCAGTCTGTCTTTCCCTCTCTATCACTCTCCATCTCTCTATCGCTCTTTATCTTTCTCTATTGCTCTCTCGCTATCTTTCTGTCGCTCTCAAGCTACCTTTCTCTTTCTCGCTCTCTCTCTCGCTCTCTATCGTTCCCTTTTCCTCCTTCTCCATTTCTTTTCCTCTCTATCGCTCTATCTTCCTCTCCATCTCTCTATCGCTCTATATGTTTCTTTATTGCTCTCTCTTTCTATCTGCCGCTCTCAAGCTAGCTATCTTTCTCTCGCTCTATCGTTCCCTTTTCCTCCTTCTCCATCTTTTCCTCTCTATCGCACTCTATTTTTCTCTCCATCTCTCTATCGCACTGTTTCTCTATTGCTCTCTCTATATGTTTCTCTCAAGCTATCTTTCTCTCTCTCGCTCTATCGTCCCCTTTTTGTCCCTCTCCATCTCTCTCTATCTTTCTTTCTCTCCCTGTCACTCTCACCATTATACCAGTGGCGTAACTAGAAACTTGAGGGCCCCGGTGCAAGAATCCATGAAGGCCCCCCAACCCCCCCAAAAAAAGATCCATATTTTTACCTTTTTTTTCCTGCAATATAAAAAAGATAGTATTGCCCCCAGCTCACATGGATATTGTCCCCAGCTCACATGGACATATATATTGCCCCCAGCTCACATGGACACATATATTGCCCCCTGCTCACATGGACACATATATTGCCCCCAGCTCACATGGACATATATTGCCCCCAGCTCACATGGACATATATTGCCCCCAGCTCACATGGACATATATTGCCCCAGGCCACACATGGATATATTGCCCCCAGCTCATGGAAATACTGCCCCAACACATGGATATACTGCCCCAACACATGGATATACTGCCCCAGCACATGGATATACTGCCCCAGCACATGGATATACTGCCCCAGCCAGCTCATGGATATTCTGCCCCAGCCAGCTCATGGATATTCTGCCCCAGCCAGCTCATGGATATACTGCCCCAGCCAGCTCATAGATATTCTGCCCCAGCTCAAGGATATACTGCCCCCATCTCATGGATATACTGCCCCCATCTCATGGATATACTGCCCCAGCTCAAGGATATACTGCCCCCATCTCATGGATATACTGCCCCATCTCATGGATATACTGCCCCAGCCAGTTCATGGATATTCTGCCCCAGCCAGCTCATGGATATTCTGCCCCAGCCAGCTCACGGATATACTGCCCCAGCCAGCTCACGGATATACTGCCCCAGCCAGCTCATGGATATACTGCCCCAGCCAGCTCATGGATATTCTGCCCCAGCCAGCTCATGGATATTCTGCCCCAGCTCAAGGATATACTGCCCCCATCTCATGGATATACTGCCCCAGCCAGCTCACGGATATTCTGCCCCAGCCAGCTCATGGATATTCTGCCCCAGCCAGCTCATGGATATACTGCCCCAGCCAGCTCATGGATATTCTGCCCCAGCTCAAGGATATACTGCCCCCATCTCATGGATATACTGCCCCCAGCTCATGGATATTCTGCCCCAGCCAGCTCATGGATATTCTGCCCCAGCTCTTACTTATCTGCTCTGCTGGCCCCGGGCAGGCTCCATCGGCGTCTTCTCCTCCGGCATCTTCTCCTCCGGCGTCTTCTCCTTGGCGAGCGGCCGCTGGAAACATGCAGCTTGGCCGCTCACCGGAAACCACCTGATCAGCACGTGGTCTCTTGCGCTGGTCAGGTGGTTTCTCTCCCACGTGAGCGGCCAAGCTGCATATCAGCGGCCGCTCGCGTAGGGAGAGGGACGGCCAGCGCGCGGCTCCCAGATTCCGGCGCTTTTTGCTGGAATCTGGCGGCGGCGCTGGGCCCCCCTCCAGTGGCGGAATGCCAGGGCCCGGTCGCAACTGCGACCGCTGCGACCCTGGTACTTCCGCCACTGCATTATACTCTTGCTTCTTGGTCTTTCTGTCTCACAGTTTGTCGTATAACCTGCTCTTCTTGTCTCATTATACAGTCAGGTCCAGTGGGGGGCACATCTGCAAACTGCTGTAAATCCTACACCGTTCACCTGAGTTGGATGTACATACCCTCAAATTAAAGCTGACAGTCTGCAGTTAAAGCACATTGTATTTGTTTCATTCCAACTCCATTGTGGTGGTGTATAGAGCCAAAGATGTTAGAATTGTGTCGATGTCCCAATATTTCTGGACCTGACTGTATGTCTTTCACTCACTCTCATATTATCTCTCCCTGTGTCTCTCTTACGCGCTCATCTCTCGCACTCGTCCTTTCTCAGCATTTTATATTCCTAAACATCACCGGAGGGAATAAAAAAGTAAAGTTATTGATCATTACAAAAGCACAATCCTGTCTTAGTGTTGACATCCTCCAGCTGATAAATTACAGCATATCCTGCTTTAATTATAGGTTGTATCCCATTTATACAGAAAGCCAGGAGAGCACTGCCAGCTTTTGACCAGAGGGGTGAATGTACGTGTAATTTGGTATATTAGTGTAATTCATCCAGCAGATAAAGTTGTATATATACTGTACATATGAAATATATTTTTAGTTATTTATATTCCATATTGGAAGCAGAAAGAGCCCCGGCCCCCGAAAATTTAATTTTATCGCCAACACACAGAAAATTTATCAAATTCATGGCAAACGTCACATTTTTAAGCCACTATTACACAACCTGAGTTGGATACAAATGCCCAATTCTGTCATTTGTCTTTGACGCAATATTGAGATTTTTTCCTGAAAGGAGCCACTGAACTAAACAGACACAGAGGGCGCTATTCTGGCTCGGTCGGCAAAAGCAAGTCAGTAAAGGGTCAACTTGACTCTGTTATGATTGACTCTTTTTATAGCTTGTAATAGAAGGTAAGCTCAGAGGAACCGCAGCATCACTGATACTGTCTTCTGGAATCCATACGACTCCGTGGTGACTTAAGGGTTTATTCAGAGAGCACTGAAATGTAACCTGCAGCCACCAGGGTATACATGCGTTGGGAGCATCATGCGGGCTTACTTCACGGTCATGCTGCTCACACTGCCCAGGTGCTCCCAGCGTCTGCCACGTTCTGTCCATCCAGAGCGCACATTATCCAGATTCACTAAAATGTGGAAAGATCTGAGAATTCCGTTTTTTGAAGTCTTCCAGATTTTAGAATTCCAGATAAGGGGTGCTCAGCCTGTAGTGGAGAGTTTCCAGAGTCCTCATTCAATCCAAGATAAGTGCCACCCTGCAACATCTAGAATTCACAAGGGGCGATAAGAAAAAATAGGATTTGGGAAGCACAAAACGAGACATACATTGACTGAAAGGAGGGCTGCCGAACTAACCTTAGAGGGATACTTTATGAAAAATAGGCGTGCATACAGAAAAAAACGGCGTCACGCCTGATCCCTACCAGGGGGCGGCTGCAACTACTAGAAGTATCCAGCCCAATAACCTGTATAAAACATAACAAGAAAATAATATGTCATCTGCACTTATCTCTATAGCTCCATGTGAAACAAAACACAAGCAGAGGTTTTGGTTTACTTAACCCTTTCGCTGCTGAGGCATTTCAAGCCTGTGTGCTGAGCTCATTTTTACCGGTTTCGTTCATCATGTTTAAACGCGATTTAAAGCCACATTTTATTAAGTGAACCAGACAAATTATATTTGTATATTCCACCATAGGTGGCAGCTAGGGGTTAACTCCAGAACTGACATCATCGCGCTATGCGTGATGACGCCAGTCGTCAGGGGGAGTTCCTGGAAGTTTGGCCGACATCCAAGATGTTGGCCAGCTCCGGGAGGGTACCTCGATCTGACGCCTGTTGGTGCTGAGTCGTGATCCAGCCCCCAAGGGGTTAAAGGCAGCCACCGCTTGGAAGGGCAGGCTGTGCCCTTCTAAGCGGTGCCTGCCTTTTTCCTGTGCCCCATACGGATGGGGAGGGAGAGAGGTCCAAAGGACCTCCCCTTCAGGCACCTTCCCCGCACTGCTGGGGGAGTTGACTGGAAAAGACGTCATTGCGCCAGTGCGATGACGCTATATCTGCCCGCCGGGGACCCGGAGGCTGGGCTGACATCCGCGATGTCAGCCCACAGTCACTGGGGGCTGCAGCGATCGGCCGATGCTCAGCGCATCCATAGCACAGGAGAACCACTTGGCTGGACATGTAAGCTCACCTGCCACTCCACGGCACCTCTGGTAGGTGAATCCAACCTAATGAAAAATAGGGTTCCCTTTTTTGTCCTTAAATAATTTTGCAAGCGCTCCTGACAGCCTCTGCCCAATTGTTTTTTTTTTTTACATTTTTCTTTCACATTGATTTTACTCACCTTTTGTCCCTCGTCACGCACAGCTCCTCTTCATCGGCTCAGAAACGTCCAAACCTAGAAGTCCGTGCAGCTACCTAATGCAACTTGAGCTCCTATGCTGCATACGTCGCGCAGGAATCGCAAATTGTGCAGCGCTACAAGACTTTCTCCCTTTACGTGTGCAAGTTCTGTAGCGCCTGCGCAGAGCGACGGATCAGAGCTGCGCACACATGTGCAGATCTGATCTGTCGCCGCGTCTCAGAGACCACTCCCTAACACGAAGAAAAGACCATTAAAACCAATTCCCCTTGCATTTGCATGACCTCCATTACTCAGAATGATGTTCCCTTGGCTGTTGTCCACTCTTGGCCATATGACTGTCAGTCACTTGTATAAAAAATAGACAAAAATATAATAGTAATTATAATTATTGTTATTGTTGAACTCAGCTAAATACTGCTATGTATTACTTGCAACAGAATTATTTGCATGTTTATATACTGTGTATATATATAATATATATACATTCCCTATATTAACAAACAAATGTGAAGGATGCACTCAAGGTCTTACAAAATAATAAAAAATTACTTTATTAAATAGACATACTAAAAATCCAGTAACCAAAAACCGACGTTCGGCTCACACAGAGCCTTTATGTCTTATTAATAATATTATTATTCAATTCCCTATATTATTTACTTTTTCATTTTTTCTCGACACATCAACTTACTTTAATCCATCCCTTATTGAACAATTAATCAATAAATAAATAATGATTATAACAAATATAAATGATAATAATATAAATAATAATAGTAATAATATTAATAACAATAATAACAACTTAATATTAAGTTATTGTTGTTGTTATTAATATTATTACAATTATTCTTTAGATTATTATTACAAAATTAATGATAATAATACAAATTAGAATAACAACATTGATTTTAATAACAGAAATATAAATTTCTTAAGCAAAAGCTACTTTTGTTCAACCAATAACGTTGCCACTAGATGTTCCCTTGGCTGTGGTCCACTCTTGGCCATATGACTGTCAGTCTCTTGTATAAAAATAATCAAAAATATAATAGTAATTGTAATCATTATTGTTATTATTGAACTCAGTCAGCTAAATACTGCTATGTATTACTTGCAACAGAATTATTTACATGTTTATATATATATATATACATTCCCTATAGTAACAAACAAATGTGAAGGATGCACTCAAGGTCTTAGAAAATAATAAAAAATTACCTTTTTAAATAAACATACTAAAAATACGGTAATCAAAAACCTACGTTTCGGCTCACTCTTCGCCTTTATTCCCTATTAATAATATTATTATTATTCATTCCTTATATTATTTACTTTTTCATTTTTTCTCTACATATCAACTTACTTGAATCCATCCCTTATTGAACAATTAATCAATAAATAAATAAATAATGATTATAACAAATATAACAACAATAATAATAGCAATATTAATAACTTAATAATAAGTTATTGTTGTTGTTATTAATATTAATACAATTATTCTTTATATTATTATTACAAAAATAATGATAATAATATAAATTGCAATAACAATGAAAACATTGATTATAATAAAAAAATATTAATTTCTTAACCGAAAGCTACTCTTGTTCTACCAATAACTTTAGATTGTGTTAACACCTTTGTGATGTTAAATGTGTTTGGCGCTAAAGAAATTTTCTATTAGTGAAGTATTTGTATTGGTGAAATTATACAGTCCTGCAGCTCACCATTGGGGTGTCCTTCACCAGAAATAAATAGAACAATACAAACTTTTGCTTGTTAAGGGAGCGCTAAAGGAAAGAATAATGGTTGTTCTGTTCTGAGGTCACAAGCTTCTCAATTGTTCTTTCAATAGGATTATTTCTAGAATGTAAAATCAAAAAAACGCCTTCATTGCGTAGTAAAACTTCTCAGGTTAAATGGTTATGTTGGATAATAGGTATAACACTCACAAACAAACAGCCTCTAGGCTCGTGGTTTTCGCGTTTAAACCTCTATGGGGGGCTCCTCCCATCAAACACTGATGATTTGGGAAACGTTTCTTGATACTCGTAGGTACCTCAATAAATGAGAGAGTACATAGCGCAATACCAGTGCAATTTATAGTAATATACGTAAGATTGAATTACTCACGTGTTTCTGAGCCTCCCAATTGAGTGGCTCAGTACCCCAACTTTTGGACCACTTCAGTAAGGGAGGGGGGGGGTCCCGCCCCTGCTGTGATGTTCACTGGCAAATTCACTAGTGAAAAAATTGTTGCAATCTGGATCAGATGGATGATTCAAAATGAGCAAGGAATGGGAATATATTAAAAGAAAAATTATTTATTACAGAATATAAAATAAATAATAAAATTGCTAAATACAAATCATAAGGGATAAACCGAAACGCGTTTCGCTCGCTAGTCCTGCGGGCTTCGTCAGTCGGATAACCCCTCATGTTGAGCGAATGTCTTATATCCCATTGCCAATCAAGCTTAAGGTGTGTGCTTCGCGTGCGTTCCAACCATGAATGTGCTGTGCCATTGGATTGCGGTTCAAACTGAGGGTGTGTACTTCGCGTGCGTTCCATCCGCGTATGTATCTGCCGGTGAATTGCGGTCCACTGGATTCTTAAGTGGTTCTTATTGCCGCGTTTCCGGTTCCGGTGGGTCTCCATGGAGATCAGTTCAAGCACTCTTTCTTAGGCATGCGGAATGGTGCGTATCGATCGGTAGTTATTTTAAAAGTCATATGACAAAAATGCACGATAAAAAAAAAAAACAATTCCTTCATGATGACATCTAAATGATAAAAAACATCTGAACCATACAAGTCTTTCTCAAACAGTATACAACAAATGGATAGATCGATTAACCATCTCAGGAGGTAATTATTTCCCCTGGATGGGCATAGTTGACAAAGGAAACATGGTATTATTAGTCACCCTCTATTGTGGCCTTACTGATTATAAAAAATGACAAACCTCGAAATCTACATTTAATCCAGTGGACCGCAATTCACCGGCAGATACATACGCGGATGGAACGCACGCGAAGTACACACCCTCAGTTTGAACCGCAATCCAATGGCACAGCACATTCATGGTTGGAACGCACGCGAAGCACACACCTTAAGCTTGATTGGCAATGGGATATAAGACATTCGCTCAACATGAGGGGTTATCCGACTGACGAAGCCCGCAGGACTAGCGAGCGAAACGCGTTTCGGTTTATCCCTTATGATTTGTATTTATCAATTTTATTATTTATTTTATATTCTGTAATAAATAATTTTTCTTTTAATATATTCCCATTCCTTGCTCATTTTGAATCATCCATCTGATCCAGATTGCAACAATTTTTTCACTAGTGAATTTGCCAGTGAACATCACAGCAGGGGCGGGACCCCCCCCCCTCCCTTACTGAAGTGGTCCAAAAGTTGGGGTACTGAGCCACTCAATTGGGAGGCTCAGATAAACGTGAGTAATTCAATCTTACGTATATTACTATAAATTGCACTGGTATTGCGCTATGTACACTCTCATTTATTGAGGTACCTACGAGTATCAAGAAACGTTTCCCAAATCATCAGTGTTTGATGGGAGGAGCCCCCCATAGAGGTTTAAAGGCGAAAACCACGAGCCTAGAGGCTCTTTGTTTGTGAGTGTTATACCTATTATCCAATATAACCATTTAACCTGAGACGTTTTACTACGCAATGAAGGCGTTTTTTTGATTTTACATTCTAGAAATAATCCTATTGAAAGAACAATTGAGAAGCTTGTGACCTCAGAACAGAACAACCATTATTCTTTCCTTTAGCGCTCCCTTAACAAGCAAAAGTTTGTATTGTTCTATTTATTTCTGGTGAAGGACACACCAATGGTGAGCTGCAGGACTGTATAATTTCACCAATACAAATACTTCACTAATAGAAAATTTCTTTAGCGCCAAACACATTTAACATCACAAAGGTGTTAACACAATCTAAAGTTATGGTAGAACAAGAGTAGCTTTCGGTTTAAGAAATTAATATTTTTTTATTATAATCAATGTTTTCATTGTTATTGCAATTTATATTATTATCATTATTTTTGTAATAATAATATAAAGAATAATTGTATTAATATTAATAACAACAACAATAACTTATTATTAAGTTATTAATATTGCTATTATTATTGTTGTTATATTTGTTATAATCATTATTTATTTATTGATTAATTGTTCAATAAGGGATGGACTCAAGTAAGTTGATATGTAGAGAAAAACTGAAAAAGTAAATAATATAAGGAATGAATAATAATAATATTATTAATAGGGAATAAAGGCGAAGAGTGAGCCGAAACGTAGGTTTTTGATTACCGTATTTTTAGTATGTTTATTTAAAAAGGTAATTTTTTGTTATTATAATCAATGTTGTCATTGTTATTGTAATTTGTATTATTATCATCATTAATTTTGTAATAATAGTAATAATATAAATAACAATAATAACTTAATAAGTTGTTGCTGTTATTAATATTAGTACAATTATTTTTTATATTATTATTACTACAAAAATAATGATAATAATACAAATTACAATAACAATGACAACATTGATTATAATAACAAATTTTTTAATTTCTTAACCAAAAGCTACTCTTGTTCTACCAATAACTTTGCCACCAGAGGTTCCCTTGCCTGTTGTCCACTCGTGGCTATATGACTGTCAGTCAAAATTTATATTTTTGTTATTATAATCAATGTTGTCATTGTTATTGTAATTTGTATTATTATCATAATTATTTTTGTAATAATAATAATAGTAATAACAACAATAACGTAATAATAAGTTGTTAATAATATTATTACAATTATTCTTTATATTATTATTATTACTACAAAAATAATGATAATACAAATTACAATAACAATGACAACATTGATTATAACAAAAATATTAATTTCTTAACCGAAAGCTACTCTTGTTCTACCAATAACGTGGCCACTAGATGGCAGTGTAGCACTATAAGTAGCACACATATAATAACTGATACTGTATACATATAAACCAATACATAACACACACTATTATGTCCCTGCTCTATATAGTCCATTTTACAGTATGATTTGTTATGTATGTCCCTTATTCAGGGTGTTTTGCGAAATTAATTATAACTGCAAAGTGACTGTGTCTGGAAACTGAGGATAATTTGAGTTTTTATTTTTAAAATGACAATTAAGCCCTTGGCCTCATCTGGATCCTGTGCCAAAAGCTTAACCCCACTACTGGTGTGCTGACCTTTAATGTATTGATTGTAATTGTGGCTCAGATCCCTTGCAAAAAAAAAAAAAAAGTCAAGCCCTTCATACAAGTCCAGTCAAAGTTACTGATAAAGTGCTTTGCATTGTGTGCCTGCAGCTTCTCTAATCTGTCTCATTCTGCACCCCCTAGCAAAAATAAACAGAAAAGGAAAGGGTCACATGGACATGTCAGCTATGATTATAGATTTACCCCTATCTCACTCCTCAGAAAGTCTCTCTGCCCTTTTGCTCAGGCAGCAGCTTCCTGTTTATCAATAGTTAAATGTCAGGGTATGTTAAGATTTGGAGTATTTTAAGTGCATGTGTTGTGTCAGTGAGTTGATTTCAGGTCATGCTCACTAGAAGCTAGTTAAAAAGCTCAGTTTTCTTGGCCAGGAGGAAAAATATCCTTAATAAATTCTCTTTTGTCATTATTGGGACTTCCAGGGTTACATATCCTCATCAAGGATTATATACACTGCACCCAAGCATTCTATCCTCCTGAGAGCTCTGCCAGTGGATACAAAATGTTGTTTGTTGCAGAATTTATTTTGTAATGTTTATCAATAGTCATAATGGAAAGAGGAAAGGTTGATCCTAACTGTCTAGGTGTGTTTTCAGCTGCGGTTACTGTATAACTGTGATTGGGGTGTGCCACATAATGGGTTAATTATCAGTGTTGGGCCCTGATAACACTGTGTGCAGTGTGTTGAGAAGCATTATCCATGTGTTTTTGTTGCCAGCATTCCCTGGAAATCCATTCATCACTGATTTACACATCAAGATAAAGTGGAGTCTCCCTGAATTTACTCTGCAAATCTGTCTTATCTGCAGCTTAAACACTGACTCTGCTCAGACAGCTTGAGTAATATTTGGTAAAGTCTACCCCCCCCCTCTACTCTTGAGAACCTCCAGACAACAGAGACACACTCACTTATTTTTATACATTTATTATAATGGCTGAGTGTCTCCCACAATAAAACATGACCAACCAGAGCAGCAACTCCCCAATGGAAATATATATAGTTATATATATATAAAAAAGATTCTGCAAAGCTCAGAGTTATGAAATTTTCACCATGTGGTAAAAGCTGGTATTATGCACCCATGCATGGAGCTGTTGTTGCAGGGTTTTGAATGTAAAAATGGCTATACTCCGTGGCGCTAGATATACACTTTTAAGGATTCGCTATATTCCCACACTGTGGTGCTCCCGTCACCAGAACAAATTGAAAAATGTAAAGTAAAGAAATGGGGACAGCGCTTCAACTTAAAATGATGCAGTGTATAAGTGATGTGGTAAATATGGAGTAATGCTCATAAGCAATGGTAGGTCCCTTGAGGATTAGGCGTGGACTAAATCAATCAAAGTCTTCAAAATAGGAGGACCTCAAAACCAAATACAGATAATGGTACAGTATTGCCAGAATATACTTCTATAGTAAGGTTGTATATTCACTACTCACACTATACGAGAGCTGCTAGCTCTCATATGAAGACCTCACAGGTGTTCAGGGCCAACCTGTTCGCCTCATCCTCCCGCACTCAGACCTCCAAGAAAGCACAGGAACATGGATTGCATATAATCCAACAGGATTGTAAAGGGTAAGCAAATATCCACTCACCAAATAGAATTGAATCTCCAGCAGAAATATTCCAGGGTAGCCGCGTGTGTAAACCTCAGTATAAAAACAAAGGTAAAAAAGCATGCTTTTGTCCCTTGCCACTGATGAAGCGCCCCTGAGGCGAGAAACGCGTTTGGCTGTTCGCTTATATATTTTATATTTTGTTTTAATAAATATTTTTCCAGCATTTCTGGCCTTTATGTTACCTTTGTTTTTATACTGAGGTTTACACACGCGGCTACCCTAGAATATTTCTGCTGGAGATTCAATTCTATTTGGTGAGTAGATATTTGCTTAGGCTGGTGTCAGACGAGCGTAGTGTTCACGTCCGTGATTGCGCCTAAAAGTACGTCCGTGATAGCATGAAAGAAAGTCCATTGGAGCCTGACACATGAAGTACGTCCGCACTGAACTGCGGACGCATGACGGACGCTGCAATACGGACGCAGGTTAGGCAAGAACGTAATACTGCTAGAACGGACGTGTGGAGTGCGCCACGTCCACAACGTCTGCATAGCTTTGTGTGTGAGTGATGGAGCGAGGTCAGACGGACTGCATTTATACGTCCAGCATTTTTGACGGACAGAATGTTTTTTCATTGTAATTTATTTTTCCCTCCTACATCCGTCAAAAATAACTTCAGTGAAAAAACGGACTGTGTGACCACTACTGCGTCATCCGTACTGACGATGTCCGTACTGCACGGAGGTACAGTCCGTAGAAATCACGCTCGTCTGACCCCAGCCTAACCCTTTACAATCCTGTTGGATTATATGCAATCCATGTTCCTGTGCTTTTTTGGAGGTCTGAGTGCGGGAGTATGAGGCGAACAGGTTGGCCCTGAACACCTGTGAGGTCTTCATATGAGAGCTAGCAGCTCTCATAAAGTGTGAGTAGTGAATATACAACCTTACTATAGAAGTATATTCTGGCAATACTGTACCATTATCTGTATTTGGTTTTTAGGTCCTCCTATTTTGAAGACTTTGATTGATTTAGTCCACGCCTAATCCTCAAGGGACCTACCATTGCTTATGAGCATTACTCCATATTTACCACATCACTTATACACTGCATCCTTTTAAGTTGAAGCGCTGTCCCCATTTCTTTACTTCAGGTTTTTGAATGTGTTTGTCTGGAGTGCTCTCTCCGTGGTTTTGTTTTATAGTTATATAGATAAATAATTATTATTATTATTACAGAGGCAATAATACATGTTACTATATAATAAGATCTATCTATCTAGGGTTCAAGTACTAAAAATGTAAGTCTGGGAGCTCACCAAGTATTCTGTCCCCCCAAATGTCAATTATCTTCTTGCACTTAACATTCACACACACTATCCCTCTCTTTTTTTTTTTTTTGAGAAAGGATTTTACCAGGAAGGACACATTGAGATTTCTCTCATTTTCAAGTAAGTCCTGGGTGGCGAGTATGTACCGTTAGGTGTCTTGCCCAAGGACACTTACTGGAGAGGTGCTCTTGCTGGGATCAAACCCATGTCTCCACAGTCTCTCTCCATAGCTCTACCAATCCAATTATTTATATCCCTCTCTTCCAATCCATAGCTCTATCTATCCCTCTCTTCCTATCCATAGCTCTATCTATCCCTCTCTTCCTATCCATAGCTCTATCTATCCCTCTCTTCCTATCCATAGCTCTATATATCCCTCTCTTCCAATCCATAGCTCTATCTATCCCTCTCTTCCAATCCATAGCTCTATCTATCCCTCTCTTCCTATCCATAGCTCTATCTATCCCTTTCTTCCAATCCATAGCTCTATCTATCCCTTTCTTCCAATCCATAGCTCTATCTATCCCTCTCTTCCTATCCAAAGCTATATCTATCCCTCTCTTCCTATCCATAGCTTTATCTATCCCTCTCTTCCAATCCATAGCTCTATCTATCCCTCTCTTCCTATCCATAGCTCTATCTATCCCTTTCTTCCTATCCATAGCTCTATCTATCCCTCTCTTCCAATCCATAGCTTTATCTATCCCTCTCTTCCAATCCATAGCTCTATCTATCCCTCTCTTCCTATCCATAGCTCTATCTATCCCTCTCTTCCTATCCATAGCTCTATCTATCCCTCTCTTCCTATCCATAGCTCTATCTATCCCTCTCTTCCTATCCATAGCTCTATCTATCCCTCTCTTCCAATCCATAGCTCTATCTATCCCTCTCTTCCTATCCATAGCTCTATCTATCCCTCTCTTCCAATCCATAGCTCTATCTATCCCTCTCTTCCTATCCATAGCTCTATCTATCCCTCTCTTCCTATCCATAGCTTTATCTATCCCTCTCTTCCAATCCATAGCTCTATCTATCCCTCTCTTCCTATCCATAGCTCTATCTATCCCTCTCTTCTTATCCATAGCTCTATCCCTCTCTTCCAATCCATAGCTTTATCTATCCCTCTCTTCCTATCCATAGCTCTATCTATCCCTCTCTTCCTATCCAAAGCTCTATCTATCCCTCTCTTCCAATCCATAGCTCTATCTATCCCTCTCTTCCTATCCATAGCTCTATCTATCCCTCTCTTCCAATCCATAGCTCTATCTATCCCTCTCTTCCTATCCATAGCTCTATCTATCCCTCTCTTCCAATCCATAGCTCTATCTATCCCTCTCTTCCAATCCATAGCTCTATCTATCCCTCTCTTCTTATCCATAGCTTTATCTATCCCTCTCTTCCAATCCATAGCTTTATCTATCCCTCTCTTCCTATCCATAGCTCTATCGATCCCTCTCTTCCTATCCATAGCTCTATCGATCCCTCTCTTCCTATCCATAGCTCTATCTATCCCTCTCTTCCAATCCATAGCTCTATCTATCCCTCTCTTCCTATCCATAGCTCTATCTATCCCTCTCTTCCAATCCATAGCTCTATCTATCCCTCTCTTCCAATCCATAGCTCTATCTATCCCTCTCTTCCTATCCAAAGCTCTATCTATCCCTCTCTTCCAATCCATAGCTCTATCTATCCCTCTCTTCCTATCCATAGCTCTATCTATCCCTCTCTTCCAATCCATAGCTCTATCTATCCCTCTCTTCCAATCCATAGCTCTATCTATCCCTCTCTTCCAATCCATAGCTTTATCTATCCCTCTCTTCCAATCCATAGCTCTATCTATCCCTCTCTTCCAATCCATAGCTCTATCTATCCCTCTCTTCCAATCCATAGCTCTATCTATCCCTCTCTTCCTATCCATAGCTCTATCTATCCCTCTCTTCCAATCCATAGCTCTATCTATCCTCTCTTCCTATCCATAGCTCTATCTATCCCTCTCTTCCAATCCATAGCTCTATCTATCCTCTCTTCCAATCCATAGCTCTATCTATCCCTCTCTTCCAATCCATAGCTCTATCTATCCCTCTCTTCCAATCCATAGCTTATCTATCCCTCTCTTCCAATCCATAGCTCTATCTATCCCTCTCTTCCAATCCATAGCTCTATCTATCCCTCTCTTCCAATCCATAGCTCTATCCATCCCTCTCTTCTTATCCATAGCTCTATCTATCCCTCTCTTCCAATCCATAGCTCTATCTATCCCTCTCTTCCTATCCATAGCTCTATCTATCCCTCTCTTCCAATCCATAGCTCTATCTATCCCTCTCTTCCAATCCATAGCTCTATCTATCCCTCTCTTCCTATCCATAGCTCTATCTATCCCTCTCTTCCAATCCATAGCTCTATCTATCCCCCCATCGATCCCGCTCTTCCTATCCATAGCTCTATCTATCCTCCTCTATCAATCCCCTCTTCATCGTAGTCTGTCTATTTCTTTAATTTAGGGATACAAAGTATGTAGAGATTTGTGAAACAAAAGCAAAATGAAAGGTAAATAATGGACAGCACCTTTGTACATATTTAGGCTAGGGTCAGATGAGCGCAGTGTTCACGTCCGTGTTACCCGCACATAAGTACGTCCGTGATAGCATACAATTGTGTTACATGGAGCCCCACACATGAAGTACATCCGCACAAAATTGCGGACGCATGACGGATTCGGCAAATGGACACAGGTTAGGCAAGAACGTAATACTGCTAGAACGGACGTACAGAGTGCGCCACGTCCGCATAGCTTTGTGTGTGAGTGATGGAACGTGGTCAGACGGACTGCATTTATACGTCCAGCATTTTTGACGGACAAAATGTTTTTTCATTTTAATTTATTTTCCCTCCTACATTCGTCAAAAATAACGTCAGTCACAAAAAAGGACTGTGTGGCCGCTACTACGTCTTGCGTCAAAAAGTGCGTCCGTACTGCACAGGCGCACAGTCCGTAGAAAACGCGCTCGTCTGACCCTAGCCTTAGGCTGGGGTCAGACGAGCGTAGTGTTCACGTCCGTGATTGCTCCTAAAAGTACGTCCGTGATAGCATGACAGAAAGCCCATCGGAGCCCGACACACGAAGTACGACCGCACTGAACTGCGGACGCACAACGGCCACGGCCCACGGACGCAAGGCAGGCAAGAACGTACAACTCCTAGAACGGCCGCACAAAGTGCGCTGCGTCCGCAACGTCTGCATAGCTTTGTGTGTGAGTGATGGAACGTGGTCAGACGGACAGCATTTATACGTCCAGCATTTTTCACGGACAAAATGGTTTTGCTTTTTGATTTATTTTTCCTCCTACATCCGTCAAAAAATAAACGTCAGTGAAAAAAACGGACTGTGTGACCACTACTGTGTCTTCCGTACTGACGTACGTCCGTGTGCAAGGACGTACAGTCCGTAGAAATCACGCTCGTCTGACCCTAGCCTAAGAGCTCATTTGTGTTGGATTTGTGGCACTGTTGTGATGAATGTTGTTAATTTGTAAAGTGTGTGTTTGTCTAGAAGGATACAGAAGATTTTCTTGCAAATAACTTTTATTTTTCTCTTCAGAATCCTGAAAGTACCATTGATTCAGGGGTTTGCCAAGATGGGAAAAGACCTGAAAAGAAGAGTTGTTATGCTCTGTGCGTCACATAAATACACACACACACACACACACACACACAATAAATAATGCCTGTCCTGGTGATAGTTCTAAGCCTGAACTGAAACAGTGACTAGAATTTTTATTATCAGGGTTATTCAGAGAAAGGTGAAACTCTGGAGAACTTTTGGAGAAGTTAAAATTCTAGCTCAAATGGGAGAACTTTTCTGGTTTGGCTATTTTGACCTATAATTTTCACTTCTCCAAAAGTTCTCCAGAGTTTCACCTTTCTCTGAATAACCCTGTGTATATGTTTTTATGGACTAACAGGTCTATTCAGAGAAAGGTGAAACTCGGGGGAATGACTGGAGAAGTGAAAATTTGAGGTCAAAATAGCCATACCAGAAAAATTCTCCCATTTATCTCACTTTCCAAATTGGCTATTTGGTCTAGATTGTTCTCTTCTCCAAACGTTCTCCGTTCTCCTGGTTTTCACCTTTCTCTGCATAACCCTGCAAGTCTTGGAATACTGGCTCAACAGTAAGGAGTGGATACATCAGGAAGGAGTGGATACATCAGGAAGGAGTGGATCCATCAGGAAGGAGTGGATACATTGCCAACATCTGAGTGCAAGACATATAGAGCTCTAAATATATATATTAAGGGTTGTAGTGGAGGACAAAAAGTGAGATAAAAGGCCTCCACACTATAATAAGTGTTTTTATTATATATAAACACTGATAAATACACCTACACTAATAAATGAAGTTATTATTTTGCAGGTGATTGCCCTGCTTCCACTGTGTTACAACTGCATGATAGGAGTTGAAGTCCACTTCTGCTGGACTCAGAAGAGGCTTAAGCCTAGGGACACCTGGAAGTCCCAGTTCTCTCTGACCAGGCAGTCAGCACTCACTGATGATAGATGCCATTAGCAAAGTAAATAGCTCCTGTGACCCTCAATGACAGGCTAATGGGGGTCTCCAGGGCATATGTGCACTTTAACACCGATCTTTCATAACTCTCATTTGTTTCCTTTGTGGTTGGAACACCAGGGAATAAATGCCAGAAACACTATTTATTTATGCAATATAAATTAAAAAACACTCTCAAACTAAGGAAAGCCATCTAGTATGACGTAGCATTGATTTAATTAAGGGTTCTGTGGAAAAACAGACCCAGGATGCAATAAAGTGAGACAGGTGTCATTTGCATATCCTACCCAGAGTTCCTTGTTGCATATGGGGAATGTAGCACAGGGGCTCTGAGATGCAGTTCTTTGTATTGCTGTGATGTGCAAGTGGCTTTTGCAATAATAAACATATTATATAATCACCAGAGTATAGCAGTATGTATGTGATACCTTTTTTTTATTGGACTAATGTTACATTTAAAAGACAAGCTTTGGATATTGTATCATATACACTAATATATATATATATATATATATATATACCCTGCCTTGATGCTGTCAGTCCTCTTCCATCTCCCCCCCCCCTCCTCTCAATGATCCCCTTCTCTTCATTTATTAAGATCCCAAGGACTTTCAGAGCCTGGGTCTATACAAAGCTTGCTTAATAAAGCCTGGGCAACAGGTTCAATTAGGGCAAAAGGAGTAGAGAGGAAAATTTGTGTAATGAAATTGTCTTGCAAAGAACACTCTGCAAATTGGGGGATTATGTGAACAGACCACCTGTAGGGCATTCTTAGCTGCTTTTCTTGAATTTCCCTTCTCCTTTCCTTCAGCCTGGTTAACAATGTAATCATGGCTTTTTTTTAAAACTGTCCTCCCTCCCTCTCATTCCCTCTGCTGCTCTGTTACAAGTCTTAATACAGAAAAAAAAACTTAAGAACACATAGCCCAACATATCTTTAACTGAGCATCTTTTAAGTCTCTATGGCGGCCAATTGGTTTTTAATAAAGACAAGGAGTTGGGGGGAAAATGTTACAGAGCACAAAAATAAAACAAAAAACCACCAAAATAAATAAATAAAAAAGGATCAAAGTTTGTTCCATTCTAAAGCCTCGAGTTCCCCACAGATTAAATTTATTCATTTATCCCCCCCCCCCTTTATTTCAGAAACCACTGGACAGGTATAAAGTTCAGAAAGTGGGACAATCACAAGCCACATTCTCCAATCAATAAGCCAAGTCTTAAAACCTTTAATAAGAAGAAGAGGGGAAGCTTCTCTCTCTCTATATATTTTATAAAGGGACCTGCTGGAGGTATTGGAGTTAAGTGAAAGGTTACCAACATGTTCACCTTTAAATTAGCTGCGAATAAGGACCAGTTTGACACATTACCAATGGGTGGGTGACCTGTCCCTTCATCTGAAATTACAATCAATCTCACACAAAGCAATCATTTAAGATTTAGAATCGGAACAGACTGGCAACAAAATGATTTTACTTAATCAATAAGTGTATCTACCCCTCCCCCACATTGAGGGACTGGGGGGGGGGGCGTTTCTGTAGCAATAAATCCTAGAAAAATTAACCAGAGCTCTTCCTTGGAAATATGTATATATACACACACACATATTAATATATATATACACACATATTAATATATATATACACACATATTAATATATATACACACATATTAATATATATATACACACATATTAATATATATACACACACACATATTAATATATATATACACACATATTAATATATATATACACACATATTAATATATATATATACACACTTATTAATATATACACACACATTAATATATATATATACACACACACACTTATTAATATATACACACACATTAATATATATATATATATACACACACACACTTATTAATATATACACACACATTAATATATATATACACACACACACACTTATTAATATATACACACATTAATATATATATACACACACATTAATATATATATACACACTTATTAATATATACACACACACACATTAATATATATATATACACACTTATTAATATACACACACACATTAATATATATATATATACACACACATTAATATATATATATACACACACATTAATATATATACACACACACATTAATATATATATATACACACTTATTAATATACACACACACATTAATATATATATATATATATATATATACACACACACACATTAATATATATATATACACACACATTAATATATACACACACATTAATATATACACACACATTAAAATATATACACGTTTGTATGTATATACATACACACATTAATATATATATACACACACTTATTAATATATACACACACATTAATATATATATATATATATATATATATACACACACACATTAAAATATACACGTTTGTATGTATATACACACATCTCTCACAACATATATATTACATATGTATTTTATAATTGTAAAACACACTTACACATCCCAGCAATTCAGAGAACTACTTCACAGATCTCATGTGCTACATTCCCCATATGCAGCAAGGAACTCTGGGTAGGACATGCAAATGAAGTCTCCAAATTCTCAGTTTTTTGCATCCTGAGTCTGTTTTAAAACACAGATCCCCGCTTGCCAGTGCATTATATATCCAAACCACACTAATATATATAATATATATATATACATACATACATATACACCAAAATGTGTGTATATATAATACACATATACAAACGAAAAACCCATCTATATATCAAACCACACACACCTATAACAGAAAAACACATATACATACGTAACACACAAAAACATATCTCTATATTAACACCTAAATCGTACATATATGTATATATAGACACATAAACATGTGTGTCTGTGTATATATATATATACACATACATACATATATATATATATATACACACACATAGATACATGTATCTATCACAACATGTACATATAAATAAAAACACGTGTATATATATACACACACACCCCACACGTATATGTATACACAGACACCACACAAATAAATATACACACACACATAGATATATGAATGGGTGTTTCATATAACTACATATGTTTGTGTTATACATATTTGTTTGTGTGTATTTTATATATAGAACACAAACAAGTATATAGAGAATAGACAAAAATGTGTCTATATAAAACACAAACTAATATATATAGAATCACATACAATATAGAGTATTTTATGCAGCCAGACTTAGGCTAGGGTCAGACGAACGCATTTTTCGCGTCGACCGTGGAAAAGTGCGGTCGAACGAACGGACATATTTTTTCACGGAATACGCGGTAGCGGTCATACGATGCGCCTTTTCGTCCGTGATTTTGTACGGATCATCAATAAAACACTTTTTGTGTCTGGACGTTATGTTGGCCGGACATTAGCAGCGTCTGATGTCTCCCAATCACACACACACGCCGCTATGCGGCCGCAGCGCACTCTGTACGTCAGTAGTAGCGGTTTGACGTTCTCGAAAAAATGCGTTCGTTTGCCACTTGCGTTGCGCGGACGAACTTTCGTGCGGCCGTACTTCGTGTGTTCCCCGGCATTGGACGTCATTTGCTGCTAGCACGGCCGTGATTTTGTGCGGCTAAACGCACGTTAAAGCTGCGTTCGTCTGACCCTAGCCTAAATCAGAAGGAAAGATATCCAAAAGGTATAATTTATCAAAAAATTTATTGACAAAATAGAATATTCAAATATCTGTTCTTATTGAGGAACCTCTAAACTTTATACAACAAAAAAATATACAAAGCGCTATAAACTTTATATATGTACATATATTACACATTATACAAAGACATAATATTCATATAAATATATCACTTAGTGGAAGGAACCCGTATAGCACTGGGGGGGGGGGTTATTTTGTATTTTATTTGATTCTTGAATTAAGACATCGTTTAACCCTTTGATGGCCAGAGGAGAGGTAGGTGGGGGGAAAAGCCCCCTCTCTCCCAGTACACAACAGTAGGTTTAAAGCAGGGTTGATTGATCCATAGGCCCCTTGGTCAAACCGGTGCAAATCCCAGCAACCAGAGGGGTGGCTCTGGGGAGTCTGTAACTGCTGAGCCACAGGTTGTCACAGCCCTGCTTTAATTAAGGCATCTGCTTGGCTTTAGTTTTGTAGTCAGTTTACTGCTGACCAGCCCCCTCCCCTCCTTACAGTCTCCCCAGACATTCAATATGAGGGGGGGGGGGAGAGTTCGATTCTGAGACAAAGTTCTAATGTTGGAACACAGAACACTTATTGGGGTTCTAATCCACCCCTGGTGTAATCATCACCAAAGCCATTAAATCAGGGGTCTCAAACTCTGGCCCCCAGGTGTTTATTGCCTACAAATCCCAGAATTCCTTAAATACAACTGTTAGCAGAGAATCAAGGGAGTTGAAGTTCAGAAACATATGGGGGGGGGCAAGTTTGAGACCCCCTTCTCAGGGTCTCAGGCGACGATAAGATTTCAACAGCTCTGGTTACCTTTACACCAAGTTTGGAATACACAACCCTTGGTTTCCATGGTAACTGTGACACTATTTTATAGAACTTTTTCCCAGGGCTGCCCTGTACACACATCCCCATGTTCAGGTTTTTTTTTTGTGTAAGATGCAGAAAGGGGAGTCAGGACAGTTTGGAAACAAAATGAAATGTTTCAGGACATTAAAAAAAGCCTAAACCAGGTAAAAATAATAATAAAAAACATATAAAAACTATTTATAATCACTGAGATCTCCTACAGGTCCACAGTCCATAATTTATTAAGTATTGCCTTGTGTTATCCTTGGAAGCCAAGAGGGCAAAGCCCCAGCCTCTGGCCACATAACTTACCACCAACACCTTCCAAAAACATATATATATATATAAAACAGAAACACAAACTGCTGCACAGAAATGCAGAGAAATCAGGGAGCCCTGAGTACCAGGTGCCTCGTTCAGTCATTCAGGTCCCTGTTAATGGATACCATTAAGAGTTAATTATCATGCTAATAGCAAGAAACTAAGGAACAGGTTGGGGGGGCAGTCAGGAGAAGGTCTCTAATACCCCTGGGAGCCCCTAAAATTGTCTCAGGGGTATCTGTTTGGGAAGGGAGGAGGGAAACAGTCAGGAGAAGGCCTCTTTACCCCAGGTTGCCCCCAAACCTGATACAGGGGCATCTGTTTGTGGAGGGGGCAGGGAGACAGTCATGACAGGTCTCAGTACCCCTACCCCCCCCCTAAAAAATTACACAGGGGCAGGGAAACAGTCAAGACAGGTCTCAGTACCCCTACCCCCCCCCTAAAAAATGACACAGGGGCAGGGAAACAGTCATGACAGGTCTCAGTACCCCTGCTTGCCCCCCAAAAAATGACACAGGGGCAGGGAAACAGTCATGACAGGTCTCAGTACCCCTACTCCCCCCAAACAAAATGACACAGGGGCAGGGAAACAGTCATGACAGGTCTCAGTACCCCTACTCCCCCCCCAAAAAAATTACACAGGGAAAGAGTCATGACAGGTCTCAGTACCCCTACTCCCCCCAAACAAAATGACACAGGGGCAGGGAAACAGTCATGACAGGTCTCAGTACCCCCTTTCGCCCCTAAACCTGACACAGGGGGCCAGGTCTCGGTTTCTCTGGTTGCCCCTAAACCCTGACACAGGGGAACCTGGAGGCAGCCAGGAGACAGTCTCTGTAACCCCAGCTTGCCCCTACACCTGAGACAGGGGCATCTGTTTGGGGTAGGACATAGAGCTGGCAGTGCCAGACCTCCAGGTCAGCCCTGTGCTCACATCACTGTACATGGACCCCCCTATGGTCTTGCTCCCCCAGCAGAAGCGGGTGTAGAATCTCCTCCAGGACTCCAGGGTCTTGCTGGACCAAATCCACACCCCAGAGGTGATGCCCACCACCAGGGACATGAAGTACTTAAGCATGAAGACGGCATAGTCCGGCCTCCGCGGTTCCCCCAGCTCTCCAGGGGGGAGGCAGGAGTTGCAGTTATGGGCCAGGTCCCAGCCCTGGCGGTGGTGCTGCTCGTAGAAGAAGCAAGCCACCACGATGGTGGCCGGCACCGTGTAGAGGACGCTGAAGACCCCGATGCGGATCATGAGCTTCTCCAGCTTGTCGGTCTTGGTGCCCCCTTGCTTGATGACGCTGCGGATCCTGAAGAGGGACACGAAGCCCCCCAGGAGGAACATGCTGCCCAGGAAAAGGTAGATGACCAGCGGGGCCAGCACGAAGCCCCTAAGGTTGTCCAGGTTCTGGTTGCCCACGTAGCAGATGCCGGCCACCGGGTCACCGTCCACAGAGCTGAGGGCCAGCACGGCGATGGACTTGATGCTGGGCACCAGCCAGGCGGCCAGGTGGAAATACTGAGAGTAGCCGGCGATGGCCTCGTTGCCCCACTTCATGCCAGCCGCCAGGAACCAGGTGAAGGACAGGATCACCCACCAGATGGAGCTGGCCATGCCGAAGAAGTAGACCAGCAGGAAGACCAGGGTGCAGAGGGCAGGGCCGGTGGTCTCGTAGTGGACGTGCTCCAGGTCCTGCTCCCGGCTGCAGGCCACCTTCTCGTGGCCGGCGATGAGTCTCACCAGGTAGCCGGCGGCCACCAGCAGGTAGCAGGCGGACAGGAAGATGATGGGGCGCTCGGGGTACTTGAAGCGCTCCATGTCGATGAGGAAGGTGGACACGGTGGCCAGGGTGGAGGCGAAGCAGATGACCGACCACAGGCCGATCCAGAAGGTGGTGAAGGACCTCTTCTCGGCCGTGAAGTACGGGCTGTGGCAGGGCATGGCGCAGTTGGGCGTCTGCCCGGTGCTCACCCGGTTGTAGAGCGGGTGGCGCTCGCTGCTCACCTGCACCATGGGCGGCCGGCACTGGCAGCCCGGCTCGCAGCGCGCCGGCTTCATGCGCGGGGGCGGGGCCTCGGCCGCGCGGGCGGGCTGCTGGTACTGCTGCTTCCCTTTGCCGTCACGCTGCGGTGGGCGCTGCGGGGCGCCGGGGAGGCTGGGCGCCGCCGTGGTCGCCAGCGTGCGGTTGTCGTCCATGCAGAGGTTGTCCGAGGTGCTGAACACAGGCAGCCGGTCGCAGCGCATCCTGTCGGGCCAGGCGAAGCCGTATTGCCGCATGAGGGGGGCGCAGCCGGCCCGGGCCCGCTCGCACACGCTCCGGCAGGGCGGCAGGGGCTTCTTGTAGTTCTCCAGGCAGATGGGGGTGTACATGCTACACAGGAAGAACTTGAGGTCCGGAGAGCAGTGGATCTCCACCAGCGGCCAGAACTGGTGCACCTCCAGGCCCGCCTCGTCCTGCGTGTCGTGGTTGAACTGGTTGGGCATGTAGGTGTGATTGTAGCCGATGCCCTTGCACAGGGGCACGGTGATCTCCTGGCACACCAGCTCCTTTGCTGCAGCGCCCTGTGCGGGTCTCACCCAGGAGGCCACCACCACCAGCAGCAGCAGGTAGCCCGGGGACCAGGGGCAGCTCTCCATGCTGTGCACCAGGGCAGGACACAAGCTGGAAGGGCAGGAGGGGAGCTTCACGCTGGATCTTTTGCCACTGTCACAGTCCAGGCTGGAGGGTCATCTTCTCTCCATGCTCCTCTTCCTCCCACTCTGTCCCAGCAGCATTTACTTTCTCCAACTCCAAAAAACCCTCAGATGTCTCTGCAGCCCCAGGAGGTGCCCCTGGAAAAGTCCCAGCAAGTCCACAGGAATCCAGTGTGTCACGGGGAGAGCGGATAGAACGTCCACAGGGAAACAATGTATCACGGGGAACCGGAAAACAACGGGGAGAAGCCTTCCTGGAACGCCAAGTGTCACAGCAGCCAGTGTGTCACAGCAGCCAGTGTGTCACAGCAGCTTGTGTGTAGATCCCTGGGAGAGGTACTGGTTTATCGGGACACTCAGCATGCTCGGTGTCCCCCCCCCCTCTCACACACTGTAGCCAGGCTCGTGTTACGGTAGCTTCTCGGCTCTAATGAATATTTATACCGGGAGCAGTAGAGGTCCCACCTCCTGACCAATCTCCTAATCCCCCCCCCCCACACACACACACTCCTCCTAGGAGGGAGGTGGGGCTGCTCGCCTTCAGCAATCAACCTTTTCTAAAGGTGGTCTCCATGTGCTTATTAGCGCCCCCATTGTCATTATGAATGGAGGGCAGCATTGTGCTGAGAGCAGGGACATTAACTCCTGCAGTTACACCTAATTAGCCTGATGTAGTTACAGCGTCTGAAATCACCTCCTCAGCACTGACTGACTGTGTGTAACAAAAGCTGCCACTCAGTAACAGTGTCTCCCTTTCACATCATCACAACGGGCACATGTGTGTTACATTGTATGTGTGTGTTACATTGTATGTGTGTTACATTGTGTGTGTGTTACATTGTATGTGTGTTACATTGTATGTGTTACATTGTGTGTGTGTGTTACATTGTATGTGTGTTACATTGTATGTGTGTTACATTGTGTGTGTGTTACATTGTATGTGTGTTACATTGTGTGTGTGTGTTACATTGTATGTGTGTTACATTGTATGTGTGTTACATTGTATGTGTGTTACATTGTGTGTGTGTTACATTGTATGTGTGTTACATTGTATGTGTGTTACATTGTGTGTGTGTTACATTGTATGTGTGTTACATTGTGTGTGTGTTACATTGTATGTGTGTGTTACAGTGTATGTGTGTTACATTGTATGTGTGTTACATTGTATGTGTGTGTTACATTGTATGTGTGTTACATTGTATGTGTGTTACATTGTGTGTGTGTTACATTGTATGTGTGTTACATTGTATGTGTTACATTGTGTGTGTGTGTTACATTGTATGTGTGTTACATTGTATGTGTGTTACATTGTGTGTGTGTTACATTGTATGTGTGTTACATTGTGTGTGTGTGTTACATTGTATGTGTGTTACATTGTATGTGTGTTACATTGTATGTGTGTTACATTGTGTGTGTGTTACATTGTATGTGTGTTACATTGCATGTGTGTTACATTGTGTGTGTGTTACATTGTATGTGTGTTACATTGTGTGTGTGTTACATTGTATGTGTGTGTTACAGTGTATGTGTGTTACATTGTATGTGTGTTACATTGTATGTGTGTGTTACCGTGTATGTGTGTTACATTGTATGTGTGTTACAGTGTATGTGTGTTACATTGTGTGTGTGTTACATTGTATGTGTGTGTTACAGTGTATGTGTGTTACATTGTATGTGTGTTACATTGTATGTGTGTGTTACCGTGTATGTGTGTTACATTGTATGTGTGTTACAGTGTATATGTGTTACATTGTGTGTGTGTTACATTGTATGTGTGTGTTACATTGTATGTGTGTGTTACAGTGTATGTGTGTTACATTGTATGTGTGTTACATTGTATGTGTGTGTTACCGTGTATGTGTGTTACATTGTATGTGTGTTACATTGTGTGTGTTACATTGTATGTGTGTGTTACATTGTATGTGTGTTACCGTGTATGTGTGCTACATTGTATGTGTGTGTTACCGTGTATGTGTGTTACATTGTATGTGTGTTACATTGTATGTGTGTTAC